>OZ005660.1:168017371-169350705 GCA_963930645.1 Salticus scenicus | reverse complement strand
GATTATAATACATATAGACAGACTGCCTTATCAAGAAAATTTTATAAATTATCTTTTTATTCTAATCTGTATTTAAAGGTCAAATGTAATTTTTGGATAATTAGTTAACATACTGTATGAGGAAAACACCAATAACATATTTCTAATAATAAGATGTAAAATGATAAAAATTACTTACAACTTTTCCACTGACCCAACCAACAATGGGAGAGGAAATAGCATATGCACCAGATAACAGGAGGAACAATAATCCAATGATGCTTGTATCTAAATTATACTGTTAAAAAACATAAAAAAATAAAAAATAAGAATAATAATTACAGTTCCTCAAAATAATAATAATAATAATAATGTATTATCTGTCTCAGTTTTAATGTGATTAAAATAATAATAATATGTAATAAAAATTAATGTAAGTGTAAAAAAAGTTTTTTTTTTTTTTTAAATGTTTCATAAATGCACAATAAACAATGCACTAAAATCAAAAATGAAACTAAATATAGTTCAAATATCCAAAGAACTAATATGTTGCAGCCACCACAAATCTTTCTTTTATATTTTCCTATACAAATTCACACAGTACAGATTATATATTAAAATTATTTTCCATGATGAATGCAAATGACTTCCACCTAAGAAGTATAAACACAGAATGTCGAAAGAAAATCAATTTTGTAACCCACATATGTCATCTGAAAAAATGTATTTTTTCAGACTTAAAATAAGACAACTTTGTCTCAAATAATCACATATCTATAGTTCAAACATCCATTATAAAGGTAATGACAAGTTCTTTTGAAAAATACTCATATTAAAAATTTACATCCCTTGGGAAATGGGAGGAGTAATTAGAGTTCTCATCAGAAGCATGGGTGCAGAAAATGTTTTTACTCCCAACATTTCCTCTAATCTATAAAAAATTCCCCAAAATGGGGGAATGATTTTAACACTAATTTTTATAATTCATGTTCAAATCGATATAGTTTGTATATTTTTCTGCAAAATTTCTCCAGATGGCTAAAATTTCCCCCTGATCAGAAGTAAAAACTGAGTGAGAATTTCTCACCCTTACTTAGAAATAAATGAGATTTCTAAAAAGAATGTGATAAATGAGATTTCTAAAAAGAATGTGAGAACAGAAATATGCTCTTAAAAAAGGAGCTTGTGTCAATACCAAAGTTGGAGGCATACAACTAGATGCCATGACAGTCTCACATATAAATTTACAACATTCAATGATCAATTACATGTCTTTGAGCTATGGGAGATAAAAAACTCATTTCCCAATTACAATACGTCCTTGTACTTTGTATAAGGAAATAATAATATAGCATAATGTTGGAGGCATTTGAGGGAGGTTTACAAATGCAAATATAACATATATATATGTGGATTAAACCATAAACATTTTGGAATTGCCAAACACCTTAGACAGCCATCTAAATTCACAATATTTAATCTGAAATATTTCTTAGCCATTGAAAAAGTATAAAGTAAAGCCTTCTTTATTATTAGATAGTAAACCACTGAACATTGGTTACTGAAATATAAAGCAGAAAACTTTAAAGCAGAAAAAGAGCTCCTTTAAACCTAATAATTTATAACTTACTATCTATGCATCACACCCCAACAATAAATAATTACAACATATGCTACTGAAGGCAGCGGAGACCCGAAAAAATTGGCTAAAAGTATTAAAATAATGCACTGTCATCGTGTTATGAGCTTTTCTAGAAGTTTCAAATTTCTAGCTACTCGGGAAGTTATATGATTGTTGAATCATATAAATGCTACCGAAGGTAGCGGTGACTCGGAACAATTGGCTAAAAGTATTAAAAAAATTCATTGTTATCATGTTTTGAGCTATTATAAAAGTTTCAAATAGCAAGCTAGCCAGGAAGTTAGTTAAATAAATTTTCTGTTGAATCATATAAACGCTGCCGAAGGAAGCACGGACCAGAAACAGTTGGCTAAAAATATTTTTAAAAATGCATTATTACAGTGTTCTGAGCTTTTCTGAAAGTTTCAAATGTCTAGCTAGTCGGGAAGTTAGTTAAAAATCGATTGCAAGCTATGTACTGGTAATGCTGCCAAAGGCAGCAGGGACCCAAAACATAAGTATTAAAAACTAAAAGTATTAAAAAAAGGCATTTTCACCGTATTCTGAAAGTTTCAAATGTCTAGTTAGTTGGGAAGTTAGTTAAATAAATTTTCTGTTGAATCATATAAACGATGCCGAAGGCCATAGGGACTGAAACAGTTGACTAAAAGTATTAAAAAAAATGTATTGTCACCAAGTTCTGAGCTATTCTGAAAGTTTCAAATTCTAGCTAGTTGGGAAGTTAGTTAAAAATCGATTGCAAGATTTGTACTGGACAAACAAACAAGAATTGAAGTTAATAAAAACATGGTAAAATGATACAACTCATGAAGTGCCTCAACACACACAAAAAAGAGACACATCTATATCTTGAAAAATTATCCACTTGAAAGGCAGTTGTGTTAGTTGTATGTCAATGCATTACTGTTAAGTTGGTTTTTCGAGTTGCGTTACTTTTCTTGCCAGGGTGAAATACATCTTACATAAATAGCAGAAATCAGTTAATCCAAAATAAAATGGGATTATTTAACAAAAAAGGGGAGGGGGTAATTAAATAAGAATATTGGTATCTCCTAACAAAGTTTTATACATACACAGTTGAACCTCGTTAACATGAATCTCAAGGGAGACAAAAAATTGGTTCATGTTATCAGTAGTTCATGCTATCAGTAAGTAATTTTCATATAACTAAACTCATCTTTATTTTGATGGGGATTGTGGAGACCGTTCATGTTAGTAATTCACGTTAGCAGTATTCACATTAACGAGGTTCAATTGTATATATAAAGTGAACAAGAAAGTGACTAATGTTTAAAAAAATGATTTTAAGTGAAAAAAGTGACTCTTGCTTACCCCTGCCCGCCGCAAATGTGGTTCTAATGTAGGGTCTATGAAACCTTGAGCTTGAGAAGCTACAGCTAAAATTATACAAACAATGATAACATGTGGCATGGTGAGGAGTTTCATGTACGACACTGATGTGCTAAGGACTACCTTTGGATCTGAGAAAGAAAAAAATAATTTACATACAAAGTTAAAGAAAATGAATAACTAAATATTGGGTTTTAATACATAAAGTGCAATAATGTGGAAAATAGTGAATAATGTAATATGCCTAGAATTAACTGAACTTTCTTTAATCTTCTGACTGCTTAAAATACTTCACAATTGTAATGTTTCATTGTATAATTTTTTCACTGTAAAACTTTTTTTACAATGGTACTAAAAAATGCAAACAATTTTTTACAATGCAAACTGCAGTCTCTTTTTCCCATTAGTTGCAGTAATTAGAGGCATTACTGTTGAGCTACAAAACTTAATCCTTTAATTTTGACTTAACATCTTATTTTAAAAGAGCAAAAAATTTTGTTTGTCTTGTTTAAGTTTTTATAAGTTCTCAGGTCAATTTTTAACAATAAGATTTTCCAATCGTCTTCACTCATGGTTGTTTAGTATTGATTTTTAATAATACATTTTTCCCAAAGAAGCTCTTCACCTAATTCCCATTTTTCTAAGACTTAATATTATGCTAAACCAATACAGAAATCGATGCTGATCATTTTAGGAATTCCTTTGAAAGATTTCTGCCCTTGATGCGCAGGCCAATAATATGACCTTTCTTTTATTATCGCATTTTATTCATGTCTGCATATAACTTATTCACCATTCTTACTTAGAAATTATAAATTAACCATTACTATTGAACTGCTTAAAAAAAATACTGGTGGTAAATTGTGGAGATTATATTATCATCAATTTACAGCATGGGTGAAAGTAAAAATTTTTCGCTGGACTGAAGTATATTGGGTAAAATATAATAAACTCATACATAATGTATGTTGATATTCAAAACATACATTTCCAAAGGTTGCATTAATAAGTATAAGTATGAAAACTTAGCAAATTTATTTATTAATATAATTGAATTAACATTAATAGGGGCTGATTCAGACAAAAAATTGTGACCTTTATTTTCCCCTAACAAAGATTAATTTCATAAAATTGGCCTATCTGTATTATAACACATAAAAAAAAGACTGAATTTAGTCAATAGACTGAAAACTTTCACCCATGATTTACAGTGTGTATGTTTGAAATCTCAACATAATTACATTTAGGCAAGGCATTGTATAATTGGAAACAAAATTATCAATCATAAACACACAAAAAATATGTTAAAAAGAATAATTTAAATCTTGATAGTAATTTTTAAATAAAAACAACATACTTGAAGTCACAAACTTAAATTATGAAAAGAGAATATAGTCATCAATAAATGCAAATGAATTATGTATGTTGATATTCAAAACATACATTTCCAAAGGTTGCATTAATAAGTATAAGTATGAAAACTTAGCAAATTTATTTATTAATATAATTGAATTAACATTAATAGGGGCTGATTCAGACAAAAAATTGTGACCTTTATTTTCCCCTAACAAAGATTAATTTCATAAAATTGGCCTATCTGTATTATAACACATAAAAAAAAAGACTGAATTTAGTCAATAGACTGAAAACTTTCACCCATGATTTACAGTGTGTATGTTTGAAATCTCAACATAATTACATTTAGGCAAGGCATTGTATAATTGGAAACAAAATTATCAATCATAAACACACAAAAAATATGTTAAAAAGAATAATTTAAATCTTGATAGTAATTTTTAAATAAAAACAACATACTTGAAGTCACAAACTTAAATTATGAAAAGAGAATATAGTCATCAATAAATGCAAATGAATTATTTTTAAATCCAATTTATGAAATAATTAAAATAAATAAATTTCAGAAATAAATTGTAAATTTAAAAGTAAAAATTGTAAATTTAAAAAAGAAAAAGAAAATAACAGATGAATATAAATATTAGAGATATTAAGAACTAAAATTGTGTAAAATATATATAGTAAATTTAAGAAAAGTTTTTATCTTTATTTTATTAAATTTAAAAGCACAAATGACATTTAAAAACACTAAAATAATAACAATAATTTTAAAAAATCAGTGCAGGAAAAAAAGAAAAAAATACCTTCTATGTTTCGAAGTAAATACCAACACACAGGAACAATAAGAATAACACAGCCACCAAGAGTAAAAAAGGGTAATCCAAAGCCACCAACCTAGAAAGAAAAAAATTAATATGCTCAGAAAATTCTGACAGAGTAGAAAATATTCACATGTGCTATTATTTAAACTTAAATGTCTTAGATTACTATTATTCAAATTTTTATTTTTTCCCCTTTCTTTAAAAAGTATTAAAAATAAAAAAATTACAGAAGTAGGAATAAAAAATTAGTAATCAAATTTTCACAGCTGAAAAATTACCTTTTACATGTCTCTCATTTATATGTTTTTTAACTTTGGTTCTAAATCATTTCAATGTATTCTAATGTTAACATCTTTCATTTATTTTATACAACACAAGTAAATTCTTGATTTTATTTACACATTTTTTCTTTAAGAATGATAAGTAATAAAATCATTCCACATATTTAAAGTTAAAAGCTTTTTAACACATCATAAATAATTATAAGATAAAAAAATTTTTATAAACAATGTTTTTTTAATTTTCTGTTGAATCATATAAACGCTACTGAAGGCAGCCGGAACCCCAGCAATTGGATAAAAGTATTAAAAAAATTCCTTGCTATCGTCTTTTGAGCTATTATAAAAGTTTCAAATGGCTATCTAGCCGGGAACTTAGTCAAAAGTTGATTGCAAGCTTTGTACTGGAAATGCTACCGAAGGCTGCAGGGTCCCGAAGCAATTGGATAAAAATATTTTTAAAAAGCATTTTCACCGTATTCTGAACTGTTCCGAAAGTTTCAAATGTCTAGCTACTCGGGAAGTTAGTTAAATAAATTTTCTGTTGAATCATATGAACACTGCGGAAGGCAGTAGGGACCTGAAACAGTTGACTAAAAGTATTTAAAAATATATATTGCCACCGTGTTCTGAGCTATCCTGAAAGTTTCAAATATCTAGCTAGTCGGGAAGTTAGTGAAAAATCGATTGCAAGCTTTGAACTGGTAACGCTGCCGAAGGCAGCAGGAACCCGAAACAGTTGGCTAAAGGTATTTTTAAAAAATGCATTTTCACCGTGTTCTCAACTATTCTGAAAATTTTAAATGTCTAGCTAGTCGGGAAGTTAGTTAAATAAATATTCTGTCGAATTATATAAGCACTGCCGAAGGCAGCGGGACCTGAAATAGTTGACTAAAATTATTAGAAAAATGTATTGTCACCATGTTGTGAGCTGTCCTAAAAGTTTCAAATGTCTAGCTAGTCGGAAAGTTAGTTAAAAATCGATTGCAAGCTTTGTACTGATAACGCAGCCGAAGGCAGCAGGAACCCGAAACAGTTGGCTGAAGGTATTAAAAAAATGCATTTTCACCGTGTTCTGAACTATTCTGAAAGTTTCAAATGTCTAGCTAGTCGGGAAGTTGGTTAAATAAATTTTCTGGTGAACCATGTAAGCGCTGCCGAAGGCAGCGGGACTTGAAATAGTTGACTAAAATTATTAGGAAAATGTATTGTCACCGTGTTGTGAGCTGTCCTGAAAATTTTAAATGTCTAGCTTGTCGGAAAGTTAGTGAAAAATCGATTGCAAGCTTTGTACTGATAACGCTGCCGAAGGCAGCGGGAACCCGAAACAGTTGGCTAAAGGTTTTAAGAAAATGCATTTTCACCCTGTTCTGAACTATTCTGAAAGTTTCAAATGTCTAGCTAGTCGGGAAGTTAGTTAAATAAATTTTCTGTCGAATCATATAAGCACTGCCGAAGGCAGCGGGACTTGAAATAGTTGACTAAAATTATTAGAAAAATGTATTGTCACCGTGTTGTGAGCTGTCCTGAAAATTTCAAATATCTAGCTAGTCGGGAAGTTAGTTAAAAATCGATTGCAAGATTTGTCCCTGACAAACACACAAACAAACAAACCCACAAACAAACAAACAAGAATCGAAGTTAATAAAAACATGGTAAAATAAAGAAAGTGCTACCGGTTTCAAAAGGATTTCTTCTTTAAGTGCAAAACCCGTGCTACTACCTTGGAGGCAAAAACAAGACTCCATATAGTTTTTAAAAATACTCTGTCTAACACATAGGGTATTAATTAAACAAGTAATATACTACATAAATTGTGTAAATAATACATAGGGTATTAAAACCCAATGAAAAACTATTTTTAGAAAACTTGACATATTACTTTAGACAGAGCATACAGCAATCAGAATAAAAAAAATTTTGACTATGCATGTGCAAGTTTTAATGAAATTTCTATTGCTTAATTTAATAGCCAAAAGTATTGAGCTACTTATATGAAAGCCCCAAACAAATATTGTGTTTATTCAAAAAGTTGTCAGCGATAGAATAAACAGATATTCAGTTCATCTCAAAATAAAAGTTAAAACATACGGGGGGGGGGGGGTCTTTTTTTTTTTGAGAGAGAGAGAGAGGGGGGAACTACTTTTTTCATTCTATCACCAACAATTTTTTGAATTTACACTATATTTGTTTGAGGTTTTCATATAAATAGTTCAATACTTTTGACTATTAAATTATGCAAATGAAAATTTTTTAAACTTGTGCATGTGTAGTTAAAAATCATGTAGTAAAAATGCTCATATTTCATAAGATATTTAACATTTCTGCATTTGGATTGCAGTATATTGTGTCTAATGTAGCAAGCCAAGTTTCCTAAAAATGGCCTCACTGAGCCTAATACCTTATGCATTGCAATAAAAATAATGGTTTTATTTTATTTATTTATTTTTATTTATTTATTTTATTATTATTATTATTTTAGAAGAAGAAGAAGAAACTATAATGTCTATGAATATATGCTTCTTCAAAAAATTTTTTAAACAGAAAATTAAAAGAAGTCTCATAATCACATGCTACTGCCAAAATGCATTTCACGCCTTTTTTTTTTTTTACAGGGTGGGTGATCTAAAACATTTTGATTTTTGTTTTTTACTGATCCCTTTTTTCTCTTCAGGACAAAACTTTTGCTAAAATATATGAGGTATAGCATGTTCTTAATACTCCCAAAGTTTCAAGATAATTCATAAAGAACTAAATGATAAAAGAAGAAAAGCAAATATACTGAATTCATAGAACTTTAAAAAGATAAGAATTATCAATTAACACAAAAGTATTACAAAACTTTATAACAATAATTTACTTACAGCATAAAGGGCACCACCGATTGCAGGACCAATGCTCATGCCTACTCCAATACAAGTTTCAGTAAAGCCCTAAATATATAATAAGCAAACATGGATATTTACAATAACATGAATATTTACATACAGATATTTACAATAGCATGGTATATATTAATTATTTTGATATTTACATACAGATATTTACAATAACATCGACATTTAAATATTTTGATATTTCCAAAGTGATTGTAAAAGGAAAAAAAAACTTTTAGAAATCAAGATCCACACGCTTTAATAAACACTTGTAACTGATTGTTAGATAAACATTGTTTAAAGCCTCAACAGTTGTTTTCAAAGATTTTCTAACTTTTAAGTTCTATAACAATTCTACAATATTGTATAGTTGCTTTCACACTACACTCATGTCTACAATTTTATTGATGAAAAGCAATACTTCATATCTTCGTTCTGAAACAACTGTTGCAGTTTTTTTGCATTCTGTAATGTCTGATTCCTTTTGCTATTTTTCAACACCAGTTTTACAGAATATTTTCCTGTGCTTAAATTAATGACAGAAATTATCTTTTGTTCTACCTTTGCAAAAATTGATATCAATAAAACAGAAACAAATTTATCTGTTTGTGTTTAATATATTCTGAAGTGTCCGAGCTGTTTTCAAATAAAAGCACATACAGTAAAAGTATTGTTGTTCAATTAGAGATCCATTAAAAACATGAGTAGATATTTACATATTTCGAACAAACACATGTTGGATGAAACATAGAAGAGAAGAAAGTAAATAAGGAATATTATCTCCAAACATCTTCTCTGTGAGCCACAATTTACATATGACCCAACAGGGCTCGATGCACACGCACACAGCGATCTAACTCTCTCCTTCTCCTCGCAATCACATTTAGGGCAAGGTGGGAGGTGCCTCACGCACATGCATACTTAAACAGGAACATTTATTTTAAAATGAATCGTTCACTCCTCCAACAAGTATATATAAAAATTCAGCTCTTGTGTATGTCTAGCTACCATTTTATATTTATTTTTAGACCACTGAACTATCATTGATGATATAAACCTAATAAATAAAAATAATAAAATTGAGAAATGGTTTGTGAATTGTGCATGAGAAAAAAAATATCAAATGGTTTTTCAGGGTGGCTACAGAAATTCAGAAAAAAATTTCCCTGATTTTTTCCATGATTTCCGTTATCTATTATATACATTCCATAATTTTGTGCATATCACACACTTGTATAATATGCTCGCTAAACCACTGCAATTCAAAATCTATACTGATGGGCAAAAATATCTCAGTCTTTATATTTTTTTTTTCCTTTGTTCACTTAAAAAGGAAAATAAAATGAAAAATTCCAAATTCTGGAGAAATTTATTAGCAAAATTATAAAAATATGACTCATTTTAATTGCACAACATATTAACATCAAGACATAAAATTATTTCACATGTTGTACTAATTTTTCTTTTTAATGTTAACTTGGTGAGATTCAACTAGAAATACTTGCTGGGCAAAAATGAAAAATTCCATGATTTTAAAGTGTTTTTACAAAATTCCCTGATTTTCCCCTGATATTTCCAGATTGATAAAGTATCCTGATTTTTCCATGATTTCCCTGTTTTCCCTGATTGTCGCCACGCTGTTTTTCCCCCCAAACAGCACTGTCATCAAATCTCACTGTGTATATGAGTCATTAAAATGTGCCAAATAGCATTGTGATCCTCAAAAGGAAGAATACCAAAAAATTACTAAAGTAATTAAATTATAAACAGTTAATAAAAATATTAATTTTAAATAAAGGAAATATGAACTCTGACAACAAGACAACTTGGCTTAAGTATTAAGAAAACACCCAATCTAGTATTTTCCATCAGTTTAAGATTTTTAAAAAAGACAAAAAAAAAAAAAAAAAACAGAATACTAGCAATTAATTTTCTAAATATTTATATAATTATCAACAGAATTCTATGTTAATAAATAACCACTACACATATATCAACTTCAATTCTTTCAATCTATAGTTTTCTTTTCCTCCAGAACTTTCCTTAATTAAAATAATAATAATAATAAGCATGGTTAACTATAATAACTAACATTTTAAAAACTCAGTTTATTTCTTTCCCAGTTCATATTTCTTTATGAAGTTTACTTTAAATATGATTTATTTCTGATAACAACGAAAGGCAATTAAAATAATTATTTAACATAATATGAAACACTTCAAAGAAAATCATGTCAAAAGTAATAATAACAGGAGACTTGGCATTGGAATATTAAAACCCGAATAAACTACTACATCAGAAACGCCAAAGAAAAATATTGGAAATGCATACAGCTGTTTCGGTAGCCTAAAGCGTACCGTCTTCAGTGCAAAAAGGATTCTGAATCAGGAGAAGTGCTCGTATATATAGGAGAGGGGCCGGATTTAGTTCACCCAATAGGATTACGGGAAAGGTGGGGAGAGTGGCCAATAGGAATTTAGGAAAGTTAGCTGTGTAAACAGTAGAAAAATTAAGAAAATGTGGACTGAATATAAAATTTCCAACAGTCAGACAAATAGGGAATAGCGAAATCACAATTTACAAGGTTTTTAAAATTTTTATAAATATGAAAAGCTTCAAAGAAATCGAGTTCCATTCATGAACTCGATTTCTTTGAAGCTTTTCATATTTATAAAAATTTTAAAAACCTTGTAAATTGTGATTTCGCTATTCCCTATTTGTCTGACTGTTGGAAATTTTATATTCAGTCCACATTTTCTTAATTTTTCTACTGTTTACACAGCTAACTTTCCTAAATTACTATTCGCCACTCTCCCCACCTTTCCCGTAATCCTATTGGGTGAACTAAATCCGGCTCCTCTCCTATATATACGAGCACTTCTCCTGATTCAGAATCCTTTTTGCACTGAAGACGGTACGCTTTAGGCTACCGAAACAGCTGTATGCATTTCCAATATTTTTCTTTGGCGTTTCTGACGTAGTAGTTTATTCGGGTTTTAACATGTCAAAAGTAGTTAAAAAGAAATATAAAAAATAAACTTACAAATACAGTTCCAATATCATCTGGAAATTGATCAATTAATATCGTGCAGGAAGCAGTGCAAAAGGCAGCAGCCCCTAATGCTTCAAATGATCTAACAACAAAACACAGGACAGCAAATTCTGTTTCACCATTAACTTTATCTAATAATCTAAAAACAAAGATTTCATATAAATAAAGCATAACAGTAATAATATTGAATTATAAATGAACAAAAAAAAATTCTACTCACCCAAACAAAATATTACAAGCTCCACAAAAGCCTGTACCAACTAAAAACATAAATTTGGCTCCAACAGTTGGAAGCTAAAATTATTAAATATTACAATGATTTTTCTTTCTTTTTTTTTTTTTTTTTTTTTAAATATATAATTAAGCATATATATCAAAATGATTTCACTATAACACAAATATCTGAAAATTTATCAAAAAATTTAATAAAAGTCTAAGAAACACTTCTACTTGCACCACATTCCTATAAAATCTCAAAAATACTTGTATTTTTGGCGCAAAAATGTTTATTAATTCTCTTTTCATTTCAATACAAGCGAGCTTCGCCGGTTAGTTGGCCACTACTTTAAAATGAATCCCTCTTAGTAATTCAAAATTGCATATCAATTATTTACAATTCACAAACAGATTTCATAACTCGCAAATTTTTTGCAACCAGATTTCAATCTTTTGAAAATGTGGTCCTTTCACCAAGATCTATACTTAAGATTGAAAAAAAAAAAGGTTCATTCATCTCAAAAACTTTTTGAGTTATAAAATGTTTAGTGAAAATTTTGATGTTTCATGAAATTTAAAAATATGACCCGCTAAAATCCTATACAGTCGGAAAGAAGATTAAATGATCTTTCTAAAGGTACTTGTCATTGAGAAACTTAACGATTAGTTTTTCATACAGGGTGATTCAAAAAGAGATTTTAAATGTGCTGCTATCTACCAAACAGAAAAGGAACAAAAGTTTAAAAACCTGATTAAAACGAGGGGGAAATGTTAAACTACTGCATAAAAATTGTTAAATTATATCAAATGCTTGGTTTCACTGCGAAACTAATGAATGTTAAAGGTTTAACTCTGCAATTATAAACAATCACTACTGAAATTAAATACCCCCTTCCTTCATACTATGATGCATTTTTGGTATATGATAAAAAGCATTAAATTGCAACCTTACAAACAAAAATAACCCCATGGTTTTACAAACTAATGCTAAAATGAGGTTACAGGTTTCTTTTCTATTATTGTTTTGGTAATCTGTTTAGTGCTTATTATAATTAAAAATATAATTAAAAATATATTTTATTATAATTAAAAATATTTTATTATAAATTAAAATTAAATTTTTTTTAAGAAATTGATTTAATAATAAATACAGTTAAAATTGAAAGAACTTGTATCATACTCACAATTTTCCCAAAAATGGGAGATGTTAACATAACAATTAAAGCATAGATACTAAAAACAAATCCAGATACTGCTTCTCGCATCCCTTTTTGAGCAGCCTATAAAAAGTGGGAGGAAAAAATCAAAGAACACAAAATTATATTTAAATATATTACTGTTAGTGATTTATAATAAGATATCATATAAATGGATGACAAAATAATGTGAACCTATTCAAATGTAGACATTTTACTGAGTATCTGAAGAAATATTTCATGGATTCTCTTGGCACTTCATGGATATAAAGAACACATTATACCACATATATTCAAGAGTAAAAGAATTTCTGTCTGAAGACTCAATTCTAACATAGGATAGAAATTATATGACAGAAACTATTGATAAAAAATAGTGGCTTCATCTTTAGACAGAAACTCTTGCACTCTTGCTTATATTTTAGTGATGATTTTGTCTCAAAAGAAAAAATCTGGAGTGACTCCGCTCGACTTTCCGAACATTGAGTAATTAACAGTTTTGTAGATAAAGTAAAGAAAGAGGAGTTGTTAAACAAACAAAAGAGAGAAAACCATAATAGAGTGAGTATTTTTCTCCATATATTACACAATATTTTATTTAACGCTACTGAACTTTGAGCCCATAGATCATAAAGATAAAGAATTTTTCGTTGTGTCCCTGTAAAAACCTATAAATGCTAGATTCACCAAAATGCTTATAGTTAGTGCAACAGTGATTTATAATATTCATATAAATTTTCAGCTCAATTGAATATGGCGTTTAGATGCTATCGCACTTTTAAAAATTTGGCCCCATAGGCCATAATGATAAAGAATTTTTCTTTGTGTCCCTGTAAAAAAACTGTAAGTGCTAGATTCTCCAAAATCAATACAGATTGAGTATCTGTGACCTATCACATGTGTATAAATTTTTTGCTCAATTGAATAAGGTGTTTAGATGCTATCGTACTTTTAAGATTTTGGTCCCATAGGCCATAATGATAAAGAATTTTTCTTTGTGTCCCTGTAAAAAAACTATACGTGCTAGATTCACCAAATTCTATAGGGTTCGTACTATGGTGACTTACAATGTACATACCAACTTTCAGCTTATTCAAACAAAGCGTTTAGACGCTAGCGTGTTCACTCAGAGACATACACACATCATCGCAAAAATAGTGAAAACGGACTCAGGGGACCTCGAAACATATAAAAACATCAAAATCTCAAATTCGGATTTTTGACATGATTACAATATTTTCCTCACTATAGTGTTCTGAAAAAAAAAAGGGGGACCAGTTACAGATTTAAAAAGGAAAAATAAATGCTTGGGATCATCCTATAAAAAGGATTGCTTAAAATATGCTGCAGTTGTATGTAGCATATGATTAAAAGACTTCTTTTAATTATATGTATTCATTTGTATGTAAATAGAACATACATTTACAGAGATATAAAAGTTTCTTTAACAAAACTGAAAACTTCTCATATGTTTTTTGTATTATAACATGCCAAGTCTTTAAACCAATGTAATGTCATCTTAAGAAAACATGAATGCTATATTAGACACAACATACTGCATCAGAATATAAAAATATTAAGTATATGATATAATATGAGCAATTTTACTAAATAAATTTTAACTGCACATGCACAAATGTTAACAAAATTTCTTTTGTATAATTTATCAGTCAAATGCATAGAGTTACACTTGCAGAAAATAATAATAATAATAATAACAACTAAATAAAAATAAAAAAGCAAATACTGTAGACTTTTGATTAATATTGGGTTATCCAGGCCAGAAAAAAAAAAAAAAGGCACAGAATATGTAAATGTGCAGGAATGCAACATTGGATAAACAAAGATCCAAATTGGAATGCTTTGAAGCTTTAAGTGATGATGAGGCTATGTAGTATGTCATTTGTGGTTCAGTTGAAACAAGGAATTTTAAGAATGTCTGTAAGGTAATGAAGAAAATATTGTAACTCATCAAAAATTATCACACACTGAGGCATTACTTAATTATTTGTAGCAAGAAGATGCAAGTACACCAGATGAAATAATGATGATGAGAAATTGTATAGTAAAAAATAACAAAAAATAAATGAAAAAAGGAGACTTCTATAATTTAATTCTTTATAAAACAGTGGAGGTAGATTACATTTCTTTTTATTTTTTTGAATTATACTAACTGTAAATCTAAATAACATTAAAAAAATTTCCATTCTCTTTTTTGTATTAATTTAATTATACATGTCCTAATTGCATAATAATTTTATGATATCTATCCTTTTCCAAAATGTTTCATCACAATTTGCATAAATTCAACTACATTTGGGAAATTTGCTTATCTGGTATGAGGCATTTCTCGATTATCCTGGTTAATTGAGAGTCCACTGAATCATGAAAATTCAGAAAAATATCGCTGATAGAATTAGTCAAATTTCAAATATTCTCAAATACTTAAGCAAATTTTATGGGGTTTCACACATTTTTTTATTTTTTGTCAGTTAATGGCAATATATTATATGTTAATTCCAAATAAATTAGATTTATTATCAGAACAACAAAAACATATGTGGTACAACAAATATGTGTGTATAATACAATACAATTCTATCCCAGAGTAATTTGAGTGTTTAAAGCCAGTGGCAATTCCAACTTATATGAAAGAATTCTCAGACTCATGGTTTAATTTTGTTTCTATGTAAATGTTTACTCATTTTATATATGGGATGACAATAACCTGAGAAAAAAAAAAAAAAAAAAACTGAATTAATTACAATTTCTATTTCATGTTTTTTATTTTGCTTAAAGGGAGATGCAGGAAAAATATATGTAAAATACTGTTTTAAAGCATGGTATTTACTTTTTTTTTTTTTTTTTATGCTTGTGTTAAAAAAAAGTATTTATCTGCAAATTATGGATATTACTTTATTTTGTAAGGATTTTGATTTATTATTTTAAATGCAGATAAATTTAACATTCATGGACCATAATAAACAAATATATTTATTTAAAATACTGTTTATTTAATTGCATTTATAAAAATTAAAACTTACGGATGCCAATAAAGCATATTTACAGAAAAAGTTAAAAAAATTTCTGAAGACAAATCTACAAATTAGAATATCTTACATCATTTATCTAAAATTATATGATTAAATTCATATTTAATGAATTATGTGCCATACTGTATGGTACTTAGGGCTGCTAAATTTGGCTTCATCTGTGAAACTTTATGAAGATTACCTTCTGGGGCTAATACAACAAAATTATGTTATAATATTAGATTTCTCATTTTCCCCCTCATAAACATTCTTTTGCATTAAATTTACAAGAAAACAGTTTTTTTTTTTTTTTTTTTTTTTTTTTAAGAAAAGAAAAAAGTTTATCAAGACTTTAATTTTTTAAACCTGTTTTTGTAAAATAAAAAATTAATAAAACAAAATCATCATCATCATTAAACCATTCAATTTCAGCAATCAATATTTTTATTTGCAACCAAGCGAATAATGTTTCCAATGGTAAATTAAACTATGTACTTGCTATTATGATGCTAAAAATAATGGTACAACTGTCAAAACATTTTTTGAAAGAATCATCCTTTTTTTATTAAACAAAATTTTGTGAAAAGAGATGTTTTTCTATGAATTTGAGTAAAGGAGGTCCTTTTCATAAAGTGGAAGTTTGTGAAGAGGCAGCCCTGATTTTGGTGTGAAATGAACCACTGCTGATTAAAAATAGCATTTCATTAGTTACAACACAATAGAACTACTTGTAAAATTATAAATTAAAATAATAATAATAATAATAATTTATTGTTACTCAACTTATATAAAAAAAATTGTTTCATTCAGTAGAATTATAATTTTAAGGGAAAAAAAAAAAACTTACTTCTCGAGGAAAAAATGGTGCTATTATTGACATACTCAAGAATGCAGTAAAGTCCACCAGGCACAGACAAAATGCAATGCATCGTTGCTCATTAGTAAATTTAGTTTTCAAATGTGACTCACTATCGTCAACTGAGATTCTATGAGTAGGAGGCTTAAAAGAAATTTGCCCAGCAGATACAGCAGATGGAGACCGCACAAGCTTTTCACCAGGTCGAACTCGGGGGACACCCATTAATTTACCTTTACTTGTCGAAACAATTGAAATCCTTCGCTGTGAAGTTCCTGATGGTCTTTGCAAAAAGTCTTCAGAAAGGCTCCTTGATATAGTATTATTTTGTTGAAGTGAACTCATGACATCTTCATTGCAATCACAGCTTTTAGAATAAATATGATCATCATCATCAAATTCATCTTCCAATGAAAGAGAAACTTGGAGACTTTTATAGCCATTTGAAGTTTCTAATGATTTAACAAATATTTTACTATCACATAATGGACTTACATTGCCATTTATTTTAAAAGGTACTTCAGGAACAAATCTAGCAAGTTTTGTTCTTGGGGATTCACTATAATCTGTAGCTAAATGATTTTGTATTATATTAATTGCTGAGGTTTTATTTTCATTAGAATCTAGTAATGAGCTATTATCATCAAAATATTCATTATTTTCATAAATATGAGAAGACTGTTTATTTGGGTCATCCTTTTCATCAGTTTGTGATTCATCATTTGTAGCAAAAGAAGAGGTATCCATAGTTGGCAGCTAAAAATCTAAAATAATAATTAAATATTTTCATTTAAAAATGCAATATAAAAATATTATTACATATACAAATTAGCATAATTATTTCTTTATATTGAACTATTATACTCTGTGGCAGAATTTAAGTGACAACGTTGCAGGAAAAAAAAAAAAAAAAAAAAAAAAAAAAAAAAGTCACTTGTAGAAATATTTGCTCACAAAAATTAGATATTCCTAAATTTCAGTAGAAAATAGAAACTCATGTCTCATATTTATGAATTTTGAAACAGTCTATTAATAATATTGATATCTTTATAATTATAAGTACATATTATGTGTAAATTAGGAAATATATCAATATTTTCTTGCAGAAAAAGTTTGCATGAACAAAGTTTGTCACAGAAAGCATAAAAATATTCTGTCACAGGGCTGTCATACACCAAGGAAATATTTTATATATTTTCTCTGTTTACTTTGTATTAATTTGATTTATATCAATTAAATTTAAAGAATTTAAATTTTTTATGTAATAGCTAACTTGAAATTTATTTAATAATTTCAAATTAATTATCTATTAGATAAAAATTTTTAATTCTTTAAATGTTCTGTTTTAAATAAGCAAAACTGTTTTTAAATAGCAAACTGGAATGTTGCATCTTTTCTTACATATCAATTATTTATCTTTTCAAAAATACAAAAGAGTTAAACCATTTATCAATTGGAGATACTTAAAGAATAGAAAAATACTAATCTAGCACATTCACACATTCATATTAAAAGATAATAAGAAGATAAGAACGGAGCTGATATATTTCAACAATGAAAATTTTATAGATCAAATTAACATTTATCAAGTTCTTTGATTACAAAAAGAATTTTTTTTTTTTTTTTTGTAAAAGAGAAAGCTTTAAAACTTTGCACAGTAATTTTCCAATATACGTAACATTGATAATGAAAGAATGTTTTAAGCATAGAAGTTAAATATTTATATATTCAGTAAAAAAATAAGCATGGTTTTTATAATATCAAACAATCCAACGTCTTGGATTTTTGAATACCGAATAAATTTTTATAGAAATATCCATTTTATTGAATATAAAAATATAAAATAAAGGAGAACTTCTTAAATATTAATAAATTAAAATGCCTTACTTTAAGTTACTCCATAAGCACTTTCAATCGGGCACCCAACCTTGCTTCCTGGCCATTGCAGGTGTACTTATTGGCTTTAATTTCTATCACCTAGCACAATGATGTGCAACTGCGATTGTTATTATTGTTGTGATTGTTCGACAGTATACGGGTATTATTAAAATTAATATTGATTAGTGTTTTGCTATTCATTTTAGTTAAGGCTGTAGTAATTTTATTGTATTTAATGTCATTTTGGTGCTCTTTTATGTGCACCAAAATAAGATAATAAAATAACTACAGCCTTAACTAAAATCAAAGGCAATTCACCAATTGACATTAATTTTAACAATATCCACAAACTATCGAATTATAACAATCACAGTTATGCATCATTGTACAAGGTGATAGAAATTATGACCAATGAGCACACCTGAAGCAACTCAACAAGTAGACAGGGGATGGCTCTCCTTATTAAACAGAAAACAACAGAAAGAAGCTAGCAATCAAGAAAGGAGGTCAGGCAGGCACCCAACTGAAAGTACTTATAGAGTGATTTAAAGTAAGACAGTTTAATTTTAATTTACTAATATCCATTTTATATTTTATTGAAAATTCTGCGATTAAATAAGTTGGAGAAAACTAAGAAAACAATCCCAAAGCAGAATTTGGAATGTACGTTGCAAAGCAAACAGCTGTATTGCAGAACAAATGCAGATATTTAGAAATTAAAGGAGGTGTGTGTGTGTGGGGGGGGGGGGGGGGGATTTGTGAGTTATGGCCTCAAGAAAGGACATTTTTTAAAAATCATATTTTTATTATTGAAACAATTAACCAAAGTAGTTGATTGCATGGTGAATTTCCTATTCAGCTTTGGTTCAATATATTTCTTTCTTTTTTTTTTTATTATAAGTTTAATAAAAATAATTTTAAATGTCATTTTATTATTTATTTATTAGGTTTTTTTTTTTTTTTTTTTTCCTATTTATGCACAGATATTATAGCATATTAAATTGTAAGAAGTGTATTTTTATGAGCACCTCAATAATATTGAGAGTAAATTTGTAAAATGTGTATGTGTCCTGCAGAACATTCAAAAGTATTCTGATATGGAGCAGTGGTATGAATTTACCAAAATGGTTAGCAGCTCTAATATTAATTCAGAAATTTGAAGCATTAATTAAAAAATAATTACAAAATAAAAAGAACTTTTTATATACCATGTTTTTAAATTTTCTGTTGAATCATATAAACACTACCAAAGGCAGCGGGAACCCAGAACAATTGACTAAAAGTATTAAAAAAAATTCATTGCTATCGTGTTTTGAGCTATTATAAAAGTTTCAAATGGCTAGTTAGCCAGGAAGTTAGTAAAAAATTAATTGCAAGCTTTGTACTGGTAACGCTGCCGAAAGCAGCAGGAACCCAAAACAGTTAGCTAAAGGCAGTGGCGCACAAAGAATTTCTGTCTGGAGGGGGCTGAAGAATAATCGGGTCATGTAGTACAGTAAATAGGAGTATGGGCATATACGCACACATTACATTTAGTAAAGAATCTGCTTTAAATATTTCTTTTGCAATAAGTAAACGCATGAATGAAATTGAATTTAAGTTGAATAGCGCAATCGAGAAATTTATATCGGTATATAACAAGCTAAGTTACAGTAGCTCGGTCAGTTGGAATTGACATTGAGCTTGTAAACATAAATTTGTCTGTTCATCTATGATAAAAAAAAATTAAAATAAAATAAAATAAAATAAAAATATCGTGTACAATATGACAAGCTAATGAACACAAAATTCATCCGAAATGAAATGCCTTCCCCCATATTTCCATTTAAAATAAAATTTGATCAAATTTAATACTCTTCTGCGCTGCTTTACATGCATATGCAGTAACACGTACGTAATTAAGAAATTATAATAATTATAGTCAAATAAAAGCTATAGTTGTAATATGTAGGAATTATAACAGAATTTCAGTGTAAATTTTTACATTGCTATTTTCATTTAATTATCTGAAGTATTGGGGCGATGCTTTTAAATTCGGTTAACAGAAACAAGTCGGACGTGTAGTCTTCATGGGTGTTAGTCAACACAGCAAGCAGGGGGCAGAACCTCTTAATATCCTAAATCATTAATTCTATTCTAATCAGTGGCGGATTTAAGGGGAGGCTAGGGGGATGAAGCCCACCCCCTCCCGAAAGTACTGACATTTCCAATTGAATAGTACATTTGCAAACTTTTCATTGATCTGGAATTACATCTTGAAAAATCTTAGCCCCCCCCCCCCCCCCCCAAAAGTTAAGTTCTGGATCCGCCACTGATTCTAATATATATTACTTAGAATTTTAATTTGTTCAGTTAGCAAATATTTCAAGCGTTACCTTTCTGAGTTCATTACAGGATATTGTATTCCAGTATAATATTTATATATATTGTGAAATTTGAATTTTTATAACAGGAAAAAATTGCATTATCCAAAAATGAAGCTTAGATCTCAGTGACATGAGGCAAAAATGAAAACTGTGCATGGACCCTACTGTGTGTTCTACTAACTGTGACAAAAATAAATAAGTGGCCCCATCCTCAGAAGCATCTGTAAAATATCTTAACATATTGCTATCGGGATATTTTCCTATTTTGAACAGTAAACTATGCCTTTTGGCATTCCTCTAAATCATTATATTTTTAGAGAAATAATTTTGCGTATTTGAGATTAAACCAATTAAATTTTATCTTCAATTGATGTGAAATTTTACTAGCATGTATATGTGCTAATGACATATGAAAGGCTTAACGAATATGCAAATTTCATTTTTAATTTAAAATATTGTTTCAGAGGAACGACTGAGAGCAGGGCTGATCTTTTATTTTATATCAAACGAGAATTTTCATTTACCAATGCGAATGTGTTAATTTTGCCCAAGGACAAAACAAACTTTCACAAAGATGCTATAAATACTCATGAATTAAAATATAAAATTTTATGAGCCTGGTATCCCATTTTTCTGACAAATACATCCCTGCTTGCTTCCAAATCAGATTGCTTCTCCTGCCTGACTTTTTCGGTACTCCCTCGATTTCACAATAACAGTATATGCTTTAGGGCCTTAGAAGCAGATTCCTAAAAATTGCAATGGAATGTCTAGGGTATCTTTCAACTAAAAAACAAAGAACTAGTTCACTGTTTTTGTGTTTGAATGTAAGAATTTCAAAAATTCCTAAAAATTTGAGGTTTAATTTATAAACTTTATTTTTGCTTACAATATCTGTGTTTGAATAATATTTTTTCATGCATTTTTTTACTATGTCAGCTAGTTCTGGAGGGGGCTTCAGCCCCCTAAGCCCCCTCCGTGGGTGCGCCACTGGCTAAAGGTATTAAAAAAAATGCATTTCCACCGTGTTCTGAATTATTCTGAAGGTTTCAAATATCTAGCTAGTCAGGAAGTTAGTTAAATAAATTTTCTGTCGAATCATATAAATGCTACCGAAGGCAGTAGGAAGGCAGTTGACTAAAAGTATTAAAAAAATGTATTGTCATCGTGTTCTGAGCTGTCCTGAAAGTTTCAAATGTCTACCTAGTCGGGAAGTTAGTTAAAAATCGACTGCAAGATTTGTACTGGACAAACAAAGAAGAATCGAAGTTAATATAAACATGGTAATATATATATATTATTATTATTCTAATGTTTTAACTGAATGGTACAAATTTTCCCTTGATTTTTTAAAATGATAGTCATTGACTTTGACAAATTATTTTAAATTTTCTCTAATGAATCAAAACATATTTGAACCAAATATTAACGGAGGAGAAATTAACTTTTAAAAAAATAATTAATAGTAGTACAGTCTATGAATTTTAATCAGGTGAAATTTTGTTTAGTTAAAAATTTAATGCTTAGATTCTTTAAATTCTAAGTAAGGAACACATTATAATAAATTAAAAATTATAATTTTGGTCAAATTTATAAAATGTTTACCTTTTCAAATGCCTATAAATTATCAAGGGCAAAAATAAATTGATACAAAGTTGGAGAAAAAAAAAAGGGGGGGGGGGTATTGCAAAAGAAGAAAAAAATTGATATTGTAATTAAAAAAGAAAGAAAGAAAGAAGGAAGGAAAAATAATACAAAATCAAAAAATGCCTTTAATTTTTTTTAATGAAACAGAAAGGCCATGTAAATATCAGTTTCAGAAATAAATAGGCAGAAACTAAAAGGAAAAAGATAAGGCAGAAAAAAAAAAGTTTAGAAGAAAAATAGAGAAAAAATATCAAATAATTAAGAAATTCAAACTTTACAAAATAATAGTATTTTTTTAATACTAAAATCAGTATTACACACAACGACTTTTCAGACAACTCTCGTTTGAGCCAATTTTTACTCCAATTTTTGAAAGCCGAAATCCGAAAGAGGGTTACAATAGTTGAGACAAAAACTGTTCAAAAAACTGGTTTGCAGGGTACACAGTACATGACAAGCAAAGTTACATATCACTGTTTTAACAGGGATGATGGAGAGAGAGAGAGAAAAGAACAACAGTGAATGAATTTCTCCTCTCGCTGTCTTTTTTCGAAGTGTAAGGAACTTTCTTCTCATTGGCTTGCCACAGTAAAAGGAGTTGCTCATACGAACAACTTTTTCTGACTAGCCAGAAAAAATTGTTCATATTCCCAATTCCCATTACACTGGGCTTTGAGGTAATTTGAACCAACAAAATTCGCTCAAAAGTTGGGCGTACACTCGTGTGTGTAATAGGGGCATAAGTGTGATGGCTTTTTTATTTTTTTTTAATATTAAGTACTTTTTCTTGCAAAAAATTAGAAATTTCTGACATGAGTTTTCCCACACATCAGACTAATCCTGCTAAGAGATTAAATACTTTTCTTTATTTTTAAAAATATAATGCAGTAGACAATCTTTATAACGCAATTCTCTATATAACGCACAACTTCCCAGACATAAACAGTGAATTTAACAATTATGAAACACTTTATAAAAAACTGTTATTCTGCAGAGAACTAAGTGTGTCATATTTGTTTTTCTTTATCTCAAAAATTCTAAGCTTTTTAAATAAAAAAATTGCCACTTTTTTTTTTTTTTTTTTGAAAATGAGTAATATAATGAATGATTTGGAACATTTATATATGGATTATGATTATGTTAATAAAGTAAATTTAACAATGAAAGTTATGATCCAATCAACTTTTGTTCCGAGGAATGTAATTTAAAAATAATCTACTCTGTTTAGAAATTTTTATTCATGAATTCATCAACCGTGAATATTTATTTTAAATCAAATTGGAGTGTAAAGGTTGATATTTTTATTTATTATTAACTATGTGAAAAATACCATAGCCGGGAATCGAACCCAGGCACCTCCGCTTAACGCACGGATGCTCTATCACTGAGCTACCCTGGCTGACAACCAGCTAGTGTGAGAAATGCCTAGCTGGTTGTCAGCCAGGGTAGCTCAGTGGTAGAGCATCCGCGCGTTAAGCAGAGGTGCCCGGGTTAGATTCCCGGCTCTGGTATTTTTCACATAGTTGGTAATAAATAAAAATATCAACCTTTACACTCCAATTTGATTTAAAATAATCTACTCTGTTTTGATATGCTTCAGACATATTTGACCATGTTTACAAGGTAACTTTTAATGATGTGTATAATGTGATCTATATAATGCAAAATTCTATATAATGCACATTCTTGTGTTTTTAGGTTTGCGTTATAAAGATCTTCTACTGTAACAATAAAAAAATAAAGAAAAATAATAAAAAAGAGAGACAGAGAGAAAAGAAAGAAAAAGTTAAAGATAAATTGCCTCATTCAATAGTTTTCATAAAAAATAAAACATTTCAAATTTCAAAAAAATTTAACTTTAAAAATATTTTCTCTCCCTCCATATTTGATTTTCACATTGTATTCATGTAACCAGCGTTAGAAATAAGAACTTTGAAACTAGACGTCAAAATAATGCCTGGATTAAATTTTTTGGGCGTCCAAATTAAAAATCTAGGTGCCATCTATAATTAAATATGTATATTTAAAAAATAATAATAATAAAGCATCAACTTGTAAATAATATATGTAAGATTATATTAAAAATATTTATGTAATGAATGTAATTACATTGACAATATTAAACGTACATGTTTAAAATTACAAATTTATTCTTCGCCATGAAGATACATCATTCCACCACAATTTAATAGCATTTTCTGGACAGAAATCTTCAAATTTAGGGCTGTTTAATTTACAAATCGTCAACTACTTTCATTGAGAAATGATTTCTTAAATCAGTTTTTATTATTTTCAAATTAGGTTTTTATTAGGTTAGGTGAAATAGACTTGTTTAAGTCTGATGGGATTTTGAAAATTATTAGATATGATGAGGAAAAAATCCAGGCGTCAAATATGGCACCTATGATTGGAATTCTAGGCGTCAAAATGAAAAAACTGGTCACAAAATACGACTAATAACCGCTTATTTCTAACCCTGCATGTACCCTTATTTTTGATGCACTAATAAAATGAATGTAAATAATTTCATGTGGCACTCTCATAACTTACTCTGCTAGTAACAAATAGTTTTACTTGGCACATATTTTTGTTTGAGGGTAGAAAACTTCTGCCCCCCCCCCCCTCCCCTCAATCAACTTTTTTATTTGAGTAATTGGTAAAAAATTACTTTAAAATATTCAAAAACATTTGTTTCTCTTAAACTTACTAATCAAAATCAAAACTGACATTTCCATAAGATTGTCCAAACACTAAATTTAAACTTATTTATTTGTTTAAAGTTGTACTGATAACAGGCACAAAACTAACTACTAAAAACATATTTGTATTCAGGAGGCCTTAAAATTAGAGCTGTACTCAGTACTCGGTCAAATTTGGACTAAGTATTTGTCCAATACCAAGTAGCCGTAAAAATTTTATTATTTTTATGTATTATTGAGAGAAATGTATCAGTAAGAGTTGTTTATTAATAACTAAACTAAAAAATTATGAAAATATAAATATAGAGCCAACTTTTGCTGCAAACAGCTTTCTGCAGTTAAAATAAGCGAGTAGGTTGCCACCAAACTCGGTATAGAGACAATTCATGATATGAGCTTATCCATTTTAGTTACAAGAATTTAAGTATAACCAACTTGTATGTGTGTAATATACATTTTTTTTTTTTTTTTTTTTAATAAAAACTTAGTACATAAAATTGTACCTATAAAACAGATAAAAAATAAAATATTTTAGAAAAAAGAACCCTTATATAATACTAATATAGTAAATAAAACTTCAGTTACATATTTGTGCAAATAAAAGTAAAACACTTTAAAAACTGTAAGAAAAGATTGATTTTTAATTTTAAAAATAATAAAAAGGTAAATACACTAAAATGTTATTAAAAATATATATTAATAATCAAATTTGTTGTTTTGCAAAATTATGGCCCAAAACCACCTATATTTTTTACTCTTCTAGAATTTGAAGATTAATAAAGTCTATCATGTTTGAAATGATAAAATATATATTTTTTTTAATGTTCTCATTTCATATGTAAATTTCATGCATCTTAAGTTAAGCCTGAGTGTATAGGAACTTTTATATTCTCTAAGAATTATCTGAGAATGATTTGCATCTGAGAAAGACTATATAATAAAGAATTAAGTTATCAGTTATTATGGTTTTAATAATCCACTAAGCTTTCCAGCTTAGTTTCAAATATAACAATGAACCTATTTGTGTATATATACTACAAAAGTTCTGAAACATTTCATGAAAACATGCTGTTTGCCATTTAACTTAATTTTATTTTCAAAAGGCCTTTTTTAACACGCTTTTATTAGCTTCACCTGTATGTATGTTTGTATGTATCAATGCATGTTTGTAACCGCTCTGGGAACAAACAAAAATCTATATTGTAAAAAAAACGACTTTCCTGCTGTGATTGCTGTGGCTGTGAGGTAAAGATCTGCGCTACGAACCTAATGGTCTAGCGTTCGAGCCCAGTCAGGGGAGATTTTTTAAAAATGTTTTTTGTTTAATTCTAAATTATTTTAATTAAAGATTTAAATTTATGTAAATATTATGGTGTGTCACTCACACGATTTTCTCTTACCCTGCATTTTAATACTAAGATAGATATTTTGTGCTTTTTAGTAATATTTCTATAAAAGTGTGTTCTTTAATTTTTTAAAACTATAATATTATTTAATTTCAAGATGTGCAAAATTCTTCATATGTACATCAATTATTCTTTTTTACAAATACTGGGTATTTTGTACTCAGCTGAGTTGTAAAAGGCCGAGTACTCGGTACTCAGCCAAAGTACTAATCAGTGCAGCACTACTCAAAATGCAAAATTATAGCAAAAACTCAAAATAAAAAAATAAATATTAAAACAATAGTTTTTAACATATTATGAGCAAGTGAAAGTGATTATCATTCCTATGCAATTTCCCTTCACATACATATAATTTTCTAAAGCATTTTCACCAATACATCCAATAAAATAGAATGTGTTTGTATAATTTTGGGTAACTTTGTATACTGTCTATGAATGGGCTCTTCCCACCTGACGTCAGAGGTCACATGATAGAGGAAAAACAAATAGCAGACGAAGTCTTGTTTATCTAGAGTGATTTCTGTAATAACATATTTTCTATTCTTATTTTTGATCAATCGTATTTACTCTGTGTTATTTTTTTTATACATCATCATTTTTAATTCATTTTATATCATTATTCAACATCTTTTGTTTGCTGTATACATTTACAATCATCATTTAGTTTATAATTGTTATCGATGTTCATGAAGAACATGTTAAATACACTGATTTTTCATACTTAATGGCCCTCTTCACTCACCATCGACAGGAAGCCCGAGCCAACGTTGTTCTACGGGGAAATTTTCTTTACAAATAACTTATTAACTAATACATATTTTTAAATTCTGTTTTCACATTCAGAAAATTCCCAACTGTTAAATTGACGGACCTTTTTTAAAAATGTTTTTTTTTTTTTTTTTTAATTTTTAATATTTTATTTTGAACACAAATTGAAAATTCGTATTTTGCAGCTTCAAAATAAAATATTAAGAATTAAAAAAACAATTATTCCGAAAAGGTGCGTCAATTTAACAGCTGGGAATTTTCAGAATGTGAAAACAGAATTTAAAAATATGTATTAGTTAATAAGTTATTTGTAAAGAAAAATTTCCCATAGAATAACATTAGCTTCGGCTTCCGGCGGCGATGAGTGAAGAGGGCCCTTAAATCAGTGACAGTGCAATATCGTACTGTGTAAATCCATTTAGACCAGTAACTAAGTTAATTAACTTGTTGTAATACCTTTATGCAATTAAATTAAATGAAAACATTTTAAAATTTCAAATTATAATCCATAAACATTCCGCAAGAAGCTATTATTTATTGCTAGATCAGTTAATGTAACAGTTACACTAGAAAATACAAAAATCGATTCTTACAGTTAAAAATAAATAAACACAAAGCGTTTTTAAAAAATTATTAAATTTACAAATATACAACTATTCTACTGTTTACAAATGCACAATATTACTTTTATTTTATATTAAATATTAAGATTTTTGTTCTTAAGAACAATATTGAATTGAATTCGATTCTCAGAATTTGATTATTATGGTTTTTATTATTATGGTTTTCCTCTATCACATGATTGAGCAGACGAAACTGGGAAGAGTCCATTGTATATACATACCCCATAGTGTACTTAAATTTAGCACAGTGAAAGAAATACATAACACCATTTGAAGCGCATTTTGAGGAACTTTCAAATATAGTTCCTAATTGATCTGAATCCTTTTATGCAGCCTTATAAATGAATGGTTTCTACATGAAACATGCTTATATGATTATAAAAACTGTATATCTACTTCATTTTGATCAGTGCAGTCTAAAGATATTAACCCTTAAATGTCGAGTGTTGCCTTAGTATTATTAGCATAATATCAGTAGTGGCACCAGAAATTCAACGACGGGGAGACACCACCTCCCTGACAGGAGGGCCCTACATAAAGAGAGTTTATTATATAAGTATTTATCAAAAACTGCAATACTGTTAATTATATTACTGTTAATATTTGTACCATTCCATTTGTTAGTACTCCTCATGGCTTTGGAGATCACCGTGCCACAGACAGACATTTTCGAAAAATATCGTGATCAAAACGTCTTCTGGACCTCTCAAAACGTGTGTATACATGGAAAACTGAAAGCTGAAAATTTTTACGAATCCAATACTTTCTTCTATTGAATATAGAATGGAAAAACTGGAATGCTCCAAATTTGTACAAGGAAAGAAAAATGCTGTCAAAAGTAGAAAAACTGAAAATTTTGTATTTTTTCCCTGAGAGGTTTTAGGAGTATGCTCCGATGGGGAGGGGGGGGTCACAGACTCCCCGATAGGGGGGCCTGTGCCCCCCCCCCGGCCCCCTAGCTGGCACCACCCCTGCATAATATTGAAGCTCTAATACTTCATGTTTGCCGATTGGCAACAAATTGCTTTTTAGGTGTAAACCATAGTTAAAATAAAGTATGACTTTTTATAGTATTTTTCCCATGATTTATTTAAGAGAGAGGAGAATGAAACATTTTTAAATCGAGTTAAAAAAAAATCAGGCATTTAATGGTTAAATTATATTTACAAGAAATTTTTCCCCAAATGTATATGGATTAAAAAGCAGCTTTTAATTAAATAAAACTTCCACTTACTTAAATATAACTGAAAATCCAAAAAAGAAATATCCCAATGAGACTCATACAGAGAATCCTTGTACTCACAGATTCAACTGACTCATTGCAAAATTTGATAAAATAGAACATTGAGAAATATATAATGCAAGCTCCATGACGATGATATAATTGACAGATAAACATAATCTTTGCTCCTAGCAGCTAAGAGCTCTTTTGATAGGAATAAAAGTACAACAGATAAAATCCAGCCCATACACAAATAAACCACCTGAAACTGAATAGCACATAAAAGGAAACCGCAATCTCATTCACATAAGGGAATAGGAAGAAAAAATAGATCAAAAATATTTGCTTACAAAATACAAAATTACATTATGCAATAAAGTAATATTTCTTCTAGAAAATGTAAACTTTATGTATCAATCACTTCATTACACAAAATTCTATAACAGGATTGTTACACAAATCTTTAAAAAAAAAAAAAAAAATTATCTGAGTTTTCCCAGTCATTTTTAAAAGTAAAATAGGCAACACACAATTATGCAGCATTAGAATCTAACACATTTACGCATCAATTGAAACATCAAGTTCTAGAGTCGATATAAATTATATTACATTATTATTTTTTTTTTCTTCTTCTTCTTCTTCTTCATAAAGCAATTAAAAAAAAAAAAAAAAAACTTCTAAAAAAAATCAAGTGAAACAATTTAAAAATTCAAACTTTATTACGTAAAATTTTTTCCTATGTCTTCCCTCCCCCCCCCCCCAAAAAAAAAATAATAATAATTTTTTTAATTGGCTTTGTTTTTGTAATAAATTTGGAAATTTCACAAGTTTTCTTTGCTTTTTAATAGATTTTTTAAATTATCCAAGTTCTTCAGGTTTTTCTAGAAATTCCACATATATCATAGCAATCCTGTATAACATATACTTAATTTTAAAAATAAATAAATAAAAATAAATAGAACATACATTTCACATTAGGACAAAAATGAATTATTATAAAATTTAAGTCTGAAAATTGAATTGAACTGTCATACAGGTTAAATCTGAAAAGTTAAACAGAACTATCGTATCATAAAAGTTAAATCTGAAATGTTAAATAGAATTTTCCTAAAAGTTAAGTAAGAAAAATCAAAATAATTATTATAAGAAACATTTTAAATAAAATACACTTAAAGACAATTATACTTTATAGTTGCTAGAAGGAGGGGGGGAAATATTAAATTTAAGTATAAATAAATAACAGAATTAATACTTTACCATTAATACATAATATATATATATTAAATATGCTATTACAAGGAAAGTGACAGTAAAAATAATATTTATCCCTAACTACATACAATGCTGAAATAAAATAACTATAATTCTAGAAACAGTAATCATTTTTTGTTATCAGTTGTCAGTCAACTTTTACTCTGTCACACTGATTTAAAAAAAGATTAACACTTGTAAAGATAAATTTACTCCTGCAAAGAATACTGTGGCAGATAGTATAAATAGTCTACTTATCTCTTAGGATACACATATGTAATCTATACTAATAAAAGAAAGTGTCGGTATGAAATTGCACAGAAAAAACTATGACACATACAGTTTTGAAATTTTTTTTTGTTGTTGTTTTTCCTTAGATAAAGAAGAAGTGATTATGAATTCATGAAAAAATACCTAACATTTTATAGAGAAAATATTTTTATATCAAGAAAGAACATACATTTATTGCAGGGCCCAGTAGGGCAATTCTCAAAAAGTCAGAAGGTGCGTGCACACCATAACTTTAAGCTTTAATAACAAATATAAATGTAATTCTCATTAACTTAATTTTTTGCACTGGTATTCTAAATCTATTTAAAGACAAGAATTGATACAATTTTTTTGTAAAAGATTTGTATAAATATGTTAAAATTTTATTGGTTTGGACTAAAAGGGTAAATTTTGGACATACAAAACGTTAACCGATTAAAAATGTAGCACTAAAAAAAGTTATAACTTATTTTCAGATGATTTTAATAAAAAAACAACGAGTTAGAACAGGAAAGTGATGATTGTCTGATAATTTTTTCATCAGGAAGTAATACAAGTTTAATGATTTTTGAAAATAAACAGGACTTATACAGAAGGAAGTATTTTACATTTTGTTATGTACAAATGTAATGATCAAAACAATACTATTTTAACACAAATTATATTAAGTAAGTAAGTAATCTAAACACTCTTATCTTTCTTTAAAATTATTTTTAAAATGTTTCTAAATATTTGTACGTGTTTTTGTAAAATTTTTTTTCAATAAATACACTTTTTTGAAATAAGTAACTACAATTTAATTTAGAAATTTATTCATCAAGCCTGAAAGTTCATTTCAGAAAATTATGGAGTGGAAGGCTGATTTTTTATACCAACTATGTGAAAAATTCCAAAGCTGGGCCTTCCGCTTTACGTGCGGATGCTCAAACCATCGAGCTACCCTGGCTGATTACCAGCTAGGCATTTTTCACATAACATTCGTTGGCAAAATCACCGAGTCTGCAAACACAGCTGTATCAAGTGACATTAATAATCACTTTTATATGCATTATAATTATTATGAAAATAAAAAGCATCTCTATATTACTGCTGGCTCTTAACCCTTTCAGAAGCGGTGGTATATATTTTACACCACCTAATTTTAATGCCCAATTTCGAAAATTCCCCCCGGAAATTTGTAATAAATTTTTACCTTTTCAACTTAGCTGAAAAAATGCATTTATTTCTTACCATGTAACTCTATTCTCAAATTCTGTTAGCACTTGATATTAAGTGAACATAATGACTTTTCCCCTGAAAGTGTTAACTAATATACCCATAATAGTAATTTACATCATTAAAACATTTCAGCAATATCCAAATTATCCATCTTCAATTCAGTTACAAATAACTTATGCTTGTCTTTATATATATATATATATATATATATATATATATATACTAGCAGGCTATGCCCGCTTCGCTGGTCACAATATTTAAAGGAATTTTCAAAAGCATTGGATCAGTATTTAGTTTTTACATCACATTATAAATAAAAGCTAAAAAAAAAAAAAAAAAAACATTGCAATCGATCTAGTCCTCGCTTCAGATGCCCAGTGCCTACAGCAGCTTTTTTTTTTCCGCCCGTACTGCATCGGGTTCAGGTTCGCACTGTCTGCAGAAAGGTCTTTCCAAGGCACTTTAATCTGGGTATTTATTGACGATATGTGGATCGTCTGTTATTTAAAAACTACGATTTTAAAGATGACTGCATCTCAGCATCTATTATACATTTTAGTTTTTGAGCCATGTGTTATAGCCCCCGTTATTTACACTACACTAAGCGACAAAAAAAAAAAAAAAAAAAAAAGCCGCACTTGGATATTTTCCATTTTTCTTCCTGTAATCGCTAATTTTATTGTTTCAAAAGTAAATTTTTGAACAGATTTTATTACACTGTGTTCCGTGTGCAATTTAGGATTGAGCCAAGTGTTAAAAACAAGATATAATTGTTCGGAAAATTGTAATTTTAGAAAGTATTTCAAAAATGGCAAGAATAAGACAATTAACGAGACCACAAAAAATATTAATTTTAGAGCAAAATCAAAAAAATATTTTAATACGTGGGATGTCAAAATTCTTAAATTTTAACAAAATATTAGTGATCTGGTTTTTAGCAAGATATAATATTTTTTGGCTGTTTAAACTGCACATTTGTACTTAGGCGGACACGTTACTCATTTAGTCGAGATGACCGCAAGTTAAAAAACCAGCGCTTAAAAAATCAGTTTGTATTACATTTAGAACATAGCAGGGATTCAGCAAAAGTGCTTAGTAACATAATGTATCTAAATACAGTGAAATAACAATTAAACAAAGCAGGTTTAATTGCCAGAAAATCTGAAAAAAAATTCATTCTTAACGAAAAGAATTAAAAAACCAGGACATTAAAGGGTTAAAAAAATTTAAAAATGATCAATTAATTATTGGGCTGAAGTTGTTCTCTCTGATGAGTCAAATTTAACTTATTTCGAACAGACAGAAACAAGCAGATCTGATCACGAAAATGTGACTGACTTAATGAAAATCGCACATTTAAAACAATGACATATTTCCCGTACATTACGATACGAAAATGCATAATTTTTCGGTGAGTATGGCAAATTTTCATGTTCAAGGGATCAATTTACCCGAAATAAAACTTGGCCACTAAAAAATTGATACCGGACCGACTACTTTGGGGATATTTCAGACTCTTCCATAATCAGCATTTTGAGATGATAAAGCACCTTCTTATATGGCACTTGTGATACTTTTATTTTATTCAAGTTGTTAAAATTACTTATCCATTCTCATGAGCATCTATAATTTTGTAAGTTATCATAACATTTTTTACTTAAAATTAAATCTCACGAAGAATATCGTTGGATTTCTTCTTTATTAGACCTGAAAATTGTCCTAATCTCAATCCGCTCAAAAATGTTTAGTCTATAAAAGAGGGTGGGGATTAGAAATTTGTAGCCTACAACTTTGAAAAAAACAGCAAAAAATATTTATGATATTTAGCACAGTGAAATTTCTGAGTTTCATGTTAAAAAACTGTAAAGTACTATGCAATTGCCCATTAAAGCAGTAATTCCATATAAAGGCGGAATTATCCAATCCAGAATACATATTTTTATTAAATAATTGTTTAGACCTAACAAACAAATAGTTTTATTTCATACATTAACATAGCACTTGTTTATTTCATATAATAAATCATGATAGAATACAAAGTATATGTATATTATATTACGTTTAAAAAGAAAATTTTATGTGTATTTCTATTAAATGCTTCGTAGAGTGTAATAAAACGAATTATTAAATTGAAAATGTACATAGGTATCATGTTATGATTTCCGTATTATACAAACATAACAGTTTTATTCCTTACAATTATTAGTTTTTAAATTATTACAAACCCAAAAGGTATAAGTCAATTTTTCTGCAGTGCAGCTTTTTTTTTTGTCGCTTAGTGTATGTTATGATTTGATTTCGACCAGTATAATAAAATAAAAAGTAGATTTTCTTTTAAAAGGGAATTAAATACATAAAAATCAAATAAATTTTAATCAGTTTAATCCTTTCTACTATATACTAACATTTTTTTACCCAATAAATATTATAAATTTAAAGGAAAAGAAAAAAAAAAGATTTTTATTGTAAAGGAATTAATTTAAAATGAAAAATAAAAAGTTGTTATACTATAAAAATTATACATAAATATAACATTTTATTTATATTGCATTACCATTTGATTTTCAATAAATAAAATAAATTAAAAAAAGAATTTTGCCTTCAAACGAATGCATTGAATAAAAAATAAATAGTGAAATAACCATTGCTAAGATACGCAAACGATTACAATCAAAGAATTAAATTTATGAAAAATGAAGCATTAAAGCCAATATTTAAAATAAAAAAAACATTAATTTAAAAAATTCAAATTCAAAAAAATCTCGATGAGGTGCACACCTGCAGGGTCCCAGGTACCTATATGCCAAATTTGGAAGCTCTGCGATCAATAGTGTCAGCAGCAGAGCGCAGACAGACAGACACACACACACACACAGACACTTCTCTTTATTTATATAGATAAAGCTTTCTGCATATTAAAAATTTTATAATGAAATTAAAATCATAAAATTACATACTTGTATGCTTAAAAACTGCAAAAAGGGGGGGGAAAAGTCATTTGCTATATTTTAGTTTTTAAAAGTTGTCACTATTCATTTAAAAAGAATAATTATAAATAATAAACTCCTTGAAATAAAACTATGAGCATATCAAAAGGAGACTTGATCACTTATACTGGATAACTAAAATTGTGAAAAATCTTCAGTGTCTTGAGTGCCAAAATCTGATTAGTAGACAGGTGCTGTTCAGTTGCACTAAAGACAATGCAGAAACAGCTGTCTTCTGATCAGTTATTTGGCATTAAGATTCCGTGAAAGTAATCAAAAGCACATGTGATTTGACAACAAGAATAATGCTATCAAATCACATGTGACAGCATTAAGAGTAACAATGAAGAAAACAATAGTACCTTCTATGTTTTCTCTCCCCCCCCACCCCAAATTGTTCAATCTTACCCTCTATATTATGTTTGTTGCACAGTTTAATTACAAGACAAAAGAAAGATTTTCTGGGTTGATAAGTGATATAAAATATTTAAAATAAACTGTCAGTGACAATCTTTTGTTATTGCCCTTGGTCATATATGTAGACATTTAGATTTTTATAATTACTATCATTAATTAAAAAAAAAAAAAAAAAAAAAAAATATTTACTATAGAATCTTTTAACAAGAAAAATACAAGTCTTACAGTTTGGATGCACCGATAACAGTATTTAGTGCATATAATTAGGAATATGAATTTAGCCTTTCCCCCCTCCTTCATGATAAAAAAAAATTATCCATAAAGAAGGTAATACTAGTAATTTGCTCAATTATTTTTAACTAAAACAGTTGATATCATAATAGAACTACACTGCATAAAAAATATAGACGGACACTTACTTGTAATACTTTAAAGTCGTTTATTTCCTTAATTAGAGATATGAGGTTTATTTCTCTAATATAATTATATTCTGGAGACATCATATATTATTATTTTTTGGATATAGATTCAATCCTTTTGAATTATGTAGTGGAAAAATTCAGGAAACAAAAATGGTGCATATTTTTCTTTAAAAAAGTAGTAAAAAAGTAGTCTGTAATTTTTCTTAAAAAAAAGTAGACAGACACATCTTGTATCTCTAAAATAAAACGTTTTTAGAAAGGGGTTTGTCTCTCATTTGCTTTAATAAGTTCGTATACTCTGTTAGGCATTGAATCAATGAGATTCTGAATGTTTTTGACAGAAAATTTCCCAAATGTTTGTAAGAGCTTCTTTGAGCTGGTGAATTGATTTATACTGGCGTCCACCCTCATAAATTTTATGAACAAGTATAGCGGTATAGCCCAAATGTTTTATACAGGATTCATATCCGGACTCTTGGCTGGCCAGGGTAAAACATTGAAGTTGTTCTCATGAAACCATATTTTAACATTGTTAGCGGTGTGTATTGGCGCTCCATCTTGTTGGAAAATCCAGTTTTCTCCTCCAGGATCACACGCAAATGGATCTCACTGCTTAGTGTTTCAATATAACCTTTGTGAGTCTGCTTCTTACTTAGGAACACTAAATTTGTCCTTCCACCATAGCTAACAGCTAGCCACACCATCACGCCACCAACTTGCCGAGTAGAGTACACTTCGTCTTCTTTCTCCAAACTGTGCCAATAATATTGATATCCATCTGGGCTGTCTAAATTAAATTTTTTCTCATCTGAAAAAACTACAGATATCCATTCTGTAGTCCAAGACATATGGTTTTGAACCAACTGTAGGCGTTCTGTCACGTGGCGATCCTTCCAGCATGGATGATGTTTTCTCTTCTTATATTGAAAGAGCTCTGATTGCTTGATGTAATTATAAATTGTCTGAAAAGTTACGTTAGTAATTCCTGTGCTTATTCGAACTCTGGGAATTGATGCTCCAGTTTTTTTCAGCTCAGTAAAAATTTTTCTTTGGTCTCTAAGCGAAAGTTTCTTTGGCCGGCCACTCTTTTTCTTTACGTCATGAACTTCAGGAGCATGTAGAAAAGCGATGATGCTACTTTTGCTTATTAGAAGTAGCCTACTAATTTCTCTGACTCCTTTATTAACATTTTTCAGCGCTATAATCTGTCCTTTCTGGTAATCGGTTAGAGGAATTCCTCGTGGCATGGCGTATTCATCTCCAAGAAATTTAATTACGTAAAACCATCTTGTCAAGCACGTTAGCAATTGGCAAAATGCCAAATGTACATGTACATGCAAAACTGGTATTCCGCAAGAAACACCCACTTAGATAACTGCAGTTTTTGACCAGTGTCCGTCTACTTTTTAAAAATATATATATGTTACCGTTAAAGCGCGAAACCCGTTAATCTGAAGATTACCAGAGCTAATCTGCAGATTAACTAAAATGACCCATTAAAGTGCGGAATAAAGAGTTTTCTGCATTTTAACTAGGTAATCTGCAGATTAACGGCTTCTGTGTCGTTAAAGTTCAAATGTTTGTTTCGAGCCTTAGTTTTTTTACATTCACTATGACGTCAAACAGTCATGTGATACAGATACGCGAATCCCAGATTAGTCTGTGACGCGATTGACCTTCAAACACAAACCGGAACTTTTATCCCTTCCTCTCCGCTGTGATAAACAGTAAGCGCAGAACGTGGATCATCGAAGCTATGACATGACATTAGATTTCTTATTATGACCAACACAAATTTTAAAGTACAAGTAAGTTATAATTGTTTTGAGTTTATTTCTTCTCTTTTTTAATTCTGTCAATATAAGTTTGATAAGGGTCTGCATTTTATTAATGAAATATAATCTTAAAAAAAAGCTCTCTCTCGTGAAACTTCATTTTAAATTATAAATTTTAAATTTACAGCATAGTAATTATTTTCTCCCGAAATAAAACTATTAAACCACAACTTTTTAAAACTACTTTATTTTAAAATTGATTTAAATTACTATTACTTACTGAAAAAAAGAACACATGTATTATTTTTTAACTCTGGAAAATATGGCATTCAATATTATGGCATTATTCAATAAATACTTAAAATGAAATTTTTATGCATTTTTTAGCATTTCATTACAATTTTTCTCTTTTGTTTCTTCCAATTTCAAGTTTCCATTATATATTTTATATATCATGATTATATTTTTATTTTTAATTTTGTTCGCTTTTTCAAATAATTTCGTTGTAGTTTATCACATAAAATGTGTTAATAAAGTTTTTTTTTTTTTTTTTTTTTTTTTTTAATTGTAAAATTAATATATTTCCTAAACTTGTACAGATATATGTATGCTGCAAAATGTAGTTTAATAAAGCATTGGAAAACTGTCATTTTAATTTTCATGCGTTCTAAAAATTATTAAAGCAGTTTTAATTGTTTGAAGTACTTCTTAAAATGCTTCTGATTTGTCTAATTTAATATTTCTTTAGCTAATTAAATTTTAGTGCATATCTTTTTATAGCAATATAAGTTGTTAATAAAACGTTTTTTTTTTTTTTTTTTTTTTAATTGTTAAATATTTTTATTTGAAAAGAAATCGTTACTGTATTACAATTCTAACATTCATTTATAAAATAGACTTTACTGTAAGCTATTAAAGATATTATTTTTCATATTAAAAATGCATAACATCTTCAAACTTATATTGACAGAATAAAAAAAATGAAATAAATAAAACAAATATAACTTTAAAACACATAAAAATTAAAACACATACAGATTAAAATAAGTAAAGAAAGAAAGAAAAGAAAAGCAAACTAATCTTTTTTTTTTCTTTTCCCGAATGATAAAAACAAATACAACACAGCGTGCAGTAAAATTATACCACCAGAGATCTTATTTTCACTTTAACGAGTGCCTTGTAGGTAATGTGCAGATTATCTAGGTAATTCGCAGATTACCTAGGTAATTTGAGAAATGAAATAATTTTCCTCACTTTAACGGATCACCCTAGTTAATGTGCAGATTGTCTAGCTAATCTGCAGATTAACTGATTTCTGCACTTTAGCGGTAACATATATACTGTTAAAACAGGAAAATTACTATATAAGTGACATAGGTCATCCATGTATTATTTTGCTGCAAACAAATAAAATATTCAATTAAAAAAATTAAATAAAGATAAAATGAAAAAATAATTTTTAATTATAAATAAAAAGATAAATTATATCATTCCATTATAATGTTATTCCATGTCAAATCAACGAATCAAAAAACCTGACCCCCCTCAGATTTCTATGAAATTGGGCTCATTTATTTACTCTATAGAGTAATGAATATATACCAATTAATAAGTCCTTATCTCTTGTAGTTTTTGATATACAGGGCTGCAAAAATGGGTAAAAAGTGGAAATTTTCAAAATTCTTGTATTACAAATATACCCATATTTTGTTACCTAATTGACTTACAAGCTAAGGTCTCCTTAAAGCACATACTCAGAATATTGTGAAAAAAACTGCAGATATACTACTTATATAGGTAATACAAGATTATTAAAATTTATTGGCGGAATCCCAATAGGTAGTCTGTTAAAAATTAATACAGTATAGAATATTTGGCATCAAAAGAGAAAAAGTGCATGTGATCTGGCGAGCAACTTTCTTTCCCGTCAAATGAAGTAATTTTAAGACATTTAAGAATTTCTAGTAAAACAAATTTTTCTGATTAGTGTTATACTAAATGTAGTTTGAAAATAATTGAAAAAAGAGTTAACTGTTTCTCATACAAGGTTGTATATGCATGTGGCTTTTTATTAAAAGTATTTCATTTTAGCTATGAAAAATCATTTCATTTGTTTTTTCTTGCGAGTTGCAAATATAAAATTGCAGTCAAATAGACGTTTCAATTATACATATCTTTTATTACTTTCTTCGATATTCAACAGAAGAAAGAATTGGATTCGTAAAAATTTTCGACCTCGGGTTTTTGATGGATTTATACGCTTTGAGAGCTGTAGAGCAAGATTTACCATTTTTTTTAGAAAATGTCTGTCTGTGTGTATGTGTGACAAAATTTTGTGGCAACTGTATCTCAGGAACTACTGCACAGAATTTCATACAAATTAAAGGTGGAAATTAAGAAATTTGGTTGGTGGCCACTGGCCACTCGCTGATAAAAGTAAAAGTAAAATAAAATTTTCTTTTCTTTAATTTTTTCAATGTTCAGTCTCGACAAATCATTAAGAAAATAATTAAGGTAGTCAACTTTTTGAAACTCATCCACAATAATACATTTCTGATAAATTTTAATAAATGAAATAGGAATAGATTTACATAATTTATACTATGAATGTAAGAAAATACTATTCAATACAAAATTCATATGTTTAAAATGCTCTTTTGGTTATATTATTTTATAACAGAAAAATTCTGATTATATTGCCCCTTCACTATCATGAAAATATATTAGCATATGTAAATAAAAAAAATATTTTTTTAATAATACTTTATTTTGCAAGTTTCTTTTTCCGTTTTTTTTTTTTTTTTTTTTATGTTACAAATGAATTATAAATTAATTTTTCTTTAATAATAATGAATTTTTAATAATTTGCAATTATAATCCCCCTCTCTAACTGAATTTAGAGAGTGTGGCTGGCCAGGGTCCAACTATATACCAAGTTTGGTTGAATTTCATTCATTGGTTTGTGAGATACGGTGAAAACACTAAACCACAGACACACACACACACAGACATTTTTTAAAAACTATCAATTCGTGTTCAGGACACCCCAAAACGTGTAGATCCATCAAAAAACGGAGGCCGAAAATTTTCGCGAATCCAATACTTTCTCTATATTACATATAGAAGAAAGTAAAAAATAGTTCATATGCAATAACAAATATTAAATAATATGTAGTAAATAAATAAAATATTCAATAAATTATGCATTCTTCTGATTAAGAACTAAAAATATACATACATATACACATTTTTTTTTTTTTTTTTTTTTTAATAATAACAGAAAACGCACTTACCTTTTTCCGAAAAAAGATATTTTTACAGAATTATCTGTAGTTCCACGTTTACTACCACTACGGTTGCTTTGTGATTCAGGATTTTCTTTAAATCTCTTCATATTAAAGCAATAAATCCAAAATTTATATTACTATATAAAGCTTGTTTTAAAGATTGAAATTTCGAGAAACCACGCGTACGGCCGTTGAGAATGGATAGAAATGCCAAGTTTGAAAAGAAAGTGGTATAAAATAACAAAGAAAATGTGTCGAATGACGTTTTTAATTTTTCTGCGAACGTAATACAATCGGAGTTTCAGCCGATTGATTATCTCACGAGCTTCCTTTTCGTCTCTGTCTCCCGAAAGTCGGCCGAAACTCTCATTTTGACATTTTTTTAAAATCAAAATCTAATACTTTTATAGAAAAATGGAAAAAAGCCATACGTTTTTTTAGTATATGAATAAGACTACCTGCCAATTTCCAGTTAAAATTGACTTCTGAAAATGTCTGTAAGTGGCGATGTTAGATTTGAGAAAGCCTGAATTCGAGGCGCACGGCACGTTTACTGCGAAAACGCCGCCGCGCGAACCAAGTTTGCCTTGGAATGGGGTATTCTATAAAGAATGGGTAGAAGAATTTTAAGTGTTTACTATTAAAATTGACTTCCGAAATATGTTTGCAAGTGGCGAGGTTAGATTTTAGAACAGCCTGAATTCTTTGCGCGGCGCGTTTACCGCGAAAAAGCCGCCGCACGATCCAAGTTTGCCGTGGAATGGGGTATATTTTATAAAGAATGGGTAGAAGAGAAGTGGCCACTGCAGTGGCGACCAAAGGCAATTTCTTTAGTCGCCACTTTTAAAAATCTAGTCGCCATGTGGTGAGTGGCGACCGCTAATTTCCAGCTTTAATACAAATTGGTATATAGTTGCACCTTGACATAAATCAGTGCCTATCAACTTTTGGTAAAAATTGCCTGACAGGTTGTGTTGCCATCCTGCTTTTTCTAAATTTTTAACATGGTGATATAGGACAAAATTTTGTATAAATGTGCATAAAGAGAATTATTTTTAAGTTATCATTATGAAATTTACAAGAATTATTTATAATAGAGATAGTCAACTGGGAAAATTTTTTTGTATGTGTAGGAGCCTCGCCACCCCCTCTGGGTGGGGTGTGGGGGGGGGGGGAATCCCCCCCTCAAGGGGAGTAAATTTTCAAGATGGGTATCTTTCAAAAGGTCTCGTCAATACCTTTAAAGAGAATGGTTGAACTATAAATCTGTGATAATTTAAAACAAAGTTATCGATTTGTTTTACTTTTACCAAAAAAAAAACTTTTTTAACGAAATTTAACCAAACTTGGTATTCAGTTGGCCCCTGACATAAACTGGTGCTGATTAGATTTGGGGATCAATCGCTCAACAGGTGGTGCTGTGATCGTATTTTTTCTAAATTTTTAACATGTCAGTATAGGACAAAATTTCGTATAAATGTACATAATGAGAGTTATTCTCAACCTGTGATTGTAAAATTAATATGAATTATTGATAATAGTAATAGTTAATTAGAAAAAAAAATTGTGCATGTGGGGGCATCGCTTCCCTCCCTGGGGAGGGCGGGGGGTTAATTTTCAAGATGGGTATCTTTTGAAAGGTCTCGTCAATACCTTTAAAAGGAATGGTTGAACTATAAATATGTGATAATTTAAAACAAAGTTATCGATTTTTTTTACTTTTAACAACAAAAAAAAAAAAACTTGGAAAAAAAAAATTGTAACATTTTTTTTTTTTTTTTTTAAATAATGTTACCGAGTGAATTTGTACTGGAAAATATAGAAGAAAGTCTTGTGGTGGGGTGGCCACAACATACTAGTTTTTTATTTGGTAATGGACACATCTTCTGTATTTTGAAAGTTGAAAATATTTGTTTTTACTTTTAATTAACATTTAAAACGAATTTTACAACTTAAAACATTAAATTTACTTTATTTTTTTATTGAAGACAATGTCTTTGAAATTAACACATACAATATAGTTTGGATGCTGTATAAATAATACATGGAAAAAATATTGCACTCGCAAATGTTACACACGAAGAAATTAAATTAAAAAACCACATTGCTGAAATATTAAAAAAAAATATGAGTGTGTAAGTTATAAAAAATTTGAAGGCATTCCTAATGATGCATATCCTTCATCTAGTGAAATATAGCAAAATTCTTTTAAAAATGAATGCACTACCGAATTGCCTTTTAAAGATGTGAAACATCAAAATAAACTAGTATGTTGTGACCACCACGAGACTTTCTTCTATATTTTCCTATACAAATTCCCTCAGTAACAATATTTAAAAAAAAAAAAAAAAAAAAAAAAAAAAATTCCAAGGTTTTTTTTTTTCTTTTTTTTTTTTGTAAAAATTAAAAAAAAAAATCGATAACTTTGTTTGAAATTACCACATATTTATAGTTCAACCATTCGTTTTAAAGTTATTGACGAGACCTTTCGAAAGATACCCATCTTGAAAATTTACCCCACCCCAGAGGGTACTTCCCCCCAGGGGGGGAACCGATGCCCCCACATGCACAATTTTTTTTTCCTAATTAACTACTACTATTAGCAATAATTCATATTAATTTTACAATCACAGGTTAAGAATAACTCTCATTAAGTACATTTATACGAAATTTTGTCCTATACTAGCATGTTAAAAATTTAGAAGAAATACGATCATAGCGCCTCCTGTTGTGCGATTGATCCCCAAATCTAATCAGCACCAGTTTATGTCAGGAGCCAACTAAATACCAAGTTTTGATAATTTTGTTTAAAAAAAAAAAAAAAAAAAGATTTTTTTTCTAAGTTTTTTTTTTCGTAAAAAGTAAAAAAAAATTGTGATAACTTTGTTTTAAATTATCACAGATTTATAGTTCAAAGGTACTGACGAGACCTTTTCGAAAGATACCCATATTGAAAATTTTTGCCCTATATCACCATGTTAAAAATTTAGAAAAAGCGGGATGGCAACGCAACCTGTAAGACGAATTTTACCAAAAGTTGATAGGCACTAATTTATGTCAAGGTGCAACTACATACCAATTTGTATGAAGTTCTGTCCAGTAGTTCCTGAGGTACAGTTGCCACAAAATTTTGTCTCACACACACACAGACAGACAGACAGACATTTTCTAAAAATGGTTAAATCGTGTTCTACAGCTCTCAAAACGTGTAAATCCATCAAAAACCCGAAATCTAAAATTTTTACGAATCCAATACTTGATTCTATTGAAGATAGAAGAAAGTAAAAATATATATCATGGGACTAATCAAGAAGGCTATATCAAAACTAATATCAAGAAGGCTATAAATTACTGGCGTAATGTGAATTCTGGAAATTCATGTCCCAGTTTAAAGAGAGTCCAAACAAAGTTTAAATATGTAAAAAAGAAAAAAAATTGTGAATTGTTCCATTGGAAGAAACAAACAGAAATGTAACTACAGTAGAGAGTCAAAAATCCGCACAGCTCGGGACCAGAGGTTGTGCGGATTTTAGGATTTTGCAGATTTCGGGGCCCATAAAAAAATGATTTTCACTTTGAACATTATTCTGTTTTTGTTATTCAAACTAAACACATACTAATGAACAATAACATTACTAATTAAATTACTAGGTACATAAGAATAATAATGAACATTAAGAAAAATATATAATGAAAATAATAAATAAAAATGAAAAAAAAATATTTGTCAAATTTAGATAAAATCTGTTCACAATTAGCTAGTTTTAAACTGAAATTCAACCTACATGATTTATTTTTCTATGAATTTTATTGAGTTCTTCCTTACAAATTATGCCTTCATCAGAAAGCATTTTAAAAAAAATTGTTATTATTTACCTGATTGATATCATCATATCACAATAATCATTATTTTCGTTTGATGAATTTATTATACTGTCAATAATTTCATTAGCAGCAACTTAGGTCTTGCAGTCTTTCATATTATTATTTTGTTTTTCTTTTTTGTAATCATAAAATGCAAACATAAAATCTGTATTCAAGATCTTTTTCAAAAATTCTGATTTGTAGTTTTGTAATTTATTATTAGTGAATTTCATTGTTTGTATCTGACAAGCTGTGCGGATTTCGGACTTCGGTGGATTTCTGGCTCTCTACTGTAATCATAAAGAAAATAGGAAAGAAATAAAAAACTTTCTCTTAGGGGAGGGGGGGGGGGGAGTTGAATTATATCTCTAATGAAGAATATTTCAATATCAAAGGTATGCTCGTACAAATAATTTGTTTTTGTACATTTTTGCTAATCCAAATATCTGTTTTACTCCCCCCTCTAATCTACTATCATTATTTAAATTCATTAAGAGCTTGAAAATTTCAATTCATTATAATTTTCTATTAAAATTTGGTTTAAAGTTTGAATAAATTAACAAAAGGTGCACGGTTCAAAAACTGCAGTTATACAAATGTATTTTTTTAAGTTGAACTTATTTAAATTAATTTAGTACGTAAGGTTAAAAAAGTTATTTGCTAAATTTTATCAAATCAGTCTAATGAAAAGTAAATCATAATAAAAAAAATCTGGTGTGAAACAACCACACGACTTCCATTACCCACTAAGTTTACTTATTACACGTACTTACTCCCACTTAGTACCGTAAAATCCCGAAAGTACCCCCCCCCCCTTTTGAAAAGTAAAATGAATAAATTTCAGGTGGGGGGTGGGGGAGTTATAATCAAGATTCTTTAAAAAATGAAGAAAAGGGAGGGGAGGTTATATTCGATGGAGGGGGTACTTTCGGGATTTTACGGTACTTACTTAAAAGGAAATATTAAAGGTAATTTCTTACATTAAAGGTAAAAAAACTGTGTAATGATTCCATTGATAACATGCATCCGACACTTTATGAAAAATTAGTTAAATTAGAAATAATATAAGAATATTAAAACTTAATTCAATGCCAAACTTAACTTGCAATGCCGACGTACCATAAGTGCGCCCGAAGATTGCATGTAGCTTTTTTGGATGGAGAAAAAAAAAAGGGGGGTGGTTACTTTCAGGAAAACAGAGACATTTCACTTTCAGCAAAAAAGGGAGGGGGAGGGGTTATATTCGATGGGGGGGTTACTTTCAGGATTTTACGGTATATGCATTCTTTGGAGATAATGTGATCAGAAGATATAAAAGTGACCTAAAGAAGTAGAAACCTAAAATTTTTTCGGTAAGAGAAACTTTAAACACATGTGAAGACATATAAAATGAAGCTTACATATAGCAAGGTAAAAAATAAGAAAAAAAAATGGTAGAGTTATTTTTTGAAACACCAATTTCTGAGATCTACCTAAACTTCTGACCTACTTAAACAGGATGGCTGTTAATTTTCCTCTAATAACTATGTGATACATAAGAAAGAAATGGATTTATATAACAATTTTCAAGAAAATCGTTAGAGCCGTTTTTGAGAAACCAACTTTTACCAAAACTTAATTATTGACCAGAAAACAATAATTACATACAAAAGGATATTTAAAAGTGAGTTAATATGGCGAGTTTAAAAAAAAATTCGTACAGTCGTTTTTAAAGGAACGCCCTTGCGAGACCTGAAATTGAGCTATTTTTACAGGATGCCTATCAAATTTCCTGAACTAACCAACTATATCATCCGAAATGACATCTAATAGAGAGTTTATATAGCAAATTTGAAGAAAATCGTTAGAGCCATTTTTGAGATTCAGACTTGCGGTCTCACTTCCAGTTTCCAAAGTCCCACTTCCATTTTTCCAATTTACCAAAATTTGGAAAATTTATCTGTACACCAGACTTGTTTCAATTCTAAAGTTTCGTAATTCTATCTTTATTAGTTTCCGAGTTATAATAGCCAGAAGATTCTCCCCACACATACACACTGAGCAATTGCCAAAAACCACTTTTTTGGACTCAGGGACCTTAAAATGTGTAAATCAGGTGAAATCTCGATATTGAATTTTCAGACCGAATACAATACTTCCATTACCTATGGTAGTAGGGTAATGGAAGTAAAAAAGTTGCCAGTTTTCAATATTAATGTGTAATCTATACTGAAATTAAAATTAAAATTTAAGTTTGAAATAATTTCTATAAATTTAAATTTTCATCAAAATTACCAGTTGTGAAATCAAATCGGTATTCTTCGAAAATACAAAATAGCACACAAGCGATTGCCGTTTACCATTGTTTCATTTCTGAAGTGTTATGTAAATTATTTTCAATTTATTATGCAATATAAATAAATGTGCGTACTGTTCTACTTTAAGCCATAATATTTAAAGCTCAAGTGAATCTTAAGTTTAGTTTAGGAATTTAACAACATTAAACTAAAAGTTTTATAATTTGATCGTTAGGTTTACTTATATTTTGACAAAATTGTAGTTATAAAATTTATTTTAAGGAAACTTTCTTAAACTATTTAAAAGCTTTTAAAATACTTAACATAAAATCCTTTTAGTTGCAGCATGATATGATATATTTTGACTCGCTATATTACCATATATTAGCATTCGACTCGCTATATATCATATCACGCTACAATTAAAAGAATTTTATGTAAGGTATTTTGAAAGCTTTTAAATTGTATTGATAGTCTTTTTTTTTTATTTAATTTTAATATTAAACTAGTTTAGTATGAAGAGTATTTAAAAGTTTTTCTATAATGAGTATTTATAAAAAAAAAAAACGTTTTGCATCAGTTTTCATTGTGTCACCAACAAATGATAAATAGCCAAGAATCAGACCTTTTAAATATTTTTTTACAGAGCTGGTTATCAACCATGGTAAATCAGTGGCAGACCATCTGTGTGTTATGTGGAGAGCCCGGGTTTGATTCCCAGCTCTGGTATTTTACCATGTTTTTATTAACTTCGATTCTTGTGTGTTTGTTTGTGGGTTTGTTTGTGTGTTTGTCAGGGACAAATCTTGCAATCGATTTTTAACTAACTTCCCGATTAGCTAGACATTTGAAACTTTCGGACCAGTTCAGAATACGGTGAAAATGCTTTTTAAAAATATTTTTATCCAATTGCTTCGGGACCCTGCTGCCTTCGGCAGCGTTTCCAGTACAAAGCTTGCAATCAACTTTTAACTAACTTCCTGGCTAGATAGCCATTTGAAACTTTTATAATAGCTCAAAAGACGATAGCCAGGAATTTTTTTAATACTTTTATCCAATTGCTGGGGTTCCGGCTGCCTTCAGTAGCGTTTATATGATTCAACAGAAAATTAAAAAACATGGTTTATAAAAAAATTTTTATCTTATAATTATTTCACATTAGTTGGTATAAAAAATAAGCCTTACACTTCAATCTTTCTAAATGAATTTTCATGGTTGATGTATTATTAAAAAAGTTATTTTCAAATTTTATTTTTGTTAAGGCCATGATTATTTTGTTAAATATGATATCATTCTAGTGTTCCTTTATACAATTTTTATTTTTCTCTTTGCCATTCCAATATAGGGCATGTGAGATATATTACTTTCATTCATAAATTCCGACTGTTTCTAATGGATCAATGTTATCTTTTTCATTCAGAATTATTTGGAAAATATTTTTATTAGGTTTGATCATTATATTTATATTCAGCTTAGTTACTTCATCATGAATTTTGTTTATAGATTGATGAATTTTGGTTTGGTTTTTTGTGTGTCAACTTATGTAGTTCAGTTTTTTCAACATATTGTTTGTTGATTAAGTTTTTATTATGCCAGCATTTTTTTTTTTTTTTAAACTTTTGAATTTTGGTAGCTGACTTTTTTTTTTATTTTTTTTAATAGAAAAAAAAAAAAAAAAAAAATGTATTTTTAAAAGGTGCAATTTTATTTTTGTAAGTGCCATCATTTTAACCTAGCCATATGTTAAAAATAAAAAAGGGTACAGAATATTGTCATAAATTATGAAAAAGATGCAGTTATAAAAATATAGTTAATTTTTTTTTTTTTTTTTTAATCTAAAATAGGGACTTAAAAAATTCTTTAAAATAATAATAATAATAAATTAAACATGTTTCCTTAATTTATAAATATATTATTTTAAGTTAAAAACGATAAAATTTCATGGCAAATATGGTGATGAAAATTCAAATTTTACAAAAAGACTTGCATACAAAAGCAATACTGAGCTTAATTTTTGAATAATTTAAGTATATAGGTATGATCATATTATATAGGTATTTGGTTTTAAACCTCTATGAATATAAATATTTTTTAATTACATGTAAATTATATTCATATAACAGGGGTCGATCCAGGCAAAATTTGGGTCCCTTTTGCGGCCCCTTCACAAAATTCCACATAGGGCAATTCCATGAAAAGTGAAACCAAAGTGGCAAATTTTAAAATATGAAATAAATGGTCATGCAATATATCATTTTAAAGCTTGAGATCTGTTCTGTCAAGAAAAATAATTTCTATAACATGTAATGCATACTAAATAAAAAATAATGGGCTTAACTTTCAATAGTACACTAACTAGCGTATTTGCTGTAAGCATGACATGCACTTTGATTAGTTAAAATTCATTAAAAATAAAATTTATAGAACCTAATTAAGATTTTTTTAATCTTTTTAATACTAAGTAGAAAGTAAATAAATGCTTTAAAGTAAAATTAATTCATAAATTACTTGATTCACAGTTGTTTTTAGAAATACATGAAAAAATTGTTACGTCCGTAACAAAAATTAGCTAAAAGTTTCAATTATAGGTTTTTAAATGGAGTATTTAAAATGAACTTTTAAATTATCTTTTATAAACATAATAGCTCTATTTTAAAACCAACAGCAACAATTCAACTGTAATAGAATTTCATAAATCTCTGTTACAGACGTAACATTTTGTGTTACGGACGTAACAATTAATATGTTACGGACGTAACATAAGACTCGTTCTTGTTCATAGACTTAATTTCAATAATTAATTTTATAGCAGTAATAATTACATATGTATCTGGCAACATTATATTTACTTCAAGAACATATTTTCTGAATCTGGCAACATTATATTTACTTCAAGAACATATTCTCTGAATCAGGCAACATGATTATTTTTAATTGGAACAAAATTCTTAGACAACATCAGATGATATCCAATTTTCTTCTACAGTGAAAAATAGAAGTACTAAGAATAAAATTTATCATTTGAGCCAAGCAAGTTACTTGAAAGTGAAGGTAAGCCACACTTTTTTAATATAAAATAATTTTTAATTGTTATTTTCTTGTTATAATATTTACATTTATGCAAACAAAAGAATAATTAGGCCTAATCATGCTGAAGTGATTTTGCATTTTGTTACATACACTTTCACAGCATTTCTAATTTTCTAATTTCTTGTTAATGATATGCATATTTCATACAATATTTAAAATATGTAGTTACTCTTCAATAGTGTGTTTTTAAAAAAATCTAAATTGAAACTAACTTCAGAATTGAATGAAATATTCATTTGTCTTTTACCATGACATGAGAATTTAGGTTTTACTGTTCACATTTATTATTAGGCCTTAGTCTTTCTTTCTTTTTTTTTTTTTTGTATTAGAATCTAACACTATAAGAAATTCTTTGAGTAGTGGTTGAATTAAACTTTTATTTATCTTTGAGATAATCTAAATTCAATTTTTCAAACTATAAGTTACATCTATTAAAATTCTTATTTTTTCTTACATTTTTGGTATTTTCTATGCTAAAACTTTATTTCTTCTTTCTCAGCAATTGTGGAAATTTCAAAATATGGCACCTGTTAGAGAACGTGTTCAGAAGTTTCGAGAACGCCTAACAAATGAGCAGAAAATTGCTGCTAGAGAAAGAGATAAAATAAGAAAACGTGAAGCCCGTGCTCTTATGTCTCATACTCAAAAGAAGAAAGCTTCTAAACAGTCTGCTGAACGTGTGAAAAAACAACGACAACTGAAAAAAGTAATAACTGCCACAGCTATTTCATCTGTAGGAACGGTCACAGGTATTTCACCTTTATCTGCTTCACCAAACAAAGTTTATTGATCACCTCAATCCTTCGGTAAAGCTCTTTTAAGAGTAAAGAAGAATTTACCAGAAAGTCCAAGGAAAAAAATGGCAGTTATCACTAAGCTTGCTAAAGAAAATGGAATCCCTGTAAAAAAGAACCCATCTCATGCAAATGCTCTTGATGAAAACACTAAAAAATCAGTGATTGATTTCTATCACCGTGATGATATATCACGACAAGCTCCGGGAATGAAAGATACAATTATGACACAAATACATGGAACAAAAATCAAGCAGCAAAGAAGACATCTCTACACAGTACTAACAGAGATCTTTCAACTTTTCAGGAATGAAAATCCAAATACGAAGATAGGATTCTCTACTTTTGCCTCACTTAGGCCACAACATGTACTTTTATCTTCCGAAACACCACCTAATGTATGTGTATGTATATATCATAGTAATATAGAGTTTCTGCTAAGCAGAATAAACAAAGTGTTGCCTACTTTCCCCACCAATTCAAAGGAATTGATAGAAAAACTGGCATGTAGTAAAGAAAATGAAGAATGCATGCTAAGAAAATGTGCAATATGTAAAAATAATTATGCAGCATTGACAAATAATGTTCAAAGTGGTTCTGAATTTATATCCTGGTATGTTTGGGATGTAAATTCAGAAGGAAGAACTATAAAAACAGTAAAGGAAGGGAACCTCGATGACGCCCTAACAGTTCTTGAAGGAAAGATTACACCATTTTTGGAGCACTGCTTCATAAAGCAAAAGCAAAGTGCTTTTTTTCATAACATTAAAAATGAAGTCTCGGAAAAGAAATGTGTACTTCAAGTGGATTTTAGTGAGAACTTCACTATTACCCAACAAGATGAAGTACAAAGTGCCCACTGGACAAATGACCAAGTGTCTATATATACAGCAGTTGCGTATACTATATTAGGAACATATTCATATGCTTTGATTTCAGATTACATGCCACATGATAAAATTGCTGTACACACTTTTAACACTAAGCTGTTTGAAGATTTAAAAACAAAGGTTCCCGAACTTGAATCTATCGACATCTTCTCTGATGGTGCAGGACAGCATTTTAAACAACGTTTTACATTGTGTAATATTACATATGGAATGGAAGACCACAACTTGCATCTTAACTGGCACTTTTTTGCCACATCCCATGGCAAAGGAGCGGTGGATGGAGTTGGTGGAATGCTCAAGCATCATGTTTGGCAAAGAGTGAAGTCCAGAAAAGCCTTTGTCACTGACGCTTTATCCTTTACTCAGTGTGCGGTATCTATAACCGAAAAAGTAAATGTGTTATACATACCTAAAGCAGAAATCCTAAGCGAAACTGCTAAATTAGAGAAGCGTTGGGAGAATATTAAGTGCTTGCCGAAAACACACCAGATGCATTGCATTCGAACAGAACAAAAGAATGTTGTAAAATTTGCAATGACATCTGATAAAGAAGGAAATATATTTCACTTCAAATCCCAAAGTGATTTGTTACCAGTAGCAGGACCCAGCTACACAGCAAAATCTGATGTAGACATTCAATTTGGGAAATGGGTATTGGTAGACTTTACTTCAGATCGTGGAAGTAGTCTTCAGTTTGTTGGACAAATCATTGGCAAACCAAACAGATATACAACCGTAGTGAAATTTTTAAAAAAATGTGGTTCAAAATTTGTTTGGCCAGAAAAAGAAGACATTTCTGAAATTGATATAACTCAGATAAGAAAAATTCTATCTGAACCAGTAATAGATTCTCGAGAAAGACTTTGTTTTTCTTCATTAGATATATAAGACCTTTGACCACTCATGTATAAAAATGGCAAAATAAATTTCTCAGATTACATTCATAAGTGTCTGTTCTATTAACATTCATAAAATATTTATTTGTTTTAAAATATAGTTTTAATTCTGCAAGTACTTCTTGCTAGTATCTCTGAAATCAGAGACTGTTACGTCCGTAACAGTAAATTGTTACGTCCGTAACAAACTAATTTATTCATAAACTAATTACTTACATATTATTCTACTAAAGCTTTACTATTTCTAAAACCTCAAACCCTAATAAATAGGCCGGGCAAAAAAATTTCAAAATTTTCATGCATAATTCACAGAATTATGCAAGTTATTGCAGTAATGTGAAATTTTCGCTTTCTTCTGAGTTACGTCCGTAACAGTCAGATTTTATTTTCTACCGGGTTCAGTAATTAATGAAAGTTCATTTCAAATGGAGATTACATAAACAATATTACGGTCTCTATTTCTAAAAAAAAACCAAGCCTTTTCTCTTTTTCTAAGTCTTGCTGTATGCATTTAAAGTGTCCGATATGTTACGTCCGTAACGCTGGAATTGCCCCATAGTAAAAAGGGACCCTTCACAAAATTCAAATTCATAAAAAGGGACCCTTCACAAAATTCAAATCCATGAAAAGGGATCCTTCACAAAATTCAAATCCATGAAAAGGGACCCTTCACAAAATTCAAATTTATAAAATGAGTCCCTTCACAAGATTTTGTTTTATAAAAATGATCCTTTTATTAAATGTTTTCATATTTTCAGTATTATTTTTAATTAATGCCTTAATTTGTCTCAACGAAACTCTATTAAATTGATATTAAATATTACATACAGTGATTGTAAAAACAGAAGATTTTACACAATATTTTACTTTTTCACAAAAATATTTTACATTTCACAAAAATAAATAAAAATTTCACAAAAATATTTTGTTTTTCACAAAAAAGGGACCCAAAAATTAAAACCTGGATCGACCCCTGTATAAGATGATGCATAAATGGCCACTGAGGTAAGGTTAGATAAGGCGGCTGGCTACTCTCAAAATTTTAGAATCTTGACCTTTATATTCTAAGCCCTTAACATTTAAAAAGACAGGATGATGTTGGTATGGTTTGTTTTAATTTTCGATTTTATTGTTGTATTTATATTTTTTCCTGCTCTTTTGGATCTTTATAAATATACATGCACATGAACAGAATACATAAAAGAACCTTGAAATCTAATTTTTTTTTTTTTTTTAAATAACATAAATAACTCTAATACATATATATAAATTTAATGTTATGATAAGCAATAAATATTTAATAAGATTCAAAAGGTATTCCTCCTCATAATATACAATGATATAAATATTTTATTTTTTTCATTTTTCAAATAAAATAAATTATTTACATTTCAGAAAAACAAACTTATTTCCGTACAGAAGATATATTTTGTAAAATAGCACAGACAATAATAAATTTAACTACTTCATACAGTACTAAACTTAGTAGATAATTAAATTAACTCAATACTTAAAAATGGTTAAAACATATTTACAATGACAGTGGTCTACAATATTTAAAAAAGAAAGAAATTAAATACAAACAACACACCTGTTACAAATCCTTTATTCAATTAATTATTTAAATGTATCGGTTATATGTACGACAATTTAAGGACGATAGTTTTTACAGTTGATTTAGATATTCTACGATTACGTATAAACAAAATAAAAACTTACAATATGTGTAATGAAAATCAAAAGGAATAAAAGGGGAAAAAATACTCGAAACTCGTGACATTATCAACAATTCAAGGTATTAAGCGGACAATAAACAAAGAAAATAGCCTACTTTCCGCCAAGTGTTTATAAATAGATAATTTCACTGCGCACAATGGTTAATTAGCATATGCTACTAAGTAGGAAAGAGAAATCTAATAAAATAAACATACATTACCTTTTCAGTATTTTAAATATGAAAAGAATTCGGAATGCATTTTAATTTTTAAAAAATGAAATAAACAACCATTACAACCGTTATTCCACCTAAAAACCCTAAACCATAACTTGTCTGCTACAAACAAAATAGTTGCCAACAATGTTTTAATTTTATATCACACAACGAGCAAAATGTGTTTTTCTTTCTAGAAGATTATAATACTGAACTTTTCAGTTTTATCTGTAAATTCAAGAGATGTTCTTTTGCAAATTTAATTTAGTTTAATTTTTTCCTCACTATTAAAAATATAAATTCTCTAGTTAAATATTTATGAAAATATGTTTTTTATATGGCATCAGTTCTTACGACACGACACGACAGCGCTTACACGCCGGTGTTTCGGTGTTTTTGCTTGATCGTGTTGATAAATTGTAAACATGGAAATTAAAGGTAAGGTTCATAAAAGTTTTCCACATATGTTATCTTTGCACAATTTTTATTTATTGCGATCATAACATAAACAAGGTATTTTAAGTAAGAAATTTTTATTTGAAAAAATAAATAAACACGTATTCTAAGAAAATTACATATGAATTTCGTTTTTAGTACATATAATTGGTTTAAGTTGTTTCATTTTGATTAAAATTTTATTTATTTCAATAAATTTTTTGATTAGTTGAACAGTAGGTTTCATGAAATTTGTAAATTCATCTTTGACAGTTGTAGAATTTTTTTATTTTATGATATACCTCATGAGTAAAGTGCCTGTTAAATGCTTAATCTTATTCGCAACCACAAAAACCTACATCAAATGGCTGAATTCATCCTCTCTCGATATCTTCAGCTGTTTTGTTTAAATAATAATAATAATAATTAAAAAAAAAAATGAAAAAGAAAAAGTTGATTAGTATTTACTAACTAATGTAGGTAATGAAATGGACTTTTTTATTCAATAACTATGACTACATTTTAACTGCAGTGGTTGCCTTATCACATCAAAAGTTATTCGTCCATTATATTATATATATGTAATACTACTCCTCAAAATTATTGGTGACAGTTGAATAAAAGAGTCTGTAAATTTAGCAACACTGCTTAGAGTGTGTTAAGGCCAGCAAAGGGTTAAACATGCTAAAATCTGTAAATTTAAAAACAGTTTCAGAATTAAATCAATGTTTTCAAAATAAATTTCCTTTTGTAAAAAAATAGCTTTTCATAATTTAACTTTCAGTTGATAATGTAACTTCAGGATATAAGGAAATCAATCCCCCCCCCCCCCCCAAAGGACAAAGGCTTTTAAAATTTCATAATCTGTCTGCAAAATTTGCATGTAATCAGGGGTGAAAATGGCTTACACTCAAAAAGCCTGAAAGCTGATTGGGGGGGGGGGGGGGGGAATCAGTGTGATCTCGTGCAACAATACACAAATACAATTTTACTGCAGAACAATATAGTATAAACAATTGTGTGTATTAATTCCATTAAATATTTTATAGCAATGTTTGACACAACACAATATAAATAATAAAAGTATTAATAACAGTAGACTTGGCGTTGGAATATTAAAACTCGAATAAACGACTACGTCAGAAACGCCAAAGTTGGATAAACGCCAATATTTTTCTTTGGCGTTTCTGACGTAGTCGTTTATTCGAGTTTTAATAAAAGTATTAGTTTTAGTTTTGATACAGAAAGTGAATTGTTATTCGAAAGTTGCAGACAAATTTTTTTATCAGTGCAGACAAAAACTGTCTGCAAGCCGTTTTTCTGTGTCCACGACTATGTCGCGGTGTTTCTGCCACTGGGTTAATGAATAGCTCCTGTCTTATAAAAAATGGAAAATAATTTATAAATTTTGCAAAAAATATAGTTTGCTTTTTTTTTTTTTTTTTTTTTTAATTGTCTTGCAACCAATTGGTATGATTTTTGTGACTGACTCATTTTTCTCAAAAATCTATGTTGTGTTCATAAAATAGTAATTTAATCCTTTTAAATAAATTTTAAAAACATTACAGTGTTTTTCTAAAGTTTTGAAATTATTAATCTTAAATTATAAGTACTTTTGTCATTCATAATAGAAAAAGTAAGTATAAGATTAATAATATGGCTTAATAAGGCAATATATCATATAAACTTGCATTACAGGGAATACTATATTGGGAATAGTGTGGAATTGCTTGAAAACTGAAATAAATTTACCCTGATAAAATTAATCAACAAATTAAGATAAGGTAAATGTATTAAGACAAAAGGGGGTAACTTAATGGATGGGGCATTTCTGTTAACATGAGTATAATATGCTTTAGAGTAGAATTTTACTATAACAAATATATGATGGGAAACTAATTTATTAATTTTCATTAATATTTTTCATACCTTCAAGTTTATTAGTGGTATTTTGTTTTAATTCGATTATAGTTTATAATTGTTTAGTTAAAATGTGCATTTAAATGTGTATAAAATAATGCAGTTACAGAATAATCTTATTTAATATAAATATTGGTTATTCAATAGTAATAATATATATATATATATAGTAATAGACATCAAAACATAACCTTACCTCATTTTTTAAATTTTATAATATTAATGATAATCCACTAAGTTTAGCTTCTTTGCATTGTTGAGTTTTTCATCACACAAACTGATTTTTGAATGTTGTATTTCACAAAAATACCAACATTCATTTCCACTGTATAATGTAGCTGAGAATAAATTTACAAACTGGAGTTACATTGGTTGCCCACTGCCCAGTCTATTAAATGAATTAGAATATTTTCAGATAACTACAGTTCTTTGAATTTCAGAAGTTTTTAAAATTTCCTTAATTTTGATTCCAGTTGTGGGTTTAAAAGTCCTCAATCACTTCCATTATTTGCTAGAAAAGCAGACCTAATGTTGTCAGAGACTTTCAAATTATGGATAAGTTAAAAAGTTTTTAGTTTTAGTTTTCATTTTGAACTAAGCTTATCAGCTTCATACAAAGTTTTAGTTTAGGTTTAGTTTTAATTTTTATATGTCCTTGTTTTGATTTCTTAAGTAGTATGTATTTAAACGGATGCTTGATTAAAAAAAAAAAAAAAAAAACCTCCATTTTGCTCCCCCCCCCCCCCCCCCCCCCCCCCCCCCCCCCCACACACACACAAACAAAATAAGAGATGTACATTTAAAAAAGTTGTAAATCATAGGGATTTATTCCTAAGAGTAGGGACTTTTAGTAGGAATTCCCCCCCCCCCCCCCCCAGAATGTAGGGATTTTTTGGAGCTACTTGTGTAAGCTTTTTATAGGATTTTCCATAAATTTTCTTCATTTTTGACTAAAGAAGTAGGAGCTTTTATCATCAATGTAGGGAAATTTTGAGCTATTCATAAGGACATTTCAGTTGGCAACATTGCTGTGATGATAAAATCACTAATTTTATTGCATTGAAAAGCATATCTTTTTATTATTTATTTGCCGGTAAAATATAAATTGTTTTAACATAATGAATATATTTATTTCAGATAAAATCTTACACTTTTTTGTAATTGTTATTGTTGCAATATCTGTTGTATCTTCATTGACTCCATCTACTTACCTTACTGCATCTGATCAAGAGAGACTGAAAAAAGTTTTATCATCAGCTTTTCCACTGAGTGATTTAACTACTGCATACTATGGTGTCTTCGGATACTCATTAATTAAAGAAAAATTACCAACATCGGAGGTATATATTTTTATTTATAAAATTTTGTTATATTTTTATGTACTTTGATACATTGAATCGTTAGTTATTTAAATATAATGTGTTGCAATGATCTCTACAAATAATAGAGTTGAAAGTGCTTTTCTGTTGTGCTAATAATTGTATACATAGCTTTAAAGTTAATGTTTATTACAAATGTTGCTAATCTTGAGTGCCTGTTTCAAAGATTTTTTTTTTCCCTTTCCTAGAAATAAATAATAATAATAATTTAAAAAAATCAGTCATTAGTAAACGAGGAAATTTATTTAAAATTTAAATTATTAAAATACCTTTAACATAACTTCATGCGGGCAGAAAGCTTTTTCGGCAGGGGATCCCCTCCTTCGATGGTGCCGACTGCAAAATTATTAAAATTAGCTATTTTGGTGACATTATCAAAATCTATTTTTATATTGTTTTCTAGATAATTTTTAGCTAACATGGCAGTATTCCGGTTGAATTTAATATCGTTTTGATGTTCTTTTATTCGAGTTTTTATTTTTATTTTAGTAACACCTATGTAATTATATTCTTTGTTTTCATGATTTTTGAGGGGAATTTTATAAATACCTGCAGTTTCGGTGGGGGGGATTAAATCTTTATCGCTTCTTATTAATTGAAATATATTGCCGTTGGGTTTGATTGGGATGTTTAAATTCAATTTACTAGCAGTGTTTTTTATTTTATTTGAAGTACCTTGATTATATGGTATTGATTATTCCATACCATATAATGATTATTCCATACCATATACCGCAGTCGCCACAGAGCGCAAATTTGCTAAGGCCAGAATTTTCAAGGGTTGTTGCATGGTAAACGAACATGCTGTTGTAGGTGCCTGAACAGGGAAGGGCGCCGCTCAGCTGGAGTTTGCTGCTAACTTATTCTTAAAGGGTCCTGAATACAATCAAAATTTTCAACAGTCTTTTGTACGGTAAGCGAACAGACTATTGTAAGTGTTTGAAATGGGAAATCATGTCATAGGCGCCCCAAAACAGGAATTTGTTATAATCAGATTTTTTTAAGGGTCGTGAATACGAAGATAATTTTCAAGGATTGTTTGCACAGTAGGAAAATAGGCTGTTTTAGGCATCTAATTAGTTAAGAGGGCGCCACCTAACGGGATTTTGCTACAGTTAGATATTTTAATGCAAACTTTTTTGCTAGTCAGTGAACCAGTTGGTCGTCGAAGGCAACTTCTGATGCATAAAAGTCTTAAGTGTTTTTGGTAACTAACAATAATCAACAAAATTATGATCCACTTTCAAATGAACTTCAAGGCGCAAAAAAGCGCCCCTAGAAACCTCATTATGCCTTTGTAGGTGTCTGAACAGGGAAGGGTGCCACTCAGCTGCAGTTTGCTACTAACTTATTCTTAAAGGGTCCCAAATATGATTAGAATTTTTAACAGACTTTTGTACAGTAAGCAAACAGGCTATTGTAAGTGAACAAAACGGGAAATCATGCCATAGCAGTGCTGCCAACTCTCCCGTTTTTCACGGGAGACTCCCGTTTTTTAACCCTATCTCCCGTTTTTACGTTTTAATGTGTATCTCTCCCGTTTTTCTAATATTTTCGAAAAATCGAACTAAAAACGCTAATTTTTGACAATTCGTAGGTGCCATCTTTTCAGATTTACGAAGGCCTTCTAATTCACAATCTTTCTGCATCAACAACATAGATGTCGATATTAATTTAAAACTTACTTTATGAGATTCTAGAATCTCTAAAGAAACAGAATCCTTCAATATTTCTCGCTTACGTAATTATTTTTAACTCCCCCTCCCCCCCCATATTTTCTTATCTCCAACTAGTGATCGGTGATCAAATGCTCTTTTGAACTCTTGTTTCTCATTCTTTCTCCATGTACAAGCCACAACAAAAATGTCAATATTCATTTTAAACTTGCTTTATTAGATTCTAGAGCCTTACACTCATGTAATTATCGTTTGACCTCCCCCCCCCCAAAAAAAAAAAAAAAAAATCCCTTTCTCCAATTAGCTTTCACATTCTACAACAAAAGAATCAAACATTTTCCCCCTGGTTTTAAAAAATGTAGGGTACTGCTAGTTAAAAAAAAAAAAAAAAAAAAAAAAAAAGCACTTTTTAGATTCTTGAGGGCGATTTGAATTTTTAAGGACACATTTGACATTTAAAATCCAAACACTTAACTTGAAAATTTAGTTATAAATATGCATACAAAAAGAAAAAAGTCTGTTTTTAAACTTTTCAATACTTTAATTTGTTGTTAATGTGCTGATTGTCATACACAATAGTTTTATTTATATTTACAGCATTTATCTTACAGCATTTAGGTTATTTTCTACAAATGCAGTAATGTGGGGGGGGGGGGGGGGGAATAGATTGGGGCAAAGTGTTTCTTTTTTTTTTTTTTTTTTTTCTTCTAAACAAAGATCAGGTGAGGTGCAGCACCCTCCTTAAATTATCTGGGGAAAACTCCGGATCAATGTTCATAAAAACATTGATCCTGTTGTTTTATTAGATTTTAGAACCAACTGAAGCGATATAGGGGTTCAAAATTCTTTACATATGTAGTTATTTTTTGACTTTGTTAATGAACTTGTTAACTATTTGTTTTTCCCCAATAAGTTTAAAATATAAATTATCAAACAAAAGTTATATTAGGTCTTTTCAGTTAAAAAAGTATCATGTATTGAATAAAATAATTTTGTTTTGTTTTTCTCCACGAAACCGTAAATCTCCCTTTTTCTCCCTTGAAATTATGTAAAATCTCCTGTTTTTTTTCCCACCAAGGTTGGCAGCTCTGCCATAGGCGCCCCAAACAAGAATTTGTTTTGATCAGATTTTTTTAAGCGTCATGAATACGATGAGAATTTTCAAGGGTCGTTTGCACGGTAGGAAAACTGCTGTTTTAGGCGTCTAATTAGTTTAGGAGGCGCCACCTAATGGGAGTTTGCTACAGTCAGACATTTTAACGCAAACTTTTTTTGCTGGTCGGTGAACCAGTTGGTCAGCTTCTGATTACTTAAAATTCTTAAGTGATTTTTGTAACTAACGATAATTAACAAAATTATGATCCACTTTCAAATGAACTTTCAAGCCGCAAAACAACGCCCCCAGAAACTTCAGTATGCTGCCCTATTTTTTTTAACATTGGGGGGGGGAGACTCCCCCCCCCCCCCCCCTCAATCTACGCCCCTGATTCAGTGTTATACTACTTCTCTAGAATGGAAATCGTCTGCATTCATCACGGAAGATAAATTTATTAAATAATAATTTTAATAAATTATTTTTACTGCAAAGCTTGAAAATTTTCAAAATTTTTACATACTCTATCGGGCATGCTAGTCTGGAGGTAACATGCCCAAATTCCCCCCCTCAAGCTACGCCCCTTATTTAGTGTTATACTACTTCTCTAGAATGGAAATCGTCTGCATTCATCACGGAAGATAAATTTATTAAATAATAATTTTAATAAATTATTTTTACTGCAAAGCTTGAAAATTTTCAAAAATTTTACATACTCTTATCGGGCATGCTAGTCTGGAGGATACATGCCCAAATTAAACCTTTACATATCCAAATACCTTATTTAAATGCATATTAATAAAAAAAAATTCACATAGCTAGTGAAAAGAATTTAACATTATACCTATATTGTTTATTTCATTTTAAGTCAAAATCACTATATCTTAAAATACTTTATTTTTCGAAAGGTGTTATTGGTTAAATATTTTCATGCCAGGCTGGGCATGCAAAAGGAACAAAACAAATACATGCCCAATTTGAGTTTTTAGATGCCCCAGGCATATTAGGCAATCTAATTTTTGAGGCTTGTTTTGCTGAGTGAATTTGTATAGGACAATATAGAAGACAGTTATGTGGTGGCCACGACATACTAGTTTTATTTTACCTTTCAACACCAGCCATCCAGTGTATTTTTTTACTGCCACTACATTTCATCAGACCTGAAAATCAGGGTTAAAAAAAAAAAAAAGTATTGAAGTTCAAGATAATACCTAAGCATGTGTCATGCATGTTCAAATGGCTGTTCTTAAAACTTTTTTTTTTTTTTTTTTTAATGAAAATGTCAAATGTGTTCGCTTTTGATTACCATAAATGCATTCAATGTTAACTGACATCACTTGATATACACTCATGTCCATAAATTAAGGATAATTCAGATTCACACTGAAATCGAACTTTAATGCAAAAATTTCACCTGTAGAAATACCACACACATCTTTAAGAATAATATGCAAATTATAGGAAGCCATTAGATGACGCCGATATGATGCTACAATGACGGAAATGTAAGAAGGGGGTAGATAAGGAATGGGAGCAAAGAAAGAAAATTGTTCCCAAGCGTTCTGTGTGCCGCTCAGTGCCCCAACCGAGTGGTTATGACACAGAGGACGCATGTAGATAATTTTTTACGTGGTAGAATTATCGGGCGACTAGAATGTGGGCGTACTCAAATAGAAGTATCAGGGGAACTTAGAATCACCCAAAGTATCATCTCTAGGCCTTGGCAACGATTCCAAAATGATGGAAATGTCAGTCGACGTTACAGTATTGGTCGGCCCCGAGTTACAATGCCGAATGACCACCGGTATTTGGCAGTAACTGCCAAAACAAGCAGATAAAGCACAGCATCAGACCTGTCTCGTCAGCTGTCTGCAGCCACGAGTGCCACAGTTTCAAGACAAACCATGTATAGACGTTTGGGAGATATTTGTCTATATGCTCGCAGGCCTGTTAGATTTGTTCCACTCACGGCAATGCACTGTGCCAGCAGTTAACTTGGAGTAGAGAACATGCAATGTGGACGGCGGCACAGTGAGCTTGTGTGATGTTTTCCGACGAGTCAAGGTTTAGCTTGCAGTGTGATTCATGCCAGACTTTCATATGTAGAACGTCAGGTACCCGTTACCACCAAAACATCATCATTGAACGACACTTTTACCGTGGGGCAGGAGTGCTGGTTTGGGGGGGGGGGCATATTGGGCACCAGAACAGAGCTGCATGTTTAAATCGGAAGAATGATAGTCCAGATTTATCGGGACATCATTCGGGAGCAACATGTATGTTTGTCTAGGGGTGCCATGAGCCCAGAATTTGTGTTTATGGATGAAAATGCGCGTCCTCACCGTGCAAACGTTGTACACGGATGCCTACAATCTGAAGCTATCACCCTCATGGAATGGCCAGCATTCTCACCTGACTAGAATCCGATAGAGCATGTGTAGGACACGCTTTTCTGACGAGTTGTAGTCCGTCAACCACCTCCTACATGTGTACCGGAACTTAGGAGAGCATTGCTTACTGAATAGAGTAATCTTCCCCAAGATCAGATCAATAATTTAATACTCAACATTCCTAGGCGTTGTAAGGACTGTATTTCATCATCTGAGAGACATACAATGTATTAACCATCATACCAACCATGTAATGTTAAGTTTTTGTAAGGGACATATTTTTTGTAATTGCTCCAGGGAGCAAAAATCGTAGTTTTTATAAATGGTATCTTACATAAACCACCTTTTTTTGTTCTTGATCTTTTGGACTTTATGAATAAGCTATGTTTGTTTTGCTTCTGAACCTTTATTTGCCTCAGCTAGCATTATCCTTAATTTATGGACATGAGTGTATTTTAACTTAATGAGAAATGAGGATTCCAAACCTCTTCATGAATTAATGTATAAATATGTGCAAAATCAATTTAAATTTTTATGTATCTAATTATATTAAGTTTTATTTCATTTAATATATTTTAGGATCCTTGCAAGTTTTTCAATTCTAAAATTGATAAGAGAAAATTAGATACAATTTTTTATGCCACCAGTGCTAGCAAGTTACTCACTGGATGTAAGGTATGTATCCTAAAAATATCTCCTTATTAACTTATATTATGTATAACTTGTGTAATTTGATTATTACAGCCCTTATTTTTATTCCCGTTTCTAAAAAAGAAATGAAGTATCACTTTTTCTACCCTCTGATATACAATTTGAATTTGTGACTGATAGACACTTTAGATAGATTTAATTAATATGCTTCAAAACATTTTCTTCTAAGAATGTACAAAAAATTGTATTTACCAGATGTCACAAAAATGACTGGCAGATTTAAAAAATTGATTGAAAAAGAAGCAGGTGATAGAAATGTATTGTTTGCAGGATTGGCTTAATTTTGCCTGACCTAAATAAAAAAGTTTTTCCATTATGTCAGTCTTTTGAACTCAATATCTTTATTCTGAACATTTATCTTTTCAGCTCTAACACATCTAAAATTATGAAAGCCGTCTTTTGTAATTATTACTGCTATTTTAAAGTGAACTTAGCTGCTGCTACACTTATAGTATAAAAGAATAATATAACTCAATTTTTATTCATATGTTTTTGCCAATAATTTTATTCCTTCATTTTGAGGCTATTTCCGCATATTTGTTTGGTTACCAACCCAGTTGCAGAAAAACAGTTTGCGGACAGTTTTTGTCTGCACTGAGAAACAAATTTGTCCGCAACATACGGATAACAATTCATTTATAAAAATTTCTGTATCAAAACTAAAGCTAATAATTTTATTATTTATAATTATTTATATTGGGTTCTGTCAAACATTGCTGTAAAATATTTAACTGAATGAGATGAATTGAATGAATACAATTGTTTATACTATATTGTTTTGTAGTAAAATTGTATTCGTGTATTGTTGCACGAGGTCACCACTGATGTTAAGCCCACCCCCATCCCCATCAGCTTTCAGGCTTTTTGAGTGTCAGCCATTTTCATCCCTGATCACACGCAAATTTTTGCAGACAGATTATGAAATTTTAAAATCCTGTCACAGACAGCTTCAAAACTTTCTGTCACTGGGGTTACCAGAATAAAGTGTTTAAAAAAATATATATACATATATATATATTTTTTTTTTTTGAAAATGCCAAAAATGCAACTGTGGGATTCAGCATATTTGTAAATGTTAGTTTCAGCTAGTTAATTATCATATAGGGCTATAATAATCGAGTAATAATTTTTTTAAAAAATGCATATCTATATAAAAAATTTAATATCAACAGATTTCTGCTACTGGATTGCAGCAAGTATTAGATTCTGCTATAGCGGATGATTCTTCTCTGCAAGATGTATATTATGCTGTTCTATCTTTACATAATTTGAATTTAAGAGGTAATATGTTTGTTTTAGCTATAATTATTTATTTTATAAAATGTGTAATCAATATTATCCATTATTTGATATTTTTACATATATTTTTTTTCTTATAGTTGATTCTGCAAAAGTTTCAAGGGTTTTGACAATAGCTTTAAAGAAAGATGACAGTGTAGTGAAGTAAGCTTCTGAAGTATCATGTAGTATAATTATGGTATATGTTATCAGGGTTTGAACCTAGCAAAAAAGTTTCTTTAGCATTTTGGCTAAAAAATGCACAAGCAGTAGTTTAGCTTTTTCAAAAGTTAATTCTTCAGATACTCTTGGTTTCTTTTTCTTAACTTGGTTATTCCCAATTTGTTTTCTATTTATTTTGTTCATTGATAATATCAATTAACGAAAAACCATACTTGTAATTTAAGGAACGTAAATCATGGACTGTCTGTACTTGTGGTTTAACACTAAACCTACCACAATGGGTCAAATGACCCATTTTAAACTTTTTGTCAGAATTTCTTGCAAATAACATTATCACATCGTCCATGTTTCATGTACTGAATTGTGCTAAATAATATATTTTTGCTATACATAGTAATATATATAACATTTTAAAGATGGGTCACTTGACCCGCTGTGATAGGAATTAGGTATACATGAAGTATCGATAGGTTTAGTGTTAAGAAATATGAATAAGTGAAACTTTGTTTTGATTTCAACAATAGAAATAGAAACAATTATGTAATATGTGCAAAATAAGAAAGAGATTAAAAAGAAGAGTAATGAGTATTAAATAGATTAATTGAGCAATACCAGTACTGAGAATGCTTTTATAAAGCAAATTCCGAATTCTGACATACTTTTAAACGTTTTTGTATTTAAATCCATTGAAATTGAAATTAAATCCAGATATACTGAATAATTAACGATTCCCAATATTTATAGTGGTTTCGTAATTTTTGCCCATAAATATTTGAATAAAAATTAGAATTTTATGAGATTAACTGGTTTTTGCTTTTAGGAAAATTCTTACAAACATACTTTAGCAAAATACCATACCGTTTAGCAAGATGCTAAAAAAAACTAATGACAGTTTGAATCCTGTATATCATGCATATGTAGATATGTTTTATATATAATTACTTGTTATCTTTTTAATAATAAAACCCCATGTTTTCCAAAACTTATATTGAAAATGATATAACAAAAACATTGTATTGGAATAAAGAAATTAATTTTATTCATACCATATGGGCATTTCAGCTGAATAAAATAATGAAAAAGGATAATTTACTGGAAAAGTTACATCACAATTGCAACAATATATTGAGATAAAGAAAATAAAATTTTATCCATGGTCTGCATGGTTTTTGAAAATTTCATTGATTCAAATAATAAATTAAACATACAAAATTCATTGGTCCATTTACAGAGATTTATTACAAAATTTTATTTTTATATAGTGTATAAAATTTGCTATCGCAGAAAATAAAACTTGATCAACCAGAATTTATTCATCCATAGAACAAAACTTGAATAACACAAAACAATTTCTACTTTTAAAATAAATTGTTTCTGTTGCTATACGAAATTTTAATACATCTGAGGAAAATAATAAGAAATTAAATATGTAGAAAGCTGTATCATAAGAAATTGGTAATATAAATAAATAAATAGATACAGTAGAACCTCGATTAACCGAGGTAATCTAGAAAAGGCCACGCTCCAGAAGTAACTTGGCTTTTGACAAATTTTACTATACATCACTGTATTTTATAATTTATATATGGATGTAATGCATTACATTTTTAACTGACTACATTTAAATATGTAGTCTATGTATTATTTTACGTAATTGACTACTTTTGCATCCATATTAAACTCTGCCGTATGTTTCCCCTTCGATTTACGACAGAGTCCGTGTTATCAGCGTTTTCGATTATCCGAGGTTTTCTCTTTCCACATTACCTTGGATAAGCAAGGCTTTACTGTATATGGTTTAAAGTTTAAATTAAAAGATTACGATGCCTTTTTCAAATTTTTGGAGACGTTTGGATTTTAAAACATATAAATATCATAATGTGAGAGATGAAGTCATTTGTTTTAAATATTATGTAAGGTAATGTTTAGTAATTTGATCTGGCAAAGAGAAATAAACTTGGCATTAAGTGTGAAAAAAATCAAACATTAGGCATGAGCAGATTGACTACTAATTTAAATAATAATGAATTATGCAAAAATATAACAGATTTATTTTTATTATTTTTCTTGTCACTCATTGAATTCTCAAGATCTTTCATCATTGAAAATCTGCCAAATCTTAATAAAATTGCCACAAAAAAAAAGACATTGTGAATGTGGAAAGTGAACATGTATGTGTATTAAGCTTGTTTTGTTGTTTTTGAGCTGTCATTAAAATTTCCCAAATCATTTGTTTTTGATAAATTTTTTTATTTTGGTCGTGTCTAAAATATCAATTATGTGCTATCGAACTCTATTATTATCTACATCAACATTGAATTAAATGCTATTCAAAAATTTTCTCTGCAGTCTTGCCTATGCCTTTCATATTGCATCAATTTTGAAAACTGATGTAATGCCTTTCTTTGAGAGGATAGAAGATGTTATTGTTCAAGCTGATGAAGTAGATGGCAAATACTTACAAGTATGTACTGTTTTTTTCTTTTTTGTCAAGAAAGATATTTGTCATTCCTGCAGTGTTGCCAACGCAAAATTTTTTTCCCCGCTAAAAGAACACATGAAACTCCGCTAAAAATTAAATTGCCTATAGTGTAGCAACAGTGCAATGTAATATCGAATCTGCTAAACCTCTATTTTTTCCTGTAAATCGTGTCAAAAATCTGCTAAATTTAGCGTAAATTCCACTAAATTGGCAACACTGCATTCCTGTATGTGCCCTTGTCTCTGCCTTAATGTAAATCTAGTTTCTAAAAGTGGAGTTAAAAAATAATATTTATGTTATATATGTGTTTTACATTAAATCCTGTCATATAAAAACCTCAAAAATTAACTATTTGAGAATTATTTTTCATTAAAATATTGTCCTTTCGGTTTTGTTCCCCTGTCATCAGTGACTATTTTTCTCTAAACTGAATAATTTGAACATATTTTTATTTATTTATTTTATTTATTCGATTCCTACTATTAGTTCATACTCTTGCTATATATATTTTGTACAAATCTTGCAGTCGATTTTTAACTAACTTCCCGATTAGCTACAAATTTGAAACTTTCAGGATTGCTCAGAACACAGTGACAGCACGATACTTCGAAGTTCGATTTTTGAATTTTTGATTAGTTTTCATGTAATTAATTAAAATATGAAAATAACATCCTAACAGCGTTAAAATAGCCATTAAAATATTAGATATAATTTAATTGTTGCCAAAAAAAATTTACGAGTTCATTTTCTTTTGACCTGAAAATAAATACATTTAATTAAACAAAACGTGAACATTAAAAAATTATAACAAGTTAAATTATGCATCTCAAAAAAATGGACGTCATTATCACTTTAAAAATTTTATGCACATTGATAAGAGCTCCTTGATTCATCAGAAAATTTAAAACATGGTATATAAATTTTTTTTTATCTTATAATTATTTTTATTTCATTTTGCATGTGCGCTTTTTATTTCCTAATTCAAAATTATATTTTTAAAAACTTTTTCAATAGTGTTTGTAAGTAGGAATTGACTTTAAAAATTTTTCTTTTATATTACTTGTTTATTTTTTACTTCCATTAGCTAAATACTGTAGGTAATGGAATTGTTGCTTTTAGTCAAAATTTTTTATATCAACTTTTCATCTGATTTACTTGTTTTCTAAGGTCTCTTGAATTAAAGAAAAATCAAAAAGTGGCTTCTATAGCAATTGGTCAGTGTGTGTATGTAGGGATTATTCTGATTATCATGTCTCTAAAACAAAGATAAAACAATGAAACTTTCAGAATTAAGACTAAGAGTGGCCCAGTGTATAGATAATTTTGCTAACATTTAATGAAAATTGATAAAACCATAAGTGGAACCATATCTTAAAAAAAAGCTCTAATGATTTTTTTTTTTTCAATCTTGCTGTTGCTATATTAATTTCATTTTAGATGTTCTTTCATATTTTGTAGATAATTGTTGGGTTTTTTTTGGTGAATGGATGAGTTTGCCAAGTTTTGGGGAAAATCGTATATGGGACCAAAAGTCAATATCTTAAAAACAGGTCTAACGATTTGCTTCAAGTTTATTATATAAATGTCTTTTTAGATGTCCTTTCACCTGTATCACTTGTATGCCACTATAAAAATTCATGTTGTTGTAAATAATATGACTGGTATGTGTATAGCGATACCTGAAATAATTCCAAAGCATTTCATTTTATGAGACAGATTTCTATAAACCATATTTTAACGCCTTTCTTTATTTTGAAGAAAAGAAATTGCTTTCTATATAATATAGTGAGATTAGCATTGAGGGGGCCACTCAAAAATATTCAGATATGCTAAAGGCTACAATTAGAAATTACTGGAATTCCATTTTTTGTTTTTATTAAGTGTTTTGAACGCTTTCTAACAATGTTTAAGAGTAGTAATGAATAAATCTGTCCATGTCTGTCCATGAAGACTAATTCTGTTTGTCCATGAAAACGTAACATTACTCTAACAGTGTTTAAGAGTAATAGTGAATCTGTCTACCTCTAGCATCCATGAATTTTTTCAGAATATCTTCAAAATGATATATGCTTGTATTGCTTGGCAACAGCTCCCATTCAACAACTTCCATTCTCAGGGTTTCCCCAAGTGGCAACGACCTGAATTCAATATCAGAAGAGCTGAAATCAAAAATAAATCAAATATAAAAACTAAGCTGGGAGTCGGAGCAGTGGCTTTATAAGAACTATAATAACAGGAGACTTGGCATTGGAACATTAAAACATGAATAAACTACTACATCAGAAATGCCAAAAGAAAAATATTTGCGATGCATACAGCTGTTTCGGTAGCCTTAAGCAAACCATCTTCAGTGCAAAAAGAATTTTGAATCTGGAGAAGTGCTCGTATATATAGGAGAAGGACCGAATTTAGTTCAACCAATAGGATTACGGGAAAGGTGGAATGTGTGGCCAATAGGAACTTAGGAATGTTAGCTGTGTAAACAGTAGAAAAATTAAGAAAATGTGGATTGAATGTAAAATTTCCAACAATCAGACAAATAGGAAACAGCGAAAATTTTTTAAAAACCTTGTAAATTGTGATTTCGCTGTTTCCTATTTGTCTGATTGTTGGAAATTTTACATTCAATCCACATTTTCTTAATTTTTCTATTGTTTACACAGCTAACATTCCTAACTTCCTATTGGCCCACACACTCCATCTTTCCCGTAATCTTATTGGTTGAACTAAATTCGGTCCCTCTCCTATATATACGAGCACTTCTCCAGATTCAGAATTCTTTTTGCACTGAAGACGGTACGCTTAAGGCTACCGAAACAGCTGTATGCATCGCAAATATTTTTCTCTTGGCATTTCTGACGTAGTAGTTTATTCGTGTTTCATAAGAACTATATTTGTTATGATTTAATTTATTTAAGTTAAGTTGCAAGATGCAATGTAATTTTAGTTTTATTTTTTGTTAATGTTAATAAATATATTATTGTTTTAACTTGAGTTAGTTTTACTCTTAAAACCAGTATAACACAGCCTGCTTAAATGTCCTGATGAATTAGTTGCTACAGTGTGCTACAGCTTCGTCAGCGACAAGTTCTTAATTCACTGACATGTTTCTTAATTATTAATGATTTTTCTTAATGAATCAGTTCATTTTTTTAATGTATACTATTGTAATATTTTTCTTTATTAGTTTGAAGGTGGCCTTGGAATAACTGCAATTACTATTAGTGGGGTTTACAAACTTGCTGAAGCAGCTAAGAAAGCTCCAGCCTTAACGGCTGTAAGTGATTGAATTGATATTTACAGATTAATTTTGTCCATTACTGTAAATTAATTTTAACTAGTGCTTTTTGTGTCTGCATGTGTATGTTCGGAAATTATTTTTTCAGGAAAAAATTAAAATGTGTATATATTATTATACTTCTATAATTTTATAATTATTACTGATTTTACTGCATGGAAATTTTTTCTCAGAGTGTGTCGGCGTCTTTCCCAAATTGCCCGCGTTCGAAAGCCGATTAGCCAGCAAATTAATGCACGCTGAAATAGCTCACTCCAAATATTTTTAATTGGAATTGATTTTATGAATAGAAGTTAATTAAAGTTGATTAAAGTGAATTATTTTTAATCACAATTTATTTTTGATTTATTGAAAGATTAATTCATTTTTTCTATTTTTTGTTGAAAATTTTGAAATGACGCTATCTTTTGAAAATGCGGAGGAATACTTCCAGAGGACACTGAACTCGGGGGCGAAATTCTTGGAATGTGTGACGTCATAGCGTCAGCTTTGAGAGGAAAGCGATGTATTTTTGAAAATACAAAATATCAAAGATGTTAAGATGTTTTTTTAGAAATAAATAGAAGGAATCCAGAACATATTTAAATTAGTTTTCAGATGCTATTATTATTAAATATTTAGGGATTTATTCTGGATTTTGGGAAATATTTATCAATTATTTTTTGGGTTTATTAAATAATTTTTCAGAGCTTAATAACTGAAAAATTAGATTATTCTGGATTTTAAATAAGTTATTTCCGGAGTTTAAATAACTATTTCCGATTTTAATTTTTGAAATAAATCACCTCCGTTTTTATTATTTTTTTTTTTTTTTTATTAAAAATTCATAATAATTAAATTTTGGAAGGAATTTTTTTGATGATGAGTTTTTAAATAAAATGTTAAAAGTTTTTACCTTTTAACATTTTGTAGTTGATTTTTTTTTTTTTTTGTTAAAAATTTATAACAAAGAAAAAGTCAATTATGTGATTTTTGCTGTTCAACTGACGTGTAAATGTTTTACATTCTAATTATATTGTGTGTCATCTACTTTTACTAAAAAAATAAATTAATAAATAAGAGAAAACTCAGCTCTTTTTTTTTTTTTTTTTTTTTTTTTTTGTGTGTGTGTGTGTGTGTCCAATTTTGTGTAGCATTGACTATTATAATTTAATTTCTGACATTAAGTTATATTTTAATTATTTTTAACTCATGAAATACTTAGATAGCATTTATGTCTGTGAGTACATATATATAAAAGCGAACAATATTTCATTAACATGAAAATTGATTTTAAATTTTGCTTTTTAGGATCAAGCTGTTAAGTTCACTAATTACTTCTTAAGTAGAAAATTTGTTCAAACTGCAAAAGGTTCAGCTCAGCTCTTACAAATGATGCAATTATTTTCAACGAACAAGGTAATTTCAGTTATTAATTATATACAACTCAGTATATATTGCACCACATTTTAAAGTGAACAAGAATTTTATATATGAAATAAAATCCATAGTGATATATACATATAGTATATTAAAAGAAAAAAATGCTAAATTATCAAAGATATTGATCTTATATGATACTTTATTTGTTATATGAAACTTTAATTATTTGTTTAAATAATATAAAAATATGTTGAATAAAAATCAATTTTAAATGTAAGTTTATTTTGATATTGTGATATAATATTTTGTTTTTTAAATATCCAGAGCAGCAAATTTTTTTAGATGCATGTTATTTTAAATTAAGATTTCTGTTTTAGAATTTTCGGAAATTTTTACTAAAATATTTGCTAAGTTTTCATTGTTTAGCATTATTTAAAAACAAAGTTTGATATTTTTTCTTTATTGTTGATCAGCTATGAATAATATAGTGAAAATAAGCTATGACGTGTTGAAATCAGCTTTAATCCCAATAAATTAATTTTATCACCAGAACCTCAATAATAACCTTATGGATTTAATAAAGGATTAATTATATAGCAGAGCATATATTTATGATATTTTAAACAATAATCCTTTGAATACTGCTTTATTAAACAGACAATGGTGTATTTAAAATACTTTTTTTTTTTTTTTTTTTTATTTATTTAACAGGGTGGCGAGCGACCGGGAAAACCGGGAAATGTCAGGGATTTTTTGGTTTCTGGAAAAGTCAGGGAAATGTCAGGGAATTTGCTTATTAGTCAGGGAAATTTTTTAAAGAAAAAAAATGCTGCATCCAAAAGAAATATATTTTTTTTCCATGATTTATATGAAAGAATCAGTAATTTTTCCCGACCAATTTCCGAAAAAAGAAAAATAAATAAAAAAATAAATAAATAAGTGTGACGCGACACCCCACGTTCAAATTGGTTGGAAAGAAGAGCGGCAGGCTAGCCACTTCCGCTGCGCGAACGAACGAGACTTTCATTGTTTGCGGGTTTTTTTTTTTTTTTTTTTTTTTTTGAAGGAAGTTTGGGAGACGAAATGAGAGTCCCTAACTTGAATATAAAATTTTTAAAAGATTTAAAAACTGCTATGAACGGGGATCCAACTGAAAAGAAAATTTTGGATTTGGGTAGCTGTGGATTATATACGCTGTAAGTATTTTATATTTTATTTATTTCTAATAATATTTTTAAGTTAAGAACTAAATGTAAAGCTAGACAAAGCTGATAATTCGGAATTGCTATAATCTCGCCAATTCCGTAATTTTTATTATTAACTTAATTTTGGAATATGGTAATTTTTTCTATTTATTTATTTAATTTTTTTAATTTATTTATTCGCGTTAAAAGATTTTTGCAGCTTCTTTTAATTAAAAACTTTCTAAATCTGGTCAAATCATGTTCCGGACCTCTCAAAACGTGTAAATCCATCGAAAACCGGAAGTCGAAACTTTTTACGAATCTAATACTTTCTTCTATTAAATATAAAAGAAAGTTAATCCAACCTACAATTTCGTATTTCATTAATAAACTTTTTTACAGTGTTAACCACAATATGTAATCTAAAATTGATTGTTTACACTCTTTAACCGACGTTTCTGTGGGGGAAAGAAGACAGAAAGAACATAAATAAAAAGAATATTATAATTTCCCATCTGCAACTTCCCATTTCTAGCAAACGCCGGATTCTCTCACTCTTGGATTCTACAAAGAAAAACAAAGTACAGTTATCTCAAACAGTAGTGAAGGAGTGAAGAGATCATTGATTTGAATCTATTCCCCCCTCCACTCGCCTCAACCAGGCTGCCGCGGCAAAATATGAAATCAACATTGAGCTGACAGCTGTGATAATTAAAAGGGAGCTCCGAACTGCATTTTTCAGTGATAAATCGATTGCGCTCATTAAAAAAAAAAAAAAAAAAAAAAAAACTTAGGAAAAAAAAAAAAGGCTGATCCGTCTGACCTTTGACCGTTGTTTTTCTGGAAAGGGGGGTGGGTTATCAATTAATTATTCACCATTAAATAAAAAATAAAAAAAAAGAAAAAGTTGGACAAGGAATTCTGTACTAATTTGTTAATTAACAGTGGGAATATAAATGCGGGAAAAGCGCGTATATAAAATTTTTTTAAGTGGGATTTTTTAAAATATTGCCAGATTCCCGCGTTGTAGCGCGAACCCTGCGGTCGGAGTTTTCCGTAGTTTTCTCCGAAAATCGCTTTGATTTTAATAAGTATTTTTCCGTTAAAATCTGTAACTTTGATATGTAAACATAAGATGCAAAATACATTAAATAATCGTAAGTTAGTTTATTTATTTATTTTTTTAATTTTCAAAAATTTAATTGAAAAAAGAAAATTCATCTTTATATAAAAACATACTTGCCAATTTTTCCGGTTTTCCCGGAACACTTCCGGTTTTTAAACATATCTTCTGGTCTTCCGGACAGATGATGAAATCTTCCGTTTTTGAAAAAGTCGCGGATATCGTTCGTTTTAAAAAGAAAGCCCAAATGTTCTACGAAAACTCCTGATTCCCAATCTTTCTCCATCCATAACATAAATGTCAATATTAATTTCAAACTTGCTTTATGAGATTCTAGAACATGTAAAGAACTAGAATTGTTAAATATTTCTTTCTGATGTAATTATTTTTTGCCCCTCCCCACCCCCCTCCTCCTTTCATTTATCTCCAACTAGTGATCAGCAATCAAATGTTCTGCAGAAGTCTTTTGTTTCCTAATCTTTATCCATCAGCAACATAAATGATAATATTTTAAACTTCTTTCGTTAGATTCCAGAAGTAGAGTTGAATTGAAAGAGTTTAATATTTCTTACTCTGTAATTATTTTTGTATACCCCTCCCCCCCCCCTTCCCCGGATTTTGATCAATGATCAATTCTAGAAACAATAAAGCAATGGAAGTGCTCAATATTTCTCACGTATGTAATTATTTTTAGATCTTTATTGTTGAATTTTATGAATCTATTTATTTTTCCTCAATTAAATTAAATATTTGTATGTCATATTTATACCAAATGTGTAAACATGGGGAAAAAATGAAGATTTTTTTTTTTTTTTTTCAGGCAGAAAAATTTATTCCAAATCAATTTAAAAAAATTAATACTCAGTTGGTTTTATGCACGTTTGAAACTGACAATTAGCTACTGCTACTTTTTTTTATATGTATGATTAATGTACATGCACAAAAATCATATTCTATTTATTTAAAAAAATTAGTTATACTTTAACTTTACTAAGTTTTTTGTCTATTGTTAAATAGATTTCTTACAGATTCTGTTTTGTAGATATTTATATGTTGAAGAGAAATAACTTCATTTAAAACTTTTATATATTTAGTATAATCAATCTATAGTAAAACGTTTTTATAGATTGCTTCTAAATATTAAAATTGTAAAACTATAGGTTATTACGTCAAAGAGAGAGAAAAAAAAAAAAAATCTCCCCCCCCCCCCTTTTTCTTTTTTTTTTTATGAAATCTTCTGGTTTTTCAATAAAAATCATCCCTTTTCTTATTAAAATTGGTTGGCAAGTATTTAAAAAGGAAAGGAAAAATGGTAAACTCCAAAAAATTGAAAAATATTATAGGCAACTCTTATAGGTATCTCTCAAGGTAGAATTTCAAATTTTGGAATCTAGTCATACTATTCAAAGTCCTGTCATAAAAAAATTAAAAAGTAAATAAAAGTGGATAAATATTTTGATATATGACATTTTTTTTTAAATAGCAAAATTTTAAATTTATTTATTTTTTTTTTTTTGGGGGGGGGGGGGGGGAGAGAAATGTAATGTTATTTATTTTCGTGTCATCTGGTGTAAACTTTGTCGGCGTCACATGAAAGCTTAATTGTTTTCGTAAAAAGGTCAGGGAAAAGTCAGGGATTTTTTTGGAAGGAAATGACTAGCCACCCTGTTTAAGAGTCTTTTGTAAAAATATCTGCAATAAAAATTATGCCTATAATGTCATCATAGTAATTAATGAGGATTTTGTGAGGTCATTCTTTAGTTTACCACTGGTACACAAAGGTTAAAAAAGTTATTTGGACCTTTAAAAATTAACCGTAAAAATGTATTTATTATTTTTTGTGTTCCTTGGTTTTTTTTTTTTTTTTTTTTTTTTAGATTGATTTTGGGGTAATATAGAAATTAATTATAACACATGTGATGATCATGAAAAATGCCAAGCAAAAACAGCAATAGCTTTCTAGAACAAAAAGGATTACAGTCAACTCCCTCTAATTCGCAAAAGTTTTGTCCAGAGGTTGGATTATAGGAATTTGTAGATTAGAGGTCACTGTCTTTGTTTACATTTTCTTTTGCAAACAAAGTCAGATATTATTAATTATTAATTCATAAATAGACATCAAAATGGAAAGACGACTTCGAATAAATTTAAGAATATTCAAATAATATGTACCAATAAAACGTAAACATACATTTTACTTAAAAAATACAAAATATTTTTTTTAATACAGAAGTAATATTCATATCATAACATAACTGATTATTTTTATTTTTGTTAAACATTAATTTAATAGCAATTTGTTTTAAATTTTCATATACTTTCCTGACAGTCTTTGACTTGACTTAGCACTAGTCTGTATGAAATACAGGATAACAAATTCAAGAATCTTACTGTTTTTCCTTGCAATTGTGTTTGAAAGCAAGGATTAAGCTAAAAATTCGATTTTAAAAAAGTAAAAAATGTGAGAAAAGTTGCTAATTGTTTTGAAACATCAGCTGTAAATTTCTTTGTTTACATTAAAAAATCAGTTGCGGATTAGAGAGATTTGCAGATTATAGGTCTGTGGATTAGAGGAAGTTGACTGTACATGTAGTATCTAATGCCTTGTAGTGAGACTAAAGTGAGGTGTATGTATGTTCTATTCTTATAAATACCTTTGACATTCCTTCCATAAATTGAATTTATACGCTTTTTGAATTATTCAATGGTGCTTTAAAGTATTTCCAGTAAATAAAGGGTTAAAATTAAAATATAACTGTCTTGCTTTTGCCTCCGAAGCAATAGCACATATTTTGCACCTGAAGAAGAAAGACCACGTCCTTTCGAAACTGGTACAGGATGGCTAGCAGTCAGGGAAAATCAAAGAATCAGGGAAAAGTCAGGGAATTTAGAAAATCTGGAAAAGTCAGGGAATAGTCATGGAATTTCCTTTAAAGTCAGGAAATTTTAACAAATTTTGTAAATATAAGCTATATTAATCATTAAATTATCAATGATATTTTAAATCACTAAATTTTTTGCTAGTGTCGTGAAATTTTCATCGAAAATAAACGTGGTAATCAGGGAAAAATGGAGGAAAATCTCGAAAAATAGTCAGGGAATTTGAAAAGGTTTAAATGCTAGCCACCCTGTGGTAGTGCATCCATTAATTTGATGGTGTGTGAAGAAGTTTTTAAGTTTAAATATGACTGACTGGCATATATAAAAAATAAATTAGTTCTGGAATCATTTCATGTTAATTTAAACTTGCCGATGCACAGTATTAATTCTTATTTTTAGCGTCATCAACAAAACATTGACACATGCCTGACAAATCTTGCCAGCAATACATCAGCATCAGCGATGAGCAGTGGAGATATGTAAAACTTTTTAGAATTTTTTTCTCCCCAAAATGGCTAAGAACTTTGAATAATATCAATGCTGATTTGTTATTACAGATTTTTTTAAAACCAGTAGCTCAAGCAGGGCTCATACTCATCAGGGAAAACCTGGAAAACAGGGAATACTCAGGGAATTTGTTAAAAGTCAGGGAAAATAGGTTATAAAACCTGGAAAAACAAATATTTTCTTTCTCTCAAGTTATATTTTTCTTGTTTAGCTTCATATCAAAATTCAATTGATTAAGTATTGTGAAAATACACTTGTAAACAGTGATTTCTACCTGAATTTATATCATCGTTGGCAGGAATGACACCATACAGTGTAAGTAGCTGTGTATTTTGTCCTGTCTAGAGGAGCGTTTCTTGTAATATGTCGCTAACATTATCTTGAAAATTGTCTGGGAACTCAGGGAATTTTTTTCCCATATATGAGTATGAACCCTGTCAAGAAAATATTCAAAATCAAAAATATACATTACATTTATATGCATTTGATTATTTCCGTAAATGAAATTACCATATTTCATATATATTTTTAGTATCTAAATATGTTCATCATTTTAGAATTTATAATGATTTTTTTTTTCCCCCTTTCAGTTTCATATTCCTGTAGCTGTGACTCTTGCCAGTAACAGTGCTCTGTCTGACGAAAATCCAAATATGCAAGTTAGAATTACAAATGTTTTGGGTGCTTCTCTTGGCCCTCTCACTGTAACTGCAGATAGTGTTAGAAGGCTTGATGATGATTTAGCTGTTTTTGCTAAGAAGCCTTTCCAGGCAGTTAAAGGCAGCGAGTAGGTTATATTATGTATTTGTGTAGACTTTTTCCAGTATTATTTTTTTTAAAGAGTTATAAATGTCTGTATATAAAAGAGATCCACTGAAAATCAATTTTGCCCCCACCCTCTTTATTCCTTTATTGCTAAATTTTGTCATTGTGATTTTGTATTATGCTGAATCTGCTATAAATTATAATCTCTATTTTCATTTAGTGCTTAAAGCATTTTTCAGACATATATGTTAAATCAGGGTGGTCAACCTTTTTATACTTAAGAGCGGACAATACCTAATCTCGCCGGCAGCCTTGGCCCATGTTATTCTATGGGAAAATTGATTACATAATTACTCATTACCTAATGTATATTTTTCAATTCTGTTTTCACATTTAGAAAATTCATAAGCGTTATATTAGTACTTGTTTTCTAAAAATTGATTTTTTTAAATTTTAGTATTTCATTTTGCGACTAGAAAATAAGAAAAATGCATTTTGTGAAAAATTGCATTTTTGAACTCAAAATTAAAATGTAAAAATTAAAAAAAAATGGATTTTTCAAAAATGAGTACTCATTTAACGCTTATGAATTTTCTGACTGCGAAAACAGAATTAAAAAATATTCATTAGGTAATGTGTAGTTGTCACAACAAATTTTCCCATAGAATAACATTGGTCACGGCTGTCCACGGGATTAGGTATTGTCCCCTCTTAATGCACACTTTTGCATGTCTTTTAGTAATTACAGACCTAGGAGTGGCTAGCTATTCTAGCTATTTGTCTCTTTTTTTCACATAAAGGGAAAATTAGATTCAAGAAAAAGGGTTGCACGTTGAGGGCACATCATATATAATATATTTTTTAATGTAAACTCAAAATTGCTATTCTTTTACTTGTGTCACTTTTCTTGTCATGGTGCGATAAGTTTATTCCTTCATCACATGCAAAGGGCAATGAAGTAATCATGAAATTTAAGTTCGTTTTCTTCATTCAGAATGTAGGTAAATCAATTTAACAGCTTAAAAAAAAATGCTAAGCTTAAAAGATATTTTATGTTACTAAATTACTATAATACCTTTTTTTTTTTTTTATAGATACAAATTTTGCTTATTTTACGAGTTTTTGTTACCTATTAAAGTAGCAAACTTTGACAAACATTTTTACCCAGGGTGCCCACTAGAGGTGAGTTCGGGCTCTATTTTGGCAATCCGAGCCCGCCCGGGCCCGAAACATTTTTGAACTGAGCCATATGTCAACGTACCGAATGGTCTTAAATGTCGAACAGAAGGTTTATTTCCTGAATAGAGTTCAAATGGAGTTTTAGAGTTCCCGCCATGACAAATACGATTCCACGTATAATTAAAGTGTAAACATGCTTCAGGCCAAAAATCATCAGATAAACCACTGGACTTTAACATTGCCCGAACACAGTTCATAATTGTTTGGTTGAACCGTTCACAAACTCCATTTTCTTCTGGCGTGTCAAAATTGGTCAGCTCATGATTTATTCCATTTTCTCTACAAAAACCCTTAAAAGAATCATTATCAAACTCTTTGCCATTGTCAGTTCTAATCGACTTCAACTTGGTTCCCAAAAACCTTTCGGCCCTCAAAACATGTCTCTTAAAAACATCAAAACACATGGATTTTTCCTGGATAGGGTAAACGGATGATCTACCAGAAAAATCATCTATTATTGACAGAAAAAAACGTTCACCTTTTTTTCCAGGAATTTTAATTGGACCCCAAGTATCCATAAAAAGTCGATCTAAAGGTTTTTTGGAAGAAGAATGACTTAAGGGTTTGAAAGAAATACGATTTTGCTTACTCACATGACAGGGATCACAAAAAAAATTATCAACTGATTTTAAATTGGGCAGACCTTTTACAGCAGAATTACGGATAGTATTAAAAATTAAGTCAGGACTTAGATGATCAAAACGAAGGTGCCAGGTATCAAAGTCTTTTATATTAACAGGTTTTATTACAGGAAAAGCTGAAATTTCAGTATTATCATTTAAATTTTCATTAGAATTTTGCCCCCCATTCAATTTAACACTGTGCTTATTTTTAATTACTTTTGGAAATGTATAATAAATCCCGTCATGGAGTTTAGCAGAGAAAAGAAAATCACCATACTTGTCGACCACGTTTATTTTGCCGGCCTTACCAATAAATTTAGCACCACCCTGGTCGAATCTAGAACCACTCAAAAGATTTTTCCGCAAGTTCGGCGAATACAAAACGTTCCAAAGTTTAATAACAGTCCCATTAAAATTCAGTTCTACTTCACCTTTACCAGTAATGGGAAAAGTGACGCCATCAACAGCCACGTGTAACTCATCACCAGAAATTTCAGAAAAATTACAAAAGAAAGATTTATCTTTGCAGAAGTGATGAGAGGCCGCTGTATCATAAGCCCAGCTTCCCTCTCTATCAAAACTACTTAAATTTGCTTCTGCAATAAAATTTTGAGCTTTAGGAGTTTTATCACGTTTTGACTGTTGATTGGAGCCACCCCTCTTAGAAAAATTACTTCTGAGTGGTTTTTCCTTTTCTTTTGCAGCTAGATCATTATTTAACTTAACTTTACAATCTTTAATAACATGGCCTTTTTTCCCGCACCTCCAACAAGTAAAAACAGGCCTGCGTTTAAATTTTACATTTTGGGCCTCAATAGAACATTCCGTTCTACTTTTATCAAAATTTCTAAGTTGAAGGCGCGTTTCCTCGGCACATAACTCAACAATAATATTTTTAAAGTTAAAGTCCTTATCAGGCCAACGAAGAATTTGTTGAACAACCTGATCAAATTTATCAGGTAGGTATCTCAAAACCTGAAAACATAAGTATTCGTCAGCAATAGGTTTATTAATGGATTTTAACTGATCAGCAATTTTAGATATTCTAGCTGCAAAAACACCAATAGATTCGCCAGGTTCTAAAAAACATGTCATAACTTCAGAAAACAATTTCATATGATGACTTCTACTATCTGGCTGGAAGTTAACTTTTAAAATTTTCCACGCCTCTGAGGGGTCAGTACATTCACTTATTAAACTTTTAAACTCACTATCAATATTCAAATATAAAATTGACATGGCAGCATTCTGCCTTCTTTTAAAGTCTTGTACTGCCTCCTCAGACACGGTTTCACTAACTTTAGGCTTAGTTTCGTCACCAGTGACGATATCATAAGCATTTTTCTCCATAAGTAAAAATTTAATATCACACTTCCAACCAGAATAGTTAGTTGCATTTAACTTGGTAATTTGAGGTACAATATTATAAGCCATTTTTAAATAGTTACTTAATTATCAATTATAAAAAAAACAAGAAAAGAACACCTGGTCAAGTTTAAAAATGACACCCTCAAAAAAAACTAGCCCATAACCAAATAATATAAACTAAAAGTCTATGTTTCAAATCATTTCTATTAAGCAGATTAAATACAGTGGAAACATTAAGATTTAAATTTTAAGGGCTTCAATAGAAATAACCCGACCAGTGTTCAACTATTATAACACATTAAAGACCAAAGTTTTTAACAAATAAAACAACTTTATTCAACAAGATATAATGATATATTAAGATTTCAAATTTATAACAAGATTACCTTTTACAGGTGTTGAGCTAGGCATATAGATAAACACAATGAAAAAGCAGATGACAATATACTTCAAGGAACGTCGCAGAGCCTCCGTGATCGCCTGGTTGATCAACGGGAAAATACGATGAAGAAATATACTTCCGCGATCGCCAGGTTGATCAGCGAAAGTGAAACAAGACGAAATAACACAAAGTTGAAATGAAGACAATTACGTTCATCCACTATACACTTCAATTTAGAAACTTTCATTTAACTTTTAATTAACTTTTAAAAAGATTTCAAACTTGAACAAATGACGCTTAAAAAGCGTCTAAACAAAAGTTAACATCAATTAAACTATCAAATTTAACAAACTCGTCTCAAAAGGACGTCAATTATCATTTTATTCAAAACTTCCATCATCCATGAACGACGGAAAATTTAACCTTTAACAAGGAACAATTTAACAAACAGAAACTTAACATGTGTAAAATATTAACCACTTAACAACGGCAGCCATCATTTCTAAAAAAAAGTGCAATAGCCAAAGAGCATTAATAGCTTAGCAGGAACGATACTATAAGCACATACATCGTTACTTGACCATCAAGCTACTTACACAACTCATAAACTACCGCTTCATATCTAATTGAAGACTAGCTGGCCATTGCCAAACACTGCCGATAACTGCCCTTTAACACACGCATCGCGATCTTTTTATACTGACTGCCAAGTCAAAAATCTACATATAAACAATGCATTACCATTGCCACTCAACAGTCAAAGTCAAAAATACAATTTATCATAACTATTTTAATAGAAGTGGCAACAGCAAAAATTAAGAAAATTATGCAGAGCAAGTTTGGCAACGGCAACAATGTAAACAAAACATCGTTAGTAATGGCGCGATGTAAGTAGAAGATGGCTGATAGAGTTTAAGTAAAGAAAACTTTTAAATTCAAATAAAAAAGGTAAGTTAACAGTTATATAATAAAAGATAAGCATTTATATTCATAAAATTAACTATTTTTGTGTGCGAGGACAATTGATAGATATCAATGCCCCCCACCGCAGCATACATAAAAATTTAATTAACAAAATCCCATCATGAGATTCCTCATAGTCCATAGGAAGTGTCACAAGTGATATAATAAACTAATTACCATGAAGATTACCATTGACAAAAACTTAGATTTTCAAGTGATGAAATACAACTCCTCACCCTGCAGATATACTAAAGGAAAAGGTGATATGAAAAATACATCATATACAATATTATATACAGTTATATTATGCAATTCAATACAGTTATATTATGCAATTCAATTTTATATACAAGAAATGAATATATACAATATATGAAAAATTATGAAAAAAAATGAATATATATACATAATGAACAAATACGCAAGGCGCCTCACGATTTCACACACACATTCACACCATGATAACATAATATAAAAAATTATGAAAAGTATCTACAGAGCAAAGAAATTTATTCAAACACAAAAGATTTATATAAAGATCACTTTTATAAATTTTAACAAATCACTTTTTGTCAACGGCTTCGTAAACTGGTCGGCAAGATTTAATTTAGAGGAAATATATTGAATATGAAATTTGCCCTCATCAAACCAATCCCTTATAAAAAATAGTTTAATATTAACATGACGCGTATGGAAACTCTCAATCCTGGACTTTGTAAAACGTATTGCAGCCTGATTATCAGCATATAAGGTAGGTATTTCAAAATTATTTTCTATCAGATTTAAATTAGAACATTCACATAAAATATTATAAAACCAGTCCTGCTCACGAACACAATCACACATAGAAACAAATTCTGACTCCATCGTTGATATGGTAATCCCTTTCTGTTTATTAGTACGCCAAGAAACAGCAGCACTATCCAGAAGAATTAACTGGCCACCCATAGAAACATAGTCGTCCCTATTAGCGGCGAAGTCAGCGTCAGAATAAGAAATTAATTTAACCTGTGTGCATTTAAGATGGAGCTTATATTGACTGGTGAATTTTATATATCCAAGAAGTTTAAGTAAACCCTGCCAATGTTTAATACCTGGATTTTGTTGGAACTGTGAGAAAATGTTGGTAGCATATGCGATATCAGGTCTAGTACGATTTGAAATGAAAGAGATACAACCTAAGAGATTTCTGTAAGGTAAATGAGAAGCTTCATCGATGTCTTCTTGAATAACAGGACAATCACTTTTTGAAAATTTGATACCTTTAACAATAGGTAAGGAGGAGATAGGTACACGGTGATTTTGAAACCTCTTACTGACTTCGTCAATATATTGATTTTGGTGGATCAAAACTCCTGTATCTGTATACTCAAACTCCACACCTAATAACTTGCGTGTGATACCCAAAATTTTCAAATCAAACTTTGATTTCAACAAACTTAAAATGTCATTAGCTTGAGATTCAGTCCTGGCAAAAACAACGATGTCGTCAACATAAACCAATAAAACAGAAAAATCATAATATGAATAAGCACAGTTACAATTTTCAAATTTATTAAAACCAAGTTCCAACAATACTTTATTTAATTCATAAAACCATAATCTGCCTGACTGGTGTAATCCGTACAGTGCTCTATCCAGCTTACAGACCCAGTCTTCTTTACCTTTTTCAGTAAAGCCAACTGGTTGCCTCATGTAAATTTCATCCTTTAAGGGAGCGTACAGATAGGCACACTTAACATCACACTGTACATTAAACCAACCGTAACATGAGACTAAAAGAGAGAAAAAAAATCTAACAACAGAAAAGTTTATCACAGGCGAGAAGGTCTCATCGTACGATTCGCCCTGGACCTGGTTGAAACCTTGCGCGACCAACCTGGCCTTGTATCTGACAATGTTGCCAGACTCGTCACGCTTTACTGTGTAAACCCAGCGGTTTCCCAACGCAGTCTTGTTCTCAGGGAGTCTTACAAGATGCCAGACACCTCTCGTGGCCATACATTCTAACTCTTCCAACATAGCCTCATGCCACTCTTCAGACTGTGCAGATTTTAAAGCCTGTTTATACGTTCTCGGGACCACCACATCTAGTCAACTAGTCGTGCTGGACACGGAAGGTATAACATTAGGATTAACAACACCAGAAAAATTATTAAACTTAGAAAAATCAAAATCAGCAGGGTTAAAATCAATACTATTTGAATTGCAAAAATTTTCGACATCACTAGGTGACCTGAGACAACACTTTTTACCCTCTCCATCAGGATAATAATAAATATCGACCTTTTTCCCCTTAGGACGAGGTACAACCTTCCGGTACCATATGGGATTGGACATCCAGTTATGAGAAGTAGTATGGGGGGGAACTTGAGGAGCAGGAGTAGCAGGAGAGACGGCTGGGACGACAACTTCAGTCTCGCTGGGCAAGACCCCAGAGGTACCAGGCTCCGGACCAGGAAGAAGGTACCGGTCAACGGGCCGTGGTTGTTCCTCTGGGACAAGCACCAACTCAAAAGAAGAGTCGCCCATCACCGCTCCACTGCGTAGAACATCACCGCTTTCAACAAAAGAAACATTAATGGTTTCCACAACCTTCCTCTCGTCTTCTAACCAGACCCTGTAACCACGGGTACGCAAGGCATAGCCCACAAGGACACCACGTTTTGATTTGGAGTCTAACTTGTGCTTACGTCTAACCTTTGGAACACCCACATATGTCAACGTACCGAATGGTCTTAAATGTCGAACAGAAGGTTTATTTCCTGAATAGAGTTCAAATGGAGTTTTAGAGTTCCCGCCATGACAAATACGATTCCACGTATAATTAAAGTGTAAACATGCTTCAGGCCAAAAATCATCAGATAAACCACTGGACTTTAACATTGCCCGAACACAGTTCATAATTGTTTGGTTGAACCGTTCACAAACTCCATTTTCTTCTGGCGTGTCAAAATTGGTCAGCTCATGATTTATTCCATTTTCTCTACAAAAACCCTTAAAAGAATCATTATCAAACTCTTTGCCATTGTCAGTTCTAATCGACTTCAACTTGGTTCCCAAAAACCTTTCGGCCCTCAAAACATGTCTCTTAAAAACATCAAAACACATGGATTTTTCCTGGATAGGGTAAACGGATGATCTACCAGAAAAATCATCTATTATTGACAGAAAAAAACGTTCACCTTTTTTTCCAGGAATTTTAATTGGACCCCAAGTATCCATAAAAAGTCGATCTAAAGGTTTTTTGGAAGAAGAATGACTTAAGGGTTTGAAAGAAATACGATTTTGCTTACTCACATGACAGGGATCACAAAAAAAATTATCAACTGATTTTAAATTGGGCAGACCTTTTACAGCAGAATTACGGATAGTATTAAAAATTAAGTCAGGACTTAGATGATCAAAACGAAGGTGCCAGGTATCAAAGTCTTTTATATTAACAGGTTTTATTACAGGAAAAGCTGAAATTTCAGTATTATCATTTAAATTTTCATTAGAATTTTGCCCCCCATTCAATTTAACACTGTGCTTATTTTTAATTACTTTTGGAAATGTATAATAAATCCCGTCATGGAGTTTAGCAGAGAAAAGAAAATCACCATACTTGTCGACCACGTTTATTTTGCCGGCCTTACCAATAAATTTAGCACCACCCTGGTCGAATCTAGAACCACTCAAAAGATTTTTCCGCAAGTTCGGCGAATACAAAACGTTCCAAAGTTTAATAACAGTCCCATTAAAATTCAGTTCTACTTCACCTTTACCAGTAATGGGAAAAGTGACGCCATCAACAGCCACGTGTAACTCATCACCAGAAATTTCAGAAAAATTACAAAAGAAAGATTTATCTTTGCAGAAGTGATGAGAGGCCGCTGTATCATAAGCCCAGCTTCCCTCTCTATCAAAACTACTTAAATTTGCTTCTGCAATAAAATTTTGAGCTTTAGGAGTTTTATCACGTTTTGACTGTTGATTGGAGCCACCCCTCTTAGAAAAATTACTTCTGAGTGGTTTTTCCTTTTCTTTTGCAGCTAGATCATTATTTAACTTAACTTTACAATCTTTAATAACATGGCCTTTTTTCCCGCACCTCCAACAAGTAAAAACAGGCCTGCGTTTAAATTTTACATTTTGGGCCTCAATAGAACATTCCGTTCTACTTTTATCAAAATTTCTAAGTTGAAGGCGCGTTTCCTCGGCACATAACTCAACAATAATATTTTTAAAGTTAAAGTCCTTATCAGGCCAACGAAGAATTTGTTGAACAACCTGATCAAATTTATCAGGTAGGTATCTCAAAACCTGAAAACATAAGTATTCGTCAGCAATAGGTTTATTAATGGATTTTAACTGATCAGCAATTTTAGATATTCTAGCTGCAAAAACACCAATAGATTCGCCAGGTTCTAAAAAACATGTCATAACTTCAGAAAACAATTTCATATGATGACTTCTACTATCTGGCTGGAAGTTAACTTTTAAAATTTTCCACGCCTCTGAGGGGTCAGTACATTCACTTATTAAACTTTTAAACTCACTATCAATATTCAAATATAAAATTGACATGGCAGCATTCTGCCTTCTTTTAAAGTCTTGTACTGCCTCCTCAGACACGGTTTCACTAACTTTAGGCTTAGTTTCGTCACCAGTGACGATATCATAAGCATTTTTCTCCATAAGTAAAAATTTAATATCACACTTCCAACCAGAATAGTTAGTTGCATTTAACTTGGTAATTTGAGGTACAATATTATAAGCCATTTTTAAATAGTTACTTAATTATCAATTATAAAAAAAACAAGAAAAGAACACCTGGTCAAGTTTAAAAATGACACCCTCAAAAAAAACTAGCCCATAACCAAATAATATAAACTAAAAGTCTATGTTTCAAATCATTTCTATTAAGCAGATTAAATACAGTGGAAACATTAAGATTTAAATTTTAAGGGCTTCAATAGAAATAACCCGACCAGTGTTCAACTATTATAACACATTAAAGACCAAAGTTTTTAACAAATAAAACAACTTTATTCAACAAGATATAATGATATATTAAGATTTCAAATTTATAACAAGAACAAGATTACCTTTTACAGGTGTTGAGCTAGGCATATAGATAAACACAATGAAAAAGCAGATGACAATATACTTCAAGGAACGTCGCAGAGCCTCCGTGATCGCCTGGTTGATCAACGGGAAAATACGATGAAGAAATATACTTCCGCGATCGCCAGGTTGATCAGCGAAAGTGAAACAAGACGAAATAACACAAAGTTGAAATGAAGACAATTACGTTCATTCACTATACACTTCAATTTAGAAACTTTCATTTAACTTTTAATTAACTTTTAAAAAGATTTCAAACTTGAACAAATGACGCTTAAAAAGCGTCTAAACAAAAGTTAACATCAATTAAACTATCAAATTTAACAAACTCGTCTCAAAAGGACGTCAATTATCATTTTATTCAAAACTTCCATCATCCATGAACGACGGAAAATTTAACCTTTAACAAGGAACAATTTAACAAACAGAAACTTAACATGTGTAAAATATTAACCACTTAACAACGGCAGCCATCATTTCTAAAAAAAAGTGCAATAGCCAAAGAGCATTAATAGCTTAGCAGGAACGATACTATAAGCACATACATCGTTACTTGACCATCAAGCTACTTACACAACTCATAAACTACCGCTTCATATCTAATTGAAGACTAGCTGGCCATTGCCAAACACTGCCGACAACTGCCGATAACTGCCCTTTAACACACGCATCGCGATCTTTTTATACTGACTGCCAAGTCAAAAATCTACATATAAACAATGCATTACCATTGCCACTCAACAGTCAAAGTCAAAAATACAATTTATCATAACTATTTTAATAGAAGTGGCAACAGCAAAAATTAAGAAAATTATGCAGAGCAAGTTTGGCAACGGCAACAATGTAAACAAAACATCGTTAGTAATGGCGCGATGTAAGTAGAAGATGGCTGATAGAGTTTAAGTAAAGAAAACTTTTAAATTCAAATAAAAAAGGTAAGTTAACAGTTATATAATAAAAGATAAGCATTTATATTCATAAAATTAACTATTTTTGTGTGCGAGGACAATTGATAGATATCAAAATTTGAGCCCGATCGGGCTCGGGCTTACGGGCTCGGGCTGAGCCCGTCTCATCTCTAGTGCCCACTCCCTCCACGTTCTCCATGGTATGCCACTGCCAGGGTTTAACCTGGCAAAAAAATTACTTTAGCATTTTAGCGAAAATAGGCAAGCACTATTTTAGCTTTTTCGAAAGTTAAGTCTTTGGATACCATTGATTTCTTTTACTTAGCTTTGTTATCCTCAGTTTTGTTTTCTATTCCTTTTGTTCATTGATGATTTTAACCAAGCATCCATATTTGTGACTTTAAAAATATGAATCAGGGCAACTATGTTTTGATTTTATCAATAGAAAAAGAGGTATTCATATCATATGTGTAAAATGAAAAAGCAATTTAAAAATCAAGTAAAGTGTAGTGGTAGATAATCGTGAAATACTAGTGCTAAAAATGCTTCTATGAAGCAAATTCTGAATTCTAACATACTTTTAAATATTTTTGTATTTAAATTCAATCATTGAAAATTAAAAATAAATCCAAATTACTATATAAATAAGGATTCCCAAAAATTTCAGTCCTTTCATAGTTTTTGCCTGCAAATATTACAAAAAAAAAAAAAGAAAAATCTGAATTATTATATAGAGATATTTTATACAGTTATCCAGTTTTAGCTTTTTAGCGAAATTCTGACCGACTTGTTTTAGCAAAATATGATACCTTTTAGCAAAATGCTAAAAAAACTAATGGCAGTTTAAACCCTGGCCACTGCAGTATATTCATTAGTTTTACATCTTTGTTCATAATTTCCATTTATTAGGAAAAAACTTGTCTCTCTTCAGTCTCTTTTTTAAATATTTTATCTCTTTCCAGTCTCCTTTTTAGACATTTTAGTCTCTTTTCTCTCTTTTTCAAGAGTGTTTTACCACTCCTAGGCCTGTAATTAAATTTTCTAATCTCCCATATCAGTGATTTATAAAATACAGGAATAACTTTACTTTATAAAATTTATAAAATAGAGTTATAGTAAATCAAAGCAAAATATAATGAAGAATTTTTCCGTTTCAGTGTTTTTAAAATGTCAAATAATAAAAGGTTTTCATTATCGGACAAAACCCCCTACTGCTCACCATAAAAGCTGGAATGCCCATTAGCAGGTGGCAGAGACGGAGTTGATAACCACTGTTCTCTCACTCTTAACTCACACTATGAAATATATACGCATATATGTATATGTATGAAAAAAATACATATATAATTCAAGAAAATCCCTTGTACAACATTATTGATTGAAAATAACTTATAAATTGCACATACAATCTGACTTTATCATGGCACTTTGTAACACAGAAATTTTAAAAATTATCAACTTTAAAGATAAAAACTATATATGTAAGTGTGGTAAGCCTTTGCTTAAAATTAAGGCCAATAAATTCCTCCATGAAGCCCAGAAATTCTAGTAGCCAATAAGAATTGTTAAAAACCTTGTTAGAGACTTAGATGTCATCTGACTGGTAAACGCCTAATTACATAAACAAAAGCTGCTGCAAATGATGAGAGCTCATTTTTTATGATATTTTAGCTAATAAAACCTAAAACCTGTTATTTAACACTAATTATTTTTCTATCTTTTCCAGTATTTTGTATACTCTAAACTTCTGGACTGCGTCTGGCAACAGGCCTATTCGGGGCTTTTATAAAGTTTTGATTAATGCTGTTCCAAGCAAAGCAGATCCAAAGCTGATAGGAAATACTGGTGCTCAGGTAATAACATTAAAAATAAGTCTAAATACAAATTTTGCATGTAATAAGTAAATTTTTGTCTAATTTGTTTCATATAAAATGCTTAAATTAAAAAGGAAAAAAAAAAGTTAATTGGTCTGTGCATTGTTAAAACAGTATTTTATTACTGACAGTAAGAAAAAAGAAACATAAAATATAATAGCATCATTTTCTCTCTAGATATTAAAGACAAAGGATCACATAGAACTAGCAAATTTCTGTCTTACATGATTGCTTACACTGTATTTAATTCATAATTACTGAATTATTATTATTAGAAATTGTAGGGAGAATCATTTTTTAAATTCATTTTTAAAGATAATATAATAATATTATAGTCGAGTACCATTAATCAGCATTCCAATAATCTGCAATCGCATAAAATCTGTACTATTTCTTTCCCGTGAAGTTCCTTTAATCTGTGTTCCTATAATCTACAATTATCTCTGGTAATTGAAAATAATCTATATCCCTGCTACAGAATATTTTTGTTACCTTTTTCGTACAAACCTTTTCTACAAAACAACATAAGACGTGAGTTCCTATTTTCTATTGAAATTTAGGAATATCTTTAATTTTTATGAGCAAATCTTTCTGGGAGTGACAGTTTCTTTTCTGCAACAATGTCGCTGTGTCGCCTAAATTCTGCCACAGGGTTCTATATTTATTCCATTAAAATTTACAAAAATCCAAAAGCATTAAGAAAAATGGACTTAATTCATTGGTTTTTGAGCAGTTCATATAGTGTCAGTGGGAGGGAATGGGATAAAACAAAGAGTACAACAGAAATTTCAGTTTTATTAAACATTAAAATTTACATTATCAGCATAAAAATTCTAACTTTGTCTGTTCATATGAGCTAAAAATATATTGTGAGATTTAATAAAAGAACACTATCAAAGCCTTAAAAAAAAAATGTATGTTTAATGTTTGTCAATAAACAGTTTATATTAACCTTATTCTTTCATTGGTCATATCTAGTTTATTATTTGGGAACTGTATATCGATACATATTCGTCAAAGTCTTATAATATTAGGGCAGAAAAATAACAAGTGCTAAACAATAGCAGGAGTGTAATCTTTGAAAAAGAATTTCTCTCACTGTGTTTAAAAAATTGAAAATAATTGCTATATATCATAATATACATGTGATATCTTTATAAACTATTAAGAATACTTTTTCTTTATTTAGATAAATGTTAAAGTAATGACTGAAGTTGCTGTTGAAGCTGCTGAAATAGGTACAGTTTACAGGGACCAAGGAACCTCTGCTAAAACTACTAGGTGACTTTTCATTTAATTTTTTTTTTTTTTTTTCCCTTTTGTTAATACTATATCTATCTTGTAATCGTAATAATAGTGGCAATAATCATTATATTGCTGATAACTTTAAGCCTTCTTTTTGGCAGGGAACTTGATTTTGCACAACTAAAATATCCCACTTGCAGAGTTTTTTTTATGAGACCCATTTGAAAAACTTATATATTTTCAAAATCCTTATTTAAAATTGCTTTTTATCTAACTAATAATGAAGATATAAACTTAAAACAAAAATAATATACATATTATTTATCACAGAGAGTTTTCAAAACTTTTGAAGGATATTCAAATTGCTCTAGAATTGGAGCTGGAAAATATTCCCGTTAAAAGTAATTTACGATTATATGATTGAAATACACTAAAAACATATACATAAACAAATGAATACAAGAAAATATAAAATTGTTAATGTTATAACAGGGTTCCCACGGATCAGGGAAAACCTGGAAAAGTCAGGGAGTTTGAAATTACTGAAAAAAGTCAGGGAAATATCAGGGAAAATTGTAAATATTGCTCAAAAACCTGGAAAATGATGATATAAACCTGGAAAATGCTTTTTGAGCATTCAATTTATATCACAAGTTATGTTACTATGTTGTCTTTTATGTCGTGAGCTATGTTCTGTTTTATACAGTGAACTATTTTTTATGTCACGGACCAAATTTTGTGACTGGAATTTTCTAAAAATAGACCTGGAAAACCTGGAAAAGTCAGGGAATTTTATTTTTCAAATTGAGTGGGAACCCTGTATAATGAAAATTGTAAGATTCAAGCCCAATGTAAAGGGGAGGATGAACCAAATTTTAAAAAGTGTCTGAACACTTTAATTGTGAAATACTGCTAATTAATAGGACACTAACTCACAGCATTTGATAAAAATCTATTGAGTACAAAAATCGTAATAAACAAATGCTAATCCAAGTTTAAAGGAACAGATAAATAAAAGCCCGAGAGCTTTTCCTACTCTACTTCTGATTGATGTCTCATGAATTCAGCCAAATTTATGTTCATTAAGTAATAATCTAAATCTCATTATGCAGTTACAATTTGCAATGTTCAATAAATTTTATTTTTTATGTTATACCTGATTAAAAATCTAAATGTTCTTCATTAAAACCATAATGTAAAATACAAGCAGTGTATCTGTTTTTTTTTTTTTTTTTCCTTAATAAATAGTATTACTGTTTGCTGTTGTATTAGAGGCAGATCAGTGTATATGTACATAATCATGTTTTACAGGGTTGGCCAATTTTTGCCGAAGTGGAAAAAAACATGGTAAAAACCGCGGAAAAAACCACCCTGGCAAAAATAGTTTTTGCCACAATTTTTGCCAGTGGCAAAAATTACCAGTATTTCAAACAGGGCTTTAAGGATTTTAATTACACAATTTTAATGTTTAAATCATAATTTTAACAAATTAAAATAAGAGATTTAATTACACTCTTGATCAACTGATTCTTATGTAAATCATTAAAATAATGCATTCTAAAATTTCTTTAAAATGAAGTTTTTAACATCAACAATTAACTTTTTTTTTTTTTTTTTCATTTTTAAAAATATTTAAATTACCTATCTAAAAAATATTCTTCAATAATTAATTACTAGAATATTTGTGTTTTTCAATGTATTACATGTTTTTGTTTACAGTGGGGAAAAGTCATATATTGAGTCAATTACTGTTCTAAAATTTGCCAGTCACACATTTTTTGGTGATCACGCATTTTTTGGAATTGAAATGTAAATTGCAAGTAAACTCTCTCTCTCTCTCTCTCTGAATATGTCTTACTTAAGACTTTTTTACTTCAATAAAATAAAAATATAATTTTGTAGTTTTAATTTTATGGTTATGTTCAGGGACTGACAAAGTTTCAATATCTTAGGAGCCAGAAATAGCGAATTATTTCTATGACAATACTCACAGCAAAACTTAATAATATTTCATAATTGTATAATTAATGCAGGTTGTTCACATATTATTTTACATTGAATAAATGGACTATTCAGTTAAAAATGTGAACTAAGGAAATTTTTAAGAAAATAACTATTTTTTATTTATAAAGATAAAAACAAACTATTGGGGGAGGGGGGGGGGGGGAAATCCACAGATATAAATATGTTTATCTTTAATATAATCATCAAATATATTGAAAGTGTTTAAGTTTTGGCTTTAAAATATTATTTGTCTATTAATATTTCAGGACAGAATTCCTTTAAAGAGAATCCATTTGATAAATATCATACTATTTAAACTTTCTCGTTGTAAATTTGAACATAGTTTGCTTTAGATAGTGTTTATGATGCTTGAATCTTGTTTAACACAAAGATTTTGACATGGAAAGTACCAGTATAGTAGTAAGAAGATTTATCAAATATGGGAAATTATCTTTCGTGGAAAAACATCTTTCAAAAACAGAAATAATTGTTAAATTTTTCAGAAAACATTAAACTCATACTATTTATTCAATACATCAGCAATGTCATCTTTTATACCAAGACAAGAAGGTGGGAGGAAAAACAAAAATATACATAAAAAATATTGTAAATGTATGAAATTTTTTTTGTCAGTCTGTCGTAACTGGTCACCAATGGATATTTATAGTCAGCCTGGTACCCGGAATTTGTCGGACACTGGTTATATATTATATTAATTAATTATAATTACTTTTTAAATTAAAAAATCTCTAAACATTTTTTTCATTGAGGTGCCAAAGTGTAAAGGGTGAAAATTGAAAGGGATTGTTCTAATTATATTTTTCCACTTTTTCTAATTTTTTCCATTTTTGCCAATTTTTTCCATTTTTGCCGCTTTTTGCCTGATTTTTTCCACTTTTTGCCGCTGTCCTGGAAAAAATGCATTTTTGCCGGCAAAAACCCAACCCTGATGTTTTATATATATATATATATATATATATAGAATTATGTATGATTAGTAGCAGGGCTCGTGAAATACAAACGCCTGGTTGCCATTGGCAACCAATATATTTTAGCTGGCAACTATGTTTTCAGTGAAAACTCAACATTTTTTAAAGTTATTAATATTTTGGTGAAAAAATTGGGCCCAGATTCAAATGCCGAAACCTATACTAAACTGCAGTGTAGTTCATATCAATCCATGTAAGAAACAAGTCGAAGGAAAACACCGACTCATGGCTGTCTGTGTGTGTTTTGCATACCATCTTGTTGAATTGACACAGTATTGAATCAATATACCAAATAGGAATTCACATAACGTTCCACTGTGCATGTTTAATGACCCAATGTTGAATCAATACAGTTTACATCGTTCTTGTTTGCTTGCTGTGGGACCTGGTGCTGATTCGTTGAGCTGGTGTAATGATGTGTCGATGCCAATGGTGTACTGGTTTACAGGAAATAACAAAACCGGTTTGAAGATGTTAAAAAGGTGTTTCCTGGTGTATAACCCAGCCCTAGTTAAGTTAGTGTTTTATTTTTATATACAGAATTTTAATTTCTATATTCAAGTTCATTTCAAAATTGAAAAAAAATAAATAAATAAATGCAGGGGGTTATTTTTTACTGGCTACCAAAAATTTTTTCTGGTGACCAGTTTTTTCAAATTCCTGGAACCCTGATTAGTAGTAATGTTTGTTTAACAGAATCACTCAAAATATTTAGATACATTGTGAATTAAAAGTGGAAATTGTTCAAAGGGCATTTTAATTGTGTATGAGTTTGTTACTGTCTTTTAGACTGTATACAAGACTGCACAAACGCTGTCTACTTGATGTTTCCTCTTTTAAAAGTAAAGCTATAAGTATAGCTTTCTGCAATTTTATTCTCCATAATTGGAACAAGTGATATATCAACAAATATTAACAAATGATATCTTTTTTAATTTATGTATAGAGACTAACAAAGTAATTTAGATTATATATAATCAATAATTTTACCTTACTTAAATCCTTACTAAGTCCGAGCTTCATTATATATTTCGGCTACCTAACGGTGCCATCTTCAGAAACACTCGGTAAAAAATGATTTGAAGGTGCTAAGTTTGGACGACTTGTTTATCTTTTGTAGTTTCTTCTTTAATTTCTTCACTTCTCTTGTTTTCTTTATATAGCTGTTGCCACTCGGTAGGAATAATGCTATGTTCGATATCATTGATAGTATTATTATTGGTTAGTATTTCGATAGCTTCTCTTTTGAGAGCATATGGTGAGAGTTGTATGGGGCTATTTTATGAAAATTAATGGAATCAATGTTAATTGGGTTAGTATTACTAACCCAATTAACATTGATTCCATTAATTAATAATTAATGATTCCATTAAATTCCAATAAATTAATGATTCCATTAAATTCCATTAATTATATTAATAATCCTTCCTTCAACATTTTTGTAAAGTAATTTAGATTAATTGCAGTGTATGAAAAAAAAAAAAAATTAAGTATATTTGATATCTTTATCCTGTACAAAAACTTTGCCATCTATTAATCAAATACACAAAAGCATGTTTCTTACAGAATATGGTATTTTTAACAATAGGGCCATACAAGAACATTCAGATTCATTTCAGTTGAGTTTATGAGTGGAAATTTCTCGAAATATGTTTTTAGCTGTTTTGTGTTTATATTACTTGAAACAAAGTTAAAAATGTTGAAAGCTAAATGATGAAATGGATAAGTGGAGTTGTAAAGTGTTTTGTAATCCAAGTGAACTGTATGATTTTTTTCTTGTTGATTAAAAAAAAAAAAAAAGAATGTACAACTGTAGTCAAATAGTAATTGTAAAACTATTCATTTGTATAATTGTTATGCAAAGTAAATTGTAGAACCTTAATAAACTAAATGTTTTTTTACTAAAAAAGAGAGTTGAGAGTTTAAAAAAAAAAAAAAAAAAAAAAATTGAAACTAATTTTATTCACTCATAATTGTTCTCTTTTTATAAGTTATTTTGATTAGTGTAATTTTTATGCTTAATTTATAATTTTAACATTTCCAAATCTAGTATCACATACCCGAAAGAGAATGTAAATCTGGAAGCTGATTATCACCAAAAGATCTTTGTAAAGTTTTCTCTAAAAGATAAAAATTCAAATACTCCTTTAGTAGTTCATCAGGCTTTTATTCGGTTTGTTAATCAACAAAATGGTCAAGAAGTTGTGTTTGTTGCAGACTCTGATTCATCAGGTGTATACAGACATGACTTGGTGAGTTTATATACAAACTATTGTTTCGTATTAATTACTAAAAGTTTCATTACAGTTTAAACTTTTTTTTTTTTTTTAATGAAATTGTTATACAGTACGAAGCAAAAGTTTAGACAATGAAGAAATTCATGCAGATTTCGAAAAATATTTAATCAATTTTCTTAACATAGCTTGAATGTAATGTGCTGTGCATATAAACAATATTTATAACAATGAAAAGTAGTACTGTACATATTGCAAGTAGTTAAATGGTAACAAATATATAATACTGTCTCAAAAGTTTAGAGAAAAATTAAATAAAATTTAAATAAACAACTAGCTGGAACCCGTCAAATTCGACGGTCATTTTATTGACTAATGTTTCAAAAATCGTTGCATCATTATTTAAATATATTTCAAGCTAAAACATCTAATATAATTTATGACATTTCACTTAAAAAAAGAACTTCGGAAAAATCCTTATAAATAGAAATGAACCTTAAATTTGTATGATTTCATATCTTTAACTCGATTTTGTTTGAATTTCTATTTTTAAATAAAAGCACAGGGAAAAAAATAATCAGCAATAACAAAAAAATTACCTTGAACCGAATGAAACTCTGCCTTGTGACCCCTGTGCCTGTGGCAGTGTATATGCGGACCACTAATAACATGAAAAAATTCTCAAAAATTAACCTTGAAATGAACGAAACTTGCACTCGTGTTTCTGCTGCCTGTGGCACCGTATAGCAGGCATGTTATGCAAAGTTTACTTTTCTCCACCAGGGGGCACAGTATGTTGTATACAAACATCACCAATTGCCTTGAATTTCCAAGACTTTTCAAATAAAGTGTCCCATGGTGGTGTCAACTGCAAAATCCTTTAGTTGCACTTTCCACTGCCAGGGGGCACAGTGTGTTCTGTACGAACATCACCAACGGTCAGGAAATACTAAGACCTTTAAAATAAGGTGTAACTTGATAGGGTCTACTACAAAATCACCTAGTTACATTTTTCACCACCAGGGGTGCACTATATTGTATACAAATATCCCCAATCTTCATGAAATTTCAAGACCTTTAAAATGATGTGCTACATGTGTGGGTTTAGAACGGACTTCCCTCTCAAACTAATTTCCCCCTTTCCTCCCCCAAATCTACTTTTCCCCTTTAAAATCGAAAATTCCAAAATCGCAGAAATTGATTTTTTAGTATTTGAGCCTAGTCCCCTCATGTACAACTTTCTCACCATGAAGTAATTTGGAGCTGAGTTAAGCTTGCAAACATGTTCTTAACCTCTGCCCCCCAAAGGGGGGGGGGGGGGGGGAATCCGTTCAACTTTTTTTTTTCTCTCTTTTGATGATACATCTACAGACCAAGACCTTTTTTTAGACACCTCAACCAAATTTTTACACGTAGCCGTTCTCTCAATTTAGTGGATACAGACAAAACACGTTTCATATTAATATGTAGATACAGCGCATTCAATCAGACATTCGGAAGTAGTCAAAACTAAAATATAGGAAATATTGAGTGGCAATTAAAAAATATAGGGAAAAATAGGAGGTTTCATAAATATATAGGAAGTACAGGAAATATAGGAGCGCTGCGAGGCCTGCGAATTTGGTAGTAATTTTCGCTTAATAATTTCACTCAGAACTTTCATATCAGAAACATATAACAAAAATTTTGCTAACCAATTAATTCAGACAAAAAGATATTTAGACAAAGGTTTATAGCAAAATTAATGAAAATCAACCTTTTTTTAGATACCGATGTTGGTATTCCATACTACATCCAATTTTATCAAAACTTTACAAACAGATCTGTAGACTGGAAATCAACTACTGTAATTTCTGGTAGATACCCCGCAGGTAAGATGCGTCATTTTTTCACCAGAAATTTTATTTAATAGAGAAATCTGTACTTTTTCGAAGGAAGAGCTCGTACAAATATAAATTTATTTATCAATTAAATTTCTGGTGTAAAACTGGATTATATAACCTGCGGGGTATCTACCAGAAATTACGGTAATACATATGAAAGGATATTTAAAGGGTAGATAAAATGGTGATTTTGCAAACAAACCTGTAGAACCATTATTTTTTTTTTTTTTTTTTTTTTAGAAATTGAATGCAGAGTTAAAATTGGACTACGAAATCAGAACATAACAATTTTTATGCAAGTAACCAATAAAAAGCATCTGCAAGATGGTATATATGGTGACTTAATAGAAAATCGTTAAAATAGTTTTTGAGATACAAATAAAAATAAATTGTGACTTGATTTACAACTTTCCAATTTTTTACCAAAATTTGGTAAACACATCTGTACACCTAACTTATCTTCATTATAAAGGTATATTGTTTTTACTTTTTAAGATATGATAAACAAAAATCCCCCCCCCCCACACACACACATCTTTCCCCACATGTGAATTGTGTTTAAAAAATCACATTTTGTAAATAAATTCAGCACACAGCTTCACGAATTTTCTCTCTTAAAAGTATGAAAAAAAAAAAAGAAAAAAACAATAATTCATAATCTCTAATTAGAAAAATTTAGGAAACTTTCGCCAAAGAAAAAGATCAGTGCTCCCATAAGCAGGCGACAGGAAAACTAAAATTGAGATATGTCTATACAGCTAGCGGCAAATTTATCGTTCAAGCATGCTAGGCTTAGTGCGACAATGGCTCAACACTTTACATAACTTATGGATGTAAGCATCATGCCGCCACATGCACACACTTAAATAAGGAACTGTTGTTTGCACTGCTTAATGTCTAGTACTGATAAACCAAAACTTGTTAGGTTGTAGTTTCTACATATTGTTTAGAAGAACAATATTTCTAACTGACCATATAGGAAGATAACATAAAAAATAATTTCTCGTTCAAAAATATATCATAAGGGGGATTGCCCCTTAATATTTTCACAATTTTTTAGGTCAGTTGGGTAATATATTGATTAGTTCGAAACCTGTAGTGTCCTTTTATTTACTTAACTTTTATAAAAATTCTTGATTAAAAAAAATAAATAAATAAAAAGGAAATATTATGTAATTCTTTCAGAATATTTTTTAATTATAAATATTTGTTAAGAGGATATATGAAGTGTTTATTATATCAACAAACAACTACAAAGTGTGAAGGCTAAAAATTGCAATAATTAAATGTTAAATAATTTAGGTTACGCCAGTTATTGCACTCTTTGAGTGCTCAAAATCAAAAAATTTCTCACTTAAATATGAAATATCCCATCTTTTTTTTTCTTTTTTTGTTAACAATAAAGTGCATATGCATTGTCTTATTTTTTCTGTACGTGTAAAGTTCATGCGTTTGTATGAGTTCTAGAGTATTGTTTATATTTTTTAGCATTTGAAACTACTTTTAATTTTTTTTTTTTTTTTTCTGTTTTTTATACGTTTATTTAAAATGTTACCATTTACATTTTTTCTCTCTGCTACATATGTATATCTTATTAAATATATTGAAAAAATTATATATGCTTATGTGCATTATCGTTATTTCTATATGGCACCGAAAATAATCAACAAACTATATAGAATGATGGTATTTATTTACTCAGCATAGCGTTTTAAAATATGCAAAGAAAAAAAAAAAAACCTCAGCAGTTTGTATACTGCAACCAAAGCATACAATTTACAATCGAATTTCAAAAATAAACTGAATTCATAATGGGAGTAACTAATAATAAAAATACTTATCTTTGATGCAATACAAAAATATCAATAAAGCTCGATGCAATTTCGCGAAAATTGTAATAATCTAACATTTTGAATATACAATACGAACACAAAACATTAAAAAATGCAAACAGTAATATTTCATATAAATATATATACAAAGTAGTTAAAGGTTAAAATGCAAACAGTAATATTTCATATAAATATATATACAAAGTAGTTAAAGGTTAAAATGCTAACAGTAACATTTTAATATAAGCGTATACAAATGTTAACAGAAACACTAAACAAAATATCTATCACAATACTCTAGAATTCATGACAAATATAAACTTTAAGTAAAAGAAATAATTTAATAACTAAAAAAAACCAATGCATACACACCTTACCGTTTGTAAATATAAACAATTGTAAAATTTTTATCCAATACTAAAAATTAGCATCAGTGCTGTGTAAACATCTTCGCTGTGTAAACCATCATCTCGTTCTCGAGTCTCGAGAAAGCATGAGCCAATCAGGTTTCTGAATTTGCTCGCTCTAGAAATCTGAAGAGGCTCTCAGCGATTGGTCACCGGTTTCGTCTAAAGACAGGAACAGCCTCCGTGCACGCCCAGATCGTGCGATTTTGGTCTTAAAGATAATCGCTTGTGTTTTAATATATAAGATTTTAAAGCCTAATTGTGCATCCGTGCTTCGGTATTACTTCTTAAATACGACATACCATCGAAGAACTTGCATAGTTTGAGGACCGATGCTGTACTATGCATCCTCAATAGATGTCTTGAGTTCCTGTACAGAAAAGTATTGTCTATCATTGCTATAATTTTTGCGAGACATGATGCCCCAAAGATTCTCTGTAGGGTTAAGATCTGTGTTACATGCTGGCCAATCGAAAACTCTTATATTATGAGAATTAAACCAAGATTTTGTATTGTTTGCAGTGTGAATCGAAACATTGTCTTGTTGAAATTGAAGCTCAGCAAATAGCATTAAGTTCTTTTCTAACGTCTTTGTATAATGCTGTGATATTTGACGACCACTGGTAAAGGTCAGAGATACTTGTCCATTATAGCAAATGGCTGCCCAAATCATCACCGAGCCCCCTCCTTATCTGCGACAAAAAACCTAGAGGTTCCTTCCGCAATCATGCCAGTGCGATGATCAGACATCTGGACCATCTAGATTCTACTTTTTTTCATCACTAAATATGACTGATAATCGCTTTTTTCGTTCGCTAAATTTGACTGATTGCCATTTCTGTCCATATGACATATGTTTTTGAGCCCACAAAATTCTTTGTAACTAATGATGTGGCTTCAGAGCTGCTTTCTTTTAGATTTTGCTATAAACTGTAGTTCCTTTTTCCACAATTCGTCTACGAATCATATTCTTTGATACAGAGAATCCCGATGACCTTTGAACTCCACGTACATTCATTTGTTGGGTACTCGCTAGTCTTTGTATCAGGCGATACTCTTGTATATTTCTTACACGTGGCCTCCCAGATCTACATTTTGCTTTATATTCACAACCACGCGATAAAACACGATGAATAGATTTCTTAGATCTATTAATAATAGCCAAAATTTCTGAAACGCGCTTCCCTTCAGCTTCCAACTGCCAAATCCTTGAATTTTTTTAGCTTATGGCATGTCGACTCCGAAGCGTTATCGTTTGAAGAACTCAAGTACTCAAAATCTGTGACATCATCAATTTTAAATTTCCATATGCCAGCAAATATTCACAGAAACTCATAATCGTGTCTAAACTTTTGCGACAAGCAAATTTTAATTTTTATCAAAAAAATTTAAATTATAGCAAATCAAACAACTGTATTTTGATTATAGCATTTTAAAACATATTTTAAATATATATACAGGTTTTTGTAATTCTGACATAATTCTAAATTTTAAAGATGAATAAGATCATTGTCTAAACTTTTGAGTTGTACTGTACTTTCTAAAATTGAAATGTTTTATTCTGAATTGTATTTATTTTTAAACTAATGATGTGTTTTTAATTTTCTATGATATCTAAAGTTTCATAATCATTGCAGACAATCTTCACTATCATCATTCACCTCACTCTAAATTAATTTTGAAAACATTGTGTAAATCAACATGCTTATTTTCACTATTTTACCTCTAAATAATTAGATCAAGCCGCAAAAGACCTCTACGGCTTGAATGAAATGCTTTGAAAATGCATTTAATTTTGCCAGGCCCCACTACATATGCGCATATAATGTACAAGGTTCAAATAATATCTTGATTTAATTAGAAAATTTTTAAAACATAGACCATAATACCCACATAAATATAGATGAGTTTTTTTTTTTTTTTTTCTTCCAATTTATTTATAATTTTAGAGCTTCCAAATTGAAGTTGTGGCATTGCAGATTTCCAACATGATTCATTTGATTGCTGTCATGACTGTCTATATTATTTTATTTCAAGAGAGTCAGAAAAGATTTATTAATTTTTGCTGTGTTAACAGAAATTACAAATTTCATAAATTTTGTCACAGGTGCAGCAATGGGGGCTGTGGATTGGCCACCCCTAGTTTTGATAACAGGAAAGTCAGAGTTGCTATGGTACCAAGAATTCAGGGAAAACCTAGAAAGCTTAGGGAATTTGAACATCTATAGAAATTTGAATATTTGTAGTTTCACTGTAAATTTGATTTTTCAAACACTGTAGTAATAAGTAATTACAGTGTTCACAGGTATGCTTTCTTTTCGTCTCATTCAATATGAAACTCCCTGTATATACTGTAATTAAGAATACAATAAGCATAGATATGACAGTATATTTACTGTATACCTTTACAGTTTTATGCAAGTGATAATTGTGAAAAACCTTAAATACTTATCCATATGAGTGAAAAAGTTATCAAATAATACTTTTATTGAATAGATAATGGTGACGTAAAAGCTGTTCTCATTTGGATCATTAAAAAAAAAAAAAAAATCTTTAATAAAATTATTATTCTTTTAAAAAAGTGGGAAGGGAAACGTTATTCTTTTTCTTTTGCATTTTTCATTTTCTAATATTCTTTTACACATGCAGTGTGTTTATTAAAAAAAATAAACATAAAAGCCTATTAAGAAATAAAATAAAATATTAAACTTATAAAAAAATTCACATTATATAAGAAAAGTACATGATTTGATTATTTGTTTATTAAATTTTGTATTATTCAGTATTGTACTAATCAAATGTTTATATATAATGTAATATATATTTTCATAGGACTTGTTCACAAAAGCAAAGGATTTCACCTATACTTCTGGAGCTTATGATATTTACTTGATAGTGGGTGACGCTGTTTTGAAAAATCCATTTTTATGGAAATTGGTACGTGTGTACTGTGTTTTTAAATATACAGCTTTAGCTTTTAAATCACTGTAACAAATGTGCTTTTGACATAATTCTCAATTTATTTTAATACCTGTAATTTTATAACTTTTTTTTAACCCATTAATATCAAATAATAAGATAATGTTGCATGAAGTTGCTATGGCATTTAAATTGAATGATGAGCTCAACTCAGAAATGTGAATTATGTGGGCAAAATTTTAGGCATTTATCTTTACTGGTGATTTTATAATTTTTAAAAAACTACGTAGTCATATATTAGAGATGGGCATTATTTCACATAATAGAGTAAATAATACTATTACAGCATCAGGAACTATTAACACAGTAATATATTACTGAAAAGACCCAATTAAATAAATAACATTGTGTATTTTCTGTGTATGACAAATAGTTGAGGAATCTGACAATATGCCAAAATAGTTAGAACCAACCCCAGTGGCAGAAACACAGCGACATAGTCGCGGACACAGAAAAACAGCTTGCGGACAGTTTTTGTCTGCACTGAAAAAAAAATTTCTCCACAACTTTTGGATAACAATTCACTTATAAAAATTTCTGTATCAAAACTAAAACTAATACTTTTATTATTTATAATTATTTATATTGTGTTGTGTCAAACATTTGCTATAAAATATTTAATTGAATGAGATGAATAAATACAATTGTTTATACTATATTGCTTTGTAGTAAAATTGTATTAGTGTATTGTTGCATGAGATCACCACAGTTGTTAAGCCATCTTATTTACTTTTCTTGAAGTAATAAATTTGCTTTTTATTTTTCTTCTTTTTTAGGGTCAGGTTAACATAGCTTTTCCTGCAAATCCAACACCTGTTAAAGCAAGTGAAAATCCTTTTCTACCAAAGCCTGAAATAAAGGTAAGTTGTTCACTTTTCATTTGTTGTTTATTGAATAATGTTTCAAAAAATTAAATTTTATTTTCTATATTTATTATAAACACAATTTGTATTTAATTGTAATTTATTAGAGTAATCAATTGCCAAAAATTTTAATCAAAAACATTGAAAATTTAATTCTCAAACTGATGTTTTCTCTGCATACATTTTACATATTTTTAAAAATTTGATTTATGTGTTATTGTAAATGGATGCCATGGTGGTTATTAGTAAATTTTATGGAATATTTTAAGAGAAGTCTTAACTGCAATTTTTTTTATTCAAATGTATTTTATGTTATATTAAATCTCCATAACTGATAAAGTTATTTATTGTGGGCATGGTTGTGTATTTTGAAAAGTTAATAATACAAAATTACTCCGAAAGCAATAGAAATTTTGTTCGTTAGGGGCTAGGAATGTAATGGCCTCATATATGTACTTTAAACTACTAAACATTAGTATAATATGTATAGCAAAATTTATAAAGTTAATTAAATAATTATAAAAATTGTTAATTTTTTTGTTAGACAGGTATAGTATTTTCTAACCTTAGCTTTGGGATGCCATATCAATTTAAAGCAATATCATTCAACTTCCAAATAGTCTAGTGAAATATCTCAAAATAATAAACTATTTAGATTTTAAAACGCAAGGATGAGATGTGACCATGGAATCTGAGCAGGTTACACTGTAAATAGCATAATTCTCTTTTTAGCCTTGTATGTTAATGGCAAAAACTGTTTTAAATTACATTTATTCTTGGTTAATATTTGACTTTTTTTTTTTTTTTACAGCATTTGTTTAGGGAAAAAGAAAAACGTCCATCTTCACTTGTGTCTAATACATTCTCTGTGTTATGTTTGTTGCCTTTATTGATCCTCTTTATCTTGGTATGTTTGATTTTTTTTTTTTTTTTTTTTTTTGCCCTTTTATATTTATCTATTCATATTTTTTATATATTGGGTGTTTGAATTAATTGGTAGTGGGGTTTTTTTTTTCTCGAAAATTGAGGCTTTATTGTGCAAAAATAATTACAAATAGATTATTCAAAGTATTGACCATCACTAGCCACTACTTTTTCCCATCTTTCTGGCAGCATACGGATTCCGCTTCGGAAGAATGAATCGTCTTTAGAGGCAATCGAAGAATTAACCCATTTTTTACAATCTTCATAAGAAGTGAAGTGTTCCTCAGGCAGGCCATGGCTCATCGATCGAAACAAGTGGTAGTCAGATGGAGCAATGTCTGGAGAATACGGGGGGTGAGGTAGCACCTCCCATTTGGTCGTTTCGATGTAGATTTTGACCGGTTTTGCTTTGTGCGGATGAGCACGTCTCTAGGTTTCAGTTCGTATGGGACCCAATTTCCCTGCTTTTGGATCATTCCCATGGCTTTCAGGTGTTTGTTGACTGTTGAAAAGTCAACTCTTAATGATTCAGCTAAATCTTGAAGCGTTTGGCATGGATCTTCATCGAGCAACAACTTCAATTCTTCATCTTCGAATTTTTTCGGCTGTCCAGGTCGTTCCTTGTCTTCCAGCTCAAAATCGCCACTTTTAAATTGAGCAAACCATTTCTGACACGTTTGTTCAACTAGTGCATGCTCTCCATAAACTTCCACTAAAATTCGATGACTTTCGGCAGCACTTTTCTTCATGTTCAAATAATGAAGTAGAACTCCCCGCAAAAACACTTTATCCGGCACAAAGTTAGACATATTCGATGAAGTAAAAAAATTTTGTTATTTACACTTCAATGAAATGACATATACTAATAACGATGCTCAATGATAGTAGGTTTACGGGGAATACTAGTCACGCCATCTATTGGAAAATGCCACTTGTCACACCATCTATTAGAAAACGCTACGAACTAATTCAAACACCCAATAAAATAACTCTTTATAGTTGCATAAACATATTTATTTAGAACACATTTAAAAATAAATTAAAGATGATTTTATAGAGTTGAAGAGCAAAATAATACTGATATTCTTCTAAAAATTATAAAACCATCCAGGGGCATAGAAATTCAAATTCGTGGGAAGGGCTGTAATAGTTTCATTCCAAAATTTTCAAGAAAATCAATAATAAAATGTTAATTAATATTTATTCATTTTTGATTATTTTCCCCAACTATGTATAATTATTAAAAATTATTCTTACTAGCACTATATTAGCATATTTATTTTGTCAGGTCATTTTTTTCTTCCTCACTTACAAGTTATTTAATTTTGTTATGATATGCCAATTAAATATGATTAGAGACATATATATGACTGTGAGTCAGAATATTTGTAATTTATAACATTCTTTTAGAAAGTAATTTTCAGGGTTGCCACTCAAATAGGAGAATGAAATTCCCTGAATTTTGCAGGTTTTCCAGATGTGTTCTAAGAAAATTCCAGTCTTGCCATATATTGTGTATTGGTTGTGTTGAGGGCAAAATAATTATGGTACCACTTGAAAACACAAAAGTTACATATTACTTTGATCTAAGGATAGATTGCCATCCATGTGGGGTCTTTCTAAGAGGTCTTGTTTTTAAAAAATGGCAGAAGCTAAGAAAAAAAAGAAACAAAAAAAAAATGACTCTACATTGGAGGAAAAATTCGTTTTTTGGCAGTCATTGTATGAAATTTCCTGACTTTTCCAGATTCTGGCTAAAATATTCAATTCCCTAACGTTTCCCTGACTTTCATGGTCAATTTTCAAATTTCTTATAGAATGGAGTAGAAGGCTGATTTTTACTAACTATGTGAAAAATACCAGAGCCGGTAATCAAACCCTGGGCCTTCCGCTTAACGCGCAGATGCTCTAACCACTGAGCTACCCTGGCTGATAAACAGCTCGGCACTTCTCACATAATTTACGTTCGCAAGGTCACCGAGTCTGCATTAAAGCAGCTATATCAAGTGACAAATTAGAATATGGCTTAACTCCAAACGACCACGAAATTTTAATTCATCAACCTCGAATTTTGAGGTTGATGAATTAAAATTTCGTGGCCGTTTGGAGTTATGCCATATTCTAATTTGTCACTTGATATAGCTGCTTTAATGCAGACTCGGTGACCTTGCGAACGTAAATTATGTGAGAAGTGCCGAGCTGTTTATCAGCCAGGGTAGCTCAGTGGTTAGAGCATCCGCGCGTTAAGCGGAAGGCCCGGGATTCGATTCCCGGCTCTGGTATTTTTCACATAGTTGGTAAAAATCAGCTTTCTACTCTATTCTATAAGAAATTAATTTCGAGGTTGATAAATTAAAATTTCTGAATTAAAATTTTCAAATTCCCTGACTATTCCAGGTTCCCCAGATAGCGTGGCAACTCTGAATCATTTGAAGTTGTAATAGTCTAAGAATTATCTGTGTGGGATTTCTATCTTAACCCTAACAGCACATCTTCTCCATTGACGTCCTCAAGTTGTCCTACGGATGAAAAAGCCTCCTATGGACATACTCAGGATGTATTGTGGACAAGTGTGTTGTTAGGGAAATGGCACATTTGGTGATAGAATGAAATGATCAATGCTTTGGTCCTCAGGTGCCGGGTGCTAAGACTGGGTGATGTTGAAATTCTTACATTGCGATACATTTTCATTCTTATACTGCACTGTAGCAGAATGTAAATGTTATGGACATATTTTAATACATTTAATTCTTTGTTAAATTAAAATTTAATTTTTGCAATTTCATTGCATGCAAAAGAAAATATGTGCCTATAAAAGTGTTACTTAAAATAATTATGTTTAATAAATAAATTTTTGGATTTGATAAAAAAAAAAGTACTTGTAAACAGTGCCTGATTTAAGGCAGGGCATTCAGGGCATGTGCCCTGTGCCCTCACATTGAGGAGGGCCTTCAAGAAATTCCATCATACATTAAAAAAAATAGTTGAAATGAAAAATTTCCAAATTCATTATAATGGTTGTTGTTTTTTTGTTTTTTCGTCAGTGGATCGACGTATTACTACACTGTTTTATATTTTGGCAGTATGATCTTTCAAGGAAAGTATCAGCTCATTGAAAAAATTGCAATATTTTTGCTAAACACAAGTAAAACTGCATACTATCGATACTGCATTCCAAACTCTTACAAAGGCTAACCAAATTTCGAGGCGCTCGATGTATACTAATCCAAAAAATAAGAATTGGATCTAGTTAAACTTTACGCTTATGAATAAAAGAAAAAGTGAAGTGAAGTGAATTTTTAGATGCATGAATCAAAAATATACGGTTTGTTTTGTTTGTTGTAATATTAAAGTACGAGGAAAAGTGGCCCATTGAAAGGGAAAAGGGGCCCAGTGCCCTGGGCCTCCAAGTGAGTAAATCGGTCCCTGCTTGTAAAAACAATTTCTATTAATATTAAGGAAGATTTTCAGTCATGCACATATTGGAAAAAGGTAAATTTTCATTTAAATTTCTTAAACATGTGCTTCTTTAATTTAAAATTATCACTCTTAATGAAAATTACACTGATTAAAACACTTTCCAGGAGTACTTTTTGAATTTTTCTATGCTACTATTTTCATCTTTGTGATATTACTATAATTTTCATAAGGTAAATCTGAAATATAGGTTATTTAAAAATAGTTGTAATGCTTCAAAATTCAATTTAAGGGAATGCTTCATCTAGCTAATCTCATGTTATTCTGTGGGGAAATTTATTTTGCAAATTGCTTGTTACCTGATGTATAAGTTCCATTTTCACATTTAGAAAATTAAAGACCACTTTTTTTCATTTTCCAAAAAATATTATTTTTTAGCTCGCCAGTGCACAGGCGGGAAAAAGACACAATTTTCTTTCAATATTTGAATGGTTACAATATAACACCCACCAGGGTTTAACCTGGCAAAAAAATTACTTTAGCATTTTAGCGAAAATAAACAAGCACTATTTTGGCTTTTTCGAAAGTTAATTAATTCTTTGGATACCATTGATTTCTTTTACTTAGCTTTGTTATGCTCAGTTTTGTTTTCTATTCCTTTTGTTCACTGATGATTTTAACCAAGCATCCATATTTGTGACTTTAAAAATATGAATCAGGGAAACTATGTTTTGATTTTAACAATAGAAAAAGGTACTCATATCATATGTGTAAAATGAAAAAGCAATTTAAAAATCAAGTGAAGTGTAGTGGTAGATAATCGTGAAATACTAGTGCTAAGAATGCTTCTATGAAGCAAATTCTGAATTCTGATATACTTTTAAATATTTTTGCATTTAAATTCAATCATTAAAAAAAAATCCAAATTACTATAAATAATGGTTCCCGAAAATTTCAGTCCTTTCGTAGTTTTTGCCTGCAAATATTACAAAAAAAAAAAAAAAAATCCAAGTTATTATATAGAGATATTTTATACAGTTATCCATTTTAGCTTTTTAGCGAAATTCTGACCAACATGTTTTAGCAAAATATGATACCTTTTAGCAAAATGCTAAAAAAAACTAATGGCAGTTTAAACCCTGACACCCACAAAATAAAATCACACAATAAAAAAATATGAAGTATAAATTTTACATTTCTTATAATTTTTCTCACAAAACATATAAAATGTTTCTCTTACATTGCATTCTAGTAAATAAACTGGACCTCAAAGACCCAACCCGTGCACCTGTCAGGTTAATATTTCATTTTGCAGTTATAAAGTGCAAAAAATGTAATTGGTTAGTTTTTCATATTTAAAAACATAAGTTAATGAATAATTTGGAAAATTAATTTCTCCATAGAATAACATAGAGTTAAGCTGTCAACCATGTTATGTGAAGAATCCTCTTTCAAAAAATGACTGTAGAGTGACACCTTAACCTAAACCCTATATTAAGTAAAACTTGAAAGGTCAGAAGAAAAAAAACAAGTTTAAATACAGTATAGGATCTGTTATTCGGAAACCCGTTATCTAGAATGTTCCGAAAACCAGAATGCAAAGTGCCAACTACGAAAATTTTTAATTATCGTAAAATTTAAGAATTAAAGTTATACAATAGCAGCGGTGAAAATTATAGTTTTACAACCTACTTTCTTTAATGCTACAGTGTTATTCTGAGGAAATATGGTGAGCACAAAATTGTCCAAATAATTACTGAAAATTTTGCAAATTTAGGTTAGAAAATTAATTTTTATTGTATTTTTTAATAGATAAACATTAATAACACATACTTCTTGAAGTGTCTAATAGCAGATTAATTTTATCCTTGAACTCAGGTCGCATACATGAAGTGCCAATTGTTAGGAAATTTTTAAATAGTTTTTATTAATTTCTATTATTTTTAGAATTCATTTCATAAAATATTTAGCATTATGTGCTAAAAATATTTGAAACATTTATGAACTATTAGTATCAGAGCAGAGACACATTACAAGCAAAAAAATATAGAAATTTTTGCAAAATCCAAATGAAAGGATTTTATTCTCAGTTCCAAAATTAAATTTTATATATGTTTATTTATTTTTCATTTATTATTACTATTATTATTTATAGTTTTAAATTCTAATTAAGAATGTTTTTATTTTTTTTATTTTGTGGAAATAATTTATTAAATGAACAAATATATAGGTAAAGTGTTTACATATATATCATTCATGTTTATCCCTGCTATTTATGAAATTATTTTGTACCATTTTTATACATATAATAAAGTGTTCCGAATTACGGAAAAACCCCTTATCCAAAATACTAGCCGCCTTCGGCGACCAGCTGGTTCGCGATCCCTAAAAAATCCGACTTTACGAAACTCCCGCTCGGTGGCGCCTGCGGCGCCTTTTTCCTGTTTCAGGTCTAATAACAGCTTATTGATATATCGTGAAAATAGCTTATTGAAATCGCAGTAAATTCCCGCTCGGTTGCGCCTTCGGCGCCCTCTTCCCTTTTCAATATCTGAAACAGCCTGTTCGCTCACCATGTTATGATCTTTCAAATTTCTGACTTTAGCTAAGTCCCGCTCGGTGGCGCCTTATCCGCATTTTAGAACTTACAACACCTTCCTCGCTCATTATATTTTAAATATTGAAACTTTAAAATATTACAGCGCCATGTGGCGGTATAAATTTTTGTAATATATTGTTCAATTCCAAATCAACAAAGCTTTCAAATGATGTATTACTTATGAAATTATTTTAGTTAGTAGCTGAGATACAAAAGAAAACCTAATCAGGAGACCTTAAAACGTGTAAATCAGGTGAAATCTCGAATTCCATTTTCGATTTGATAATATAAAAGTATTTCAAAATGTCTTTCGAATGAAGTATTAAAAATAATTTAATCATAATTAGAATTTCAAATACACGTATATTAGAATAATATTTTATTTGCAATTAAATGTAAATTAAAATGTATTTTTTTTTTCTTTTATTCTGCGAAATTTCTTTCAGTAATCCCCGAAACTTGCATAATTCCGGGCTGCAGAAATTCGAATTCGAAACTCTGCAAAATATTAAAGAATAAAGGTGTTCTGGGTATTCCGTTGTTTTCTCCGAAACTCCCGTTCCTTTTCTACATCTTTGCCCCTTCGCTCTCCCCCCTTTCCGCCAATAATAATAATTTTACACTCGAAAATATTCACATTCGATTTACCTTGCCTTAAACTCTAAATATACCAACCAATTTCAAACGCAGTAACTCTTTTTTTTTTAATTTTTGCCCCTTTTCCCCCTTCCTCAAGCCCTCCCTAATAATCATACTCTTTCAAAAATATTCACAATCGAATTATCGGGCATTAAAACCAAATACTACGAAATTTCAACAGCATATCTCAATTTAAAATACTGCAAAGTATAAAAAAAAACTTAATCTTTTTTCAATAAATACGTCATTTTTTTTATTTATTCATATATTTTCATGAAAATTGAACAGTAGCTTTATAATATGCTGTCTAGGCCAAATATTAATTCAAATGTAACGTGAATGAAAATTTGAAAAAGGTTGAAAATTGAAATTTTTATCCCCACTATGAAGCAAGTGATATCTTAATTGGTTACATTCATTTCCTTTTTTATCGCAGACCGTTGTCTCCATGTGTTTTGTTTCCGATCGAGACAGTTTAGAAAATCGTCTGCTGATAGAAAGTTTCTTTTTCTCGGTCATTTTTCGATCGACATGGGTCGACATTTTAATTAATATCTCTGCAACTAATTAAAATTTTTAAATTCTGTTTTCACTATCAACTCGGGAAGGCTTCTGGGCACCCGTATGTCAAATTTTATACTTCTGCGTTCAGTAGGGGGCTGAACGTATAGATGCTCAGACAGACAGAGAGACAGACAGACAGACATCTTTTATTATTATAGATTCCAGGTCCCAAGCTTTCTGGATAAGGGATCCTATACTGTAATAATAGGCACTCTGTGTAATTTGTTTTTTTAAGAAATCTGCATTCTTTTTATGTAAATAAATATTTTAATGATATAAATTTGATTGAATTTCTCTTGTATGAAAATTTAATTGGTTGTATTTATTTATGTTTACAGTGGATCAAACTTGGTGTCAATTTCTCAAATTTCCCTTGCTCAATATATGCTCCTGCATTCCATTTAGGTCTTTTAGGTAAAAACACTTCTTTTATCATCCTGAAATTTTCTTTCTTTTTTTTAATATTTTAATGTTTGAGTAGCATAGACTAAAATATTATGTTGAAAATGTGTAAAGCAAAAAATAATTTTGAATGCTTTCTTAATTTTATCATTTTTAGATATTTTTTACTGTACAAGACACATTAACAGCCCTCTTCACTCACCGTCGCCGGAAGCCCGAGCTAATGTTATTCTATGGGGAAATTTTCTTTACAAATAACTTATTATTTAATACATATTTTAAATTCTGTTTTCACATTCAGAAAATTCCCAACTGTTAAATGGACGGACCTTTTTTAAAAATGTATTTTTTAAATTTTTAATATTTTATTTTGAAATTGCAAAATGAAAAAATTTCACGTATTGAAAATTCGTATTTTGCAGCTTCAAAATAAAATATAAAAAATTAAAAAAATATTTTTTTAGAAAAAGTGCGTCAATTTAACAGCTGGGAACTTTCAGAATGTGAAAACAGAATTTAAAGATATGTATTAGTTAATAAGTTATTTGTAAAGAAAAATTTCCCATAGAATAACATTAGCTTTGGCCTCCGGCGGCGGTGAGTGAAGAGGGCCCTTAAAATAATATTAATCAAATAAGTCAAAAATGAAATGCCTGAGCAATTTCTCTTTTGTCTAAATGATGTAACTGAAGTAACAGTTGAATTTTAGATTACAATAATAGTTGCTAGGTGATATCATTTACTATTGATATTATCTTTTACAACAATTTGACCTGTTTTTAAATTATCAATTTAAAAAAAAAAAAAAAAAAAAAAATCTAAAAAGAATTCAGTATTTGAGCTTCATTTTTCGCTCAAACTTTTCCATTTTACATAATTATCTCTTCTCTTCTCTTATCTATTTTCATCTTAGATTCCGTAATAGACTATTACTTATTATGCAAAATTTAAGATGATCTATAACAAGTGGTAACAACTTTTTTTATATATAGGACTCTGGTCCTATTACAAAAAATAATAATAAACAGTCACAAGTGTGGAACAAATATTGCGTGTAATTACATATTTTAAAGTTTGTTTCCAATGTTCTTAATCTTCTAAGTTGCCTCCCACACTGAAATATTTACTGTCCCCTCCCCTTTTTGCTCTCCAAAGAGGAGACAACTCTAAATATAAAATGGAAAAGAGGAGAGGAGGTATAAATTTTCTTTAAAAATAAATAAAATTGTCTTTTATATTATTACTGTATTCAATGGCCAGTTGGTTCACAACCCTAGAAAAATTTGACCATATCAAACTCTCACCCCATTTCAGGCATGCTGTTTGCCCACTGCACAAAATGACTTGAAAATTCACAATACCGTAGCATAGCTAACACTCGCTCATTGGCATAGCTTCACTTGTTGCAAGTTTCAGACACATACATTAATAGCCTGTTCACTTACTGTGCAACACAATCCTTAAAAATTCTGACCACAGCCTTCCTTTTGTCTATCAAAAGACTCTGATCTCTGCAAACTGTAAAATACATTTGAAATTTGCAATGATTTGTCCTTGAAAATTAGCATTTTAACTAGTATCTCAAAACCTAATTACAATTTTTTTTTTTTTTTTTCCCATCCACAATTAACCCTCTACCATATATTGTACTTGTCTACTCATTTTTGTACTTTATATAGGATAAATAGTCACTGAACCTATACACACTGAACTACAGTACAGACAGATATTTTCTTTTATTATAATAGATTAAAAAAATCCTTTTGTGACACCGGTTTTACATTGTTTTTAAATGCATCAACAATTCTGTGAAATAATTCATTATATTTTTATCCCAACAGGAATATTTGGCCTATTCATCTGTTTTTGGGTACATCTAAACATGTTTTCCACTCTATTCTACTTATTGTGGTTAGGAGCATTTACTTTCTTGTCAGGGCACAAGTTGTTAAATAAATTAGCAGCTTCAAAATAATGTTGGTAAGTTTTTTTGCTGTTTGTCTTGTTTTAATGTATTTCTATAATAAGGTTTTAATTTTTTCAATGTTATGTAATTAAATATATAAAAATAATACACCTAATAGCAATTGATTGTTTAAACCTGAATTAATTTAACTGACTTATTATTGTTTCTCTAGCTTCACGATAGATGGCGCTTGCTCACTGCTGTATTAATGTTTGCTGTTTTTAATTTCCTTTCCTTGAAGTTTTTAAAGTTAATTGAAAAATGTAAAAATTAACTAACTTAATAAACAATATAGCTTAATAACACACAGTGTATTTTATTGTTAATGAAATTGCTCAGCTGTTAATTCTTTATCGATTAATTGAAGTTTGCTAAGAATTTATTTTTAATTTCATTAATTTGATGGCAACTTCCTTTTCTCCATGTTGTGTTGAAAGCTTTACATGTGGTTACTCTGATTTTTTTCTATTTTTCTCTCTGGTTTCCTTGATGATTTCCTTGATATTTCATTTCTCATTTAAAATGGTTTTGCTGCTCGATCGGGGCATGAACATATATTTGCTATTGTTAGCTATATTGTTTTACGAAATCGTTGCAGCTTTCACAGCTTTATGAAGTACATGCTCCCTGATGAGATTTTACTTCTATTTTTAAGCATTTTTTATTACAATTATTATTTCTGGGGTTCTTTATTTATTTTCTCCGTCATTATGATTAATGGTCCTTTTTTTACTCAAGTGAGTGTAAGTAATTTAAATAGTTTTTGTCACTTATTGGATCTTAACATGTATTGCGACATTTCTGTGCTAGTTTTAGCAATGTGTTACAATCAGTTTTATTTTGGTTGTGTTGGCATGTATCTATTAAATGCTAAAATATTATGGTTAAATTTTTATTAAGATATTTATCATTTATATATATATAATACAGTTAAACCTCCTTATTGTGAACATGCTTAATGTGAATTACTTTTAACATGAACTATTTCCACAATCTCCATCAAAATGAAGATTAGTTTCTCAGTTACTGATAGCATGAACTACTGATTACATGAACAAATTTTTTATTCTCCTTAAGATTCACGTTAACGAAGTTCTACTGTATATAAATTATTAAATAACAATTAATTTTTTATTTCGTATTAAATGTTAATTATTAAATCATATTTTGACAAAGATTATCCCTAAGATATTTCAAAGTAAATGATCAATGTACATTAAAGGCTTGTGTGTTTAGAAGGAGGTTTATTATGAAATTCTTTCAAATATCATATTTTTCTGTGTAAATCCATAGGTCAGATAAACCGATTTAATTTTAGGGTTGTTATAGTTCCTGTAAATTCAGGGAATTTGAAAATCCATTAAAATACACACAAAACTCAGGGAATTTCAAAATTTATTGCAAAAAAAAAAAAAAGTGTGGGGGGGGGGGATTTAGGGAATGTAGAAAGTTTTTAGAACATCGTAAGAAAAACTTCTCATTATAAAGTTTAATTTCAGTTTTTTAATTGTAAATTGTCGATTTTTTTAGTTTGGGGCAAAATCTTTTTTAAAATTTAAATGCCTTTTAATGAAGTACAATCTAATATGATTTTTACCAATTATACAGTAGGTTAATAAAATATACCCTAGATGTATTCAATTGACTTGTAGATAAGTTAGTTTCTAATGTTGCATGATTCTATATCATTTTCCTTTTAAAAGAGACAAGGAAAACTCAAGGTTTTTTCCCACCATTTTTATGTAGCAACCCTAAATTTACAATTATAAATATTTGAGACTAAACACTTTTTTCAAAATAACCTTTTTCTATTATTTGAAATTTCCAGTGTGAAACTGATTCAGCAGGCCTGTAGATATATACACCTTATTCGATTGAGCTGAAAATTTATACACATATTATAGGTCACAGCCACGCGAACTGTATAAATTTTGATGAATTCAGCACTTTTGGTTTTTTTAAAAGGACAGAAAAAAATATTCTTTATCATTATGGCTTATGGGCCCAAATTTTATAAAGTGTAATAGCGTTTAAATGTCTTATTCAATTGAACTGAAAATTTATACACATATAGGTCACCCTCACCGTTGCACAAATTGTATAGATCTTGGTCCCTTATAGATTTTTAGAGACATAATGAAAAATTCTTTATTATGATCTATAGGCTCAAATTATTTGAAGTGCAATAGCATAAAATTAAACAATGGGAAAAAATACTGAAACACCCTATTATAATTTTCACTTTTGTTTATTTAATGACATGTCGTACTTTAAGTAATCAACCATTGTATAAATAAATTAATGTTCTGAAAGTCAAGTTGAGAGTCTCTTTCATTCTATTATGATCTGATTAATTTATTATATATATTCTCAGTGAGTTATTATGCATTCTTTTGATTTGTAAATAGACTTTACTGTTCAAAGAAAAAGAAAATTTGGAATGAAATATCTTTTTAGAAATTTTTTATTCATGAATTCATCAACCGTGAATATTTATTTAAATCAAATTGGAGTGTAAAGGTTGATATTTTTATTTATTACCAACTATGCGAAAAATACCAGAGCCGGGAATCGAACCCGGGCACCTCCGCTTAACGCACGGATGCTCTACCACTGAGCTACCCTGGCTGACAACCAGCTAGACATTTCTTGCATAATATTCGTTGGCAAAGTCACCGAGTCTGCAAACGCAGATATATCAGGTGAGACAATAAAATCGTAGCACAACTCCATAGACCACGAAATTTCAATTTAGAAATTTTTTATTCATGAATTCATCAACCGTGAATATTTATTTAAATCAAATTGGAGTGTAAAGGTTGATATTTTTATTTATTACCAACTATGCGAAAAATACCAGAGCCGGGAATCGAACCCGGGCACCTCCGCTTAACACACGGATGCTCTACCACTGAGCTACCCTGGCTGACAACCAGCTAGGCATTTCTCGCATAATATTCGTTGGCAAAGTCACCGAGTCTGCAAACGCAGATATATCAGGTGAGACAATAAAATCGTAGCACAACTCCATAGACCACGAAATTTCAATTTAGAAATTTTTTATTCATGAATAAAAATTTCTAAATTGAAATTTCGTGGTCTAGAGCCTTAATCTCATTGCAGAATAAGTTTCGTAATCAAAATTATGCAATAGTCGAAATAAGTGCAAAGCATTGCGAAATACTAAATCCTAGATGTCCGGGTCAACCAATGAGAAAAGGTAGGCAGATTTTAGATTAGCTAATTATCCAATAAGCATTCATAAGAATAGTTTCGGTTCCCGCTGAAATATGCAGTATTTAAGCGGGAACACACGAAAAATCGTGGCTCTTTACGATAATCATTTGCTAAGTAAACTCATGTTTATAGAGGTGCCAATTTTCAATAAGAACTATCAGTAATCAGAGTTACATACTTATGCAACGTGGAGAAGTGAACCGTGTCACGGAATAATTATTATGCAAAAGACTACATATAATAATGAATTGCACTGTTTTTGTAAGCAAATATATAATATATTAATTAAAAAATTAGAAAAATTTCTAAAACAAAAGTAAATAAATATGTATTTCTTTATCTTCTTACAAAATGAAAGCTTTTTTTATTTTTTTTTATTTATTTATTTATTTATTTTTTTTTTTTTTTTATAACCTGCTTTGAATGGGGGGGAAAAACATTTGGATCTCTCTCTCTCATTTTTATTTTTATTTTTTGCTTTATGTACCTTGAATAAAACCTAACATATCTTTTGTTTGATAGTATAGTATGTATTTTAAATTTATTAAGGAAAAACCAATAGATACATCAACTTCAGTAATAAAGCCTAAAATAATTACATATGTGAGAAATATTGAACACTTCTATCACTTTTTTGGTTCTAGAAGTAATCCCTGATCACTAGCTGGGAAACGGCAAGGGGCAGTCAAAATATAAATAATTAGATAAATGAGAAATGAAACAATTCTACTTCTTTATAGGTTCTAGAATTAGAATCTAATAAAGCAAGTTTAAAATGAATATTGACATTTATGTTGCTGATGAAGAAAAACTGGGAAACTAAAGGCTTTTGCAGAGTTTTTAATCAGTGATGGCTAATGGGAGATAAGAAAAGAGGGGGGAGGGGGGGGGTCAAAAAATAATTACATCAGCAAGAAATATTGTGTAATTATATTTCTTTATAGTTTCTAGAATCTTATAGAACAAGTTTAAAATGAATATTGACATTTATGTTGTGGATGGAGAAAGATTGTGAATTGGAATGGTTCTGTTGTGCGTTTGATCATCGATTGTTAGTGGAGTTCCTTATTTTTTAACGAACGATATCCGCGACTTTTTAAAAAGCGTATAATCTGTAATATTTATATGTTGTCCGTAATGCCGTAAATCCGTAATAATTACGGGCAAATCGTAATAATTGGCACCTCTATGTTTAACTGATACTTCATCATGTAAAAGTTTACGAAATAGATTCGCGGTGCCCTTCGGAGTTCACCGAAGTGCTGGCCATCGGAACCTTTTTCCAGAATATACTGCTCAGGATGTCTTCATACTCGGCCCATGACTGCATCTTTAGAACTAAATAAAGGATATTCGTTACTCAAATGGACTCCCTCTTTCTATTATAAGATGATCATACACCATCCATAAACCAGAACATTATTTTTATACATTACACACACATATATATATATACACACACAGTTGAACTTTGTTAACGTGAATTACTTTCAACATGAACTGCTTCCACAATCCCCGTCAAAATGAAGATTAATTTAGTTATATGAAAATTAGAGACTGATAGCATGAACTACTGATAACATGAAAAAAAAATTTCTCCCCCTTGAGATTCACGTTAAAGAGGTTTGACTGTTTATATATGAATATCTCCCCCACCCCCGTAATTTTTTTATATGAGTATTTTTCAAATGAGCTTATCGATTCCCTTAAAAATATTAGGTGACTGACTCATCAATAATAAATTGAAACAAAAGTGATTTTTTTTTTTCATTTTTAAGTGGGAATTTTTTTTTTTTCTCTCATTTTCATTTTTGCAATGCAAAATGTAGTGGAGACTGTTTTGATCTAAATTTGTATAAGAAAATATAGAAGGTTTGTGATGGCGATAACATACAATTTTACTTTATTTATACTTTTCATTTGTACAGAGATTCACTCTCATTGCTAAATCAACAATAAATGTGCAATAAAAGAAAAAAAAAATTAAAAAGTATTAATTAGTGCCCTATAACTACCTATGAATAGACACACATCATAAATTTTTGAAAATGTACTAGTATTATATTTCTTAAGAAAATATACTTGTGTTTTAATATAATGTAATATTTAACTCTAATACCTGATTTTATAATTTTCAGGCATTCCACCAAAGAGATTGCATCAATCTTTTCACACCATCTGCTTTCGTCACAAAAGAAGATGCCTAAAGTTATGGACTTCATTTTGTTATTTCCATTTAAAAAACTGATAACATGGGGGAAATTTTTTTGAAAAACCTTTGTATAAAAAAGATCAAATAAATGTCTTTTTTTAAGAAATGGTGTTTAACAGAAAGTGATTGGAAACCAAAACTGAAATATGTTTACTACAGATTTTAGCAGTTTAATTCACAATGGCTCTACAAATGGGGAAAAATATTTCATAATCTATGAATGACATGTTGCAGCTGCTTATGCATATGTGCAGCTATTATTTTATTCTGTAATATAAAAGCGTTCCATCCTATTTAATTTCAATGCTTTATAGATCAAAAATAATAACCTCTGTGTGCTAATAACATAACTACAATTTCAGAAAAATTATTGATTCTTTTTATGTTTTTATTCTCTTAATTTTGTATAGTTTATTGAAATATTAAAGATGATAAATAAAAATTTTACACTATAAATTGCAAAAAGAAAAGAAAGATGATTGTTTTGTATTGGAATAATTAAGGCACTACTCTTTTTTAAGATACAAGAGAAAAGAAATAATAAAAACTACACATGAATGCATTGCATCTAAGATGGCTTAGCTCCAAAGGCTTATGATCAACAGCTCACCAAAAAATAAACTCTGAACTATTCCTTCCTTGGTGACATGACAGGGTGGCATAGACACCCTGGAAAAGTCAGCAGATTTCATAAATTTTCGTGACTAATTTAAACTTTTAACTGAGTTGCAGAGGTTGGGAAAAAAAACGTGCAATATTGTTTCATTCAGAATGTGACGCGCAACCAGATTATTAAAAACAAAATCTTTTTTTATTACAAGACAATATATTTTCAATTAAAATACACATTTAAAAAAACAATTAAAATATAGACGTTTTGAAACTCATCCGAGTTTCCTCATCAGTATTAAAAACAACATATTTTGCAAACAATACGTACATACTCCAAGAATTTTATAGTAGTATAGAATATTGAGGTGCCAGTGTGCAAGCTGAATTGATAGTGTGGAGATGGCTGGCAGTATGCCAATCCTCAAGGAAAGTACAAGACTTAGTATAACCAGAGTTTAAAATGTTTATATTATCAAAATCGGGGATGTAATCTGTTTCTATTGTATGGATTACGATTTTAAAATATTGGTTACAATTTTTATATGATCATTTGTGCTCCTGCAATCTAATTTTGGTTGTATGGCCAGTTTCATCTATATAAACATATTTATAATCTTTGCGTGGAATTAGATATATTACAAAAGTTAGATCCAAAAAGGCAATTTTAGATTTAAAGTTAAAACGAATGTTTTTTAATTGTTTAATTGGACAGAAGGCAGTATATTATGTGGTTTAAGTAATTTAGCAATACGTTCTGAAGGAAAACCAAAATATGGCATAGAAATATGTTTTTTTAGTAGTTATTGAATTGTTCATCTGCATTGGAAGAGAGGGGGGGAGGTTGTAGGAGAAAAAGAAAAAGAGGGGAAACGGATAATTTTTTCACGATAAATTCGTTTTAACCAGATAGGAGGGTAATTGTTATTAAAACCTGAAAAATTCTTTTAATTTCCAACTTAAAAAGCGTCTCATTACTGCATAACCGAAGAGCTCTACTAACCAATGTCTGGAAAATGGCAATTTTATGAGAATTAGGATTAGCAGAATGAAAATTCCGATACTGACCTGTAAAACTGGCCTTACGATAAACAGAAGTTTGAAATATATTAGGTGATTTAGAAGCACATTCAACAAAAACATCAAGAAAGTGCAAACTATTTTTTTTTCTACTTCCAAAGTAAACTGAATAGCTGGACATAATGAATTAGAAAAGGCAACGACCTCATTTATATGTTGTTCTTCAATTAATTAAAAAAAGTCATCAACGTATCTATGCCAAAAAAGAATTTTTTCACTTAAACTATCATTAATTTTGTTTTCCAAAAATGCATAACAATTTCTGCTATGCAAACACTAGCATGCGAGCCCATAGGCATACCATGAATTTGTTTATAATATAATTCATTAAATTTAAAGCAATTACAAGATAAACAAAACAAAAAATACTAATTTAAAAATTGATTCAATATTAAGTATAGAATGAGTACTATCTGCAGGATAAATTTTCTTTATAACATCGCAAGCAAAATTAATAATGATGGAAGTAAAGAGAGAAGCAACATCTAAAGAAATCATTATACAGTTTGGGAGAGGGGGGGGGGGCTTAAAATTTCTTAATTCAGAAACAAACTGAAAAGAAGAATTTAAACTAAAGGGTGAATTTAAGGTAAAAGGTTTAAGGAGACTCTCTACCTATCGTCTCCGAAAGCCAAAGCCAATGTTATTCTATGGGAAATTTTGCCCCATTATAATTCCTTAACTAATACATATTTTTAAATTCTGTTTTCCCTTTCCGAAAATTTACAACTATTAAACAATTTATCGCTTTTTAAAAATTGATTTTTTTTTTTTTTTTTAAGATTTCATTTTTAAGCTCAAAAATGAAAAATTTCACATTATGAAAATTCGCATTTTACAACCTCAAAATAAAGTATTAAAAATTTTTAAAAATAATTTTTAGAAAGCGAGAAATTGTTTAATAGTTGTGAAGTTTCTGAATGTGTAAATGGAATTTAAAAATATATGTTAGTTAATGAATTATAATGGGGCGAAATTCTCCATAGAACAACATTGGCTCTAGCTTCTGGGGACGATAAGTGGAGAGGCCTCCTCTTAAGTAAAGACGAAATAAAATGAGCAAGGTTAGTAAGAGGGGAACAGGAGTAATCAATTATAGGTCTAAATAGAATACCAGGTTTATGTAATTTTGGCAACCCATACTAATATAACACCTTAAAGATTTAGCTGCAACATTAATTTGATCATTTTTTGCAAATTCACTTATATCTTTATTTAAAACAGCATATGTAGAATTGTCATTTAAAAGTTCTAAAGATTTATCAGTATACTCAGATTGAGATTTATCCATAATAACCATGAGACAGCCTTTGGCTGCTTTAGTAATGATTAGCGAATCATCTTCAGAAAGAGATTTTAAGACAGTGAAATCAGCAGGATAATGTTGAGATTTTGAATGCACTTTATATATTAGCAAAGTTCTTGTGATTTCAATACGAAGTGGATGTTTAATAACATTATCCAGTTTAGCTAATGATAGCTCAACTCAACACATGCAAAAATATTAGGGATGTCAATTCTTTTACTTTCAATAGCATAATTCATTCCACGATTCAAAATATTAAGTTCAGAATCAGATAAAACTCTAGATGATAAATTTTTAACCCAGTTATTGTTAGGTTTTTAATTTGTACAGTATTTAATTTGTACAGTATTTATTTGCACAGTTTTTTGTAAAGTAATTTATTAAACTTATTTTCTAATTTCAATTTAAGAGTTGTATTATTGTTTATTGGGATTGTCTTTCAGTATGTAATAAATTTTATCATTTTTATGTGGAATTTTAGCTCCTCTATTATACTATAAGCATGGGTAATTTTCTATTTGTGAAAATATTTTCATTTTTTTTTTAACCTTCCAGCGGGTGCGCGTATGTGAGAGATACACTAGCGGTGAATCCTGTTGTATATCTTAAAGTCAGAGAGCATTTGGAACACTTATCTTTGGCTATTCACTCAGTATATATTGATCTATTTTTAGTTATCTTTTGAACCTCAAGACAATGATATGAAGCTGTATATTTGCTATTTGTATTTGAAAAATACGCACGACCGTTCATGTAATGTTTTGTTGTATTTGGGGTTTTTTTTCGCCAAAATGATTCTTTGTTGTTTTTGTTTTAAACTTTATTATTTTAAATATTTTTAAAATTAATAAACTTTTTATTTTACATTTTTTATTAAAAATGACAAAACATCAACTATATTCTTAATTTTATTTTCAAATAATTCCGATGTTTCTTTGATTACTTTATATTGATTTTGTGCTTTCAGTTTCATTCTTTCATTTTTTTTTTTTTTTATGAATAAAAGTTCCAATTGAATGTTCTTATTAATCTTCAAATGGTTATAGTATAATTAAAATATTGATATACTTTAAAATACGTATTTTAAAGTAGTGTATGTGAAAAATACGTGCGACTTTTCATGTTTGTATAAGCAGCGCGCCCGCTGGAAGGTTAAAAAACATTGTGCACACAGTATCTCATAAACAAATGAGTGTGAAAGAGGTTGACCAGTTTTAAAATATCACTTCTGACACTGGCAACAAACCCCCCTTTTTTTTTCAACATTCTAATTTGAACACTTATTCGAAATTTGATATTTTGGTGGGAGAATAGGCTAAAATTTCACTTAAACATTTTTATGAGGATCTTTTGTTTTTGTAAAAATGCTGCACAAGTTTTAAATTGTTATTTATAATAATCGCATGAATATCATTGACTACAGTCAATCTATTTTATAAGTTATTTGAAATTCGCAATTTTCTTAACAGGACGGAATAGAGCAATATCACCAGGGTTCCCACAGGTCAAGAAAAACCTGCAAAACCTAAAAAAGTCAGGAAAAGCAAAATTGAGCTAAAACATCAGGAAAAAGCAAATCTCAATTAAATGGTCAGGAAGTAACAAATCAGTCGAGGAAAAAATTGAGCTTAAAAGAAAAATGCAGAGTTCTGGAATTCCCAATCCATTCATTTCTTATCATAGCAGTGTGTTATGCTTTTCTAGCTATTTAATTTCTAAACTTGACATGTCTTCAAATCAATTTTTTCTTGTAATTCAATAATAATAGGAACAAAATATTTGCTGATAACAGATAAATTATGAAGAAATTAAAGGGGATATAACTGAGTATTAGTAGCTGGACAAGGGAGAACGAAGGGCTGCAGATAAAATAACTTCTGATATTGTAAGCAGAATTGCCTACTTTTATAAGTTATTTCAAAGCATTGTTAGTACCCACCTTTTTTTCATATGAGTATTTTTGAAGAATAAGCTTTTCTTATTTAATCATAGTCACATATTCATACTTGCCAACCATCTCCTTATGAACCGTATAATTTTTAGTACTCGCCTTTTTTTTCACACCAATAATTTTTTAGAGTAATTTTAGCCTTATTTAATCGTAACAACATTTGGAGAGAATAACTCTAAAAAATTTAGTGGTGTGAGAAAAGGGCATTAACAATTGTAAGGTTATTAATGAAATGGTTGGCAAGTATGCATATTTGAAAAAACCATTTTACCTTTTTATTTATTTTTAGTTTTTCATTGTGCTATTGGTATGAGGAACTTGAGTAATAATGAAAATTTTATACTTTGGTTTTTTGACGATTTTACACATTTTGAGATGTTAAGGAATCTGAAAATCAGACTCTCTCAGAGGGTAAACAATCAAGGCCTTAGATCCCATGTGTAGTCAACTGACCTTAAGTTGAACACCACCACTGAAAATCACAAAATTGATGTATTGTTGGTTTATAGGTTAATCTGTGTACACATTATCTCAAAAACAAATGATCATAAAGAGGTCAGACAAGTTTAAAAATATTACTTATGATACTAGAAAATACACTGCTGATTTGCACGATTTTCATTTAGAAACTTATTGGAAATTTACTATCTAATTTGGAAGAACAGAATAGGAAGAAATTTTGCTTAAATGTGCATTAAAAATATTTTTATTGTGAGGATATCAGACCAGCTTTAAAATATCATTTCTGATATTAGTATAAGTATACTATCAGGGTTCATTCTAGACTTAAAAAAGGGCAGGGTGCTAAAGGCTGGAAAGGGCATTTTAGTCCTGTAAGAAAACAATTTTTTTTCAAAAAAGGGCACTCATTTTTACTTTCTTCTACATTAAATAGAAGAAAATATTGGATTCGTAAATGTTTTCGACTTACGGTTTTTGATAGATTTACACACTTTGTGAGATCCAGAACATGATTTCAACATTTTTAGAAACTGTCTATCTATCCATCTGTCGGTATGTATGTATGACAAAAAATTTGTGGCTACGATATCTCAGGAACTACTGCACAAAACTGCATATAAATTTATATGTAAATGCACCTTGACATAAATTTGTGCCTATGAACGTTTATTGTCAATCACTCAGCATGTGGCGCTGCTATAACAGCGATTTTTGCAATTTTAGGGGATGCTATGTCTCAGGAACTACTACACAGAATTAGATAAAATTTACATGTAGAATGTAGTACACCTTGACATACTTAATATTATAACAATATTTGGTACCCATTGCTCAACAGGTAGTGCTACTATACAGCGATTTCCGCATTTAAAGGGAAGGCTATATCTCAGGTTTTATTGTATATAATCGAACAAAACTTAATATGTATGAGAAAACCATTATGAGACATTATGTTGATTCCATTTAGATGCATGCCGACCAATAGGTGGTGCTGCTATACTGCAAATTTTACTGAGAAAAGAAGGCTATATCTCAGATTCTAATGTATATAATTGCACAAAACTTGGTATACGACAGAACCCATATTAAACAAAATTCTGATTTAATTTGAGATACAATTTGCCCCGTGAATTAAAAGGTTAAATGTCAACCTTTTGTATACATATTAAACAGTAAGTGGTGATATAGAAGAAAGTTTTGTGATGGTCACAACATACTAGTTTAAAAAAAAGCATCATGTTAAAAAAAAAAAGTACAATTGATGTATTTCTTTATACAGGTACATGATGTTTCATTTTTTCCCCTAAATAAAATTAAACATTCACATTTCCTATTCATCCCATAATGGTTTATCTAACTAATCTATGTTGATTTCATTATGTTTTATGCATTACAAAATTAGTAGAATGTTTTAAATAAATACCTGTCACAGACCGTAATGTATATGAACTCTTTTGTATGTTCCTTTCTGTACACAAATCACAGCATTACTTAAGTCTATTTTTTCCCTTTTAATAACGTTTATGTTTTTGTGGGGGGGGGGGGGGGCGAGAATGAGAAATTGTTAATTGTTTATTTTGAGTTTCAATAGACAAATAGACTGTTTCTTTTTTTATTTTTTTTTCTCCTAAATGAAATTGAAAATGCATATTTCCTTTTCATCCCATAATGGACATCTAACTAATCAATGTTGATTTCATTACGTTCTATGCATTATAAAGTTAGTAAAATATGCGTTTTAAACAATACCTGTCACCACAGAACATAATATATATGAACTCTTTTGTATGTTCTTCTCTGTACGCAAATCACAGTGTTACTTAAGTCTATTCCCCCTCCTTTTAATAACGTTTGTATTTTCGTGTGTGAGGAGGGGGGGGGGGGATGGTAAAAATTGTGAATTGTTTAGTTCCGAGTTTGAATAGGCAACAGATTTTATTTTTCTCCTTAATTATGATTTTTATTCACTATTAATGATAAAATATATCATTTTACATATTTTACTTTTCTTGTGTGTGTGTGACCGATGGATAAATTAAACAGTGATTATTTATTTATTTATTTATTTATTTTTTATAAAGAGCGAGATTTTTGTGAAGGGTTCGCATTTTATTTTCGCGATTTTTGTGAAGAGCTCGTTTTAAATTACCGATTTTTATGAGAGGACTGTTTAAGATCACTGTTTTTTTTTTTTTTTTTTTTTGAAGGATTCCTTTTTGGACCCAATTTTTTGCCTGGTAAATCTTTGTTCCCCTGCGATTTTTGGAGAACAGTTTTTATAAATTGCTCTTTTTTTAATTCCCTCACAATTACTGATTTTTGTGAAGGATTCGTTTTTGAACCCATTCGTTTGTAAGAGTTCGTTTTAGTAAAATATGTTTTAAAGACATACCTGTCACAGACTGTAATGTATATGAACTCTTTTCTATGTCCTTCTCTGTACACAAATCACAGTGTTACTAAGTCTATTTTTTTCCTTTTAATAATGTTTGTACTTTTGTGTGTGAGGAGGGGGGAATGGAGAAAATTGTGAATTGTTTATTTTGAGTTTCAATAGGCAAATAGAATGTTTTTTCACCCTCCAGAATTATGATTTTTATTCACTATTATATTAAAGATAAAATATATCATTTTACATATCTTTATTTATTTATTTATTTTGTGTGTGTGTATGACCGATGGATAAATTATACCCAATATTTTCTTGACTCATTGCGATTATCGATGAAATTCGCTTTTTTTTTATTTTATTTTATTTTTACTAGGTCTTTTAACTTTACCAGACAGACCCTTATACTTTATTATTTCTATTAGATAGCATATTACAAAGTGGATCTGAATCTAAGACGTTTCAAGGCGTTCTAAAAATATTTCCAATGTGAGACAGACAGAACAAAATAATACATAGGCATGTGTGAACTGCCTATAAAACAGAAAATTTTAAGTATATTTTCTTTTTCTATAATTTTCGATTAGACTTTTTTTTTTTTTTTTTTCCCCCAATTAGCACTTCTAGTATTGTTTGTTTATGTAAAACGCTTGTAGTTAATCATGTAAATAAGAACTGTAAAAGGGATCTTTTTCTTCTTTCTCTTCCCCCCTTTTCCCTCCCTTTGGGTTCTGCGTTTGATTCTGATAAGTGTCACTTAAAATAAACACATTTATTTTCCTTTTTAGAACTTTGATTACGTAATGCTGCACTCTGTTAAAGTGTTTATGTGGAGTGTGTGAGGATTATTGGGGCACTTTAGTTAGATAACAAAAATAATTTGAAATGTGCTAATTTCGTTACGTTGGATTAATCGTGAAATATTTAATTATGCTTTAGCTTAACATATATATATTAATTCTTTCTTTTATGTTCTTATTATTTACTTTACCTAATTTATTTATTTGCGTATTTTCGTCTCTATACTACATCTGCAACATCATCTGAGTAATCTATAATAATAAATAAATAATAAAAATGCCCCAAACGACTGGCGGTTTAGCTATAAATCCCTTTTTTTTTTTCAAGTTTATTTCTTTACATCAATATTAGAACTTTAGTAAAATTTATTTTCAAATAATGATAAAATAAATAAGAAAATATAAAAAAGACTTATCTTTTTTCAGCTAAAGAAGTCAGCCTTATCCTGAATCTTGCGGTCATTATGCTTTTTAATTTTAACACTTGAAAGCACTTTTAATATATTTAACTATTTACTTATAGAAAAAAATCAAATCTTGACGAAAACTGCTGTATTCGATTAGTTTTTGGTGTTCAAAATCAAAAACAATGCAAGTTGAAAAATTAAAAGTAACATATTCTAATGGATAGAACCATAGAACGAAATTAGATACAAAAACAACGACGTAATGCTAACCCATCAGACGATTGTTCGTATTTTTTGCTTCCATATAAAGAAGTAGTTTCCAATATTTCTTTGTATATTAGCTATATTATCAGCAGACGATTTTTATTAATTAAATCGGCAGACGATTTCCATAAGAGTTTGTTTCTGAAGTCGATATTTCCTTCGAATCGTTGGTCCGTTTCAGCCCGAAATTTTCGTTTTTCTTGAGGGGCACTTTTTCAGATTTCGGGGCGCGCGATCAAGTTCGAAGGGCAACGGGGCGGAATTATTTTATCGAAAGGGCAATCGGGGCACGGCGCCCCGTTAACCCTGCCTAGAATGAACCCTGTATTCTATTATTTACAATTTTCTTAACTGGGGAAAAATAGAGCAGAATTTTGTTTAACATGCATAATTTATGAAGAATATTTTCATCATAAAAATATCAAACCACGTCTAAAATATTTATGATACTGGCTTGAACATCATTGACTATAAATATTTTAATTAGAAAATTTCGCAAGTTATTCTAAATTTAAGATTTTCTTAATATAACAAAATAAAGTAAATATTGTGTTCTTGATATTTATTTGTTCTTTTAATAAATATAAAATTAGATTGTAGTTTTCAATTATTTTTTTGAAAAATAAGAATGTTTGATCAGCTGCATAATTTACCAACATGTCTATATTGAATTTCAATTTGTTTTAAAATTTAACGTGAAAGTCAGGAAAAACCTGAAAAAGTATTTTCTTTCCTTGAAATAGTGTAGGAACCCTGATCACATGAACTTGCATCATGGGAATTATTGGATTGGAAGTTGTATGAAAACTGAAATATGAAACTGACCCTAATAATATTAAACAACATATTAGAATGAGGTAAGTGTACCGAAGCAGAGGGGGGTAGCCTAGTGGTTGGAGCATTTCATGCAATCTTATTCCTATGGCTGAAAAATAAATATAGGATGTCATTCTATTCAGACTGTTTTTTAGAACATAAGAACTTTCATCGACATGCATTCAGCAATTTCAATGCGAGAGAACGTGGGAATTCATGAATTTTTTTTTATTTTTTTAAATGTGAGGAATCTGAAAATGACAAAATTAGTTTGTATGCATAGTATCTCAAGAGACCAGTTTTAAAACTTATTACTTATTACATTGCAAAAATCCTATTTTATACACTGTCCTATTTGCTGCCAGAAATTCTCTAATTTGAGAAAATACGTTCTGACAATGTAATTTTTTCGTAAATTACGCGTATTTTCTCAAATTACAGAGAATTTCTGGCAGCAGATAGGACATATTTTTTACAGTGTATGCTTATTGGATAATTGTTAGAAACATTTTTGCCATATAAATTTTCGCTTCCACTTCCAATTTTCACAAGAACTTTATTTAAACTCATGTATACCTATGAAAGGACATCTAAAAAAGGGAGTTAAAAAAAAAAAAAAAAAAAAAAAAAAAAAAAAAATCCATTGAGCTGTTTCTTACGTAGTGTTGACTCTAGGGCGATTTAGCAGGGCGCAGCGCCCGGCGGCCCTTTACTAACACATTTTTGCGCCCCGCGGCCCTTATTAACTTATTTCTAGTGCCCAGCGGCCCTTGTATTTTTCACAGGGTTGCCAACTGCTCCGATTTCTGCGGAGTTTCTCCGGAAAAATTTAAAAACTCCGCAAGTTATTTTTTATGCTCCGCAAATTCTGTCTTGACCATCTAGAATCAAGCTAAATATATTTTATTAAATTCATAAAACTGAATAGTGGCAGACACTGAAAAAAAAAATATACATATATACTATTCTTTTTTCTTTCTTTCTTTTTTTTTGCCTTGCACACATCTAGACAGAAATCGCGATCCAATCCTTATCAACTTTTGATTTTGCATTTTCAACAGCTGCCGCATAAAACATTTTTTGAATTTTATTTTTTATCTATGAAAGCGCTTCAACGCCTCTTGAAAATCACAAAATAACAAAACTAACTTTTACAATCTAGCTGAAGAACCACACGCTTCATTGTACAATATTCATAAATAAATAGTAAAGAAAAAAAAAAAAAAAAATTCTAGTAAAATTCATTGTGTAATCGAAATATTGCTGACTCAGAACGGGAACAAATATTTGTTTACATTAGCTATGAGTGTGTTTAATTAAAACCACAAGCTGAAAGGGGGAAAGAAAGAAACCGAATGCTATGATTATGCGGTATTTTGATTTTCATTTAAACTATATCAATGTTTTAGTTATCTTAATGCTTAATACGTCGCTAAAAAATAATACTTTCTAACGAAATAATTGTTTATTTTAATTATTTATCGATAAAAATAATGGATTCAAAGCTACTGAACTTTAAGTACGATTGACAACGCAAGGAATCTAAGACCAGGAAGAGGTATCTTCCGTGGGAGACTTTCTAAAGTGTTTCAGGCCGTAATCACGCGAGTTTTGGAGAAAACAGTATAAAGCCAGACTTTAACGGAGGAACTGTCCTCTGTAATAGGAAACTTTCTTAAGTGTTTTAATATACAAGTTTCTGAGAAAATCATGGAAAATTTCAAACTTTATCGTACCAAGTACCTACCTTTGGAGAAAGAAAAAGAATATTTTCTGTGCTTTTTGTTGGGATAACTGAATACGTGATAACTTAGTTTTTATAGTGAGTGGGTGATTCTAAGAAATTTTCATATCTGAAAATGGGACTTTTCACAAAAATCGTCGGATTTAAAATGGATTCGTCACAAAAATAGCACAAGAAAATTGCATATTTTATAAATCAGCCGCAAAAAATGACATTTCAGTAATTAAAAAAAAAAAAAAAAAAGCTGATTTATGACTAAATAATTACACATTTTTAGAAAATGCAAATCATGATTGAAAAAAGCAAGAAATTCATCGATTAGCATCAAAAGCCTTTTTCAGCAATTAATTGCGATTAAACATAAATTTTGTTAATTAGCGGCGAAATGATTGCGTGTTTCCGTTATCGGCTACAAATGTATCGTGATTTACTGAAATCAACTGGGAAAAAAAAAAAAAAAAAAACTTTATTGGCTAGCAGCTAAATGATAGCATATAAAAAGTAAATTTTTTATTTTTAGTGGGTAAGCGATCCCATATTTGCGAAATCTACTTCAAAATTATTCCTGATTTCCGACATTCCGCTTTGAAAAAAAAAAAAAAAAAAATGCAAATTTCATTGATTAGTGGCAAAATAGTTGAGTATTTAAGATTCAGCTTTCAGAAGAATGCATAGTTAATAGATTAGTAGCTAAATAATAGCGTGTTTCGGCAATCGGCCGCATAATAATCGTGTATTTCAGAAATCCACTTTGAAAAAAATGCGCAATTTTTTACCTATTAGGAGAAAAAAATAATTTAGTTTCGAGTAAACGTATTTTTTGACAATTAGCTGTGAAATAATCCGGTATTTTTTAATTCATCTGTAAATTTTCACATATTTCTGGATTAGGTTTTGAAAAAAGTGCGTATTTCATCGATTAACAGCAAAGTTTGGTATTTGGGAGATGTAGCTGTAAAAAGGGCTCAAATTTCATCGATTAGCAGCCAGATAATTGTATATTTCGTTAATAATTAACCCTATTTTCGATATACTTAACTGCAAAAATATCGCAAATTTTAGGAATCAGCTTTGAAAGAAGAGTGAATTTTACCAATTAGTTTCAAAATTATAGTATATTATTAGCAATTATTTGCTATTAAACGTAGATTTTGTAAATTTGCAGTGAAATAATTACGAATTTCGGCAATTGGTCGTAAAAATATCGCGAATTCTGTCAAATACGGGAAAAACAGCATATTTATTTAATTAACGGTAAAAACGTAATTCTACCTCCCCCCTCCCCTTACATTTTGTAAGTGACATATTTCATTCAAAAATGTAAAAATTTTCAAAATTGTTTCTCATAAAAATCTGATTTTGTCTTGGTACATTCTATGATATAATATTATCTGTACAAGCTTTTTTTTTTATATCTGATTTTCTTTTCTTTTAAAATTTCATTATTTTGTTTATTTATTTATACTTTGGAATAGAGGTCTGATCGGGCCGAAATTTTGAGGCCCGGCCCGTACGGAAGCTTTGCTTACCCGACCGACCCGGTATGAAGTCAAAAAATTCGGCCCGACCCGATTCAAAAAAATGTAAAATAACAAAAAAGAAAAAAAAAATGCATGCCTTTCTATGAAAAAGATTTTTAGTATGTGTTTTGCAGAAGTTTTATATAACCAAACAGTAGTATGTTCTTTAACAAAACTACTGAACTTTTACAAGATAATTATATATAAAGAGAAATTCATTATTATAGACAAGGCACAAAGAGAAACAGAAAGTCAAATCGAAAATATTAGCATTCATTAAACAATACAGGAAGGTATTTAAAATGGTTAATACCACTAAAAATGCACTTTTCTCTTATATTCCGTAACGTATCCGAATCTTTCATGTGATCCGGTAAACAAAACTTTAATGTTAATCCTACCATATTGAATAAAAAAGTTGTTTTTGACCATGATAAGAATGATGCTACTTTCATCCACTGGAGAAAAGGAAAAGGGGCCTTTAGAGAAAAAGTTAAAACGAAAGGATTTTTATCGCCTTCATTCCACCTAAATGCAACAGATCATAAGAAACAAAGTAATGTATCTAATTTATTTTGTTATGTGCATGTATGCAAACTGGTAGTGACATGCATACTATTTTGAATAGGAAACCATCTAATATTACTTTAAATAAAATATATTAATTTCGAAGCATGCTAAAAATATTTGCGAAAAATCAGATTTCGAACAGACAGACTGATAGACAAATTGAAGTTAGAGATTTTTTTAACAAAATAGAACTTTATGTGACATACCAGCCTGTAAAATTATGTAAAATAAATGACAAAAAATATTTTTATCATTTTCTTTTTTCGTTGATTAACAAGGAAACCAGAAAAAAATTCGGCCCGACACGGCCCGGAGAAAATTTCATTCAGGCCCGGCCCGGTCCGAGTATAGAGTATACACAAAAAAACTGAGCCCGAGCCTGAAAAAAATTTTTAAGCCCGAGCCCAGCCCGAGAACAAATTAAAAAATTCGGCCCGTGCAGACATCTACCTTGGATACATTGCTGCTATAAAAAAATTAGTAAGTTTTTTTTTGTTGTTGTTGTTGGGGGGGGGGGGGCTACATTTTGTAAGTGATATATTATGAAGATGTTATAGTGCCCTTTTTGAATTATTGAGAATATTAGAGTGCCCCTTTTGAGAATACTAAAGTGCCCTTTTATCGAGTTCCCCCCAGCGGCCCTTTTGTTCTAGAGTCAACACTATTCTTACGACACCCTCTTCCAAGACCTAAAGTTGATCTATCTAATCAGAATGCCAATCAATATTTCAGAACTAATACATATGAACAGACACTTGATAGAAAGTTTATACAGCAACTTTAAATACATTTTGAGTACTCACTTTATAGACATAAAAAAATGCACTCGCCATATGGTGACAAAACAAAATAAAGTACAACTCTTTTTTATTTATTTATTTATTTTTTTCTTCTTTCGTGAGCAACAAAAGAACGAATATGTCATTAATAGACCACAAAAAAAAAAAAAAAACTGCAACATTTTAGCAATTAATTGCATTCAAATTACAACAAAATTATTTTCAGCCTACAAGTGTGACACATTTTAAAGCAAATGTTTCATTGATTTGCAGCAAAATAATCACTTATTAAGGATCAGCTTTCAAAAAATTGCAAATTTTGTTATTCAGTGGTAGAATTATGCTGCGAACAAATATCACATATTTCAGCAATCAGTTGCGATTAAACTTTTTTTTTTTTTTTTTTTTTTTTTTAAACCAGTAGCAAACTAGCTCTACATTTCTGCAATTGGCCACAAAAGTATAATAGCATTTTATCAATAAGCAATTTAAAAAAAAATTGGAAATAAATGGCCTTTCCTGACATCTACTCAGTAAAACTTCAGGTTCAAAGTTACCTTTTGAAAAACTCACCAATCTTAAAACAGAACCTTTATAAAAAAAAAAAAAAATCGGCAAATTTAAAATGATACATTTAAGATGTCTGTTTCTTTAAAAAATCAAATAACAAAATTATTCATTTTGGTGTATCTGTTAGGTATTGATATACTTTTGCCTCACTAGAGGGTGCCAGAGGTCCCGTTGAGATGAGATTCGAAGAACATTTTTTTGTTTACTCTCGCGGGACATTAGTTTAGCTTTAGTTCTGTGTTAGAATGGAGAGCAACTGGTCATGAAATAGTATTTTGCTTTCGGGGTCTTTTTGGCCTGATTTTATTATTCAAGGAGCTATCGTTTAAGAAATAGAAAAAGTAGCTCCTAGATTAGATTTAGTTTTAGTTTGTCTTTAGTGAAGAGAGCAACACAATGAAATAGAATGCTCTCGGGGTCTTTTTGGCCTAATTTTATTATTCATAGAGCTACGGTTAAAGAAATAGAAAAAGTAGCTGATAGATTAGATTAGTTTTATTATAAATCCATTTTTCTCAAAGTCTAATTTTAGAAATAGTATTGCTAAAAATAGAATGAAATGGATGTTCGATGTGCACGAAAGGAATACCTTTTTGTAAATAGTGTTATTTTCATCATGTAAATATTTTATTTAATAAACTGTATATATTTTATCGTCTTAAAGAAGAAGCTATTATTTCTAGAAAAACAAGTGTCCGTTATTAGTCTTCATTTTTTAACGTCGAAGAATTTTACAGGTAAGAAGAATATTAAAATATCAGTTTGATTATTATTACTTTGAAATTAAAATGATTAGAAATCATTAAATAATTATTTTGATTAAATGAAATAGCCTGCAATCTTTATATTTCAAAGAGTCTAGAAGACTCGCTTTAAGCCATTCAGAAGAATGGCGTTATAACAGTATCAGTAGAAATATTTCAGAAAAAGATAAACGTATAAATTTAAAAGATCTACCCAACCACTAGCATGTAACCCAAAATTTCAATTTTCAGGGCTAAAACATTTTTTTTTTTTTTTTTTTTCCATTTTCGAGATAATGAGAGTCATATATCTCTCACACATAAACTGACCAATTTTCAAATTTATATCATAAAAACTCAATATTGAAAGTTTTGACCAAATACAATACTTTCATCATTTATAGTAATGATAAATGTAAAGTAATGAAAGTAAAAGATCTTACTGTATAACGGAAAATCCAACCCCCATTAATGTGTGATTTTTATTTTTTTTTTTTTTTAATATATTTCAATATTTTAAAATAAAAATTCAAGCTTAAAACTATGCTTAGTTACATAGCTCCTTACGACAAACAAAATACAGAAAATTGTCTGTGTTTTATCTTTCATGCTACATTTTACACATAAGATCTATATTTCTGATTGAGAAGAATAATAAAAACAAATTCTATTAATATAATCCTAATTATTGATATGAATTTCTTTTTTAACATTTCAATTGATTAACTTTAATAATTACTGGAGTAAAAAAAAAAACTTACTAAAACTGTAATTAGTTCATTTTTATTTAAAATGTTTTCTTTTACATGAGATGGGGACAAAATTCAAACCAAATATTATGACAAAATTTAAAATTTACATAAATAACATTTAAATGTAAATAAAACTCTCACAATACTCATAGCCATTGTGGTGTCACAGTTATAGCAATATATTCAGAAACAGAAATAAAAAGAATACTTTAACAAAAAATATGACATCACACTAGCACAAGGAAAAGTAAATTGTTAACCTTCATGTAAAAAAGAAAAAGAAATGTATGACAACCAGGAGTAATAGAAATAGGTTTGCAAAAATGAAGAATTAAAAAAAAAAAAAAAAGGTGACTTAGTAAATTACTTAAGCTGAGTGTGGAAAGGAAAAAGGTGTAATAAAGCAAATTGTTTCTTGAACTTACAAAGAATATCTAACAAGATTGTTCCTGGCTATATCATTAAAGTAGTGACAGCTCAATTAGCAGAAAAATTTATTTAGTCATGTGTTGTACTCAACAAACATTTGATAGAAATGTCACTTCATCTTAAATTAAACAGTTATACAATAACATTAAATTTATTTATTAGAAATAATTTTGAAGTTTTCACAAATCAAAATATTTTAAATAACTGAAAAAATTATATATGTTTAGAATGATTCAATAATGAAAAATACTTTATGGTCCCACCACACATATTTATTTTTGATTTTTCATTTCAACTGGGATAGATATATTACATATACACAACAGAAATGGCTTGTAAAACATACATAAATAAAATCTTTATTTTTCACAAAATTTCAAATGTCTATAATCACAAATACTTCACTTCTGCCGGGATTTTCATGTACTTGCATTGCAGAATAAGTTATAGCTTTTACTTCAGTCCCCTAGAAAAGTAAATGAAGTGAAAGACATCCTGTATAAAATATTTTAAAAGCTTGAAAATCAACAGATTTATTCAGCTTAGCACATTGCTTGCAGATCACATAAAAGTATGTTTTTTAAGAAAAATGACTGCCACTTTAAGACATTCCTCTAAAAAAAAAACTTTACTTTAAAAAAAAAACTATTTTATGTATTTGTAATTTAAATTTTTTCAAACGGAGCATATTACACAATAATTAGTTAAATATTAACGTTATGAAGCTCCATACCTTTTTAGGTCATATAGTGGCTTTCGGTGGCGGATCTGTGAGCGAGTTGCTCCCATATGCTTTTATTTCATCAAATTTATTTCATGATCATTAAATATCTAATTAATTACAATTAAAATTATTAAGTTTTAATAATCCTCTTAATATATATCAGATTTATTTCAAAATTATTAAATTCTTAGTTAGAAATTAAAATAAATAATCTTTATTAATTTTAAGAAAGAATTCAGCAATAAATCTATTGATCTCCTTTTAGCATAATGCAATATATATATTGGGGATCTTAAACACATTTTAATTTTATATTCCCTGAAAGGAACCATTTTTATTTCACTGCAATTCTTAATAAATCTATTTATATCTATAGCTGTAAAAATCCATTAAGCGATTTCCATTATTATTTTTATATATTTTTGTTTAACTCCATATACACATGAAGTAATTAATTTGCAGTTTGAGATAATCTAAATGCCTCTTTTTCAGACATCACGTCAATATAATTTATAATGATGTGCCCCTGCTCTTAACCATTATTTTGGCGCAGATATGTATGCCAAGTTAGGGTTGCATTTTTTTCAACCGTCTTTTCTAAATTTAAAATTCCCATTAGAATAACATTGATTAAAACAAAGAAAACTTAATTGGCGCCGTTGGCTTCTGGATGTTGTGATGTTTCCACAATCTGGCAGATTACAAGTGGGTAGTCGGTCATGATTGCTGGGACTTCGACTAAGATCACCGTACTATCAAGATGTAAAATTTTTGTAAAATGAAATCTCTCTCTCCTCCATCACCATTTTTAACGAATTCATAATTTATGGATACGTTCTGGGTTGCCCTCTATTTATATGTTTTAATATCTCAATAAAATATTCACGGCTTTTGAAATTACTGGATTGAGATTTATTTATTTTTTTAAATGACTTTTGTTTTGACTTAATTTTTAGAGGACTGTGGCATATTAATGCCACACAATTCGCCCCATCTTTAGCAACCTTTCTCATGGCTTGCAGTAACACTGGGTGTTGTTTCTTGCTTTCTTTCTGACATTCCTCCACAAGGTGGCACCAAACTTGACTTAAGCCTGCGCATGATTCATGCAGGTTTAAGTCAAGTAATTCAAGCTTAAGTTAAATAAGTCATTCTTGAAATGGGCACGAATCATGCGCAGTTTTAAGTCAAGTTTGGCACCACCTTCTGGAGGAATGTCAGAAAGAAAGCAAGAACCAACACTCAGTGTTACTGCAAGCCACGAGAAAGGTTGTTGAGGATGGAGCGGATCCATCACCGAAAGCCGCTACGACCTAAAAAGGTATGGAGCTTCATAAGGTTAATATCTAACTAATTATAGTTATGTATTTGTGTTTAACATTTTATGTCTTGCTGGCGTATACCGTAAAATTCTGATAGTAACCCCCCCACCCAAATATACCTTGCTCTGTAATTTTCAGATGTTTTCATTTTTCAAAAACCTTCCGTTCTGTCGGCTATTATAATCTGAAGTTTTTCCTAAAATTTTAGCTTTTCCAATAATATCACACCTTTTGATTTTAATGATTTTTATTTTTAAAAGAAAGGGGAGTTATAATCGGAATTTTACGGTATATATACCAGTAGCATTTACGGCATCAGTTGCTGGGATAAAATTTAAATAATTTAGTTACAAGTAATTAAAATAATTTTGTTAAATATGTTTTAAAGAAACACCAAAAAGGAGGGCTTGCTGTTCAAAATAGGAAAGTATCTTAATGACAGTGTGTTAAAAGAATTAGAATAATGAAATTAAAGCTTTAAACAAAACAGAGTTCTTTATAAATAATATTTTTATTACTAAGATTTTTCTTCAATTTCTCTAAACAAAATATATAATATTAAATCATACCTGAGGATGCTTACTCAAATCAAATTCTTCTCCATACCTTAAAAAAAAAAGTTTATACAAATAAACAAAATAAATTCTCTAAAAAAGTAATTTCTCTAAATAATAATGATTATGGGAATTTTCAAAAACGTGTCGTCTAGTTGCATCAACAGCCAACTCCTTAAATTTAAAAAATGTGTTTTTTTTTTTTTTTTTAAGTTTTTTTCAGTTCTAAGTAAATATTTTCACCATCTGGAAACAAGAAACCATGCCAAAGGCAATCCATCCCTGTGTTACCTGTGTTTGAAAATTATGATATGCTGCAAAAACAGTCAAATCCTAATTATGGTGAGTTTGCAAAGCAATCATCTCGATATCTGTGAGATCGCAATTTTGCTCTACTCAATCAAAGCAGCACGCTTCTTGATTAGGTTAACGTTATCTTGTTTTCTTGCAACTGCTCTTTCTTCGTGCACACAAAGTTTCTAATAATCGAATTTCATGTTTTCTTCTACAATGGAGAAGTTTGTAGAAGTATTTTCTAATCAATCAAGAAAGAGGAAAAGTGACTCTACGATGTGGAAAAGAGACAAAGTCAAAGTTCAAAGATAACATGCAATCACTATGTAATAACATAATATTAACTGATAGTTAGTTATCATATTATGATTAATTAATCAGATGTTTAATAAACTGTTCTTTACATAAAGACTATATTAATTAACTAAATGATAAAACCTTTACATACTTCATGTTCTGTAGCTGACACCGCAAGTGTCGGTGAGCAAGCTGGGGTGACTCAGCGAAAAGGCGTTATGACCAACAGAACATGAAGTATGTGAAGGTTTTATCATTTAGTTAATTAATCAGATGTTATTTATTTAATAACATACCTATGATCATATAGCAGTGGTTACCGCAATGTGTTTATGTAAGTTTGTTTAAATTTGAATGATTTTCCACTGTATTAAAGAATAGTTTGTGATTAATGAATTTGGGATATATTTTCATAATTTTCTAGAGTTATTTTTCATTACGGATATCAGTTATTTTTTATCAGATTTTTTTATTTTTATCAGTTATTGCTTTTTATCAGATAACAGAAATCAATTATTTATAAATAAAATTTAATGGAACAAAACATTTTGTGTATTTGCAACCCTAAAAATCCAATACGCACATTAAATTTAGCTAAAATTAAATTTTGATTTTTTGCAAAACTGGCCAAATCCAAAATAAAAATTTGAATAATCCCTTCCCATTATGTGCCCCTGCCATTCTATTTCAAGTTTTCAAATATACTGCCTTAACAATTATAACACTAAAGCGTTTTGGTTCCTATCTTATTTTGTCTAAGTATGGCAAAAGCAGCTTTTTCTCAAAATTTTATTTTTTGAACATGTCCGACTTTGCAACTAGACAACACATATCTAGAATATCAAGTTTCAAAATATCTATAAATAAACAAGTTTAAGTTAGTTCAAAAATCGTATAAGTCTGGAAGGGAAAAAAATAGGCAACATCCAATGTTATTTTGTTACTAACAAATGCCAAAAAAAAATGTAACAGGTATCATTTAATGGGGAAATATGTGTACTTTTGAAAAAATGAAGTGCAATTTTAGATTAAGGGATTTAAAAATGTGACATTTTTGATTTTTTCAAGAACAGCACTTTGACTTCATGTTTCAATTCCTGGAAATCTGGCAGTGCGAAAAAATATAATGTTTGTTTAGTTTCTCTTTACTGTTCATAGAATTATAACAGAAAAAGTGTACACAAAAATCTAGAAGAAAAAAAAAACAATTTTGTACAATGATAAAAAAGATATTTGCCGATCACTGGAAATATTAGAATGTAAAAAATAATAATAAAAGAAATAAACCAAGATCCAGAATATTAATATCTGTAACAAAGCTGCTTTGCCTGATTTGAACTTTATTACATATTTATGTGGGACGCGTTTTTTCCACCAGTCAACAGATGGCGCTGTCTCCGATGCCCGTCTGTGAACGAGATGACAAGTGGAAGTTAGTAAGTATCCGGCTGACAGTGAAGAGAGCTGGTGAGACCATCAGCGCAAAGACTGATTTGGTTACTTCATTTTAGTTTGAGCATGGAAGGCTCAGAATAGCTGGATAGAGCCATGGGAGACTCGTACTTTAGATTTGCAGTTTGCTATAGCACACGTAGGTGCTTTAGTGTGATCTACTGATGTATAGATCTACTTGATCTGTGTTAAGCCATGGAATAAGCAAATTTGCTACTAGTCAGTGTCTGATTTTTCATAATAATCCTTCAGTGCATTTGCTGTATATATGTTTCATCTCTACTTCAATAAATATGTCGTCCTATCTCATATTCATTGAATCCACCCCTAAACACCAACCTGATCCTAAATATCTGGGGGCTCAGCCATGGGTCGTCCTAGAATCATCTCATATTCATTAAATCCACCCTTAGACACCAACCTGATCCTACATTTATACATTATATATTTATCTGAAATCAATCTATTTGAAAATTGTGTAATGTAGCAAAACCCCGTTCTATCGTTCCCGCATTGATCACTTTATTTCAATGGTCCATGCACAAATTGTATTTAAATAATGCTAATGAAACCCACATGTACCGTGTTTAAAAAAAATCTTTTTCCTGCATTCATCGTTGTAAAATTTCTTGACCTTGTAAAAATTTCCTCCTGAAGGTCCTCCTGAAGGTCACAAACTGGAATAGCTTCTTTCATCCTAAAATAACTCTTTTCCTTATTTCCACAGAGGATGAAAATTGTGATTCTATGTCTCCAGACCATCTATTCCTTTTCTAATTTCAGCATAGCAGGAACTAACTTCTTCAATAATCCAGAAAACTGTTTTGTGAAATGCATTTCGTGAAGTGCAAAAAAATTGTGAAGAATACCAAACAGAAGGGCAAAAAAAATGATGATGCTGATAATGCAGATGAAGATTGGTTGTGCATGTGTGCAGCCGAGGATGTGTCTAGTACAAAATTTAGTGATAATACTTGCATTCATCAAGACGTTGCGAAATGTGGTATCCTAAAGCACAGAAAAAATGAGTGATTTAAAAAAACGAAAATAATGGCAAAGAAACAGAGAATAATTTTCAAGCCGAGGAGGCTGAGCTTATGCAAGTGCCAAGTGTGTTTGACATAATTATGGCATTTGAAAATGCACAAACTTTTATATAAGCATAAGAATTTACAGAAAAGTATTAGAAAAAATTTTGTAAATCTGGAAAAATTCCTGTTTAGTTTAAAAAATAAACAAAAAACCCAACATAAAATAACTGATTTTTAAAAATTAATTTTACTTAATGTTCTACAACATTTATTTGTTTGATAGTTTGAAAAGTAACAAATTAGTTTTTATTAGTAGTATACTGCATATATTGTGTGTATATTCATAAACGTTTTCTTCGTGTTTTGACTTTAACCCACATTCAGCATTTTACCGCTTTCATCGTTTCTTTTTTTTTTCCCACACACCCCGTGCAAAACGACGGATCGAGGTTCTACTGTATATATATTATATATCAATTGTAAGTGTCCAATATGGCAATACTAATCAGCAATAAAAATTTAAGTTAATATTTCTATAAATTTAATAAAACTGACAATGTTATAGTGTGTGTGTGTCATAGGCATGACATATAAAACAAAATTATTATAACCTGTAATAATAATTAAAAAAAAAAAAAAAATTACAATTGTTTACAATTTAAAATTGTTTTACAAAACTGATGCTGCAGTGAATGAATTTGTATAAGAGTAACTCATTGAATTCTTGTTGTAGAGCAAAAATAAGGATATGCATTAGGCTAGATGTAGTTAAGCCTCGACAATAGGGCCCCTTTGCCCAGCCTTCCTGAGTTTTGGTTTCTTTAATCTTTTTTTTTTTTTTTAAACTTTCTCTTACCCATAAGGTAGAGAAAGTATTGTTTTTGGATCAAATTTTCGAACGCGAGATTTTGTTATATTTACACGTTTTGAGGTCCCCTGAATACAAAAATCATGTTTTTAGCAAATGGTCTGTGTGCGTGTCTGTTATCAGCATATTTCAAAAACAAATTATGGTAGAAAGTTCAGACTTGGTATTCTTAATGTGCATTATATAGGGATGCTACAGTAAGCTTTTCGTTAAGATCAAGCAAATGGTTCATGTACAGGAACAATCAAGAGAATTCTAATACATTACGTCTAGGGGGAAATTGCAGGTAAGTAGAGTTTAACGTCTATAGACTGCACTAAAACAAATGAAACGAATATATATTTTTTGTAATAGAGATAGTTAACTGGGAAAAAAAATTGTGTATGTAGGAGCCTCGCCTCCCCTCGAGGGGAGTAAATTTTCATGATGGGTATCTTTCAAAAGAGCTCGCCAATATCTTTAAAACGAATGGTTGAACCATCGATCTGCGATAATTTAAAACAAAGTTATCGATTTTTTTTTTTTTTTAATACTGAGAATAAAATGGACTTTTTTTTTTTGGATACTTGGTGTTTTACTACTTCTCTAATATGGAAATCATCTGCATTATCATAAAAGATTTTTTTTTTTAATAATAATTTTAATAAATTATTTTTTAATAACAGAATTAAATTCTATATAAATGTAGGTACATTAATGAAACGGGGGGTTGAGGGGGGCGGTAGCCCCTCACACAGAACTATATATCATATAAAACTCTCCCGAAGCCTAATTTGAATTGTTGACATAGGTTTACATAACAGTACTCTTAATCTCCAACCTGTATTTATAGTATTAAATTTCAGGGTAAGAGAAAGTCGTGTGAGTGACACACCAGATTATTTCAAGTTCTTACGGGTGTTAGACTTTTTTTTTTTTTTTTTCCCACACACACTTGTGATTGTACGATTTTTCTTTTTCTTCCCATGCTATTTTCTATGGATTTTTGGCTTTCTTATTTAGCAATAGTTCAATTCATATTAGCAATATCACCAAATGACATCAACCAATCAAATTAATCCCTGAGCTAGTTTTCATTTAATCACTATCATTTTGCAAAATTGCCGAATTCTTTTAGTTTTTCTGCACAAGTTATGTGTAGTCACAAATTTCGCTGTATCATTTTTCAAATAAGAATTTATGTTTGATATATTCATACCTGTATTTATAAATTATAAAAAAAATAATGATGAAATTACATTGCATTTATTCACTTATGATGACATGTTTGAACATACATGACTTGAATATGATATCAGATAGCTTAAATAACCACTTTAAAGTTGGGTATTTTATTTTATCACAAATATTCTTTATTATTATTTTATTTTTCTAAATTTAATACAAATAATTAGAATTTAATTTTATTGAATTTATATTTAGAGTATATCTGGAATATTTATAATCTTACTTTACTTTAACTCAAAGAAATTTTTTGTATGGTTTGTTTTATTACAATCTATTATATTAAATCACAAGCGACTTTCTGTAAGACCAAAATGGCACGATCTGGGCATGCGCTCATGCGCTAAAGGCTGTTCCTGTCTTTAGACGAAACCAGTGACCAATCTCTGAGAGCGAGCAAACTCTGAAACCTGAACCAATCAGAATACGAATTTGGCTCATGTCTTCTCACTCGAGACTTGAGATCATGGCTTACGATGATGCTAATTTTTAATATTGGATAAAAATTTCACAATTTTCTATATTTAAAAATAGGTGTGTATGCATTTTTTTTTTTTTTTTTTTGTTATTATCTTATTTTTTTTACTTAGTTAAGGTTTATATTTGTCATGAATTCTAGAGTATTGTAATATGTATTTACAATATACATGTATTTGAAATAATAATCCAAGAAAATAAATAATTGCAGGATTAGTTGTATACAGGGGTAACTATGATTTCAGGGTTTTAATCTAATCCATCCGTATTTTCATACTTCCTACAAAGTTAACTTTTGTTTTCATTGGTTGTTCATTTGTCATCCAAGGAATGTGCGAACAAAATCTATATTTTTATTAATTGCTTGATACAAGACACAAAAATATTGAAGACTGACATTCTGTATTTTTATTTATTTATTTATTTATTTATTATTTTATTTTATTTATTTATTTATTTATTTATTTATTTATTTATTTTGAGACACTAATTTTCAGGGGGTTTTACCTTTGAGTCATAATCAGCCCTGTATATCTAAATTAAATTAATGTTTTAATAAGGGAATTTTATTAAATTTTCTGGCCTTAATTTGTAAGACTTTTTTTTTTTTTTTTTTTGGATGAAAAAAGAGATAGCCTCTGAAGTTGTTTAAATGTAATATTACATCCATCCGAAAAACTGGTAATTTAAATAAGCTATAAAATTTCAAAACCAAGATTCATAGAACTGTGATTAATTTTAAGGGGAATCTCTACCTATCGTCTCTGAAAGCCGAAGTCAATGTTATTGTATGGGAAATTTTGCCCCGCTAGAATTCATTAACTAATACATATTTTTAAATTCTATTTTTATTTTCTGAAAATTCACAACTATTAAGCAATTTATCGCTTTTTAAAAATTTTTATTTTTTTTAAGATTTCATTTTTAAGCTCAAAAATGAAAAATTTCACATTGTGAAAATTCGCATTTTACAACCTCAAAATAAAATATTAAAAATTTTAAAAAATAATTTTTAGAAAGCAATAAATTGTTTAATTGTTGTGAAGTTTCTGAATGTGAAAACAGAATTAAAAAATATATATTAGTTAATAAGTTATAATGGGACGAAATTCTCCATAGAATAATATTGACTCTGGCTTCTGGGGACGGTAACTGGAGAGGCCTCTTAAGTTAAAATTATTATTGGTCAAAATTTATATTTTTCATAATTTAAAATATGTTTTTGGATCAGAAGATTGTGTGGAATATATTTAGTTTCTTCATTATATCTGGTTTAAAAAAAATATGCATCAATCAAATGATATTTTCTGAAGATATAAATGAAAGTTTGCAACATGAATTTAACATTAGCATCCCCAAATTTTAACCTCTAATTTTATAAAATAGTGACAAAAAGAAAAATGAACAAAAAATATACTTTTTTTTGCATTGCTGTAATCCTAGAAATTTAGATATGAAGTCAAAATAAGTTGTTGCAATTGAATTAAAAAAAAAAAAAAAAAATGTTGATGCACTTTTTAATATGTAGATAACCCCTAACCCATAATTTCACTGAATTTTCTAAAAGTACACATGATTCCCTGTCGAATGGTACCTATTACATTTTCTGTGTCTATTAGTAACAAAATAACATCAAATGTTGCATTATTTTAATTAATTTATTTATTTTACTTTAAAACTTTTATTCACATATACATGATGGATAAAAAAATAAGCAAATAAAATAAAAAATGGTTTTAAATCTGAAAAAAATAATAATAATAATAAAATAAAAAACATGAAAATCTGACATTGACAGATTTTAATTTAGTGCCAGAGGCCTACTGCTAAACTTGTTAATATCGACAAATTCTTCTTTAGTTAATTCGTGACAATCTAAATTCCATGATAAAGTTTTCATTAAATCAAACCAATGTGTTTCAGCTGCAGATATTGTAACAAATAACGTTGGAAGTCCAAACTGTCTTATAGCCCCAAAACAACGTTTTTTCTCTTTTTCCCAATGAGGGGGAGGTATGCCTTGGGGGGGACTCATGTCAAAGGTGTGCCTTGGGGGGGGGACTCACGTCAAAGTTGTACCTTGGGGGGTACTCATGTCAAAGTTGTGCCTGGGGGGGGGGGGGGTGACTCATGTCAAAGTTGTGCCTTGGGGGGACTTCATTCAATAAATCCCCATTCAATAAACCGACTGAAATAGGCCCTTAGCACTATTAAGAGTGTATTATAAAAATTCGACAACCCTGTACCGACTGAAATAGGGGTACCTTGGGGGGGGGGACTCATGTCAAAGTTGGGCCTGGGGGGGGGGACTCATGTCAAAGTTGTGCCTTGGGGGGACTTCATTCAATAAATCCCCATTCAATAAACCGACTGAAATAGGCCCTTAGCACTATTAAGAGTGTATTATAAAAATTCGACAACGCTGTACCGACTGAAATAGGGGTACCTTGGGGGGGGACTCATGTCAAAGTTGTGCCTTGGGGGGACTTCATTCAATAAATCTCCATTCAATAAACCGACTGAAATAGACCCTTAGCACTAATTAAGAGTGTATTATAAAAATTCGACAACGCTGTACCGACTGAAATAGGGGTACCTTGGGGGGGACTCATGTCAAAGTTGGGCCTGGGGGGGGACTCATGTCAAAGTTGGGCCTTGGGGGACTTCATTCAATAAATCCCTATTCAATAAACCGACTGAAATAGGCCCTTAGCACTAATTAAGAGTGACCTATAAAAATTCGACAACTGTACCGACTGAAATAGGCCTCTAGCACTAATAATAATAACTTTTTGTTTTTACTATAAGTAGAAATATAAGCAGTGGCTATACATACCCACGAGCTCTAATTTTGAAATTTTCTCTGTCAAATTCCAGAATTTTCACTTTCTAAAAAAAAAAAAATATTTCATTTACTTATATCTCTAATATATGATTTTTCTTAGTGTACATATTTACATATTTAGACTTTGAATACATTACACAGTCAACTCTGTGAAATCTGCAGTAGTTGGGATCATGGATTTTGCAGATTATAGATCCTTTCTTTCGTTACACACATTTCTCTTCTTATTGGTGTATAAATTGGTAATGTTAAAATACAAATTATATTAATTAATTAATTTAATTATTTAAAACAAAATTATACATATATATAATTAATAATAGAATATAGAAAAACACAGATCCGTCAGCATTTATTTTAAATGCAGTTAAAGTGAACTATAAAAACCAACAACTAAATATGAAAATTGAAATATAAAAGAAACTATAATGTAAAAGACAATTTAGATTAAATATGCAAATTTATTTACTGGTTATGAATTTGGAACGAATCTTCAAAGGATAAATATCCAGAGATTTTTTGCAATTGTATAAATTGTAAGTAATTAATTAAAAATATGTATTTTCTAAAGTTTTTGCTAAAAATAGATGTTTTTTATACAATTCAAACAATTTGATAGAACGGTGTCAAAAAACTTTCAATTACAAATTCTTTTTTTTTTTTTTTTTTCAGAAAAAATTATTAAAATTTGTTTAAATGTTAACTGTAATTTTTATTGTTTACATTTGGAAAAAAGCTGTGGATTATAGAGAATTGCAGAGTTCACACAATTGACTAAGTTTAAATATTTTAATTGAATTTAAAGTGTATGAACATATGGCGTTAACTAGTTGGCATAGGTGGACTCTGCTCAGTTCCCCATCATATTTATGTTCTCACAAATTTCTAGTGCGAGACATATTATAATCATGTTAAAAGAAATGAATTTGACCAAAGCTTGACAGAATGAAATCCCCGCCTAATAGGCTATCCACCGTTCACTTCGATATATTTACCTTATTCTAATCTATTAATTTATTTTATCAGGGTCAATTCCGTTGTTTAGTTTTCATGCTACTATTTCCAATGCAAAAATCCTCAAAATTCAGATTTATATGAAAAATTTACAATTTCGCTATGTTGATAAAATCGTAAATTACGAATAATTTACAAAATTTTCCTATTAGAATATTTGTATTCAATCATGTTCAAACCAATATCATAAATGTAATTTTGAAGTTGTCTAATGTATTTATGATCCTCAAAATGGAAGTTTATACTCAATTTTGCCTTATTCTGACACGTTAAGTAAATCGTAAATTCCAAATAACTTACGAATTTTTTAAATTGAAAAAATCATAATCTATGATATTCATGCCAGTATCCTAAATAATATTTCAAAAGTAGTCTGACATCTTTACGAGGAAAATACCTCTCAAAATTGACGTTTATGTGAAATTTTGCCCTATACTGCCATGTTAAGAAATTCATAAATTTCCAATAACTTGCGAAATTTTCAAAGTAGCATATTTATAGTTACTGATGTTCATTCCGGCATCAAAACTGATATTTTAAAACTGGTCTGACATTTTTACAGTAAAAAGTTTCCATTTAATGCACGTTTAAGTGAATTTTTGTCCTATTCTCCCATGTTAAGAAAATCGTAAATTTCTAATATCTTACGAAGTTTTTTAACAGGGTTCCCACTCTTAAAAAAGAAAAAAATTCAAGGACTTTCCAAGGTCTATTTGAAAATTTTCAAGGACTAGGGGAAAATCGCAGAATGCTAGGCATATACACAAAACTTTAGTAACTATTTTCATTAGTAATACTTTTTTTATAATTAGAATAACTTTGCCTGTTTTCACAATACATTTTTGATGGATTGACCAAATTAACTCTTACAAGAGTCAAAAAACGATTAGTTCAAGATTTGGAATCATTATGATTATTCTTAAGTTTTTAGGTTTGAGTCCTGGTCTGGTCACTTTCTGCTCAAAATTAATGACCAGTCCATCAAACAGGTATGAGACTGGCAAAAAAAAAAAAAAAATTGAAACTATATGCAAAAGCAAGACAATGAAATAAGAATTTTATGACAAAATCATTATATTAGACAATGGCGTGTGCATGTGGAGATGGAGATAGTTTAGCCTTGACAGAATTCGCGCTAAGTCTGTCTATTGGAGTAGAATTCAAGGATTTTCAAGGACTTTGCACAAAATTCAAGTACTTTCAAGGGCCCTTGAAAAAGAAAATGAAATTCAAGTACTTCTTAAGGACTTTCAAGGACCGTGAGAACCCTGTTTAATTAGAATGTTGCAAATCAATAGGGTTCTTACCAGGATCGAAAGTAATATTTTAAAACTGATCGAACCTCTCGGCGATCATTTGTTCGTGAGATATTGTGTAAACAGACTAACCCACTAACGGACTAACACACTAACAGACACCCTACAGACGGACACCATACAAATTTTGTCATTTTCGGATTCCTCACACCTGAAAACGTATAAAAAAGTAAAAAAACCGAGGTCGAAATTTTTCACGATTACCTAAGTTCCCCATACCTATAGTATGATGGGGAACTAAAAAGTTACAATTCTAAACATATATATAATTTAAAATACTATAATCTTATTTCACAAAGGTCAAGTAAATTTTAATACAGTTTATATGATTCAGTAAAATCTCTACTGTTGAATTTTTAAACCACATTGATCAGCTTATTGCAAAAACAGGAATATCTGATACTATTGTTAAGGAACTTATAATTTCAGCAGAAAAAAAAAAAATAGTTTCTGCATCGATTGATGAAAAAGTTGATAAGATTTTTAGCTTAGTATATCTGTTAAATGCCATGGTAAAAAAAAAAAAAAAAAATTATACTATGTTAGACAATACAAAAGAACAATTATTAAAAAAATCCTTATCATCTTATTTTCCACTACATCTTGATGAAAACACAGATACTACGAATAAATCAGTATTGCTGTGTTACATTAGGTATTTATTTGTGTAACAGTGGCTGATGAAATGTTTAATATCTTTAATGAGTATGGTTCTTTATAATAAAGAGTAGACAAAAATTCACTGTCTCTTTTGAAGTAAATTTCTGTCTTGCTTTCGGGAATAAAGGATGAAATAAGGCTGTTTCTCACTGATAAGAAATTTCATTTCAGTATTCATTGGAAATCATTTTAGTGGCTTTTTTAACTGGTATATCTATTAGACATTTTTTGTTTGCTTAAATATGAGGAATCCTAATCTCTTCAGGAAGCTCATATTAATTTTTTTCAAGTTGAAGACCCCAGTGGCAGAAAGTTTTGTAGCTGTCTGCAACAGGCTTTTAAAATTTCATAATCTGTCTGCAAAATTTGCATGTAAACAGGGGTGAAAATGGCTTACACTCAAAAAGCCTGAAAGCTCATTGGGGGGGGGGCTTAACATCAGTGGTGATCTCGTGCAACAATACACGAATACAATTTTACTGCAGAACAATATAGTATAAACAATTGTGTGTATTCATTCAATTAAATATTTTATAGCAATGTTTGACACAACACAATATAAATAATTATAATTAATAAAAGTATTAGTTTTAGTTTTGATACAGAAATTTTTTTTTAAATGAATTGTTATTCGAAAGTTGCAGACAAATTTTTTTATCAGTGCAGACAAAAACTGTCTGCAAGCGGTTTTTCTGTGTCCGCGACTATGTCGCCGTGTTTCTGTCACTGGGTTGAAGACAAAATCAAATTGATTGTTAAAAGTTGGAATTATAACATTGTTGCCTTCTTTCCAATCTAATTAATTTTCTCATTCTCATTAAAATATATATGAAGAAGAAAGACAAAATGCTTGCTTATTACATAGCATTTACTAAATTTAAAAGCTATGTTTCCTGTCTCAAAAAAAAAAATAACTGGATTAGAGATCTATTTTCAGTTGATGTCTAGACGTATCAGTAGAAGAACAGCTGATAGGGTTGCTAAAAATCAGGCGGATACATAAAGGTAGGCCGTAATTGAAGAAAGTTTATGAACTGTTGATATAGGGTGTAAAGAATGGTTAATAATTCTACTTTCATCAAAATTAAATTTAATGGTGTTATTTTGAAATGTCCTTGATAATACCATTGTTTTCTTTCATACTGGATATCTTCTGTTTTTTTTTTTGTTTGTTTGTTTGTTTGTTTTGTTTTCTTCTTACAAATACTAAATTTTTAACTAGTCACACCACATGGGCTATTATAAAAGGTAAGATTAGTTGGAAGTTTAGTACAGTAAACTCCCGATTATCCGCGGTGAATGGGAAATAGACAACCGCGGATAATCGAATCAGCGGATAATCCACAAAATGGTCAAAAAGGGGATATAAATCAACACATAAAGCCTTTTGAACAATACTATTTAATTAACAGTTAAGCATGGCCTACATATACAATTTAACATACTAATAAAAATTTCTACTTACATTTTGCTCTATTTTTCAACAAAAAAATCGGTCAAGCATTTTTGTTTTTTTGTACTAAAGCACTTTTTCTTAATTTGCGATTGCAGTTTCTTTATCAGTATTTTGTCACAAAGTGATACATCGTCCTGTTCCTCGAGATATTTTATAAGTCCATCTGCATGTGCTGGGGCTGCGTCGTGGCTCATCCTCTGCTGAGTTTTATTCTCCATCTTCCTCTTCTTCTTCACTAGCTTCTGAAACTGGGTCTAATGCTTGGTCCACAGTTTGTTCATCTGTAAGGTGTTCAATACCTGGATCATTGGCGTCACAATTAATCTACTCTTCAATGTTTCCTTCATTGACTTTTTCTCCTCCAGTAACAGATTTAGCTGAATTTGCCAAATCATGAGCAGAAATCTCTTCCTCCTCTATAAACTCTATAAAAGTATTTCCACATTTGGTAAAATTTTTCTCCAAAACCTTACCAATGTAGACTGCTTTAACTGCCTCCCAATTTAACTGCCCCTTTAACCCCCTCCTCATAAATGCTGTCAAGAATCGCGTAATATCTCCAAAAGCCTTGAAGGTCATTACTCTCTTCGATCTTTTTTTGCAATAAGTTTGTTCTGTATTTTTAAATTCCCTTTTAAATTCAGGGCCTTGAAGACCACGGATAATCCGACCGCCGATAATCGGGAGTTTACTGTATTCATAAAAATCAACATGTGTCAGCTATCCAATATATAGGAGGAAAAAAATAGCTTTAACAAAAACATTTCAAGATAGCAATATTAAAATTTACTGTTAAATCATAATTAAATCATATACACTTTTTCATGAATCGGTAATAATTTCTCTTTTTCAAGACAAAAGACTAAATAAATAAATAAAAATAATTTCCACAAATTACTTTTCCTTAGATTCAAATTATTTTTTTCATTTTCTTAAATAAATGACAAAGATTAACATAAGAGAATAGTCCAAACAGTATTCCCTCTGTTGAACATGACACAAATAACTGAAATTTTGTTACAGTGTGGCCATTGGATATAGAAAGTAGTCAAGGAATTTAAGTGAGTCTGGAAAAGTCAAGGAATTTTATTTAAAGTCAAGTAATTTTTGACAAACTTGCAAAAATAAGCCACATTTGCAAGAGTATTATACATCACTAATGTTGTGAGGTTTTTTTTTTTTTAAGAAATAAATGGCATAAGTCCAGGAAAAGGTCAGGGAATTTGAAAAAATCAATACTAATCACCTAGTGCTACTAGATTATAAGTATATATTTTGAAATTTTCTATGAATAAAAAATAAACATATTAACTTTACATGCTTTCTAGCACCAAAGCGCTACCGGTTTCGAAAGGTCATGGCCTTTCTTCTTCAGGTGCAAAAAACATGTGCTACTAGCTTGGAGGCAAAAGCAAGACAAAATTTTTAAGTTTAATTATTTATTGTACACCACTTTTTTAATTTATTATAGATCAAGAAAAAGAAAAGAAACTAGTATACTGTGGCCATCACAAAACTTTCTATAACAGTGTCACTTGCTAGTTAACATGTATAAAAATTCAATCATCTCAGCTTTTCACAATAACTATTTAAACATGTAGTTTATCGCAATTTTAACCAATACATGTTTAGATGTAGCAAAAGAAAATAAAATCAAAAGAAATGGATAAAAGCAGTGCCACCTGTGATCTAATACCAGTAGCAGAATTCTCTGTATCTATCTGCAACTAAACAAAATTTATCTGTAACCCAGGAATGTCAGATCAAGCTTCACAAAAAGTATTAGCAATTCATAAAATATGTAGAATTCGCATTGAAAAAAAAAAAAAAAAAAATTAAATTAAATTAATAAATTAAGAATATACAACAAGAGCTGAAATTTAGAGACATAATGCAAATTTTGTAACTTAGAGATATAATGCAAAAAAAAAATGTAGGCCTGATATCTCTTTCTGAGCTGTTTAAATTAATCTGCAATGCTTTAATCAATCCACAGTGTTCGATACCTTGCTGCACTGTTTCTGCTACTGGGTCTGATATACATCCAAATTAAATCGATGTAGTTTTTCATAATATCATCTTACAAGTTTGGTGCATTTATATGTCATGATATTGCCTTCGGTAAACAGAGTTAAATTGCTGATAGCATCGCTACTTATTGGAACATATATCACAAAAGCTAATCAACACTAACCTAAACCAAGGTCCAATCTAATATATACTTATATTGAATACTATCCATTGGTTCATGAGAAACAACATCCACAAAATTCTGATTCACACAAAGATGGACAGACATTTTCTAAAAATGGCCATATTGTATTCAGGACATCTCAAAATGTGTAAATCCATCAAAAATCAGAGGTTAAAAATCTTCCTGAATCTAATACTTTCTTCTAAAGTAAAAAGGCTAACATACTATTACTATATCTTCAGACTGGGTATATTAATCGATCTAAATATATATATATATATATATTTTTTTTTTTTTTACTTCAAAACTTATAAAAATAAATATGATTAATTATTTAAATCAACTGGAAAATATCCCAAAGATAAGATTACAAGTCATACTTACCCTAGCAATAAAAAAAGGCTCTGCACTAAATACATACAAAAATTCATCGAGAAAATGAAACAAGAGGGATAGCATATCATGACCTAAAACAATTTTAAAAAGCATTATTCAGACATCTCTAGCTCTTTTTTTTTCTTTTTTTTTTTTAGTTTATATGTGAATTTAATAAAAATATTAAAATAAGATATGAAATAATACTAACTAGATTATGCATGTATAATCGAAAATTATTTTTAAAAATTCAAGTAATTTACAAATTTACTTAAACTGTATATGACAAAACTAAAATAAAATATATGTGTTATAATAACAGACATCGATAATTCAAATAATACAGTCATATGCTTTGTTGTTTCTTTAATGATATTAAAAGTTTACACAACATTGTGAAGATTATTTTTAAGCATACAACCTTTTTAAATGTACAAAGCAATTTTTTTTCAGTCATCTTTTTTGGCTGCAAGTTAATTTCGAACTCCTCATAAAAATTCTCTTTTCAACCTGGAAGGAGCTGGATGGAATTCAACTCCTTGATCATGTTTTTTTTTTTTTTTTTTTTTTTTTTTTATCTTTGTGAATAATTTAAAATAATAATAATAATAAACATTTCCTTTTATTTATGATTCAAAATTTTAAAGCTCTGAGTTTTACTCACTGAAAGTAAATATTGAAATATATATATTTTTTTTTTAAAAATCTTACTAAGTTAAAAGGCAACATATTACAATACAATTAATTAAAAAACTATTTGTCATGAAGAAATTCATAAAATACAATGCAACAAAAATGCTGTAAAATTACACAAGAAAGGAGAAATAGTGAATCTGATTAATGTGCAATCTTAAGTCACATTGTGCAAACAGAAAATCTGACTGGAGTGCATCAATTCAAAAAGTTGTAGTAAAGTGCTCCAAAAAACTAGTGTTGAATAATGTAGGAAAAAAAAAAAAAAACTTTGTAAGCAAATACCATAAATTTACAGAAATACTCAACAACTATTTTGGGCAAAAATAATTAAACATAGCCCATCACCATGTAAAAGAAAAAAGAAACTAGTTGGCATAGGTGGACTCTGCTCAGTTCCCTACCATATTTATGTTCTCATAAATTTCTAGTGCGAGACATATTATAATCATGTTTAAAAAAATGAATTTGACCAAAGCTTGATACAGTGACAGAATGAAATCCCTGCCTAATAGGCTATCCACCGTTCACTTCGATATATTTATCTTATTCTAATCCATTAATTTATTTTATCAGGGTCAATTCCGTTGTTTAGTTTTCATGCTACTATTTCCAATGCAATAATCCTCAAAATTCATATTTATATGAAAAATTTACAATTTCGCTATGTTGATAAAATCGTAAATTACGAATAATTTACGAAATTTTCCTATTAGAATATTTGTATTCAATCATGTTCAAACAAATATTATAAATGTAATTTTAAAGTTGTCTAATGTATTTATGATCCTCAAAATGGAAGTTTATGCTTAAGTTAATTTTGCCTTATTCTGACATGTTAAATAAATCATAAATTCCAAAAAACTTACGAATTCTTTAAATTGGAAAAATCATAGTCTATGATATTCATGCCAGTATCCTAAATAATATTTCGAAAGTGGTTTGACATCTTTATGATGAAAATATCCCTCAAGATTGACATTTATGTGAAATTTTGCTCTATTCTGCCATGTTAAGAAATTCGTAAATTTCCAATAACTTACGAAATTTTTATATTGGAAAATTCGTAGTCATTAATATTCATGTCAGTGTCCTAAATAATATTTCAAAAGTAGTCTGACATCTTTACGATGAAAATATCTCTAAAAATTGACGTTTATGTGAAATTTTGCCCTATACTGCCATGTTAAGAAATTCGTAAATTTCCAATAACTTGCGAAATTTTCAAAGTAGCATATTTATAGTTACTGATGTTCATTCCGGCATCAAAACTGATATTTTAAAACTGGTCTTATATTTCTACAGTAAAAAGTTTCCATTTAATGCACGTTTAGGTGAATTTTTGTCCTATAATGTTAAGAAAATCGTAAATTTCTAATAACTTACGAAGTTTTTAAACTCGAATGTTGCAAATGAATAGGGTTCTTGCCAGTGTTGAAAGTAATATTTTAAAACTGATCTGACCTCTCTACGACAATTTGTTCTTGAGATATCGTGTACACAGACTAACAAACTAACGGACTAACACACTAAACCCACTAACAGACACCATAGAAATTTTGTCATTTTCGGATTCCTCACACCTGAAAACGTGTAAAAAAGTCAAAAAACCGAGGTCGAAAATTTTCACGATTACCTAAGTTCCCCATACCCATAGTATGATGGGGAACTAAAAATGGCAGGATTGCTACATCAAAGATGTAATGGGAAATTTTATGCTAGTCACACCACAGGGAAGAAATTTTCAATTACTTTACTACCACTATTTAGATATAGAAATCTTTATCATACAGTAGAAGATCTATATAATGCACAGTTTCTCAGACATAAACAATAAATTTTCCAACCTAAAAAACACTTTGTAAAAAACTTTTACTCCATAGAAAACTAAATGTAATACATTTGTGTTTATTTATCTTCTTAAAGATTTTAAATAGAAAAATGAACTTTAAAAAAAAAAAAAAAAAAAAGAGTAATATAATGAATGATTTGATACAGGTATATATGAACTATGTTTATAAAATAAATTTAATAATGAAAGTTAAGATCCCCCCAACTTCTGCTCCAAGGAATGTAACTTAAAAACAACTTACTCTGTTTTCATATTTTTCAGACATATTTGGCCATGTTTACAAGGTAAGTTTAATGATGTGTGAAACGTGATCTATATAGTGCACAATCTTGTGTTTTTAGGTTTGTGTTATAAAGATCTTCTACTCATCCCTAACATAACATGTAGCATGGAATTACCAGGGCACGACTATCATATGGACATTTGGGGCTTGTGCCTTGGCCATAAAATTTCTAAGGGGCCCAAAATTTTACTGAAAAAAAAAAAAAAAAAAAAAAAAAACCTAGCTGAAATTTAACTATTTTTCTTTAATTCATCTGTATTTTATTTAAATGGATAAAATTTTAAAATAAAACTTATTGTTAAGCTGACTACATTTTCGTTTATTTTTAATTTAAAACAATTATTTTTAATTTAAAATTATTTATATTGTAATGAAAAGCAAAAAATTATTCATCTTTCAGCCGAATACTTTTTTGAGACGACCTGTTTTACTTCTTGAAAAATATATTAGAAAATAAATAAATAAGAAAAAAAAAAGAAATAAATAAGAAATAAAATAAATTTAACAATGAAAGTTAAGATCCACTCAACTTCTACTCCAAGGAATGAAACTTAAAAACACCTTACTCTGTTTTCATATGTTTCAGACATATTTAGCCATGTTTACAAGGTAAGTTTAAATAAAAAATCATTAGACTTATTTAAATTACTGAAAAGAATAGTTTGACTTACTTAAAAACTTTAGTACCATATAAAAATCCTTTTTTTAAATATGTAAATATATTTTGCTACATCTGTAACCATCATCAATGCACAGGTGGTTTCTAGTGCTAACTCTAGGCTGATTTGGCAGGGTGCTCCACCCTGTGGCCCTTTTAAACACATCTTAACACCCTGCAACCCTTTTTCAACCCATTTTAGCACCCAACGGCCCTTTTAAAAACATTTTGGTACCAAGTAGCCCTTTTTAACATTTTAAATGTTCAGAGGCCTTTAGATACTTTTCTTCCAGAATTTTCAACCTTCTAGCAATAATTTTACAGCATTCCTGGTAGAACAAATGCATATAGCCTGTATATATACATGTAAAATTAATTTACTTTTGTCATGTACAAAAATCACAACATAGAAGACTGCAAATTATGCAAATAATACCCCTTTTTGAAAATAGTTTGCCCTTTTTATTGAATTCCCACTGGCGGCCCTTTTATTCTAGAGTCAGCACTAGTTGTACTTTCCTCATTGGCTCTCTCATTTCTTTGTTTCAGTTCGTTTATTGTGTGTTGCCAGTCAGATGGAATAATACTATGCTCCTGGTCGTTAACAGCAAAGTTAGTAGTTAGTATTTCTATGGCTTTGCATCAATGCCTGCTACATAAGAATGACCAAAAGAAAAAGGAAAAGAAGTCTACCACCTTTCAGATCTTAAATTTAATAAAATATCCACTGTCATATCTAGAATGCAATTAAATAATCCTTTTGATCTTAACACTTTAAATATCCAAAAAATAATCCACTATAATTCACATCATTATGCTCTAAAATGTGAAGTAGTAAAAATACTAACTCTGATATTAACGATCAGAAGCATAGTATTATTCCATCCAACTGGCAACACACAATAAATGAACTGAAATGAAGAAATGAGAGAGGAAGAGAGAAAGACAACACGGAAAGTAAGCAAAAACCATCTGTGCAACTGATGATGCTATGAATGTAGCCGAATATTTTTTAAAAAAGGATTTTTATAAGGTACTAAAGTATGTTTCTTCAACTTTCAATCACTGGGCAGGGAAGGAGGTTGTCTGCTTTTTTTAGCCCCGCTCCTTATACCACTGATAGTTTTTTAAATTTCACCCCTTCAAAGGAACACAAAAAAACTGAAAGTGCCTTGAACACAAAAATCAGTTAGGGGGATTATTACACACAATTTATGAAGGTGCTTATTAACTCTCTATTTCAAACGGCTTCCAGTTTGGCCGATATAACCTAGATTTCACAGAGAACAAAATAAACATCACAGCAGTTCATAGTAAGGATAGGATCTTATAAACCTTTGACTTTGAATTAAGAAAAAAAAAAAAAAAAAAAACATGCCTTCATTTTTAATGAAATGAATAAGTCCTAAATAAAACATTTTTTTATTTGGGAAGTTTTAAAAATAATTTTTAAACTGCAGATTACACCTAAAAAGCAATTTTTAAAGTAAATTGCAGACAATATTTAACTAGCTTTTTTTTTTTTTTTTTTTTTTTTTTTTAAATCACAATGGGACATTTATATGACCCAATTAGTAGTCAAATGGTTAAAATAAAAAAAAATGATAGTTGTTACAGTTTATATAAACTTTATTTTTTGCCTCTGGGGTTTAAATTGCCATAAAATGACCCTAAACATTTCAATCTAAAACAATTGTGCCCTGTTTATGCAAATAAGTAGCTTGCTTATTTAATTTGAAGAAGAATTTCTGGTGGGTTTTTTTTTTCCTCTCCATTATATTAAAATTTAAGTCAATACCTCTATAGTTATTTTAAATGAAATTGGTACAAGCAATCACATCAAACATAAAACTATGTAAGTTTGTACTAATGCCATTGTGCTTTATGAAAAATGCCAACAAGAAAATGTGCAAGCAAGTATCAGCAAAATATTTTAAGTTCAGATAATTTTTTCAAGACAAATTTCACCAGGCATCTAATTCTTAAAACTATGAGAATATACATATATAAACAAATAAATAAATAATATAATATAATTGTTAAAATTTTTAGTGAAACAGGGAATTCCTAAACAGCAGAAAACAATATATAAGTAACTTATTTAAATTTAAAATGAAGCACAACATAATTAATTAAAAAATATATTAATAAACACCTTACTTAGGCTTCATCATCTTCTGCAAGAAGCTTTTCGTGGGAGGATCCTCCCCCTTTTCAATTGCAAACTTGTTGGTGTGGGCCTTGGCTATTTATAGCTTCATCCTGTTCTTCCAGTAGGTAGTGCCACTGTGAATCTATTTTGGCGGATTCGTGGTCATTTATGATAAAGTTGCCACAAATGACCACGAATCCGCCAAAATAGATCCACAATGGTGCTACCTACTGGAAGAACAGGATGAAGCTATAAATAGCCAAGGCCCACACTGCAATTGAAAAGGGGGAGGAAACTCCCACGAAAAGCTTCTTGAAGAAGATGATGAAGCCTAAGTAAGGTGTTTATTAATATATTTTTTAATTAATATATAAGTAATTGGAAAATTTTTCATATAACATTATATTCTTCATAACATAATAAAAGTTTTCCAAACAAATAGCAAGAAAATTCAAATAAAGCAACAATATGGTAAATACAAAATTAAAATACCTTCAGCTACAATCTCTTGTGTTATCTGAATGTCCACTTTGTCAATTTCTGTCATATATCCGAACATCGAAACAGCACACTATAAAGGAAGAAAATTTTGTTTACAAATAAGTATGAGTATGCTTAATAAGAAATAGTAGTAACACTGAAATTCTTGAGATTGAGTAGATTATATGACCTAAAAAATTACTATTTAGATAAGGTTAGGTTAAACTAATGTTTGCTTCCCCATTATGCAACTGCTGATTAAATTTTGAAAGAAATCAAAATCATGTAGATACTATAGTAATGTTTAATATTCATTAAATAGAGTTTCACTGGGCTAAATATAGACATTAATTAAAAGTAATACTCAAAACGTGGATTTTTTTTTTTTTTTTTTTTTTTTTTTTTTAAGAATTATTTTTATAAAACCACATTTATGAATTTGAATTTTGTGAAGACCCTTTTTATGATGTCAAATTTTGTGACGATGCAGCAAAAGTGCTCCATTTTTTGTCTGGATCGACCCAGTAAGGTATGTACTGAATATTCGATATATATTCAATATTTGGACATACTACCAAAGGTCCAGTAAGGCAAAATCTGAAACTTCATTCAGTAAGTCAAATCTATAAAATTTTTCTTTTAACAGTTATTTTTAACTATCATTAAATTGAGATTTTTCAGACTAATATGGATAACATTTGAACATTTGTATAATAGTATTGCATTTCTGCAACATACCAAAAAGTCAAAGTTTTTCTACAGGAAGCTTTGAAATCATATTTTATTGACTGTAGCTGTCTTGCAACATTAGAGTGAACACAACATGCTTATAAAATTCCCAACACATGAAAATATTATGTGATGTTTTCGAACCAAAGTTTAATTTATGAAGAAAAAAAATTCAGATGTAAACTTTCCTAACAAAAACAGTTTACATTGATGCAATTTATGAGAAACAAAACAATTTATGAGTCAGCTTTCATTATAACAAAATTAGGAGATTTTTAAAATTTCCATTAAAACTGAAAACTTGAATATTTCGAAAAAATTTTATGTCATTTTGCACAATGCTTCAGACATTCATACTTGCCAACATCCTAATTAATATTCCGTAGTATTGTTAGCCCTGTTTTTTTTTTTTTTTTTTTTTTTTCACACCAGTAAATTTGAAGAGTAATATTATCTAAATTCAATTATGATTAAACAAAAAGAATAATACTCTAAAAAAATATTGGTATGAAATAAAAGGCGTGGCTAGCGATACTACGGAATATTAATTAGGAAGTTGGCAAGTATGCACATCCAACAAACAAACACTTTTTTCAATAAATGTTTAATTTTTTGTATAATGTTTTTAGAACTATTTTTTATATGCTTCACATAACATAATCAAACATATGGGTAGATATATTTGAAATCTGAGATATTGAGATACAAAGGGTTAAATGAAAGCAACTATTTTATAACTTCTAAGGTAGCATTATAGAAAATTAATTATTAATTACATTAATCATGACAATTAATTATATCTAAGAAAAGTATTTCTGTTTCTAATAATAATTCTATAAAGATAAATTTTGATGAATAAATAAAAATTCTTTTGTGTATAAAATTTATCAAAAAACAACAAAATAAAAATTGCATGATTGCAATTTTTAATAATCAATAAATTTATACATTAAGGGGATACGTGGGTTTCAAAGACTAAAAAATGCAGATTTTCTTTCAGGGTTGCCACAAAAGAAATAGAACAAAAATAGTTGCTTTAGTAGCCTAGAAGCATTAAAATAGTTGCCTAAATAGTAGCCTAATGACCAAAATACTAGCTTAAATATCACATTCTAACGATCATTAAAGGATAAAAACTATACACATTTTCTTACTATTCAATTTAAATATACCATTTAAAAAAATATATACATTAGGTAATGAGTCATTATGGAAATTTTTTTTCCCATAGAATAACATGGGATTTGGTCGGTGAAAAGATTAAGTATTGTCTGCTCTTAGGAGCTTATGTTTCCTTTGGTGTATTCTCCCTTTTCTGATTTATTAAAAGAGCTTTCTTTTATAATTTTGTTATTTTTTCTTATATGAAATCAGGGTGAGGAAGGACATAACAGGTCATAGGAGTGTAGCCATTTGCAATAAGCAAATTGGTCAGTTTAATAGGTACATATGTCATGTCTGGTGCTATTTCTACATTCTCATTGGATGTTCCACTTGTTTCTGGATCAACATCAGGTATAAATCATAGTTTAAAGTGGTAAATAAATAAATAAATAAATAAATAAAAGGTGAAAAGGTTAAGATGTAGGATTGTTTATAAAATGAATAGAAAATATTTCTTTCTGAAAGATTTTTCTGATATTTCTGGAAGAATTTTGTAAAAGGTGAAAAATAGTCCCCCAATAGTTGCCCTTTTGTAAAAATAGCTGCTTTTTCAAGCTTTTTAGGTTTAAAAAGTTGCCATAGTCTCCTCAGGCTGAAAACAGTTGCCTTTTAGTAGCCTGTGGCAAACCTGTTTTTTTTTTCCCCTTCAGAAAAGCAGTGGACGCGATTCTTCAAAACCTAATGCATAGATGTTACTGAAATTCCGCACAATTCTTCAAAACAGAATTGATCAGTGTTAGAATGAAGGATTTAAATAATAATAATAATAAAGTGATAGTTAGAGTTACTAAAATAGAGTGATTACTAAACTAGAAGTTTTTACACAATTTTTCTTTATTTTCCCCACAAAAAAATAAAAAATTGACAAAAATATTTATTTTTCACAAAAATGCTCTTGAAACATTAAACACTGGACTTGTACCTGCATTCTGAAGATGAGACTAATGAAATGATAAAAATCTTTTTCATCAACTTCAGAAAATAAACGTGCAATTTGAGACATTTAATCTTTAGAATACTCAGCTACAAAAGTGAATTAATACTGAAGGGAACTAGCAAAATAATTTTAATTTGGCAAGTTTAACTTTAAACTTTTAACTATATTAATAATAACAGGAGACTTGGCGTTGGAATATTAAAACCCGAATAAACTACTACATCAGAAACGCCAAAGAAAAATATTTGAGATGCATACAGCTGTTTCGGTAGCCTTAAGAGTACCGTCTTCAGTACAAAAAGAATTCTGAATCTGGAGAAGTGCTCATATATATAGGAGAGGCACCGAATTTAGTTCAACCAATAGGATTACGGGAAAGGTGGAGTGTGTGGCCAATAGAAATTTAGGAATGTTAGATGTGTAAACAAGTAGAAAAATTAAGAAAATGTGGACTGAATGTAAAATTTCCAACAATCAGACAAATAGGGAACAGCGAAATCACATTTTACAAGGTTTTTAAAATTTTTATAAATATGAAAAGCTTTAAAGAAACGGAGTTCATGAATGGATTTGGGTCTGCAAATTATTTTAGCTGAATTAAATTTAAAATTATGATTTTCCTCCCAGCAATGTTTAGAAATAGTCGATTTATTGGTTTCTTGTTTGCGGACGTAATTCATATGTTCTTTTAGACGAAATTTAAGACTGCGTTTAGTTTGGCCAATATATGATAAACCACACTGACAGGAAATACTATAAATGCCCCAAGAATTATGCATATCAATGGGATCTTTTAACTGAGAAAAGGTGAGTTTATTGGAAGGCGAAAATATTATTTTTAAATCATATTGTTTGAGAATTTTAGCTATGGTTTGACTGGATTTAGGAAAATAGGGTAAAACAATACTGATATTAAAATAATACTGAAATTAAAACCCGAAACAATATTCGGGTTTTAATTTAACTATATTCTCAAAATTTTTAATGTAATCCGTATATATATTTAAAAAATATACAATACCTGTTCAAATGCTTCTTCTAAAGTATCACCCCCTATTATTATGTTAAAGAAGTTAACATATTCATTAAAACAAATAAGAAAAAAAAATAACAGTTTATATACATTTTTACACCTTGTTATAACTGCATTGATTAAACACAAAAATATTCACATTGAATATGTTTAATTTCTTTTTAAAACATTATGTCTCTTTAAATTATGATATAAAAAACATATATAAAGTAATACTTATTAAAAACGCATTTAACATTATCATGAAAATTTCCCTAAGCTATAAAAATAGACAGGTGTTTTTTTTTTTCTTTTTCTTCTTAAATTAATTTAACGCCTGAAATTTTGTTAGACATATTTTGTAAAAGTAGTCAGAATATCACACTTTAACACGTTAGTGAAAGCATTAATTCTACAACTGAAAAGCAGCCCAAAAATTACTTAATAACAATCATAATAAAATTATTACTTTTTGCTTTTTTCAAAAAAAATGTAAAGAAAATAAATAAAACATAAACAAAAATACCTTAGTAGCAAAATGTAATTGGCCTTTGAATGGCCTCTCATCAAAGTCCAATGAACTGCCAATAATCGAAATCTCATCAAGAAAGATGAATTTAATCGGGAATTCATCTGAAATTCATCAGGGATAGTTGAATCTGATAAATTTTAGTAACTGATCCAATGGAAATTTGATGGAAAGACATGATTTCCAATGAGTTTTCATATGATTTGTTTATCAGTTCGATATCTATTTTCAGCAAAATTTTCTAATCGAAAAGCGATCTTAGACACTGATCGTAACACTATATCCATGATAATGCTCGAGCAAAATTCAAGGAGTCAAAGAAACACCTAGCAAAACACATCAATGGTACATAAATATTATACTGGCACATGCTTGCCTTTTGAAAACACTCTCTAATATGTGACATGGAAATAAACTACTTGGACAGTTCACAATATTTTATGCTACAGTTAAACCTCGAAAATCTGGAATCGGCAGGACCGTGATTTTTATGCAAGTGAAAATAAACGATGATCAAATTGGCGAATTAAATTATAAAATAGAAATATGATAGGTTTAATTTAGAATTAAAATATAAACACATTAAACTAAAATGTTGTAGACAACTGATAATGCCTATAAAATAACTGTTACTATTTATTCATTAAAAAATACTCAAATAAAACTATAGAAACAAAGTAATTTTTATGTTGATTTTTTTTAAATATTTTAGCAATTTAAAGCTGTTTTATTCTAATGGGATTTTTTTTATTACGTTTTTTTAACTTACTTGTTTCTAAAAAAAAATAAATTCTTCAATTAACAGTCAAGTAGTATAAAAATATGTAAGATTACGACTATATTTATGTATTCAGTGTTCAATTAAAAGAACGTGATACTAAAAGGACAAAGCAATTACTTCAGAGCAAAATTATTACATTGTGCAGGTATTATATCAAATATACAGCTTATTATCTAAATCTATTAGTGTAAGTCTATTTCTGTTACGATATTGATGATTTCAACATTTTTTAGATAACATGAAAACAATTAATTTTAAATGTTTTAAAAATTATTTGTTACTTTTGAAAATGACATTACATTTAGACACTTTAGTTCATAAAACTGTACATATAGAGAAAATATATACAGTGAAATACGTTTAACATGAAAATGCTTAACATGAAAAATCGGTTAACACAAAATGATATAGCGGTCCGGACAGTATACTATGTTATTTAATACAATTTTTTCTTTTAACACGAAAAAAATTCGCTTTTGATCTTCAGTGGCATGTTTGCTTCTACAGAGATGCCAACATTTTAATTTTTTCCAAAGCATTTTTAGACCCACCTTTATTTCCATACCATTTTTTTTCTTAAGAGTAACTTTTTCTTATTTTATCGTAGTTACATATTGAAGGAAAATAATCTATAAATAAAGTGGTGCGGATTAAAAGCTCTGCTAAAAATACTCTGGAATAAATTAAAATGTTGGTAACTATGCTACAATATGTTCCCTTCGATGATCATGTGTTTACCAGCACCGACAATGAGATTTTTGACATCGGTCATCATTAAAATGATTCCACTTAGGTAAATTTTTATTACGAATCTGACAACTGAATCAACGATGCAGTTTCTGTTCCCTCTGCTTCAGAAATGGAAAAAATAATGAGTATCCACAGTTATTTAGATGCGCATTCGAATTCAGAGATGAATAAAACAATATATAATCTTGATAAATTTTTAAACAATGTGGTGCTGAAAAAGACAGTAAAAGATATCTGATTTCCCCCCCCCAAAAAAAAACGATCATATTTGTACTTGATTTTTATCCTAATGGACGTAAGTTAGTAGTATTTTTACAGGAAATGGAAATAATAATTGACGACAGGTAAAACATTGGCCAATTTTGTACTTTTTTTTACGAATCTTTTTTACACGAAATTCTTTTAACACGAAAAAATATTTTGGTCCCCTTAGTTTCGTGTTAAACGCTTTTCACTGTATAAATATTTTTTTAATTATTCTAAAAATAACAGTTTTTTAAAGTTAGAACATACAGTCGGTAACAAAAGTATCCGAACACTAGCAAAAATTCCTATATATAAAAAGTAGAGTTAATACTGTTTTGTTATAAATCCTTGTCGAATCATGTTCTTAGACTGACTAAGAACACGATTTGACAAGGATTTATTTAACAAAATAGTATTCTATCTTTTTTATATAGGAATTTTTGCTAGTGTTCGGATACTTTTGGTACCGACTATACAAATTTCATATTTTATTTATTTAAATTAGAAATCAATATTTATAATTAATATGAAACAAGATTAATTATTCACGAAGTTGAGATTAATTAATCTCGTTTCACCTGAATTTTAGATATTGATTTCTACAATCATCTTAATTAAAATTTATACCTAATCAACTGACAAACAGTATAAGAGTTAAGGTACTTATAAAAAAGGATACATGCATGTAACCTGCAAATGAAAAAAAAATAAAATTAATTTTAAAAATACTAGCAATAAATAAATATTTTATATAACAATGATTAAAGTAATAATACTTACTGTACATCTGCTGGATGATCTAAATCTAAAAATAAAAAATAATCATCAAAAAATGAATTATTTATATAAAACAAAGAATATATACAAATACTATATCACTACAATGATCAAACACCAGGAAGGAAGAGAATTATTGAACAAAGAATAACAATGGAAATGAGATGCTTATACAAGACAAGAGATATTTAAAAAACTAATATGAATTGTTTCTGAAAAACAATAATAACTAGAAGAAGAAGAAACAGAGACCACCACAGCTTAAGATGGGTGAAGCAGTTTAAACAAGTTTTCTGGGCACCTAACTTTCAACAAAACCTCTGCAAGACCACATGATAACAAAGTAAAAAGTTAAATAAAGATAATTACTGCAAAAAGAAAAAAAAATTAATGAGAAAACCATGAAAGATTTAATTAATTAATGTAGTATTTATATGATTATATATCTATATCAGGGTCCGAAATTTCAACTCAGTGTTTAGTCAAAATATTAATTAAAACGATGTCATGCTTCATGACACACCACAAACTAGGGTTGTCTTTTTTTTTTTTTTTTTTTTTCTTTTTTTAGGCATTTTGGCTTTTTTATTTTTCCGAACTATTTGAAATACTTTTACAAATATGCCTAAAATTATACATATTAAAAGTGTGTTGTATATCATCATGTCTCATAAACATCCATGATTAAAAATCATTAGTATAATGTATTGTGTTTGAGGTTTGAAAAAGATTAAAATATCTAATAACACAAATGAAAATAACTTAAAGAAAAAAAAAAAAAAACTATGTCAAACAATATCCTGTGAAAAACTTTTTATCATGAAAGTTTAAGCTTCTTTATTTACTTATTTATTTATTTAACTTTTTATATTAGAAATGTCTTTTCTGTCTATTTTATTTCTGTAATCAGACGGAATGTCGATGGGTATAACTCGTTCATTGTTGTCATTTGAAATAGCCATTTCAGAATAACTTTTTCGATAAAATCGTTGCTGACAAATCATTACAAGTACAAGGCCCTTGGCGTTTCAGGAAAAAACTGGAAAATGTGATTTTTTTTTTTTTTAAATCATAATTCAACAAAATAAACATAGGCAATATCTTTAAAAGGGCTCTGGCTCATTTTCATGCGCCAATACCGCATAGGCAAACTTTCGCATTTCTCTTCTCTTGGATAGTATGTGACGAGCAAATAGGATGTCTGCTCATCTATTCTCACTCTGCTAGGAGAAATCACAGGGAGATAAACAAAACTGACGAACACTTTTTAAAACTTTTATGCATGCACTAAGCATTTTTCCTTTCTCAGGCTGGGGCAGTTATCGGGCAGCGCACACACAAACTCGGTACTCCGAGAAGAGAAAAAGGAGAGGTTAAATATGAAGTTATAAGATAGCAAGATTCTGCCATATTTAAATCTGTAAAAAGAATGTTTTCTGCTACCATATCATGTAATAATTCTATATTTTTACTCACCATAGTAAAATTCTACTCGACTATGGCGAGCTGAAATTTCGCACCCTGATCTCTATATATATATTTTTATTTTATTTATTTAATTATTATTTTTTTTTTGGGGGGGGGGGGAGAAGGGGTGTTAAAAAATTAGATTTGAGACTATCTACTAATTTAATAACTTTAAGGATATAAACAACTATGTTTGGCGACATTTCATATTATTTAAGACACTCATTAATTTCAATTCAATACAATAGTTTAATTTAATAACCTTATTTTTTTTTAAATCTGTTTTGCATCAGTTTTCATTGTGTTGCCAACGAGCAATAAACAGCCAAGAATCGGACATTTTAAATATTTTTTTATGGATGATATATAGTGATTATGCTGGAATTTTTTTTATAAACATACATAATCTCATAAGGAGACTATTCTGCAATTAAAGAAAAAAAAATTGTGTATGCACCTATGGTGAGCTTCCTTGTTAGATCTATACTGTTAAAAATCTAAAAATAAATTATTGTCAATCTGTCATAAAGCTGGAATGATAATTCTCCGAGGAAAAAAAGAGAATAGAAATAGACACTTTCCCATTTAAGAACTGCTTCACTGTTTAGCAAAATTGATGACTTATAACAAATACCGAGATTCAAGATTTCAATAGTACTATCAAAGGACCGAACCATTTGAGATTTTCATTTCTCACACAATTTATACGCCAATATTATTTATTTAAATTTATTATAGCTCCTTTAAGTACAAAGTTTTTTTTATTTGTATCATTAGCATTAGTAAATTATTTACTGTTTAATTTTTTATAATCATTTTATTATTATTTGTTTTTAAAGTAGCCTTTAATTTAGCTCAATGTTTTGAAAATAACTGAGCAATTTTTGATATTTAAAAAAAAGTCGAATCGTAGTTTTTACACGAAAAAATAACAAAAAAACCTAACAAAGTGAAATTAAGATTTCCTCTTTCACTATCCGACATCGAAAAATTATACATTTTATCTATAATAGCCTTGCCTTATATTTTGTTTGCAAAAAGTACATAATTTTATGCAAAGTAGGTAAGAAGACATGATATTATAAATAATTTTTATAACACATAAAATTGATACTTTACTGTTTCAACATGGATAGCTGTCATTCAGTTATCTTTTGTATGCTTACTATATCAACAAGTGTCATATCATCAAATTTTAGAAGTTAGACGAATAAACACAAAAACATGCGGAACTCTCAGAAAAAAACCAAGAAATAAATGAAGAAATAAAATGACAGTTGCATTTTATTGATATCCAGATATGACAGAAGCCCCCTTTCCTTCCAATTGTGAAAAAAATGGGCGAAACATTTATACTCTTTTTAAAAAATCCAATAACATTTTCAAAGATACATAACAGATTTCTTTAATTTTATCTAGATAAGAAAAATAAAACTTTCAATATCAAATAGTCATATTATATGTATCGTTTAATATGAAAGAAAATATGAAGAGTATGACAGATGCTTAAATGAGCCGTGAGAATCAAGAGCTTGACATATAAAAAATTTCATGCAGAATTTCAAAAACAAAAAATCAAAATTACACTCATATTTTTGTTCAGGTATTTCAAGTTCTGCAGGAGTTAATTCAAAAGATGGTTGGGCTTGATCTGTACTGTGATCAAAACCATCGTCAACCTCCCCGGCTTCAGCCATGCTTTTATTTTTCTTTGGTTATGTTACGAAATGAAAGTTTGTTTTGTTGGTGATGTAATGGCAAGAATTTTTTGCCATCAGCAAGTCCACCTGTTTTAGGGAAAAAAACAGACGCTTCCCCTATTTCTTTTTATCAGAGGGAAAATTAGAAAAATCATCATCATCAATGTGCTTGCTTTATTCATTGAGCTAAACTGTAAGGAGTGATAACTTCTTATAAGGAAGGGTACGTGACTGGCTGTTTAAGGGCCCTCTTCACTCACCGCCGCCGGAAGCCGAAGCTAATGCTATTCTATGGAAAATTTTTCTTTACAAATAACTTATTAACTAATACATATTTTTAAATTCTGTTTTCACATTCTGAAAATTCACAGCTGTTAAATTGACGCACCTTTTTTAAAAATGTATTTTTTTAATTTTTAATATTTTATTTAGAAATTGCAAAATGAAAAAAATTCACATATTGAAAATTCGTATTTTGCAGCTTCAAAATAAAATATAAAAAAATAAAATAATAATTTTTTAGAAAAGGTGCGTCAATTTAACAGCTGGGAATTTTCAGAATGTGAAAACAGACTTTAAAAATATGTATTAGTTAATAAGTTATTTGTAAAGAAAAATTTCCCATAGAATAGCATTAGCTTCGGCTTCCGGCGACGGTGAGTGAAGAGGGCCGTTAATTAGAAAAAGAAACGGTAAGCTAGTGGCAAAAGATTAGTCTTTCCACTACTACATAAGCATATAAAGGTTAAAATAAAAATAATTAAATTAATAAACATAAATTAAATTTAAAATAATGATTATTTAATGTTAGGTTTTTACATTGAAAAAAATTCTAAATTTATAAATTAATCATTTTAAAAACCCTTCCCTCAATTTTTTGTAAATTTTGTTTATTTATTTTTTGATGTCTAAAGAATCAAGTTATTACAATCAAACAATCAACACATTAGTTAATAGAATCAATCATCAATCAATTGAATAACTACAATATAAAGAATCAAACAGTTTAAAATATTATTGCAATTAAGGAAATTGAGATAATATAATTTATTTATTTTCGATACCTAAAAAATCACGTTAATACAATCAAGAAAACAACAAATTAATTGATAGAATCAATCATCAATCAATTGAAAAACTATAATACAAAGAATACAAGTGTTTAATATATTATTACAATTAAGGAAATAAATTTGCGAAACATATAATAAAATTCTGCTTACATGTTAGTGCAATTTAAAGTTTGGTGACATTTTGAATTGCATAGCAATTTGTTTTTGCGGCAAGCACATCTATTTGTGGTGCATTTTAATTAGATTTGCAGTCACATTTTTTTATACCCTGGCTAGTACCAAGGGATTGTTTAATTGCTGTTTGACGTAAAGATATTTCTACAGCAGGGACATCTTCTTTCGTTAAAAATCTCTCTTTGCAAACACTGAATTAAGATTAAAACCCGAATAAACTACTACGTCAGAAACGCCAAAAGAAAAATATTTGCGATGCGTACAACTGTTTCGGTAGCCTTAAGCGTACCGTCTTCAGTGCAAAAAGAATTTCTTTTTGCACTGAAGACGGTACGCTTAAGGTACAGTGTCTAAAATATATTCTAGATGCTGTACTGTTATATAGTAGTCTTTTTCGCAATACGCAAGCGAAGTGATAACGTCACTGACCGTCCGTGGATGCAAAAAAAAAAAAAAAAATCCTGTGTTAATCGCCCATTGGATTTTTTGTAAAAAAAAATGTTAAAAATCGAGAAAAATTATTTCCCGATTTTAATCACGATATTTGGGTATAGATATGTATTAGTTATCGTATGCATGTGTTACATTAAGTTATTTTGCCGTCAAAGTGACAAAATTTTATTTTAAATTTCAAGACTCTGTAGTCCGTGGCGTTTTTTGTATTTCGCGATCAAAAACAGAATTCGAAAATATACATGCCAGATGCATATTTCTGTAATATATATTGTACGAAATATTGTTTCATATTTTTCATTACTCTCTTAATATAACCATGATTTTTGATAGGAATTAAATATGTTCGTCAGATAATTTGTTGATTTTTTTTTTTTTTCCACCAAGGATGACAGATATGAAATCTGTTCCGCTGCAACATATTAGAATTATTAGATACTTTATTTAGACATTTGAAAACAAATTTGACTTCAAATTATGATAGAATATTTATCATTTTCCTTTTAATTAATATATTAGTTGGATATTTATTGTGTAAATATCATCCTTTGGAATTAAATGTTTATGTTTTCAATCGAATATGAAAGTTTGCTATTTTTTTTTCTAGAGTTTTGAAATTTAAAATACATATTTTATCAATTTTACAGCAAAAACAACTTAATCTAACGAATGCACGCGATAACTAATAAATGTCTATACCTAAATATGGGGACTGAAATCAGGAAATAATAATTTCAGTAAAAGTATTTTAGCAGTATATTTTTTTAAAGTAGAGTGAGTAACAGAAGTGTCCGACCACTAGCAAATATTCCTATGTAAAAAAAGTACACTTCATACGGTTCTGTTAACTAAATCCTTATCGAATCATGTTCTTAGACTGACTAAGTACAGGATTCGACAAGAATTTATTTAACAAAACTGTAAAAAGTGTACTTTTTTACATAGGAATTTTTGCTAGTGTTCGGACACTTTTGTTACCGACTGTACTGTAATTTTCTCTATCTCTTTTATTTATTTATGTTTTCAAATTAAAAAAAGATATAAATATATATTTTATTATTTATTTATTTATTTTTCAAATTAAAAAAAAATTATAAATATGCATTTTACTTTATTATTTATTTATTTTTTTATTATAAAAAGGTATAAAAAATTTTAAATTCAATTTTAAATTTTTAAAATATTTGTAATAAAAATTACAAATTGTATTAATAACTAACAAACATAATTTAATTTTTAAAAAGTCCAAAAGGACAAAAAATATTTATTCTTTGTTAGGATAAATATCGAAATTCACTTAAAATTTCAGATTTTTAAATTTTCTTTGGACAAATTATTTACAATAAGTGAACTTTAACTTAAAGATGAAAATAAAAATTATTGCTTTTAATTAGAAATATTATTTTTAATTACTATATCATTTTTTCATCAAATTTCTTTCTGATTCAAAACTTAAATTTTATTTCCTTAAAAATGCGGATTTTTTCCTGATTTTGGTTAAATTTTGTTAAATATAAATTATAAAATTATTTTTACTATGAAAATTAAATATGTAAAGGAAATAAAATAATCCTCTTTCCTCAAAACAAATATATATATATATATATATATATGTGCGGGTTAAAACCGATTGACTACTACATTATGGTACTATACTTAGATGGAATGTTTTTCGTGGGTTTATTTTTAAGGAGATCCAAGCATATGTTCACGTGAGTTTCGGAGAAAACCACGGAAAAGTCAGAACAGCTAAGACAATGAATTGTGATATTGGATCACACTAGGGGGGGAAATAGAATATGACACGACACACTGGAAATCGCTAATTTATAACCAATTCTGACGAAAATTAAAATTTTGATAAAAACAAGCGATTATGGGTTTTGTCTAAAAATCGCTAGATTTGATAGATGTTTCTAAGGATTATGGTCAATTAACTGTGTTAGGATCCTAGTCTTGGTTAGAATTCTGTTCACGGAGATCTAAGCATATATTCACACGAATTTAGAAGAAAACCACGGAAAACTCATAATGGCTGAGACGAAGAATTGTGACATTAGATCGCATTAGGGAATACACACACACATATATACATATATATAAATAAATTATGACGTATTGTAAATCGCGAAATTTATAACCAATTTTGAAAAAAATTATTATTATTATTATTTTAATAGCGATTACGAGTTCACTCAGAAAATTACTATTAAGACATTAAGTTGATATTTTAAGGGTTTAAAATCGATTGACTGCCCTAGAATCCTATCGCCTGGTTATAATGCCTTTTATTTGCGTTTATGTAAATAGATCAGAGTATCTATTCATGCGAGCTTCGGAGGAAACCATGGAAAACTCGAAATGATTTTAAGAATTTTTATAAAATATAATTTATTTAAAGACAGAGATTTAATCGAGCCTAAAACATCATTACATTAGGTTGATGATTACATTAGGCGTTAAGATCCTAGGCCTGGGTGGAATGCCTCCTGTAGGTGGATTTTCTAAGGAAATCTTTTTCGTATTTACGCGAGTTTCGCAGAAAACTCATAACGTCTAAGACGAATAGCTCTGACATTGGAGTATTGCGATATATAATATATATATATATATATATATATATAAGTTGTTACATATTGTAAACCACGAATTTACAACGAATTTTGGCAAAAATTAAAATTTTGTTACAAACAGAGATTTTGAATTGAGTCTAAAAATAGCTAAATTAGGTTAATTAGGTGGGGGCTTCGGTCGATGAACTACATAAAGATCCTAGACCTGGGTGAAATGCCCTCTGTGGGTGAATTTTCTAAAGAAATCTAGTTCGTATTTACACGAGTTTCGGAGAAAATTACGGAAGACTCAGATCGGCTAAGATGAGGAGTTGTGACATTGGGTTACAAAAAAAAAAATAAAATAAAATAAATAATAATAATAATAATAATAAATTTTGAGATATCGTAAATTGCGAATTTATAGCCAATTTTGAATATATATATATATATATATATACTAGCAGGCCTTGCCCGCTTCGCTGGTCACTAAATTTAAAGGAAACTCTTTTCTATATAGCTTTATAAAAATAAAATAAAATACTAAAATTGCTCAAAAGCTCACTTCGGATCCCTGCTGCCTTCGGTAGCGATTTGGTCATCCGCTAAAACTCAGGCGCTTGTCCCTATTACCTGAGACAATGGTTTACCAATAGGCTTGCATTAAGTCCTTATTAGATAACAGTTTCGAAATAGATAGTATCGAAAAAAAAAATTTGAATCCCAGTTACATATGAACAACACTATACGTGGTGCACATAATATTTGCTTTTACGTTATTTCCTATGTTTATTTTGTTTATCCCCGATCAACCATAAAAATGATAACAATTTCACGCTAAATATTATAATATGCTATGACCGGCTACGTCTGTTGCATGAGACAATTAATTTTTTGTGGTTATTAGTATTCATGGTTTGTAAGCATGATCATAGTACCGCCTTAATATAGCTCTCTTTGGCGACTTTTGAATTTTTGTCACCATTTTAGATTTTATCCCTTGTAAAAATAAGACTTAATACCTTGTAACAATATGCTATGAGCGCTATTTCTGACATATTTTAGACAACTAAACTTTTAATGGTTATATATATTTCCCATTAAGCATATTTTTATTTTCATTTATTTATTTAAATATTGATGAAATTTGAACTTCAATTTGGTCTAGTGTTGTACAGGCTGTATACTACACGTTTGTGTTTGTGAAAGAAAATTTATAAAATACATACATTAGTTAATTTTAAAAAATCTAATTGTCCGATCGATAAGCTGTTTAATCCGTTGGATTCACAAAAATTGCATCTTTCATTTGGTATCTTATTTGTAACGATACAACTGATATTTCTAATTTTTTAATTTACTTTCCTCATTTTAAACACATGTAATTTTTATTGTTCACGTTTTTTTTTTTTTTTTTTTTCCGTCGAAAAAATAATGATAATTTTTTTGGCAACAATTAAATTAAGGAATAAAATTAAATATTTTAAATAAATGTAATTTTTATTGTTCACGTTTTTTTTTCTTTTTTTCTGTCCAAAAAAGAATAATTTTTTTTGGCAACAATTAAATTAAGGATTAAAATTAAATGGCCAATTTATCAGTTATTAGAAGGTTTTTATTTTAACATTTTAATTAATTAAAGTAAAACTAAAACAAAATTCGAAAATCCGGCTTCGAGGTGCATCAGGGGAGGTCATTACGAATCAACATGCAAATTTTTGTAGCTCAGCCATCAGCCGTTAGGAACACACCTAAACTTTATTGAATAGCAATAAAGTTCAAATTGACTCTAGAAAACGTTTGTATGGGAAATAGAAAAGGGCTGTTTTTAGGGTTTTCCCGGAAATTATTCGATTTTTTCTCGCCTTTTAAACCTTCCCTAGACCTCCACGAACATTTCAAGACTAAGATAAGATAAATCCGTTCAGCCGTTCTCGAGTTTTAGTGAGACTAACGAACAGCAATTCATTTTTATATATATAGATATATATATATATAAATTATGAATTGAGAGTCTAAAGATAGGTAAATTAGGTCGATAGTTTTTTTGGGGTGGGGTGGGGGTGGGGATACATTTAAGATTCTCGGCCAGATTTAAATACCTTTCATGGATGTTTTTCTAAGGTGATAGAAGCATGTATTCACGCGAGTTTCGAAGAAAACCACAGAAAATTCAGAACAGCTAAGACGACAAATTGTGATATTGGATCGCACTAGAAATTAAGAAAATAAAAATATATAAATTGTAACACACTATAATTCGCGAAGTTATAACCAATTCTGACAAAAGTTAAAATTTCATTAAAAACAGCAATTATAGGTTTAATCTAAAAATTGCTAAATTGGGCTGATGCTTTTAAGAATAGAATTACGGCCGATTAACTTGTTATTATCCCAATCTTTAGAAAAACACCCTTACATCGGTGTTTTTTTAAGGATATCTAAATATGTATTCACTCGAATTTCGGAGAAAACTCCGGAAAACTCATAAAGGCTAAGACGATGAATTGTGACATTAGATCGCATTAGAGAAAAAAAAACATATATATATTTGTAGTGTATTATAAATCGCGAAATTTATAACCAATTTTGACAAAAGTTAAATTTTTAGCTATTATGAGTTCAGTCAAAAAATCGCTATTAAGTTGATGTTTTAATGGTTTAAGGTCCATTGACTGCGCTAGGATACTAGACCTGGCTATAATGCTTTTCATGGGTGCTTATTTAAGGAGTTCAAGCATGTATTCACGCGACTTTCGGAGAAAACCACGGAAAACTCAAAACGGCTAATACGACGAGCTGTGACATTGGAGTATTGTGATATAGAAAAAAATATGTATAAATGTATCCGTAAGTTGTTACATACATGAATTTATCATGAATTTATAACGAGTTTTGGTAAAAATTAAAATTTTGTTAAAAATAGAGATTGTGAGTTGACTCTAAAAATCGCTAAATTAGGTTAATGGTTTGTGGAGGTTGCGGTCGATAAACTACATAGGTCCTAGGCCTGGGTCGAATGCCCCCTGTGGATTTTCTAAAATATTTAGTTCGTATTTATGCGAGTTTCGGAGAAAACTACGGAAAACTCAGAACGGCTAAGATGATGAGTTGTGACATTTGGCTGCAATCAATAAAAATGTATATAATATTAAATTTTGAAATATTGTAAACTGCATATTTATAACCAATTTTCACCAATAATAATAATAATAATAATAATAAAATAGAAACTGTGAATTCAGTCTAAAAATAGCTAAATTACATAGTTTTTTTTTTTTTTGGGAGGGGGGCTTATTGTCGTTTGATATAGTTAAGATTCTCGGTCAGATTTAAATGCTTTTCATGGATGTTTTTCTAATGTTATCGAAGCATGTATTCACGCGATTTTCGAAGAAAACCTCAAAAAACTCAGGCCGGCTAAGATAACTAATTGTGGAAAACGAATTGCGCTGAAAATAATAATAATAATAAAATAAACAAATTCGGATATATTGCAATCGCGAATTCGTAAAGAATTTTGACAAAAAATTTAATTTGATTAAAAGTAGAGATTATGTGTTCAGTCTAAAAATGGACGACTAGAACGAGACGGAGTTTCCTTTTGTTTGTGGGGAAAAGCTGCGCTATGATTGTCTATAGTCCTTCATTTGTGGGGTAAATTAAGACTCCTATAGGTTAAATTTCCCCATGACGTCGAATGACGACAGAAGGTCAAGTCGTCAATTGCTAAATTAGATTGATGGATTGGTTTGAGGGGATTACAGTCGTTTGATTGCGTCAGGATAACAGGTATTTGTTTTTCTGAGGAAAACTAGTTCGTATTTACGTAAGTTTCGGGAAAACCCACGGAAAACCCAGAAGGTCTAAGCTAAGACGTCGAGCATGACCTGGGAAGGAACACAGTATCTCTCATCTTCTAGTTTTTACAGCAGAACCTCTCGGCTTCTTGTAGGTTAAATTTAGATGAAAATTTAGAAATTTTAAAGAAAATAATATTTAATTAGATTAAATTCTCCGATGAAATTTTATAATTTTTGAGCTAACCTTTCTCTAACTGAAAATCACAAAACTCATAGAAAAGTAATATTTAATTAAATTTCAGGTCAAAGATTTTATAAAGCTAGATTTACACTTATTAATAACATTTCAATGATGTTGCTTATCCCTGGCTTAAATTGCGCCACTTTGTTAAATGTACGTCTTAAGATTTGCTAAATGTAAAGTTTTAATATATATATATATATATATTACAAGTGAAATAGTGAAGTCTTGTTATTCTGACAAACTCAACTTAATAATATTTAATAAAACGTTTATAAACTTAAAAGAAGAAAAAAAAAAGAGGCAGTTGTTGAAGTTTTGTCCTTCATAAGTATTAAGAATAATTTAATTTTTAAATATAAATAACTTAAATGTTAAATGAACAACGTATCATGAAGCATATGCACTTTGACAGCAGAAAACAATGCCGGAATTCATATAAACAGGTCTTTATTTTGTTTATTAGCAATTGCATAACCCGAATCACATCCAAATACAAAACACCATCGAGATTTAGGCATTTTCATCATAAAATAAAATAATAATTAGAAAAATAATGATGCGCTCTCACTGTACTGTGTGTTAACGTGGTACATCAGTAGAGCGCCCGAGATGGATCAATTCGATCGGGCGATGACGTCACTGATCCTGGACCGGTCTTGGATCGGGCCAGGACTCTACTGAACGCTTTGGAACAATTTTGACGTGATAGGAGCAGCGCCATCTATCTAATTTGACCTGTATTAGCAAGTTATATATTGTATTTCTGTTGTTTATTTTGTCGGGACTTTTAATACGTAATTCCATAAAATGCTAAACTATATTACGTTTTTTTCTTAGAAAAAAAAAAGAAAGAAAGATCTTTTATGTAATAACAGTTTTACTTCTTTCTTATTAATGTAGAATTCTGTACTCTGCTAACAGAAAATAAGAAGCTATTAAATGATTGTACTGACAAATTACTAATATACATTACTTTGGTTATGATTTTTCTAAATTCACGTATAAATTTTAATCATGAAAATGTTAAGAATGTTACGTTACATTTATTTTTAAAGGAGCAGAGTAGATTTATCCTAAATGAGCACTTAAAACACCTTTCTTTCTCTTCGAATTTTATTATGAACAGAAATGTACAACAAAAACGTTTTTGAAAAAAAATAAAAATAAATAAATAAATTATATAAAATATGACATATGCTGTTCAGTTAATATAATGGATTTATATAAAAAATAATCTTATTTTCTTCTTCGATTTATGAATCAATATAAAGAGCTTTTTCTCTTATTACCGACTGAATATTAAAATAAACTAGCAATGTAAACAACACTGCATAATTTTATAGCTACTTTTTTTACAGTCTGTTTTGTTTATTAAATTTAATAATTGACATCTTAAACTTATTTTTACCTAAATTAAAAATATGTGGAAGGATTTTAATTTATTTACTTATAGTTAGCTTATTGTTTTAAAGGTAAAAAATACAATTGTTTACAAACTTTTCTATTTGTAAACAAAAAACAATCGCATGAATGAAAAACTTTGTCTAAAAAAAAAAAAAAAAGAAATATAATTTTTTCCAGCTTATTTTTATATATTAAATTAACAAAATATGATAGCGTCCGAATTAAAAAAAAAATATATATATTTTTTTTTGTTTCAATTAAAATTGTGTAAATTTTTGTTTTAATTTTATGTTTGAATGTTACGTTCATCAATAAAAAAAATTACGTATCGAAAATCGTTATTACGTAAAAAATCTTTTTTACACAATAAATAAATAAACATAATATAGTTTAGCATTTTATGGAATTACTTACCTTATTTTCTACCGCACAAACAATGCATATAAATAGGTACATCTGTATTAATCCTCAGCTAATCAAACAAATAAACAATCATTGTCAAAAACAGATGTACATTGTTCAGGTTTTCACTGCGTAATGTCAATCAGAGCCTGATTTTCAACCTATTGCGCATTTGATCCATCACGTGACCCAATGGATCAAGAAATTTTTCTGGGCTTTCTGATCCACGACCGGTCGAGATCGGTCCATTCCACTGAACGATGTAACTCTGGATCGGTCGACACCACTGAACGCTTTGGCTCGGAATCTTTCGACCGGTCGTGGATCGGGCGCTCTACTGAACACGCCCACAGTCAGCGTCACTCTGCGGTCATTTCAGCGTTAGGACTAGGGTCCACATTTGAAGGAGGAATCCCGTAAACGGAAGTTCTTTCTTTCTATAACTCCATAGTGGATTTCGCAAAGACAGTTACATCCAGACTGAAACATTGTGATCACAAATAGGTAAACAATCACAAATCTGGCTGTGTTTCAATCCAAACGCAACATTTGTTTACAAAACTGATCGCAAAGTTGTGAGCGATGAGGGGGAAATTTGTGACTGCCTCGGAGCTCTCACAACTCGATCGCAGGTGTACTATCGCCTCAAAAAACATGGCCGCTGTTGTCCAGTGATATCGAAGAAAGTAATAGTCACAGACAAGGATATAATTTGTCTGTTGTAATAATCATTCTTGAAATGATAATACATAATCCGAAACAAATATTATAATATTTCATTAATCTACAATATGAATTAAATACTATCCAACATAGTGAAACTCTTCTTTACTCGGAAATTATACTTAAAGCTCTCATTGGAATTGGAAGATAAATGTAAGTGTAAAATATGTTACGTTATGGTTTTGTATATTCATGTAAGATTAAATGTTTAACATTGAAATATTATTATGGATTATGCAGAAAATTATAATTGTAACATTTGTATATTTTATAAATGTTAGGCTTATTTAATGTAAATTAAACGTAATATGTCATGTTTCTGTAATTGTTTATTTACAATATAGAATAATATGTTCTATTATTTAATGAGATGACATGACTATGATATTCGTTAAAACTTTACAATCTGGTATGATATCATTTGGATAAATATTCTTCTCGTTGTAAATAAAAGCCCGATTAGTCAATTATTTATTCCATTATCTATTTATTCTGTTTAGGCGAAAAAAAAATAAGAAGATGATGTGGCCGCAATATTTCGTAAAACTTTATAATTCGGTGTAGTAAACCTTAAATATACTTTTTATTGTAAATAACAGTTATTGCATTTGATTGTAAAAGCCTGATTAGTCAATTATTTATTTTATTATATATAAAACTCTATAGCTGAAAATATACAACTTCATTGTTAGTGTTGAAAATGAGTTTTGGAGAATAAAAATATTTTACTGTCAAATAACTATACATGTGCATAATTTATATCTGTAGCTGGTTCATTACATTTAAATTCAGTATTTAACTGTTTGTAAGCTTTAAATGAAAACTTTATGATTAAACACTATAAATTACAAAATCTTATCCATTAAAAATGGAGGAGGGGGGGGGAGATATGCTGCTCTCCCTCCCCTTCCTGTTACTTTGTTTATGGTTACATGATTACACAATAAATAGACTTTTTTCCTTCCCCTTCAATACACTTTCTTCACTCCATTTTTTTTTTTTTTAATTATTATTATTTCTTTTTTGCTGTGTTTGAATTCACTGCTGCTAGATCTATTTTTTCCCAATTGCTTATTACTTTGTTACTGAATTTTTTCTTCATATACTACATTCATTTTAACTAAATAACTTGATATAGTCAATTGAATACAACACACAAGCAATAACCAATTAGCCTTGAATTAAAGCATTGTAGCCTGAAAGAGAAACATTAATATATTTAATAGCAAAATTTTAAATTTAAAGCGTACTAACAGCTAATATTGAATTTAAATATAATGAAATAGCTGCAGCTATTAATTATACATATGCATTATTCTTTGATAAAATATTTTATTTTTCAAAACACAATTACAGCACTAATAGAGAAAGAATGTGGCTTGTACTTTTTCAACTATAAATATATACCATAAATAAAAAAATTGACTAATCAGACAGTTACAGTTAAATGTGGTAGCAGTTATTTACAATAAGAATATTTAAATAACTCGATAAAAGAAATATGAAAATGATGATTTTTAAGATTTTTTGTACAGTTACCAACTAATGATAAAAATGTTCCTTCTGTTTTTTTAAAAAATCAAGTTATCTTTTAAATATGTGTGCTATAAGTTTTAATTTGATGTTCCAAATTGGGAACGTTGGCCTGTAAAAAGGTTAAATTAGCCTAAAATTTATGAACTATATAAATGTTACAATTATAATTTTCTACGTAATCCATAATATTACAAAAAAGTGAACATACAAAACCATTGTATCTATATTTTTATACTTGACATATATCTTCAAATGAGAGCTTTTAGTATCTTTTCCAAGAAACAAAAAACCTTATTGTACCACAAAACTGACGTTAAAAAGTAATACATACAAAACTTTGAATTTACACCATAAAACGCTTTCATTCACAAAAATTGTTTTGGGTTGAAAGAAAACAGGATCTTTTGCCAAGCGTACAAAGTAGGCATGAGTGCTGCAAACAAACACTCATGCCTACTTTATTCGTCTGACGAAGGATCATGTTTTGTTAACATGATTATTATTATTATTATTATTTTTTTTTTTTTTTTTTTTACCTTAAATTCTGTTTTCACCTTCAGAAAATTCAGAACCATACTACTACTTGTTTTCACAATTTCTAACATTTTATTCAGCTTAAAAATACATTTAAATATTTTTTGTTTTTTAAACTCAAAAGTGAAACATTAATTTTTTAAAAAGTAATACTAATTGAACGGTTATAGATTTTCACAACATGAATACATAATTAATAAATGCATTAAGCAATGAGGAATTATAGAAACAAATTTCCCCATAGAATAACATGAGTTCAGCTTCTTGTCAGCAACTGACTCTCTGATTATCAACTTCGAATTTCCTACATAATATCCATTAACATGTCAGGATAATTTTTTTATACCAACTATATGAAAAACGACAGAGCTGAGAATTTAACTCGGGTACTTAAACAGATATTATATGGGAAATGCTCAGCTGGTATCTGACAGGGTAGCTCAGCGATACATAATAAGCGGAGTGCTCGATTTCAGCTCCCAGCTCTGGCCTTTTTCACGTAGTTGGTATACAAAATTCAATCTTACACTCAAATTTCTCTAAATAAATCATCGTTCATGAATGATTTAAGTAAAGATTACAGGGTCTATCAAAGTTGTGCTATCATTAAACTTTATATGTTTACCCGTTAAATCTGCATTTGCAAATACAGTGACATTGCCAACAGATGTCATGTGGGAAATGCCGAGTTGATAATCAGCCAAGGTGGCTCAGTGGTAGAACATCTGCACTGTAAGTGGGGTGCTCGAGTTTGATTCCCAGCTTGGATATTTTTCACATAGTTTGTACAAAAAAATTCAACCTTACACTTCCATTTCTCTAAATAAATATTCATAGGTCATGAATGATATTTCTAAGTAAAAGTTACATGGTCTATGATTTAAATACCTTATATTTATCCTTTCTTTAAATGAATATATTTCGTCATGTTTATCGCAGCCCTCTTCAGCGTCATTTCGACGCTGATGAGGGCTGCGATAAGCATGCCGAAATATATCCGTTTAAAGAAAGGATAAATATAAGGTATTTAAATTTAAATCATAGAAGTCATTTCGACGCTGAAGAGGGTTGCAATAAGCATGCCGAAATATATCCGTTTAAAGAAAGGATAAATATAAGGTATTTAAATCATAAACGATAATCCTGTAATATTATACCTATTACATGGTCTATCAGATTTGTGTCACGATTAATTTTACACTGAAGCATTAGCAGGAAACAGTTGTTGCCTGATTACCGATTTATTGATGTTCTGAAAATGCATCAAAATAGTCGATCAATCATAACATTAAAAGAAAAAAAAAACTTTTTTAAAATGCATAATACCCTAATACAACTGAAATTTGTTAACGTGAATCTCGAGAGGAAAATTTTTTTTTTCATACTATCAATAACCAAACTTCATTTTGGTGGGGATAGTGGAAACAGTTCATGTTAATAAGGTTTGACTACCTAATGCATCGAAAACATAATTAAAATAGCATTTGAAATACGTTAAAATTTTACTAAAAACAATCTCTTTTTACTTCCTTATACAATGTATAAGAAAATATTGTAATCCTGATTTGCGAAATGGATTTTATATCTGACACTAGCGAGCTTCGCCTGCTAGCGGGTCAGTATTTTTAAATGAATCACTATAATGAATGAATTCTCAAAATTGCATCTTATCACTCATCAACATTACTCTTAAGAAAAGAAAAAAAAAATCGTGATCGGGTAAAAACTGAAACAGAGTCCCTACTTTCTTCGACAGAGTAGACCCGTGCGCTGCACGCACATATTCTTTTACCATCCTTATGATTTTTCAAAATTTCATATTTATTATTACTCATAAATTTCATTCTTAAGAAAGAGAATTGCAAAAAAAAAAAAAATCATTCAGCTTTGGGTAAAAACTCACACTGGGTCCAAATTGCCTTCGGCTGCGTTACAGCGTCTAGAATAAACAGTGTGGCAATCGCCTATAACCCATAACCGTGATGTTAAAATGATGCTACAAAAATTAAGCTTACCCAGATGTCGCTGTGATTGAAGCTATTGCTCAAATCACTGAGCTGAAGAAGCCACTTCTTCAGCTCAGTGGCTCAAATCGAAGACCTGATTGGCTTTTCCCAGTTTCGTCAGTTTAATCACGTGATCTAAGCATACAATTAACCCATAGGGAGTCTCGGTTTTGTTGTCATGACACTAGCTTCGATTACAATGACATCTGGTGACAGGCTTAATTTTTTTGGTACAATTTTATTCGCCGCTTTCCACACTTTATTCTAGACGCTGTAGTTGCGTAGACCCATGCGCAGCGCGTGCATATTCCTTCACCCTCCTTATGATTTCTCAAAATTCAATTATCATCGGGTAAAAACTCAAACCGGGTCCCCACTGCCTTCGGAAGTGCAGACCCATGTGTGCTGCACGTGCATGTGTTCTTTCTCAAGTCAAACTTTTATTTTTAAGAAAAGAAAACGAAAATAATCCTTTATCATCGAGTAAAAAGTTAGACCGAGTCCCCACTGCCTTCGGCAGCACAGGTTAGGGGAATATGCGCACTGTGCAAATAGGTCCCAATTTTTGCCTGTCAACTATAATATTGACATAGAAAAAATTGTGAAAGCTTTCTTTTTTTTAAAATTATGGGTTTAAGTTTATAAATTTTAATATTCATTAGTAATGAAGCTTATAACTAAACAAAACAAACCACTTTAAAAAAACATTGCCCGCTTGTTCTACCTAGTTAGGATTTTGTTTGTTTTATAATTAGTTTATTCTAACTTTGAATTGAATGTTATAGGGTTCGAGCCCAGGTTGTGCTCAATGGCCTAGCCATTTAGAATTTTCAATGCGGTCTGAAACTTACACAACTTGAGCTAGAATCCCTTAAAAAAGGTCATCATTAAAGGTACCTCAGTCAGACTCATAGCGTTATTAACACGTTCATTGCCCAGCATGATTCAGCTGAGCTTCTCACTGGGCACAAATCCGATCATCGGAGATGACATGTACCAGAGAGCCACAAATGAAAAAATAGAAATTAGAAAATTCCAGAAACTTTTTTTTATCAAATAGTTGTCCTCAGAAAACGCTATGCCCGACAATAATAGGAGTAAAACAAGGAAGTGTCCCACCCTTCATAGATTTGTAAGAATCAGCAAAGCGAGCCTATAAGAAGTATGTATGTGTGTGCTCTATGTTACCAGAAGAGGAAGCAAACTGCCAAATGCCAAGAAGCAAAGAAAAATGTAAAAGAAACACTATATATGCAACCTATTGTTTCTATTGTCCAGAATCACCTCAAATGTGCTTAGAGTGTTTTAACGAACACTATGTGATATAGTATAATGTAATGTTTTCCTAAATATAAATTAATAAAAAGTACAGCATAATGTGTATATTTTTAGTATTTTTATGTTGTATATCCTTTATTTATATTTCAGTGCTTATTCCATTAATTTCCTTTTAAAAATCCTATTAATGCATTAGTAGTCACATATCGGTCTATTTGCCGCCCACTGATTATAAATTTCCCCAACAGATCACCCCTTAAAAATAAAGTAAGAAAATTCCGTGTAACTAACCTTGAGTGGATGTTCTCTAACATAGTCTGTTTTTAAGTCATTCTTGATATTTTTTGAGCAGTTAAAAACATTTTACTTCTAAAATCGGTATTTGACTGCGATGCGACTATTAACGTTGATTATTTTTTCTCCTACTTCTAGTTTTTCAGAAAGGTTAGAGGTTTGCGGGAAAAGTTTTGCATGAATTAAAGGCAGCTCATCTTTCTCTACTGGCTTTCCCTTTATACTAAACAACAGCGGGGAATAGACCGACATTCGACTACTAGCGTTATAAAAAATGACACAATTACTCTCATGCAGTGGCGTCACCAGAAAAAATTCCAGGGGGGGGGAGCCACAACCTGAAAAAATATTTTTTTAAAATAAAATTCTGATAGCATAGTTTTAAAGTTAAAGAAAAAAATGCTTATTAGAATTTTCCAGGGAGAGGCAAGTGCCCCCCCCCCCTTGCTTCATTGTCCCGATGCGCAAGATCTTGTGTTAACTTGAATGAGAAGAGCGTCACCCATATCTGGAAGACACGGAGATGAACGTGTTAAATTTTATTAACTCAAATACCTCCACATTACCCTATTTACACAAACAAAATTTACTGCTGTCTGCATCCAAGTGCTTCCATATCTTTACTATATAACTAATGATGTAATAATCATAATGAAGGAAAATGGATATTTGCCTATAATAATGAATGATAGTAAAGTACAGCTCTATAAAGTCGCCAAAATAGATACTACCAACACCAAATGGAATATCCTTACTGGTAACTCTTTACCGCCACATTTTTAAAACAAGCTGCATTCATTTCTTATTAGTCACATCTTTTTCCTAATACATCAAAAATGGATGAGAAACCAAAATCAATAAAAATTTAGGATTTGCCTGAACAGAGGAAGAATCTGTCAGTTTATTTCAAGCAAAACACATTTAGCCTAAAATTACTTCTTGTGCGAAAAAATTCTTAGAACTAACACTTATTAAAATTTTTTTATATGTAAACTGTGTGTTGTCATCAATAAAATTTGCTTGGCAAGATTTGCAGCATTATTAAAATTTTCGTATGGTGAGATTTGCACCAGCAAAATAGAAAAGTACTGATAATAATAAACCTTAATTTTTTTTTTTTTTTTAAATAATTAAGCAATGTATCATTTGTCCCTAGTCATTAAATAATATGAAAGAGCCTGACAGTTTATCCAAAATTAAATCAATTTACAAAAGCTTTATAAGCTTCTAATTGTTGAAAATTACCTACTAAACAAATAAAATAAATGCTAGTTTTCATGTACTATGCAAATATAACTTTAGAATTTTTTAAATAAATGCCTAAAATATGGATTAAATGTTAGATTAGTTGATGCGTATACATAATGTTTCTGAAGCTAAAAACATAAAAGATACAAATACATTAATATTTCTAAACTAAGTTTTAAAAAGCTGCATGTAAACAACCTATAACAAAAAAAGTTCAACTAATTTTTTTTTAAACATAAACTGCATTAAACTTCATATATAAGTGTGAATATCCTTTTATTTTTTATTTTATCTCCCTCTCATAATACACAGGGAGAGACATTTCCAGGAAAACAATTACATTTAAACATTTCTCTATTTTTAATTACGGATACGTTAATAAATAATTATAAACAAAAACGCAAGCATATGCTAGGTCACATGTTTCTTTCTAGCCAATCATTACGGTTTATCGTTTAAAATAATCGATGTATTGGAAACCGGAAATCACAAACTTGCGATCAGCCGTCGTCATTTGTGAGCGACTGAAATTGTTGCGTTTGGAATGAAACATTCTTGGCGATCACAAATTTCGGATTTGTGATCACTCGCTTGCGAGCGAGCGAGCGTTGCAGTCTGGATGTAACCGCAAAAAAGCGCAAGCAGGATATTAAGTTACTAAACTCTATTTTATTCAATATTTACACTGCTGTTTTTGTTTCACGGATTAAGACTCTGGATCACGGATTAGGAGATTCTACTCTGGATTAAACTCTTAATCCGTGTTTTGTTTACATTCATGTTGTGGTAAAAAAATTTATACTAATTTACTTTGATTTTGCTGTTTTTTTAGATAGAATAGTCGTTTTTGTTAAGATTTTTTCCACCCTCGAAATCGTATTATAAAAATGCTTTCTTACATTTTACTTTTCGCTTAAAATTTTCCATTACATCCAAGCTTAGTTTTATTTTTTCGGCTTTGATAAATTTATGCATATTGTTTATTTTTAGTAACATAGTAAATGGACAAGTAAAAATCTGATAGCAATTTTTAATTGGAGCTTTCTAAATCCTAGAAGAGATATTTGAAAAGTATCTTTCCATTAAATTTCTTGGATACGTGTTTGCAGCGTTATCAATATTTATTAATCTCTGCATTCTGTTCGTTAATGACAATGCATTATTATCATAATTATATCTATTGTTAGATATTAGTTTCATACTAGTTAACAAAGTAGCGATTCGTGGCAATTTGCTGAAAAGTCGGAAGTATGTTACAGATGGCTCTTCTATAAGTAAAATTCAACTCCTTGAAAAACGATATTTTGCATGGATTAATGTCAAAATCAACAATCCCGTATTTATTTTTAATATTTACTTCACTTTACGGCGCCACTTTACTTGCGTGCAAAATTATAAGAATAATACGAAATAATAAAAACAACCTAAGTACAAATATTTTCAGTGGTCAATCCTGACAACATTTCGGTACAACTAGGGTTTAACCTGGCAAAAAAGTTTCTTTAGCACTTTAGCTAAAACATATAAGCAGTATTTTAGCTTTTTCGAAAATTAATTCTTTGAATAGTATTGATTTCTTTTTCTTAACTTGGTTATCCCCAATTTTGTTTTCTGTTTATTTTGTTCACTGATGATTTTAACCAAGCATATATTGCGATTTAAGAAAAATGAATCAGCAACATTTTGTTTCGATTTCAACAAACGCAATACTAGCACTGAGAATACATCTATGAAGCAAATTCTTTATTATGTTTTTAAATATTTTTGCATTTAAATTCAACCATTAGAAGTCGAAATTAAATCTAAATATACTAAATAGATAATGATTCCCAATATTTTCAGTGATTTTGTAATTTCCGTCCACGAATATTTGTATAAAAACTAGAGGTAGTTATATAAAAGATATTTTATGAAATAATCTAGTTTTAGCTTTTTAGCGAAATTCTTACTGACATAGTTTAGCAAAATACAATATCTTTTAGCAAAATGCTAAAAAAACTAATGGCAGTTTAAACCCTGGGTACAACTATAGTATTTCCCCATAGCTGAATTTGGCGATTTTTCTTTGGCGCCGATTTGAACGATAACAATGTCGTTCTGGATTGTTTGCGATATAATATGGCAGCCTACATGCTATTTATTTTGGATTTATGATTTATAATTTAGCTTACGATTTTATCATTTATGCTATATGATTTATGATTTTTAGATTTATGATTTAGCCATAATCGCCAACAAAAAATCGCCAAATCTAGCTGAGGGGAAATACTATAGTTGTTCCATTTTTACTTATAAGGAACACTCACAAACTGTGACACACCGATCGTAACCAAACTTTACAAGTAATTAAAGGGTACGAAGATATACACTCCTACCAATTTATATCAGCAAACATTACTTCAGAACAGAGGTGTTGGTGTTCGAAGTTAGGACTATTTTTTTTTCTGATATTGGGAAGTCATTCAATTTATCTGACTTTTCTAGTTTTAGTTTTAAAATGCAATATAATTCATTTAAAAATTATAAAATTCCAGGGATATTTAACCTCTCAAAAATATTAAAACTAGCCATTATCCAAAAACACCAGTTAAAAAATGCTCAAAAGTATTAGTTAAAAACTTTTTTAAAGTATTGGTTAAAAGCATTTTATAAGCTCTGCTTAAAAACTTTGTAAAAAATTTAAAAAAAATTTTTTTTTTTAATTTTTAAAAATTTGTTACAAATTTTTTAAAGCACCAGTTAAAACTTTATAAAAGCACTGGTTGTCGAAATATCATAAACATAGGTTATAAACTTTTTAAAATCATCGATTAGAACCTTTTTAAAAACACAAAAATGTCAAAAGTATCTGTTACACATTTTAATCACATTAAAAACTGAGACAGACAATATGCACTAAAAATATACAATTTAAAACAATAAAAACACAAATTTAAACGTTTTGAGCCTTTTACAGGCTCCTCATCAGTAAAAAACATCAAATGCAAATGCAGAGAAGAACAACAGACTTTCATTAAGTGAGTACAACGTACTCATTGGGAACTGCACATGCCTCATTAAGGGGTGAAAAATGTTGATTTGTGTACCAGCCCTCCAGGAAAATTCTAGAATGATAATTTAAACAGTTAGATATGATTATTTTAGTACTGTTAAAATCAGGTAAATGGTCAGTTTCTATGGCATGCTGTACAATTTTCGAACGTATATCACGGTTTTTGAAATTTGTTTTATGTTCCTTAATTCAATTATGAAGAGAACAGCCAGTTTGACCAATATAAACAGAACTACAAGATTTACAAGGGATATTATAAATAACACCTGTATGGGAAAAAAGGGGGATAACTGTTTTAAAATTAGAAAGGAAATTAAAAATTGGGGTTTATACAGGGTTCATACTCCTCAGGGAATTTGTTAAAAAAAGTCAGGGAAAATAAAAATTTTCATTAAAAGTCAGGGAAAAGCAGTTATAAAACCTGGAAAAACAATTTTTTTTTCTCTCAAGTTATGTTTTTCTTGTTTAGCTTCGTATCAAAATTTAAATAATTAATTTTTGTGAAAATACGCGTGTAAATAATGATTTCTACCTGAATTTCTATCATGATCGGCAGTAATATGACATCATACAGTGGAAGTAGCTGTATTTTGTCTTGTCTAGAAGATTGTTTCATGTAATATGTCACTAATATTTTCTTGAAAATTGTCTGGGAACTCAGGGAATTTTTCCCCCATATTTGAGTATGAACCCTGTTATAGGAAACAGATAAATTAACAGTGCGTAAAACTTTGGCAATAGATTCAGAAATATTTTTATAGTCAGCAATAGTAACAAACGATTTAGGTGATTTAGAGGAATTAGTTTCATGATTATCCTTATTAAAGTCATACTCTTTTAATTTTCTTTTAAGCCAGCGAGAGGGATAATTTTTACGTTTTAAGTCCGAAAAAAATCCTTTTTAATTCCAACTGGAAAAGCTCATCTGTACTGCAGTATGATTTTGTGCAGTGAAGTAAAGTATGGAAAACAGCAGATTTATGCGAAGAAGGGTTAGCTGAATTAAAATTTAAATACTGGCCTGAAAATGTAGGTTTCCTATAAACTATTTAAATTATCATTCTAGAATTTTCGTGGAGGGCTGGTACACAAATCAACATTTTTCACCCCTTAATGAGGTATGCACAGTTCCCGATGAGTACATTGTACTCACTTAATGAAAGTCTGTTGTTCTTCTCTGCATTTGCATTTGAGGTTTTTTACTGATGAGGAGCCTGTAAAAGGCTCGAAACGTTTAAATTTGTGTTTTGTGTTTTTATTGTTTTAAACTGTATATTTTTAGTGCATATTGTCTGTCTCAGTTTTTAATGTGATAAAAAATTTAATTTAACTACGAGACGTAATGATTTTTAAATATTTTATCTGTTATAAAATTGTCAAACACTGTTTATAAACTTTTTTAAAACATTAAACATAGGCAGAAAGAAGCAATTCAATAGCCTTAATTTATAATAAACAGTTTTGCCAAAATAAATAAAAATTACCTTTTTTTTTTTTTTTTTTCTCAGAGAAAACCACTTTTGCATCAAAATTAAATTGTACAGATATCCCAATTACTATCATTACATCATGTAGATTTATTCCCCTCCAATGTGTATTTAGCTTTCTTTTCATTTTAGATTTATTAAAACCACCGGTTTTACATTTATGTTTTATTAAAATTGTATTTTTTTATATTTAGGACATACTACATTTTATGTAAATGTATGTATATAAAGAAAATACATCAAAATTATCTTGTTCTATTGGATCAATGCAAAACATTTACCATCACCATTATGTTTCAAATAGTACTTTTTCACTCAATACACCAAATACATATGTTATAACAGGGTTGGCCAATTTTTGCCGAAGTGGAAAAAACCATGGTAAAAACCGTGGAAAAAACCACCCCGGCAAAAATAGTTTTTGCCACAATTTTTGCCAGTGGCAAAAATTACCAGTATTTCAAGCAGGGTTTTAAGGATTTTAATATTTAAATCATAATTTTAACAAATTAAAACCAGAGATCATGAATCCATCATTAAAATAATGCATTCTAAAATTTCTTTAAACTGAAATTTTTAACATCAACAATTAACAATTTTTTTCATTTTTAAAAATATTTAAATTACCTATCTAAACTAGTTGGCATAGGTGGACTCTGCTCAGTTCCCCATCATATTTATGTTCTCAGAAATTTCTAGTGCGAGACATATTATAATCATGTTAAAAGAAATGAATTTGACCAAAGCTTGATATTATGACAGAATGAAATCCCTGCCTAATAGGCTATCCACCGTTCACTTCAATATATTTATCTTATTCTAATCTATTAATTTATTTTATCAGGGTCAATTCTGTTGTTTAGTTTTCATCCTACTATTTCCAATGCAATAATCCTCAAAATTCATATTTATATGAAAAATTTACAATTTCGCTATGTTGATAAAATCGTAAATTACGAATGATTTACGAAATTTTCCTATTAGAATATTTGTATTCAATCATGTTCAAACAAATATCATAAATGTAATTTTGAAGTTGTCTAATGTATTTACGATCCTCAAAATGGAAATTTATGCTCAATTTTGCCTTATTCTGACATGTTAAGTAAATCGTAAATTCCAAATAACTTACGAATTTTTTAAATTGGAAAAATCGTAGTCTATGATATTCATGCCAGTATCCTAAATAATATTTCGAAAGTGGTTTGACATCTTTACAATGAAAATATCCCTCAAGATTGACGTTTATGTGAAATTTTGCTCTATTCAGCCATGTTTAAGAAATTCGTAAATTTCCAATAACTTACGAAATCTTTATATTGGAAAATTCATAGTCATTAATATTCATGCCAGTGTCCTAAATAATATTTCAAAAGTAGTCTGACATCTTTACGATGAAAATATCTCTCAAAATTGATGTTTATGTGAAATTTTGCTCTATACTGCCATGTTAAAAAATTCGTAAATTTCCAATAACTTGCGAAATTTCCAAAGTAGCATATTTATAGTTACTGATGTTCATTCCAGGGTTGGCAGGTTTTTGACACGTGACAGTTTTTGACGGTTTAAACCATGGTTAAAACCGTCATGTCAGAAACCACCTTGTCAAAAATGTCAAAAACCTATATTTATAATTTAATTGTCGTATGAAAAATTAGCTTAATAAAATATAGTTCATAAGGATTTTTTGAAAAGTAAATAGAATGATGTTCTTTGAAAAACACATTGTTACAACATTTTGATTAATATAAAAAACAAAACTTTAGGCTTTTAAAATTTTACTATGAATTATTCCTATGTTCATTCAAAATATGCTGTGATACTTTTATATATTATTATGAAATTTATTTATAACTATGCTAGATATAGCACATGTTAAACTTAGTTATGCGATACTTTAAAAATATAGTTGTTTTCAATAAGATATTATTTATCAGCATGTTTTAAAAGGTAAACATAATACATATTAATGTTTTTGGAGAAACATTATTATAACATTTTGATTAATATAAAAACAAAACTTTAGGCTTCTAAAAATTTGATTCATATATCATTGATAGATCATTTTGATTGACAAATCATTTTATTTGCCATACAACATTGTATAGTTCAATTTTTTTAGTATTGTGCTTTTAGTATTATGTATTTAACCAGTAAAATAAAAATGCATAGCCTAATATTTCGTATTTAAATACTTTATAGAAAAATATAACTTTTTTTTTTTTTCTTAATGACTGCTGATATTGCAAGTTTTTTTTTAAAAAAAGTAATAATTCTGAATGTTAAAAAAGCTTGAATTGTGTCAGAAATTCATATAATTACCGTGAAACACGAGAAATATGAATGCTTTCTGGACATGTATAAATTGTAATAAATGTAATATTTACCCGTACAGATTTTTAAAAAAATTATTAGTCTAAGCTGTAGGGCCCACCAGCAGCCAAGTGGTATTACGCTCAAAGCTGGTAAACGTGAGGTGTAGGGTTTGATCCCAGGGCGCACTCGTTGGCCTAGCCATTCAGAGTTTTTCATGTTTTTCTCCGAAACTTGTATAAATACGGACTAGGACCCTGTAGACAGACCCACATGGAGGGCAATACCCTTTAGGCCTAAAATACTAGAGTAGTCAATCAGCCTTACTCCCAAAACACCGAACACCAATAGTCCAAGCTATAAACAGGTACAAATATTTATACAATCAATAATAATAATAAACAGATAAAAATTCATTAATAAATGATAAGTATAATAAATGTAGATTATAAATATAATTATTTTCAAATTCATATTAATTTACTGCCCACATATATTATGTTTTACTTAAAGAAAAAAAAAAAATCCAGTATTCCTGTGTTTTCATGTCTTATGTAAAAATTCATAAGTAACTTCGGAATTTTAGAATTTCATAAATATTAATATAAATGAACATAAACATACGAAATATAACTGTATGCATACTTTGTATATATTTCTTAGATTATAAACCAGTATATTTACCTAATTTTTTATAAATTATCTACAGATTGTTTTCAGATTTCTTAATTTATAAACAGCATAATATTTAGATATTCACTTGTATAAGGCAAATATTACTAAATCCTATTTCTAACCAGATTTTAGCTCATTTATAGATATTGAATTTTAACAATACAGGTTTTTGACGGTATAGAGGTTTATGACAGGTTTTTGACGGTTTAAACCATGTTTAAACCTTTGTCATGTCAAAAACCACTTTTTGACGTCAAAAACCCAACCCTGGTTCATTCCGGCATCAAAACTGATATTTTAAAACTGGTCTGACATTTTTACAGTAAAAAGTTTCCATTAAATGCACGTTTAAGTGAATTTTTGTCCTATTCTCCCATGTTAAGAAAATCGTAAATTTCTAATAACTTACGAAGTTTTTAAATTCGAATGTTGCAAATGAATAGGGTTCTTTCCAGTGTCGAAAGTAATACTTTAAAACTGATCTGACCTCTCTGCGATCATTTGTTCGTGAGATATCGTGTTAACAGACTAACAAACTAACGGACTAACGGACTGACACACTGACACACTAACAGACACCCTACAGACAGACACCATAGAAATTTTGTCATTTTCGGATTCCTCACACCTGAAAACGTGTAGAAAAGTCAAAAAACCGAGGTCGAAAATTTTCACGATTACCTAAGTTCCCCATACGTATAGTATGATGGGGAACTAAAAATATTCTTCAATAATTAATTACTAGAATATTTGTGTTTTTCAGTGTATTACATATTTTTGTTTGGGGAAAAGTCAAATATTGAGTCAATTATTGACTCAGCTGTTCTAAAATTTGCCAGTCAGTCACTGATCATGCATTTTTTGGAATTGAAATGTAAATTGCAAGTAAACTCTCTCTCTCTCTCTCTCTCTCTGAATATGTCTTACTTAAGATTTTTTTTACTTCAATAAAATAAAAATATAATTTTGTAGTTTTGTTTTTATGGTTATGTTCAGGGACTGACAAAGTTTCAATATCTTAGGAGCCAGAAATAGTGAATTATTTCTATGACAATACTCACAGCAAAAATTAATAATATTTCATAATTGTATAATTAATGCAGGTCATTCACATATTATTTTACATTGAATAAATGAACTATTCAGTTAAAAATTTGAACTAAGGAAATTAAAAAAAAAAAAAAAAAAAAGAACTATTTTTTATTTATAAAGATAAAAACAAACTATTGGGGGAAAAAAATCCACAGAAATAAATATTATTTTTACCTTTAATATAATCAAATATATTGAGAGCGTTTAAGTTTTGGCTTTAAAATACTATTTGTCTATTAATTTTTCAGGACAGAATTCCTTTAAAGAGAATCCATTTGATAAATATCATACTATTTAAGTTTTCTCGTTGTAAATTCGAACATAGTTTGCTTTAGATAGTGTTTATTTTATTGAATCTTGTTTAACATAAAGATGTTGACATGGAAAGTACCAGTATAGTAGTAAGAAGATTTATCAAATATGGGAATTTATCTTTCATGGAAAAACATCTTTCAAAAACAGAAATAATTGTTAAATTTTTCAGAAAACATTAAACTCATACTATTCATTCAATACATCAGCAATGTCATCTTTTATACCAAGACAAGAAGGTGGGAGGAAAAACAAAAATATACATAAAAAATATTGTAAATGCATAAAAATTTTTTTGTCAGTCTGCCGTAACTGGTCACCAATGGATATTTATAGTCACCCTGGCACCCGGAATTTGTCGGACACTGGTTATATATATTATATTAATTAATTAATTATAATTACTTTTTAAATTAAAAAATCTTCAAACATTTTTTTCATTGAGGTGCCAAAGTGTAAAGGGTGAAAATTCAAAGGGATTGTGTTGTTTTCCACTTTTCCTAATTTTTTCCATTTTTGCCCATTTTTTCCACTTTTTGCCTGGTTTTTTCCACTTTTTGCCGCTGTTCTGGCAAAAATGCATTTTTGCCGGCAAAAACCCAACCCTGTGTTATAACAAAGCTCAGACCAGCACATTAGACAATGACATAATCAAGGAGAAAACAGAGATAGTGCTTCACTCCCAGTCTCTGTTATCTTTGGCAAATTAGCACACTCACACAAATCCACAATGTGCCAACAAAATGAAGATTCTTTACATTTGATTCTAGCTGCTTTGGAATAAACAAAGAGACTGACACAAACAAAATCAAAACACGAATAAACTACTACGTCAGAAACGCCAAAGAAAAATTATTGAGGTGCATACAGCTGTTTCGGTAGCCTAAAGCGTACCGTCTTCAGTGCAAAAAGAATTCTGAATCTGGAGACGTGCTCGTATCTATAGGAGAGGGACCGGATTTAGTTCAACCAATAGGATTACGGAAGAGGTGGGGAGTGTGGCCAATAGGAATTAAGGAATGTGTAGCTGTGTAAACAGTAGAAAAATTAAGGAAATGTGGACTGAATGTAAAATTTCCAACAATCAGACAAATAGGGAACAGCGAAATCACAATTTACAAGGTTTTTAAAATTTTTATAAATATGGAAAGCTTCAAAGAAATCGAGTTCATGAATGGATTTGGGTCTGCAAATTATTTTAGCTGAATTAAATTTAAAATTATGATTTTCCTCCCAGCAATGTTTAGAAATAGCCGATTTATTGGTTTCTTGTTTGCGGACGTAATTCATATGTTCTTTTAGACGAAATTTAAGACTGCGTTTAGTTTGGCCAATATATGATAAACCACACTGACAGGAAATACTATAAATGCCCCAAGAATTATGCATATCAATAGGATCTTTTAACTGAGAAAAGGTGAGTTTATTGGAAGGCGAAAATATTATTTTAAAATCATATTGTTTGAGAATTTTAGCTATGGTTTGACTGGTTTTAGAAAAATAGGGTAAAACAATACTGATATTAGATGTGACTGATTTAGTAGACGAAATACGAGGGAGTTGTAATTTTTGGATAGCTTTGTCTATAATGGAAGGGTCATAACCTCTGTCAATTGCGATGGCTTTCAGGTATTTAATTTCAGATTTCAATAAAATAGGATTTGAACAAATATTAAGGGCACGGTTTACAAAAGTATAGAAAGCAGCCATTTTTTGGTTAGGTGGGTGACATGAACGCGCATGGGGAGGAAGGGAGACTGCAAAATTTTTACGATAGACAGTGGTTGAAAATCCATTTACAGTGCGAGAGACGAGGGTATCAAGAAATGGAAGGGAGCCATTATTTTCTATTTCATATGTAAACTGGATATTACTGTCAATTGAATTTAAGGTTTCTACGACATGGTCAATATTGTGATGAGATATGTCGATAAGCGTGAAGGTGTCGTCAACGTAACGGGTCCAAAAAGGAAAAGATATTTTCTTAAAAAGCTTGCTTTCGAAATAGTGCATGTAAATGTCTGCGAGAATTGGGGAGAGAGGGGAACCCATGGCTAAACCTTCAGACTGACAATAGAATTTATTTTGGAAAGAAAAAGTGGTTTGTGATAAACAAATGCGGGTAAGAGAAATTAACTCTTGTATTTCGAAAGAGGTGAAATGAAACTCTTTTAATCTATTTTCGAGACAAATTTAATCTATTTGACTCTTTTAATCTATTTGTCTCGAAAATAGATTGGAAAATTAGTTTGAGGTAAATACATTGAAGCTGGGGAAGTGTAGGAATATTATTTGTACACTATTATATAGTCTGATTAATAATTTTAAGTTTATAATAATGTTAATACCTTCTCTATCAATATATTAGCTTGTCAGGATGCAAATGGCTAAATTGCTTTAATGTATGAAATAATATATGTATACATATGTTATATATATTCTAAAATAAAAAATACTCTTTAATTTTCAGCTATTCAAATGGCTCAAAGATTACTTGTTTGCAAGTCTCTAAAACAAGCAGTAACATCTCTACTTTCTACAAAATCTTCATGCAGACATTTTATAAACACAAGTAAGTCTTTTATTCTTTGAAAAGTCTTTAGATAAAATGCATTTCATACTAAAAAATAATAAGTGAAAATCAAGAAGTTTGTTTGGTGACCAGTAGCCTCCATTTTTTAAGTGACCACTTAATGTTTATATAAATATATAATTTTTTAACCCGAGAGTAGTCGAGTCATTTTTAATAATGCTAGTAGTCGCATGTCGGTCTTTTTGCCGCCGCTGCTTAGTGTTGGGAGAAAGCCGGAAGAAAGCCAGTAGAGAAAGATGAAGTACCTTTAATTCACGCGAAGTTTCTCCCACAAAACTTTAACCTGTCTGAAAAACCGGAAATGGGAAAAGAAATGAATCAACGTAAGTGGTCGCGTCGCGGTCAAATAGACCGATTTGAGAAGTAAAATGTTTTTAACTATTCAAAAAATTGCAGGAATGACTTGAAAACATACTATGTTAGAGAACATCCACCCAAGGTCAGGTACACAGAGTTTCCCCACTTTATTTTTAAGGGGTGATTTGCAGGAGAAATTTATAAGTGATGGGCGGCAAAAGGACCGATATGCAACTACTAACGGGTTAACTTCACTAAATTATAAAATCAAAGCATATTTACAAATTAAACTAATAAAGGAGACCTTGCTTGCTACTGGTGGTAGCCATAGTGGCTTTCAGTGAGGATCCCCATTGTCCTATCCCAACCCAGTGTGGTAAAATTCTCAGAAAAAAATAAAAAACACAAAGTAGCACAGTAAGTAAAATATTTTTATTTCATTATAAAGATATCTACAAAGTTTCTATAAGGTATAATAATAATCTAAGTGTAATGATTAACGTAATAATTACTGTAATTAAGTCACAAAATTTTGTATAAAGTTTGACAAAGTTATTTTCATTTCTGTTATGTATTTTATTATTTCTTCATCAATTCTATTTCATTCGTAACATTTCATGAATAAAATAGTTTTTATTCAATAGTTAATAAATTTTTTAGAAGTAATTATAATAATACTAAAATATTGTCCAATCATGCAAAAGAAAAAATTTTTTTTAAAAAAGAAAATCATCTAATCTTGTTTCCAATCACTGATAAAGATGCCAACTGCCAACCTTGGTACCCTCGATGTTTATCCTATGAAATGTGGTAACCTCAACATGATGTTTTGAAGCAGGGTTTAAGCTGAGTAAAAATTTTCTTTAGCAAAAAAGCTAAAATCAGAAAAAAAGCTTTAGCAAAATGCGAAAATGTCAGAAGCAGTAGAAAAAGATGAATATCAGTTTACACATTATTCTAAATGCCTCGACATGTTTGATTTTCATTTGTAAATTAAACTTAAAAGTTTTTAATCAGGTCTTCAAAGAGTTATACACAGAATATAATTTTTTTTTTTTTAATTTGAAATAAAAAACAAAAAAGTAATTAATAATTATACTTACCACTGTAACCAGATGAATTCGAATATAGTACAAGCATATTTTAACACATTTATTGGCAGACATGAAAAATATTAAACTTTTTAGATTATTACTTTATTTTGTAAACTTTTTTAAAGCAATATGAACATCTTATATACAAATTATATTATTTTTCTGGAGATATAATTATCACTATGGCACGTAAAACTACATTAAGCTTATACTGTATCTGAAAATAAAAACATAACTTACAAAAATAAAAATAAAAGTAATATTAGTAAAATTTGTTTATTACTATTGAAACGTTTGCAATTTATAATTTTTCTTATTAAACCACTTTACAAATGCCTCATGCTTATTTACAAATTGATTTCCTGTATGCAATTCTTATGCATAGTTCAGCATTTGATTTTTCTTATATGCATGAAACGATGGATTTTTTTTGATCGATGTTGCAATTTTTTCCCCATGAAAGATTCGTTATAATATTTTCGAAGATTTTTTTTTTCAATTTGTCTTTAGTAATATGCTTTAGCAAAAAAGCGAAAACATGTTATTTCATTTTTGCATTTTCGATAAGTCTTTTAGCATTTCGCGAAAAATGCTACCGTAGTGTAAACACTCTTTTGAAGCTGTGTGAGTTTCATGTATCTGATTGTTGCCAAACAAAATTTCGGCTTAAAATCCACTCCAGGCCTAAATCCACTCATGAACTCAATTTCTTTGAAGCTTTTTATATCTATAAAAATCTTTAAAATATTGTTAATTGTGATTTTGCTGCACCTCATTTGTCTGATTGTTAGAAATTTTACATTCAGTCTGCATTTTTCACAACTAGTGTTTGTTAAATTCCCATTGGCCAATCCTCCACATTTGACCTAATTCTATTGGTTGATCAGAATTTGATCCCTTTCCCATATATAAGAGCAATTCTTTCTTATTTCTTTATGCTCTGAATACGGTATGCTAAATGCTACTGAAACAGCTGTGTGCTTTCCAATATTTTCTCTTGGTGTTGTAGACATTGTAGCTTTTACTTGGTTTTATTAATATTTTAATACAGAGCTCGGAATTTCAACTCAAATTACACTCGCCTAAAAAAAAAAAATGTACTCACCACAAAATAGAGTTGTCATGTTCTATTTTTTACGTATTTTGTGAATTTTTTCCCAGCTATTTGTCAAAATCATCATCAATCAAAATCTTTTTCCATGAAAGATTAAACTTCAATTTTTACATTAGCTTTTTACATCAGAAATCAGTGGCGTCGCCAGAAAAAAATTCAGGGTGGGGGGAGAGGGGGGCACAACCTGAAAAAAAAATTTTTTAAATAAAATTCTGATAGCATAGTTTTAAATTTAAAGAAAAAATGCTTAGTAGAATTTTCCAGAGAAGGGGGGGGGGGGGCAAGTGCCCCCTTTGCCCCATTCTGCCGACGCCCATGTCAGAAATGTCTTATTCGTCCTGTTTATTTTTCCAATTAGACGAATTGTCGATATTTATAACATGTTCCTTGTTGTCATTTGAAATGACTATTTCTTAGACTTGAAATGACTATTTCTTTGAAATGACTTGTTCTTAGAAGGTAAGACTTATATAAATAATAATAAATTCTTCATTTACCTTCTATGCAGCAATCTCAGCGCTATTCTTCTAACAAATGAAGAATAGCGCTGAGATTGCCATAAACTTTCTGATCTGTAGATCAAGTAAACTAAAAACATCACATTAGCATGTGTTGAATAATCCAGTGTATATATATAAATGTGTGGTTTTATAAGTATTAGAAATGAATAGATCATTGAATACTAAGCTAGGTACTAATTTTATTTTTACTTTCGGATGCATTTTATTTTGCATCCTTTTGCTACGGAATCAGATATGAAAGTGAGAGAAATTACAAAGTGAAAAATATAATTATATATAATAGAATAATAAAAAAGTTTATGAATGTTTATAATTCGTGTACACAGTCAATACGTATTAATAATAGAAGTCCTTGAGGAACAACGAGTAATCCTCATTAATGTCAGTCAGCAGATAATCATGAGTGAAGAAGGAAATGCAATCCAGATTTTTTACGGGCGTAATTGATAACTCGTAAATAACTTGAAGTATGATTTCAGTTTTTGTAATGCCTTAATTAGATGAAGTGTTGATAGATGATAATATGTCATGCACCAATAATGCATGTGTAAAATTTCGCATTTTTCTTCTCTTGGATGGTGGGAGAGAAGTAAGTTTAGAACCTAGTGACAAGCAAAGAGGATCTCTGTGCTGCTATTCTCTCTCTGAGAAACTAAAGCCCTCGATACTTAAATCGTAAATTGAGGGCTCTAGAAGAAACTGAATTGCCAAAGAGATTAGAACTTTTATGCATGCTTTAAACATTTCTCCTATATATGTGCTGTGAGGCAGAGAAAGAGGATGGGCTGATTGTCAGGCAGCGCACACAGAGATTCAGCATTCCACAAAGTGAAAAAGAAGAGGTTATTGCCTAATATTGGCAAGATTTGCCGTTTTGAAATGATTTTTTTTTTTTTTATGCCACAGTATGGTGTAATAATTCCATCTAAACCCATAGTCTGTTCAACTTAAACTGATACTGAAAGTAAACAAAACCACATGTTGTTTGGCGACATGGATAATGCCACAGTTACTATTGGCTAGCTAAGGTCATTCATTTCTCCCCTTCTTTTGTTAGAATTTTCCCACCTCTTCTTTTGTTACCTTAACGATTTTCTCTTACTTTAATGGATCTTTCATTGTTGTATGTTTTGTAAAGTACAAGTGTTTGTCATAAATGCCAAAACACAAAAAGGAGTGGTGGTGGAATAGTTTCATTTTTTAACGAGCTCTTTATTGTTTGGAGGGGGGGTTGGCTAAAGGATTAACACATTTTTTTCATGAATAACAAAAGTTGCCATTTCCGCAAGAAAGACACTAAAAGGGAATACCTTGGTAACCCATTTTTTTACTTCTGGTATCAATATAACTTGAACGGACTATAGACTGAATTTTTACTCGCCACAGTAGAGATTCCACTCATTGCTGGCAAGCAGAAATTTCGTGCCTTGTTTTAATATGTAGGTAGTAACTAAGGATTAATTATTTGCAAATGTACTAATGAGGCGAGGGGGGGGGGGCGTCTTGACTATGGCCATGTCTATATCCATTGGCATTATGGCCAAATATGTTAAATAAATGTGATCATCACATAATCTCTCCAGTGCTATCGCTTTAGCTTTTTTAACCAGTTATAAATTCTGATGTCACAGTTCCAACAAGCTTTTATTAACAGCTGTAAAAAACTATCAATAATTGTTTCAGATCAAAATAATAGCACAGCTTTCCATCGGTTCTTTCCAGGGGCGTAGCAATTTAAAAATCATGGGAGGGGGTCAAAACATTTCATTTTAAAAATGACTTAAAATTATTATCATGAAAATCAATTAATAATTAAATATCAATTAATATTCACTAATTATTATCATTAATTACAAAATATTGTTAACTATGAACATTTATAAGATTTTAATTTGGCTTTTAAATAGGGGATTCTTTCATTTGCCATTAAAAGGAAATTTTGTAATAACCAATAGGGGTGGGGTGGGGTGGGGCTTTGAGCCCCCTGAACCCCACCCTTTTCTGCGCCCATGGATCTTTTGTAGACACAAGTAGCTTCAAAATGGCAATTTGATGCTGCTTTCTAAAGAAGATGCATTTTTTGAACAGAAATTATTAAAAAATTAAGAGTTTAAGAAATTTTTTTAATAAACCACCACATATGAAAACATGTTCTGGTAGCAATTCATTTGCTTTGATTCAAATTAACTTTTAAAAATTATTTCAAAACAGTGAGTCAAATGTTCTATTTTTATATTACTTTAAATTTTTTTATATTTATTTTATTAAAATGCACTAGCTAATTTTTCTTTTATGTTTTGCCATTTTGTTATAGATTTTAATCATAAGTAAAAATTTTAATGGAAGGCAATCTGAAATAAACATAGTCTCTTGTATTGTATAAACATATTCAAATATTTTATATTTTTCTCTATTTTTAATGTAAATTATTATTATTATTATTTTTTTTTTTTTTTGACTTATGCGCAGTAAATTTCAGGTGTCTCACTTCCAAGGGTAGACTAGTAATTAAAATTTTTCAAGAAGAATTTCTCTTGATATTTTGTATTAAATTATGCTTATATTATAATCATTATTCAAATCGAAATAAGAAAATGAGTTTATTTAAAAATATATCTGAAAGAAAATTTTGTCCAGAAATTTCAGTTTATACTTGTATGTACTACCCCTGTGATATCAAATTATAAATTTCAAAAACTCTGCTACGGACAGCAGAATTTTACAGGAAAAGCTGCAGATCACTATTAAGTATAATTTAGCAGTTTATCACAGGGATTATGAAAATTGAATGGTATCAATAAAGTATTTAATCTAATTTAAATGAAAATATATTAATTACTAGCCGCCTTCGGCGACCAGCTGGTTCGCGATCCTTGAAAAGTTCGACTTTACGAAACTCCTGCTTGGTGGCGCTTGCAGCTCCTTTTTCCCATTTCAAGTCCTTCAACAGCTCATTGACATATAGTGAAAATAACTTTATTGAAAAATTTAATCTCAGTAAATCACCAGTCGGTAGCGCCTGCGGCACCCTCTTCCCGTTTCAATATCTGAAATAGTCTGTTGGCTCACGGTGTTACGATCTTTCAAAATTCTGACTTCAGCAAAGTCCAGCTTGGTGGCGCCTGCGTCCCCTTATCCCCGTTTTAGAACTTACAACAGCTTCCACGCTCATACCACAAATAGATTTGAAATTTTTAACTGTAGCAAATTTTCGCTCTGTGGTGACTAAGGCGCTGCTTTACGTTTCATGATTTGAAATAACCTGTTTGCTCACCATATAAAGGACCTTGAAAATTCTGATCGTGGCAAATCTGCAACCCGGTAGGGCCTTTTAAATGAAAATATATTAATTATTAATTAAGTTTACTTTTTAAAATCTTCAGTGGGATATCTTTTGCCACCAGCTGGCTACTGGCAGTGAAAGATATCTCATGAAGATTTTAACCCTTAACTGCCTTTATTGCCTTTCAGCAACATACCCAATTTTGTCTCCTAAAGTATTATTAGAATAATATTCAAGCTCTAATGCCACATGTTTGCCGATTAACAACAAATTGCTTTTTAACTGTAAACCATAGTTAAAATAAAGTATGATTTTTTAAAGTATTTTTCCTGTGATTTATTTTAATAGAGGTAAGAATAAAACATTATTAAATTGATTAAAAAAATAATCAGGCATTTGAGTGTTAAAAGATAGACTTAATCAGTAATCAGTAAAGCATGTTTTTTATGTTTTGTTTCAGAGAAAGAACATAGTTCTTACCCAGAGTGTGAAATTAGCAGTCGTTAGGCATATTTTGCAGCTAGATATTTAAGTTTGGTGACCATAAAATCGCACTCAGTTGTCATTTTCGACCAGATTTAAAAAATAATTAAATTTTGTCATAATACATTTTTATTTATAATTTACAAAATGCGTGTTTTTTATTATCTTTATAAAATTCTTACATTGCTAGTTATATATTTAACATATATACATAAGCTCAATTAAAACAAGCAAGTACAAAAATACATAACTGCTGTTTGCAGAAAATTTTTTCAAATTCACAAAAAATTTAAAATGTGTCTTTTTATTTTTTACATTTTTGACTGTTTCTATCACTTAATTTATCTAATTGTAATTAAAAATTTGTCATAATGATAATTTTTGAAATACTGAATTAATTTAAATCAAAGTTGAAATGAATATTTTCTGATAGTTTGCATTTTGCTTGAAGATGTATGTAATACTTGGTATTCGACTTATTTTAAAAATCAATTGACCAGCTGACAATTAAACCTTTTTTTTTTTCTACTTTTTGTTCTGTTATAAGTAAGTTTTTATTTATTTATTTTTTATAATAATCGTTTGCTTGTTTTTATTATTTAAATTAAAAAGTAAATAATAAATAAATATATATATCTTATTATGATCCTATCAAACAGTTTAAAATAAAAATTATACAAAAAAAAAAAACAAACTTTTTATATACCATGTTTTTAAATTATCTGTTGAATCATAGCTATAGAACTATATTAGCACTTTATTAATGTGTATAAAATTTTTAAAGTGATAATGACATAAATTTTTGTGAGATGCATAATTTAATTTTTTACAATTTTTTATTTTTCACATTTAAGTAGATGCATTTATTTTTATGTTGGTAAAAAATGAACTCCGAAATTTTTTTGGCAATAATTAAATTATAGCTAATATTTGAATGGATAATTTTAAAGCTATTAGGAGGTTATTATTTTCATATTTTAATTAATAAAAAGAAAACTTATCAAAAATTCGAAAATCGGGCTTCGAGGTACTGCATTGTCACCGAGTTCTGAGCTATTCTAAAAGTTTCAAATGTCTAGCTAATTGGGAAATTAGTTAAAAATCGATTGCAAGATTTGTACCGGACAAACAAACAAGAAAGTGAATTAATAGAAACATGGTAAATAATTATAAGATAAAAAACTTTTTATAAACCATGTTTTTAAATTTTCTGTTGAATCATAGCTATAGAACTAACTACATTAGCACTTTATCAATGCGTATGAAATCTTTAAACTGATAGTGACGCCAGTTTTTGTGAGATACATAATTTAACTTTTTACAATTTTTTAACGCTCACGTTTAATTAAATTATTTATTTAATCACATTTATTTATTTTTATGTCAAAAGAAAATGAACTCGTAAATTTTTTTGGCAACAATTAAATTATAGCTAATATTTTAATGGCTATTTATAAGGTATTAGAAGGTTATTATTTTCATATTTTAATTAATTATAAGAAAACTATTCGAAAATCGGACTTCGAAGTATTGTGTTGTCATTGGGTTGTGAGCTATTGTGAAAGTTTCAAATGTCTAGCTAGTAGGGAAGTTAGTTAAAATTCAATTACAAGATTTGTACCGAACAAACAAACAAACAAGAATAGAAGTTAATAAAAACATGGTAAATTACGCCTGAGTAGATCATTTTTGCATCTGTGAAAAAATAATTAAGTGCCATTGACTCCTGACTTTCACATTCTAATTTCTAACCCTGTTCTCCCCCCCCCCCCCCTTCCTTCTTTTCTCCCCATTTTCATGAGATGAACCTTTTTTAAAATTCATTACTAAGATTTCCCATGTTTAATGTTGTAAAAAAAAATATATATATATATGCCTTTCTCTCTCTCTCTCTCTCTCTCTATCTATATATTTATTTATTTATTAAACTATTTTATTTTTTCACAGGGCTTGAATCAGTGGTGGCCTCTAGCTGCATCAAACCAAAAATTCCAATTTCTGTGAACATAACTCCACTTGTGAACAATTCAAGTTACATTACTGAGATTTTATCAGAGAAAAATAAAGGTTTTATAGATTTATTCACTAATAATGTCCATAAACAACTTTATTTACCTACAATATCCATTAATAAATTAAAAGTGTATCAGGATATTACTTTACCAAAATCTATCATCGATCCGGTAGTAAATAACATAAAAATAATAGATGCTCCATTGCCTGGTAAACCAGAGAAGAAAGAAGCTGTCAGAATGATTTTGATTCGTCGGAGGAAAATGAGGAAACATAAACTCAGGAAATTTCGTAAAAGGATGAGGTTTGTGTTGGCTAAGATAAAAATGAAAAGAGAATTACGTAAAGAGCAAGCCTTTAGAGCAGAACTTCTGGGACAGATAGAAGAAGCAGAAAAGTTTGATGCTAAAGAATATGTTGCTAAAACTCTTAATACTATAAGATATCAGCCTCGGCTTGAAACTGTAGAGGAAATAAAAGCGAGATATAGGGAAATCATGAAAATGAACAAGTATAAAACTATGTTTATTAGACCAAAATTTGATGATGATTAGTTTCATGTATTTAACTAGTAATTGTCAAAACCAATAAATTTTTTAACTAGTTATTATAGTAATTTCTTATGTGTTGAATATTCTTTTCTGAAAATGTCTACTAATTTAATTTTTAAGGTTCACTACATCAGTGTCAGATTCAAGAGAGGGGCTAGGGGACTGAGGTGCCCCTTAAAAATATTGACATTCAGAAAACTTAAAATTAAAGGAAGAAAAGCTTAAATTCATATTGGAATGATTGAATAACATTATTAGTAAAGTCATTTTAAGTAATTATCTGTCATAGTTCAATAAATTTTAGCAATCAAAACCTTTTTTAAAGTCCACCTCTATTTAAGAGCTACATCCTATAAGTGCTAATTTTTCTCGTTTCCAAAATTTCCCTATATCGGTTTTAATACTGATTTACCTTGATTCAATGCCCATGTACAAATGGGCAATTCTCAAATAATGGAAACTTTTAAATCATTTTGTTATTATTCAAAAAATATTGTTAAGACAAGTTTCTTCTTTATTTTATTTACATTGTTAATATATTTCCAAAAGATTACATATATTTAAAATGTTTAAAAAAGGAATATATAATCTAAACTAGTTGTAATTTTACCTTACACAACATCCTTTATAGTTTCTACACAAATATATTTCGAGCATCTCTGTGCTCATCATCAGTGCCAAGTGATAATGGTTGTTCAGAGTTGATTACTTCATGATGTCGTGACTCTCTTTGTTTCGCTTCCTTTGTCTTGAGTGTCTGTTGCCACACTGCAGGAATAATGCAGTGTTCTCGGTCGTTAACAGTGAAAAAGAACACCGCACCGACTTAAAATACAATAAATCATCTACTGCTTTATCTACCACCCACAATTCTAACCCCATCAATTTAAATTCCATCAATATTAAATTGATGATATTCCATCAATATCAAGCCAAACGAAGAGAGCCACGAAGTAATCAACTCTGAAGAACCAATATCACTTGGCACTGATGATGAGCACAGAGATGCTCGAAATATATTTGTGCAGAAACTATAAAGGATGTTGTGTAAGGTAAAATTACAACTAGTTTAGATTACATATATTTTGAGAAAATAAATTAGAATAAATATAATTTAGTTTGTGTTAAATTTAAATATATTCCTTACCATCTTCTGTCACTAACACAATTTTGCAAATACAGACAAATGGGGAAATTAAATGGCGTTATAGAACATTAAATTTGTATTATTTATTCAGTAGCAACTATTTAACTATTCATTCATCATTAAAAAAAATATTTCAAATATGATATTTCACTCATGAAATTCAGTTTGAAATTTATCACTCATCTTTTGGCCCTTACTGTCCCTCAAGGAATTTAGTTATGAAAAGCCTTCCCAAATGACAGTGAGTGTTTGCAAAATGATGTGTATGCATGCATAATTTACTTTTATGAAAAATATGACTAATATGAAAAATATGCTGTTGAAAAATATGCTGACTTATGAAAAATATGCTGTTGTTTACCCAAAAAGTTTCACTTTAGCTGCAGGAAGATTTTGAACCTGAAAAGAAAACTGGCTGCATATTTTTAAGAGTAGTCTTACCGTCTTCATCAAGGATTTCTGGGTATCTATTCTCCGATCCGACTGCCATAGCGACCGTCCTTAAACAACGACAGTCGTCGGAATTTGACGTCACATTATCAAAATAATGACTGCCACAGTCAGAATTGAGGTATAGTCTGGTCGGAGAATAGATGCCCCAGAGTCATAAAATAATTTTAATTCCAATTATTTTTATTAAAATAATGTAAAGGAGTAAGTTAGTTTCTAACTATAAATCATGAATAATAAGCTTCACAGTTCCAAAAAACTGAAATATAGTTCTGATTTCCTTACCGATCCTATTGATATTAAAAATGTGATGGTGTGGTAAGGAATTCAATACTCAAATCAGTGTTGAATTGCAACTGGGTGCTAATAATTAGAATCATTTTATACCTAATAATATAAAGAATCATTTAACCCTTTCAGTAGTAGCTGTTTTTCGGTATATCTTTTTAATGATTCATAAAATTAATATTATGTACAGTGCAAATATGAGAATTTAATATTATATACTACACATATCTATTAATCTTATTTTCTTGAAAAAAGTAACATGTCTTTCAAAATTTAGCCACACCAGCCTTTTATTTTGACTATGCATGGGAGAAAAAGATGAGCTTAACGCTGAAAGGGTTAAATATAGTAGAAGAGAGGGTGCGTTTTTTTTTTTTTTAAACTATTGTTAACTTTTCACAACAAAAATGTCCATACGTAAAATTGTCTTTTTTTTTTACGTTATGGAGAATTTGAAATTTTTTAAATAAAATATTTCTTTATTTTATGGTACTTAAAAAAAAAAAAAAAAAGATTTTAGTCATTTACATCTGCCCATGTAATGGAGCACATGTGAACAAGATTAAAAAAAAAAATAAAAAAAAACCATCCTATTTAAAAGAAAAAATTAATATAACAGATTGTATCGATAAGAAAATACTTTTTCTAAAATAATATATCTGTATATATTCTATGTACCATGCTCACAGCTAAATTAAAAAAGTTTAGTGAAATATTGTGATCTGCAGTACACTGAAATATACTTTAATAAAAGTTCAATGCACATTATAGTGTTGTGAGTTGTCTCTGAATGAAAGTCGAAACTTGCAGAGTCTCAAAAGTTTATTTACAGAAATTTCAAGATGAATATAGGTTTATAAACCAAGTATCAACTTCAGTTTCACCTGTAAACACAGCTTAGATAACAGCTAACAGTATAAACTGTAGCCTAGCATTAGCTCACAGCAAGGCTGTTATCAATAAGGCTCACTCAGTGCTCTGTATGCAGCAATGAAAGCCTTGGCGAAACTAAACTGATTTTGGTGTGAAGCCATTTCTTAAATAACCGCAAATGAATGAACCCACAAAACCCGTAGAAAATGGAGAAAATTCCAGAAACTTCCCAGCTAATCAGGTTAGAGCTTACATATTTGGTATATTGATAATAAAGATTTTCTCATCTAGGTCGCCAAAATAGTCGCCAAATTTGGCACCAAAGCCATTACCTACCTTAATGAAACATTTTAACGTGTTTTTAATGGAAAATGAGCTATTTTGACAGGAAAATAAAGTACAAATGGGGAAAATTATCATTTTATAACTTGACTAATCCTCTTTCAACGAAATTACACAAAAATAACTATAATTATTTACAAATCCATAACATTATTGGTCTAATGTAACAAAAAAGATGGTGAAGATACTGCTTGTGATGCACTTCTGGATTAATTTCATATTATCTTTTTGGATTTGGAATGTAGTAAAGAAGCAGTATCCAGTTTATTGAGTATTTTATTGCAAACATTGTGTATAATTCGTATAATTGTATATAATTTTTTTCAATATTTACTGCCATTTAAATGTAATCATGGTTCACAGTAATTTTATAATGCTGTAGATAAAGAATATTTAATTTATCGACTATTGCACTCTAGGTATCTTAAAGTTTTATAAAATTATTCAATATTTATTGACATTTAAAAGTGCTAGTAGTTCATCTGTGACATATTGCAGGTACTGTATAAAGAAGACTAGAAATATACCTTTTCTATGGAAAATGTATTTATTTGATCATTTGATATGATCATATTTAGAAAGAATGTATGAATAATGATGTGTAAATTTCCAGTTAGAGGAATTCAACTTTCATGCAAACTGTCAATATTTAAGCACCTTTATGCTACAACTTTAAAACATCACATACAACTTGCTATAATTTACAAATTCTTTTTATGATAAGTATTTAATCACTGTATGTTTTAAGATCTAAATTAAGAATCTGATTATAGGTTGAAGATGATTTATAACTTTACCTCAACTAATAATTGTAAAATATTAAAGAAGTAAATACATATGCAAGTGATAACAGGAGACTTGGCGTTGGAATATTAAAACCCGAATAAACTACTACGTCAGAAATGCCAAAGAAAAATATTTGAGATGCATACAACTGTTTCGGTAGCCTTTAGCGTACCGTCTTCAGTGCAAAAAGGATACTGAATCTGGAGAAGTGCTCGTATAAATAGGTGAGGGTTTTCTTTGGCGTTTCTGACGTAGTAGTTTATTCGGGTTTTAACATATGCAAGTGCTTTAATTAAAGTAAAAACCTTACTTGCTCTATCTTGGGTCAGAGTACTTTCTGGGAGGTGCCAGCTATCATCGGCAGCATCAATGGTTTTGTTTTTATGTCTTGCATCTGTGCTTGATGTTCTGCGCAATGCAAGGTGGCACCACATTTTGTTAATACCTGCTGCATCGTTACATTACAAGAATTTGGATTATCTATTATTTCGGGGAACATTGCGTAATTGTGGTTATTTTAATTTGAGAGTTTTGTTACATTATCAAAATTTATTTTAATTTCTTCCTTGTTAAATGTTTTAGTTAAGGTTGTTGCGATATTTCCTGTTTTTATGTTGTGGCTATGATTATTCATTCGCATTTTTAGACATTCCGATGTAGCATTTAGGGTTATCTTTACTATCTAAAAAGGGGATTTTTTATATGCCTGCAGCTTCAGAGGGGGGGGGGGGGGATTGGATCTTTATCACTTCTAATGAGCTGAAAAATATTTGGTTTGGATTTAATGGGTATATTAACGTTGTATTTTGCTGCCATGTTTTGAATTTTATTAGAAGCTCCACAATTGTATGGGATGGAATTATCATATGATCATGGAGCTTCTAATAAAACATTGCAGCAAAATGCAAATTAAACTAAATTTTAATAACATAAAAAAAACTTGCAAACTACAATAATCACAATTATGCAATTTTCCATGAAACCATAGAAATAATACAAAATCCAAATTCTTGTAATGGCAACAATGCAGCAGGTATTGACAAAATGTAGCACCACTTAGGAAGAGCCGTCCAGAGTCATGTAGAACATTAAGCATCATTGCAAGACTTCAACACTGTTGCTGCTACCGATGACAGCAGGGTGCCCCACAGAAAGTACTCCGGCCCGAGGTAAAACAAGTAAGGTTTTTACTTTAATTAAAGTTTTTATTTTAATGCTTCGAGTTATGTTTATCTTTATTATATATAAGAGCATTTGTAACATTAGAAAATTTATACAATGTAACAGTTATTAAATTAAAAACAAAACAAATCCTTTATGTGAATATCTATTTGTTGTTTTATTTGTTTCCCATTTTCCATTCATAAATCATGCATTGACTGAATTATTCGAATTTTTAACTACCATTAACCATTTTAATACACTGTCATCGGGGTATGTTTTTATTTTGACCAATGACCTACATCATTTTGGCATTTCTCTTATTTCACAACAATGTGTTAATAACCAAAGTTAAAAAAAAAAAAAATAAATAAATAAAAAATTTTATGTATACAGTCGAACCTCGTTAACGTGAATTTCAAGGGGGATAAAAAATTTGTTCATGTTATCAGTAGTTCATGCTATCAGTAACTAATCTTCATATAACTAAACTAATCTTCATTTTGATGGAGATTGAAGAAACAGTTCATGTTAAAAGTAATTCATGTTAACAGTGCTCACGTTAACAAGGCTCGACTGTATTCTATTTCCTTAAAGCTCAACACTTTAATAATTTCTGACTCAGTGCACCTGATATAGAATCACCTAAACATTCTCTTTTTTAAATTCTGAAAATATGCATTAAATGAAATAAAACTTCGTTTATAACTGACTTTTAACCGTCTTTGTCAATAGTATGTATCAGCACTACAAAATTCTGTCTACACTTTTTGGCAATGCTCGAAATCTGATTTTTCAAAGTTCATCTGACGCAGTGGGTGCGCCCATAAAATGTAAATGGCAACTGTAAATGATACATGTGAACTCTTCAAGATTTTGGTAGCCTGCTTACAAATACATTTGTTGAAATTCTAAATTTAAGTGTCTGGACATGGCCCTACTAGATCACTCCTCGGCGCCAACGCAGCCTTAACAATCGACGATTTTTCCGGAATCAAATACATTGGAGGTTAGGGTCGGCGCACAGCTCCGCCACAGCAGAACTAACTTAGTTTTGTATATGAAGCTGCATAAGTTTTTCCCATTTGCAGAGCATTTAAATTGAGTTAAATTTAAAATGCAGTCTTACGGAAAAATGTATGAATCATAAAAATAATTGTGGCAATAATTTTAAACCAATTTATTGAAAAATAATAAATGATATTAGTCGTTTTCTCCTAAATAAAATATACTCTTTTTGTTTTGCATGAAAGAAATAGAAAGAAAGAAAAAAAAAAAAAATAGAAAACAATTATTTCAGAATTTTTTTAAAGGAAAAAAAAAATTAAGACGAGACAGATCCTTACCCCTTCTTAATGATTAGCAAGGTACACAATAGTACACCATTTTACAAGATACAATGCTTATTTTCACGTTTGTTTATAATTGGAATCGATAACACAAACTGATTTTCAGGGTTGGCAGTGAGTGCCATCTACTTTATTCCGCGGCATGCATTGATCTTTGCAGTTTTGTTACGGCCGCTTACGACGTTGGCACCAAGAAGTGATCTAGTAGGGCTGTGGTCTGGATTTTGAAGTTCATCTGAGCAGAAGACTCACTTTTGTAACATCCTCAAAATTTATATGGCAGTTGCAATCTTTACAAAACAATCTTTTGTAAAATGATACTTACTGTGAACTATTATTGACCTGATTAAACTGCTTACAAACATTTTTGCTGAAATTCCAACGTTAAAGAATAGTATGCTTCATGCTTGAAAGGGTCAAAAGTATAAAAATATACTTTTGATCCTTTCAAGCAAGAAGCATACTATCCTTTAAAGTCCAGTGGCAGAAACGCCGCGACATGGCGACATAGTCGCAGACACAGAAAAACGGCTTGCAGACAGTTTTTGTCTGCACTAATAAAAAAATTAGTCCACAACTTTCAGACACTCTTTGTCTGTACTACTAAAAAAAAAATTGCCCGCAACTTTCAGACAGTTTTTGTTTGCAGTCATAAAAATTGTCTGCAATTTACGGACATTTTTCTCCCGTGACAATGTGCTACCGATGTATGACGTCTTAGACGCTCTCTGGTAGGAACTCTAGAGCCCCTATAGGCGCCTTGGTAGGAACACACAAAACAGTGCTTAACAAGAGCGACCTAGGAGCCTAGATCTCCCTTGATAGGCAGCGTTATGTGTGTATTCTTTTCTCCAGTTACCTGTTACTGAGATTCTACGGAACGTAGAAAGTGCTAATTTCATTTAAAACTTCTCCTCCACTTCAAAATTCACTTATAAATATAAAAATTTCTGTATCAAAACTAAAACTAATACTTTTATTATTTACAATGTGTTGTGTCAAACATTGCTATAAAATATTTAATTGAATGAGTTAAACTTATTCTTTTATAATTGCTTATACTATATTGTTCTGTAGTAAAATTGTATTGTGTATTGTTGCGCGAGATCACCACTGTTTAAGCCCCGTCCGCTCTTCCAGATTGCTGCTATCAGCTTTCAGGCTTTTTTGAGTTTAAGCCATTTTCACCCCTGACTACATGCAAATCTCGCAAACAGATTATGAAATTTTAAAAACCTGTCGCAGACACCTACAAAATTTTTTGTCACTGGGCTTTAAAGTTGGAATTTCAGTAAAAATGTTTGTAAGCAGCTTAATCAGGTCAATAGTAGTTCACAGTAAGTATGATTTTACAAAAGATATTATCAAAGATAATAGAGAATAGAGAAATATATAGTTATCAAATGATAACTTATTATTTCTCAGTTTTAATTATTGTTTCTTATAACTGTATTAATATTAAAAGTTACTGAAATAACTTTATTTAAAAATATTGATATTATATGAATTAAAAATATGCAAATGAAATGGCAATACAATTTTCAAATACTTGTAGGTTGATGATAGACTGCAGTTTGAATAAAATTTTTCATATATATTTATTAAAAATAGTTTCTTTTTTCATAAACTGCTACTAGATGGCAGCATCATTTTACATAAAACTAAAGCTCTAAGAAGAAGCACTTTTGGAATAGAAAGATGGGCTAATAACTTATTATAACGCAGACCTCCAAAATTTAAAGTAACAACTTTATTTTATTTATTAATTTTTTGTACTTAACTTTTAAACAAATGAACAATTGTACTTTAAAATGATCATTATTTAATAATTAATCAAATTTTATATAACTTAAGAAGGCTCTTCTCTGCTTCTTACAGTTTCTCTGATATAAGTCACTAAAATCCCATACAAAATTTTATAGAGGAAATTTGTTACTAAAAATTACTCATTACCTAATTTTTTTTTTTTCAATTCTGTTTTCACATTCAAAAAATTTGCAACTAATTAAATTTTTGTTCTTTTCTGAAAAATTATTATTTAATATTTCATTTTAAAGCTAACAAATGCGAAAAATTAATTTATTTTATCTTATTTCATTCCAAAATAAAATGTGAAAAATTTTAAAAATTAGCTTTTAAAAAACAGGAACAAATTTAAGGTTCGTGAATTTTCAGAATATGAAAAAGGAATTAAAAAACATAATGAGTAATTTTAATACTAAGCTTCTGCGTTAAATATGAGCCTTGACTTCCGGCAAGGTAAGGTAGAAAGTCCTTTTATCTTTTTTACTTTATTCTATATTCAATAGTAGGAAGTACTGGATTCTTAAAAATTTTCGACTTCCGGTTTTCGATGGATTTACACGTTTTGAGAGGTCCAGAACACAATTTGACCATTTTTAGGAAATGACTGTTGGTGTGTGTGAACAAAATTTTGTGACGACTGTATTTCAGGAATTACTACATAGCTACACTTTGACCTAAATTAGTGCCTATCAACTTTTGCTGTCATTTGCTCAACAGGTGGCGCTGGCATACAGCGATTTCCACAATTTTAAGGAAGGCTATATCTTAGGGACTACTGCATAAATTTGCATATAAATTTATATGTAGATGCACTTTGACCTGAATAAGTGCGTATTAGATTTTGGTATTGATTTCTCAACAGGTGATGCTGCTAAATAGCAATTTCTACAATTTAAGGAAGGGCTATATCTCAGCAACTACTGCACAGAATTACATGTAAATTTATACGTAGATGCACCTTAACGTAAATTGCAAACTTTGGTGTCAATATCTCAACAGGCGATGCTGCTATACAGTGATTTTCGTAATTTAAAGGAAAGCTTTATCTCAGGTTCTATTGCGTATAATCAAACAAAACGGGATGTGTTAGAAGGCGATTATATGAAACGTTATACTAATTCAATTTTGATGCATATCGAACAATATGTGGCGCTGCTATACTGCAATATTCTCCGAGAACGGGAAGATAATGTATCAACTTCTATGATGTATAACTGTACGAAACTTGACATGGAGATAATTATTATGAAAACGCATTTTTTAAGATATGAAGAGCAAAACGGCCTTTCTTTGGATATTTAGCGTTAGTCTGTTCAACTTAAACTAATACCGAAAGTAAACAAAACCACATGTTGTTTGGTGACATGGATAATGTAAATGTAACTTTTACTGTTGGCGCCAGCCAAGGTCGCTCATTCTTCTCCTTTTGTTAGCATTTTCCCACCTCTTTTTTTGTTACCTTAACTACTTTCTCTTACTTTAATGGGTATTTTATTGTTGTATATTTTGTTTTGTAAGGTACAAGTGCTTATCATAAACACCAAAACACAAAAAGAAGGGGTGGTGGGATAGTTTTATCTATAAACGAGATCTTTATTGTTTAGAGGGAGGTTTGCTAAGAGATTAATCTTAACACTTTTTTTTTTCCCCTGAATAACAAAGTCGCCATTTCCGCGGGAAAGACACAAAAATGGAATACCTTGGTAACCCGTTTGTTTACTTCTGGTATCACTTTATCTTGAACGGACTGTAAGATGAAAATCGTCTGCATTCATCATGGCAAATAATTTTAATAAATTATTTACACTGAGTGAATTTGTATAGGAAAATATAGAAGAAAGTCTTGTGATGGCCACAACGTATTATTACTATTTTTTTTAAGTAATTTTTAAATTGTTGTTTATTCAATTTTTTCCAGAAGTTCACTTTGGAACAGATGAAAAAAATAAACAGTTTTAGAAGAGAAACCGGAAGGATGCATTACAGATAAATAAAGACGCATATATTCAAAAATTATTATTGTCATTATTATTATTATTTCGGGGAGGAGGTTTCTTTAATTTTCTTTTTACTTTATTACTTCTTTTTCTTTTACTTTCAAGTATTGGTTTCGTAAAGATATTCGACTTCCATTTATTGATGGATTTACACGTTCTCAGAGGTATAGAACACGATTTGACAATTTTTAGAAAATGTCCGTCTGTCTGTGTGTGATAAAATTTTGTTCCAACTGTATCTCAGGAACAACTACACAAAATTTCATACAAATTAATATGTAGTTGCACCTTGACATAAATTAGCGCCTATTAACGACCCTCTTTGCTTATAACTCATTAACTAATACATATTTTTAAATTCTGTTTTCTCATTCAGAAAATTCCCAATTGTTAAACAGACGCACCTTTTTTAAAAACGCATTTTTTTTTTTCTAAAATTTTTATTGTTTTATTTTGAAATATCAAAATGAAAAATTTCACATATTGAAAATACGTATTTTACACCTTCAAAATAAAATATTAAAAAAAAAAAAAAAAAAAAAAAAAAATGCATTTTTAAAAAAGGTGCGTCAATTTAACAGTTGAGAATTTTCTAAATGTGAAAACAGAATTTAAAAATATGTAATACTTAATGAGTTATAAGTAAAGAAAATTTCCCATTGAATAGCATTAGCTTCGGCTTCTGGCAAAGGTGAGTGAAGCGGGCCCTTAACTTTTGTTGCGAATCGCTCAACAACATCGCTGCTACACCACCATTTTTTCCATTTAAGGGAAGTCTATATATCAGGTTCTGTTGTGTATAATGGAACTAAACTTGATATGTGAAAGTGTCATAATGAAATATTATGCTGATTGAACTTGGGTGTATATAATTCCCGATAGGTGATGCTGTTGTGCTGCAATTTTCCCCATGAACTGGAAGGCTATGTTTCAGATTCTATTGTATATAATTGCACAAAACTTGGTATATGAGAGGGCCATTATGGAACACCATGCTTATTGAGTTTGGGTTTTTATACTGCATATCGACCGACAGCTTGCTCTGACGTGCTGCAATTTGAATAGGAAGACTAAATCTAAACTTTTCTGGCATATAAACGCGCCAAACTTAATATGTGAGATAATCGTTATGAAAACGAATGCTGGCTTAATTTGGTTGCATATTGACCAATATATGCTGCTGCTATTACTCACTTTCTGTGATTCCCATGGCTACATCTCAGCATTATTATTATTTAATGCATGCGATAATTTTTGGAAAATAATTTCACCTATTGATATATTTTCTTTTATTCTTTAAGAATGTTTGAGGATATTTTTTCCATTTACCAACAAAATTTAAAAGTATTTATGACTTCAGTTCATCTTCCTATCTGTTAGCATTTTCATTTCCATAAATATTTTTTGAATTCCATAAAACACTTTTAATTGTTACAGATTTAATTTAGGAACTTCTTAATTACATTTAACTTAAACTGGAAATACCTTTTTGAAGTTCATGCTAAAGTTTTTTGGCCAGAACACCAGCCATCATCGGGACTTTCGTGATGTGGGAGCAGGGCCGAAACTAGGATTTTTTTCACCCGGGGCAAGGAGAGATTTTGGCGCCCCCCCCCCCCCCCCTTCCAACCAGAAATTAAAATTTCAAAGAAAAATTTACAAAGTTTATGGCCATTTTATTTTCAACTGCATTCATAAGAAGTAAATATTGAATTTAATTCAAATTTTCGATAATTTTACAGATTTTGAAATGTATTATGATTATATTTAATGGATGTGTGTGTGAGTGTGTGTCTGTATGGGACACAAATACTGTAGCTAATTTATGAACTGCATGTTCGGAATTCCATGAAACATAGTGTGCAGTTGAATTCTGACATAAACTGGTGATGTCTAGTTTTTGATATATATCGCTCGACTTGCAGCACTTGTATGCCACGTTTTCTTCAGCATTCCAGGACGGAATTTAACAAGCTTTATACATTATATGCTTGTTATGAAAAACAGAGTTTACAAAACAAAACAGAATCGCAACATGTGTTTCGTGTCGAAAAACTTAGCATGACACTTCGCCAGGCGTAAAAATGTACAAGCACAAGTAGAGCTAAAACCAGCCGATTTTTTTTACGATTTTTATTTTAACGTATATGTTTTATATCTTTATAGCATTTCTTGAAAAAAAAAAAAAAAAAAAGATTGAAGTTGTGAATCAAAGCATTATTTTAGGGGAAAAACAGAAGAAAAGCGTATTAAAGAGAATGGTTTAAATTAAGCTACAGTTATTATTTTTAATTATTTATTTATTTTTCCTGGTTTAATGATAGTTTCTTTTTTTTCCCTCTCTCTTAAATTAATGGTATTTATAAATGACAATTCTAAATCAAGTGAATGTAAATTTCATATTCAATTACTTTTAAAACTGAAAATATCATCTTTTTGAGAGAATTTAAAATGATATTTTGAATATTATAGTCGTTACATCAACTATACTGCAGAGAAATAAAGACAAATATTTAAGTTTTTAATATAATTAAGATGCATAAAATAACAGATATGAACAAGCATCTAAAAACTACTCATATCCATCAAGTGCGAACTAACCGTTAGCTGTCGAAATACACTGCGCTACAAAAAAAAAAAAAATTTTTTTCGAGCCCTGATACCATTCCTGCTGATTCGCATGTAAAATGATCTCCTGAATCCAAATATGACCCCCCCTTTTTGCCCAATCACCCACCGTTTTCTCGAGACGCCACCCTTTCTGTTACTGTTTAGTAGTTTTATGGCCATAAATTTGATTTGGAGAATGGAAAAGAATTATTTTAATACTCTGAAATAAAAAATATATAATTTATAATAAATAATAGTAATAATTGATTAATAAAATATAAAAAATGCAATTTGTAATTTCAGTGGCAAATCTCCCTCCTCCCCCTAAATTTTCCCCTTGCTGCAAATGTTATGTTTTAGAATTTTTCATTTCTGTAGCCCCTCAAAAGACATTTAACAGTTAAAACAATCCCTTCACCCCTTTCAAATCAAATTTATAGCCATAAAAATACCGGAAAATGATAAAAATAGGGGAGCGTCCCCAAATAATGGTGGGTGATAGGGCAAAATGGGCGTCATAATCGTATTCAGGAGATTATTTTAAATAAGAATTTGCAAAAATGGTGTTGGGGCCGATTTTCATGCAGAGCAGTGCCATTTGTAGACAATCTTTTTTAAAATCATTTTCAGGAAATAAAATAGAAAGGCAGGTTCTAGTCTATGAATATTCTCGGAACCAATCCAAGAAGACTATTATTAGAACCACTAACTTCATGGTAATAGGATTATATACACTACAAAATAAGAATATCGTTAGTTCAGAAATAATATTCTACAGCTTTTTACAGAATCTCTCATAGGCAAATGCATAGCTTAGTGTTCAACAGAATTCGCTTCTGTGCTTCTTTTGCACTCTTTGACAAACAATTAGCTGTGAGAAACAATCATAATATATAGAAAAAATTAACTCCGATAAAACTGAGAAAGGGCTTGCTGATTTTGGCAATCCTGAACTATTTTCTGCCAAATTTGATCGCTAATCTCGTGATGTCACTAAATTCATCACCAATGTAGATGACAACTTGTCGTAGAGTGAATGCTTTGGCAACAAAGTTGGCAACCTGGCATTAATTTTGGTGAAAAATAGTGGCTTAATATTGCCGAAATTTGGAAGCTGGCATGATCTGCTGTTTTCTTGCGCAGAACTAACTTCATCAAAAGTTCTACAAATCACAAATGAGAATATAAAAAGGAAAGAGTTATTACTATAATTATTGTTGATAAGAGCCTGTCTATTTCTTTGCGTATTACTTTATACACGGTATTACAGTTAAAAGGGAAATAGATGGCAGATTTCTTCACTTCCACGGAAATGGGCATTAGCGGCAAATTTTGCGACATTGCGAAAGATTTGGCAATTTGTCACCCAGTTTTGGCAAAAAGCTGTAATTTAGGGTAGTCAAAGTTTAGAAGATCTAACTTTAATAGAAACCGACTTGTAAAATTTTCCAGGTTAATTCATTAGTTTCTAGAGTAAAACAATCTCGAAAATTCTATAAATCACTAGCAAGACTGGATGAGTTCAGTTTCTGTTTGGACTGCAAGCTGAGCGTACATATCTAAGAACTTTAAGCATTTGGTCATTGTTCTGAATCAGTAAAATTCCTGTTCTGGGGTGTAGGCTGTTCATGAGTACGAAAAACTGGTTTATTCGATTCCTTCAAGAATAATCATTGATTATTGACTTTTATTCGGCTGTTTCTAGAATATTTATTAAATAAAATGCATTCATCTAGAACCTACAAGTCTTTACGAATTACTTTCTACGTGCAAGAATGTTAACAAATTTTGTAACTATCAATATTCACGCTAATATTTATTTCTGTTAAAATCTGTATGACGGAAAGTTATATACAATTGCAAAAAAATTTGTATTTTTGGGCATCATGGATACAATATTCGTGGATATTCCAAAAGGGAAAGGCGCACAGAAACACCAAAATGAGAGATGCACAACAACTGTCGTAAGAAACTTATATGTGAAATTGCAACGTACTACGTCTACTTGTTTTTGAGTTATACGAGATACACACACACACATACGTACACATAGACGTCACAAAAAATCGCATAAATTCGTAGATATCACAAAAGCGGGAGTTCATGCCAAGACCAAAATTGGTAAATAACAATTCCAAATATAAATTTCCAACTGTCTATGACTATTCGTTTATGAGCTATGCGATACACAAAATCCATTTCGCAAATTGGTTTCATAATACTTCCTTATGCTTTGAATAAAGAAGTGAAAAGTATAGTAAAAGTACAGACATTTTATTTCATTGTAATATTTATAATTATACATACATGTTAGGAGGTAGTAGTGGCTTTAGTTGTCATAGTACTTTGATAGGGACTTGCTGAGCCTTGTGAATGATAGCTCCTAACTCAATTATTAACTAGTTATTTTGCATTCTTTTTGCCCTTTTATTTTTAGTGCACTGGATTGTTTTATAACATTATGGCCTTATTTTGACATACTTATTTTAATAGTCACGGTGGCGCCCTGAGAATTTTTTTTTTCCTCATGAATCATAATTTCTAAAGAGCCTTCTGAAGTTTAATCAAATATACTACGCATATTCCAACCATTTACTTTTTAAAAAACTTGGCTTAATCAGGGACCACTTGTAAATTACACTTCTTCGATTGCGAGAATATTTTACCACACTCACTAACCTTAAAAGAATATTGTTAATCTTGGAGAACACTCTATCCACCATGCTTTTCCTTGTAAATGAATTCTGTTATCTATTAATCTTCTTTCTACTTTATTTTTTATTTTTTTTTATTCAAATTGCCCTGAATAAAAGAATTTGACTTTTTTATTCTTTTTCTTTTCTTTCCTTCTTCCTTTTTTTTTTTTTAAACTTTGAAAAAAATTTTTTTTTTAAATGTGTAAATAAGGCAAAAAACCAGCCTTTTTCGGCGCCCTTCTCCATCTGGCGCCCGGGGCAAATACCCCGCTCGCCCCCCTCTAGTTTCGGCCCTGTGTGGGAGTGTGCCTTGTTTTTTCCTGAGTCTTCTGCTTGAGTAAATAGCACCACTGGGGTCAATGTTCCTGTTGGGCTCGATGTCATTGCAATTGTGCTCATTTTTCCCCGCTAAACAATAGAAATTTTAGCCAATGAGCGCAGTTGCAATGACATCGAGCCCAATAGGAACATCGACCAAAAGTCGTTATATACTCATACAGAAGGCTCAGGAAAAAGCAAGCTACACTTCCACATCATGAAAGCTCTGATGATGGCTGAGGCCCCATCCGAAAAGCTTTGGTGTGAACGCCAGAAAAATACTAGGCGAGACGTATTAATCCTGGACTACAAGACCAATGCCCCAGCCCCCCCATTCCTGCTCTTCGATGTCTTTTTCTAGTCAATTTTGTCCTTTTATTACTTCCGGCGTGAGCCGTTTTTTTTTTTTTTTTTTTTTTTTTTTAAAACACACTTGACATTGTGAGTTTTTTTGGTTTTCGTCCCATGCTATTTCTATGGGTTTTTAAACTCCCCCCCCCCCTGTTTTTCTACATTCTAGAGTGTGGTGGTTTTATCTGTATTACCCATCTGTCACATCATGAACATATAAAAAAAAAAAAAAAGCTTTTCAACATCTCTGAAAATTACAAAAAAAAAAAAAAAAAAAAAAAAAAAAGAATACAACGGAAAATGCACCTCCAACAATCCCATTGTGAATTCGAATACTTTTGTATGAAGCTATAATAGAAGCATTAATGTTGATCATATTGTTTTCTATAGGGATCCTCTATTGCACCTGAAAAATACATGTCGATTTCGTTGTAAAGGTAGCGGAACATTTTTATAAGAAATACGACTCTTAGACCGTAATGTGTTTAAATTATTTTGTAAGTATATGCACAAACCAGTGTTGCTATATGTAAAGTTTTAATATCAGAAAGCATTCTACAGCAAATATGAAAAAACCCGAATAGCATATATCACTTTTATGGGATCCTAAAATTGTCTATTGAAATGAAAATACATACAGATAAACGATTGGTTGTTTGGTTGTGTGGGTTGAGACAACTGAGTATGCTAGATTTCTAGGTGTGGGTGTTATGTCTTTTGTGGGGACGGGGAGGGATTAAAGGGTCTTAGCTCGTATTTATTAGAGCTTCGAAGAAAAACCACGAAAAATTCTGAACAGCTAGTACGACGAACGCGATCTGGAATCGAACCCGGTACTTCCTGTCTTCCAGATTTGAGATGGTGGTTTAGATATTAAGACCGGTTGCCTGCACGAGGATCCTAGACTTTCGCGGGGTGCTTTCCGTTGGTGTCTTTCTAAGAGGTTTCAGTTCATATTTATGTAAGCTTCGGAGAAAACCACGGAAAACTCTGAACGGCTAAGTTAATGAGTGTGACCTGGGATCGAACATGGAACTTTCGGTCTATCAGCTCTGGAGCAGAACCTCTCAGTACTGGTGGGGTCAGACAAGTAGACGAACTGAATATTGTGAAATTTTTATGTAAAGTATTAAAAAATTCTAAACTATTTTTAAAGAATGGAAGATTAATTATATCAAAATGTGAATTTATATTTCTTGAATTATTGCATCCATTAAAAAATAAATAAAATATGCAATGCGTTGTAAAAGCAAAAACTGATTTGAACTCTGTCTTACATTACATTAAAGAGCGTTAAATTTTCTCGCTAATCTTTTAAATTAAGGTAACATTTATATTGACTGAAAATGTGCTTCAGTTTTTCAGCTGTCTTGAGAATAAAACGAGCTTTTTAGTTGAGGGTCCCCCCCCCCCCCCTTCTCCTCTACAATTTTGCAGATTTGTCGAAAATTTATGAATTATACATCATTTTTAACATTCCAACTTATGTGCTGAAATTTAAAATCTCCCCTGAATTTTTTTCTGACTGCAACCTTGAACAGGAGGGAAGAGCATAGTCGAGTACAATTTGTCAATATGTTTTTGTAATGTAAACTCGGGAAACATTCCAGATTCTTCATTATTTAGTTAACAAAATACATGATTTTATATCAATTGTGTTTGCTGTTGTTATTTTCGTATGGAAGCGAAGAACACACTGTTTCATTTGCTAAATAAAAAAACACTTTAAAAATTAAAATATCAACATATGTTTCGATACCACACGGTATCTTCTACAAGACTCTTTTTATGACTCTCTTTTAGAAAATAAAACAATGTATTTTTACGTTGAGGGAAATGTTGTTAAATTTAAAGACTTTTATATTCAATCCATCATTAAATTTTAGTTGTAACAGTTACTTAACCCGATAGTAGTCGATTTGTAGCCCATCCTTCAATGTTGCCGATTTTTTTTTTATTTAATAGCCACCAAAAATTTTTAGTAGTAGTATTTAATATACATAAAACGCGAATAAAAATCGAAGAGACGTCGATTACATCACTTCATAAAATTATTGGTGACAGTTAAATAAAAAGTTCGCAATCTGTAATAGGTGGCGCTGTCCAGGGTTGCCAAATTTGGCCTTTTTTTTTATTCAATAGTCACCAATAATTTATTTTGTAACGTTTGACTAATCACTTCGAAGATTGGTAGTGTATTATGTATATCAAATGTCACTTCTCAATGTTATTGGTGAATACTGAATAATAAAAAGGCCGAATTTGGCAACCCTGGTGCTGTCTATAGCGACTACTAACGGGTTAATCACACCGAAGATTAATCGTCTATTATATGTATATATATATATGAAATATTACTGCTCAAAATTATTGGTGAAACTGAATAAAAAAGTTAACACTGATTGAGGGCCTTTTTTAATGCTCTAAATAGAAAGTCATAAAGCAATCAATAAAAAAAATCAAAGACATTTATAAAAAAAAACATTTATTAAAGAAAAACTATTTACAAAAGATTCAGAGATACATAAGTTTTGTACCATCATCACATTTACAAATTACACATATTTGTTAGTTACCACACTATTTTACAATAAATAAAGCTGTACAGTGTTTCTTTCACAATTTAACATCCCGAAAAATTTTGCAAATTTAAACCTTCCCAATTGCACTTCAAGTAATTATTAGAAATTAATTAATAAAATTTACCCTCTATTATAAATTATAAGAATATAAAGCATTAACCAAAACCGAAACCATTAATAGTTAGAACTGCAAGAAAGTGTGCAAATGCATAGTTGCCAACATTTTAATTTATTCCTGGGTATTTTTAGCCCGCCTTTATTTCACATCACTTTATTTATAGAATAATTCTCTTTAATATACATACTTGCCAACCATCTCATTATGAACCGTACAATTTTTAGTACCCGCCTTTTTTTTTCACACCAATAACTTTTTAGAGTAATTTTAGTCTTATTTAATCGTAACAACATTTAGCGAGAATAACTCTAAAAATATAGTGATGTGAGAAAAGGGGCGTTTTTTCAGGGGGCATAAACAATTGTACGGTTATTAATGAGATGGTTGGCAAGTATGAATGTATGATTACGATAAAATAAGGAAAAAAAAAGTGGTACGAAATAAAGGTGGGGCTAAAAGTACTCCGGAACTTCTATTATTAAAATTATTAACTGTTGTTAAATTATTAACTCCAACATTTATTATTAAAATTTCTAACATTTTAATAAATTAAAATGCTGGCAGCCATGCAAATGATGCCCCAGTAACAGGTGCAAAATAGGTTAAGTATTTCACCAGAGCTGATATTTACAACTATCAATGCTTGAATAAAAGCACAGATTTTTTTCAGCAGGTGCCAGATAAAGCTACCGCGATGTTGTTAGCAATTACCTTATAACGATTAACTTTTAATACAAAAACGTTAATAAGTCCGTATGCATTGAAAAATAATTAAGACAATTTTTTATTTCAAAGCACCATGGGGATTACTTAATATATATTTATACATATAAAATGTTTATATACATTATTAGTAATATTGAATAATAATATACATAGAAGCGTATTTACAAAAGAAGATAGCACACATCCTTGGGTATAATTTCCTACTAATTCTAAATGTTTTGATTTCTTACAGTGAATTGCACATTCTCTTTTACGAATATATATAGTTTTTCTACTTAACTGTATGGCATACATCTGCATAAAGAAACAAGAAAGAGTAAGCTTTTAAAATAATTTCAATCCAAAATAGATTTTTTGAATTCTCTCTTTTGTTTCATTAAGTTTCTAATTATCTCTTAAAAGTATAATCTAAATCTCATGATGATTTATGAGAGAGAGAGAGATATTTTTATACAATACATATATACAGACAAACATGACTGTTAGTATGCATTTCTGAAACTTTAAAAAAAATTTTCGTTAATTTTCTTTTCTTTTTTTCTTTCGTGATATTTTAAGTTGACGATTTTGTAAAAAAAAATAAAATGTTCAAGCTAAAAGGGAAGAATATTTCTTGAAAAACATAAATATTCTTGCTTTAATGATTCATTAGATTTTACATTATTTTTCATTTTGATTAATCATCACATAGTTGCCAATATTTTAATTTATTCCCGAGCATTTTTAGCCCCGCCTTTATTTTGCACCACTTTATTTTTAGAATATTTTTATCTAATATATAACTACATAAAATAAGAGAAGTTTACTCTTAAAAATAAAGTGATGCGAAATAAAGACGGGGCTAAAAAGGCTCTGGAATAAATTAAAATGTTGACAACTCTGTCATCATGCAGACATGGCAACATTTTAATTTATTCGAGAGCATTGTTAGTCCCCGCCCCACTCCCCCCCTTTTTTTTTCGAACACTTTCCTTAAAAGATATTATTCTCCTTATGACTTCGACTTCGAAAATTGAAGGACGGAAGCACTTGTGCGAGAAAGACACGCATCTTCCACTGCATAAAGGGGTGGGATGTCTTGAATTTCTTCTTTAATCGTTACTACATGTTGGAGAAAATTTCACTGTGAATAAAATGGTATAAAAAAAAAGAGCGGGCACTAATATTAAATTTCTGAAATGTAATTCGTAAGATACGTCACTGAATCATTGATTTTAATTATAAAAGATATTAGGAAAGATAGTTGATAGAGGACGGGTGTAAAATGTTATATACGATGTTTTTGATTTAATTTTGTTCTGCTAGGAGTGTAAATTTAAATGTAAATAAAAAAATTAATTATTTATACTGTTCATGAGGAAGAAATTAATATATTTAATACTTATTTTAAGATTTTACTACACAGTTTATTATCTATTTGATTTGTCTTTAATACCATTTCATTTGTCTAGATTTAATAATAATAAACGTTCTAATTTCCCCAATCTCGCAAATGCAAACTTTGATTATTATTGCTTAAAAGCATTTTTTCCCCCTTAAATTAAAACATTTTATGAAGAAAAAAAAGACTTCCTTTGACACACATCTACTATATTTGTTTATAAATAAATTTTTAATTTCTTGTTTGAATAAAAATTTTAACATTCGTACTATAATTATTTATTAATTAATTTTTAGTTTCTTTTTTTAATCGCGATTAAAATATTTCAGAAATAAAATATTAATTTCTTGTTTTAATAAATTTTTTTACATTTCTACTATATTTATTAATTTATTTTTAATCTTCTGATTTTAGTCGCAATTACTATATATATATATATATATATATATATTTAATTTCATTTTTTAACGTGTATTTTTACTATAAAAGTTTTTATGAAAAATTGCGTAAATATCATCAAATACCTAACGTTTCAAATGCTTCAAGCAATTTTATAGCATGCATTTTTTTTTTTTTTTTTTTTTAATTTGCTTGTCAACTTAATAATTTGGAACGTTTCGGATTTCTCACTAATCTAATGTATAACAATATTTTGAAGTTTTTTATTTATTGGTAGTTGTGAACGCATTAATTATGTCTATTATACTATTGAACATCTGAAGTTTGATTTAATACAATATATATCATTAGTTGGAACTGCTTCATTCATTATTAATTGAATTAGTTGGTATTTAGTGGACTCTGCTCGGATCCCCATCATATATTTATTTTCATAAATTTCTATTATATGGCAAAACTATAATCATGTTGGTCCAGATTGAAATGCTCTTATCCCTAGGCTACCCTACTTCCGGTTCGATACATTTACCTTATCCTAATCTGTTGATTAATTTTATTAGTTTTAGTATCTTTTTAGTTTAGTTATATTTTAATTTCATTCAACACCATAATATTCCCAATGTAATAATTCTCATAATGCACACGTTTATGTAAAATTTGACCCCCCCCCCACCCCCCACATTAAGAAAATTTAAAATTTGAATAACTTACGATATTTTCAAGTTAAAATATTCATAGTCAAAGATGCTCGTTCCAATATCTTAAATGATATTTTAAAGTTAGCCTAACATCGTTATGATAGAAATATCTCTCATAACTCATGTATATGCGAAATTTTGCCCAGTTGTTCCATGTTAAGAAAAATCTTAAATTTCAAAAACCCCAAGAAGTTCTCAAAATAGATTATTCATGTCAATATCATAAATGATATTTTAAAACTGAACTGATATTGTTATGATGAAAATGTTCCTTATATGAAATTTTACCCCTTTCTTCCACATTAAGAAAATCGAAAATTTCAAATAAATTACGAAGTTTTTAAAGCAGATAGTTCACAGTTACTGATGTTCATGCCAACATTATAAATGATGTTTTAAAAATGGTCTGATATCGTTATAATGAAAATATTCCTCATAATGTCTGCTTATACGAAATTTTATTCTTTTCTTCTCGTCAAGAAAATCTAAAATTTCGAATAGCTTATCAAGTTTTTAAATTAGAATGTTGGAAATAAATAGAATTATTTCCAATATCATAAGTACTATTTTAAAACTGATCCGACCACTTTATGTCTTTAAATAAACAATAAACTAATAAACATATTAACAAACGAACTAACCAAGTAACAAACTAATTTGTCTCCTCCACGTGGATCAAAATTGTGTTGGTATGTCTTGGACCAGCACTAAGGGTGAGTCCCAGACCATTGTCAGTTGCCCATTGCGTAGCTCTAGTGCGACGTAAAAATCCCTCAACCCTCAACAAATTGATTGACCTACAGACCATCTATTTTGTAATTTTCGGATTCCTTTCACCTCAAAACGTGTAGAAACGTAAAAAAAGAATGCCTCCAACGTCTAGAATTATCATATGAAAACGAAGCTCCATCTCGTGACACTGTATTCAGATAGTTTGCAGAATTTCGTAGGAGTCGAAGTTTTTTCCCGGATGAAGAACACACAGAAAGATCTTTGTCAGCTGTAGTACCAAAAAATGTTTCGACGAAGCCAATAATAATTTTAATCGAGGATTATCTCTGCACTTACCAAATGATACGAAAAGATACATTGGATCCGCAACTATACATAAAATTATTCATAAAGAATTGTTCATTGCATATGAAATAATTAGTTTATCTTTGGATCCCTATAATTTAACAGAACGCCAAAAAACAAACATGCCAGAATCTGTAAGAACGCCAAAAAGCAAACATGGCAGAATCTGTAAAGAAAACCTAAAATTATTTAATAATGGTGGATAACGTCTTATTTATAGGGTCATAACTGGTGAAGAAACGTACATAATGTTTTTTGACGTTCTAAGATGTCAAGAAAGTAAAGTATGGGTCTTTGAAGATGACCTCAAACTAACAATGATAAATTGACAACAAGCAATGAAAATGTAATGTATGCCGTTTTCGTCGGAAATGGCCAAATCCATGAAGCTGTAGAGACCAGGGATGGAACACGGGCGCAGAATTCATACCACTATCAATGTAAGAAAATTTTCTACCTCTTAAATCGACGATATTATAGGTACAGAAATTTCTTAAACACATTCCGGTATGAATTCTGCGCCCGTGTTCCATCCCTGAGAGACACACTGAAAAAAAAAAATATATCGTCTTTCTCTAGAATGAATAAGTGACCATTTTCTAAATCCCTTAACTAGAAATATAGATTTTCGAGCTATGCGTATAAGGCACGCCAATAAACTGAATAGACGAAATTATCGAGAATTTCTAGTGTACACATTTCTAGATGGTCAAACAATATTCTGAATACTCTAAACATTCTGAATCATTTATATTGCGAGAAATTCTCGCTTGATTTTCTAGAATTGGGTAATAAACCAAGATTATAGTTGCAGAAACCCGCCTCTTGTAGTCTCATTTATTTGCAGAGATTTTAAAATAACTTTGCCCTCGATAATATAGGCAAACGCTCTAGAATTCTGATAGGGGTTTCTAGAACTCGCTTTCCAAAGGAACTAGAATTTATAAGGATGACATGGAACTATTTTTCCTAGAGCCACAATTTAGATTCTAGATGTCAGTTACAGAATTTTTTCTTAGTGCAGAAGGCAGTTACAGCTAAATTATCCACCACTAAGTGTCTTTTAGAAATTTTTCAAGAGGTAAGGGGATTTATGCTTTACCATGATAATGTATCTTCTTTTACGGCAAGATCGGCAGTCAAAATTTTTGAACAAAGACGCATAAATGTGATACAATATCCCTGTTCCCCTGATCTTTCAAGAAAAAATTGCAGAAGCGTCGTTTTTTTCCGAAGATAAGGTTGATGAAACTATACAAGCATGTTTTTCACCAATTTTAAGAAATGGATGGCTTGAAACATTTAATCTTAGGAAAACTCGCAAACTGAAGTGCATTGTTGTTATATGAGACTAATTTAAACAATCTTAAGGTTTGGTAAATATAACTTGTATCATTTAGCCGTACCTCAAAAATTTCAGAGCGATCCTCATATGTGATTAGATTTTAATAAGAAGAAAAATAACTTTCAAGAAAAGTGGTGTGATAAAAAAGGCGGATACTAATAATGCTCCGGAACAAATTAAAATGTTGGCACTGTATATATATGACAGCGAACTTTTTAATTTATGAAGACGTTTATCATGTATTATGTTTTCATTTATATATTTTATGTCCATAATATTTCACTATTCCAATGATTTACGAGGTCCCTTAAATAAATACCACTTTATTATACAATAAACTTTAGTAATAGCTTGTGGTGCTTTGTTCGATTGAATTGTATGAAAATTGCTGTGTAAAAATTCACTAAATGCCCCGTTATACTGCAACAACAAAAATAATTTTTGTTAAAAATCCTGTTAGATTATACCCATTTTTAAATCTGCATTATTTTATTATTGTTATTATTATTATTATTTTATGAAAAATCTTATTTATTTACATTCTTTTCATTTAGGAATTACTACAATATTGCTAAAATTATTGCTAAAATTATGTTTTCAAAGAAAACATTTCATATAATACGTGTTTACAGAGCATTTTTTAATTAAAAATTAAGATATTTAAATCTGTTTTCTCATATTTTTTTTTATTTATTTTTTAGTAATTAAAATAAAGAAAACTAAGTTTATAAATATGAACACTACAATAATGATAACTTAAAAAAAGCTTCTCTTTCACGTTTCTATTTAAATATCAAATTCACGTTCCAGTCTAAATAATAAACAGTTATTTAAAAAACACTTAGCGTTTTGGCTTTACAACCACGGGTTTAACCCTGACATGACAACACAAGTAAAACACGTGTAATTACACCAGATAATAAAAAAATAACATAATCTGACCCGTAGGGTACATTTCAACTGTACAACAAAATATGTAATATTCTTTCTTTTCATTCGGATAAACAATTAACCGATTGCCGTTGGCAACATAGTATAATGGCCCCGTACATCTTGAAGAAAACCAGTTCATGCTTGTATACGAGGAAGATAGAAATCTACGAATGATGTAAAGTTAAAATCTTTATCACCATTCTTCATGTTTCTTTTCATGGTACCATTCTTCATGTTTCTTTTCATGGTACCTGAAATAGAATATAGAATTGAGAACGCAATGTAAAACAAAATTAAACAATGCAGTACAGAGACAAAATATTAAATATAATATAAAATTCTGTCAGTTTTATAAATAAAACTGACACCAGAAAATATTTTTGAAAAATATTATATAAAATTCAGAATAATACCATAATTTAAGAAAAAATTTGATTTTTTGGTGTCACTTTACTAATTCAAAAAAAAAAAAAAAAAAAAAAAAAAAAAAAGGATTATTCGGTACACCTAATATTGAAAAATTACTTTTTCAGAGCATTTTAAATTTGCAGCAAATTGATTTAAATATTATTGTCCAATATTATTTGTAGTTTATGCTTCTAATAACACATCGTTTTCTTGTCATTAAATTAATCTTTTGAACTGTGTACATACAAACAATATATGCATATATACTAATACATATTTACTTGAATATATTTAGGTAACTATTTTATACATTTATATATATAAAGGGACATATAAAAGGTATTGTGTCCAGTGCTAAATCTCCCCTGTCCACTACAGGTCATGATAATATTTTGTGGCATCAATAGCGGGCGTCCATAAAAACATTATATGTTAATACAAAATTTAAAATTTAGCACAATAAATTAATTCTGCATACTTTATTTTTGTCATATAAAATCAAAAGGTACAAGAATCTGTTAAAAATAACCAGAGACAAAGCAAACAAAATTTTATTTCCTTGTTCAGAAATACAAGAAAAATCGGTAAAATGACGAAAATTTATTTATTTATTTATTTTTTCAAACAAAAAAAAATCTTATTCTAAAGCTGATGACTGGACATATTTGTAGTACGAGGCATTAATTGAAGGGGAGTATAGCACCAATCTTGAATGCCGTTCAAGCTATGCAAGAATTAGAAAATTTTCAGAATTTAAAATAAAGCGTACACTACTGGTGCCAGGGTAGCCAAATTCATACTACAATTTTACTTTTTAATACAACTAATTTTTTAAAACATGAATCTACTGATATAATAGCATTTATTTATTTATTTATTTTTTAATATTTAAAGCGATTTTTTAAATATAAAAATAGTGGTGTAAAAAAATAAAAATGGAGTATTCATCTAGCAACCTTGACTGGTTCACTTACCCATACTTGCGAACCTAACCCGGAAGATTGTTAGTCCCGCCCCTTTCCGGTTTTCACTGATGAAATAAAATTGAAATTTCGACTTCCCGTATATTTCTGTCTATAATCCACAGGCCGGATAAATCAGTTTTACAACAGAAATAGGTAAATTGGTGCAAGTCAAATCCGGGACTAAAAAATAGTTGTATCTGTTAATTAAAATTTCCGGTGTGAAACTGATTTAGTAAACCAGCGGATTATAGTTAGGTAAATATGGTAATTAAAGTAGAGTTAAAAAAAAGCATAAATGTTAGTAACTATGTTATAATGATGATATATTACGTTTTAGGTAATGGACACTTTTTTTTTTTTTTTTTTTTTTTTTAAATGTAAACATCATATTTTGAGAAAATAATTACAGAGTTACCAACTTTTATAATTTATTCTGGAGCATCGTTATCCCCGTCTTTATTTCTCACCACTTTATTTATAGAGTAATTCACATGTGCCAATTTTTTCATTTAATATTCTGTAAAATTGATAGTACCCGCCCATTTTACACACCACTTTAATTTTAAAGTAATTTTCTCTAAATGTAATTACGATTAAATAATAAAAAAGTTAATTTAAGAAAAAATCAGTGTGGGGGAAAAAATAATAAAAATAAAAATAAATAAATAAATAAGTAAACAGTGCTAAAATTTTAAGGAATACTATTAGAATGTTGGCAGGTATGATAATTATTGAAATTTGCAAATTCGTTAAAACAGAGGGGAAAAAAAATGCAGTATGAACAGAAGGCGAAAACAATGCTCTGGAATAAATTATAGAAGTTGGCAACCCTGTGATAAGATAGTGCATAATCATCTTTAAACTTTTTCCTTCGATTAACATAAGATTTTGCAATTATTAAAAATTACTGAAGCGTATCTTACAGTGTAATTTACTAAGAACTGTTTGAGACATGAGTGACGTTAGAACAACTAAACAAAAGCAAATGTTGTGTAGATAATTTGTTAGCATAAATAAATAGTTATCCAATTGGAATTTTCTCAAATAAATAAATAAATTAAATAAATTGCATTTTTAAAAAGTATTTAAAGCTCACTATGTTTGCAGTTTAATGCTATAGAAGGACCGAATATATATATATATATATACAGGGGTCGTACTCTCCGCCCTTTTTTCGGACACTCTCAAAGAAGAGAAATTTCCACCTTCTTTGCCACCAATAATTTTATGCAGAAAAACTTCTGGATATATTTATATAGCAATGTGCCATGATTATAGAGGGAGGACATTATTGCATAAAAGTAGTTTTAGCAATTAATTCTGAATTTTTTTATTCCTGAGAGTGTCCTGAAATAAGGGCGGAGAGTACGATCCCTGATATAAATGCGTGTGTGCTAAAAAAATTTTGAAAAATTTCTCGTGCATTAGTAATTTGATCGCCTGTTTGATTTACTAAAACAAATATATTGTAGATCGCATTTTTTATTAACTATTCCTAGTTATGACTACAATACTATAAATACTATGACTACAATTTAATACTGCCGAGTGTTCGAAAACAGTAAATAAACTTTCTAAACAATTTCTGAAAAACTTCTTCTAGTATATTTGTTTGATCGTGGTCATCGTCATGATGATTTACTTCTCTCAGTGAGACATCGGTGAGAGCTTTTCGGTCAAACAAGCGTAATCAGAGCTGAAAATGGGGTTCTCTCGGTCAGCCACATGGAACTTCGGACAATATCATCTTTAAATGAATGAAAACGAATTACTTGTTTGGGTACATTTTTGGAGTCTAAATATCCGAATATGACTGTGCAAGTTTATAAAAATAGTATTCCATAAGGAAAAAAAAAAGTGTAATCTACAGCTGCGAAATTAGAAGGATCGGCAGCTATTAAAAACCCACGGCACCTTTATAAAGCGACGCTGCATTACTTTTATTAATGTTCTATAATAAATGTAATTAAAAGATAAAATCTAGAACATTTTACACAGATTTCTTATTTTACAATGCTTGTTGCTAAAGCTAACACACGTTTAGAAATACAAAATGTGATTTTAAATGTCCATTAAATTTATGAAATGTCTACGCTGATTAAAATTTTAATAAAAAAATCTATCAGAAATTACTTATTTTAATTCTTTGCCGGTCCTATTTAATTTCACCCCTCTGATCAATATTGCCAAATTTAGGGATTTTTTATTCAATACCCACCAGTAAATATTAACTGTAATGGTTTTCTAACAACTCCGAAGGTTGTTTGTTTATTAAGTATATTAAATATCATTCCTTAAGATTTAGGGCGTTAGGGCTGGCAAAGGATAAAAGTTTTATGTAAAATTACAAAAAACTAAAAATTATTTAAAATTACTAATTTCAACATAAAGTTACTACTAATAATAAATTACTACTAATAGTAATTACTACTAATTACTTATAATTTCTAATAAAACTTCTGATTTCAACTGGGCGCGGTATAGAGTGCCGAGCTTGTAATTGGAATATTGCGAGTTCAATGCTTGAGTTGGCCAAAAACAACCGTGTACGTTAATGGTGGTTGGTGCACGTAAAATCTGTCATGGATGTAATATCCTCTATGTTACGTAAAAATAATACTTCTGCAGGTTATTGAAGTGGGGTAGCCCTTTCCTTCTCGAAAGATCAAAATTGTGATTTCATGTCTCTGGACCACTTCTGGGAAGAAATTCTGACTATCACCAATTCCTCTTTGCTTAGAAATAGTCCGATGCAAAACCCACTCAACTTAAAAAAAAAAAAAAAAAAAAAAAAAAAAAAGACTTTTACGAATTTTATAATTGCACATGTTAATATGCAATTTTCATATTAACACATGCAATTTTATAATTGCATGTGTTACTATGCATTAGTTTATAAATACCGAATATAATATTCAATATTTATTGTTATTATGAAATGCACGTATTGAGCGTAAAAGCTAAATTTACGAAATTAGATCACCATGTATAAAATATTTTCACATTTTTTCTTATAAATTTATATAATTATGAAATTTTAAGCTAAGATTTTTAAATTTAAGCTAAACTTATGAAGTTAGACAACCAATTATAAAATTTTATCACAACTTCTCTTATATATTTAGATAATTATAACATTTTAAACCAAGATTTTTAAATTTAAAATATTGTTTATTAATATAAATCAATAAATTATATATATATACTTTTTTTTTTTTCTGGTGATTACTATATATTATCTATAATATATAATATATAATAATAATATATATATTATATATATACTTTTTTTTTCTGGTGATTACTAAACTAAGATCCCAATATATTGGCGTAAATTAAAATTCAAGCAATGTTTTTAAGCCATATTTGGTTTATATAATATGAGTAAACGGAATTTTTGTGATATTTTATTATTGTGTGTAACAACCTTTGAGATTTTTTAATCTTTAAGCCTAGGTTTTCGGAAACTAACTCTGAACATGATGTCATAGCTAAAACAATGCAATGGAATATAGAAAGTAAAACTTTATCCATGGTTTCCATCCATGCATTTCAACTGAATAAAATATTGAAAAAGGATACACTAACATCAACTAATCAATCTTAACAATGCATTGAGATAAAAAGATAAAAATTTAATCCATGGTTTGCATGGTTTTGGAAAATTCGTTCATTAATTCTGAAATAATAAAATAAAACAATTTCTATTTCTAGAATAAACTCTTTTTGTTGCTATGCGAAATTTTAATAGGTCAGAAAAAAAAAAAAAAAAAAAAAAAAAAAAAGTAAATAAATACGAATATTCAAGAGAAATTAATAACATAAATAAATAAATAGACACGTGGTTATGAAATTTAAATTAAAGGATGAGTCATTTTTAACTTCTTCGAGACGTTTTAGGTTTAAAACATATAAATATCGTAATGTTAAAGATAAAGCCATTTGTTTTAACTATCGTGTAAACCAAAGTTTAGTAGTTTGAAATGGCAAAGATAAATAAATTTGCACAGCTGCCAAGTGTTCCAATTTTTGTATACCGGTATTTTTTTTTTTATAAACTTTTGCAACAGATATGTCGAAGTTTTTATGATAAATTAAGACCTAAATTTTTATAAAAATTTACCGGCATTAAAAAATCGGAACGGTTGGCAGCTATGAATTTGGAAATACATGAGTAAAAATCGAGCACTAGACAAGTCAAAGGCACAAATGGAGCAGATACGAATTTGTCAAACTACCAATTGGAAACAAAATGACGGAGCAAGTTGCCTTGCGAACTCATCCAAGATATTTGTAAGATAAGCGCCCAGAACAAATTTGGTTCAAATTAATTTCGTATTTCAGAAGTTATTGGGAGGATAAATTTTCAAGTGGCAGCCTGATTTGAATGGAGGATCGAGTTAATTTATAAACTTTGTAAAGACACATATGTGCACTATCATAGCCTCCTAAACTAGATGCCAGTCGCGTGGCTCGGAAACATGGCAATAGTTGAAGCGGTAGACAGCGCCACCTGGTACAGATTGCGCGACTTTTTTATTCAACAGCCATCGAAAGTTTTTAAAAGTGGGATTTGGTATACATAAAAGGCGAATAGAATCGAAGAAACGTCGACTCTATATATAATATATCACTTCTTAAAATTATTGGTGACAGTTGAATAACAAAACCACGCAATCTGTACCAGGTGGTGCTGTCTACCGTTTTAACTGTTGCCAAGTTTCCGAGCCACGCGACAGGCATCTAGTTTAGGAAGCTATGGTACTATGTATTTATCGAAATTTAAGTAAATATGGTCTTGTACGTTTTTTTTTACTATGTGAATTTGAAATTTTCAAGATGTCGCCACATGAAAATAAAAGCTCCCTGTCCAACTTTGGTTCGGAATAATTCAGTATTCCAAAAGTTATCTAGATGACAAATTTTCAGGCTGCATCGTGATTTTAAGTGACTGTCACTTTAAAACAAGTTGCCCAGAGAACTCATCCAGGATATTTGATGAATAAGTCTACACTCCAACTTTGGTTCGATTTGTTTCATTATTTCGAAAGTTAGCGTGATGACAAATTTTCCATTATTTATAGATAACTAAGTGAGCGCAATTGGTCGATTTCTAACAAAATCAACCAAAAGAGAGAGAGAGATTGATTAATTGATTTCATTAAGATATTAGCATTTCCCGTACAAATTATGTATTACATATAATTCAATAAACTGTAATATTTATTGTATACATATATATATGTCAAATATATACATGTTAAAATGTGTCTTTACGGTAGTTTTATTTTTATTTACAATGGCAACTACATTACCACGTTTGTAATATTAAATCGTCTCTTACATGTATAAATCGTCTATAATAAATCTTAATCAGAATAATATTAAAATAATTTGTAATTTAAAATTATAAAGTTTAAAAGTAGTAGTTTCTATTCAAGTATGATAAATTTTATATATATATATATAAAAAAATCATGCAACAAATCATTAGTTAATTATCTGTAATAATAATTTAAAATAAGAATTGGAACTAAAGATAAATTGTTTTAAATTACAGAAACTTACTGAAGTTGAATAAATTCACTGTTAATTTTTTAGAGACTATTTTTATTTTGCAGATTGAAAGAAATATCCATTCTATAGTAACAATTAATATCTTAATTGCGAAATATTGTAGACATTAATTCATTTGCTATGAAATGAGGCATGAATATATTTGTATTTTGCTTGTTGATATATACCGGCCAATTATTTTCATTGTTATTTGGAAAGGTAAAAACATAAACCCAATTCATTAATTTCCACGAAATCAATAGTTTTAACAACTTCTCTTTCAGCTAGGAAGTTCATTCAGTCCATTAAAATTGTATTCTATTCATTGTTAAAAACGGTTGACTTGTTTTTATGAGGTGTTTTTCACATAAAAACAGTAGGGATACAATGTACTTCACAAAACGATAACGATTTGAACTCAATTAACACCGGACAGGTTTGGGTCTTTAATTCTTCTAAGAAGTATTTGGTTAGTTTGTCTTCTTCTCTTTTAAATTGTGTCAGTTTCTAGCAAAAATTGTTTTGTCCCAGATAGGGAATTTTCATAGGTAAAATCAGAGTTTCTCTTTGTAATTGCTTGTCACTTTTGACTGATATTGGGGAAAAATATATCACTACTTGATGAGGTATTTTGCTAGAAATGCGGTAATTGAACTTCATTGCACATGTGAGTAAATCAGAGCGTAGTCGTAAATATACCTCTCTATGGTTATGTGTGTCTACAATTTTATTCTTGGAAGTCACATTTTTCAGAAGAATGAGTGACATAAAAATTGTACAAAATTTCGAAAATGGCTTTGTTGAAAGCTCACTAGAAACAATGTATTTAATCGTTTTGAACTTTTTCAAGAATTGCTGTTAGTTAATTTGTTCTTGACTCTTCTTCTTCTTCTTCTTCTTAAAAAAAAAAAAAAAAAAAAAAAAAAAAAAAATCAAAGCAGTGCTTGGGGACTGCCGATAGAAGTGAAAACTAAGTAACTTGTGAATTGTATCGTCGAGCTATTAGATTATTATTTTCGAATTATTTTTGGTTTGTAAAGAAGTGTTTATGATCTGTATTATAGGATTCGGTACAATATTTGTAGCTACCCAAATTAAATGAACTAAGCCTTATATTAGGTAAAAATATTGATTACTTATGAAATTATTTTAATTAGTAGCTGAGATACAAAAGAAAACCGCTTCAGGACACCCAAAACGTGTAAATCAGGTGAAATCTCGAAGTCCACTTTCGATAACATAAAAGAACTTTAAAATATCTTTCGAATGATGTATTAAAAATAATTTAATCATAATTAGAATTTGAAATATTGAAATTTTAAAATATTACAGCACCATCTGGCGGTAGAAATTTCTGTAATCTACTGTTCGATTCCAAATCAAAAAATCTTTCAAATGATGTATTACTTATGAATTTATTTTAATTAGTAACTGAGATACAAGAGAAAACCCATTCAGGACACCTGAAAACGTGTAAATCAGCTGAAATCTCGAATTCCACTTTCGATTCTCAAGGAAAGCCTTCGCTGACAATGACGCGAGTTTCATGATTTTTGTTCACCCGAAAGTGCTCAATGCGCCTAAAGAAGTTTTCACTTCAAATGGAAAACCTTCGCTGACGATGACGCGAGATTCATGATTTTTGTTCACCCAAAAGTGCTCAACGCCCCTAAAGAAGTTTTCACTTCAAATGGAAAACCTTCGCTGACGATGACGCGATTTTCATGATTTTTGTTCACCCGAAAGTGCTCAATGCGCTTAAAGAAGTTTTTACTTCAAATGGAAAACCTTCGCTGACGATGACGCGAGATTCATGATTTTTGTTCACCCAAAAGTGCTCAACGCGCCTAAAGAAGTTTTCACTTCAAATGGAAAACCTTCGCTGACGATGACGCGAGTTTCATGATTTTTGTTCACCCGAAAGTGCTCAATGCGCCTAAAGAAGTTTTCACTTCAAATGGAAAACCTTCGCTGACGATGACGCGAGATTCATGATTTTTGTTCACCCGAAAGTGCTCAATGCGCCTAAAGAAGTTTTCACTTCAAATGGAAAACCTTCGCTGACGATGACGCGAGATTCATGATTTTTGTTCACCCAAAAGTGCTCAACGCGCCTAAAGAAGTTTTCACTTCAAAAAAAAAAAAAAAAAAAAAAAACAGGGAATAAAAAATATTTTTACACAAAGTATAAAAGTTCTATTACTAAGCTTTAATGTTTATTGAACTGGCTTTCCATATTGTCCCAGTTCTTCAAACAAACACTTACATGAATGTAAAATGGTTTATATATAAATTTTCTTCACATGGTAAAAGCCAAACCTGGAATTTTTCGTTCTAGAAAGAAATATTTTGGTTATTGGGATAAAAAGACACCGTGTTGTTTTTATTATGTCTTCTATATCAGGGGTGGCCAACCCGCGGCCCGCCATGCAGTTTCTTGCGGCCCGCGAGGAGACTAACGATATTTAACGTTTGACAACTTTGGTTAACATATTAAAAATTAATAAGTACGTTCTGACTTTTCGAAATGAAAATAAATACCTTTCAACGATTATGGTAGCTAAAGAATCATATTGTTGGTACGAAATTTTATATCCATTAATTCTTCTTTTTATTATAGTTATTTATATGTCAGAAACTTTTATGATTTTAATGTTATTTTATGACTGCATGTAAATAATTTAAATTAATTTATTCTGTTCAGAATCTTCATCCTGCCAGCTTCCGAAAACGCATATACATACATGATAAATACTCTTCCAAACGTACACATCCACCTATATACACAAGGTGCGGCCCGCCTGAATAAAATAGGTTCCCAATGCGGCCCACCATGCATTTTTGCTTGGGCAGGACTGTTCTATATAATAGTTAGTCTTTCCTTATTGAATGAACTATGAATTTTAGTAGTATAAAAGAGAACAAATTCTATTTTGTTTATGAAACAAATTTTAATGCAATCTTATGTGTAAATATACTGTAAATGAACATAATTCATATCTTTTAAATGAATCTAGAGTGTTGTATAACCTAAACATACTTTCGAATCTATGAATTATCGAAAGTTTTGATACATTTCCAGTTTAGATTATATCCATACAGTATATTAGGGTCTCCCTTAAATAAGAGAGGGGGGGATTTTGTTTCTGTTTTTGTTTTTAATTTTTAATTTTTTGTTTTTTTGTTTTTATTTTTTTAAATCCGATACGCATACCCTCAATTTTTTTTTCTGTTTGACCTTAAACACTTTTTAGCAAAATATCAGCTTTCTGGGATAATGTTTAACACGTGCCGAATTGATAGGAAAATCCTGATATCTATATTAGGATTTTCCATCAATGTGTATTGGATTTAAAAAAAAAAAAAAAAAAAAAAAAAATTCCCCCTCATTTAAGGGACACTCTAATATATATATTTGCATCTGTAACTGTCTATTTAGCAGCAAGCCACGCCAATGGACTCAGGAATTCATGCCTTTCAATTTCCCGTTTCAGCTTCATTTTCCTCTATTTTTTCTTCATATACTGATCTCTCTTTTTTTTTTTTTTTTTTTCTTACGCTTGTAATTGTGAATAACATTTTAATTACATTGCCACCGGAATTCACGAACAAAATTAAAATAAAAGAAATTTTAAATTCTAAGTTTAAAGATAAGGGTCCTTTCTGGTATGTTGTAGACGTAAATCTTTGCTTGTAAATTTTCGGGATGAGTTTTTCCAGCTGGAGATAAATAATTGCGTCCTCGCAGAGAGGACAGCGAGCGAGCGAGCCCCAAAGGGTTAATGCAATTTACAAAGAAGGAAATCTTGTATGCTTATTTTGATCATGATTTGGATTATTGTGAGTCATTCTAATAAGCTAAAGATTGACTTTCTCAAGGACATAGACAAATTTGAAAAAGCAGTGATATTTTTTTTCACGTAATTCTGAATTCATAAGTATAGAGATAATTAATATCGACATAAACAAAACTTACACAACTTAATTACATTTATTACATGAATCGGCCGATTACAGCTACTCCAAAAAATTAAGGGATATTGAAAAGTAAAACTTAAAACTTTCAATAACTTAAAACAAACCTGAACACATCCACACTTCACGATTTCATCAGAATACTTTACTATTAAAAATAGGAAATGTATTTAGAGTACATTGGGAAAGTATAAATGCAGTTTTATTTTTCAGTTTTATATTATGCTTGCTTATGAATTTTCTCCGTTTGATTATTTGATTGACACACGGTTCCTTCTATTTTGTCATTGATAGCACAAAAGTATATTTTATATATTAAAATATCTATAATCTATTGAGTTGAGTTGAGTGGATTTTACGCCTCACTAACGCTACACTATAAGCAATTGGGACTCACCCATAAGGATGGTTCGGAGACATGCAATCACAAATTGGATCCTCCACGGAGGTTGATGACTCTTCGCTTCGGTGACCCCAAAGGTATAATTTGGATGGGGACATGGAGAACACTGAGGTAATGATGAATTTTACCGATACCAGACACCAATAGTGTACATGACGGTCTTCGGCTGGCTCAAATATCGAAACCGCAGTCTTCTAATTACGAGTTCGGCGCTCTACCGACCAAGCTACCCCCCCCCCCCCATTCATTATCTATTAAGCTTAATCTGTTTTATTTCTATTTGTCTTTAGGCTATTCGCATAACAACGACAACTTATGCAGTTCCCATAAAGGAAATCTCAAATTCTCATTTTGACCATTATGGATATTTTTCGAGCTATCTCTTTCTATTGGTGGCTTTCTTAGGACCGTAAAAGAAGAAAAAGCAATATTAATAATTTAAAAATAGTAAAATATCTTATTTAAACATCTTTAAATTGAATCTGAATTTTCTATTAAATATATAAAAAGGCAAGAAACCGCGGAAAATTTATCTTGTATAATTTCTTTCTTTTCTTTCTTTCTTTCTTTCTTTATTAATTTGATGACTTTCAATTTTGACTTTTTCCTTGTAATACTGCCTAAATAATTATTTACGCTCATTAACCATGTGTTCATCACCATGAATTAGAACACTAGTATTTTAAATATTTATTATTTATTTATTTAACTCAGCAATTTTCTCAGACATAACAACATTCTAGATAACAGTATTATCTTCATTCGGGCCATTCACACATCTTTGTAAACATCTGTCATATTGATATAGGCCATATCAGTTACCAGTTGGACGTCTGTTAATATCATTTACAGCATTGTTACTTGAATGACATGTCTTAAAACGTAACCGAATATTTTTTGTTTCCATTCAAGCGTGTGAAGACATCGTGTCTCTTTCGATTTATCGACACTTTTGCTGCTCTAGATATCTGTGAGAGTGACGTTGAAATATATCCCGTAAAGTTTTATCTGCTGTTATCGCTTTGCCTGTCAGACATGAAATATATAAAGAAAATAATCATTTTTCGATATTAATAGATTTTTTACTGTATTTTAAATTTAGTACAAAATAAGTAATATTTTGCTGTACCTATTTGAACAGTTGTTATCAAATGAAACATATAAAGTTTTTTAAATATTTTTAAAGCAGAAAAATATAAATTTAAAAATGTTTTTTACATATTTAACCCTTTGTATCCCAAATTATTTTATTTATGGAAAAATAGTTTGAAACTTTTTTATTATATTTCTTTATGCATGAGAATAATCTCATATTAAATTTAGCTTAACTATAGAAAAAGCTTAAACTATAGTCCCAATGAAATCCTGTAGTAAATTTAGGCTATATTAAGGAATTTCTTTGATGGGACTTTAAAGTCCCGGTGGGATACAAAGGGTTAAGTTGAACGTGTATCCAGTATTGCCAGATTTGGGAATTTTTTTAATTCAATATCCACCACTAAATTTTAATCATAACGATTGCATAGAAAGTTCAAAGATCAATCATCTAATATATGTATATATTTGTATATTAAATATCACTTTTCAAAATTATTGGTGATTAATGATTAATCTTAGTAGTTAAGAAGTTTTTAAAGTAGGTCTATAAAGGGGATTTCTTTCACATGTCTACATTTTGTTAATTGAAGAAAACAGTCGCTTTGTGGGAGCGTTTTTGCTAGGAGGACATAAAATGAATTCAACTAACTTTTCCATATTTTTGTGAGGTGGTGGTGGTATCATTAAGGCCAATTGTCTGCACTAGGGCTCTAGGCCTGAGTAGAAGAGTCATCCATGGGGGTCTTTCTAAGAGGTCCTAGCCTATATTCACGCTAGTTTCGGAGAAAACCACGAAAAACTCCTAACGGCTAAGCCAACGAGCGCGACCGGGTATCGAACCCAGCGCATCACGTATACCAGCTTTGAGGACAGAACCTCTCTGTCACTGGTGGGACTATTTTTATGAGGAATAACATTCATGCGGATGTGAGAACACACGTCAACCCACCGCGTATCAACCGGAGCACCATCTTCTTGATGATTTAATGACAATTTCAATAGTGATTTCGTGTTCTGGATCAAAAAACCATACAAATATAGGGAATACTTTTATTTCTTTGTGATTCGAAAAATCTGAATTGACATAAATCATAATATGCTTTGGCAAGTTTATTAGAAAGTTGTTCTTTTGCGAACCTAACGCAGAAAAAAATTAGTGTTCACCGTTCAATACAGCCAACACCCGATTGAGTTTCCCAGTTTTGCGAAATTTTTGAAATTAAGGACGAAAACATAAAAAATAGAGGACTTTTTAGCCCTGTAATGTTTTTTTCGTTTAAGAAGGCAGAGCGTTGAAAAAGAACACTGTCCTCTTAAAAAATTAGCATGATTTTACGTTTTTAAATCGATTTTTTTTTTCTTGTAGCACGTATACTGTAAGAATTCTATCTACATTTAGACCGAAATTTTACTCGCCACAGTAAAATTTCTACTCGCCAACGGCGAGCTGGCGAGCAGAAATTTCGCGCCCTGTATATATATATATATAAACGTATCGAAGAGTAACGAATAAGCGTTGTTCAATAAAACTGATACCAATTCAGGTATATGTTATGTATAAAAATAAGTGCGTTAGAAAAACAATAATCTGAAATATTCTTTCAATATTGAGCTCAAAGAAAGCCGCGTGTACCGTTTTGGTTATCTGATATATTTTCCTTTTCCTTTATAATTACTGATAATTCGAATTTAGAATTTCTGATTTCCTATTGTTTTATCAGAAAAAAAAATGTAAAATACATTAAAAATTAAAATTTGTTTTTCAAAGGTAATGTTTTATTTTCAAGTTCTATATTTAGATCAACGAGTGTTTTCCTTTAGAAAGCGGGAGTAATAGAAAAAGAAAAAAAAAATTAGTTGCTAAGTACATTTCTGAATGTTTTTTGGCAACTGTAAGTAAGATGTAACAAAAGGGAAAAGAAAATTATAATATCATTCCGCTTGATCAAACAACTGAAACATTTTTTTTTACGTAAATAAAAAATAATATGAAAGTTACTTATGGTATAGTTTATTTTAGAAGCAGGATGTTTTAATTAAATGATGCAGTAACGTTACTTTAGATTCTGTGTAAAAATTTATTTAACACTCATTGTTTTGATTGCTAAATGTTATTTTTAATAATATCATTAAAAAAGAAAAAAAAAAAAAAAAGAGTTAACAGAATTGTTTCATGTTTTTAAGTGGTTTGTGAAGACACATGCAGATACACGGATAAACTTATATCTACACAGTTGCAAAAAGCGTAAGAACTATAAAAAACAGGTAAAAAGAAGTACAGTTTTTTTAACAAAAATAATGACCTAATACAAATTGTCTTTAAAAAAAAAAGAAAAAGTTTAAAAGTAATTATTATATGGAAATCCCTGAAGTATGTTACGTTAAAAAGAAAAGTTTTACTACTATTGAAATTTTAGTTTTACAGTAAATTATGCTCCAATTCAAGTAAACTTTGTTTTACTTTTCAATCATGCTAAATTGTAAGGTGATTACAGTAGAACACCGATCCATCGTTTTTTACGGGGTGCGTGAAAGAAAACGATGAAAGTGGGAAAACGACGAATGTGGGTTAAAGTCAAAAAACGAAGAAAACAATGTTTATGAATTAATACACACAATGTATACAGTATAGTACTAATAAAAACTAAATTATTACTTTCCAAACTGTCAAAGAAATAAATCAATGTTATATAGAACTTTAAGTAAAATTTACTTTTAAAAATCAGTAATTTTATGTTGGGTTTTTCGTTCCTTTTATAAATTAAGCAAAAATTTTTCCACGTTTACAGAGGCTGTTCGCACATTTTTTAGACGATTTTATTTCGCAGTAAGAAAAATCCGTTTGCATGGAGAATTTTATTTTCACAACAGTTATATTTTTGGAAGTTTTATTTATCTTCTGATATTTAGAATCTTTGTTTAGATGCAAAAATGCGCTTTTAAAATGGCAGTGGATGGAAGGATAGGTTTCCACTCTTTCCAAAGATAGTTTTTAGTGAAATCTTTATGAAAAGCATTTATCAGGAGAAAAATGAAAAAATGTTGCAACAACAGATGAATCTTGGGTCTATTTAAGTGGTTGCAATAAAAAAAGGTCAATTTATTATCACAAAAGTGGAGAAAAAAAAATTGCTACATGGCTCAAAGCATCAAAAGAGAGTTTTTCTAAAGGATTTATGATTGCCACTGGTTTTTTCATACAAGCGCAAGATAAAAGCAAACAAATGTGACAAAAATGTCAAAATCAACTCTAAATACTCTCAAGAACATATTTTAATTCCAATTTTTAAAAATGAAAATCCAGATCTTTATCCACAATGCTATCAATCCGTTGAACTGTATCAAGACAAAACAAGTAGCCACACATCACAATCCGCAATTGCTTTTCTAGAAAAAAATGGAACAAAAAACGGGAATTAAAACTATACCCTTCACTGACATTCCTGCTAAATCTTCTGATGTATCACTGTTGGATTTTTGTGTTTTTCGACTCTTAAAATCAACATTATTCAAACACCGACCTACAACGCTTTGTGGACTCTGGAAAGCCGTTCAAGAGGAGTAGAAAAATATACCTCTTCCGATATTATAAAAAGCATTATTATCATAGAAATTATGATGTAGAATGTTAGTTAAGAACAAGGGCTATCAAACTGAACAAATAAGACACGAAATATGAGTGAAATTGCTTCAGTACACTCCATCAAAATCGTCTAAAAAATGTGCGAACAACCTTTGTACAACATTTTTCTGTTCTTTTTCTGTAATTTCATGTGCTTAAATAAAAGTTCGTGCATTTTCAATCGCCATAATTACGTCATCGGCGTAAAAATTATCCCCTGTTTCTTCGCCATTATTTTCATTTTTTGAAATCACACATTTCTTCTATGCTTTATCATATCACATGTCGCAACGTCTTGATTAATGCAAATATTATTACTAAATTTTGTACCAGACGCATCCCTGCTACACGCAACCACTCTTTATCTCCATTATCATCATCATCATTTTCTTGCCCTTCTGTTTGGTATTCATCATTTTTTCGCGCGTATCCACATTTCACGAAATAATTTTCTGGGTTAATGAAGAGGTTATATCCTGCCAGGCTGAAATTACAAAATGGATAGATTGTCCGGAAACATGTCATCACAATTTTTATGAGCTATAGAAATGAAGAAAAGAGTTATTTTAGAATGAAAGAAGTCATTCCATTTTGTATGCCGCATGGAACCGCTTGACCTTCAGAAGAAAATTTTTACAAGATCAGGTGAAAAACTTTACAACGATGAATGCGGGAAAACGACTTTTTGAAGCACGATACATACTGGTTTCATTGACATTATTTAAATACAATTTGTGCAGGGACCATAGAAACAAAACGATCAATACTGGAACGATAGATCGATTTCTCTGCAATTATAATTCTAGTTTAATATTTTAATATCTTAACCTATTCTGTTTTCATCTCATCATATAAATATTTTTCAAATCTTCCGCAGTCGAATGAACCAAAGAAATATGACCGGATGTGATGCTTTCAGAAAATTTAATATTGTTATAATAGAAAGTGGTTATGCCTAAAAATGTTAAGAATTATCTAAAAAACCAATTTAAAGCGCTTTCATGAACACATTGCCGTCAGGGCATTTTTCCATTTTGAACAATATACCCGCCTTTTGGTGTTTCTCTAAATCTTTACATTATTTAAGAAAAGGATTTTACGTATTTGTGATTAGATCAATTAAATTTTGTGCTCAGCAATCGATGTGGTAAATGCTACTGGCATATATATATATACAGGCGGCAATTTAAAGTGTTAAATACGAATATGCATAACTCTTTTTTCTGCACATAACAGCTATGCATTAAAAAAAATATTTTATGTAGCTATACAAGAAAAACCAAATTTAAACAAGTCCAGAGATCGTAGAGATCAGATGAAAGACCATTTTGGCTGATAGATTTCAATGAGTTAGCTCCAGCAAGTTAATGCAGAATTTAGTTGAAAACTGCTGGTGCCTAGTTCTACGAAAACAAACTATTAAGTCAATTAACTTTTAAAACGTCACGAAGTATTTCTGGTATCACATGTTCAATAATACTAAATAAATTTTCTCGACAAGTTTTGATAAAAGAACATTTTCAGAGCTGCCAACCTAATCCAGCAAATTGTTTGTACCGCCCCTTTTTCTACACCAATATATTTTTAGAGTATTTGTTTTCTTAATTCATCATAAATATATTTCAAGAGAATTACTCTAAAAATTAAGTGGTGTAGTAAAAAGGGCGTTACTAACAATTTGCCGGATAAGGTTGGCAGCTCTGCATTTTTAATGCAGCTAACAATTTCTTATAATTCGTATGAAACATTTTTCACAACATAAATTTCTGTTATCATGTGTCTTTCTTACACCAATTATGCGCATTTACAATGCACCTAATAATTTAATATTTAACTTATTCACTTCAAGTATCTTGAAAAAAAAAAAAAAAAAAAAAAAGCGTAAAAAAGAAAACTAAACGACAAATGTGACTCCCAGGAGTAGTCTCCTGCTTCATAAATTAGCGCGCTTTGAAAGTTGCAAGGATTCAATGAGTCATTCATAGATGCCGACACTTTAATTTATTCCGGAATATTTTTAGCCCCGCCTTTATTTCACCATTTTATTTATTAAATTTTTTTCTCAAATTCATAACTTCGATAAAATAAGAAAAAATTACTCTTAAATATAAATGGTATGAATTAAAGGCGGGGCTAAAAATACTCCGAAATAAATTAAAATGTTGGCATTTATGGTCATTGTAGGGGATCCGGATAAAATCTCGCGGGACAAAATCTCGCCGGACAAAATATCGCGTTAAAAAATAATACGATCTATTTAAAAATTTGAATTTGTGTTACGTGTGATCTCTGGAGGGGGACACAGGACCTTATAAATATAAATTAATTAATTAAAATAAATAAATATATAGGTATGCATATATATATCATAGAGTGGAATTTCATTATTTTATCTATACTTAATAAATTTTATCATTTGCTTTTCACCATTCAAAATACACTTTAAAAATATTATACATCACTGTTGACATCAAAGCTGAACACTGTTCACAAATCTAAATTAAAAATTTTAAAACTGATAGGCAGGACTGAATACATTATAATTAATCTTGACAAAATTAATAAACATAGTTTTAAAACTCTTTTAAGCAAAATTTATAATAATTTTTGCGGTGGGTTTGTCTGTATGTCAGTGCTCTGACAAAGGTATGCGTTTTCATGAAATTTTATACAACATTATTAATAATTACCAATTCCATTTTGCTTTTCATTCATCTCTGTAGGCGATATTTTGTACTCGCGAGATTTTGTCCCCAACCCTCATTGTAGAATATGTGAAATATAGTAAATTTCAAAACGTTCAGATTCCTGGAAATGGTTTGCGTACTTGCATTTGGGTTTGTATATACTTTCAGATTAACTTCTGAGGCAGGTAAACGGTTCGTTTTGTCTGAAACTCGACTGACAAAGAAGAAGACTGCATTAACTATAGAAGAATCTGTAGTAGTCTTCAACAGGGGATATGTTGCATTAACTCTGATTTGAAGGCCTCACATTTTTGTGGTTGTAGCTACAGTTGCCAACTTAGCACCTTTAGGCTCCTGGAAAAATTCAATAATTTTTTTTTAATTTTACTTTATCAGTGACAACTGTTACAGTTCACTGATTAAATAAAATAAATATTTCTATTATTTTTTTTCCGGTAGTCAAAAGGTGCTAAGTTGGCAACTATAGTTGTCATACTTGCCAACATCCTAATTAATATTCCGTAGTCTTGTTAGTCCCGCCCTTTTTCTCACACCAGTAAATTTTTAGGGTAATATTCTCCAAATGGATTTACGATTAAATAAGACGAAAATTACTCTAAAAAGATACCGGTGTGAAAAAGAAGGTGGAGCTAACAATACTACGGAATATTAATTAGCATGTTGGCAAGTATGAGTTGTAGATATTGAAGCACCAAAATTGTTTTAATCCTGCCCAAAAATTTAAATAGAGTGTTGTACATAATCTTGTGTGCAAACTTTAAAAATCCAATGACAGAAGAAGAGTGACTAATTAAAATTTAACTATGGATGCAAAGGTAGAATTATTTTCTTAAATTTCTTTTAAAATCAAATGCATGTCAAATGCAAGCAAAATTGAACATTATGAATATATTGCTCAATTTTGCGCCAGCAAAGTTCTAGTTTCAAAAATTTCAAGACTTGATAGCTTAGAAACAGCTTCCTCTAAAGACCACTTCTTGAGTTTACAATCCTAATATCTGTTGCAAACTACGCACGTAGTCATAAACTCTTTAGAAAAAAAAATATTGATGCGTGATAGTAATCAAATAACATATAAAAAGAAATCGATGGTCCCAAACAACGAAGAGTATCAAGAAGCATTACGTCGTCCATATTGACGTTTAAATAACGATAAAAGAGACATGATCAAATTATATGTTCAACAATAGCATGGAGTTCAATGTGAAAGAAATGCTGAAAGACGTCAAATTTGTCGTTGTTCTAGTGAAAAATGGACTCGTGCAATTTCTCGTAGGCATTTCATCTTCTACTGATCTAATCAATTGCAACTTGTACGGCGAGATATCAATCAAAATCTTTTATTGTCCTATATCCTGACGTTTATATACAGCTCCACTAAAAAAACTTCTATAGATTTAGATTTGGTTAACAATGAGACCACGCTAAAAGTGCACTCCGTCTGGTCCATTGTTCCTGATATATGGCATTCAAGATGTGTCTGGTTATGCTGCTTAAATGTGAGGGGGCTCCGACAAGCAAGAATTACATGTCCTTCTCCGTAAATAAACAGAAGAGCAGTTTTTTTTCTTAAAAAAAAAAAAAAAAAAAAAAAAAAAAAAAAGAAAGAAACTTAAAGCATTTCTTCAAGCAAGATACGATACATAGCGCGTCAGATCTTCTGGCAGTAGCTGAGATCGCAATAGCCTGTCACAAAAAGAACACACAGATGATAATCGATAATCTCGAATAAAATTTATATTAGATATTATGGACCGTTCGTTTCTTCAGGAGTTCTTTGCAAGTTCTAGTTGATGAGAATTGTCTTCAATATAAAGAATGGATATTTAGAATATGGAATATATCCATGCAGGATTCATGTACGACTTTTAACATCGTATTGTTACAAACATCAAGTTTGAATAGTACCGCTCCCGTATTTTGATAGTTGTGGTAGCAAACCTCATTGAGATGTGTACTGGTGTTAGGATTAAAGTCAGTTGACTGCACTAGGATAATAGATCTGAGAGGGAGTGCTCTCTGTAAAGTTTTTCTAAGGGGTCCTAGTCCGTATTTGCGGTAGTTTCGGAAAAAAAAACACTGAAAACTTCGAACGACTAGGCCGACGTGCATGACCTAATAGCACAGCCAGTCGATGTGAAGTCACTGCGACGTCACGTGACGTCACAAATGGTCACGGGGACGTCACAAACGGTCACGATGCTATTAAGGCTAGTATCGAACTCGGCACCTCACGTCTGTCAGCTTCAAGCGCAGAGATATGCACTCCCGTCTCCAGCATCTACACATTTCTGTTTTCTTTCTTTTCGTCATGGAACAAGTTTCTTTTCACAGTCTTCTATCCACTCTCGCGAACGATTTGATGATTTGAATTTTTGCTCCACGGTCTTTTTTTGTACAACAAGGCTCCTTGAGCCAGGACCTACGGCTTAAAGTGAATTCCGAACCACTACGAACCACTACAACTCTGTTCGGGATTCGAACCCAGGACCTGGCAACAGAAGGCTAAGCACTTTCAGGAAAGTAAAATGTTGTAAGAGGCAATGCTTCGGAATCTTTTCTAAACAACCTTTGTGCTTTAAGTCTAGTTACACAAAATTAACAGTACATTGAATGCAAATGAACTAAGATCGTTTTTCACATTTTTTTTGTTCCAAAGTAAAGTATAAAACTTTAAAAAAGATCAATTTTTAGAAAATAAGGACGAATTTAACGGTCATGAATTATATGACTGTGAAAACAGAATTAAAAAAAATAATTAGTTAATGAGTAATTCTATAAACAAATTTTTCTATAGAATAATATGGATTTGGTTGTTTGCAAAAACAGATATCGTGTCCATTCTTAAAAATGAAGTTCTCAAAAATGAGTAAATGGACACACACTTTTCGAAATGAGTAATTTCGTTACAAAATCACTTCTTTATCATTTACACTCTCTGCTGTCTTTTTTAATAGCTCAGCGTGAACAATCATATCAAAGTAGAAATACAAGTCTATATCTATTACTCTTGTCTTTTCTTTAATTACTACACTCTTGTCTCATTTATGAAGTATTGCATGTTGTATAAAATTAATATCTGTTCACTTTATAACTAGTTACACGTATTATGAACCAAAAGATGTTCTTTAACCCTTTCAGGGGCAAACAAATTTTCTTTATTTAACCCTTTCAGTCGCAGTGTTCCTGCTGATGGAACACCTAATTTTAATTCTCAAGTGCAAAAACTCATCCCGGAAATTTTTTAGCAAAAATTTACATTTATAACATAGCAAAAAAAAGCCCCTTTTTTTAACGTGAAAATTTAAAATTTCTTCTATTTTAATTATGTTCGTAAATTCCGGTGGCAGTGTAATTAAATGAACCGAATTACCTTGCGCCGCAAAGGGTTAAAATACTCCGGAATAAATTGAAATGTTGGGATCTATGCAACTTTTACGAGTTTTTGTTGTCGATAATGTTTACTTATAAAGCGATTTATTTATTAAATATTATTTGAATTTAATAAGGTTTACTTACAGAAGTTTCAAACCGAAAATTTCTCGAAAAGGAACAATGCTAATTTTTTATTTTTTAAATATTTATGATCAGCTGTGTGTCTAAAAGCCATTTTTAAAATTAGTTTAGTAACTTTTAAAATAAATTAAGTAGTGAACGTTAAAGGGTTAAAAGCAAAAGCCACCAGAAATCACCAACAATATTAAAAGACAATAAATAAATGAAGTTATTCGTCAAAGTTATAAAAGAAAAATTTTATAAAAAATTTTCAGAGACAGTTTTTTAAATTTTGAACTAAAATTTGTGGTTGTACTATGCAACCACTGCACCTGAAAGGGTTAACAGAATTTCTAGAACTTTAAACAGAAAGAGTTCAAACGCAAAAATTATTCCTTTAAACCTCCGGAACTATATTTCGTGGCGGTTTCATGCTGGTTTGCGGAAGAATACACCAATAGGAATCTATGTTTTGGTTATTGGGATTCACGAAGGTCGGTACCAGTTTTTGAGCATGCTAATGTACTCAATAATAAGTGTATGAGATTTTTAAATTTGAGTTTATTTGCTTCGGAGCTATTTTGAGTATGTGACATACTCAAATTTGACATGATTTTACTCAATTTTGAGTATTTTTGCTCCTTCATTTTGTTTCCTTAAGTTCCATATAGATTATGCTTAGAGACACCTTTTCTTTCCTTCCATTTTGATATCCTACGCTTCTGTCTTTTGAGTAGAATATTTAGTTAAATTCCAGTTACAGTGTATGAAACGAAATCATATAATTTAAGCGCTCTGCGAGAAAGTTTACTGAACTCATTTTAATGTATTCTTTTCTCCATTAATCATGACGTATGTGGGCATAGAAATAAAACATTTATATTCATAATGCGTTTTTATTCACATGGTAAATTTGTTTTTGTAAAGGAAATTATCGGTAGTAAAACAAATTGAGGTTGCTAGAAACTTTCTCCGATTAACTTCCTGATGTAAATTGAATGGATATGCAATGGATATATCTGTTTTACCATTTTTGTTAACGTTTAACTTTGAAGTGAAAATTACGTACATTTGAAAAATAAATTTTATTGTTATATTGTTAGTGATTTTTACACTATTTAAGGGGGGGACGGGGAAGGCATAGAACAGAATTGCCAACTTTTATAATTATTACGGAACATTGTGAGCTCCGCCTCTTTTTTTAAACCAATTTTATTGTGAGTAACTCTTACCATAGCCTCCTAAACTAGATGCCTGTCGCGTGGCTCGGAAACTTGGCAATAGTTGAAGCAATAGACAGCGCCACCTGGTACAGATTGCGCGACTTTTTTATTCAACAGCCACCAAAATTTTTTAAAAGTGGGATATGATACACATAAAAGACAAATAGAATCGAAGAAACGTCGATTATATATATAATATATCACTTCTTAAAATTATTGGTGACAGTTGAATAAAAAAGTCGCACAATCTGTACTAGGTGGCGCTGTCTACCACTTCAACTGTTGCCAAGTTTCCGAGCCACGCGACAGGCATCTAGTTTAGGAGACTATGCTTTTACTTACTTTATCGTAGTTATATATTAGAGAAAATTCTTCTATAAATAAAGTGGTGAGAAATGAAAGCGGGGCTAAAAATGCTCCGGAATAAATGATAAAAAATGGCAAGTCTGCTAGAGAGATAGAAATGTAATAATGGAATCTAGTCTCTGATAGAAATATTTAAAAATGCGCTTACAAATATTAAAGATTGATGCAGCAAATAATGAACTAAATTAAGAATGGATATTGTAAAGGTTTAAAAAAATAATTAAAAATAACTTTTTGCCGAGAAATGCACTAAAATTTTCCATTTAAATTTGCTATAAATAACTAAAATAATTGTATTTTCACTTGCAACCAAATGTTTATTATATGCCGTTATCAGTTGAATGCTAAATTATTCCTATTCCAAGGTATTTCTATAAAAAGTCCTGTTGATATATATGCATTCATAATTATAGAATGTTTAATTGTTATTTTTAAAAGATTCATAAATCAAATAATTAATAACTCATTAAAAAAAAAAGATAATGTACAACTAAAAAAAAAGAAAACCAAAAATATTTATTTGCCGAATGACACATTTTCATTTAAATCTGTTATAAATAACAAAATAAATGAAATGTAATTTGCAATGGATATATCTGTACTGATAAGTATAAAGGATTTAAGTCCATATTCTTGATTTTTCAGGAGACGAAAAATAAAGTTATACTAATTAAAATCTAATCAGAATAATCGATTAGGAAAAAGGGATTTCGTTGACTTATACCCTTTATACCATTCAATGATTGCCAACCTTCATTTAATAATGGGAAAAAATTGAATTAAATATTTTATACCATAAATGAATGCTAAATTTCTGACTTGGATCTTTTTTTTACTAATGGATTTTATCAGAGACTAAATGACATAGACTTAAATCATTTATACCAATCGATAGAGAATTTTTTTCTGAGTCTGACAATGTACTAATTTAGAAATTGTACTTTCTGTCATTATAAAATAAACTAATTTTTTGTTTCCGTCTGTCGTCTGAAACTGCTTGATGAATATAAAATTTAGGTTTCATCGATGGAATTTTAAGAAAATATATTCTGACTGTTGCATTTCATTAGTTTACTTATTTGAATGAGTTTTTAACAAAAGGCCTGGATATAATTTTGCTGGCAAAAGAGTTTGTTGCAAATATAATCTTAAATACATACTTGCCAACTATCTCATTATGAACCGTACAATTTTCCGTACCCGCCTTTTTTTTCACACCAGTCAGTTTTTAGAGTAATTTCATTCTTATTTAATCGTAACATTATTTAAAGAGAATTACTCTAATAATAAAGTGGTGTGGAAAAAGGGGCGTTTTTTCAAAGGGCGTTAACAATTGGACGGTTATTAATGAGATGGTTGGCAAATATGTAAATGTAATGCTTTATTTCTTATACATACCTGCCAACTTACTAATTAATATTCCGTAAAATTATTAGTACCCGCCTCTTTTTTCACACCAGTCTTTTTTAAAGTATTTTTCTCCACATCTAATCATATTTAAGTAAGAAAATTTCTCTAAAAATAAAATGGTGTGGGAAAAAGGGCGTTTTCTAACAAATTTACGGAATATTAATTAGTAAGTACGCAGGCATGTTTGTATACTTGCACATATATTAAGTTTAACACCTTATTTAATTTATTGTAGTGACTGTAAATGGAATATAAATGTTTCAAAAACAGGTATTAGATGTTTTTTAAATTGGGTTTTCTGTTTCGAGCAAGTCTGCTTACTTATTTTGACATAAAAATAATATGCATTCATGATATCTAAAATAATTACATTATTTATATTTTTTGGAAATTGTTTTAAATTATATAAGTAGTCTGATTCTCTATTTATTATGTGCAAAACATATTATTTGTTTTCTCAATCGTATTTCACATAAGCAAATTGGAAATGGCGTCAAATTAACTTTTTATAAATATACACAAATTAAGTTAATATGTCATGCTTGTCCATCAGTGAAACTTTTTCAGAAGGTGAATTCATTTGTTATTAAAGTAAGATTTCTTTCTTTTATTAGGTATACATTAGCTGAATACGAAATACTGAAAAGAAAATGGCGAAAGAAAAAATACCACTTTTTTCTTTTCTTTTTTTCCTTTACGTTGTATGATCCAGGATAAAGTAAAAATTGCACATATATCTTTTTTAAGGTATCGAGAGTAGAGAGAATATAATTCTAAGAAAAATTATCCTTCATTTTTTTGAATCTGCATAAAATGGCTCTTTAAATATAAAAAAAGGAAAAAAAATGTATTCAAAAGTGTAATAATAAAAGGAGAGTATTCATTTTTAAACAAACAATAGTGTCTACAAGAAAGAACGTGCTGGCAATAATAAATGTCTGCTCATCCAGTTAAATTACGGTCAACCCGTTTGATGGCTCTGGAGATTTTCCATTGTGGATCTAATGAATAGCTTTACGGTATGTTCCAGTTCCGTCTCTGCTGGAATTCTGATACAGTGGATGAATTATATGAAGTTTACGATCATAAATTGAAGTTAAAGTTTCATAAGATATTTTTGAAATAATATTTTGATTTAAGTATTCGATTTCGACGTCTTAAGAATACTAATGGCGCGTGCTGAGGCACGATGTCAAGTATAAATTTTTCTTTCTAATATCTTTGAAATTTGAATTAAAATAAAAAATTATTTTTATAATAACAATGATATTATTATTTGAATGAAATATTACACAAAGGAATACGTGCTAAAAGTAATTTAGTATTTTTCCAGGGTTCTTAAAAATCCACCTTTTTTTTCAAGGACTCTTCCACCACTATTATCTAAAAATATTTTATTTTTTAAATTACAAGCTTATCTAATGATAAGTCATAAATGTTGATACAAAAATCGTAGCTGTCAGCATTTACATTAAAAAAATGTTTATTACCACGATTATTTTATAGCAATCGCTGATGTTAATTAGTGTTGCCAACTCAAATTTTGCATGTGTCTACGGGCAGCTCACAATGTTCCTAAATTAATGATAAAAGTTCCCACTCTTATCCAGTGTTGTCAGACTTCACGTTATTTTTATTCAACAGTCACCAATAATTTTAAGAAGTAATAATTGATATATAAAATAGACGATTCATTTATTAATATATATCGAATATCACTTCTGATAATTATTGGTGACTGTTGAATAAAAAAATCGCAAAATCTGGCAACGCTGCTCTTATTATCAAATTCATTTATTTATTAAAATTTTATTTTTCATCAAATTTACCATTCACTATTAAAAATTCTGGTAAGAAATATCCTACGAAAAACGTGGTAGCCATGGTAAAATTAGCAGTGGGAATTCTGTTTTTCGGGAAAGGATCAAGCAAAGCGTGTTCAAGAAAGCATCATTACTTAACGTTGAAAACAATGTTATTTAACTCGCAGAGCGGCCGTTAGGAAAACGAATAAACTAGCATAAAATCATAAACCTAATTAATTACATACAATCTCAATTACGATACTAGATAATAACAAAGAAAACAAACAAACAAATAAAAATAAAAAAGCTTTTAGTTAAAAATTCCGATATGATTCGTTAAAGTTTAGCTTTGAATCTCCAAAAAGGAATGTTTTCGCAACATACTGTTAGATACTTATAAAAGTGACAACACTAATCTTATAAGCGCTTTGCGATCAAGTATATCAAGCAGGGTTGCCAAGTGAAAACTACAATTTTATATTTTCACGCCACTCTTTTTTCTATTAAAAACAGTAACTTTATGACCCCCTCCTCAATAAAATAAAATAAAATAAAATAAATAAATGAATAAGAAAACAAATAAAAAATAAAAATAACTTAGAAACTTTGATGTGAAAACTGATCTATTGAAATGATGTATATTTATGCCAATAAATATGCATTATTTATTGTTACGTCGTAATTTTAATTTTGTAATGGCATACGGAAATTTAAAATTATGTTTTCTTTGATTTGTCCATTGAAAATATTAAAAAAATATCTTCTTAAATCAGGGCTCTTACGGTCTGTGTCCAGTTTTTTTTTTTTTTTTTTTTTTTTTTTCCCTGGATCTTCCACAACTAATTTTTATCATAAAATACGTCTGTAAATTTAAAAAGAAGCTTATTGTTTTTGAATAGTGCTGGAAAATTTAGAGGGAAAACGCATATTCGTCCGAATCTTGAAATTGCTAGAATTATTACTGCAATATTAAGGATTATTAAGCGTAATTTGTACAGTGCAACCACGTTTTCTACGCCTAGCAGTGAAGACGAGTCTAAAATCTTTGAGGGTGAAAAGTTGACCGACAAGTTGGAATTTAGTAAACATCCAATCATTCGGTTCGCGGTGTTCCTTTATCGCTTATTTTCTACCAACGAAAAAATTATCTTCCCTATTTTAACAGTGGACTCGTTCAGTCAGCACATGAGCAGAGGCTTCCATGGTCGCAAGAAACGTAGGTAAAGATTAATTTTTAATTCCTAAAGTTCAATAAAAATTATTTTAGAGAATTTAATAATAAATATTCAAGGTTTTGGGAAAAAGTATCATCTATGATATTTTCTTTTCATCCATATTTCATTTCTTCTTCTTCTTTTTTTTTTTTTAATTAGGTGTCGTATTCTGCCAGAGGCATTTATATTCCCGTGCTGTAATATTTCGTATTGTCAAAATTATATATTTTGAATAGCATCAATGCATATTATTTCTACGAGAATATTCGTACAGTAATTTTCATCTCAATTGAATGTGGATTCATACTACCGAAAATTATTGCCAGACTTTACGACTTTTTTACGGACATTATTTTATACGACATTATATTCTATTTAATGAAATATCATACGCCTAACCCAGTGTTGCCAGAATTATAAAATAATGCCGATTAAAGAAGTCACGAAGTTTGGCAACACTGAAATAAGGGAAACATATAAGAAATAAAACTATATATTTAAGAAGATATCAGCAAAAAATTCTTTTGTTTGTAAATATATTTAAAGTCTTTTTAAAAACACATTCAAATTAATATGTTCTTTGATGTTTATTTCACAAGTTAAATATTTATTTATGATTATTCTTTAAAACTGAATATCTAACTACACTTGAAAAATTATTCACGCATGTTTATTTCACCTGTACAAATTGAAAAAACACTATACTGTTGAGGAATGTATGTAATTGCGCAGCGATGTCTTAGCACGTTATATTAGCTGATGTATAGCTAGCATGTGTGCACATGTATTCACACAGATTTGGTTAAACGGTTGGCTGGTTGAATAAAAAAAAAATACTGCATTCTTAAGTTGGGCGTAATTGAAATTTAAAATCTTTCTTGCATCTAAATTATGCTCAAAAGAACTTTCACTCGTTCTTCTAAAGAATGAAAGAAAAGGTGTTGCTTGAATTACTTCTGCATTTTATTGAGATATTTCTTAATGTTATAAATCAAAATTTGGGATATAAATTTTCAAGTCGAGATAATAGTTGAGTGGAATGAAAAGAAAAAAAAAAAAAAATCAAATGCATGATAGAATTTAGTGAAAATGTTTCATGTAATTCAAATTGTAGTTATGAAAGACGATAACATTTTTCATTTTTAGAAACATTTTTCTTAACAAAAATATCAAAATATCATATAGCATAACTCTATAACATCATTGTGTGAATCTTCAAGTTTTGAAATAACAATGGAATACAAAGTATCAGATACATCAGAAATTAGTGGAGATACTATATGTAATTGAAATAATAATTACAAAAGGAAATAATGATTTTCTTTTAAAAATATTTTTCTAAATTAAAAATATCAAACTACTAATATGGATAGTGCATAATGCATAATCCTATATCATAGTTGCCAACATTTTAATCTATTCCGGATCATTTTTAGCCTCGCCTTTATTTCACACCACTTTATTTTTAGAATATTTTTATCCAATATGTATGTAAAATTACGATAAAAAAAAAGAAATTTACTCTTAAAAATAATGTGGTTCGAAATAAAGGCGGGGCTAAAAAAAGCTCCGGAATAAATTAACCATAGCCTTCTAAACTAGATACCTGTCGCGTTGCTCGTAAACTAGGCAACAGTTCAAGCGGTAGACAGCGCCACGTCGTACGGATTGCGCGACTTTTTTTATTCAACTGTCACCAATAAGTTTAAGAAGTGATAAATGGTATATGTAATCGACGTTTCTTCGATTCTATTCGCCTTTTATGTATATCAACTTCCACTTTTAAAAATTATTGGGGGGATGTTGAATAAAAAAAGTCTTGCAATCTGTACCAGGTGGCGCTGCCTACCGCTTTAATTGTTGCCAAGTTTGCGAGCAACGCGACAAGCATCTAGTTTAGGAAGCTATGAATTAACACTTTCGCGACCGCATACTTTTGACTTTTTGACATTAATTTCCGCCTGTGGGCGTTATTCTCCCAAGTTACAATATTTCGGAAAAAGATTTTCTGAATTCACATTTATATTAAAAATGGGTAAACATTATAATTATACTCTTTCTAATCAAAGTATTTATATCCATTGCATACTGATTGTACTACAAATATAAATACTGGGTATATTTTTAAGAGATACATAACATACAAATTGCCAAAGAAACGCTTACTGGCAGAGTTACAAATTTTCAAATGACGTGAATGTACGTCAGCTGACGCGAAAGTGTTAAAATGTTGGCAACTCTGCTATATAATTTAAAGCAAGAAGCCTCCCGAACCATATCAGGTACGACCACTCCGAAAAGCATGTTATGGACCATGATTTTATTCTGATAAAATGAGTATCACGTTATATCAGATTTTAATTCGCTATACAAAGTACACCGCTCAACTGGTCGCCATGAAAGTTGGTAGACTTATTAATGAGGACAAAATCTCTACCTAACACCGAAATTTTTAAGTTCAATGGGATTATTGGTTCAAAAGATATTATATAAAAAACCCATTTTAACTATAAACGTTTTAAAAAGTACTGGATTTCCTGAAAATAGAGCACAGGTTTAGTATTCGACCTCCTTAGCCCTTAGCCAAATTTGAAATATTGCCCCGGAGTAGCTCGGATGTATCTCGCCAAGGCTTTTACTTACACAGTTGCGATAGCTATTTAAATTCATCGACAAATTGGTAAAAAAATATTTAAAATAGCCGAAGAGGTACTATACTAAAGTTGAGCCCAAAAAAGTCGCCTATCGAAATGGATTTAAAAGTTTCAACTATTCATTTAAATATAGTGACCAGCGAAGTGGGCAAATCCTGCTAGTACTTCAATGTTCAAATTTTCCTTTTAAGTACGTATGATAATAAGATAATAGTAAAATTAGAATGTAAAAAAGTAGATGCATGATAGAAATCTGTGAAAACACTTGGATGTAGCTTAAAAAGCAACCACAAAAGAAGCTAACGATTTTTTTTTAACTGCCCCCCCCCCCAAAAAAAAAAAAAAAAAAAAAAGTCACTATGCATTATGTTTAAATACATAATGCAAATCTTCTAAATAATAATATAAAGATGTTGTAATAGTGAGATGTAGGAAAGTCGATTCCTTACAGATTTAATGAAAGAGTGAAACTTCCTGTAGCGGGAATATCAATCACAAAAGAAGATAAAATTTTTCTTTGAAATATTTTTTTTAATGAAAATATGAGAGTTTCTAAAATAATGCTTTATATAATAATGAATAATCTTAAGTTATCCATATATGTTGAAATAATAGTGAAATACCGAGAAAAATCAGATGCGTTGGAGATTTTAGTGAAGATACTTTATAAAGTTGCGGGAGTAATCATCACACAAGAAGGCAACGATTTAATTACTTTTTTGTTTTTCTAAAAAAGAATTAGAAAAGGTCGAAATGCATAATATTTTAATGTCATAATGCAAATCTTCGTGTTATGATTTATTGTCAGTATAACAATGGAATGTAAATTATCAACTGTATTAATGAAATTATCAAAGATGTAGTTGGAAGATCAATCTCAAAAATGTGATAAACTTTTTTTTTTCTTTTTTCTTTTTGCAACAACTGATGTTGATTTACATCATTTGGAAATCTTTAACTCTGCCAGTGGCCGTTTCTTTAGCAATTTGTATGTTACTATATTTCTTAAGAATATGCCCTAAATTGATATGTATACAGTTAAAATACTATGGATAAGAATATTTTAATTAGAAAGAGAGCAGTTATAATGTGTATTCATTTGTAATATAAATATAGACACAGAAAGCCTTGATCTGAAATAATGTAATTATTAGTGTTATTAAGAGGAAAAAGAGCAGACAGTCAGGGACTGATTAAGATCAGGGTACACATTATTTACACTTACACCAATTACTTTTTAAGCAATACTTTCCTCTTATAATACACAAAACATTCTCATTAAAAATTATTTTAAAAGAATTCTGGTGTCTAATAACCATGATTGTTTTACACCGTTCATTTTTTATAAAAATAATTTTCTAGTCAAAACGTGAAATTCCTATGATATGCAGTAAAAAATAATTGTAAAAATATTCCGTTGAGAGAGTGCCCCGGCCTAAATCAGGCTCTGCAGACAGTAGTATAAATGCCATGTCATAAGTAAAAAGTATGAAAGAGTAATTTTGAATAAGTAAAGACAAGCGTTCGTTATTGTAAATAAGATTATCAGGGGTCATATTGTCCACCCTTTTTTTGGACACTCTGGGATGGGAAATTTCCGCCTTTTTTGCCACCACTAATTTTATGCAAAAATCTTTATGGTATTTTTATTCTAATTGGTCGTGATTACAGATGATAGAAATTATTGCATAAAAATACTGATAACGTAGAGGCGGAAATTTCTCATCTCTCAGATTGTCCTGAAAAAAGGGCGGAGAGTATGACCCCTAGATTATGGAAATAATTTGTAATGAAATCATTCAGCAATAGGGAGGGGAGAGAGGGGAAGTTATTTCCTTATTTTGTGAATCTGTTTTCAGAATCAATAGTAGACAGAAGACAGAAATGTATAACACAAGGTTTTGAAGCAATGGGCTATATTAAGCCAGGATAAATGTCCTCCAAAGCGGATTTTCTATGGGAACCGAGACCGTATATGCGGAATTTTTAAGATCAATAAATACAGGGGCATTGCCACCATTGTCTATGAATTATAATTTTCCTTAACTTAATTGCAGAAAACTATTATAAAAATTTACTAGGAAATAGCAGTGATAAAGCTGCACCAGAGTGCCACCCATGTTTATGTAATTGATTCATTTCAAAATCACACCAATTTAACAATAAAAAAAGGTCGGTAAAGAGAGCTATGTCAGCATAGCATCACTATTTTTTAACAATATATTCTTACTTATTTATGATAAAAAAATATTTTGCTTTCACCAAGAAATGATTTTTTAAAATAAAATTGTGGTACCATAGAGTCGTCAATTAGAACCACTATATATTTTAATAAAATAATTGTCTCCTTTCTTTAACGAGGAATATTTGCTACTATTAGCCATAAGTAATTGTTAAGAAATAATAGTGACAATGCTGCCCCAATTTTAATCAGACCTTTGCTGGAATCATAAAAGCATCTATTTATTTACTTGGAGATTCTAGCTGCACTTCTTTTTAAAGTTCTTACGAAGTAACCATCCCAGTAGTGTAATCAATTACATGATGTTCATTCGAGAGGGCATAATCTAACGTGATTTTCAGTGCGTAAACTGTTTGCCTCTGCGAGCCCACTCTCGAGAAATCCATATGTGAGGACAGAGCTGCCAACCTAATCCGGCAAATTGTTAGTACCGCCCAACTTTCAACACCACTTAATTTTTAAAGTAATTGTTTTCTTAACTCATCGTAAACATTCTCTTCGGAATTACTCTAAAAATTAGGTGGTGTAGAAAAATGGGCGGTACTAACAATTTGCCGGATTAGGTTGACAGCTCTGTGAGTAAAAATGTAGTAATGAGAAAGGAGTGGGAGGAGTCCCGATGAAACCTGTCAGAACCATGACTTTTATCAATTTTCAGATCCTACATTAGCGAATTTTCAGGCACTATATCTGAATAGAATACGTCTCAAAGTTGAAATGGGCAACTGATTATCCATCAAACAACATGTTTGTCCATACTCTTTTGATTTTTGCTTGTCTTAGATTGCATCTAATATTTTAGTAAGGCGTGGTTGCACAGATCATTAGCGAACTTTCAGAATTTATGATTCGAAATTGCGCTGACAAGGGTAATTGTTTTATGCGTCAAAAAACATATCTATGTATGTTCTTTCGATTGATGCTTGTTTGGATATTATTATTATTATTACAGTAAAGGATGGTTTCCTTGTTAGAACAATACTTTAGCCCCATAGAGCCCAATTTAAAATTTGTGTGCATAAAAATGGGCTTACAGCTAAGCGATCGAATTTTACGACCTTAATAGTCATATTATTTTTCCTTTTTTTAACAATCCCTTGATATACATTTTATTTAATTGTTTATGCCAAGAGAAATCAAACCGTAGCCAACAAGCAACATTTTCCTTTAATAATTAAAATGAAAGATATTTTTTCTAATTGTTAAAACAAAGTTCTTGAGCTGCTGAAATCGACAGCTATCTACTTATTAACTTGGAGATACAGAGAACACTTCTTTTTGAAGGACTCTTCGAACATTTCAAAATGGTTCTATATTCCTCATAAAACCTATTTTAGGTTTTGGAACTCTTTCTGGTAGTATTTCTCATAGATGTTTCAAATATCGTGTTGTAAACAAAATGATTACAGAAATTGTCATGATTATACGCCAATCCAATTTTGGAAAAACTTTATGAAAAATATGAATTTATAAACACAGCCTGCAAAATATGAACTGCTGTTCTATTTCTATAATAAGTATTTTTTCGAAGGTATAATATTATGAAACTTATTTAGATTCAAAAGAGAAAATGTTATTACAAATAAAATAAAATAAATAAATGAATAAATAAGTTAAAAAAAAAAAAAAAAAAAAGAACATGTACTTACAGTATCGGCACTGGCTTTTTAATGACTATAGGTTTCACCCTGATGACTTCTACTTTTACGGGAACATGTTTAGGCACTGGAACTGGGACAGATTTGTGGACTGGTACAAGGTAAGGTTTAGGAATTTTTACATGTATAGGTACATGGTAAGGTTTAGGTACTGGATAGTGTTTTGGAACATGAACGACATAAGGTTTAGGTACTTTCACAACTTTTGGTATGGGATAAGGCTTTGGCACAGGCACGGGCTTGTGGATGTGAATCACTTTAGGAACATGAACAACCTGGAACAAAAGCAAATAAAATTAAGTTTCTATGCATTTTTCTTATTTTTAACAAAGAAAAATATATTTATATTTACACTTCAAAACCTGCCAAGTGATTAACTTTATAAATTAGCATAGCTGCCAACATCCTAATTAATATTCTGTAGTATTATTAGTACCCGCCTTTTTTTCTCACCAGCTTTTTTTTTTTTCAGAGTTCCTTTTTATTTAATCGTAAATACACTTGCAGAGAATTACTCTAAAAATAAAATGGCATGGAAGAAAAGGCGGATGCTAAGGAAACTACAGAATATTAATAAGGATGTTGGCAGCCATAAATTACTTTTGTGAATGAATTAGCTTTTTTATTGACTAATTTTAATAGCGGCTTACAAGATATCATATAGTCAAAATATCAAATTGCATGCTTAATTTTCTCTTTGCGACTATCAAATTTGTAATAAATTGATTTAATTCAAGCGTTTTTCATAGATAACAGATTTGTATAATGCCCATCAATTACATAAAGTTTTCAAGACAAATCAATTCGGTAACTTCACAATATAAATATTATGGTTAAGTAAAATAAAAAAGAACGATTATCTGAAGAAAGCAGATGGATGTAAATTGTACAGAGGCCTTTTTTTTTTTTTTTTTTTTGGTGTGTGTGTGTGTGTGTGTGCGTGTAGAGGGGGGAGATGTTAAGAATTTACTTTTGCATTTGAAATTTTATATAAAGAAATTTTGGATTTAGTAAATGCATCTTATCATTATATTTAAAATAAAATTTTATTTTGAGCATGTTTGAAATAGTTGTATAACAAATATTTTAAAAGTTATTTTCGATTTACGGCATTTCATACACTTTTATTTATCGCTCAAAACTTTAGAGAGGGGTTCTTTCAAAATCCCATTGTGAAGCGTGAGAAATGCTGTCACAGCCCCTCTCTAAAGGTTAATGACCAATTTTGAAAAGTATTAATATCTGAAAACCATTGTGGAGGCAGCGATAAACTGAAAAAAGAAGAAGATTAAAACTGACAAGCAAAAACTTTAATTTATTCCGAAGCACTTTTAGTATACGCCTTTTTTTCACAACCCTTCATTTGTAGTGAAAGTTCTAGAATATATAATTATGATTAGGTATTCAGTTAGAAGAAAAATACCCTTCAAGAAGAGTGGTGTGTAGAAAATGCCGGTACCAACAATGCTCCAGAATAAATTAAAATATTGTCACGTCTGTTAAAAATGCCTAACTTATTGGTTTGTATTTTGAACACGTACTATTTTTATAAAGCTGGAGAAAGTCTTTATACTTTGAGGATCATTATTTCGAAGAGTATTTTTATAAATAATTTTTTTAGATTTCTACTGTTCATAAACGGCAGTATTAATGAAGGAGAGTGACATTATTTGTATAACTAATGAAAGTATTAAGATATTAAGTCCGAATTGCAGCATACTTCTGATTTTACATAACAAGTTTTGCATTTTCACAGAATAAAAAGTAATTATATGCTTTGCAATGAAGAAATTAGAGAGTTTTGGTTGCTGGAATCAAATAATTAATATGCTTTGGCAAAATAAGGTATTGTAACAGCTGACTTTAGATTAATAATTAAACCGTATAATTAAAAATATTGTACCAAAGTTAGACAGTTTTTCTCAAATTTCTATCTGCATTCTTTATGATATTCTTTTATTGTATCTATTTCTCTGGAATTTTCTGCAATAAATACATTTATAATAATATGTTTAACATTCTATAGTAATAATAAGGGGAATATGTAAAAGTAGTGCAGACAAAATCCGAAATGAATAAGGATTACCCCCAAGAAATACATTCGATTTATTGAAATCAGAACTCAAGTACGCAATTTTCGGAAATAACTGCAATGTCTTTTTCCACTAAATTTTATGGTTGACGAAAAAGAGAAGGATAAGTTTTTTAATGCATGGTGTTGATCAGGTATGTTTTCCACATTTATTTTTATTACCTAGCACATTTAAAAAAATAATAATAATAATTTTTTGCTGTTAAGGCATACCTAGTACATACTTGCCAACCTAATCCGGAAGATTGTTAGTTTCTGCCCCCTTTTCTACACCACTTTAATTTTGAGAGTAATAAGATGAAAAGTACTTTAAAAAAAAACGGGTGCGATTGGCGGGAAGGGCGGGACTAACAATCTTCAGGGTTAAGTTGGAAAGTATGATGATAACATTTACAATTTATTCCGGAGTACTGTTAACCGCGCCTTCTTTTTTTCCCGTCAATATATTTTCAAAGTATTTTTCTTCTTGTTTCATCGTAATTAGATATTGAAGAAAATTTCTCTAAAATCATACTGGTGTGAGAAGAGGGCGGGGCTAAAAGTGCATCGCAATAAATGTTACCAGGTATGGTTAAGATATCTGACTTTTTTTTTATAACTGTTAGTATTTATAATTTATTACAAAATAGTGTTAGTCAGAGGTCGTACTTTCCGCCTTTTTTTCAGGACAATCTTAAAGATAAGAAATTACCGACCCTTTTACCCCCACAAATTTTATGCAGCAATATTTCTGGGTATATTTATAGTTATGTGCCATGATTATAAAGGATAAAGATTATTGCATAAAAATAGTGGTAGCAACAAACTTAAAAAAATTCATTCCTAATAGTCTCCTGAAAAAAGGGGCGGAGAGTACGACCCCTGGTTAGTACCCTCCATTTTTTTCACACCATTATATTTTAAAAGCATTTTTCTTCTTATTTCATCGTAATCACAAATTGGAGAAAATTTCTCCACAAGCAAATTTATGTAATAAAAAGAACGGGATTAACAGTATCGGAATAAATTATAAATGTTACCAGATATGCGTTTAGTCATTTTATTTTTAAGTACAGAGCAAGGAAGAGATTTCCGCCTTTTTTCTTTCGACCACTTTTTTCACACAAACATCTTTATCGCATTTTTACAGTTCGACAATGACGATGATCGAGGAATCTTCACGCATCTATTCAACTTACTAAAACTGAGTCGAATTAATATCAATGAAGGTTCTCAAAAATAAATAAATAAATAAATAATAAAAATATTAGGGGGACCGGAAAATAATGTCGTTTTGAATTAAAATACTGACATCGGAAATTTATCCTGGATAAAATTTAAGATATTCTTAGGTAACTTATCATCATCATCATCAACTTCAAGGATTAGGCATAGTGCCTGTTCCGGCTTCATTGTTCAGTCCACCGCTTTCTCGGTCGTCCTCGATCTCTCCTGCCCTTTGGGGAGTAGTCGAGGGCAGCTCTAGGGAACCGTGTTTCCGGCATACGCTGTACATGGTCTTTCCATTTAGTACGATATTCTTGTATTCTATCACATAAGTTGAAGATCTTTAACTCCTTCCTGATGTCTTCATTCCGAATCTTGTCGAAAATTGTGCAGCCTTTTCAGGTCTCAAATGTCGCATTTCTGTTGCTTGGATTCTCGATAGATCCCGGCTCCCCAAGGTCCATGTCTCTGAGCCATAAAGTAAGACGGGTGTGGCCATGACCCTATAGAATTTAAGTTGTGTTTCTTTTCGTGTCTTCTTCCTGAGGGTTTTTCTCAAAGTTCCACAGATGTATTGGAATTTGTGCAATTTCTGCTGTACCTCGTTCTCGTAGTCATAAGTGAGATCACAACCTAGATAGGTAAAGTGTGATACTTGTTCTATGACTTCATTTTCAATGGCAATTTTTGTACGAATAGGTTCTTTCCCTTTGAAAGCCATAGATTTGGTTTTTTTTTTATCGAGATTTTCATTCCATAGTCTTGACAAATTTTGTTTAGGCTATACGTTGATCTCTGTAGATCGTCTTCACATTCCTGAATGATAATCTGGTCATCCGCGAACAGTAGCGTATTGATGGACATGTCTACTTTTAGCTTAATTCCTGGGGCGGCTGAAGTTTTCCATGTTCGGATGATGTCGTCTATGTAGAGATTAAACAGAGTTGGGGATAGACTACGTCCCTGTCTGACTCCTTGGTTAGTGTCTACTTCGTTGGTTTTGTGTGTGCCGATGAGTATCTTTGTATGTTGATATAAGGACTGACAAGCCTGAATCAAGTGTCGGGGGAATCCCCTACATTCCATGATAGACCATAACTTTTCTCTATTCACACGGTCGAACGCTTTTTCGAAGTCTATAAAAATAGTATGCGTTTCCAGGTTAAATTCTCTACGCTTTTCAATTATCTGTTTTAAAGAGAATACATCATCTATACAAGATCTTCCTCGTCTGAAGCCAGACTGTTCTTCTAAGAGCATTGATTCTGACAATTTCCTTACTCTGTTATTAATTAGTTTGCTATATAATTTATAGGCGGTATTTAGTAGGCTAATGCCCCTATAATTCCCGCAGGAATTCCTATCTCCTTTCTTAAAGATTGAGATAACTTTTGCAGTCTGCCATTCTGTGGGGATCACACATTCTCTCCAACACATATTAAAAAGATGTAACAGTTTTTCATGTAGTAAATCGCTACCATATTTGAAAAGTTCTGAATTAATATTGTCTGGGCCTGTAGCTTTTCTGTTTTTAGATGTTTTCAATATATTCTTCAATTCCACCATATCAATACAATCAATATCTCTTTCAATTGTTCCCATCTCGGTGGTTAAGGGGGCGGTTGGGTTAAACCAAAGGTTCCTATAATGGTTGATCCATTCCTTCACTTCAATAGTGTCAATATTTGCTCGATCTCGTTCATCATTATTTAAATTTCTTATGAACTGCCATGGTTTGTCTGCTGTGTACATCGTGTTCAATATCACTGATAAATTTATCCCATGAGTTTTGATGAGCTTTACGAATGATGTCCTTTGCGAGATTTCTTTTTGTTTTATACAGTTTCTCAGCTTCTCCTGTTTTTTTTCTGCAGAAAATTTAAATATGCTGCTTGTTTGTCTTTAACAGCCTTTGCGATATCCTCGTTCCAGATTCTCATGCCTCTTGTCTTACGGTGTTGTTTCCTTTTGCCTAAGGCCTCCAGCGCCGCTTTTTGGATTATGTTCTTTATATTTTTCCATTCTTCATTTACGTCGTCTCCAGGGATCGAATCCTCCAATAGTTGATTTAATCGTTCTTGATAGAGTCTTCTTATGCTGTTTTCTTGTAGTAAGGATACTTTGAAAACCTCACTGTCTGGTTTCTTGTTATTGCTTGCTTTCTGGTTTCTTGTTTTAACTACTCGTAAGCTTCAAAAATCAAATACAGGTAACTTATAAGATGGTTATTTGTAAAGTACCATGTAAACACTGTTAAACAAAAATTTCCGGTTTCATTTTATTAATTCAAACCGACATTATTTTCCGGTCCCCCTAATAAAATTTTGAGCTCTCTGAAATAAGAAGCACTAAAATAAAAAAAATGAGAAAGATTTAAAGGATAGCATTCCACTAGTAAAGCCAAGTGATAATAACAAAACTATTTATAAGCTTTTTTTATTTTATTATTATTATTATTTTTAAATTTTAGGTTGTTATAAGTAAGGACTTAAGATGAAAAAACCCGTAAGTGTACAGCAGATAACAATACACAAAGAAGAAAATGACGTTAGTGCAAATTCCAGGAAAGAATAAATATAAAAGTAAATAAAAGAGTGTCGGGGGAGAGGAAAAGAGAAATATAAAAAAAATACATAGATGCCAAACATTTTAATTTATTCCGGAGTATTTTTAGCCCCGCCTTTATTTCATACCACTTATTTTTTTTTTAAGAGTTAATTTTTCCTATTTAATCGAAATTGTGTATTAGAGAAAAATTTTCTATAAATAAAGTGATGCGAAATAAAGGCGGGGCTAAAAATTAAAATATTGGCATCTAGGGAAATAAGCAAAAAATCGGTATTCTGATTATTTTTATGATTAGGATTTTAAATATTAGTTCCAGTATTTTATTTATTTATTATTACTATTAATATTATTATCATTATTATTTTCTGTGAATTAATAGAATAGTAATTATTAATAAATTGTAGTAGAAAAAAAAAATATAAATAAATAAATAAATAAAAATAAATATATAAATAAATAAATAAAAAGGCGGCAAATTTTAATGCACTTATTCAACACAAATCAGATTTGTCCATAATGTTATATGAGAAGAGCTTTTTAGACAGACTTAAAAAAAAAAAAAAAAAAACATTAAATTCAAATGTTATTAAAAGATAGGAGTTTTTCGTAGTTTTCACTGAAAGTAACGTGAATAAATGCTAGGATCCATTAGAAGGTCCCCAAGGGAGATATTTTACATTGGCTTAATTCTCTAATGCAGATATTTGGCCTTAATACCTACAATACCAGAACCTTATATTGTCATCCAGTTTGTTTTTTGAGTTTCTTATATTTCATATTCATACACCGTGTGGAAAGTTCGAATTAAAGGAAGAAAACACAATGGCTTTTAAAGTTCATTTTAATGATAATAGCTATTATATTGTTAATAACATTTTTATTAACACTTTCGCGACCGCATGTTTTTGTTTTTTACGTTCCGCATGGTGGCGCTATTCCATACTTGCCAACATCCTAATTAATATTCCATAGTGTTGTTAGTCCCGCCCTTTTTTTCAGACTAGTAAATTTTTAAAGTAATATTCTCCAAATGCAATTACGATTAAAAAAGAAGAAAAATACTCTGTAAAGATACTGGTGTGAAAAAGAAGGCGGGGCTAACAATGCTGTGGAATATTAATTAGTATGTTGGCATGTATGCGTTATTCTTACACGCTACACAAGTTCAGAGCAAGGTTTTCTGTATCCATATTTATATTACATATTAATATACATAATAATTATACTCTTTCTTATGAAAGTATTTATATTTATAGTATAGTTATTGTACTACAAATATGAGTATAGGGAATATTCTTCAGAAATATTGCAACATACCAATTGCAAAAGAAACGCCCACTGCTGGAGTTACAGATTTCGAAATGACGTGAATCTACGTAAGCGGTCACGAAAGTGTTAGTAATATTTATTAAATAATAAAATAAGTATTTTATTCCAATTTTTTCCTGATCGATTCCAAATTAATATGCTTAAAAATTAATTATTTTATTTTTCTATTAAAAAAATCATTTTTAATTATTTTATATTTAATTGCTTTAGCTGGTTAATTAAATCCTTTCAAAGGTTCTTTTCTTTCAGTAAATTTGATCTAGTAAAGCAAATTTCAGATATTAAATAACGTGCAGGAAACTTTGCTTTACATGCTCGATTTCATTTTTTGAAATTGTTTGTGAATTTATTATAGAACGGTATTAACAAAGTATATCTGAATATCTGTAGCCATGAGGGAAACAAATTACCATGCATAGTTTCTTTTATTTTACTTTATTTTTTTTAAAACTTTTCTTCGAATTTAAAACCGGAAAAAATAATTAAAAATATTAATATTAAAATATTTTATTTCGTCATGAACGTAGTAGGTGCTTTCGTAAGCTATCAATCAAGAAACGGTCTAGCATAGATCGACAAAAATTAAGATAACAGGGATGGAACACGGGCGCAGAATTCATACCGGAATCTGTTTAAGAAATTTCCATACCTATAATATCTTTGATCTAAGAGGTAGAAAATTTTCTTACATTCATAGTGGTATGAATTCTGCGCCCGTGTTCCATCCCTGAGATAAGTTTCTGAAAACATATTGTTCCGATCTTTAGATATCGATAATTGAATTGTTATGAAAATATAACGGTAACCAAAAAATCGGAACGGTTGGCAGCTATATGGTCGAAATAGTTGAAGGGTTGTGCTCAATTATTTCAATAAGAAACAATTGTTAACAAATTATAGTGTTTATTTACAAAGTTTTATTCATTATGAAAATCGTAATATTTTTGTAAAATTTGTCTTTTTTATTCTGGCTTTATACATAAAATTTGCTGAATCTTCTGGTATGAAATTTTGATGGTTGAGGAAATATGCTTCCTTGTCAATACCATCCGGATGCATTATTTTTCGGAAAAAGCTCGAATGTACTGTAAAAGCACTTATTTTCGCGAGCCCATCGTAATCGCGAAAATTTAAGCCTCACGAAATACTTTTTTTTTTCGGTGCAAATAACAATAAAAAAACAGAAATTTTTCAATTACCAAAACTCACATGCATTGACGGTCCGAATCCGAGAAAAGTGAAGGGGTGGCGGTGATTACATTTTCAGAGCAAAAGGGGGGTTCAGAAGACCCTAGTTTGATAAACAGCGTGAAAAAAAAAGGGATTAAGAAAAGAAAATTGTTTGGGGTGGAATGTGCGCGTTGAGCCAAAGCCAAAGTTGATGTATAAGCACCGTTGTAAGCATAAATTGTTTTTAGAGCGATGGGGAGGTGGGGACGAAATTTTCGGACAAAAGGAAATTTCTTAAAATGCCTTATGCAAAAGGGGTTCTATATTTAGGTACTTTTCAACGTTAGGATTTTTCAACTTTCTGTTCTGTTCATATAAAATTCGCGAAATTTTCAGTTCGTGAAATCACCGATATCTTCATTTTCGTGAAAATTACGGGTCGCGAAAATAAGTGCTTTTACAGTAATTGTTGCTGTTGTTTTTATTTATGCCACTCGGAAATTTCGAACCCCAATAGGTGTGAAACTACTCGTACTCGGACCGCAGTCAACGCGACTTTTGCTTTGTGTACGCAATGTTTATTCATTTTAAACATTGTAATATTTCGAGAAAATTTGTCATTTGCACCCCAGCTCATTAATTACTAGAAAGTTCTAAATCTTCTTAGATTAAATTTTGAAGGTAAAGGCTATGTATTTTTGATCCTCCTGTTAGATTCATCATTCCTTGAAAGGAGCTCGAAGTTTTTAATTGCAGCCAATGTGGATTTTGAGTTTTTTTTTTTTTTTTTTTTTTTTTGGGGGGGGGGGGGGGGGAATTTGCAAAGAAGAGAGAATAAATTTGTATATCTATGCATCTGTCTGTTTACACATGTATAATCATATCCGCCAATTTCCTTATTTTTAGAGAATTATCATCAATATTTCTCAAAAAAATTTTTTACTTATTTAATCGTATAATATTAACATTATATAAGATATGGAAATTATATTATTAAAAAATAAAAGCATTTTAATGAAGTGATGTTAAATTTTCATACAGTAAAGGAGGTGTGTATCTATCATAAATCCAAAGTCTCCGGTTTTACAAGGCATACTTAATACTGGACATTTCTTTTACTAATTGTTTTTGGTTTATTTAATCTTCGGAAAATAAGTGACAGATTACTGTTTAAAATTACTGGTGATAAATCGGTTTCAAAAATTAGAAAACATAGGTGCCAACTTGAACGATTTTTTAACGCCAGCATTTGTTTGCAAAAAATTTTATCAAGCTCAATAGAAAGCTATTAAAAGACTTATTAAAAATAACGATTAAAAATGTTAGATAGGGGGGAAAAAAAGAACGGATTTGAAGCTATGAACTATTACTGTTTCCTTTTTATAAATAAAAGTTCAGTCCTCTAAATTTTTCTATAATAATTTTCTAAATTCTGATATCTACTTGATGAATAATTAAATGCGATTTTCAAAACAAGCAGCTGCATGTATCTATAGATGATTATAAGTATCAATACATATAATTTCTATTATTTTGTTCATAAAACACCATTATTCGTTTATTTTACGGATAAATAATGCATAGAAAAATAATTATGTATTTTTTGACACACAAATTTAAGATGAAAGTCTAATATTCCGTAAAAAAAAAAAAAAAAAAAGGTATTGATAATAAATAATTATTTATGTTAAATGTCTTTCAAGCGCAAAAATATGCAACGAAATTCTGGTGTTGAATGACGATGAATTAAAACTTTGTGAACAAAACACCATTGCAAAAACGCATATCAATTATTTTGGGTCGAAATAATAGAACATAACCCTTCATCAAGCGAAACAAAACAAGAACCTGTGCAGTAGCACAAAAACAGCAATTAACATATTTCAGTACTTTCAAAAATGCATTTTTTGCTGTATTTTATTTAATTCTTATTTTTGCAGTCGTTAAGCATAGTTGGTAACCGTTCCGATTTTTAGATACTAATCTATATATATATATATATATGTAAAAATTTTCGTCTAATTTAATTATAGAAAACTGCTACAAAATATTATACAAAATTTCTATATATATTAAAATAATAATTATTATAACATAGATGCCAATATTTTAATTTATTACGGAGTATTTTTAGTCCCGCCTTCATTTTGCACCAATTTATGTATAAAAAAATTTTCACCAATATATAACTTCGATAAAATACGTAAAATTTAACCTTTAAAAAAAAAAAAAAAGTAGTATGAAAAGAGAAGGTGGGGCTAAAATACTCCGAAATAAATCATCTTTGCTGTAATACCAGTATTCACGAAACGGTTGGCAGCTATGTTTTTCTTTGTTCTGCTTATCCTTTTTATGCACTAGATATTAAATATGACAAATTAAATGCATATTTTTGTCCGTTTATCAAAAGTGTTTCATTATAATTTTGAAATTACTGACTATCATACATTGAATTTAATTGATACATTAAAATTATACTATACAGGTACTAAATAGTAAAATAGTCTATTAATTTTATGAAAAAAATTATGGCCTGTTTTATTGAAAATTTATTATGTTTTCAGACAAATTTTGTAGATAATAGTAATTTTATGTTTAGGTTACATATACAATAAAACTGTCTGATTATTGTCTTTGCAAACAAAGTGTTTTGTAAATGACATGTTTGTCTCTCCTAGACCTGTTTTTATTTATTTTATGTACTAAGACGTCTTTTGTTTGGTCCATGGTCTTAAAATTAATGCATCATTGTCTGAAGATATCGTTAGACGTTTCACTTAGGCAAATGTAATGAATATGCACACCCACAGACAGGGCCTGATTAAGGGGGAAGCTCGCTCGTCACACATTATTTATACTTACACCGTTATTTTTTAACAAATACTTTCCTCCTATAATAAATAGAAAATTTTCATTAAAAATTATTTTAAAGGAATTCTGGTGTCTAATGACGGTGAGTAAATTGGATTGTTTTACACCGTTCATTTTTTATACAAAATATTTCCTCGTCAAAGCGTGGAATTTTTATGACATGAAGTAAAATATAATTGTAAAAATATTCCGGTATGAGCGAGCTTCCCCCTTAATCAGGCCCTGCCCACAGACCAGAAGAAATTAATTAAATATTTCAATTAATTTTCTTAAAAAAAAAAAAAAAAAAAAAAAAAAGAAGAAGAAAGAAAGAAAGAAATATTTTAATTGAATATATATTTTAAAGATGCTTTCATAAACAATAGTAGACATTATTTATTGTTCTTTGCTTTTACAACAGTCTAGTAAATGGACCAATCAATCTATCTCATTTATGTTTAATTTATTCTGCCAATTTTTATGAATATAGCTCACGCCTTAAATGCATTAACAAGCATACCAACATTTAATTTTATTTCGGAGCATTGTTAGTAACCGCTTTTTTTTCTTTCATTTTTTATTTTTCACGTAGAGTATTTTTCTCCTTTAATCATCATTACACATTCAGGCATCGCATTCTCCGCCCTTTTTTTGAGGGCGTTTTCTGGGATGAAAAATTTCTGACCTTTTTGCTACCCCTATTTTTAAAGATAAATTTTTATATTATTTTTAAAGTAATATGTCGTGATTAAGACGGATAGAGATTTTTCTATAAAAATAGTGGTAGAAAAAAAGACGTAAATTTCTCACCTCTGAAAGTGCCCTAAAAAAAAAAAAAAAAAAAAAAAGAGTAAAGAATGCGACTTGCGACTGCTGTACATTGGAGAAAAACAATTCTACAAGTAAAGCATTGTGAAAAATCGCGCCCCTTTTATTTAAGAATATTTTTCGCAAAATTTTTTTCTACTTCTTAAGTCAACGATAATATAGGTAGAGAAATTTCTTTAACAAATACTGGTTTGAGTTCTGGGCCAGCATACCGTCCCCGATATACCGATTGATTATATTATCATTGAATCAATATAGTTTTTCTTTAATTTTAATTTTTTTATTCATTTCAGAGATTAATAAAATGTTGTATAATTTATAATTTTTATTAAAATATGTAAATTGCTGAAGCAGCTTTATAAAAAGTAGTTTAATTCATAGTTTTATATAAAAATATTTGAAAAAGTTAAAATTTGTAATGAAAGAATGTGGATAAAAAAATAAAGCTTGGTAAAAGGATTTTGAAAACTAATTTATTATAAGGAATTGTTTAATTAATTTTAAATAAATGTTGTTATTATTATCATTTGATTTGTTGATACATGCAGCATTTTGATAATTTTAACCGAGGTTGCATCATTGTATACTTAGACCTGCTGACTATACTAGTTTATCCGTAATGGTATTAAACCCCGCCTTTTTTTTCATACCAGAATAGTTGTAGAATAGTCTTCTTATTTAATCATGAGAACATAGTGCTGAATATTGCTCTATAACTATTCTGGCGTGGTAAAAAGGCGGGGCCTAATACCATTATGGATAAACTAGCATAGTTAGCAGGTCTATCTATACTACCCTGAATACCACTACTTGTAATACTGAATAATCCTTTTATAAATCGTCAAATATCTACAATAAAAGACAGAAATAATTATTATGCAAAAACCAATGAAATTTAAAATCTGTGGCCCCTGATTTAAATAATATGAATGAAGAATACAATTTAACTTCCAATGAAAAAAAAAAAAAAAAACTTAATGCGACTGTTGGTATGCCCCAAATATAGTAATCAGATAACAGTTAAGTGAAACGATTAACATTTTTCCATAAACGATTTAAAATTTGTATGTATTTTTTTAAGTATGCTAAAAATAAATAGAGCATGAAAATGAGAAGAGAAAGGAATTAAGATGTAAACCTATTATTATCATAATTGTAAAATTAATAGCTTTAATGGCTTAACATAGCAATAATGTAATTTTACTTTTTTTTTTTTTTTTTAATGCATTTATTATTGCGTAATTACTAATTTGCTGAATTATTAAAAAAAAAAAAAAAAAAAAAAAAAATCTGTGACAGTAATTTTTAATAGGAAAAATAAAAAAATAAATAAAAATAAATTAAAAGTAAATATCTCACTCTCTCATCTTCTCCCCCACTTTCGAAAATGAAAAAAGAAAAATATCCTTTTAACTATTTTAAAATTAAAAGAAAATCTCTTCCTTCCTGCTCTCTCCTACCCTCCCACTTTAAAAATACACACACGCACACATACAAATTTATACCCTCCTTTTTCCACACCACTTTATTGTTAGAGTAATTCTCTCCAAATATTGTTACGTTTAAATAAGAATAAAATTACTCTAAAAAATGACTGCTGAAAAAAAAAAAGTAGGCGGGTACTAAAATTTTTACGCTTTATAATGAGATGGTTGTCAGATAGGCATACAGCATAGACATTTTACATATGTGAAATTTATGACTGCATTTTTTATTATTATTATTATTTTTTTTATATATATATCAGATAATAATTAATACTTTTTATACAGTTGCCAACTGTGGCGATTTTTTGACACGAGTCTGTTTTTACAGAATTAAAAAACGAAAATTTCTATAGCAAAATACCGGTATCCAAAAATTATAACATTTGGCAGTTGTAACTTTTATATATTTTATTCCTTAGCCTTCTGATCGTTGCTATCGGATATATTCGTTCATGCTGTTGCTGTTTTCACAATGCACTTACTCAAAAATGAATAATTACGAGTTCTTAACTTGTTTTCATAGTATGAATGTCATTTTCATAGTTATTTTTAAATGTATAGTTAGAATCTAAATCTTAAATAACCATTCTTTTAGTTATAGCTACCAACCTTTTAACCCTTTGCGGCGCAAAACAATTTAAAACATTTAAATTATACTGCCACCGGAACTCATGAACTAAACTAAACTAAAAGAAATTTTAAATTTTAAGGTTTAAATAATCGGCTTTTTCTGATGTTATAATCGTGAATTTTTGCAAAAAAATATTTTTGCAGCTGTATCATAAATTTTGCATCCTCGCAGCGAGGACAGAGGGGTTAAATCTGATTTATCACAAAATTTTTTTTAAAAGGAGGAGTATGATAATTTTATATATACTCATACCTCCGTAATACCCCCCCCCAGATTATAAAATGTATCGAAAATGGCTTTAAAGGTTTTCCGGTATAAAATTTCATTTGAAAAATGGGTGACTTGGCATCTATGTTTTAATACTACATTGCAAAATATACACGGCAAAAACAGTTACGATTTCGCCATTTTTCAACGCGATCAGATGGTTTGCTACACTCTAAATTTTTATTATTAATGACGCATATATTTATTTATTTACATTTTTTAAAATTTTTATTTGTTTATTATTATTATTTAGTACAAGTGCTTAGCTTGTCCGAAAATTTGTTTTTACTTTGAAATAATTACGCTTAATTTAAGAATTTTCTTTTATCAAAATCTGATTAATTAACGAATTTCAGCCTGAAAGCAGCTATTTACTATGTTTTTTTAACGCTAATTTTACGCCTACTTTTCTTTCGGCATATGAAGAGTCGTGATTAATTATTTCGACTAGAAACAATCTTCTTTTTTTTTTTTTTTTTTTTTTTTTTTTGTTTGTTTGTTTATGCTGTTTTTCTGGCGGCAAAAGAACAATATTGTGAGATAAATATTATAAGATTACATTGCTTCACATTGTTGTTTTATGATGTACTCATGCCTGCGTTTTTTCGCTTCACATAGTGTTATGCCTAATTATTTCGATCCGAAACAATTATTGCGTGCTTTGTGTTCTATGATACATACTTAAAAATTTTATATCATCGAGGACTTTATTTTAGTTATTGTAGTTCTCTTTCACGTTTAAATGATCTCTATAAATACTTTTTCAGGTTTTTATTAAAAATTATATTTGTCTTTATATGAAAATTCCAGTTAATGCGATGATTACGTAACGTATGGGAAAGTATTGTATAGCCTTGTAGAGTAATTATTAATGCTATACATGTTTATACTTGGCAACATTTATAATTTATTCCGGAGTATTGGTAGTACCAGCCCTTTTTCAATATCAATAATGTCAAAGAGTATTTTTTTTCTAATTTCATGGCAATCAAGTAATGGAAAAAATTTCTAAATGTTGTGATAAAAAGGTGGGTTTTAACAATACTCCAGACTATATTATAAATGTAACCAGATATGTGAGTTATATTCTAGAAAACATGTTTTTACGCATCTTACTAACACATATAGATTTCATTACACATTGAAACACATTATGCCACACCTACCAAAATTTTAATTAACCCCTTTCTTCTCGCTCCTATGATATTCACGGGCAGTGACTACGCCCCACGTGTATTTTTCCTTTAAAATTTTAGGGTACATGAAACCACCAAGCAGTACCAAAGTATATATAATGTATTTGAAAATATGTACAGAATAAATTTATATGTTATTCATATATTTATTTTCAATCTATTTTTTTTAATTAGACAAAAATGTGGACTTTATGGGCGTGTCTTTGAAAAATATGCGACCATTAAGGGGTTAACACTTTCGCGACCGCTGAGGTATATTTACGTCATTTGAAAATCTCTTACTCCACCAGTGGGCGTTTCTTTCGCAATTTGTATGTTATTAATATCTTAAAAATATACCCAATATTCATATTTGTACTATCAATATACTATGGATATAAATGCTGTGATAAGAAGAGTATAACTGTAATGTATATCCATTTGTAATATAAATGTGAATACGGAGAATTTTGTTCGGAAATATTGTAACAAGGGAGAATAATGCGCGCAGGCGGACCTTACTGTGAAAAAGACAAAAACATGCGGTCGTGAAAGTGCTAATATTCCGCAAAATTTTTCATAATGAATGTGGACCATTTTTTTCTTATATATACATAATCAGTGGTCGTAGTCTCCGCCCTTTTTCCAGAACACTTTGGAAAATCAGAAATTTATGTCTTTATTTTTATACAATTTTATTTATAATGTTTAATCACGACATATTATTTTAAAAATACAATAAATATTTCTCTAAGAAAAAAGTGGTGTCAAAAGAGGCGTAAATTTCTCAGCCTTAAAAGCGTCCTAAAAAAAAAGGTGGAGACTACGACCACTGGTATAATACATAGTTGCCAACTTTTTAATTTATTCCGGAGCATTTTTAGCCCTGCCTTCATTTCGCACCACTTTATTTTTGGAATATTTTTCTCCAATATATAACTACAATAAAATAAGAAAAATTTTCTCTTAGAAAAAAAAGTGATGTGGAATAAAGGCAGGGCTAAAAATATTCCGGAAGAAATGAAATGTTGTCATATCTGATAATACGAAATGTCAAAATAAAGTCGAATCTATGCTCTACTAACAGTATCTTTAAAAAATGCGTTTCATTTATTTATATATTTTTTTAATGAAAAAAGTAGATAATTTTTTTTTTAAATTATCACATGTATATGATTCAACCATTCGCTCTAAAGATATTGACGAGTTCTTTTGCAAGATACCCATATTGAAAATAGGCGTTGCTCTTACGTGTCAGTTTTTTTCCTAGTTCCCTATTACTATTATAAGTAATTTTTTTTTTAAATTTCCTAATGATTCCTTAAAAAGAATTCTCATTGTGCTCATTTATAAGAAATTTTGTCCTATATTGCCATGACAAAAATATAGAAAAACGGGATGGCAAAGGACGATTTTCACCAAAAGTTGATAAGTACTAATTTATGTCAAGAGGCAAGTAATACTGATTCTCGTAATTATAAGGACACTAGTTTTTCTACTTCAACTGAACACTGAAAATTATTATTGAAATAAATATATTTTTCATTAATTTAAATTACATTAATAAACGATATTTATAAAGTTTTATCAGTTTTCTATTTGAAAAATTTTAAAATATGCCCAAAAAATGTTTCTTTTTCACGCGTTCACAGTTATAAATCTAAATTATTAATTTTTTTTCTTCGTTCGGTTATTCTTTGAAAAAATATTTTGTGGGACCTCTATTTAGAGGCAACAGACGGGCATCCTGTCTGGCATATATATATATTCAGGGATGGAACACGGGCGCAGAATTCATACCGGAATCTGTTTAAGAAATTTCTATACCTATAATATCGTTGATTTAAGAGGTAGAAAATTTTCTTACATTCATAGTGGTATGAATTCTGCGCCCGTGTTCCATCCCTGATATATATATATATATATATATATATATATATATATATATATATATATATATATATATATATATATATTATATATATTTTCAAATATTCAGTTTCAATACTATTTCATACAGCATAGATGATAACACTACAAATTAACTAAAATTGCCTACCATTTACATGCACTTTTCTAATATGATAAGTTCAACATTTTTCAACTTTTAGGTCACGGGAAAAGTAAAAATACAGAAATTTCTTTCTTCAAACCATTTTTCATTGTTCTAGAAGTAAAGTAAAAACCTCAGTCTTGTTGCGAAAAAAATGGTACCTCCCACCCTAAAAATTAACAAAAATATAAGAATTCCTAGTTTAAAATTCGTGGATATTCTTCTAGCGTGTATATTTGTAGGCAAAATTACTGAATGCATTCTGTCTTTAGATGAAACTGCTCCACAGAGCACCATAGATCCACCTTTAAATTACCTGGTTCATGCCTTTAAAAGAACTGCTGTGTCTTTCGCCATTTTCAGATCGTACCAATAACTGTTAAAACCGTTTGATCAATCAAGAATAAAACATTTCTCGCCCGAAAATGCAACGTTTTACCATTTCCATTTATTTATTTCACATTATTTCCATTTATTTCACATTAATACGGAAACTCCCCCTTCCTCCAATATATGCTTATTGGTTGTTGCTGGTTTTTTATTAATTTTAACATAATATTAATTATTTTGAGCACGTATAAATATTGACCCAAAATCTTGTCTTCAATCTCTGTAAAACAACTTTGATTTTGCACCAGACTTCTTTTCTACCGAACTAGCAGTTTCATGTCTAATCACATTTTCTTTAGCAGTTTTAGATCTTCAAATTTTATTAGATATACAGCGAACTGAAATTATCCTTCCACTTAAACATGTTTATCACACTTCACTACATCAGAGATGGAACACGTGCGCAGAATTCATACCAATATTTATTTAAGAAATTTCTCTAACTATAATATCGTCAGTTTAAGAAGTAGAAAATTTTATTACATTGATAGTGGTATGAGTTCTGCGCCCGTGTTCCATCTCTGCTACATGAAAGTTTTTTTTTACGAAGATTTATCAGTAACGCCCGTTTGAGAAAAACTGAAAGCTTATATAGGAATCAATCTAGTCCCGTAGTTAACAAATTTGCATATCAGCTGTAATTTATTCGCTCGTAAATGAAATGAAATGAAAAAAAAAACTTGATCGTCTTTGTAACTATGAACATCTAAAAACGTGAAAAAGAAAAAAAAAAAAAAAAACATTTTGTATTATTATTGTTATTATTATTATTTTTTAATATTACAAAAATTACAATAATTTTGGTTTTTAGAATCCTAGATACATTAAGTGCGCATTGAATCATCTTGTTCACAATTATTTTTACATTAGTTGTTTCAAAACATTAAATGTCCTTATAAATATATGAAGGAGTGTACAGTCGGGGAAAAAAAAAAAACGCAGCACTTGATGATATTTCGTTATTAATTGACGCAGAAAAATTTAATAGGCACCATTCAACAGGAAATTAAATGCACTTTCTGAAAATGTCATCAAATTTTGAATTAGGGGTCACCTACATATTAAAATGAGCGCCAACTTTGATTTTTTTCAATAGCAACACCCAATTTTGACTTCATATTCGAATTTCTGAGAGTCTGGCAGTGCAGAAAAGTATACTGTTTGTATATTTTATCTTTAGTATTCATAGAGTTATGATCCAAAATGTGTTAGGGGGTTATCTCTAAATGTAGAAAAATAAAATTAAGATCCTACAAGAATTAGGCAAAATTATACTGTTTCACACCGGAAACATTTCAAGAAAAAAAGAGTTTTAAAAGAAATAAAAATATGAATACCTTCGCAGTACCTTAATTATCATGAATTCAGTTTTTTTGGATATGTATATACTTCAGTACTTTTTTAGGGTATATTTAAATACATTACACTTACGATTGGTCAGACAATACTCTTTATACAAGTGCAATATTTTTCAATTAAAATGTATCTATCATGGATATACTGATCACCAAAAAAGCTTAAATTTTCTTTCGTACGTGTAACATAATATACAAACTGAAATAATATAGCTATATATATATACAACAACGCATAAACTAAATCTTTTCGGATAAATTATTGTAAGTTTTCATAAAGTAAATATTAAACAATTTTAATAGCACTTATCAGTTTTGGGCCAGTTGAATTCTTTGGAACTGTACGATTTGTTTTATTTCTATGAAAAGATAATTTCTTAATTAACGCTTTCGCGACTGCTGACGAAGATTCACATCATTTGAAAATCTGTAACTATGCCAGTGGGCGTTTCTTTCGTAATCTGTGTGTTACTTATTTCTTAAGTATGTACCCAGTGTTCATATTTTTGCAATAAAATATAGTATGGATAGAAAAATATTAATTAGAAAGAATATAATTATAATGTATATCCATCTGTAATATAATTGTTGCACAGAAAATTTGTTCTGAAATATTTTATTTTGAGAGTATTTCAAACAGTAAACCTATTTAGTTATATATATAAACCTATTTAGTTAATTTTTTTCTTCTAGTGTTCATTTAAAGGATTCAAAATTTATCACCAGTAATCGATGAAGTAAATACCACTTGCGTATATTTTTGTAAACGTAAAATAAGGGGTTGAACACGAATACTCAAAGTCACATTCACTTTTCGTTTCTGTATTGTTTTGTTTTGAAGGCAAAGGCGATAAAAGGCGATAAAAGGCGGGGCTTTAGAAAACAGGAATTCTTGTTACTAACACTAATGTCTAAAAATCAACATTTTTGTTTCATTTCTTTGCATTTGATGTTGTTGTTATATAATTTGACCCGTAAATAAAAAATAAAAATATTTTGCTCAATTTTCTCCATTATTTTTTAAGATTTGCTTCGTTATCTCATTCAAAGTTTTTTAAGAGACGGCCCCCTAAACCACTCCAAAAGAAAGATTTATTTATATCTCGAAAACTAATAACTGGAATGAGCTGCAAATTTGCACACCTATATTTTTCAGCATTAGGATTCATTTTATGTAAAAATTAATATAGGTCATAATTCATAATTTTTATGAATATGAATTTATTAATATTTTTCAGAATTAAAAATATTTTTCAGAAACAAAAGTAATGATGGATTATGTTTGGGTTTCTTCACTGTATCTCGTAAAAAAAGAATTATACCGATCAAGTTATTTTTTATGAAGATATTAATAAAAGTTTGAAATATGAATTTAACATTAGCACCTTCAAACTTTGAACGCTTATAACTCTGTGAAAAAAATAAGGAAAATATACAACCAATATACTTTTTCGCATTGTCGCAATCCCAGGAATTCAAATATAAAATAAAAATGGGGCATTACCATTGAAAAAATCAAAGTTGGTGCTCGTTTTAATATGTAGACGACCCCCAATTCAAAATTTCCGTTCATTTTCTGAATCTACTCTCAATTCCCCGTCGAATGATACCTATTACATTTTTGTGCATTGATTAGCAACGGAGTTACATCAAGTGCTGCGTTTTTCCCCCCCCCCGACTGTACATATAAATTTGTATGAAATTCCGTGTAGTTGTTCCTGAGATACAGTTACCACGAAACTTTTGTCGCACAGACAGACAAGCATTTTCTAAAAATGGTCAAATAGCGCTCTAAACATCTCAAAATGTGTAAATCTATAGAAACCTGAAGACGAAAATTTTTACGAAACCAATGCTTTCTTCTGCCGAATGTAGAATAAAATAAAATAACAACAGTAATAATGATATTAATATTAAACCGTTAGTAGTCGCTAATTGGTCGATTCGCCGCCCATCCCTTCAGTGTCCGACTTTTTTGTTCAATAGTCACCAAAAATTTTAGAAGTGGCATTTGATATACATAAAAGGCGAATCGACTTGAATAATCATCGATTATGTATATCAAATGCCACTTCTAAAAATTTTTGGTGGCTATTGAATAAAAATGTCGTGACACAGAAGGAATGGACGGCGAATCGATCAACTAGCGACTTCTAACGGGTTAATAAATTAAAAATAAAATAAAGGAATTTAAATAAATTAAAAATAAAATAGAATAAAATAAATAAATAAATAAAATATCACATTAAATATTTACCAGTGTTTGTTATTTTTATTATTACCTTAAATATATTTTGAACTTATCCCTAGCAGTGTGCTAATCCTTTAAGATAGAAAGATTATAATACAACACGATTATAAAAACTGTCAATATGATGGATATGCTTATTAAGTATACTATACGGATTAGTAGGACAAAATAAATGCGATTCAGCATAATTCGAATGAGATTCTTTGAGGACACATTTTTAGTAGTAAAAAATTCTGTATAGAATTTATGAATTTTAAAATATGGAACGGCGGAAAAAGGTTTACAAACAGTTTTAAAATTTTTTAGAAGAGGATGCAGTTACTGATAATCGACTTCTTATAACATAAGAAAATATAAGTCGATTATAAATATCTTTATAAAATGTAACTTTGATGCAGAGCCTTAGTTGTCAACTTTTCCGTTCTTTTCGGAAGAATGGATACCACAATTCTCTAATAGTAATTTCTAGTTCATTTAATATTAGAAAATTTATACAAAATGTTATATTTTGTAAATAATAGTAATAAGTCTCCCGCCTAAATCATGAAACTAGGCAAAGTAGAGGTATTGATAGAAATTATGTCATACATCTTGAAGTGAATTAACTGCTTTTTTCATTTAAATTTTATCCTCAGAAATCAATGCAGAAAATTCACGTTGGTATTATCGAGGTTTCCATAGGCCCGTTTTTTTTCCGAGGGAACCCGTCTTTTTTTCGCGGAGGCTTTTCTTTCACCAGAACAATCATATTATAATTTCATTATAATTTATCGAGGAAAAACATATTATTGAAAATTATTATTATTGGAAAAAAAAAAAAAAAAAAGTAGTTAATGAAAGAGTCAGGGAAAAAATGCAGCCCGTGGCAACTCTATATAAAGATAGTCTCTTGTAAAAAGCACTTTTGATTAATCAAAGTATTTGTGAATTGCTCTAATTAATAGTATATTTACAGGACTTTTAGCTTCTAACATACTTTTTTGTAGACATGCACTAGACCTACTGGCCCAAGTGAGCGTGGTACAACAAAAATGATTTATCGATGATTTATCATAATTTCTCGAGAAAACATGTTATTGAAAATTATTAATATATATATATAAAGAACAATTAACGAAAGAGTCAGGGGAAAAATGCAGCCCGTGGCGACTCTATATTTAGATATTCTCTTGTAAAAAGCACTGTTGATTAATCAAAGTATTTGTGAATTGCTCCAATTAATAGTATATTTGCAGAACTTTTAGCATCTCACATACTTTTTTGTAGACATGCACTAGACCTACTGGCAGGGATGGAACACGGGCGCAGTATTCATACCGGAATCTGTTTAAGAAATTTTACTACCTATAATATCGTTGATTTAAGAAGTAGGAAATTTTCTTACATTGATAGTGGTATGAATACTGCGCCCGTGTTCCATCCCTGTACTGGCCCAAGTGAGTGTAGTACAACGAAAATGATTTATCGCCGATTTATCGAAAATGATTTATCATAACTTACCGACGAAACATATTATTGAAAATTATTATTGTTAAAAAAAAATAATTAAGGAAAGAGTCAGGGAAAAATGCAGCCCGTGTAAACTCTGCATTAAGATATTCTCTTGTAAAAAGCTCGTTTGATTAATCAAAGTATTCGTGCATTGCTCCAACTAATATTTACAGAACTTTAAGCTTCTTACATCTTTATTTGTAGACATGCACTAGACCTACTGGCCCAAGTGAGTGTGGTACATCGAAAATGATTTATCTTTGATTTATCGAAAATGATTTATCATAATTTATCGACGAAACATATTATTGAAAATTATATATATATATATATATATATAAAAGTAATTCATGAAAGAGTCAGGGAAAAAATGCAGCCGGTAGCAACTCTATATTAAGATATTCTCCTGTAAAAAGCACTCTTGATTAATCAAAATATTTGTGTATTTTCCAATTAATAGTATATTTACAGAACTTTTAGCTCCTTACATACTTTTTTGTAGATATGCATTACACCTGCTGACCTAAGTGAGTGTGGTACAGGAATGGAACACGGGAGCAGAATTCATACCGGTATTTGTTTAAGAAATTTCTCTACCTATAATATCGTTGATTTAAGAAGTAGAAAATTTTGCTACATTAATAGTGGTATGAGTTCTGCGCCCGTGTTCCATCCCTGGTGGTACAACGAAAATGTTTACTACGAGCAAGCGTTGCACAAGAATACTATTTATAAATTCATACAGCAATTATTCTTACTGAATTATTGTATATTTGTAAAAGTATTCATATTATACGTATTTTTTCCTCTAAATTCTTACTTAGCTCCCAACCTTTCCATTTTTTATTTTATTTTATTTTATTTACGATTAAAGGAATTGAAAATTGTTTTATAAAACTTCTAATGTAAAGTCTCACGGAAAGGACATGAGAGTTATTATTTATGTTAGTAGTATCAAACTGATACATGCAAATAAATTTGCGATTTTCCATAGTTAGTTAATTTCAAACATTATCCAGAGTTAAAAAAATGAAAGCATTAATTTATAGTGTCAAAATGTTGTAAAACGTGAAAAATAAAATTTACTGGCTATATGAAAATTCTGCTATTTTAAAATAATCTATTTCACGTAATAAAATTAAGTCGAGAATTATTTTAAAAGGAAATAGTTATCTTAAATATAAGTTTTGAGATTGATATTTGATATCGATTGTTTAGTTTTGAGCTAGGCATACATATATCTTAACTATTTCATCCTTGTAATAACCCTTTATAATTCATCTCACAATTAATCCCTGGTTATATTCGATATTCAATACATTTTCACACCTAATGTAATGAATTATATGCAATTAACATATTTTCAGGCCACACAGCGTATCTAAATTTTTAGGTACATTTTATTATGATGCCACCAGTATTTAAAAACAATATTTTTTTACATAAACTTGACAAACTTTTTGAGGATAATGATGACATTATAATAAAACACATGTAAAATTTAAGAACACTGCGAGACCTGCTTTTCTTTATTCATTTGGACTCATTCTTTGGAAATAGTGCTATTTATTTATTTATTTATTTTTATTTTTTCATTTAACTCACTAATATTATTATCGTAAAACATTTCTATTCTGAACAGTAAGCCCGTCTTCCGGCGTTTCTTTAAAACGTTAGATGAGTTAGAGGAATAGCATTTTATCTTCAACAGAACGCCTTAAGGCGTGCTCTTTTTCTTTCTTTTTCTTTTTTTAAATTTAGAAAATGATTTAAAAGTCTTAAAAACAATTGTTGTTTGTTTACGCGTATTATTCACAACACTCTTGAAGGTGCAAATGTTATATAGAGATATGCATATTTTCACATATAGGACAAATCAACGAGATAAATAAAGTAGAGTGATAAATGGTAACCCAGACATGGTCCAACATGAGTCAGGTGAGATGAACCATCTATGCATTGGCTACCTTGGTTACAGCTTATTTTCAATAAATTTCTATGGCAACGGTTTGGAGATTGTTCTTGGCAAAAGTCATAACCGCCGACGTCTATGTTTACTTGTGTAGTTTAATATTCTTTTTTTCAAAATCATTTTGGTTTTGATTTTACTTCTTTGTTATTTCGTGTAGTCGAAATTTAACCGACAAAATGCTTAAAAATAGTTGAAAAATTATTATTTGTTGTTAAATTAAGCTCTTTAAAAGTTTAACTTTTCTTTTATAAACACTTTTAAACTTTGTTGGGAAACGGTGGAAAAAAAGGTATTTTATTATTTATTAAAATGTGAAATATGTGAAAAATTATTTTAAAAACAATTTATTTCGGTATAGGGCTGTCATGTTACCTAATAATAATGATAATTTGACGAACTGAAATTTTAAATGCCAAAATAGCGATAAAGGACCAAACATAGCAACCTATTGGCTCATATCACGTGATTCACCTTGAACCACGGAGAGTTAATCATTCATCCATTGAATCAGCACTCTAATTTATTTATCTCCTTGATTAATACACGCTTATTTATTATTATTATTTTTTTTCCCACACCACTTTTTTGAAGAATAACTTTATTCTTATATAATTTTAATTACGTATTGGATAAAATTGCTCTACAAAAAAAGTAGTGTGAAAAATAGATAAATAAATAAAATAAATAATAATAATAATAAATAAATAAATAAAAGGCGCAGTGTATAGCTGTCAACTCCGGAATACATTGGAAATGTTGGCTTATTTTTTTTATGGTATATTAATATTATTATTGTAAATAATAAGGCATTGTCGTTATTAATTTTTCTTATTATTATTTTAATTATTATTTTTCGTTCTTATTATTGTAATAATTATTTTTTCTGCGAAAGTTATGGTCAAAAGAAATTTCAGCTGTTACTATTTATACTATAGCAAGTGTTCATTAATAATAATAATAATAATAATAATAATAATAATAATAATAATAATGCTATTTGAGAGCAAGATAGAACAAAAAAGGAAATCCAAATAATTTACAAAATTTTAACATTTTGTCCAATAAGCTAAAGGATTAAATATCTGTTTCAATGAATATTCTTAAATGTAACTAAATATAACCCTTACAAAATTTATAAAATTAACCCCTTACATAATTTATAAAATTCAAATTTACGAATTCATGAGATGTTATCATTATTATCGTCTGCATAGTGGGTTATTTTCGTTAGCTACGTTGATTTAAGTATATATATATATATATATATATATATATACTTTTATTATTATGCCAGGGTTAGTATTGTGCGTTTTGTATGAAGTTATTTAAGTGCATTTATTATATTTACAAATCACTCCAAATTAACCATAATTAACTTGTTTAAAGTAAAGAAACAAAATTAAAATTATTTAAAAATTAGTTCAAAAAATTGTTATGATAAAATGCTTTAAACTTTCGTTAATTTCAAATTTCAAACTTTCGTTAACTCCTCAAAAATATCTAAAAAAAAAAAAAAAAAAGGGGGGGGGGGTCATCAACTTTTTAAATGTACCTGATTTATATAATACATTAATATAAATATAGTGATATTCAAAGTTTTCTTATATGAGAAATCTGTACAAGTAATTTTTTTCTTAGAAACGGAAATGTATTAGTTGAGAATATGTTTATTTATTATTACTTTTTAAAGTACGAATGTAGTGAATTTTAAAACTATATTTTGAATGTGCTTGTAAAAAATGCTGCTGAAAATATTGTTTAATATTTAAAATTTATGATTATGACAAAGAAAAAAATAAGAACCTTTTTATTACAATATGTTTTTCAATTATATATATTTTTTATTATTAATCTTATTTGACTTTTTCGATATGGATAATTTAATATTCTTTTAAGAGTGATTCATCTACCTGCAGTGAATGCTAATTAAAAACGATTTTGCTTTTTTTTTTTTTTGACACACTTCATTGCACGTATTATCTAGATTTGGTTAAAAAAAAGAAAAAAAAAAAAAAAAAAACAGGCAAGTGGGAAAACAAAACATAGTAAAGGGAATTTTTTGATCGAAATGAATTTAAAAAGCTTGATTTACCCGATATTTCGATATATTTCAGCATCATATATCTGGGTTCTGCTGTATTTATAATCGGGACTAATTTTTGCTTGAAAAATTACCTGAGCGTGAACTATTCGTGCTCTATATTATAGATATATAATTGTGATTAATTATTATTATTATTTATAAATATAGTCTTTTTTTTTTTTACTATCGTTTTTTAAATGTTAACTTAAGTGCACAGATTTTTATATTTAAAAGAAATTTCGTTTATCTTTAGTGAACTTTACTGGAAAAAACTGTCAGAGCTCGAATTCACCGTCATTTTATAAGACAACTTTCAGAAATAAAAAAATTTTTGCTTTTGCCATCACTATTTTCACACAGAAATTTTTACTACACTTTAACAATAATGTTTCGTGATTGAATAGGATTAAGATTATTGTAATAGAAATAGTGGTGGTAAAGAAGGTGGAAATTTCTCATGAAAAAAGGCGGAGACTTCGAGCTCTGGAGCTATATATATAATTACACATGAAAAATAAATTGATAAAGTATAGAAAAGTAAAATAATAAACTATATGGGCGTGCAAAATATAAATATTTATACTATAGCAAAATTAGTTATGTAATAATAAAAAAAAAAAAAAAAAAAAAAAAAGGTATATTTTTATTTTCAGCAATAAAAGTTTGCAATGAAAAGTAAATTTTGGAGATTTCGGATGTATGTTTTGAAATGTTTTTTGCTTTTCTACAGAATAAATTCATATTATTATTGTTGATACAATCCATTAGCAACTTTTTGAATATTAACCCTTATCGCTCGTATGTCCTTTCTGAGGGGACATTAAAAAATCGAGCCACGCCTTAAGGCGTTCTTCTACAAATGAAATGTTATTTTTCTAAAACGTGTAACTATAGGCTACATTTCGGCTACCGGAAAATATTGACAGAAAGATTTATTTTATGTAATGATGAATTAAAATAAAACAAATTATTACAATTTTTCGGTAGCCAAAAGGCAGTGAGTTGGAAACTATACGTGTGACGTTTTAAAGGAACGCCAAAAGGCGTGTCTTACGGAAAATATGCCGAGCGCAAAGGGTTAACATTTGATTTTTTTTTTTTTTTTTTTACTGAAACAATAGTTTCTAAAATCTCATTTAGACAAGTTAATAAACGAAAAATGATTGCACGCCAAGAAAAATATTCAGCTTTAATTAATGATTATTAATTTCGGTGAACGGGCATTATGGGTTAGGCTGGATTGTTAATTTAAGGCCGATAGGCGTATAGCCCTCCGTGGGGGTCTTTTTAAGGGGTCCTAGCCCATATTTAATCGAGTTTCGGTGAAAATCGCGGAAAATTCCGAACGGCTAGTTTACGATCGCGACCTGGGGTAGGCATCCTGAGTTTAAGGATGCTAAAGTGGGATGGAAACAAAAAGAAGGTTAGGAATAAATACTTCTGCAACTAATAATAACTTTAAAAATGTATGTTTATGCACACCTAATTCATAGTATAAATACGAACACGACACGAATTTAAATTTTATGTTAATGTTAAAAAAAAATCTGTCTAAATGCTGAAAATATTTTACTAAATACAATTTCTAGGTAAAATTAGTTTTTGAAATGGAAGTCAAGAAAATCTCCATGACATTTAATTTGTGTAATAAGTTCGAAAAATGTAATTAAAACTGAATTGCACATTTATTTTTATTTCATTCATTTAAACTAATCTTTATTTTAGTTACAGATAGAAACTAAGTTCATTTATAGTGTCAAAAATACTCATAATTTAATACAAACACTTTCTCGATAGTTTTAAAAATATTTATTAAATTTTTACGACTTTTTGAACACAATAATGGTTCAGTATTAAATGAAAAGTGATATATATGTATATATTTTATGTGCATTTAAAAAAAAAAAAAAAATTGGAATAACAATTTATAATGTTCTAATTTAAAGATTAATTCAGATTTTTTATGTTCTCTTTTTCGCTGTATTGTGTTGAATACATTATTACATTATGCCCTATTCTTTCATTTGTCTATGAAAATTTTTGCAAATCGCCAAAAGAAAAATGTGACCTATTAAAGTTCGACAATGAGATTATTTTTTTAATCTATCCATTACGAATGAAAATGTAAGTTATTATTATAATGAGAACGTCCTCTCGTATAATATAAAGGGATTCCGATTGTATCTATTCAGTTCTATTACAGCTTACGATTGTATCTGTATTATTTATATAAACATTTGCATCCCTTAAAATTTAGGTTAGTAACTTTAGAAATATGATAATAATGTCGCATGCAGAACAAAGAATAATTGTAAAATATATTTGAATAAAAATTAAGAACATTTATATTTTAAGATACATTCACAGCATTTGAAGCCTTTTAAGCATAGTAAAAAACGATTACAAACATAATTTGTTATGAAATAATCATATGCATATACATAACTTCCATTCTTTTTACTACTTTTTCTGAAAATAATTACTTAATTATTTAATTATTAACTAAATGTATCGTTCAAAAATATTTTGCCTGTGTCTACACTTTCATCATTGAACTACCCTTTTCTTAAGAGTTCAATGTTTTCCGATATTTTGCTTTTATTTTTTATACAGGTTTCTTTAGTTTATTGTATATATATCCTCTCTTATGGTAGTATTACTAAAATAATACATAACTGCTCCATTAGTTCATCATTATGCTATAAATGGAAATTATCTAACGTTAAGTATATGCATAGTTCCCAACACTTTAATTTATTCCGGAGCATTTTTAGCCCTGCCTTTATATGATACCACTTTTATTTTAAGAGTAATTTTTTCTTATTTTATTGTAGTTGTATATTAGATAAAGTGGTGCGAAATAAAGTCGTGGCTAAAACACTTCGGAATAAATTAACCCGTTAACGCTCGTCTTTTTAAGTATTGTTCAACGTAAACCCCGCCTATGAGCGTTTCATTTAAATCTTGCATTATTTTACTATAAGTTTTTGTTCTTTAATTTTTATTTTACAAAAGGATAATACATGTAATAATACTGTTACTAACTGATGCATTTAAATGTATAGAACATATGTTACATATATACTAACTTTCAAAGTTACGTCTGTAGGAGGAGTTACAAATACACTAGCGATCTATAAATAGATCACTGGGCGGTAACGGGTTAAAGTGTTGGCAACTGTGTATATGTGCTCTTAAGTCACTTACGTTATGAATAGCTCGGTAGCTATGAATCAAGGGTCGTACTCTCCGTCCTTTTTTCAGGACAGTCTCAGAGATAAGAAATTTTCGTCTTTATTGCCACCATTAATTCCATGCAGAAATACTTCTGGTATATTTATAGCAATGTGTCATGATTATACAGGGTAGATATTATTTTATAAAAAAATTTAAAACTTCTCATCCATGAGAGTGTCCTGAAAAAAAGGGCAGAGAGTACGACCCCTGCTATGAATATGTAAAAAGCTTCAATTTCGATTTTCTTACTACTGAATATTTTAGCGTTCACTAAATTATTTCTTCTGGAAATTGCTAAACTATTTTCAAAAATGGCTATTTCATACGTGCCAAGTCTCCCGTTTTTCAAGGGAGACTTCAAACCGGAATTTTTTTATAGTTGTTTGCCGTAATATTAATCGTCGAAAATATAATAACATATTCCATTTAAAATTACTGGTGTTAATTCTGATTTAAACGTTAAAATGTTCGCAGCTCTGCTATTTAATAAACTGTTTTCATAATGTGTTTAAAAAAACCAACATTCTTAAATTTTCGAGAAATTTTTGTTTTGAAACATCTATATCAGGGATCGCACTCTCCGCTCTTTTTTTAGGACACTCTCAAAAATAAGAATTTTCTGCTTTTTTTTTGCCACCACTAATTTCATGCAGAAATACGTATAAAAATAATGGTAGCAATTTTATTAAAAAAATTCGGATTCCTGAGAGTGTCCTGAAAAAAAGGGTGGAGAGTACGACCCCTGACCTATATGCTAACACGATTACGTTCAAACAGAAATTAATAAATGATTTTTTAAGCAAACGTTATAAAAATATTCTCAACAGTTGTGTCAGGTTAACCCTTTAACGTTCACTACTTAATTTATTTTAAAGATTACTAAACTAATTTTAAAAATGGCTTTTAGACACATAGCTGATCATAAATATTTAAAAAATAAAAAATTAGCACTGTTCCTTTTCGAGAAATATTCGGTTTGAAACATCTGTAAGTAAACCTTATTAAATTCAAATAATATTTAATTTAATAAATAAATCGCTTTATAAGTGAACATTATAGACAATAAAAACTCGTAAAAGTTGCATAGATCCCAACATTTCAATTTATTTCGGAGTATTTTAACTCTTTGCGGCGCAAGGTAATTCGGTTCATTTAAATTATACTGCCACCGGAATTTACGAACATAATTAAAATACAAGAAATTAAAATTTTCACGTAAAAAAGGGGCCTTTTCTGCTATGTTATAAATGTAAATTTTTGCTAAAAAATTTCTGGGTTAAGTTTTTCAACTTGAGAATTAAAATTAGGTGTTCCATCAGCGGGAACACTGCGACTGAAAGGGTTAAAATAATAGCACGGCTCTTCATTAGGTAAAAAAAACTAGGCACGAGTGTATCATTAAAGCAGCAACTACTTACTCGCGGCTATTCAAAAATAAATAAATAAATAAATAAATAAATAAAATAATGCGACTTCTGCGTTTGGCTACATCTGGTTAAATTTTGGAATAATGCTGGTATCTACTGAACAGAGAAGAACGAAAAGTTTTAAAATCAGTTAAAAGATTGATAAAAAATGTTAAATATTTGGTTTCACTACGAAACCGATAAAGGTTAAGGCGATGGTTGACTTTCAAAATAAAAAACATTAATTATAAATCTATTACTGGAAAAAGTTATAGTTTCATATAGTCTTATTTAGAGATGAAAAATTCCATATTAAAATTAACATTCACTTTATAATTAATTAATTGTTAAATTTTAAAGTGTTTTCTTATAGTTGAAATTTGTATTATACGGCTTTATTTTCATTTTTTTTTTTTTTTTTTAATCGAGTCTCTTCTCTTTACAAAAAACATTTTGTAAATTAACTGAAGGAAAAGAGTAATTTGTATGGTGATAATGAGACTTTTCTTAAACTAATAAGATTCATCATGAATCTATTCTGTGTATAATATAAGAGATAGTAGAATTAGCGATTATATCCATAAGTTTAACCTGTTCACCGGGATTATTTAAAAAAAATTAGGTTAATATGTAGCAAAAAGGTTCTGTTGTATGTAGTAAACCGCATAATTTTCAAGTCTATAACGAATAGAGAAATGAAAGAAAAAATAAGAACATGTTTTCAGGCAAAAATTGTTTGCATTAATTTCGAATAATTTGGCTTTTATTAAGACTTTTTATATGAATATTTTATGTTTTATTAAAGGCTTCAGTTCTTATTTAAAGATGATCATGTTTGGAAAAGAATATTTTTAGTGCTAGATGAAAATTTGAAACTGTTTTCTATTAGCTTACTTTTCTAAATTAATTAAAATTTTCTCTTGTTTCTTATAAACGTAATATAGTATAAAAGTATATTTGCATTCTTAGTTGAAAAAATGTTTCACTAGTAACTGAGAGGTTCCGCTGCCGAAACTGGTAGATGGGGTATACAGGGTTGGAAACTAGTCGCGCTTTAAATTTAAGGGAGAATATCAAGTTTTTGAAATAGTCATTTATATATTATGTTATAAAATATAATGTCATAAAGTAACTACAAAGTTCTATTAATTAATGTGCTTGATTTCCGTTTCGAATACTTTTTTAAATAGATGTCGCTGTCGTTGAATTTTTAACTCAATCTAAAAATATTTTGCAGCAACCCACATAAAACTAAAGTGTAGTATAATTTTTTAAATAACCACATGTAAGAATAATGTATTTGAATTTTTTGACGAATTAAATAAATAAAAATATGTTACAGAATCGCAATTAATTAAAAAAGAATGTTGTTTGTATGAGAAATATATAAAAAAATCATGACACAGTAATACGAATAATGAATTCGATTTTTCGACCGGGCATTTTTGTGACCCATTTCCTTATGTGAGAGATATAATGTTTGTTTTTAAAATATAAACATTTAGTATAAAAATCATAATTTATTTCAACAGGATTATACTGAGGAAATCTTTAACTAGTAAATATTCAAGCCTTTTAAAGTCTTAATGTTTATTGGTTTTGTATTAAAACCAGACTTTTAACATTTTTTTAAGTAATAATTTTTCAATAATTTTTCTTGGTTTAACTGAATTTTTGTTCCTTCTCTGTTCAGTAACCCTACTGCAAAATTCATCAAATGATGCTTTTGAGGAAGCATATACAGAAGTCACTTTAAATTTCTTAGTAAGCACGAGTGCATCTTGCTGCTTAGTTGATGCATTCATGCTTCGTTTTTTCACCTGATGAAGGATTAAACTAAATATTTCGACCTGAAACAAATGTTATGAAATTTTGCAATTTTTAGTTCTATTTACAAAGTTAATTATTTATTAAATAATTTCTTACTTGAATTTAATCAGATAAATTTATAGAGATATTTCAAATCAAAACTTTCTCAAAAATTAAAAATGGTAGCAATTTTTTTTTTTCTTTTTTTACATATTTATAATCAGCTATGTGTCTACTAGCCATTTTTGAAAATAATTCAGCATTTTTCAAAAGAAAATATATAGTGAACATTAAAGGGTTAAACTTTATTATAATTTACCCGGAATCAACATGTTAACTAACTTTTTGCACATAGATTTGTAAATAACAGAATACCAATTTGCACATATACGTATATTATACATGTATATAAAGGGTTCAGTGGTGTTATTACGACCACCGTCTATCTCAAACGCCAACAACCCAGGGCCAATGAAATACCGATACTTGCGGCTAGTGGCATGAAGAATAGAAAAGTTGGATTCGTAAGACAATTTTTAATCGATTCTTTGTAGCTGGGATGGGTAAAACGTATTATTTATTTGACTTGCAAAAGGGGATAATCATTGGTTTACGTGCCAAAGTTAACAGTATTTCGAAACTCTACTGTTTATGAACTATTCACGTGGTGCTGTGGTAAAAGTTACCGTATCTGGAATAACAGCACCATTGAAAATGAATGCCATAAAAATTGTCGGCGTACTACATTTCACTGATATAAAAGGCAAACGTCCCATGCAATGGTTAGTGAAGATTGACCAATCTGCTACACTTGAGCAAATGATGTGTCAAATTAAACAGGGGCCTCTTTGACATATGTCTAAAAATACAGTATAACAATTTTGTTACGCATGAAACACCGTACGCATGATCACTGCACTCATGCTGACAAAATTGCATCGGCAACAACAGCATTAATTAACCCTACAATACCAGGAGTGAATTGTTACTGATTGTCGAAGAGTTGCTTTTTCCAACAAGTCAGTTTCTCTGTTGCATTGAACGGATAGACGTTCACGTGTCCGGCAAGAAATTTCAGAAAATAAACACCCTACAACCATTGCTGGAAGAATACAGTTTGGTGATGGTAGTGTTAGGGTGTGGGGAATATTTTCATGGCATTGCCTGGGTTCTCTTACACTTTTAGAAGGCACATCCAGCGGTTTGATTTATGTAAACATTACTGATGAACATATACAATCATACTGACTGTTTTTACTAAGAAAGATGGGACCTTTCAGCGAGATAGCGTCTTACTTCAGAATTGCCCCTGATTGGTTTGTGGGGTACAGAGAAGAATTTCAGGTACTCTGCTGACAGATAAACTCGTTAGATCTGTATCGAATAGAATATTTTTGAAAAAATCTCAAACGAAAATCTTAGTACGGAAACTCCACCATCAATTTCACTACAGCTTTTCGACATTTTGGAAGGCTCCAGAAATCCGTCTCTACTTTTTGAAATCCATCTTTTTGACTCGCTCCCATGTCGCATACCTACTGTCCGTGTTGCAAAAAAGCGATTGCTCTCGATATTAGCAGATGGTAATAATAATGTGACTGGATCATATATATGTATATGTATATCTGTCTATCTATATATGTATACATAATGGTAAAAATGGTAGATAAACAGGATGGAAACAATTAAAGGGAGTCTTTTCAGATCGTTCTAGCATCTGTTCTAAATCGGAGTTTCATGAAATTTGATGTATATGTAATATAAAACACGAGAAAAATATTTTTTGATTAAAATTTATTAATTCAAATATTGATTACTAAGTGAAATTAGGGTAACTTTCCAGGAAAAAGTATGCACGCACACCAGAATTAAAAATAAATATATATTAATTTTCAAAAGTAATTTTATAACTAAATAAATACAAATTGACTTAAAATATTTTGGAACTTGGAAGTATCTGTGGCTACGCATATTTTTCTGTATAATAACATGAGAAAAAAAATTCCGTGTATATACAATTTTTATATATAAATTTATTATCTATAAAACTGTTAAAAAATTCTATATAAGTGTATAATCAACATTGCAAAAACTCGTTTATTTCTTTGTAAAAAGTTTATGGGTAATATTCTTTCTTGGTGAGCAAAATTTGAACGTATTCTTTAATTAAAAAAAAAAAAAAAACATTTTCCCATTGTAAGCGAAATTTATAAATGAAGTTTTATCAATATCAGATAGGTTTACTTTAATTATAAACAACCTATATTACATATTATAAGGAGGAGAAACTACCATTTTTTGATATTTATTACCAATATCTAGTTACGTAAAAACGAAAGGTAAAGACATAGCTGCCAACTGTTCCGTATTCAGGATACCGGTATTCTTTTAGGAAATTTTTTATAAGCTTTTAATGCAGTTTTCTATGATTAATTAAAATAAAAATTTCTGTAAAAATGTACTTATCCAAATTACGGAATGGTTAGCAGCTATGGTATATGCATAAGTGCATGACTTACTTTATGGACGTGTTTGACTACTGGAATAATTTTAGGCACTGGTACTGGCTTAGCTATCGGCAAAGGTTTTAGTACTGGAACATGTTTTGGTACAGGATAATGTTTTGGCCATGGCACATAATGTGGAATGGTTATCAGCTTCGGGTGTTCTTTGATGATCACTTTAATAGGACGATAATCCCAGCCATGTCCGTCTGCTAGAGAAAGAGCCAAGCAGGAACACAGGAAGATAAATGTGCTCAATGGAAAAGGCCTCATTATTTTCCTATAGCCTGCAATAAAATTAAGAATACATGTAAGATATAGAATCAAATAATTATATATTTCATACAGAAACTTTAAATGATAACTGCACTGAAATCAATAAACAATTAATATTATCTTAAAAATCTTTAAGAAAAAAATCTCTATGCAAATGTGTATTATTGCATACCAAAACTTTAATATCTGCCAACAGAATATTCCCTTATAAGGTTCCTATATATATGCAGAGCCTGATTAAGGGCACACATTATCTCCGCTCTCACCGGAATATTTTTATAATTATTTCTTACTTCATGTCATAGAAATTCCACGCTTTGACGAGGAAACATTTTTTATAATAAATGAACGGTGTAAAACAATCCAATTTACTCACCGTTATTAGACACCAGAATTCTTTTAAAATAATTTTTAATGAGAATTTTCTGTTTATTATAGGAGGAAAGTATTTGTTAAAAAATAACGGTGTAAGTATAAATAATGTGTGCTTCCCTCTTCATCAGGCTCTGTATATATGAGCTGGCGTATCCGACAATTTTTATCTTAGGGTTGTTACATATATCATGCGAGTCCGTAGATTATCAATCAGTAGCCATTTCAGTCATCACGTGTTACTTGTTAGTTATATTAGTACGACAGGACTCTTTCTTTCAATCTAGCGTTTTGCGTCGTTGCCAATTTATAATGTTCCTCTTCGAAAATGCCTGCCAATATTCAATTTTACCATTTAATTTCTTACTCTATCTTAAAATATTTTGTGAAATCTGAAAAAACTTTTACATTTTTTTTTCACTTCCCATCGGTGAGAATCGAACTCACAATCTTCGAGTTCGTAGTTGTGTACTCTGACCACAGAGCTAACGTGTCTCGGTTGAATACTTCCTGATTATTTAGACTAGTGCTCTCAGATATATTTTTCTTTTTTTGAAAGGGCGTTAAAATACAAATACAAGTAGCCCTGTCGTACTAAATTAAATTCTGTCATAGCCAGAATTTCATCCATAGTTTTATTTTTTATAGTACAACAGGACTATTTCTTTCAGATAGCGATTTTGCGTTGTCACCATTTGTGGAGTGACACTCTAAATTTTCCAAGATGCCCTTTGACATCCAGTTTCAGCATTTAATTTTTTATACTGTCTTAAAATATCTTGTCAAATCTGGAATAACTTTTACATTTTTGCAAACCTACTGTAAAGCTAGAGATTCTTCCTTCACTAAATGTAGAAATCAATTGCTAATCTTGGTATCCGTGATCATCAACATTCATAAATTGGATGTCTTCTGAATGTTTATTGGCAATAGTCTATGAACGCGTATTGATGATGGTTTATGTATATTGTTGGAGATAGCTTCTCATGATATATTGATAGTGTCTTTTGAATATTTGTTTGCTATATCTTCAAATATATATTGATGATAGCTTCTAACTATGTATTGGCGATATCTTTATGAATATTGTATTGATAATAGATTCCGAATCTTAGTTGGCTATAACTTCAGAATATTTATAGAAAATGGTTTCTGAATATTTGTTGGGGTTACCTTTAGGATATGTATGAGTCATATCTTTTGAATATTTGTTGGCTATTTCTTTTGAATACGTATTGATAATAGCTTCTGAAAAGATGGCCATATATTCTTAATATGTGTCGGTAATATCTTCTGAATGGTGAAAGCTTCTAAATATCTACAGGGATGGAACACGGGCGCAGAATTCATACCGGAATCCGTTTAAGAAATTTCTCTACCTATGATATCGTTGATTTAAGAAGTAGAAAATTTTCTTACATTGAGAGTGGTATGAATTCTGCGCCCGTGTTCCATCCCTGTATCTATTATTATTATTTTTAAATATAAGATTGTGATATACATATTAGTCCTGTCGTACTAAATTAAATTCTATCACAGACAGATTTTTTTCTTTTTTTGTAGACTTATTAATGGGATTCCGTCGATAGATTTGACTGATCACGGTAATTCGTTTCACAATGTTCTACGTATGCGCTTTAAAGAGACCTTGTTAGCTGAACTTTTACCCCTTACACGATGGTTTTATCTACCATTTACTAGGAAAATTACCTTGTAGATTTTCGGAAGCCAATATGGTGCGGTACGCAAAATTTATATGTATATGAAGCTTTCTTACTTTTTTGGTGGTAATAATATATTTTTTTTTAAAAGAAAAATGGGAAAAAAAGGGAGAGAGAGTTCAACATCTAAGCAAATAGTATAGGTTACGCAGAGTCGCCAACATTTTAATTTATTATTTTATTTTTTTGTAATCAGGCCTTTCAGCGTTTCTGAAACGTTATGCCCAATTTATTATATCGTCACCCCTATTTTCAAACAATACTTTTTTACATAACGTTTTAGCATTAAAACATTCAAGAATTTTTGACATAGGGGGTTGTTCAGCAAAAATTTGTTGAAATCATTCTAGGGAAAAAATGTTTATATTTCCTTCGGACCTTTCGAAATGAAGAACTTTACTGCAATAAATGCGCCAAGTGGAAAAGCTGGAGTCTCCCGAGACACAAAGATGGCGGCTGATGAGACGACCTGTAATGTTAAAAGTTTTTTTTTTTTCTATTAGATTCAAAAGCTTATGAAATTGTATTTATGGACGGTATGTTAAAGATACTAATAAGGATCAAATATATTTGACACTTTCGCGACCGCTGACGTAGATTCACGTCATCTGAAAATCTGTAACTCCGCCAGTGGGCGTTTCTTTTGCAATTTATGTGTCATTTATTTCTTAAAAATATACACAATATTCATATATGTAGATACAACCAATATACTATGGATATAAATACTTTGATTAGAAAGAGTATAATTATAATGTATATCCATTTGTAATACGAATCTGAATATAGAAAATTTTATTCTGAAATATTGTAACTTTAGAGAATAACGCCCACAGTCGGACCTTACTGTCAAAAAGACAAAAACATGCGGTCGCGAAAGTGTTTTAAATTAATTTAATCTTATTCTGTGGTAAAAGACACTACAAGTAACCGTTTTCGTTCAAGAAAGAGTTTATAGGCTTTATAATGTACTGTCGTTTTTTTTTTTTCTGATTGCTATTTTTCACGATATTTACTTGTATTATTAGCAATTTACATATTATCTCAATAATCTACAGTCAATCGTAGAAAAAATAAAAGCTGATAAAAATAAATACTTTTTTACATTTTTTTTACAAAGTCTTTATTTTTATTTATTAATTTTTACCTCTATATAGCCTTAATACACTAAAGTAGTGTTACAATCCTCCTTACAATAATAAGTGTTATATATATATAATTGTTATTGTTTAGATTTTTAAAAATTCCTTTTAAATAAAAGAAAAAATATATTTGAAATATACTCTTTATTTCTTTTATATTGTAATAAAGCATTTAATACGAGTCATGTTCATGTTGCGAACTTTGTATAATCAATGATACTGTGGCAATTAACGGGCTAAATAAAATGCAATAGCATATCTATAAACTCTTCTATTTTTTCCGGGAATCTCCTTATTAGAAATTTTCATTAAGATTTTTCAATTTACTTAACCGTAGAAAATAAATATGACAGATACTTGTTTAAAAATAGTGGAGAAAAGTCTGATTTTAAAATTTGAATTGTTTCAGTTATGCAATCATAGTAGACAACTTATTTTGGTTACCGGGAAATTTTAAAAGAAATCCTAATTTTATTTAATGAATGAAAATTTTTACGGAAATATGTATAAAAAAATCTGTTCTGTGCATAGCCTTCTAAACTAGATGCCTTGCGCGTGGCTCGGAAACTTGGCAACAGTTCAAGCGGTAGACACCGCCACCTGGTACAGATTGCGCGACTTTTTTATTCAACTGTCACCAATAATTTTAAGAAGTGATATATGATATATATAATCGACGTTTCTTAGATTCTATTCGCCTTTTATGTATATCAAATCCCACTTTAAAACATTTTTGGTGGCTGTTGCATAAAAAAGTCGCGCAGTCTGTACCAGGTGCAGAGCTGCCAACCTAATCCGGCAAATTGTTAGTAACACCCCTTTTTCCACACCGCTTAATTTTTACAGTAATTCTCTTCAAATATATTTACGATGAATTAAGAAAACAAATACTCTAAAAATATATTGGTGTAGAAAAAGGGGCAGTATAAGCAATTTGCCGGATTAGGTTGGCAGCTCTGCAGGTGGCGCTATTTACCGCCAAGATCCCGAGCCACGCGGAATGCATCTAGTATAGGATGCTATGTTCTGTGTATGCAGTAGCATCGAGTTGATATCAAAGATATTAGTAAAACTTTGTTACAGCAGGGATTACAGCATTTCTGAATTTTAACACGCGTCTTCTTGGTACAGTTACTATCAAAGACTAATACAACACTATTAGTCACTTTAATTGCATTAAAAGTTTCAAGAAAAATATCCCTATATAATTAGTGATGGCAATATAATAAAATACAAGTATGAACGATGCGAGCCATTGTTATACAAGTTTCTTTAAAAGCTTTAATAATAATAATAATTATAACTTTTATGAATTTTTAGTGTCTCATACTTATTAATTTATAAATGTTTTCTTTAAATTTTCCATAAAATACGAAGTAATCACTTTATGTAAGATAAATATTTATGGTATCCAACCGTGATGGGTACAACATGATGAATTAGAATATTCACAGTTGACAAATACGAGGAAACACATGTAACGGCTTTCCACGAACTGAGCAACGAGGTATGAAGTATCCACCAAAATTTCCGAAGAGGTCTAGCTTCTGCAGTGACTTCTTTGTGACATCTATATGTTTTCATGCACTAGTGAGCGAGCAACGACTGGCCTGAATTCAACATGCTCTTCATACGTTTAGAAGAAAGTTTAAATATTTCAATTTGTTTTCCTTCTTTTTTAGAAAGTTTGGGCTGTCGATGTGAGACGAAATTACCGTTATTTCTGTTTCATCAGTTCAAATTACTATCTCATCAAGTTAACTAGGCTTTGTTCGCTTTCATCTGCCGCGGAGCATTGCCAATCGCTGAAAGGCAAATTAAGAGTAGGTAAATAAAGATAATTTAGGAATTATTATAATTTTGTTGTCTGTTAGAATTTGCAAATTTAAGAGCAACGGAAACTATTAATATTGTTTTGTATCTTCAAATTCAGGGCGTGAAAAGATTTAAAATGAATTATTTTGCAATTTGCAGAATTACTGTAGATTATAAATTTGGATATTTTGACAATTAGAATACTTTCATAATCTCAATCTTCATCTAGTGAACTAACGCCTAAACCTAAATACATTTTGTTGCTGAGTTTATATTTTCATTATTTTGCACTGATTTTTGAGCATTTTTAATATTTTAAATATTTTCGTTTTTTTTTTTTTTTTTTTCTTTTTTAATTTCTTTTAATACCGTTAAACATTGTTTTTTAATATCCGTAGAATCAGCAGCTGTTACTTTATATCCAGAAAAGGAGTACTTTAAACTTTTGAACATTAGCAGATGCATCTAGTAGTATAGTTTGTGCATTTAGGGATTTAAAATACATTGCTGTTTAAAAGTTTCATTTATATCATATTCGCAGGGTTCACTGTTTGTAGTTTATTCGATATTTGTTACATATATACACTTTAAATAAAATTCGTAATTTGCATGCTATTGCAGATTTAATTTCAGTTTTAAACTCTTTTTCATCGATAAAATAAAAGCTGGATTAGATGAATAAATCGTATACGTATTTCCAGCAGGGCCACCAAGATACGGGAAAAAAAAAAAAAAAGGTTTTATATTTGTAAAAATGAACTCCATATTTTCAGCCTAATGTAATTGAGTAGTAAAGGTCACATAGCACAAATTTAAATATTATTTTAAGGTATTTATAGTCATTTAATGGTTAAAGATTTTGAGGGCTATATTATAATTCTATGGATTAAGTGTAAAGCTTTAATTAACAGGTATCTGACCGAAACTTTTGCTGACGAGCAAAACTATAAACTTTTTTTTACAGTACATATATATATATATATATCACAAACATATTACCTTATTTTGTTAAACCTTATTTTATGATATCATATCAGATATACCAAAATTTATTTCAGGGCACTGTTAGCAGAGTCTGATTAAGGTGGAAGCACACATTATCTCCGATCTCACCGGAATATTTTTACAATTATTTTTTACTTCATGTCATAGAAATTCCAAGCTTTGACGAGGAAATATTTTTTTATAAAAAATGAACGGTGCGAAACAATCCAATTTACTCACCGTTATTAGACACCAGAATTCTTTTAAAATAATTTTTAATGAGAATTTTGTGTTTATTATAGGAGGAAAGTATTTGTTAAAAAATAACGGTGTAAGTATAAATAACTGACTGTTAGTACTCAAGATTTCTTTAAACCACTTTTTTTGACAAGTAATTTCAATTCTATATAATTGCAGTAATAAATTACTGAAAAAATTGCTCTAGATAAAAAGCGGTGTGTAAACTAAGTGTGTACTAACAATACTACGGGAAAAGTTAGAAATATTAGCCTGTTTCTTACATGTGTGACTGAATGTATGTGTGCATAACAATGTATACGGCAAAATGCTCATTAGAAACAAATTCATGTATTTGGAAATGAAAAAAAATTATAAAAAACACATTTTGTATTCTAAATTGTAAGAAAGTATGATGTGGTTCTATAATTCCGATATTTTAAGAGTATCTTTAGAAAATTTTATTTTGTTAAACAGAGATTACTAATACAATTTTCATTAACTATTCTAATATATATTTCATACAATAATATTTAAAAGGTTCATTTAGTAGGCTATTTGATTTGAAATGCCTTTGATGGTTGAGCAATCAGTTTTAGGTCTGGAATTTAAAAGAGGTCACATTTTTGCATTTTTGTTATAAGTCCTTATGAGAAGGCATATGCAATAATTTTACAGTGATCAAACTATAAATGATTCATTGCTTATAAGACGTTGTCTAGAATGAAAATAAGTTTTTAAGGCGTTTTTAACAAAATTTAACCCTTTCAGTGACAAGTAACTCTCCCTCATTTAAAATCAATATCCTCCAGAAATCACCAACAATAGTAAAAGAAAATAAACGAAGTAATTCGTCTAAGTTATAAAAGAAAAATTTTGTAAAAATATTTACGGGGACAGTTTTTGCAATTTGAATTAAAATTTGTAGTTGCTCTATGGAACCACCGCCCCTGAAAGGGATAAAATAACGATAAAGGAGTTTTCCAATTGAATCATGTCTGTTTGGGTAAAACATTGATAAATAAAAGTTTTTTTTTTTTTTCTTTTTCAAAAAAAAAAAAAAAAAAAAAAAAGAAAAGCACGGGCGTAAAAACTTTCTGAAGTTATTTATGTGTTCTTATAATGTATTTTAATGTGTCAAAATTGTCTATTTTTTCTGAGGGAAAGTATAACAATGTCCATTGAGCATTGAGTTTCTTTTGGCTCCGGATACATGAAGGCCAGAAAAAAAAAATATTGAAACAAGGTTTTTTTTTTTTTGTTAGTCTTGTAAAATATATGTAATATACATATATTAAATATGGTTAAATGTAAATTACAGACATACCAATACTCTGGATTATTTCATACCAATATTTCAGGAAAATTTTCTTTCGTTTTTATCAATCACAAAGTTTTTGATAAAGGGAAAATAATCTTTCCAGAAGCACTGGTTTGAAATAATCCGTAGGGTTGTCAGCCGCACTTTAGAATGAAGAAAAACAGCTAAAAACTCCATAGAAATAGCATGGGAAGAAAACAAATCAAAACAAAAAATAAACTCACAATGTCAAGTGTGTTTAAAAAAGAAAAAAAAAAAAAAAAAAAAAAAAAAGGGCTCACACCGGAAGTAATAAAAGGACAAAATTGAGTAGAAAAAGACATCGAAAAAAGCTGCCTGGCGGGTTGGGGCGTTAAGTATAACGTCCAAGGTTAATACGTCTCGCCAATTATGTAAATAACTTTTTAAATCGTTTTTAACAAATTACAAAATATTATCATAAAGGATTTTTTTAATTGAATCATGTCTGTTTGGGTAAAATACTGATGAAATGAAAGTTTTATTTCTTTTTCCAAAGAAACAAGCAAGGGAGTAAAAACTTTCTGAAATTGTTAAAAAGTATCCGATCAAAAATATAACAAATTATTTATGTGTTCTTACAATGTGTCGAAATTGTCTATTTTTTCTGAGAGAAAGAATAGCAATGTCTTTTTTTAAGCATTGAGCTTTCTTTTGCAGGGGTGAAACACGGGGGCAGAACTCATACCACTTTCAATGTAACAAAAATTTTCTATTTCATAAACCGACGATATTATAGGTAGAGAAATTTCTTAACCCTTTGCGGCGCAAGACAATTCGGATCATTTAAATTATACTGCCACTGGAATTCATGAACTAAATTAAACTAAAAGAAATTTTGAATTTTAAGGTTAAAAAACCCGGCCTTTTCTGATGCGTTATAAACGTAAATTTTTGCTAAAAAATTTCCGGGATGAATTTTTGCAGCTGGATCTTAAAGCGAGGACGCCGCGCGTTAAGGGGTTAAACAAATACCGGTATGAGTTTTGCCCCCGTGTTCCATCCCTGCTTTTGGCTCCGGATACAAATACATGTAGGCCAGATTTTTTTTTTTTTTTTTTTTTTTTTTTAAACAAGTTTTTAGAGAGCTACCAAATCTCTGGATTATTTCATACCAATATTTCAGGAAAATTTTCTTTTGTTTTTATCAATCACAAAGTTTTCGATAAGGAGAAAAAAAATCTTTCCAGAAGTACTGGTTTGAAATAATCCAGCTTGAAATTAGTTTGTATGTTAATTTAAAAATATTGAACAGAATATCGAGAATCTTATGAAAGGGAGAGGGAGTTAGAAGTAGAATTCTTAGACAAAATGCCTATATCTGTATCCTTTTAAATTGTTACACAATCTGTTGCCAGTAAATAAATGATCAGAGATGATTTTTTCCATGTCATTATTTTCGAACAATGACGAACTTTATTCGAACTCTATTGATCACAAAAAATTACTATAAAAATACGGTAAATATTTTTGTATAGAAATAATGGTATCAAAACCCCCACAAACTTTCATTCAAGTGGATAACTTAACACTTTCGCGACCGCATGTTTTTGTCTTTTTTACAGTAAGGTCCGCCTGTGGGCGTTATTCTCCGAAGTTAAAATATTTCGGAATAAAATTTTCTATATTCAGATTCATATTACAAATGGATATACATTATAATTATACTCTTTCTAATCAAGTATTTATGTCCATAGTATATTGGTTGTACAAATATGAACATTGTGTATATTTTTCAGAAATAAATGACATATAAATTTCAAAAGAAACACCCACTGGCGGAGTTACAGATTTTCAAATGACGTGATTCTACGTCAGTGGTCGCGAATGTGTTAAATAGAATTGAAGTTAAATTTACTTTTAACTAATAAAATGGCAAACTTCAGAATGTTTCTTGAGAATAATTTTTGAATTAAAATTTTGTGTATGCCTGTAAATCTCTAACATGCTGCATACAAATAAAATGGTTTAGAAATTCAATAACATAACCTAAATGTTCAGAACAAATTTAGAATGAATTTCTTGTTCCCACCATGTTATAGATTTTATCATTGAATAATTGAAAAAAAGAAAGATAATACAATTTTTGTTTCCCACAAAAAATTTTATTTTATATCCGATCGATAACTTAATCTTTTGTGTGATATTGGGACAGATTTATGTGAATGCTGCCACAAAAACTGGTTTTATATTATTACCTCAAGTGCAAGAGTAACAAAGTAACTTTATGTACACACTATCGGAAAGAAATACACCGAAACACTACGTCGAAACAATACGAGAGTATTATTGAAATCTTTATCTATATAAAGCAAGGACAGAATCTCACCGTTGATGATGCGACAGTTACATCTCCGTACCGTCCAAATTGTCACAAGTAGGTCAAGATACGAATGACTGTTTCTAAGAACATACACAACTTACTTTTAATCAATGAGAAACCAAGCGAGAAATCAAAGGAAAAGTTATCTTTATCATATGGACAGGTTTTTCCCAATCAACAGGATTTCATCAAGCCTCGATCAAAATTTCTGCATATGCATCAGAGGCAATGCGATTATGTAAATAGTGATGTATGACTTGTAAAACCTTTTGAAGGATGAAACCGCAGAAGCTTTATAAAGCCGAAGGGAAATTATTCATAATCCTTTAAAGTAGAATGTTTTAATATTATTTCGAAAGGGAAGATATAATTTGTGTCATTTCATTGGTAGTATCTTAAATTGTAACATGCACCATTGATAAAAGATCTAAATTTTTAACCTTGAAAATAAGGAATTCTTAAAAAAATGTATGAATATTTCATTCGTAGCAAAAAAAGGGAGTAAGATAAAATGAATGAATAATAAGAAATTCCTGGCATTTGGAACAGTTAATAACGGGAGAAATGCAAAATTTTCATTTAAACCAATGAAAAAATAGTTTCAAAATTTGAACGCAAAATGTTAATTTATGGTAATAATAATAATAATAAAAAAAAAATGAAAACTATGTTTTTTAATGAAGAAATTGATCAAGTTAAATTCACTAAAAAATTAATATATTTAAATTAAACAATTTACACCGGAAAATATATATAATATTATTTACATAAAAACTTAAGAAGCTTCATGTGGTACAAACAGAGTTCCCAAATTTCATAATTTATTCGAGAGCATTTTTACCGAGCATTGGAGGTCGGCATTGAATGGGTCTAACGATTCTAATGTCACACTAGAGCGATGCAGTGAGCAATAAACAGTCTGGGATTCACCCTTAGAGGTACCATCACATGAAGAAAATAGAAGCATCATCTCTTACAAAAACGGCACTTCTTTCATTAAAGATGTTTGCTTCAGAATTAATCATTTGACTGTTTTAACAGAACAGCTCTCGAGTACTACTTCTGGCACAGAGTCCACTGTTTATTTACTCATTATTTTCAAATAGTAATATTTTCTCACTATTTGTAACGATCAAATAACACGATATTATAATTAAGAAATAGTAGTAGAAATTTTAAATATAAAATATATGGATTTAAAAAAACATAAATAAAATAAATAAATAAATAAATAAATGGTTAAGACGAACATTAAATATTAATGCTGCTCATTAAAATTCATACAGCCCTATGAGTTGTAAAGCAATTATGCAAATAAACTGATACATATTTCTTTGACACTGTGTTCAGTAGTATTTTCCTCGCCTGCACTCTGCCGAGTTGTATACCGACTGCCTACGGCTGCACCTTACGTAGACGCGCTACGCGCTCACAAAAAGAAAAAAAGAAAAAAAAAAAAGATTTTGCACACAAACTCCGGTTAGATTCTCAATGCTTTCAACAGTGTGAAAAATTACCCGTTATCTTGCATCATCGCCGTCGACAGTTTTGCCAGACTATGAGACTTTTTTATTTAGTAGTCACCAATAATTCTGAGAAGTGATATTTGTTATAGGTAATCGATTTTTCTCAAAATTATATTTAAAAATGAATTTGCTTGTCAAAATCTAGCAATACTAGCCGATGATAATTCCGAATCTGGATTTTCACAGCTTACGGCTGTATCTGACTCGGTCGCTCTGCACGACACAATATATTTAATCTGTAAATTAATACACGAAATGACTATACGCTGATTATAAACAATAAGAAAAATTCCTTCCTAATCCAATTTTAATTTAGTAACCAAATCTTATTTTCACCTAGACATTCCCACTTTACGTATAGATACGTTTCTCACTATGAAATACTAATATACTAACAAAAGACTCGTAGATATTGTATTTCTTATTATGCAAAATTAAATGTGGTCTATACGGGAAATGGGGACGATGCTTTTAGGAAATAGGACTGTGATCACCCCCCCCCCCCCAAAAAAAAAAAAAAAAAAAAAAAAAAAAATCAATTTTGATTTTTAGACTTTAGTGGCGATTGTTATTTTAATCTTTATTATCAAATTGACAATTCAATTATTATCAAATTGACAGTTAAATTTTTTAAAGCATATTCTAATTTTATTATTCGTTTGAAAAAAAAAAAAAATATATATATATTTATTTATATATATATATATTTCTTTTATGTTAAAAAATGAGTGTGTAAATCTTTTGTTTCATTTAACATTTAATATTTTGAAGCTATAATGATCAAATTTAACTTTTGGCAGTGCTTTATATCAATTTTATTATTCACGTGTAAATATATTTCTTTTCATGTAAAAAAAGGACTGATGAATTTTTTTTTTTTTTTTTTTTCAGCTTAATATTCAACTTTTTCATATCTATTAAGAAATTTTTAACTAAAATATTGAAGTTTTGAACTAAATATATATTTTTTTTTATTTCAAAATAAATTACAGCCTATAGTACTCAGGGATATCCTAGCTCTTCATTAGTGAAAATTTTTGTTAAATCGGTTCATTAGTTTCCGATATTATATGCAAACAAAATTCACCTGTTTATATAATATTAATATAGATTCTCATTAGGTTGTACATGTCATTTTCAACCGTTTTGCACAAATAATTTTATTTAATAAATTGTAATGTTTTAATTTCGACTGTAAATTTCATTAGTTGGGAGGCAAAGTGCTTATTAGGCAAGCGTTGCGATTTTTGCGGATAGTTAGCGATATGTTTAAAAACTAAGCATTGCAAAACTATTACAACCCACAACGGAGAACTGCTAAGAAATTCCCTTTATATCTAAAAATGTCAGATGGCATGCATTTTTCGAATCACTTTTTTTTTTTCCGTGTCGTATCAAAACTAATTGTTCATAAATAGTAGAGTTAAAAATTTGGGGAGTTCTCAGCTCACTATTTCGATTTTTATGTAATGGTATTTTTTAGAAAAATTATTTATAAGCTTTTGCAGCAGTATTCCAGCATTAAATAAGTTAAAAGGTTCTATAAAAGATATTGCTATCCAATAATCGGAATGGTTGGCAGCTATGCATACATATACTTAGTTCCGTTTGAAATAGCATAATGCTATATACAGTTAAAACGCAACTGAAAGAAATAATTCTGATAGACTATAACGTAAACAAATTTTGTGCGTTTTTTTAAAAAACAAAAAACATTAATATCGTACATTTGACATTTACTTTGACATATATTGAGACCTATAGTTACAATGACTTTCGTCTCGATTGATCCATATTACAACAGTTCACAGAAAGAAGTACACAATATTTTGAAGATGCAACACAACACAAACATCCATGCCCGCACCAGGATTCGAACCTGGGACCAGAAGATTCGGAAGGCAGCGCCCTACCGACCGAACCACCTGGCCGGCATTAATGTTGTAGTTTTCATAAACAAACATATCACGTTGAATAATTTAAAAGAAAACAGAGAAATTAAAAGTAGTATATACCGTATTTTCTATGTATAATCTGTAGGTAAAATAAATTAGTTTTATACCAGAAATTTTATTTATAATAATTTTATTTATTTCCAATGTGTTAATTAATTCCGTAGTATTTTTAGCTCCCCTTTATTTCATACTACTTATTTTTTAAGAGTAAATTATTTATGTTTTTCGAAGTTATATATTGGCGAAATTTTTTCTTTTAATAAAATGGTGCGAAATAGGGGGCGGGGCTAAAAATACTCCGGAATAAATTAAAATGTTGGCATCTATGTTATAGGCACCCGTCTGTTTGATCGAGCAAAACACCGTTTAAAAATATCTTTTCCCTCTGATTGAAATTTATGATGTAAAACTTATTTAGCAAATCAGCGAATTATACGCAGGAAAATACCGTAGATTATCATTTTATCAAGATGCATATGCCACAATTGAAAGCTAGAGTACAGGTAGTCTTATTGAAATTATATATTTTTACATATGTTTTAAAAAATTAAAAGAAAAAGTCGGTTACTATAAAACCAGGGTTGCTAACTTTTATAATTTATTCCGGAGCATTGTTAGCCCTGCCTTTTTCTCATACAAGTAATTCTTAAAGATGATTTTCTTCTTATTTAATCGTTGTCTCATATTGAAGACAAATATTCTACAAAAATACCAATGTGAAAAGAGGGCGGGGCTAAAAATGCTCTAGAATAAATTATAAAAGTTTGCAACTCTATGAAACGTGTGGATTGCATGTAAAATAGTGCGAAACATTTTTGGTAGAAAATATGCTTCTGATTATTTGCAGATACAATACGAATATTAGTAATATTCTTTTAATGTAGAGATGATAAATTGACTTTACATTTTATTTTACTTCATTTAATCGCTTAAACATAGCTGCCATTTACGATATTATGACTGGCATTTTTTCATATATATTTTTTTATAAAATTTTATCGCATTTTGTATGAATAAATAAGAAGAAAAATTCTTAAAAAAAAAAAAAAAAAAAAAATTCAGTGTCAGAAAACCGTTACGGTTGGCATCTACGGCTTAAATACATTTTTTGTTTATGTTAACGTATCTGCCAGCGTATTATCTGCAAGTCATATAAACCAATTAGACATAAGAAATTTTATTTAATGAACAAGGATTAAATTGTTTTAACCCTTTGCGGCGCAAGACAATTTGAAACATTTAAATTATACTGCCGCCGGAATTCATGAACTAAATTAAACTAAAAGAAATTTTAAATTTTAAGGTTGAAAAAACTGACCTTTTCTGATATGTTATCAACGTATATTTTTGCTAAAAAAATTCCGGGATGAATTATTGCAGCCGGATCTTAAATTTTGCGTCCTCGTAGCGAGGACAGCGCGCGTTAAGGGGTATGCATTGACAATTTTCATTTAATAAAATAAAATTTCTGGTGTAAAACGCAGGAATCAAATCTGTCGATTATACTCTATAAAGTGCGGCATTCCACATTACATTTGAATTGTTATTGACTTAAAACAATATATTTGAAATTTAGATTATATGAACCGCCTGAGGTTAATAAAAAAATATTCGTGTAAATTCCCCAAAACTATAATTAGATTCTTATAAGTATTAAAAGAAAGAAAATTTTTCTATTAATTAACGCTGTTAATGCAGTAACTCTAGCTATTTTATACGGAAAAAATAATAATGAAGGTTCCGTGTTATTATATATCAGAAAATTAAAATTTGAGAAAAAATAATATAAGTTTTTAATAGGATATGAATTATAAAAGAAAATCTAATGAATAAATTTATAATAATAGAACTGTAAATAAGATTTAGTATTAAATATAACCTTTAACACATTTATGTTTTTACGATTTCAGAAAATAATAAAAACCAATTAAGTAAACACCATTTAGATATAAAAAGAAAGGAAACTTTATGCTAGCTCATACCATAAATTAAATGATGCATTGTGATAAATGTTTCCAAATTTTGGGATTATTTTATTCACTATACACCACTAAATTTTAATTGTAAAGACTGCACAATTACTTTAAAGAATAATCGTCTATTTTATATATCAAATATTGCTCCTTAAAATTATTGGTGACAATTGAATAAAAAAAGAGCATAAATTTGGTAACACTGATTATGATATATCCAGAATTACCGAAAACACAAGACTTTTTAATAATATGTATGTATTTATATATTTTTAAATTTCAGAACACTTACAATGTTAAAGTAAAAAAAAAAAAAAAAAAAAAGTTCAATAAAAAAAAAAAAAAAGTCTACATTAAAAAAATAATAATATTACTACTTTGAATGTATGATAACGTGTAAAATTATAAATAAATACACAGATAATCATTCAATTACATAAAGCTAATTTAAAATTAAAAGATGACACAAACAAACGATTTAAACAGAAAAATATCTGGCGTGTAACAACTACACGACTTCTTTGTCCACTACTATACATATTACATATTCTATTGGGAAATAGTGTGAGCAGAATACGTAAAATTGATTAACAAATTATACACCTAATAATTTTCCTGTAAGCGCAAACTGATAGATACGTCGTGAAGACATATAAAATATAATTTACACAGCGAATTAATAATAATAATAATAATTAAAAAATATAATCGTTAGAGCTGTTTTGTAAAAAACCCATTTTTTTTAGATTTATAACTGACCTACAAAATCAAGATATCTGTCCGTTTTTCTGTAGTAACCAAACATGTTAAAAGACATCTAAAAAAAATATCTTTAGTTTATTTAACAAATTTAATGAGAATCGTTATAACCGTTTTATAGCTATCGATTTACGGTCCCATCGCCGAGTTACACCAAAATTTTTACACTCATCTGTTCACCGAAAACTAACAATTACATACAAAAGGATATCTGAAAAGGAGTTAATATGGCGAGTTTTAAGAAAATCCGCAGAGATGTTTTTAAAGTAACGCGCTTGCAAAATCTAAAATAAACCTATTTATACAGGAGGTCTGCCAGTTTATTTAACTAACTAACGAATACTCATAAAAGGACATCTAAAAGGGTGTTCATATAGCAACTTTAAAGAAAATCGTTCAAGCCGTTTTCGCGATAAGGGCCTACGATCGTACTTTTTATTTCCGGTTTTTCAAGTCTCACCAAAAACTAGAAAAATCATTTGTATATTAAATTTGTCTTAATTGTGAACTTTCATCATTTCATCTTTATTAGTTTTGAGGATATGATAGAAGATTCCCCCTTACATATACACATACACACTCACTAATTGTTAAAAACATATTTTTGGATTCAAGAGGCCTTAACCCTCTATCTACCGCTTTACGAAACAGACAAAAAAAAAATAAATAAATAAATAAATAAATAAAAATAAAAATAAACATATATATTTTTAAGTTACTTATGAGTATTTTTGAAAGATACATGCATTAAAAATTATTATCATGCCATCATAATAATTAATGAGGATTTTGTGAGGTGGCACTTTAGCCTGTACCACTGATACATAGAGGTCGAAAATGATATTTGAAACTATGTAACCTATTTGAACCTAAACATGTAAAGTATTTACTTTACATGTTTCTTATATTTTTCTAAGATTGATGGGCGATTCTTGAAATAATATAGGAAATAATAATTACATGCGTGAAGATCTTGAAAAATGACTAGCAGAAATAGCGAGAGCACTCTAGAAAATCCTCTCTAGAACAAAAACGGCTACATATAGCGTCTAGTACTTTGTAGTGAGATATATACGATCTAGTCTTATAAATATTTTTGATATTTCTGCGATAAGTTCTTTTTTATATGCTTTTTAAACTAATGATATTTTAAAGTACTGTCGGTAGATAAAGGGTTAAACATACTTGCCCACATCCTAATTAATATTCAGTAGCATCGTTAGCCACACCTTTTACTTCACACCAACATTTTTTTGGAGTAGTATTCTTCCTATTTCATCGTAATTGAATTTGGAGAATATTACTTTTCAAAATTACTGGTGTGAAAAAAGAAAAAAAAAAAAAGAAAGTCGGGGCCAACGATACTACGGAATATTAAGTAGAATAGTTAAAACATGTAAATCCGGAGAAAAGTTGATATCGAGGTTTTCAGCTGAATACAGTACTTCCATTACCTACGGTAGTCGGATAATGACAATAAAAGTATTAAAATCAATTTAACAATTACGATGTTATGTATGATTATGGAATTGTGTAACATGCTTTTATCCAAATCGATTGAAAATTTTTATAGCTTTTAAAGTTTTTAAAAAAGAAAAATCGAAATGATGTTATTGAAGAAAAGCAGGATTAATTTCAAAATAACTGATATTTTCAGAGTACTTAATCTTAAAATTATAAGGTATTTGTTAAATATGTGGGTTACAGTTGTGTAAGAGAAATTTTTAAACTATATTAAGCAAGTATTTGCCATCATAGGTATGATATAATTTAGGTTAGAAGACCTGTTCCTGCTTATAAGGAAAAAGATGTAACTTCATTTTCAGAACAATTCGAAAAATAAAAATAAAATAAAAATTTTTAAATTTTAGAGTTTAATTTAATTTAATTTATTATTATTATTATTATTTTTTTTATCAAATATGAAACTGGAATTTGATTAGATAATGTTGCTCCTTGAAACGGGATGCAGAAGTTATTTAAAATATAAAAAAAATGCTTGTTTTCAAAAAATATTAATAAAATAAAAAAAAAAAAAAAAAAAAAAAAAAGATTGAATATATTTAAATGAAAATTATTTTTGCAAAATGAAAAATTTTAAGTAAAATTTTGGTAAAATTCATAAAGAAGAAAAAAAGAATTACTTTTATGAAAATATTTTAGTAAAAGGTTTCGGTTCAGATTAATAGTAAATAAATATATATAATCATCACTAGTACTGAAGAATGATGTTTCATTCTTCAGTGTTGTCATCTCAATGTTTTCCATTTCTCTTCATTGATGATAAAGGTCCCTATTTTAGTGCTGAGGATGTCCTTTCATATTCAGGGTGTATCCTGAAAGTATCTTGGGTACAAAGGGAACCTTTAAAAAGTTCTGTCCCTACTCCATCACTATATGCTAAAGAAAATTGATAAATGTCCCTACGTGTAAGTCAAACCCATACACAGTAATTCCAAATTTAGGGACTTTTTTAATTCAATTTCCACCACTAAATATTTAATGTAACAACGGTCATTTAATCACTTGCATAAGAGTATAAATTTAGCACCACAGCCCCCTACAGTTCGCAACACGCAATCATTGTAAGAATGATAGTTGATTAGACAGTCGCACAATTCGACAAACATTACAATCATATTTGCCAAACATCTCATTATGAATCGTAACATTTTTAAAACCCGCCTTTTTATTCACACCAGTTTTTTTTTTAGAGTAATTTTAGTCTTATTTAACCGTAACTACATTTGGAGAAATTTACACTAAAAATAAAGTGGTGCAGAAAAAGGGGAGTGATTTTAAGGACGTAACAATGCTACGATAATTAATGAGATGTTTGGCAAGTATGATTACAATTAAAAATTAGAGATGGATATCGAATAAAAAAATATCTCTAAATTGACAACACTGCTTTAAAGAATGATTAGGATAAAATAAATAAATAAGTGCATAGCTGCCAAGTGCAGTATTATTAGATAAAAATATTGAAAATGTATAAAATTTTTCCCTTTTTTAATCATAGAAAATTGCTTTAAAAACGTATAAATTTCCATAATATATGTATATACCGGTATACAATGTACGAATGGCAACTATGTACATTATTTTAAAAATAGATTGTTTTTGTAAATTTTTCATATAAAATTTTTATTTTATTTAAAAAATAATATGGACTAAATTCCGATAGGCTACTTTTTTTTTTTTTTCAATTCATTTCGGCGTATGTATTTTTTTCCATCATGCAAATGCTTTAAATTTTTAGAAAAAAAAAAAAATGAAAACAATGTATTATGCATTTTTTCTTTTGTTGAGTCTTGGAATGTACCGTAATTAGAGCGCAACGAGTAGTTTTTTGAACAATCTTTGCAATTCTTTTCCTTTACGCATCTTTAATATTGCCATAAAGTGATTCAACGTTTTTACAATAACAACTGTTTCTTTTAACCATTTTACAAATGAAAATTTAAAAAGTAATATCAATTAATTTTGTGGGATTTTAAAATAGCTAATGAAAATGAGAAAACTTTATGATTTGTCTCTGTAACTGCAGATCTATTTCTGTGGTTTCTGTCTGTAAACAACTTCACCGATATTATTATTATTATTATTTTTAAAGATTTAAAGAATTACTTTCTTAATAAATTTGGTAATTTTTTTTAATTAAATAATAATGATAATAATACTAATAGTAATGAAAAAATAACAATCTTCTTCTTAAACGACGAACTTGGTTAATGTTTTGAAAACATATAAAACTTATTTTCTACAAACTTTTTATATGATATTTTGATGTATGAGTTATAAATTTTCTTAAATAAAGGGGGAGGGGTAGAAAACTATGGGACGTATCAAACAATAAAAATTTTCACTTTGATAGATGATATATAATACCGTTAGCGAGACTTCAAACCTTTTAACATAAATCTCACACTTAATTCCTGCACAGTGATAATTACAGGAGTAATTATGCTTATATATTTTTTACAAGACAATTGCCAATTTATAATTACACAATTTATAAAATTAGTTTTAACATCAAAACATTTTAAAAGATTTCTAATAAGTTTAATTTTTTCTCAGTGAGAGAATCTAATCTGTTTCTGAATATTTCTAATTCATTCCGGAGCATTATTAATACACTTTTGTTTTTCATGCCACATTTTTCGTAGAGTAATTTTTTCCAATATTTAATTACTATTAAATAAGAAGAAATTTGCTCTTTTAAAAGAATATTACGAAAAAAAGGCGGATACTAGCAATGATCCGGAATATATTAGAAATATTAGCAACTCTGTTTAGCAATGTTAGGGCTCACAGAGTTCCAAAAATTTAGGCGTGTTTTTTTATATTATTACTACTATTTTTAAAAAGAAATTTTTATTGAATGCTCTAATATTATCTTATTATTAAAAAAAAATGGCTGTTCTGAAATAGTGGCGGTAAATTAATAAACATTTAATTAATAAACATTTTAAATTATGTTTTTCTTCAAATTTTGAAATACATATGCGAATTCAAATATTTTCCAATTAATTTATTTTTTGATAAAAACATTTTAAAGGTTGCATGTGCACATTTTTTGAGCTATAAGAGCAATTAATCGATCTAAAAATAAAAGACTCAATTCGATTTCCAAATATTGACAATAAATGAATAAAATAAAATTCAAACATTCATTTTTACATATAAGATGGTAACATTACAAAAGTCATTGTGTTCCTCAAACCCGACCGCAATTAAACTACTGCAATAGTCTATATTTTCCAGAGACAACCCCCCTTCCCTCATAATAATCGTTTATAATATGTTTCCTCGATTAATTAAGCTTTTTTTTTTTTTTTTTTTTTGTTAATGAATGTAGTAGTAAAAGAATATATATTTATATATAAAGCGATTACATTTACACTTTGATATAATGAATTAGAATTATATAATGCACATGGAATTGTAAAGAAAATAAATATGTATGACAATTTTAACGTGTTTAGTTTAACCCTTTGCACTCGGCATATTTCCCGTAAGACACGCCTTTTGGCGTTCCTTTAAAACGTCACACGTATAGTTTCCAACTTACTACCTTTAGGCTACCGAAAAATTGTAATAATTTGTTTTATTTTACTTCATCATTAAATAAAATAAATCTTTCTGTTAAAGGTTTCCGGTAGCCGAAAGGTAGCCTATTGTTACACGTTTTAGAAAAAATAATATTTCATTTGCAGATGAACACCTTAAGGCGTGGCTCGATTTTTTAATGTCCCCTCAGAAGTGACATACGAGTGATAAGGGTTAATCTTGCTGTGTTTTTGCGAGAGCCAGATTAGGGCCGGGGCACACTCTCACCATAATTTTTTGACAACAATGTTTTACTTACTTATTAATGCAAAAATTCCACGCTTTAATTAAAATTTATTATTATAAGAAATTAATAATTTCGGAAAATCTAATTTAACCTTTTGCCGGTCCTAACGCTCTAAAGAGCTCTAAATAGTGTTGCGAAATTTAGGTATTTTTTAATTCAATAATCACCAATAATTTTGAGATGTGATATTTGATAAATATAATGGACGAATAACTTTCAAAGTGATTAGGAACCGTTGAAGTTCAAATTTAGTGGTGGATATGGAATAAAAAGTTTCTAAAGAACACTGACCAGAGGAGAGAAATTAAATTGCATCGACAAAGGGTTAAACAGCACTGTTAAAAAAATTCTCGTTATTTTGACGTAGAACTCCTGTTTATTATAGGATGAAAGTAATTCTTAAAAAGTAATGGTGAGAATCTGTCGCAGTTTTAATCAGCCACTGGCTTCCGCCACCACTCCTCCTCAAAAAGTTTTATATAGTTACTTTTTAAATGAAAATTTAATATTGTAAGCAAAATATTATTTTATATATTTTCCAGAAAGTACAATTTGTGACAAAGATTATTATTATTATTATTATTATTACTTTTCGTTTTCATAAAAAAAAAAAAAATAAAAATGAATAGACTAGTTTGCGCTGATTAACCACTTATACAAAGGCTGCGCACTGGTGCCTCTTTGGCACCCCTATTTACTAATGATGTTTTGCCCTTTATTTAAATGCAGAAACTTATAATATTTTGTATTATAAAATATGAAAATAACGGGGAAGTGTCAACGTAGGGTTACCAAAATTGTACATATTTCAGACTTATTTTACATTATACGTTTAAATTGTTCCCGTACAAAGATACCTTTCGCTTTCATTTACGTATCAAACTTTTAATAACTTTTTTAATGTCTTCAAAGGTTTTACAATTTATTTTCAAAATTTTACTTTACTTAGGTACTTTTTGCCGTATGAAAGTCATACAATGCATATTATACAAAAGAAAAAATCGTTTATAATAAAAGCAGCAAAATATTTTTTAAAAAAGTAAATAGGCTTAACACAGTGAAAATTTTTATGAAATTTTCACTCCCATTAAATTAAAAAACCTCATGCATGTTTAAATTTTTTCTTTAAAGAAAACAATGCTGGTATACATTGAATATAATTTTTTAGAAAATGAAAGATGTTAGTAGTATTATAAAACATTAACAAACTAGGGTAAAACAAAAATCTTCCGTTATTTAAAATATAGGTCTGGAAACCCTCTCCTACCTCTACTTACATTCCATTGCTTAACCCTTTCAGTCGCAGTGTTCCCGCTGATGGAACACCTAATTTTAATTCTCAAGTGCAAAAACTCATCCCTGAAATTTTTTAGCAGAAATTTACATTTATAACATAGCAGAAAAGGCTCTATTTTTAACGTGAAAATTTAAAATTTGTTCTATTTTAATTATGTTCGTAAATTCCGGTGGCAGTGTAATTTAAATGATCCGAATTGCCTTGCGCCGCAAAGGGTTAAAATACTCCGGAATAAATTGAAATGTTGGGATCTATGTAGCTTTTACGAGTTTTTGTTGTCGATAATGTTTACTTATAAAGTGATTTATTTATTAAATTAAATATTATTTGAATTTAATAAGGTTTACTTACAGATGTTTCAAACCGAAAATTTCTCGAAAAGGAACAATGCTAATTTTTTATTTTTTAAATATTTATGATCATCTATGTGTCTAAAAGCCATTTTTAAAATTAGTTTAGTAATTTTTAAAATAAATTAAGTAGTGAACCTTAAAGGGTTAAATAAAAGCATTAAACGCATATATAGTACATACAAGCTTTAATGATAAACAAACAGGCAAAATGCCACTAATATACGCAGGTGAGGAAAACAAGTTGCAATCAGTGGAAATTTTACGAAACTAATACCACACAGAAAATCCACTCATTGAAAGAGAAATGAACTGCCATTTAAAAGGAAGAAATCCAGCAAAAAAAGAAAAAAAAAAAAAAAAAAAAAAAAAAAAAAAAGGAAAAATAATTGACCTACATAACAACCCTGCAAGAGAAATCCAAAGTTTCTATCGAATTGGCATCACTCTTAATTTTCTCCTTGACCTTGTCTCTTGTGCATGAATGGTTGTAAAGGGGAAAAACAAACATGCACTTCTTATTTATTTATTTTTTCGCTCTCTTCAAGAGCGTGTTTAAGAAAAGTTTACGAGTATTTCGGGAGAAAGAGCGTTATAATTTTACCTTGATTTATTATATAATTCGAGTGATCAGTCTTCCATGATAACTGATGTATTTTCACTCTTCTCTGATTTATTGTAATACAGATGTCGAGTATTCATGAAGCATTTAATCGTAATATTTGCGTAAATTAGTATTTATGTAGATTAAAGCATACTTGCCAACATCCTAATTAATATTCCGTAGTGTTGTTAGTCCCCCCCCCCTTTTTTTCCACACTTTTTCACACTTTCAAATTTTAGTGTGCTATTCTCCAAATGCAGTTGCGATTTAATAAGAAGAAAAATACTCTAAAAAGATACTGGTGTGAAAAAGAAAGCGGGGGTAAATATTCTACGGAATATTAATTAGTATGTTGGCAATTATGAGTGAAGTAATTTTGCTCATTTAAAGGGGAAATAAAATAGAAATTATGAACAGTGTTAATCCCTTCAGGGGCAATGAATTTAAGTTCATTTAAAATCAATTGCCACCAGAGTCTAAGATCAAGATTAGAAGAAAAGTAATAAATGAATGTTTTCGAGTAAGGTAAAAAAGTAAAATTTTATACAAAATTTCTGGGATGAATTTTTGCAGTTGAAAACTGAAATTAGGTGGTTAAAATATATACCACCGCCCCTGAAAGGGTTAAAAGAGAAGTAATAAGATTTTCCCTCTAAGATATAAAAGTAAAATTTTGTTTAAAAAATTCCAGGGCGAGTTCACATTTTTTTTACTTTTACGGCACCGATTTTTTTTTTTCTTTAAATGTCTATTTTGCCGGCCTCGCCATGTTCCAAAAATTTTAGGGTCATTTTATTATACTGCAGCCACAATTTTAAACCCATACTTTTTTGCTCAATATTTTAACCCCAGCACGTTAACATGTATTTAAAAAATAACTTTTTTAATGACGATAATGGCGACAGTATATAATAAAATTGATTTAAAATCTTAAGAAAGCTGCGAGACCTGATTTTGAGAATAAGAAGTTTATGTTAACTAACACTTTCGCGACCACTGACGTAGATTCACGTCATTTGAAAATCTCTAACTCCACCAGTGGGAGGTTCTCTCACAATTTGTATGTTATTTATTTCTTAAAAATATACCCACAATTCATATTTGTGCTGTCAATATACTATGGATATAAAAGCTTTGATTAGAAAGATTATAAGTATAATGTATATCCATTTGTAATATAAATGTGAATACAGAAAATTATGTTCTGAAATATTGTAACTGGTGAGAATAACGCCCACAGGTGGACCTTACTGTGAAAAAGTTAAAAACATGCAGTCGCGAAAGTGTTAAAAAGTTTTCCCCACAGTTTTTGAAATTCAGCGTGTTTTAAAAGTGTTTAATTTCGACAGACAGATAATTATTATTACACGATTTCCATTAATAACAACAATTTAAAAAATCATTTAGTGTTATTAATTTAATTTTTTAAAAATAAAAGTTTTTTTTTCCTTCCTTATTTTTATTTATTTATTTAAGAATCTAAATACTGGTAAAACATTCAGCTTTATCACCACAGTTGCCAACTTCTATAATTTATTCTACAGTGTTGCCAGTATCCACCCGTTTTTCACATAAATTTTTCTATAAATTAATTTTCTTCTTATTTAATTATATGTTGAAGAAAAATATATTCCAGAGCTGAAAGTTTTTGCCCTTTCCTCAGGGCACCACCAGGAATGAGAAAATTTCTCATTTTTTGGTAACACTACTTTTATACAGAAATCTTTACAATATTTTTATAGTAACGTGTCGTGTTTAAATAGAGATCATTAAAAAAATAGTGGCATAGCTGCCAATATCTTAATTTATTCCGGAGTACTTTTAGCCTCGCCTTTATTTCGCACCACTTTATTTATAGAAAAATATTTTTCAATGCATAGCTTCGATAATATAAGAAAAAATTACTTTTAAAAAATAAGTGGTACGAAATAGAGGCGGGGCTATATATACTCCGGAATAAATTGAAATATTGGTAGCTATGATAGTGGTAGTAAGGAAGATAAAAGTTTCACATTCCTGAAAGCGTCCTGGAAAAAGGATGGAGATTTCGAGCTCTGATATTCTAAAAAGAAAGTGATGTGGGAAAATGGGGGGATACCAGGGGTTGTAGTCTTCACCTTTTTTTCCGGAATGAGAAAGTTTCTCCTTTTTGCTACCACTATTTGTATACAATAATTTCTATAGTATAGTAAATCTCATTAACATGAATGTCAAGGGGGGATTAAAAAATTAAAATGTTAAATTTAAGGAAAAAGAATTGCTTAAAGGGGATCAATTCTTTACTACAAGTGGATTTACATTTGGGGAACAAGATGGGGGTGATTGACTTTATTATTTAAAATTTATATTTTATTTTATTAAAAATTTTTACCATGGCAGAGTTCGCATTCTCAGCCACTTTTTTTAAGAAAACTTTCGGATATGAGAAACAATCGCATTTTTCACAACCATTTTTTTTTTAAATAGAAAAAATTCTGTCTTGTTTAATCGGGACATGAAAATAGCATAAATTTTTTTTCTATATAGTTAGTGGAGGAAAAAAAGTCGGAAATTTTCATATAAGAAAGTGTCCCAAAAAAAGTCGAAGAATGCGATCCCTGCGATAGTGGTGATGATTACGTCTATGAAAATATTTTATTTTTTATTTTTTATTTTTTTATTTTTTTTTCAAATTCTTATTTTACAATTCTACTCGTACTTTTAATTTTTTTCTGTTTTGAAAAAAGAAAAAAAAAAAAAAAAAACTGTTCAGATAGAAAATAAATAAATCAAGGCATATATTTCAACAAAGAAATAAAATATATAAAATAAAATAAAATAAAATATTTGGAAGAACAAAAAAAGTCGGGAAAAAAATGTAAAAAAAAAATACAGTATAATTTGAAATAAATTTAACATCGATCGAAATACAATAACTACAGAGAATAATAAATACATTTCGGTACATAAATTCACCTTGAACTTGATATTTTTTCTGAAACAAAAGATGAAAAGCAGATATGTAGGCCACTACCCACGAAAGGAAAAAAAAATCAAATAAATATCACAAACACAGAAGTTTATCATCGGATAATAGTCACGTAATCCATTTTCGATTTCTGTTGATAATCGATGAAGTATATAATCGGTATCGCACATTGTTCTTCAACTATTATTCTAATATTCAGCGTACTCTTTTTCACGGAATAAAGAAGGACGTTCGTATAATTACAATTAAGGCTTTAATCTTCTAAAACAAGAATTGTTTGTTTTTCGAGATTCTAATTTTAGAGAGAACTTGCGCTATTTTTAAAGAATAGAAGCGAGTAACTGTAATTCCATTCCAAAAAGAATAAGGAATATGAAAGGGTATGGTAGTTTTATTATTTCCATTTCATGATATAATGTCAGACTAATGCTGTTCCAGTTGCACGGCGAATTTACTCAAAAGTGCAAGCCATAAAGCAATTATTTTTAGTTATGTAGAGCGGTTAATGGCCAATGATTTTTTTATCATTATTTTCTCATTGTTTAAGTTTTATCTAACTATTTTATTCTCCTAATCGCTCTTTTACCTTATAGCTCAAGGCTAGCCAACCTGCGGCCCGCCCGGTCCGGCGTGTGAGGTTCTGCGGTCCGTGACAAAATTCAGGTAATTTGTAATTTGACATCTTCGATTAAAACATCTAAAAGTAACAAGTTGTTTCTGACTTTTTAAATGACAACACTGATTGAAGTAATTAAAGAAACAAATATTGCGCTCATTGATGTTAATAAAACATTATCAGATCAATAACTGATTCTTACTACCATACTAATGAATGTATAATAATAAGTTTTTGACTGTTTTATATTTATTTTGGGAATAAAAATATATTTAGTATGCATATTTTTTGTTTTAACCCTTTGTATCCCACCGGGACTTTAAAGTTCCATAAAAAAAATCCCTCAATATAGCCTAAATTTATTACAGGATTTCATTGGAACTTCAAAGTCCTATAGTTTAAGCTTTCCCTATAGTTAAGCTATAGTTTATGCTAAATTTAATATGAGATGTTTCTCATGGAGCAAAGAAATATAATAAAAAAGTTCCAAACTCTTTTTCAAAAAATAAGGTAATTTGGGATATAAAGGGTTAAATCTCACGAGCCCACCGGAAAAGGAATTACTGTAGGGTATATGGTTCATGCTTTTATACAATGCATACCTATGTAAAATATATTTCCAATGCGGTACACCAAGAATTTTGGGTTGTACAGGCATGTTATAGCTGATAATTTTTATCAATAATAAGTTCTAGTGGTTATTAAAATTTCGCCAATAAATTAAAATTTTGGCAAATATGAAATTTGCTTCAGAAGGTTTATTAAAGGTTAGTACATAACGATTTGAAAAAAAATTTCCAAGATATTTTTTGCTAAATATTTATCTAACATTTATATAGTAAAAGCCTGTCTGATTAATAGAATTACTTTATGATTTAATTCAAGGATACACAGAAGAACAAGGTTTAGGAATAACTGCTAACATTCAATTTTTATCAAACTGTGAAAGATCAGGGTTATATGGTCATTTGTTTTGGGAAAAAAATAATAATTTGGAAAGCTGAATATAGTCAGAAATAAATAAATAAATAAATAATGTTTAGAAAAAAGGTGGAAGTATGAATTAGAGAAATAATTATTCCTTTTCTCCTTCCAAATAACCAGAAATTCTAAAAAAAGAGCTAATATAGAACATAAAAAAAAAATCAATATTATCGTCATTATCAAAAGAATGAGGATCTTTCTTTATGAAAAAAGATATCATAGAGATTAAAAAAATATGTTTTGGTTGTTATACATATATACTAGTCATTGATCCATGACCACTTAATAAAATAAACTATTTATGTTGAATATCATTTTTTATTTGCTCAATTACACACATGAAGCATACATAAAACTTTAATTTAACTAACGAAAAATGGTTAAAAAAAAAAAAAAAAAAGATAATATAGAACATTTTAAAATCCTCATCATTGTCAGAAAAAATATATCTTTCTTTATCAGAAATATATTATATACATAAAAGGAAAAATTCTATAATTTGTCATTTATGTACTAACTATCTGTGCATAACCACCAAATTAAGTACTTTATTTATGTTTCATAGATATATTTTTATGTGTTCAATTATAAACATGAAGCATTAATAAAACTTTTTTATTAAAGATGTTTTCCTCAAAAAACTTTCTCCTTATAGCAATATCTTTACATCATATTGCTTTATTAATAGAATAACTTTTGCTAAAGTCAACCGCGTAACATGTGGTTATAAGCAAAACTGCTTAAGAGACCTAAATGCTTGAGACGTTTTGCTTATGGTTATATAAAAAAACATTGAAAACATTTTTCATAAATATTTCTCCCAAACATTTATCATATATTTAGATAGTAAAACCTTATCCCATTATTGGTATTACTTTAGAATGCTATTTTGGAACACCGTTGAACTTAGTCATTGTGTTAGAATAATCGTTATTTACAATTAAACTGTGACAATCACAATTATAATTACTGCTACAACTATAATTAAACTGTGAAGCATTTGAGCACAGTTTCTTTCACAGTCTTTCATTTTACAATTTCAGGAAAGTGAATTATCTAAAAATTTATTTGAAACTAAGCTAACTTACTAACTAAATAAAAATAATAACGATAATAAAATCGGGAAAGAATAGAGAATGGAAAGATGTTGTCAGACAAAAAGAAATTGTGCAGGGGAAAAAAAAAAAAAAAAAAAAAAAAAAAAGGAAACATTTGAATTAGTAAAGTGATTATTCTTCGACCTAAAACGTAAAATAAATAAATGAATAAATAAAAATAGTATCGAACGTTAAAAAAATATCAATGTTATCATCGTTAACATAAAAATAATGATCTTCCTTTATCAAAAAGATATCAGATAGATTGGGGGGGGGGGAAATGCAATTTGTTATTTATATTCTAATTATTTATGGATGATCACCTAATAAAATAAACAGTTTGTGCTGTATAAATACTTTTTTATATTTTTTTTTTTTAACTATATATGAGAAATATTTATATAATCCGTTTATACCTAAAAAATTTTCTAGTTGTAGCAATGTATTTTCTTCATAATGATAACTTTTACCAGAACAGCTAACTTTTAAATTTATTCCGTCTCATTATCAGTACCCGCCTTATTCTCATAACGCTTTTTTAGTAGAGTAATTTCATACTTGCCAACCATCTCATTAATAACCGTACAATTGTTAACGCCCCTTTTTTCACACCACTTATATTTTAGAATAATTCTCTTCAAATACTGTTACGATTAAATAAGAATAAAATTACTCTAAAATCTGACTGGTGTGAATAAAAAGGCGGGTACTAAATATCGTACAGTTCATAATGAGATGGTTGGCAAGTATGTAATTTCCTTTTTTATTTAACCGTAATTACATATTTGAAAAAAAAAATAAAAAAAAATAAAAAAATACTGTTCTAAGAAAGTAGTGTGAAAATAAGGCAGATACTAACAATGCTACAAAATAAATTGAAAAGTTGGCAACTCTGCTTTTGGGCAATTCCATGAAAAATGTAGTCACACATAGAGATAATTCTGTTTTCCACCAATATTTTCTAACAATAATCACTATTCTATTCAATCATAAAAAATCACAGTTAATATGCCATTTAAATTTCTGTATAAGGATACTGGTGGCAAAAATGGAGGAAGTATTATCCTTTTTTGTGACTGATGCATACTTGCCAACATACTCATTAATATTCCGTAGCATTGTTAGCCCCGCCTTCTTTTTCACATAAGTATCTTTTTAGAGTATTTTTCTCCTTATTTAATCGTAATTGCATTTGTAGAATATTACTCTAAAAAGTTACTGGTGTGAGAAAAAGGGTAGGACTAACAAAACTACGGAATATTAATTAGGATGTTGGCAAGTATGCTGATGTTACCTTCTTCTATGGAATCACTCTCTTTTACTAATGCAGGTAAACATGCGGTTGTAAGATTCAGAAGTTTTGTTTGCGGTTACAGCAGACAGCAGTTGAAAACATTTTCCCTAAATATTTTCTCCAAATATTCATCGAGTACTTACATGATAAAACTATATCCGATTATTGGGATTACTTTAAAATGCGATTTTGGGACAGAATAGAAAACAAAATCAGAGTAGGAGTAACTTTTAGCAAACATGCAATCATCATTACACTCTGAAGATTTGGGTTATCCGCAAATTCGTTGAAAAAAAAGATAATCTGGAAATCTTATCGAATGTTGTCAGACAAATAATTTATCCAGCAATACAGGAAAGTACGATTTAGATTAAAAATTACTCTTCTTGAGACATTAAATATGCAAAAAATTGTAAACAACTGAAGTAATGTTATAAAATCATTATTTTATTACCGTTACCATCAGAGCAGTTATCTTTTATTATTAGAATATTAATTACGTAAAAAAAAAAAAAAAAAAAAAAAGAATTGCATCTTATTGTTCATGAAAAATATATAAAGGTATACTATAATAGATACCAATATTTTAATTTATTTCGGATTATTTTTAGCCCTGCCTTTACTTCACACAACTTTATTTTTATAAAAATTTTCTCGAATGTATAACTTCGATAAAATAAGAAAAAAAAAAGTGGAATGAAAAAAAGGCGGGGCTAAAAATACTCCGGAATAAATTAAAATGTTGGCTTCTACGATATTATTTATGCATAAATAATATCTTGTACAATAAATAAAATGATAAAATTTAACATAATGCTTTCGACAAAAGCTCTTAATAAACTTTACAAAGGAAAATATTTACAAAAGTATTAAATACATTGTGTACAGTTTTTGTAAGCAGAATTGTTTAAAGGTTTAAATAATTAAATTGAAGTCATTTTTGTGTATATGCGATAAATAGAATAATATACTGTATCCAAAACGGCGATGCATGAAATTATCATTATTGTTTATATTATATATAAATGTAATATGTTTCAATCCATTAGATTCTTGCTAACTACTCTTTGTTTTTTTTTCCCCAAAATTTTCAGTACCACCAATTCTAAACAATCATCTTCGGATTATTTGTTAGTGAACATTAAAAAAAAATAAAAATAAAAATAAAAGTAATGATGTAAGTTTATGATTCATTTTCTAATTGACGTATTACAGCTTTCTTATTACTTTATATTAATTTTATTTTTACATCGAAGTAAAAAGTTAGTAATGTTAGCACTTTCCAAAATCAAAAATCTGATAGAAGATGAACTATAGCTAAAAATAAAGCATTTAAATATAATGTCATGAAAAAAACATAGCATAGTAGTACTCGTTTTGAGTTATAAAAACACAAGATATGATTTATAAAAAGAATCTTATACATTATGTGTGGTGCTTTTATTTACTTCAGGTATAGAGGTATACTTAACATACAGATTGTGAAAAGAATTGCATAGCAGTGCTTCCTGATGTATGATATATAGACTAAATTTGAAACAGCAAAGCATTTTAGAACATGAATCTTGTCTATATCGTACATGTTATGTTTCCTTTTTCCCCCCTATCGTGCTCTTTACAAAAGAAATAACATAGTATCGTCTTCGGTTGGGTGATATACACCAAAATCGAATCTTCCGAGATTTTATAATAATTATCTTACTTACCAAATAAGGTAGAATTCTATGCCACGGAACCCGAGATACCGCAACCATGCAAATCGAAAAAAAAAAAAAAAAAAAAAAAAAAAAAAAAATCAGTGCACATAGCACCTAATATGAAAATAAATCCAAATCACTGTTAACTGATATAAAAATCCAACAAAAAACTTATGACATTACGAAAATTAATTGAAGAGTTATAAAGCCTACAAAATGTAATAATAACACGAAGACACATCGATAGATAGACATGATAGACTGAAATGGTATTTAGGACTCTCCAGAGCGTTTAAATTAATTAAAAACTGGAAAATTAAAAATAATTTTATTAGCATTTTGTTTTCATCTATAAAAAAGAAAAATATAATATTTCAGAAACACTACATTACACTGTCGTAAAATGTAATAATAAATAAGCCCCCCTCCCCCCTTACAATTAGATTTGATCTCTGACTTTGAGTAAATTTTATCTATTACGTTTGATTTTTGTTTTTCCCTATAGACATAGCTACCAACTTTTTAAATTTATTCCTGAATTTTTTTGGTACCCGTGTAATTTTTTTTACACTGAATTCTTCGTAAACTAATTTTCTTTTTATTTATTCGTAATTATATATTGAAAAATGTTACTCTACAAAGAATACAGCGTGAAAAAAAGGCAGGTATTAAGAACATTCCGGAACTAACAACCCTTTTCCGATCCTACCGCTTTAAAGCGCTCTGAATGTAATTGTCCTCTGCAGGCAAAACACTCGTATTGCAATCTGGATTAATTTATTAAACAAAAACTACCAGAAAAATATTAATAATTTTCTTTTTAAGTAAAAATAAATTGTAATAAATAATAATAAGTTAATGAGTTATCTGATACATTTAATTAGTTGTATTTTAAGCGATACGTACACTTATATATAACAAATGGTATGCGGAATACGTATTTTTGGGGAGTTTTTACTCGACAGGAGTCTGCACTCTTCTTGTCGTGTAATTAATTTAGGTAACAATTATGTACAGTCACCCAAAAAAAAAACGCCACCCCCCCCACCTAATTTTGCCGTAAATTATCGTAGAAACATGCGACTGGTACCAATCAGTTTGTAATAACGTCTAGTTTATAATGTTATAGTTAGATTTTACTTAGGGGGTCGTCTACATATTAAAACTGACATCAACTTCATTTTTTTCAATGGTAACCCCCATTTTTTATAATTTATTTGAATTCTTTGGATCAAATCATCACGGAAAATGGTATAGTTTATATATTTCGCTCAATTTTTCATAGAGTTATAAGCTGTCAAAGTTTGGGGGTGCTAATGTTAAATGAATGTGACAAACATTAAATCATATCTTCCGAAATAATTATGATATTTAAATTCTGTTTTTTTTATTCGTTAGAATGAAGTAACCCAAACATATTCCATGCAAATTTTTGCTAAAAAAACATTTTTTGAATTATGAAAATTATTAGTAAATTCATATTTGAAAAAATTATGAATTATGACCTATGTTAATTTTTGCACGAATAGAACGGGCTTCATCAAAAACATGGGTTTCCAAATTTACAGCTCGTTCCTAACATTATTTTTTGAGTTACAGTGATATTTCACTTTTTATTCCTGTTAGGGGGCCGTCACTTGTTATAATCTGTATCCTCTATAAGTAAATGCTTGTATATAATTTGACGGAAAACTATTTTAATTTACCTTTATGTTATTTTTATTGTTTCCTAAGCAATATTTCGATGTTTATTATACAAATTGGCATATTTTTGTAAAGTTATCACAATGTAGGCGAGGGATTGTGAAAGAATTTCAAAAGAAAAGAAACCCCGCCTCTGATTCGCTGAAACACTATTTAAAAAAAAAGACAAATTTGCATATTCCTATTTTACTCTATATGTGACGCTGGTATGCATAAATCACAATGGTATTTACTACATCGATTATTGAAGACAAAACTTAAATGATTTAATTACAAATATGCAGAATTATTTTGCTTTATATTATAAAGTTTTAGAAAATTTGTGAAAAGGCGTGGCTATTTACATTAAGCCTTAATATGGAAGCGATGTTGCTGTTTTTCGATGCTGCGAAGTTTACAAAATATATTTGTGTTAATATACTATACAGATAGAAGAATAATTATATAATATCAACAAATCTTCTTTAATCAATATGTTTATATACATTACTGTATGGAAATGTTTCTATATGAATATTGTATTTATTTTTAATGAGAGATATAAACACAAAATACTAAAAAAAAAGAAGAAAATGAGTTATAAATTTTTATAAATCAAGCAAAATATATGCATACTTGCCAACCTAACCCGTAACATTGTTAGTTCCCTCCTTGTGTGTACACAATTTAATTTTTAGAGTAATTAACTTCAAATACATTTACGATTAACTCATTGAGCGCCACGCGAATACTTATGGAAATCCCATTCAGGCCACACGTGCTGCTTAGAAGCGTGTTATGTTTATCGAGTTTCAATAAACCCCATTCGGCCTTAACGATATAATCCTATAAAAATCCTATTAAAAAAAAAAAAAAAAAACATGAAGTAAATTTTAAATAAATTGTCAGTAATTACTTAAAACTATGTAAGTTCTGTAGTTTTATATCATATTTTACACTGCCGGCTGACTTGGCCTAAATGGAAAGATCAGTGTCAGCCACCGATGGCTGACACAGCTCTAAAAAGACTGATGTGAAAAAAATGTACGGAAAGGGGCGGGACCAGTAATCTTCCGGGATAGGTTGACAAGAATGTATATACATAGAGCAATGCCAGAAAATGTTCTTTATTTTTCATGAACCAGATGAATGGTACTTTTTTTCTGAATAGTCTATGTATTAAATATAATGCTGCTTTAAATACCCTTTAAATGAAAAGTTTTATTACATAAAGTAATTTTCTGGCACTCTACAGCTCCCAAATGACACACAATACAAAACCCCGCCTTTTTCCAGTGTTTAAAGGGTATTAACGTTTAATATGCTTTATATTCGTTTTGATCTTTCCTTCTCCTCCTTATCTTCTTCTTTTTTCCTTAAAAAAAAAAAAAAAAAAAAAAAAAAAAAGAGTTATGTAACATTTTGACCTTTTCAAGTGAAGATTTAGAGTAAGGGTAGTCAGCCTTTCTACACCCACCGTCAACTTCGGTATCTGTGTTAAAGTGTAGAATTTTAGAACATCCCATTAAGTACTAGGATTTATTATTTTACATATTAATTTGTTACACATTATAAAATATAAAAGCAAAAGAATATCGTGGAGATTTATGTAAAAGTTTTTAATAATGTCATGAAAAAAAAAAAATAATAATAACTAATTAAAAAAATAAATAAATAAAAATAAAAAAATCTGTTTTAATATTTTAAAAAAGTCAATTAAAGAAAATGAAAGTACTGCAGTATCAGAACAAACTCCCATTGTCACTGTGAAACGGCCGTGGGAACCAGGTTGAGTGCCGCCGTTTCAGACAATTATACGGCAGCTTGAGTTAAAATAATTTTGAATTTTCCAACAAATTTAAAACCATTCATCTTTTTTTTTTTTTTTTTGTCTTTTGATAGATATTTTAATATCTATTCAAGCTATTTAATTTTCTTTGTATGAAGTGAACTATCTGATGTTTAATCAATAGAAACCAATAAAAATCTTTTAATTCATAAACTAACTCAGAAAGTTCTGTGAATTAGTCATTTTTTTTATTTTATAATTAACATTGCTGAAATTTTTTTCCGGTGTGAAACTTAATAAAAAATGTATACTGCGTGGTAGATCGTGATTTATATTTTCTAAATGTATAGACGGACCCCTAATACATTTTCACGTGTAACTCTATTTAAAATTGATTTAAGGTATATAAATAGGTATGTTTTTCGAACCGCCTTGATCTCAGAAATCTGAATATGAAGTCAAAAATAGGGGTTGCTATTGAAGAAAATGAAGTTAATGCCAGTTTTAATATGTAGACGACCCCTTAGGCAAAATGTAACTATACCGTTATAAACTAGACGTTATTACAAATCGATCGGTACCAGTCAAATGTTTCTACGATAATTTACGGTGAAATTAGGTGGGGGGGTGGCGTTTTTTTTTTTGGGTGACTGTACATAAATGTATATCTTTTTTATTAGATGTATCATAATTTATATTTACTTGTATCATAATACTACTTTATGCATTCATTTATATCTTAAGTATAATAGTATAAATTTATATCGGGACAGAAGTTACTATAATTTAAAATTGGTGGAGCTCCATCTTCAAATCGTATAAGCATCCACACGCAATGCGTTAATATAAATGTACTTAAAAAAGAAATTTTTTCCGGTGTAAATACTGGATATCGTTATCGTGTTTATAGGTGTAGAAATATGAAAATCATCCACATTGCTAAAAAATAGCATACTAATATAGCCTTTGGGTTTAATTTGATGCAACAAAATTGAATCTGCCAATATTTTATTATATTCACTTTATATGTCAAATATGTGTAAAATTTTGTGTCACACAGATCAAGATATTGCAATTATGCAAATCGTAGAATTTTCAGTGCACAACATTTTTTCTTTTCGTGTACAAGAGAGCAAATTGCAACAATTCATAACATTACTCTACCATAAAATGAAGTAAATAAGTGCTTTATTTTGCTACAATTAGTTTTGACGTCTGAATAAAAAAAAAAAAAAAAAAAAGTAAAAAAAAGAAAGAAAGAAAGAAGTTTGTGTTTTTTATACATTTTTTACGCATCAACGTTTAAATTATCCACTTATGAATGAAATTTAAAACATTATCCGTTCAGTTTCATTAGACGGTCACGCTCTTCTGAAAATTGCATTCCGTTAAACATATTCAGAAAACATTATCAATGTATAGAAATTGTATGTAGTTTTTGTTTCTAAAAATATACTTTACGCCTTGAAACATTGTTCGTGAACTTCTAAACTTCCTCTTTGTACTTCGAAGTGATGTGTTTTTCTCTTTTCAGTTAAGGAAAATTAAGAGAAACATGTAGAAAAGAAGCAAGAATTCGGCCATTGGACTTTAATGACCCATGCTAGTGAGGGATGACCAGGATGAAATAACGTTTGTACCTTATGAGGTGTTTTTAAATTTTGACTTGTAATCTTTATTTACTTGTTTTCGCTTTTTTTTTTTTTTTTTCTCCTATTTAAAATTTCTTTCTTTTTTTTTTAGTTTTTATTTTATAAAAATTACTTTATTAAGAAAATTTGTTTTTAAATGTAGCAAAATTAGGTATTTGAATTTTTTTACTTTTATTCTTTGTACTTTGTGTTTACTTTTTTACTTTCATTTTTCAACCATTATTAACAAAATAGTGCTTTTGTGCCTAATTCAAATTACCACGTAATGTTTTTTTTTTTTTTTTTTTTTTTTTTTTTTTTTGTAAAAATATAAAATAAAATAAAATAAAGGTATTTATTTATTTATTTTCTTTCGGCTTTATTTTATTTTATTATTTTATTTTTATTTTTATTTTTATTTTTCATATTTATTAATCCCCACGTTTTTTTTTTTAAATGTCGCCTTCTAATTTATCAAAAACACTTTGTTTAAAGTTATTTTAAAATTATAACAAATTTAGTGCCTCCACCTCTACGTCTTTTAAAAATTTTTCTTTGAAAGAAATGCTTTTGTATGTACTAATTAGAAATTTATTTTGTAAAAAATGTAAAAGTATACATTTTCTTTTATATGGGATATGTCCTCATCAATTATTTAAAGTTTTCGTTGAAATAAAATTTAATCTCTGATTATTTTTCTTCTTCTTTTACATGCAGTGGTTATCAGCAGAAGTGCTATTGTATTTTGTTTTTGAAAAAAAAAAAAAAAAAAAAAAAAAAAAAACAAGATTTCGGCCGTTGGACTGTAATGGCCCGCCCTAGCGAGGACTGACCAAGATTAAATAATGCTCATATGAGGTGATTTTTAATTTTAACAAGAAAGCTTAATTTATTATTTTCAATTTCTTAATTACATTTTTATCAGACTATCTTTCTCATTTTTAGTCGTCGTATTTTCTATTTTATCAGGGAAAAAAAAAAATGAAGAATTTGTTTTAACATTATAAAAATTTTTCTCCCTGATTCCCATTTGCCAACATTTTAATTTATTCCGGAGTATTTTTAGTCCCATGTTTATTTCGCACCACTTTATTTATAGAATATTTTTCTCCAATAAATGACTACAATAATATAAGGGAAAAAAAAAAAAAAAAAAAAAAAAAACCTCTTAACACTTTCGCAACCGCTGACATAGATTCACATCATTTGAAAATCTGTAACTCCTCCTTTGGGCGTTTCTTTTGCAGTTTGTATGTTAATTATTTCTTAAGTATGTACCCAATATTCATATTTTTACAATGAAATGTACTATGGATACAAATACTTTGATTACAAAGAATGTAATTAATATGTATATCCATTTGTGATATAAATGTGAATAGAGAAAATTTTGTTCGGAAATACTGTAACTTGGATGAATAACGCCCACAGGGAGTGTTGCCAGATCTGGCGGATTTTTTATTCAATCATCACCAATGATTTTGGGAAGTAACATATGACATATGTAATAGACCATCAATCCGCGAAGTTATTAGCCAAACTTTACAATTAAAAATTATTGGTATGTTGGCAACTCTGCTGAGATCCACCCCCTTATTTTTGTAACTATTTCTCTCTGCAAAGATTTTCTCTTTGTAATGCAAAAATATGAAATGTAAAAGTAATCATTTATTTATTTATTAATTTTAGCTTTATTTGTTTTTATATTTATTGTTAATTTATGTTTTTACTCATTTTAAATCTTGCTTTGAAAGAAAGTAAAATTTGATTGCTTATTTTTCTTCTGTTACTACACGCAGCAGTTATCAGTAAAGAGGGGTTTTGTATTTTATTTCTAAGAAACATTCAGGAAAGAAGCAAGAATTCGGCCACTGGACTGTAATGACCTATGATAGCAAGGAATGACCAGAGTGAAAAAAGGCTTGTATGCAATAAGTTTCTTTTTCTTTTTTTTTTTTCTTTACTTTTCGCGTGTAATTTTTATTTATTTCTTTTTAGTTTTTTGCATTTTTTATAGTTATCTTTTTTTTTTTTTTTCACCGTCTTCTCTTTAATTTTCATCTTTTCTAATTTATAAAAGAGTATTTTGTTTAAAAAATTACTTTAAAAGTTTTTCAAATATAGTCTCTGCTTTTTTTTTTTTACTTTGCAACAATTATCAATTTTTTAATTTTTATATTTCTTTTAATTTTTATTCTTGTTTTCTATTATATCAAACATAGTTTATTAAGAAATTTAATCTAAAAGTGTAATTAATTTTAGTCTCTATTTTTTACTTCGTTTGTATACAACAATTAATAGAAAAAGATATTTAAAATTTTGTGTTATATATGAATATATTTAAATACAAATAATTTTTTTACAAAAAACATTTTTATTTTTGAAATTTATTATTATTGCTATTATTATCATTACTTGTTTGCGTTCTATTTTATTAAAATCTTTTCTCAAGAAATTTGCTTTAAAATAACAACAGTTTACTGTTTCTGATTTTTTTTTCCCCCTGCCATATGTAACAAGTATCAGATTTTCTTCTCTTTTCTTTTTAAACTTTATTTAAAATTTGTTGATAATTTTTTAATGTAAATTTATTTATTTATAAGCTTTAGATTTTTTCTTTTGTAATTTTCATATTTATTATTTATTAAAATGCCCCCTTTTTTTTTATATATAAATTTGCTTTAATAATATGTTTAGTTTATTTTTCTTTTCTTTTTTAAATTTTCTTCTGTATAAAGATTATCAACAATTATCCCACCCTTTAATTTTCTCACAAAAAATAATTTTGTTTTCAGAAAAGACAAAAAAAAAAAAAAAAAAAAAAAAAACTTCGCAAACCTTTATATTACATTTGAGCAATCTAAATCACAGCCAAAAGAGGGGGGGGGGGGTGTTGGCCCCTTTTGCTCTGGTTTTATAATGGGAAAACGAGCAGCGCAAGTTGCGCGAAGTACAACTGGAACTCAGTAATTTCTTTCGACAATAATCTGTTGACTTGAACAGATTTAACTTGAGAAACGTCAGACACACACAACGTGCACGTCACGGAATGTAAAACGCGCAAATTCTCAATCATTTACTTTTATTTATCAACATTATTTCTGGTGTGGAGCATATTTCAACCTTTCTTTTGCACTTTATTTTATTTTATTTTATTTTATAGAATATGAAGGTACCTGTTTATGCTTATTTATTAGTGATTAATCCTTTTTAATAATTTTTTTTTAATAATTACTGTTTTTATTATTTTTATTTTTTTTTCTTTAATTATTATTGTTTCTATTGTGCTGTATTTCATCAACAATATTTTTTTAAATAAGAAATTGGCTTTAAAAGTTATAATAAAATTAGCTTTAGGCTATTTACCTTCCCTTAAATGCATCACTTATCAGAAAGACGTGCTTTTATATTTAACTTGTCTAGATTCTGTGTATTTAAAAAAAAATAAATGTAAGATATACATAAAGATATTGGCATAGGGAACTATACAAATATAAATAAATAGATACAAAAAATAAAACAAAATAAAAATAGAAATAAATAAAATAATAAGAAATAAAAAGATAACGAATAAAGGAAAGATTAATGTTCTATTTAAAGTTTGATTAGTGTACTAAAGGGAATTATGGGTTTTATATTAGAATTTATCGGGACTTAAAAATAGAAAGTTTTTTGCGCACATGATTTCGTAATGGAAATTATTGTACTTCTAACTACACAAGGAGACTTAAATTTATAAATATTTTAAGTGACATGTACAGCAATTAAGATTGCATTTTTAAATTAATGTTTATAAATTTATGCATGCGAAATCAGACCCTCATTTAAAAACAAAACTAACGTAATATTTTCTTTTTTTAGGTGTTGGTCAAAAACAGCATGAAATTTAAACAGGTTTAAACTTAAAATTTACGAATTAAAAACTATGTATATTTATGAAAGAAACAGATAGGCTAAAAAAAAAAAAAAAAAAAAATTAAGCAGGCCTCGCAGCGTTCCTAAAATTTTTCTCCTTACCATTATTTTATTGACACCAGTACCATCAATAAGAAATTTTTTTCCAATAATTTTGACTAATTTGAGGCGGAAATATTATGTTAAAAAGTATTGCTCTAAAATTGTGTTTGCAATATAATAAAATGAGCGTAAATATTTAGGAACGCTGCGAGGCCTGAATTAAGGCATTTATTATTATTATTATTATTATTTATCTAAAAGTTTTTTTTAAGGTATTGGGTAAGAATACTAAAAGCTTTTTTTTAGGGTATTGGTGGATTGAGTATACATGAGTTTTCTTAGGCGGAATGCCCTCCGTACGGCTAATTTTAAGGGATCTTAATCCGTATTTACATAAGTTTTGGAGAAAACGGCAGAAAACTTCGGACGACTAGGTTGACAAACGCAACCTGGTATCGAACCCAGCACTTTCGGTCCACAACTAGTATTTTAGCGAAAACAAGCATTTCAAAGTAGAAATAGCAAAATTTTGTTATCTTAAAAAACAAAATTCATTTTATTTTGTTTTATTATTATTATTATTATTATTATTATTATTATTATTATTATTTTCTATTTAACGATTATTGTCTTAAAATAACAGTGTTTTTTATTAAAAAATCGGTCTTTAAAAAATAAAATATTGCTATCCTGATTTTTGTATAAAGCACTATAAAATAAAAATGAGTATTTTTTGAATTAAAAACCACCAAGCATTACAAGCAAAAACGTATTTTTCTCCAAAATTTCTTTATCTTTTTTTTTTTTTTTTTTAGAAATAATCAATGTCTACTTGCAAAATTAATAGTTAATAATTCAGAACAAGCAAAATATTATTAATAACTAGAAGAAAATTGTTTTCTAGCGTGTATACATTTAAAAAATGCTTCTTCTTAAGAAATAAGAAAAAATTCTTTCGACCGATTTACTCATGTCTGTAACTAGCACGATATGTTACAGTGGTTACGGTTAATATTTATATGCCAGATGATATTAAAATAAATAAGAATAGGTTGAAATAATTAGCTTACAATTATTCTATTTATTTTAATGGAACTTGGCGTCTTTGACTTGGAACTACTAAAGATTTCATGTAAAAGCCAGAGGTGGAAACGTTTTAACTTGTTCCATAGCATTTAGTCCCCGCCTTTTTATCTCACCACTTTATTTATAGAAAATTTTTATTCAATAAGTAATTACAATAAAATGAAGTAAAAACTTTTTTTTTTTTTTTAATGTTTAGGTGTGAAAAAGAAGCGGGTACTAAGAGTGCTACGGAATAAATTAAAATGTTGGCATCTCTGTAAAAACTTATATTTCTATTTAATATTTATAAATTGAACTATATTAGGTGTGTTCAATAAAATATATATCAGACAACAATTTTTATGGGTTTTGATACATTTTTTACAGATTTAAAATCTTTAAATTCTGTTTACTTAGTTTGTATTTTTCATAAAGTCATGTTTTTCTAAATATTAAAACTTCTACAGATGTTTATGTATATATATATATATGTTTAATATAATCTACTTTATAGAATTTGGGATGAATTTTGAAATTTATTGATTAGCTTTAGAAAAAAAAAAATTAAAAATTGCATATGTATGTAAAATTTTGAAAAAAAAAAAAAAAAAAAAAAAAAAAAAAAAAGTGCTTTTTATGAATGTAATTTATGCTTTTAAATGATTTTAAGAGTTATATCTTGTATATACACATAAAAAAGGGAATATTTGCTTGGTATCATAGGAAATTAACATTACATCAACGTTTTATAAATAACATCAAACGCTTTATCTTACAACAAATTAAGCTCAATACCTACAAATAAAAAATATGTACCCATTTATACTTTATCATAAAATTGTACAATCTTTTCTGGGGAGTCACCACTTTAAATCTTAACCATGAACTGATATATAGTGGGATATAACCTAATTCTACAGATTTTTCAAGCACCGAAGTCTATATCATACCTACCAACAATCTAATTAATATTCCGTAATACTGTTAGTTCCCGCCTTTCTTTTCACACCAGTCTTTTTCTGGAGTATTTTTCTTCTGATTTAATCGTAATTATATTTGGAAAAAAATACTTTAAAAATTCAGTGGCGTAGAAAAACGGGCGGGTACTAACAATTTTAAGGAATACTATTTTGGATATTGGCTATATACGTACTTGCCAACATACTAATTAATATTCCGTAGTGTTGTTAATACCCCCCTTTTTTTCACACCAATAAATTTTTATAGTAATAGTCTGCAAATGCACTTACGATTAAATAAGAGGAAAAATACTCTAAAAAGATACCTGTTTGAAAAAGAAGGCGGAACTAACAATACTACGGAATATTAATTAGTATGTTGGCAAGTATAATTAACTCTAAGGAGTGCATGTGCAGTCTACGGGATAGCATGGGATAGCATAACTACTAAATTTTCCCGACTTTCTGGAAGACTTTATGCCTTCCAGAACTTAAGTACCAAATAAGTTATACAGAAATTTTTCTAAAAGTAGGCCCAATATTTTATCAATGCATGTAGCTGCCAACTTTTAAAACTTTTTCCGTAGTATTGTTAGTACCCGCCCTTTTTTCATACCACTTCTTTAGAGCATTTTTCTTCAATATTTAACTTCAATCAGATAAAAGATAATTAATCTATAGAAAGAGTGGTGTGAAAAACTGGCGGGTACTAACAACACTACGGAATAAACTTAAAAAGTTAGCAACTATTTATGCATAATGTTATCAAATAATATTAACAATGTTTTACCTATAAATAATTGTATTCGTGTAAACTAATAACATAATGTTGTGATATAAATTAATTAATCAGGGAAGACGGAATATTTAGATCGTACCTTGTAGTAACCTACACTGACAAATGATCAAGCCGAATTTCCAGGAAGCATATGGATAATGGTTATCCATTTACACTTCATCAACAGGATTCTCACGTATTTGTCTAGTAACCTCAAGCTTATTGTAATAATCACGAAAGAGATCTTTATTGCCGATAATCGCTTTATAAACGTTTTAGCTATAGGCCTCAATATACTTTCACTATTTCATTATTATAGTAAAGTCGTGATGATAGTGATAATTTGTGGAGTATAAACTAAGTGTAAGGTATACATTTGTTTCATAAGTTGTGAATGAATATATTTTTTACTTTAAGCTATTTTATCAAGTTCCAGTCATAATATTGAATGAATGTATTTATTCAGTAGTTTATTCATATGTACGCGTTTATGTTATTTCTATAAACGAATTTGTAGGTACTTGAAAGGAAAGTAATCGAAAAATTTATCTCTAACCTCCTACAACTAGATAATTTGATGCTTGCTTTGGATGTAGTGTTAAAAATAATAATGAGGGGAATGGTGGTGTAAAATTAAGATTAAGTACCTACATTAGCGATAGGGACTTAGGAGGATGGATATGTTCGGCGCGTTGTTTTTCTCGACGATCTCAACCCGTATTCATTTAACCCTTTTAGGGGCGGTGCTTGCATAAGCAACCGCAAATTTTAATTCAAAATTGCAAAAATTATCCCCGAAAATCTTTTACAAAATTTTTCTTGTATAATTTAGACGAACAACTTTATTTATTTCCTGTCTTTTAACATTGTTGGTGATTTCTGGTGGCTGTTGATTTTAAATAAAGAAAATTTGTTCCTGAAAGGGTTAAGTTTTTGGGGAAAAATTTTTCCGAAATATTTGAGCGGCTTGACTGACGAGAGAAATCTGGGTTCGAAATACACCGACTGTGAGCTTTGAGAGAAAAACTTTCTGGTCATTAGTAGAGAAAATTTATGCAGAGAATCGATTAGCATGATTTTACCAAACTGGGATTCTATGAGCTGTTATTTTTTTCAGAGGTTTGATTCCAATAAAACTTAATTTTCTGATTAGATATCAAGGATAGTTTTTCAGTTAAAAATTATATGTTTGAATTAATATATTTCCCTTTTTATAAGAGATAAATTGTAATTGTAGGTATGATTACAAGCATTTCAGACTTTTAATTTTTGCTTTTTGATTCCTTGAATCAATTTTTTGCACAGCTAGCTAATTTGTGACCTCCTTTCACGATATTCGTTAACACACGACTATAGCTAAGAGATGGTGGTGTTAGGGTTAAAGCCAATTGACTATGCTAAGGTTCTAGGTCTAGGTGGTTGGTCTTTCAAGAGGGGTCTTTCTAAAGTGTTCTAGCTCGTAATCACGTGACTTTCATAGAAAACTACGGGAACTTCCAAATTCTATTCCGATGATCATAACCTCTGGTCACACCCGGCACCTTCTGTCCACCAACATTGCGACAGAATCTCTCGGTCACTGGTGGAGCCCTATAAATAGGAAAAAACTCACAGGAAGACCCATTGTATAGATACACTCAACTATCTGTAATTGTCTAAATACAACAAATGATTTTAAAAGTTCGTCAATCATTTTCTGACGCCCTAAAAAATGTATCTTTTGATAACAATTGTTATAGGCTATATTTCTCTGATTGGTTTTATATTTCGTATTGAACCTTCTTTCTCGATTCAAGTTTTGGTTCGAATTATGTTTAAATGGATAATTTATTTTGGTTCATGTCAGGATGATGTTTCTCAAAATTCTTTGTGGGTTTGGTTGTTTTGTAATCTAAAGAAGATTTTCTATGAAACGAGTCAGGTATAAAACGAACAATATGTATACGAAAACAAGAAAAAATTTAATTAGCTTAGATGCAGTAACACGTAGTACTTTTATATTTATATAGAACGAATATGAACACTAGAAACTATTTTGGAAACTTCAAAGAGATAGAAAACTTTTGCACAGATTGTTATGAATTGATTTTTTTTTTTTTTTAATTTCAGTTTTAATATTGTTCACTTTGTTATAGAACAAAATTATCAAACACTTACAGACAGCAAAGCAATGTATCCTGCTGTAAAAAGAACTTCAGCATTGGAATCATAACATTAAATTTAGTTTGTCATGAACACAAAGACAAAAACCTTTCGATAAATTCCAGTTTCTAAAATAAACCCACCTGCATTGAACCACAGAAGTTTATATATTCTATATTACAAACGTACTGTAATGTCTTTTAAATAATATTTGTTAAATACAAATCATTAAAAATAAAACAAAACTGCAAATAAATTTCGAACGATCAAAATGCAAGTTTCAAAACATTATAATCATCCGGAAGCATGATACCGCCTTGTATAACAAATATTTCAGTATTAAATAAAAGAAAAACAAATTTACGCGTACAGTGATAATTTTTCTATATTTGGCTATACCACTAAAAAGCGAAAACATGCAATTTATTTTTAAGACAGCATTTCTGATAAATTATTTTCTGCTGTAGATTATTATTATTATTGCACTTTTCTAATATTTATAAGCATTAGAATTAAAAAAAAAAATCATTTCATTAAAATTAACTTTTCTAGCTGTTAATGAGAAAGATCCGTATCATAACAAATTCTATTACATAAATTTCAACACTTAAAAAAAAAAAAAAAGTATGCGGAAATTTGCAGATAAAACACTTTCTAAAATACAATTACACCTCATTTCTTTATAATAATTATTATTTTACGTTAGGGTTACTGGTTCCAAATACTTTTTTATTTATTAATCATAAGTATTTATAGAGTCTCGTTACCATAATTTATATTCAACCGAAACAAAAGTGAAGATATTATTTAAAATTCTTTTGAAAATTGTTATGAAAACAGAGAAAAAAAATATATATCAAAGGAATAATATTGTATAAATACTTTCTTTATATATTTATTTTTAAGTACTTAAAATTTTTTTTACGGAATAAAAATAAGTGTTTCCTAGGAAAAATATTTGTTTCTTATGATATAATAGAAATACTTTACTATTTAAATTAAATATTTTACAACTAAAAATAAAATATGCATAAGCTAAATATTTTACAAGAAAATGCATTTTTTATCTACACGTTTTAAAGCAATACTGGTTATAATATCACGCTTAAGTCACTAAAATTGAAATTACACAAAAATATAATGTATACAAGGGAATTAAGAAAATAATTGTATAACATGAAAAACATATCTTCAAAATTTAAACAGTAAAAATTCGATAGAAAATTTTCAAACATACACTAAATAATGAAAAATTTCCCAAAACTTTTGAAATATACTTCTAAACCTTCAATAATAATAAATCACATGAAATCGAAAAGAAAAAGAAAAATCAATATTTAAATGCTATATGAATAATATTTTTATTTAAAAAAACATTAAAGGTAGAGAGCTATTATTATTTGCAAATTTTATATATTTTTTTAAATGCATGCAAATTTTGGTTTTAAAGTGGAAAAAAAAAAAAATAAAAACGTATTTAAGTCCAAATGGTTAATAATAATACAAAAGAAAGAAAAAAGAAAAAAAAGAAAAAAAGATTGGTCTTTAACACAAAATAAAAAATTATACTTAACTAACAATCGGAAAAGTAAATTTTTTCAGAAAAAATAAAATAGGAAAAAAAAAAAAAAAAAAGTAAAAAAGTAAATTACTTTACGCCGATTTTTATTTTGGCTCCTTGTATACCAAATGAATTTTTCCAAAATTATGGCAAAATATCCACTGGTAAGCTATGATTCCAAAAGCTTTGAGATACTTTGTATATCCAATGGTCAGTCGTTTCTAAGAATGCACAAACGTCTTGCTTACCTTAATATACTTTTATTGTAAAAAACAGTCGTAAAATAATCGATGTCCCTTCGCAACGCTTTCACAGCACAACAATACACACACCCTCTAAAATCTTCAATATATACCAGCAATCGCCACCAATGGCAAGAACTGACCTATTTAGGAATACGTCATCGAATGTAGGCCAATAATACCAACTCGTCCACCATAGCAGATCTTTAGAGAGAGGAGAGAAAATAAAAGTTTCTTCTTCGCCATCTTGTTTTTCATTTTCATTTCTCTTCACTTCTTTTTTTCTCGAATGAAGAGTTTTCACCGGCATGTTGATATCCAAACAGCCTCAGGTAAGTAACCGATGATGCAAGAGCGTGCGTCCGACATTTTGTTGCCAAGTGGTCAGGAAAAGATACTGGAAAATCCAAAGCTACTTCAAGCAATGCGAGGCATTAGCTTAGGGTTGTAAGCAAACTCAGGCCCCGATCAAGGCAATGTGATACTCAGGTTTCAATACAGTTTGGTGCTTTTCCTCTCCGCAGTTCACCTGCAAAATCGTAAAAAAATAATAAAATAACAGCATGATAAATCTATAACTCTTTTCACATAGAAAAATATTAAAGTGAATACACACACACACACATATAAATATATATATTCACTTTAATATATACAGTCGAACCTCGCTAACGTAAACACTGTTAACGTGAATTACTTTTTACATGAACTGCTTCCCCATTCCCCGTCAAAATCAAGATTAGTTTAGTTATATGAAGGTTAGTTACTGATAGCATGAACAACTGATAACATGAAATTTTTTTTTATCCCCCTTAACCCCTTAACGCGCGGCGTCCTCGCTGCGAGGACGCAAAATTTAAGATCCAGCTGCAAAAATTCATCTCGGAAATTTTTTAGCAAAAATTTACGTTTATAACATATCAGAAAAGGCCGGTTCTTTTAACCTTAAAATTTAAAATTTCTTTTAGTTTAATTTAGTTCATGAATTCCGGTGGCAGTATAATTTAAATGATCTGAATTGTCTTGCGCCGCAAAGTTTTAAGATTCTCGTTAACGAGGTTCGACTGTATATATATAGTCGAACCTTATTAACGTGATCACTGTTAACGAGAATTACTTTTAACAAGAACTGTTTCCATAATCCCCGTCGAAATGAAGATTAATTTAGTTATGTGAAGATTAGTCACTAATAGCATGAACTACTGATAACATGAACAAATTTTTTATCTCCTTCGAGGTTTACGTTAGCGAGGTTTGACTGTATATATCTACTGTTTTGTTGTTGATTTTGAATACATATATGCGGTTTTGATAATTCTGGTGTAGTTTAGGAGTACCTAATGAGAAATTCATGATAAAAATGTGTATAGGTAAACATAATTTTATGATCAAGGATGAAACTTTGATGTCCTTAAAATTTTACTTCTCAGGTCCTTGGACCCACAGTAAACAGACCATGAGCAAATCCTACAAACTGCAAAAGTTTGCAACAATTGTTTTTAGTCGAAGTAATTAAATACAACCCTTAATCTAATCATGCAAATAATTGGCACGAGTTCAAGAGGAAAGCGTCAGCACAGTTTTGAAATTTATAGCATTCCTTATTTATTAATTTTTACAGAAGGTAAGTTGTAAGTCACCGTTGCATGAATTGTACAGATTTCTGCGAGTGTCGAACTTATAGTTATCTTATTGAGACATCAAAGAAAGTCTCCCCCCCCCTTTAAAATTGAATAAATGAGAAATAAAAGTCAGCAGAATAAGATTTCCATCCCCAGATTCTCAGGAAAGGCCAAAATGCATTAACCCCACTATTTTTTACCATGCACTTTTAACTAATTTATTATAGAAATTTTATGCTTTCACTAGGACGTGATCTTTATAAGAAGTCAGTGATATCAGAAAATCGAATTTACACATCGTGAAATAGACACCGATGTGTTATAAAATATAGTAATAATAATAATGATACGGGGAATTTTGATGTTATAAGAAAAAATAATTTTTAAAAATTAATAATTATAGTGGGCCACTTTCAATAATAGTGTTCCGGTATTAATAAGGTCCAGTCTGTATTAAACAGAATTTCGTTATAAGTAAATCAAGATTGCTACGGAGCCGCCTTTTTCCTCTATCTATTTCACTAATAAATTCATATACTACCTCTTACATTACTTGATCGTGAAAATGTTTTACAGAAATTACTATTAAATTTTTCATTTTTAGAAAATACAGACTATAATAACCCTTTAAATATTATATACAATATTTATTAGGGGGACCGGAAAATAATGTTTTGAATTAAAATACTGACATTTGGAAATTTATCCTGGATAAAATTTAAGATATTCTTAGGTAACTTATAAGATGGTTATTTGTAAAGTACCGTGTAAACACTGTTAAACAAAAATTTCCGGTTTCATTTTATTAATTCAAAACGACATTATTTTCCGGTCCCCCTAATACATCTACCAGTTGTATTTTTAACAACTTAAAATAGAATTATTCGTCTTTATCATAAGCTTAATGAATAATTTTGTTAAAAAAAAAAAAAAAAACTTTGATTTTGAGAACTAATGCCACAGAGATACTATTCTTGTATTTAAGCGCGGTGTGTTATTTTGTCACCACTATTTCGGTATAGCATTTTTCAAAACAATGCTATAGCATTAAACATTTCAAGAAAATTAATTTTTTGAAAATAGTGGTGAAAAGTAATAAAATACAAGAAAAATTAAAAGTAGGACCGTTGCGATGTTAAACTGATGTAGCAGGTATCGCACTCTTCCTAAAATTTTACGGTCAGTTTATTATTCAAAACAGTTAGTTAAACAATACATTTTTCATACCTGCCAAATTCCTAATTAATATTCCGTAGGGAATCTAATCCCGCCCTTTTTTTCATACCAGTAAACTTTTAGAGTAATTTTCACCAAATGCAATTGCCATTAAGTATGAAGAAAATATCTTAAAACGATATTGCCGTGAAAAAAAAAAAAAAAAAAAAAAAGGCCTGGCAGTCAGTACTACGGAATATTAATTAAGATGTTGGCAGGTATACTTTTTTACATCATATTTTAGCACTAAAAATTTCAAGAAAAATTTCTTTTCGACGATAGTAGTTACAATATAATATAAAGTCAGTAAATTTTTTGAAAAGCTGCGAGGCCTGATGATGTAAATTCATACTTGCCAACCTAACCCGGAAGATTGCTAGTTTCCGCCTCTTTTTGTACACCACATAATTTTTAGAGTAATTCTCTTCAAATATATTTACGAATTATTAAGAAGAAAAGTACTTTAAAAAAAGACTGGTGGGAAAAAATAGGCGGAAATGGGAGGGACTAACAATCTTCCGGGTTAGGTTGGAAAGTATGTCAGGGATGGAACACGGGCGCAGAATACATACCACTCTCAATGTAAGAAAATTTTCTACTTCTTAAATCAACGATATTATAGGTAGAGAAATTTCTTAAACGGATTCCGGTATGAATTCTGCGCCCGTGTTCCATCCCTGGTATGTAAATTTCACGATTGTTCATTGTTAGAAGTCGCAAAAATAAATAAACTTCTTCGCTGGATAAGGAATATAATACGAAAACAGTGTTTAATTCTTCAAAATTTTAGTCTTCTGAAAAACAAACGGATGACAGTTTTTTGATCCTGCTAGATGTAACATTTACATTTTCTAAATAAGGTTTATTGCCACAATTCTTTAATAGAAACTTCTGATATTATTATTATTATTCAATTTAATATCTTGAAGTTTGTGTTTATAAAAGATTAGTGCAAAATCTCTTGCGAAAAGTGGAATAATTAAAAACTGAGCAGATGTATCATATTTTATCTATTAATTTTATACCCTCATATATGCCCTCATATTTTATACCCTACACCTATGACTAGTAATAAAAAGAATTACTATTGACGATAGAAAACTGACCTCGCGTCATATAGTTTCTTACCGTTCCGATTTTCCAGTATTTATTATTATTATTAAATTATTTTAAGGGCTTACATGGGTTTCAAGACTAGAGTCTCGACGCAGCGCCGGCTCTCTGCGAGAAAGTTGAATGAGTTGCCTTGGCACGCGCGGTACTTCTGAAGGGCTACTATACTTCTAAAGAGCTCACAGGAGCCTAAAGCAGTTACTCTTCACGACTCTACCTTATTCAAGCCCTTATCAGAATAAAAAGATATGATTTAAAATCTTGATTAATGTAATACAACATAAATGTTAAAAGAATGAATATATGTATGTGTATTTGCTAGAAGTAAAACTAATATTAGATTAAAAATACATGGAAACACAGAATAAGTTTAGCATGCAGTTATTTCAGGGTTTCATAACTTCATTTAAGTCTGTGAGTTTAAAATAAAGTATATCTCAGCTAAACGTGAAAGGATCTTCCTTTAATGCAGCTTTGAAAAAAATTATTGTAATTTTAATGTAATGCCTGTTTTCACTTTTCTGTTCAGTTTATTTCCCCTATGTAACTTGTTTGATCCACCCTCTTTTTTTTTTTATTATCTCTGAAACTTTTTATTTCTCTACTCCATTTTTTTTTTTTTTTTTTTTTTTTTTCAAATAGTGCCTGAGGAAAATAATAATAATAAAATACTACAGTATTTTTAAAAATCTTTAAAGTATCTCAAATAAATTAAAAACTATTTTTAAATTTAAAATTGACTACATTAATATGTTCTAAATGATATGTGTAATAAAGCTTAAAAATAAAATATGCTAGAATTAGGATGCATGTCAGAAAAAGAAATTTTGTGGTCCAAAAATATAAAATGGTAGACAAAGATTAAAATGAAAAAAAAAAAAAAAGAGACATATACAAGACGGCATTTTTAATACTCATTTTTATTGCATATTTCAACTCTTTTATGCAAAAATAGCACAAATACTCTAATTTTGAGTTCATCTAAATGCAAACTGTTTATGTATTTCTCTTTTGTTTAATACTAATTCCTGGGAAGGTAAAAAAAATTATTTTTATGACAGTCATTCAGGATAATTTGTTCAAACAAATAAACTATGCAGGCACTTGCAACAAAATGCACAGAAAAACTGATATTGAAATATGAAGAAAAAAGAAAATTCCTCAAATTATCAAAATATGCAACGATTGTTTCAACTTTAATTAATTAAGCATGACTTTTCATCAGACAATATATATATATATATATATATATATAAAAGCAGACAAGTGTGCAGCGTGAAAGCATCAATACCTTGTAGCAACATTCCTACGGAGCCTTTAAAACAAACAATAACATTTAATGGTGATCGTGGAGACGTGAAAAGAGAGTAAAATTTTTGTTTCTAAATGTGAGATTCAGGCCTAAGTGAGATGTCGTCCGACAGCAGTCTTTCTAAGGGGTCCTAGCAAATACTAATGCAAATTTTAGAGAAAACCATAGAAAAGTCACACAGCTAGGTTGACGAGCGTAAATTTGGCTAAAATCTAGCACCTACCGTCTATCACTTTCGAGGGCAGAATCTCTTTACCAGTGTAATGAATTTAGAATTAGAAAATTGTTTGAAAACATAGATTTCAAATTCTAAAATGGATTTTTTAAACTGATACTTTTGTAGTATTGTTTTTTTCCCATTTAAATAAAAAGTATTAAAAAGGTCTTGGCAACAAATTTTCGTCTGTAGTCAGAGATTGACTATTAAGTCATTTAAGTCACGGGAACTGGGCCTCCTGCTGTGGCCACCAAGATAAAGTAATAAGCCACCTTAAAACTACTGCCTACATAAAAATTTGTTGAGATTAATTTTTATATATTTAAAAAAGAAATATTTTAAATAAAATATTTAATAAATTTAAATTGCATAAATTAAATATTTTATTTAAATTTAAATAATAATTTAAATTTAGATAAAATTATTTTTGTTTTAGTATTTAAACATAAAAATAAATATTTTAGACATTTTAAAATTTAATTTTAAATTTTTATAGTAATCTAACTTTTTTATTTTAAATTTATTTTTAAGCTAAGTAAAACATAATAAAATAAACTCTATAATAGATTACATGTAATCTGCAATAGGAAATTCTCTTCCTGGATTTATCATTATGTTGAAGAATAGACAATCTCTTTCCCAAGGTAATGAAAAATCTAAATGTTATACTGTCAGGGGTGGAACACGGGCGCAGAATTCAATGTAAGAAATATTTCTACTTCTTAAATCGACGATATTATAGTTAGAGAAATTTCTTAAACAAATACCGGTATGAATTCTGCGCCCGTGCTCCATCCCTGTACTGTAAATCTAAGTGTTATGTCTGTACATTTCCAATACAATCTCAGGTTCTTTACTTAGTTCGTTCACAATTAATTTGCTGCATTATAAAATAAAAGCCGGAGCTTGATTAAGACCGATGTACGGTTATGCTTAACAATAATTTTTTTCTCGTTTATGACATAAATCTCGTGGATTGATCACAGTTGCCAACATTTTAATTTATTCCCGATCACTTTTAGCCCTACTTTTATTTCATACCATTTTGTTTTTAAGAGTAATTTTTTCTTATTTTATCGTAGTTATATTTTGGAGAAAATTATTCTATAAATAAAGTGGCGCGAAATTAAGGCGGGGCTAAAAATAGTCCGGAATGAATTAAAATGTAGGCATTATGAATTGATTAGGATATGATGTTATAGGAATTTAGTAACATAGTTGCCAACTTTCATGCTTTTAGGCTACCGGAAAAAATTAATAGAAATTTTTATTTTTTAAATCAGAAAAAATTGCTACATAAATAGTTAAAAACAAATTCAATTAAAAATTTACGTTCGCCGAAAAGTGTAAAACTTGGCAAAATCAAATTTACACATCGTTCAATACACATTACTTACAGAGTTGCCATGTTCTTTAATTTATTCCGGAGCACTTTTAGCCTCGCCTTTATTTTACACGACATAATTTATAAAATGATTTTCTATAATAAGTATAAGAAAACAAGAAAAAAAAAAAAAAAAAAAAAAAAATATATATATATCCTTATAAAAAAGTGGTATTAAGAAAGGCAGGGTTAAAAGTGCTCCGGAATAAATTAAAAAATTTGGTAACTCTTCTACTAATTTTTAAAAATAATTGTTTCCTTATTTTAACATGAAAAGTTTGGCTCAATATAAAATATTATGAAATAGTGAAAACAATGTGCTCCGGTCTTTATCAGATTCTGAAAAAAGCAAATATATTCTTCGATTAAATATGTCGGATATTACTACTTACAGAGATTCGGACACGTTAGATATAAAATTACAAAGATATTTAAAAAAAAGAAAAGAAAAGAAAAGTACTGTTAAGGAGTTAACATGTTTCGTACGGACACGCCTGTTTTTAAAAACTGTTTTATCATTTTATATTAATTTTTTATTTTTTTAAACAATGAAATTCTTTCTAAATTTATAAGCTTACTGTATAATAAAAATTGCTTTATAAAATTAAATAGTGGTAGAGAATAATGGTAGAGAAAAATAAGCACCTCATGAACCCTGTGAGTTAATGGAGAAAAGTTTTTTAAACAAATACTTAGAGAGGTTACTGGAGATATTTATTTAATTAAAAATGAAGAAATTAATCAACATCGATTATTTCTGAATAAGAAAGAAAATGGCGACAGTCTTTTTACTTGTACTTTTAGGTTTACAGCCTGAAGTAAACTCCTCACTCTCGTCAGTGGTGCGTTGAACTTTCCCGCGCTTAAACACCGTCCTTGGAGAGAAAGCAGTGTCAGTGTCAAGACTTGAGTTGTTTGGTAATTTATCGTCATGAAAATTGTATCGATAAATTTCATTTCCTTGGGCAGTTTTGTTATTTTTGAAGATATAACTGGACTTGTGAAAGTTATTTTTTTCTTTTGTTAACCCAATGAACTCGAACTAAATCCTTTATTGTCTTTTCATTACGAGCCAGTTTAGGATCCACCTGCGGTTTAAAAATAAAAGTGTTATTTATAGAACTTAATTTCCTCCAATTTTTGATTTAATAAGAAAGGAAAGTATCGCCGAAACATCTTCGATAAATATTATCACGGTTACGATGAATATTATTATAAATTTGTATTCATTCCTCAATTTCAGTATTAATGATGGTAGAGAATTCTACTTTTACTATCTTTCCTGGAGGTGTCCAAGTAAAAGTGAGGGCGTTACTCCCTTTTTTGATTGTTTGTTTCATGAGCAAAATAATCAATTCGTTTAACAATCTGCACGAAACAGGGTCAAGTGTCATAGGCACAGATATATATGGTAAGCTAAAATATTTTCCAGGGTTAGGTGTTAATCAATTATAGCAACAGAGAAAGTGCTAAAAGGCAAGTCTTAAAAAATGCTTATCTAGGAAATGGCATAACTTGTGACCCTTAAAACTCGCCATCACGTGGATTGCATTGTGACTTTAGGATGATTTATATTGTCTGGAGATTCATTGATTTATTAAATGCTGCAGGGAGGAAGAGAGGAGAATAAAAAATTCAACCTAAATAACAATACAGAATCCAGGATGCTATAAATTGGATGTATCATTGCTTTCAGGCTTTCTAATTTTTAAATCATATTTATCACCACTACTTTTTAAAAATAATCTCTCATATTTATTTTCGACGATTAAATAAAATGAGCACAATTAAAAAACATTATCCGGTATCATACTACTTGCCAACCATCTCATTATGAACCGTACAATTTTTAGTATCCGCCTTTTTTTTTCACACCAATAATTTTTTAGAGTAATTTTAGTCTTATTTAATCGTAACAACATTTGCAGAGAATAACTCAAAAAATATAGTGGTGTGAGAAAGGGGGGCGTTAACAATTATACGGTTATTAATAAGATGGTTGGCAAGTATGCGGTATAAAGTCTTCCTTGAGAAACGGGAGACTTTTGGCATCAGCGTTGCCAACCGTAGGATAATACTTGCCTCTAATTTTTAAATCAGGTTTCGAACCAGTATTTTTTTTTACAAAAATATTTCATATTAACCCTTTCAGGGGCGGTGCTTGCATAGTGCAACCAAAAATTTCAATTCAAAATTGCAAAAACTCTCCCTGGAAATTTTTTACAAAATTTTTCTTTTATAACTTAGACGAATAACTTCATTGGTTTCTTGTCTTTTAATATTGTTGGCTATTTCTGGTGGCTGTTGATTTTAAATGAAGAAAATTTGCTTGCCTCTGAAAGGGTTAATTTTCTACGAGTAAATTAACTGAATCATATTATGAAAAATTTCTGGTTTTAAGTCTCTAGTTTAAGTCGGAGACTTGGCAACTATGTGTACGACAATATAGTACGGTTGCCAAAGTTGTGTGACACCTGTGAATGTTGTAATGGCATAAAGTGCACCGAGAAATTAAAATTTTAAAAAAGCAGACAGTGTCCCACAAACCATTTAATGTTAACTCTCAATTTTTCTCAAGTTTACTTACTGCTACATTTTTTTTTTCTAATATTAGAAACTGGCTTTAAACTAGAAATATAATTTAACGAATTATAGTGTGTCTGACTCAAAAGTTCTTAAATTAAAGAGATTGTTAAACTCAAGAGAAAGAAACAAAGTGTAAGTAAAAAGTAAAATTAAGTAACAAAGACTCACAAAGATTTTAGAAAAAAAAAAAAAAAAAAAAAAAAAAAAAAAAATCAGGGCACTACTACGTGCACTTTTAGTTAGTTTTCTGTGTATTTTCTGAATACTTCGAGTTCCAAGAAAAGATTTGCCACTTTTTAATGCTCTTGGAATCAGGTGGACTTATTTTATAAATTGTTCGAAAAAAATTTTTTTTGGCTGTTGCTTCAGATTTGAGTTCTACATACCACAATACAACTTGCTTCTTTTCCTGCGGTAATGCCATGTTTTCGTTTATTCGCTCAGTGCACATGCCCAATGCACGTGCACATTTGTTATACGTGGAAAACAAGATTGTCGAATTCGACAGCTAAGATATATTTTTTAATCGACTATTGAAATTAGGAACATTTGGTTGGGACACACTGTACATTATAAATAATAGTACTACCATATGAAAAATCTTATTGAAAACGCGCTTAGGTCATACAATATATATTATACGGATTTCGTACGGAACCCCCCTTTTCTAGCGCTCTTCTCGAACAATAATTTTTATTTATTTCTTTTGTTTTTCTTTCTTTTTTTGTTTTTTTTTTATCATAAGTCTATTTCATGACAAAAAATTGTTATCCAAAATTCACGCTGAAAGCCTCAACGAAGAAACATGAACCGTATGTGCTACGTGTTAGTAATCATCCAAGTTGTCCATTATCACTCGTTTTCTTCACATTAGACGCCGAACTCGTGTTTGGAAGATTACGGGTTCGATACTAGAACCAGCCAAAGACCGTCGGGTACACTAAGGTGGCCAGTACATGTAAAATCCAACGTGGCCACAATTTCCTCCATGTTCCAGTCCAAATTTATACCTGTGGGGTCGTTGAAGCAGGGAAGTCATCCCCTCTGTGAAGATTAAAATTGTGATGGCATGTCTCCCGTCTACTCTTAGGGATGGTTCCCAGACCGTCGCCAGTTGCAAATAATGTAGCATTAGTGCGACTTAAAATCCCCTCAGCCCCTCAACTCATCGTCACATTAGAAAGTTCAGTTAAACATGGGTTGGCTGAGTGAGAATTTTTCAAATGATTGACATCATTGATAAGATTATTTTAATATCTATCATGTGGGGTCTCTGAATATCACAGCCAAGATTTAATGTAAGAAATTAAATTTTGTTTCAAAATAGATTCTGTGAAAAAAATTTGGAAAGTTACATTTACTACCAGAATATTTAAAAAGTTAAGACCGTGTTAAAAACTGATTTACACAGCACGTCTGTTGTAAAAGTTAATTTTACAACTATTAGACAATTTCGCAACATGCATACAGAATCTGTAGAATTAGAGTTTTCAAAACGTTTTCGAATCTATTTATTTTTTATATTTTTTTCAGTGGGTATTCTGCCGATATTCAGATATAGCAACACCAATTTCTCCGGAACATTTTTAGTCCCCCCCCCCTTCTTTTTATATTTTTTTATTAACATCAACTTGTAGAAACTTTTTAATTTAACAATTATAACGAATTTCTAAGACTGATTTTTGATATACAGTCGAACTTCATTAACGTAAACACACTTAACGTGAATTACTTTTAACACGAACTGTTTCCATATTCCCCTCCAAAATGATTAGTTTCTGAAATAATGATAGCATGAACTACTGATAACACGAACAATTTTTATATTCTTCTTAAGACACATGTTGACGAGGTTCGACTGAATATGATAATCGATTAGACAAACATTACAAATAAAAAGTAGTGGTGGATATTGGCTATGAAAGTTCCTACGAATTGGCAACTATGCCGTACAGTGCTGCTATTTTTTGTATTCACTAGTCACTAACAATTTTGAGAAGTGATATTTGATATACAAAATAGGCGATTAATTTTCGAAGTGATTAGGCAACAGTTATATTTATACTTTAGTGATCTATATTAAGTAAAAAGTTGAAAAATCAGGCAACACTCTGCTGTTGCATTCTACAGCTTTGAAACGAAATATTAAAAATTAACAAAATTAATTTTTTTAAAAATCTTTTTGTAAAAAAATAGAACCGACTCCAAAAAAGAACTACTATTCAAACAACTAAAAATGAAAGAAAATGGAACTGTAAATTGCGCCTAAAAGTATAAAATAATTTCCTTCGCCAAACAACCTATAACACTACAACTAATCATAACTTTTGAAGTCGGCGCAAAATTACATAAAATTTTATTAGTTTTTAAAGGTTTGTTTTGAGATCGGTAGCAACAAATGCTGTTGTCTCGAATGATCCATTTTCATTTTCCTTTATTATTTTATCACTGTATACAATTGGTCCATTAGTAGCATCTACATAGAACAGTGAACATTCTTCACAATGCGGTATTTATGTTTCTACGAAGTTAGAGTTTCCTTTGCAAATTTTGTATAACTTTGATAATTATCATCCTTGATTGCTTTTGAATTTGGCGATCAAAACGTAAGGCAAAAATATACATATATATTGTACAATGTGTTGTTTCACATTCTTGATTACTCTCTTGATATACCTTATCAAAATTATCATGATATCCCAAAGAAATTAAATATGTTTGCCAGATAATTTTGCGATTTTTCTTTCACCAAGTACGTCAGATACCAGTATCTTCGCCAACATTTGCTGCTTACGAAATCTTATTTGTTTTCTTGAATCAAAGTAGATTTCGGTTGCGTTTTGCAAGTAACAATGTAAGACGTGTAATTTGAATAGGATTTGATTTTTGTATTGAATAAAGGTATCAATTTTTATTTAATTTTGCGCCGACTTCAAAAGTTATGATTAATTGTAGTGTTATAGGTTGTTTGGAGAAGGAAATTATTTTATACTTTTAGGAGCAATTTACAGTTCCATTTTCTTTCATTTTTAGTTGTTTGAATAGTAGTTCCTTTTTGGAGTCGGTTCTATATTTTTACAAAAAGATTTTATTTTTCTCTTTTCAGTGAAAACTTATTTATATAACAGAACATCAGAAGACGTCCGACAGAAGTTTAACAAATCACAACTTCCAAGAAAAGTGACATTACTCAAAAAATCGTTTATGTCACTGAAAAATACATGAAATGAACCCAATGTGAACAAAAAAGTTACATCTCCATCGAGAAAGTTATTCGCTCGAAAGACAGTTGTGCCAGTTTTATTCTAGTCAAGTTACTTTTAAGTTGATTTTTCTCAAATGCTGCATTTTTAAGTTGTGTCACTTTTCTTGAATTTATCGGATATGAGCAAAAAACTATCTATTGAACGAACATACGTTAAATTAAAAAGTCGTCTTTAGAAATGTAAAGAACGGATACGCTGTATTCGTAACCGAAAATTCTGTTATGCATATATATTAAACTTTACAGTGAATACTTGTCACCCGCTGCGCTGGGAATTACTCAGCGTAAAGTTCAAACAAAGAGCAAAATATGCATTGCAGCTGACGGACAGAAGTTTCAACATTGATACTTACATACTACTTTTACCAGTGTAGCTGCATGCGTTCAGCAGTTAGAGTAAGAACAGACTTTTTTGAGTATCCTGTAATTTGTTTATATCGTAATGAAATCATAATGAAACCTATTTCAGGCCAAGAAGATTTCGACAAAAAAAAAAAAAAAAAAAAAAAAAAAAATATATATATATATATATATATATATTAAAATTAAATCATCTCTTACGAAGTTATAAGCTAACAAATTTCAACAACAACAACGAGAAACATGGTTTGTATTGAGAACCTCTTCCTTTATGAAGACGGTTTAAAACGTCTATGCGTTAATCGATGTGACCGCTTACAATAACCATACTTTAAATTTTACATAGCATAATTGTCACCTGCTACGCTACAACATATGCAATGTCGTTCAAGTGTGCACAAAATAGGAAATTGTGAACAAAGAAATGCACGTTTTAAGCGTTCTGTTTTTAGCATTAATGTCTAAACTGTCTTTGCGTTCTGCATCTATGGTGCTCTGCAATTTTATAATTCACTTTTTCCCCTGTCTTGAAATGTTCCCGAGCTAGGATCGCTAACTCCACTCTTTTCCACCAGGTGGCGCTTTAGGTGGTTGAATCGCGTAGCACATGTCCACTTTACTATACCTACATACAACTTTTATGACTATTGCTGCAACTGTTCAGCCGTTAAAAGAGTCGGGACTGACTTTTTTGGCACCCTGTATTTTCTTTTGATCGTAAAGATCTTACAATGGGACCTATTTCAGACAAAGACCTTTACAATAAATCAAAAAGTATCAAAATCGGATTATCCGTTCAGAAGTTATGAGCTAACAAGAAAAAAACAACAAGAAAAAAAAAACAAAAAAACAAAAAAACAAAAAAACAAAAAACATACGCTTTGAATTGAGAACCTCCTCCTTTTTGAAGTCGGTTAATTAGAGCATCTCTTTCGAAGTTATTTGCTTACAAACACCAACAACACATAGCTCGATTTAAGAGCACCCTCCTTTCTGAAGTTGGTTGAAACCGACTTTGCGCTAATCGATGAAACCGCTTACAGTAACAGTACTTTGAACCACAGAGTATACGTGTCATCCGCTACGCTGCAAAGTGTGCAACGTAGTTCAAGTGGGCACAGTGTAGGAAATTGCGAACAAACAACTGCACGTTTTAAGCGTTCTATTTTTAGCAATAATGTCTAAAAACTGTCTTTTCGTAGTATTCGATGATGCTCTACTACTTTGTAATTAACGTTTCTTCCATCTTAAACCGTTTTTGAGATAGGAGCGCTAATTCCGCTGTTTTTCACCAGATGTCGCTTTATGTTCTTTAGATTGTAAAGATGTTATAATGGGACCTACTTTAGACAAAGATCTCTACAACAAAACAAAAAGTATCAAGTAACCGTATTTTGAACTATATAGCGTATGTCTCACCAGCTACACTACAACGTGAGCAATGTAGCTCAAGTGTGTATAATGTAAGAAATTGCGAAAAAAAATGCACGTTTTTAGCCTTGTATATTTAGCATCAATGTCAAAACTATCTTTTCGTACTAAATCGATGATGCTCTGCAATTTTATAATTCACATTTTCCCCCTGTCTTGAACCGTTTTCGAGATAGGAACGTTAGCATGAATGTTAAAACTATCTTTTTGTACTAAATCGGTGATACTCTTCAGCTTTGTAATTCACTTTTTCTTTTGAACCGTTTTCGAGATACGAACACTAACTCCGCTATTTTCCACCAGATGGCGCTGCAAGCGGTTTAACTTTGTACTGCCTGGCCCCATTGCTATACTTACATACCATTTTTATCACTATAGCTGCAGCCGTTTAGCAGTTAAAAGTGTTGGGACTGATTTTTTGGGGCACCCTGTATTTTCTTTAGATCGTAAAGATATTACAATGGGACCTATTTTCGACCAAGACCTTTTTAACAAAACAAAAAGTATCAAAATCGGAGCATCCATTGAGAAGTTATGAGCTAACAAACATAAAAAAAAAATACGGTTTGAATTGAGAACCTTCCTTCTTTTTTGAAGTCGGTTAAAAAACGAGACACGACACATTTTAAAGTTGTAAATTTTCCAAATGTGAAAAAAAAAGAAAACAATTTAAAAAGTATATTAAGTAATGAGTAATTTGTAAAACAAATTTCTCCATAGAATAACACAGCTGCCAATTTTTTAATTTATTCCGGAATGTTGTTAGTTCCCGCCTCTTTTTCACACTGTATTCTTTTTCGAGTAATTTTCTTCAATATATAATTACAATTATATAGGAAGAAATTTACTCTAAACAGAAAACGGTTTGGGAGAAGGGTTGGTACTCACCAGAGTTCCTAACTTTTATATTTTATTCACGAGCCATTTTAGTCCCGCCTCTTTTTCATACTGGAAATTTTAAAAAATGATTTTCCTCTTATTTAATAATTGCCGCATATCAAAGAAAAGTAATCTACAAAATTTTTGGCGCAAAAAAGAAGGCGGGGCTAAAAATGCTCGTGAATAAATTATAAAAGTTGGGAACTCTGGTACTCACAGACTTGTGGAATAAATTAAGAAGTTGACAGCTATGAAATAACATGGGGTTAGACTGCCAGTCAAATCAGATGAAGTATCTTTTTAACTGCATTAAAAAAAATCTAGAATCGGGAAAAACAGAGAAATAAACAACCCGCCCGTTAATTGTTAAAATGCGTGTTATTATGCTATTAAATGCATTTTTGTTTTTCAGAAGGATGTGGTATATTTTTTTCAGGAAACATGATAAGAGAAAATAATTTTAAGGAAATACATATTTTTTCCAGGATCAACCCATCCAAAATCAGCTACTGTAAAATGGAGGAGGAGGAGAGCTAAATTTTATAATTAATTAGTTGTCTGTTATCTAGTTGTTATGGTACAAGAATTTATCCTGAATATTATTTGTGTTCAAATTAACATTCTAATCACTTTATTTTGTGATTTGACAGCGCACAGGAAAAAAAAAATCATTATGTGATCTTGATCTTATCTGATCTTAAATTTATCTTGATCTCATTGCTGTTTAGTATTTCGCCTTTTACTTATTTCCTTTTTTTTTTTTTTTTTTTTTTTTTTTCTTTTCTTTCAGAATTCTTAAAAAAAGAAAAAATATGCATATTGTTTAACAGAATTCTTACTTTTCTTTAAATTTAGAGAATCCAATCTCGATTATGGCAAATGTAAATTCTTTTTTCAATATTTATTGAGGCTGTTTATGTAATACTTCGTTTTATTTTAAGAATTCGATTTCCTAGTTTCTATCATATTGTATGCCTACTTTCTAAGTGGAGGAAAGTTTATCTGACAGCACTGCATGCAAGTGATTTACAGAATTATATATACCATATCTTTCGGCGTATAACGCGCAGGTTTGTTAAATCAGTTATGCACCGGAAATTTAAATTCACAGTACAAGCTATTTTTTAACAAGCTTTTGTTTCTTACAAATATACCTTAATTTGTAAATTAAACTTTCTGCTGTGTAACTCATATATGTGACCTGCGCGTTATACGCCGGAAAATATGGTAACTCAAAATTGTCTCCTGGATGAAGAACAAGAAGGAACACCTTTGACGATTGTATTTCTATAAAATGAGTGAGATGAGAAAAAAGCTATTTAATTTAATTGCTGTGTCTACTGAACAACATCGAACATATTTAACACATGAGCAAAGCATGCAATTATTTGTAAAGAATTGCTTACGAAAATCCAAATGTATCGTTGGACCCTAAAAATTTATAAAACACCATAAAGCGAGGCATGTCTGAAATACTAAAATAACTTAAAAGTTGCTCAATTGCATTTTTACCAAAAGCTGCCTTTTTATATTTGTTCCATAGTATTGTTAGCAAGCGTCCTTTTTTTTCTTAATACACCACTTTCTTTGTAGAGTAATTTTTAGTAATAAATAGTTACGATTGAATAAAAAGAAACCGACATCGGCCGTAAGTGCTGTAAATTATAAAATATTCGAAGATAAGAAGAAAATTATTTTTCTAGAAAAGTGGTGTGAACAAAAAACAAACAAACACGAAAAAAAAAAAAAAAAAAGACAAGCATTAACAATGCTACAGAATAAGTTAGAAATGTTGGCAGCTCTGCTATTACTAAAATCATAATTTATGGCAGAGTAACAGTGTGTGACAAAAAAATAACACTGCTCGGCATGAAAATTGCCCTCAACACCATTTTGGCAAATTTTTATGTTAAATGATCGCCTGAATCCGAACATAACGCCCATTTTGTCCTATCACCCACCGTTTTTTAGGGACATCCCCCTATTTTTATCACTTTTCGGTAATTTTATGGCTATAAATTTGATTTTTAGGGGGGAGGGAAGATTATTTTAACTGTTAAATATCTTATGAGGGGCTACAGTGTTGAATAATTCTAAAACATCAACATTTGCGGCAAGGGGAAAATTTAGGGGAGGATTTGCCACTGAAATTATGTATCCTTTTGAAAGGGGCTGTGACAGCATCTGTCAAGCTTCACCATAGGATTTTGTAAGAGCCCCTCTCAAAAGGGTATTGCATTTCTTATATTTTTTAATCTTTTATTGATGTTGCTTATTAAACATTTTATATATATATATATATATATATATATATATATATATATATTTGTTTTTAAGTGTTAAATTAATTCTTTTTTAGTCTCCAATTCAAATTCATGGCCATAAAATTACCGGACAGTAATAAAAATTGGGGTAAGGTGGTGTTCCGAGAAAACGGTGGGTGACTTGGAAAAATGGTAGTCATATTCGGATTTAGGAAGTCATTTTACATAAGAATCAGCAAAAATGGTATCAGGGGTCGAACACTTTTTTTTTTTTTTTTTTTGTCTGCGCAGTGTAATTGTTAGAAAAATTAAGAGAATAATTATTAATCTTAAGGCGTATGATCAATCATTATTATTCTATGATCACATTATCAGCTAAACTTGGTCTTTTCGTACTGGCAAGTTAATGGTGCAATGTACGAAAATGTGCAATTATAATTTTATTTACACATATCAGGGAGACACAGCGTTCTACCTTTTGCAGTACACTATTTTTTGGTATTTTTTTTCCTTAATTGCAGAAATTCGAAAACTTTCTGCGGTTTTATTATTATTATTATTATTATAAATAAATAGTGGTATGAAAAAAGTAAGACGCTATGGTTTCTGATATAAACGAAATGACAATAATAATATTAATAATAATAATAATGTTTTCAGTAAATTTCTTCAAAAAGGAAGACAAAGAAATGAAATTCTAGAAGGCTAAATTGTCGTTCTTGCACGTTATCATCATAGTTACCAATTCTTCCATTTTTCAAAGAAGTTACAATACTACAAAAGTTGCCAAATTTTATAATGTATTTCAAAGAAATATATTAGTTCCACGCTTCACATTGCTTTATTTGCAAAGTGAATCTCTCCAATATATAACTCCGACCACGATAAACTAAGAAAAAAATTACGCCTGAAATAAAATAATTTCAGAGTGGCCATTCTAACTTATTGCAAGAATGAAACAGATATCTAATAAATATAATCAGATTTTTTACATTGTAATAACTGTCGCCTAACGTATTTGAAATATCCCTATCTACCAAATGGATTTTTCTAATTTTATGGCAAATTTCTATTTTTGTCTTAGACTATTGTTTTTCAAACTCGAAATTTGCACGTATTTCCCTGAAACATTTGTTTAAATTACGTTTCAACTGCACAATTGATATCTGTTTTGCTGTCAGTATTTTTCAATTTGTCTTTTTCTTCATGGTGCACTGAACTTTAATTTAAACTTCCGTGGCACACTTATTTGACGTACTCATTTTATTTATTTTCTGAGGTGAAAAGAATGTGCCACTGACTATGAATGAAAATAAAATAATGCTTTTTATAATTTCCAATACAGTAATTTACTTAACCCTTTGCGGCGCAAGACAATTCGGATCATTTAAATTATACTGCCACCGGGATTCATGAAGAAAATTAAACTGAAAGAAATTTTAAATTTTAAGTGTAAAAAAATCCGGCCTTTTCTGATATGTTATAAACGTAAATTTTTCCTAAAAAATTTCAGGGATGAATTTTTGCAGCTGGATCTTAAATTTTCCATCCTCGCAGCGAGAACAGCGCGCGTTAAAGGGTTAAATTTTTTAGGTACTTTATTTTAATTTTTCTTCTTTATTGATATATATATATATATATATATATATATATTTCACAACATACAGGGCTGCCATAGGCGACTTTATTATTATTATTATTATTTTCGGATCCCTATTTCTATAGTTTCCGACATTTTAATTTATTCCGGAGCATTTTTCGCCCCGCCTTTATTTCGCACCACTTTGTTGTTAAATTAATTTACTCCAATATATAACTACGATAAAATAAGTAAAAAATACTCTTAACCCTTATCGCTCGTATGTCCATTCTGAGGGGACATTAAAAAATCGAGCCACGCCTTAAGGTGTTCCTCTGCAAGTGAAATGTTATTTTTCTAAAACGTGTAACTATAGGCATACTTGCCAACATACTATTTAATATTCCGTAGAATTCTTAGCCCCGCCTTTTTTTTCACACAGGCATTTTTTCAGAGTATTTTTCTTCCTATTTAATCGTAATTGCAATTAGAGATTATTACTCTAAAATTTATTCGTGTGAAAAAATGGGCGGGACTAACAACACTACGGAATATTAATTAGGATGTTGGCAAGTATGCTATAGGCTACCTTTCGGCTACAGGAGAATTTTAACAGAAAGATTTATTTTATTTAATGATGAAGTAAAATAAAACAAATTATTACAATTTTTCGGTAGCCAAAAGGTAGTAAGTTAGAAACTATACGTGTGATGTTTTAAAGGAACGGTAAAAGGCGTGTCTTACGGAAAATATGCCGAGCGCAAAGGGTTAAAATAAAAATGGTATGGAATAAAGGCGTGCTAAATATGCTCCGGGATAAATTAAAATGATAAATCTGCTATTTCCATACCATAAAATCTATAATAAATTTATGGAGGCAAAGTGCGGATTTACCTGCATAAATATATTATGAATTTTATTTTTTGGAAATAGTGGGGTGCGAAAAGAATAAAAAAAAAAAAAAAAACTCGCATGTGACAGCTGTGAATATGTTAGTTACAGTGTACTAAATTGTACGAAAAAATTTGCGTCGAATGATAAAGATTAAGAATTTTACAAGAAAATACCATAAACTGCAAACTCACTTAACAACTGTTTCGAGAAGAAATATTTAGTCACGGCTTTTCACCTGGCTTTAAAAAGTAGGCACGGATACTATGTAAAAGGAACAACGATGTTGTTATTCCACTAAACTCGTGCATATACGCATGAGCAAAATATCCATGCACTTAGCTACAATGTCTTTTATTTATACAGTATTTCATTGGATAAGCAGCATGAAATATTTGCAGATTTTTATAGATATTATCAAGTCAAGCATTTTCACGCTAAGCATAGAAGTTTCTCAATACAGCACCATGTCGTAAAGTGATAATTATGATTTATTATTATTAATATATTTCTTTTTCTTATTTTTCATATATATATATATATATATATATATATTGGACGGAAAATTAATTGTAATACACACACATTTTTTTTTTTTTTTTAATGTTTTCTAAGATATTTCATGTAAAGTTTCTTACTGAAAGGAAAATGAGATCTGTTGAAAAAGCTATTCTACGAATTTTATAAATTGTATAATTATAAATTATGTAACTTTTTACTTCAAAAATTGGTTTTACCACCATAAATATTTAAAGGTTTTTAATATATAAGATTATTTTCATCGTTGAATTTACTATGAAATATGCTCGAAAAGTTAAAAAATAAAAAACAAAAATCAAATGACGTAGCTAAATTAACAAAAAGAAGGAAAAAAAATAAAAAATAAAATCTTGTTTCGAAATACTTTTTTACTACAAAATGCCGACCAATCAACCCAATTTCATACCACTATTTAAGTTTTTTTCCCCGTCATATTTACAGAATTTTCGATAACAAATACAGAAGAAAAAATCTTTCAAGTAATATTGGTATGAAATAATACGAGAGGTTGGCAACCCTGCTATTTTTACAGACCACACATGATGATTGGCAATATCTCACTGTATCCACAGGCACAGGGATACCTTGCTAGCAAAACTAATTATAATGAATTTTACCTTAATATCGATTTTGGATAAAGGACTAAAATGACGGAAAACGTTCCAAAAGTAAGCATCATCATGCTTTTTCACAAGGAAGTTTTTATTACAAATAGAAACATACAATGACGTAACAAAATACGGACATTTGGCTATTTTCCCACAAAGCTGCCACCGATATTGATACATTTATTGTACCATGAAATATTTTTAAAGAAACCATTCGGGTAGAAATCGGTCCCCATCGATTTTCGGAAGTTTATCGCAGCCTGCGACACATTTTCATTGCTTCATAAGAGACGTTTCAATAGTAATGCATACTTGCCAACCATCTCATTATGAACCATACAATTTTTAATAACCGCCTTTTTTTTCACACCAGCCATTTTTTAGAGTAATTTTATTTTTATTTAATCGTAACAACATTTGGAGAGTAAAAATAAAGTGGTGTAAAAAAAGGGGCGTTAACAATTGTACGGTTATTAATAAGATGGTCATACTTGCCAACCATCTCATTAATAACCGTGCAATTGTTAACGCCCCCTGAAAAAACGCCCCGTTTCTCACTCCACTATATTTTTAGAGTAATTCTCTCCAAATATTGTTACGATTAAATAAGACTAAAATTACTCTAAAAAATTATTGGTGTGAAAAAAAGGCGGGTACTAAAAATTTTACTGTTCATAATGAGATGGTTGGCAAGTATGGTAATGACTTCACTGTAGGGGGAAGGTGGAAGTCTGATACAGCAAACTTGGAACTGCAAACAGTTTAGTCCAATTTCTCCCATCCCAAGGGACGAATGTGTTCTTCCGTGTCTCCTGTTGTTGGAAGTCTTGCATTCTATTCAAGAACAGAATGCAAGTACCTTTGGTACAAGAACCCTGATCTCATGTTTAATGATGAACTTCAATTTAATGGAAACATGATAACAGCCTACCACATTGATGGTCTCTGAAGTGAAGAAATCAATCAAAATCCTTTGCACTCAAGAACACTGCTGTTTGGTCCGATCTCTCCCAACCCAGTTGACGAATGGGTTTTTTGTGTCCCCTGAAATATGAAATCTTGCATTATCTTCCAAGAACAAAACATCTTGGTTCAATAGCCCTGGTTTTGCGTTTAAAGCTGAACTTCAGGTTGGTGAAAGCATGACAGTAGCCTGACTAAAGGAATGTGTTCTTTTGTGTCCATGGGGATAGACTACCACATTGATGATCACTAAAGAGAAGAGATGAAGCAATACTACACCCTTTGTGTCCAGTGAGGTATTACAGCCCGCGTAACTTCCTCTGTGGAATATAACACCTCAGTTTTTTTTTTTTTTTTTTTTTTTTTTTATGGGGGAAATGCAACGCTTCCACGTCATTGAGGCAAACTTGGATTATTTCTGAAGCACTAAAGAGGTGCGACAATGACAAGCTTTGAAGAACTTCCTTAAATCGGGGGGAAAGGGGGAGGTGCATATTTTTATGAAAATGGGTTCTTGAAGTTGATTTTACTGTGTGGCACATGTATCAATTCGTTGAAAAAATTGCGGAAAAATAAATATATATATTTTGTTTGTTTGTTTGTTATGTCATCGTATGCTTTTGTTTGTAAATAAAACGTCATATCAAAAAAGGATGACGACTTTTACTTTTGTATTGTTATCGTATATATAAACATAAGAATATGAAATTTTTAGCAAATCATTTTGTATTATGTGTTTTGCATTTATGACATTTACGCCACTGTTTATCTTTTTTTTTTTTCACCTTTTGCGGACGACTGTTTTCAAATACCAGCCAAAAGAAAAACACAGAGCCCTGCATTAAGACGATCTTCTAAAATAATGCATTATTTTGAAAAAAAAAAAGAAAAAACAGGGTTGGAAAGGGATGATTTTGTGTATTCCTGTTTAATCCGCTAAGTACCTAAAGCCCATTTACACAGTAGTGGCAAATATCGCATCGATTGTTGCGGATAAAATTTAAATGGTTCTAACACAATACATGTAAATATTTTTTCCGAAATACAATTATTACCTCACCGCTTCAAATTGAGCAGAAACCTAACAATCAGAGAAAATTTATTTGAAGAAGTCATAAATCTGACTAACTACAATAATCCAGAAATCTAATTACAACAGACTTAACTCCCTTACTTCATATATAAAATATAAATATTACATAGCATCATGTAACTATGGATTTAGCTTATACGATTTCTATTTTCTATTTTATAAAATGTACTAAGCCTGCTAGCATAACTTGTATATACTTTGTATATACCAATTATGCCTCATACAATATGTAAAAAAAAAAAAAAATATGTGTGCCTACATGCATCATTAAATACCATCCTGTAATTCAACGACCACCTTATAAGTATGCTCCCCACGAGCAGAGTTTTCCCCCCCTGTAATCAATTTCAACTTCACTCAGGCAGTGTACAGAAATACACCCACAAAAAATTACTCTGAAATTTATTAATCTCAAGATAAAATACAAAAAGATCTTCTGTCCTCCTGTAGATCTTAGGTCTCCTGACCCTTCTCAGAGTTTCGTTAGAAAATACAGCTCTTCCCCAACTGGTTAAGTTTCTTATAAGGAAAACTTGTGAATGCTCGATGCTTCCTGTTTTTTGAATACAGTAATGATTTAGAAAAACGCCAAAAGGCGGTCCTAACTGTTCAAAGTAAGAAAATCTGCTTTTCTCAAAAAGTTAAAACATAACAATAACTAGATATGTAATTTTTTAAAAATATTGAAATTTTAAAATTGCACTGCGTAATAATAGATTTTTTTCCCTCGTAATAATTTGACACGAATTTGCTTTCGGAGGCGTAAGGCAATATTAGATTTGTTTCAGGTTAGCACTGCTTCCCTTTTACTCCTAAATGTTGACCGAAAAAAAAAAAAAAATAAATCTATTTTTCAGGATTATCATAGAACAAATTCTTTTAGATGTCACATATGATTTAGCATAAAGGATTAACAGATTTAAAGGTCTTAATAACTTCATATACTTTCCCCATTCAAAGCAAATTAGAGACAAATATATATATATATATATATATATTTTTTTTTTCTTTTTCCGTTTTCCATTTCCAATGGTATAAAGATTTCTGCAAAAGTGTGCTATAAAATGAATTTAAAGCTTTACCTTGAAATTATCAGAAGTTTCTATAAAAGGAAACATTTTCTTCTAAGACAGTAATTATGAATTTCCTTTGACATATAACTGTTTTAGATGACAAATAAACGCAATGAAATGTAAATCCTTCGTGCACAACAATAAATTCATTATAACAAAGGTGATTCTTTTTTTCCCTTTTCGGTGCAAAAGATGCTACATCTTTATCTTGAAAATCCAGGAAATTTACAAATAATCTACATTTATAGGAAAAGTTCTGTTAAAATAAAGAAAAGTTCTTGAAAAGATTTCCGTTTTTTTATCTTCCACAAAGAGTAACCTTGACCTTAACCTTATTAGATAAGGTAAGTTTTTATGATTAAAATCGTCAAATTTTCAAACATATTTTACATTTTTACTTTGCATCGTAATCTTTTCCTCAAATGAAATTAACATACATTTATTTTTCAGCCTTTTAAAATCTTTCTTTCTTTGTTTTGATGAAACGTTGATATGTTTACATGACGAAAAAATTTGATAAATTTCAAGTTTTTATTTATTTATTTAAAAAAACCCTTTAAGGGGGAAATTGATTAAGATCATTAGTATAGCAGGAGTCGTACTCTTCATTCTTTTTTTCAAGACACTCTCAATCATAAAAAATATCCGTCTTTATTGTTACCACTAATTGTATACAATAATTTCAAACCTATTTAATCACGACACATCACTAAGAAATTAACACAAAGATTTCTGCATAAGTTTAGTGGTGGTAAAAATCTTTAATTTCTAAGAGTGTCCGGAAAAATGGGCGGAGAATACGCCCCCTGGCATAGGTGTCAAGTCGGAGACTTCTTACTGTTTTTTTTTTTTTTTTTTTTTTTTCCTAATAAAGGTTTTCACTTTATTTAAATTTATTATTAATCAAAAATGAATGTGCATACCTGCCAGTACAATAATTAAAATTCAGTAATTTTGTTAGTTCCAGTCTTTTTTTCTCACTAGTTTTTTTTTTCTCTTTGGATAATTTTTCTTCTTATTTAATCGAAATTACTTTTGAGAAAATTACTCTAAAAATAAGGTGGTGTGTAAAAAGGGGCGGGTACTAACAATAACTACAGAATAATAACTAGGATGTTGGCAGGTATGTATGTGACAAATTCCTCTTTAAAAATAATGGTGATAAATTTTTGAAAATTAGAAATTTTGGCTTCTATCATAGTTGCCAATATTTTAATTTATTCTGGAGCATTTTAAGCCTCGCCTCTATTTCACACCACTTTGTTTTTAGAGTATTTTTCTCCAATGCATAACTACAATAAAATAAGAAAAAATTACTCTAAAAAAAAAAAAAAAGTAGTATGGAATAATGACGGTACTGAAAATGCTCCGCAGTAGATTAAATATTGGCAACTCTGTTCTATGCACTAGAATTTACAAACAGAAATAGACTAGAAAAGAAGAAAAAAATGAATTTTCCCTCCTAAACTGAAAAAGTAAAATTTTGTTAAACACTTCAGGGATGAATTTTTGTAATTAAAAATTAAAATTAGATGCAAAATATACCACACTGACTTTCAAATGGGTTAAGAAAAGTTTTTTGCATATTTAGTAAAATAAGTATTTTTTTTCTAAAAGAGTTTTATTTTCACAGGCTTGATTATTTGCTCTTATTTAATTTGAAAAAAAGAAAATATGATAATAATATGAAGGTATACAGCTTGAATGTGTAAACATAATAATCATATTTTATTTTAATTTAAGGATTTTAAGTGTTAGATGCATGCTTCAAAAATGGAAAAAAATTTCTTCCTAAAACTTTATATTTACTTTTTCATTACAAAAATTTGAATCAATACATTGAAATCGATTAGAAAAATGACTTTAAACAGGGATGGAACACGGGCGCAGAATTCATACCGGAATCCGTGTAAGGAATTTCTCTACTTATAATATCGCTGATTTAAGAAGTAGAAAATTTTCTTACATCGATAGTGGTATGAATTCTGCGCCCGTGTTCCATCCCTGCTTTAAAATGTATTATCAGGGATGGAACACGGGCGCAGATTTCATACCACTCTCAATGTAAGAAAATTTTCTACTTCTTAAATCAACGATATTATAAGTAGAGAAATTTCTTAAACGGATTCCGGTATGAATTCTGCGCCCGTGTTCCATCCCTGTATTATTAATGTTTATTAGGTCCAACATAACCATTAAGAAATAAAGAATATTTTGGGGAAAACTATTAACAGGTATAAGTGGAGTTTAAAACACCTCTCCCCTTTTTTCTAAAAACATTTACAATTACAAATTCCTTTAACAATATTTTTCTTTAAAAGTAATTTATTATGAATTGTTGAAAAACAAACTAGTCTATCACTGGAATAAAATAAAATATTATACTCTAATTTCTTCCATTTAAGCTGCATGTTAGATAAACCTATTTATGAGAGAAAATTTGTTCATAAAATATAATGTTGAAATTTGCCTGAAACTAGATGATTACTCTACACCTAGTCAGAATCATATTGTTCATTGTAATGTCCATAGAGTCATTTTAAAATAAAACTGTAGCTACATTAGCTAATTACTGCATAATAAAAGTTTAATTTCGAAATGCTTCTTCGTTTGCATGTTGATTGAAAGGTCTGTTTCAAAAGCTGATTTATCTGCTGTACGGATGATATGCAGTAAATTAAGATAAACAAAATATATGATTAATTAAAAATGGTATAAATAAGGAAAACTCAGGTAACCCTCCATTTCTGATTCTCGTAAATCATAAATGCCAACATTTTAATTTATTCCGGAATATATTTAGCCCCGCCTTTATTTCATACCTTTTATTTTGTAAGAGTAATTTTTTCTTATTTTATTAAAGCTATATAGTGGAGAAAATTTTTCTGTAAATAAAGTGGTGTGAAGTAAAGGTTGGGCTAAAAATACTCCGGAATAAATTAAAATGTTAGCATCTGTGTTAAATGCATACTTGCCAACATTCTAATATCTCGTAATATTGCAATTACCCGTCTTTTTTACAGCACCCGTTTTATTATAGAGTATTTTTTTTCTTATTTAATCATAATTGCATTTGGATAAAATTACTTTAAAAATAAAGTGGTGTGGAAAGAAGTGCGGGTACTGACAATGATACGGAATATTAATTAGAATGTTGGTGGGATGCTATACGTCGCGTACTCAAAAATTGAAAATGTTTAGACAGTATTATTATTATTTTTTATTATTATTATTGATGAACTTTGTAATCGCATACTAACTCTTACGAAAATAAGACGGGAGGATTTTAACTATAAACAATAACGCACACAGCCAATAACATTCGTAAGACATCTATAAAAGCTAAAAAATGATTCATTAATCTTCTATAAACATCCTACATTTATCTGTTAGCACGACAAATATCACCCCATTTTTTACATCCATTACATGTCTGTCACACATAGTTGCAACACGCTAATTAATATTCCGTAGTGTTTTTAGACCCGCCCTTTTTTTTCCACCAATAAATTTGTAATATTCTACAAATGCAATGCCGATTGAATAAGAAGAAAAATCCTTTAAAAGAATACTGGTGTGAAAAAATAGGAGTAGCTAACAATACTACGGAATATTAATTAGGATATTGGCAGGTATGCTGTTACATATCCAATAAATCTCCAAATATCCAGTAACTGGACTTATTAAATCTAATAGATATTGAAAACATCTAAATCTTGGTTTGATCTAATATGTTACATCTACTCATACTTGCCAACATACTAATTACTATTCCATAGTATTGTTAGCCCCGCCTTCTTTTTCACACCAGTATCTTTTTAGAGTATTTCTCTTCTTATTTAATTGTAATTGCATTTGCAGAATATTTCTCTAAAAGTTTACAGGTGTGAAAAAAAGGGCGGGGCTAACAACACTACGGAGTATTAATTAGGATGTTGGCAAGTATGCATCTATTAGACATCGAAAAAGGCTCCTCTAAATTTCGTCTACATTTAAACATCTAATAGATAAGAATTAGTTCAGGATATCCAGGACTTTTAATAGACATTCTTAAGATATTTTGTACCTTTTATGGATAATTGGATGTATGTTGGACGTCTAATGGATATAAGTGGCTGTGCGGAAATCTGACTTACCATTTTGAGTGAAAATCAATAATATTCTTAATTTGTTGTCAAACGGATAAAAAGAAAACGAATTTTCGATTTTTTCTTTCCAAATGAATATGTCCAATGCTAAAATCTTATTTAATGAATTTCATAAATATACTTTAACTCTTTATCTACCAACGCTGCTTTTAAAGTGCTATAAGTTTAAAAAGCGTATAATATAGAATTTATGGAAGAAATGCTAATTGTATTTATAAGAATGAAACGTGTATACCTCACTCTAATCTCACTGTAATCCCCTATACGCTACCTGTAGTCGTTTTTATCACAGAATGCATTTATACTGTGCTGTCGCTGTTTTTGCTTGGCATTTTTCACGATCTTCATATGTGTTATAATTAACTTATATCTTCAAGAATCTCCCATCAATCATAGAAAAAATATAACGAACATAATAATAACAATTAAAAAAAAATCTTTTTTAAGCTTTCTTAAAATTTAAATATCTTTTTCGAGCTCTATATACTAATGGTATATCAACATAGCTGCCAATACTCTAATTAATTCGGAGTACTTATAGCCCCGCCTTTATTTCGCACCACTTTATTTACAGAAAAATTTTCTTCAATCCATAATTTCGATAAAATGAGAAAAAAATTACTTTAAAAAAATAAGTGGTATGAAATAGAGGTGAGACTAAAATTACTCCGGAATAAATTAAAATATTGGCAGCTATGCATCAAAGTACCATTTTACAAAATCCTCATTAATTACCAATGATAAGATGATGCGCATATTTTTTATTGCATATACATACTTGCCAGCCTAACCCGGAAGATTGTTAGCCCCGCCTTTATCCGTCTATTTTTTCACTCATTCTTTTTTTTTAGAGTATTTTTCTTCGTATTTAATCGTAAATACATTTGAAGAGAATTACTCTAAAAATTAAGTGGTGTACAAAAAAGGGCAGGAACAAACAATCTTCCGAGTTAGGTTGGCAAGTATGCATATATCTTTAAAAAATACTCTTAAATAACTAAAAGAATATATTTCGAATACATTTTTTATCTGTTTCAAAATGCGGTAGGTATAGGGTTAAATGCGTTCTTTAACCTTTTCCAGTTGCAATGATATTCTCACTAAACCATTGTAGGAAGGTTTCTTTTGGAGTCGGAAATACCGTAAAACCATTTTGGTTAAAGCCATTAACATTAACTTCCTTTTAGTAGCGAACAATCGTTATGAAAAAAGTAATAAAATGGAAATAAAAATAAATAAATTAGTAAATAAGCTTTCGATTTTCCCCCCTAATTATGCTGACATACTTTTTGCTTGACCCTCTTCACGATTCACGATCACTGTTATATGTTGAAATCGAATGTCACCTCCAGTCATATTCGAAAGTGTTGATTCTATAATTACCTTTGGCATGTTCCCGTTAGCAGTAGATGCAAGTTCATTCTCCTGTCAGATTTTACTTTAGATGTGTAATCCGGTTATCACATATCTCGCTGCTTTCACCTTTATAGACAACGTGACAATTATTATGTTCAGCATAGAATACTTGAATATATAACCACTTGCTGATATGAAAGTGTATTTATAAACATGACTATTATTATGAAATGATTATGAAAGTTTATAATGGTTACGCGCTTACTTTCATTTGAGGTTACGTTCTGCATATAATGACTTGTATTAGTTTGAATACGTACCTTACCGCAGTAATAAAACATTTATGCATTATAAATCTGCCTTTAGAAAAGATAATTATACGATGGAAACATAAATGAAATAAAAGCAAAAAAGAAAACTTAAACATTAAGTTTCTGTACAATTCTGATTTGAGTTCTTCTAAATTCTATCGTCGCTACCATCAGCAGTAGTTGTTCCCGCTTTTATTTTCCAGAACACTTCGAGAAATGGGATATTATACCTTTTTTTATTACTTCTGTTTTTATATAATAATTTCTATTCAGCTTAATCTTGACATATTTTTATAAAAAATTAATGAAAGTTTCTCAAAGAAAATAGTAGCGAAGTTTTCTCATTATTGAAAGTGCCCCCTTCCCCCCAAAACAAACAAAGAAACAAAAAAACTTATGACTACGACCCTTGTACCATGTCAAACTATGGAATGTGCAAAAATGCTTTTTTCATATTCGATTTCTTTGTGACAAATCCTATTTGACAAATTGTCGAATTCTAGCGTTTTTACAAGCAGAGACATTCGCTTAAACAAAGTATCGACAACCACACGTTTTCCCTAATGATACCAAATCAAAGGATCATTAGAATCGGGCTGTCCTGAAGAGTAGCCATTTTCACATTCTATAGTAAACATGCTAGCGATGGTATGTTTAATTAACCCTTTGTCGGTCCAAATTAATTTCACTCCTCTGGTTAATGTTATGAAATTTATGGAATTTTTTAATTTAACATCAACCACTAAATTTTAACTGTAACAGTGGTCTAATCACTTCGAAGGTTATTCGTCCATTATATATATCTAATATCACTCTTCAAAACTATTGGTGAAACTGTTTAGAACGCTTTGAAGCATTAGGGCCGGCAAAGGGTTAAACTGTTACTTTATTTAGCTTTTTATTTCATGCGAACATACTGCGTAGAAGCATTGTTGCCAAGTTCAGTTCCTTTTAGCTACCGGAAAATTTTAATAGAAATTTTTATTTTATTTGATCAATGAAAACCTCTACAGAAATGCATAAAAAAATTTCAATCAATATATTTCGATAGCCAAAAAGGGCTACAGTCAGCAATTATGTATAGAAGTAAATACAATGCAGAGTTGCTAACCCGGATTTCTGAATACTAATAATTCTCAGTAAAAATAATCTTTTTTTTTTTTATTATCGAATATTTTCTGATTTTATAAGACTTTTCAGAAATAGTGGTATGAAAATGTCCGGAAGGTTGTCAGCCCTCATAATGTTCTCATAGTCCTTGATTTTGTATACCAGTTGTTTTAAATAGAAAGTTTTGTCAAAAAATAAGTTTATGAATTTAGAGCGTCTTCAGAACTAAAGTAGGGACTTTTATCAACAATATAGGGACATTTTGAACTATCCTTAGGCCCTAAAGACAGTCACAAGGGCAGTTCAAAATGTCCCTATAATCAAATTTTATCATGGCTTAGTGACATGATAAAATTTGAGTTGGCAACATTGACTGGCAAAAAATTAAATTTATTTATATATCGCCAAATACTGCGTAGGTTGCATGTTGAGGCGTTTAAAATGTTTTAAGAATTTGAACACCCTACCGCGTGCGAATTATGGTCTGTTACCCATTTTCTGAATACTAGGAACATTAAACCAATTGAAATCCACCCATAAAACAGTGAAGTTTTATGGACAAAACGCGATGAGTGATTCGATGATAAAGAGGTGGATGCGATGTTTCAGTGAAGGATGTGAAAACGTTAACGATGAAAAACGAAGTCAGCGACCATATCTGATTAATTATAATTCGCTCAGAGAAGTTGAAGAGAAAATTAGGGAGAAACGAAGATTGACCATTATAAAACTGTTATTGTATCTTTCTCAAAATTTTTTGTTGATTTCTTTCTCAAATTGTGGTTAAGTTTTTCATGAGTTGTAAAATTTCCGGCGGCATCTTTGTACGGAGAGGGCATACAAAACCTCTACATTCGCCATGGTAAATCGTTCAATAATGGTGACAACAATGTTTAAAAATGGTCTAAGCATTGCACTTTATTATATAATAAAAATGTTTTAATTGCTTAACATAACTTACTTCCTGTATAGCTCTGATTTTTATTTATTTATATTTTCTATAGAATGTGAAGTTTGTTTATTGCTTGAAAATTAAAACAATGTTTTTTCCAAAATTTGCTGCTATCTTACAAAGGTTCATTGTTTTGTCTAAAATGGGCGCTATTAATTAGTTGCTCACTTTCAAAAATTTAAAAAGTCAGTTAATTTTTAAATTTATGTGTTTGACGATGCTGCATTTTTCATAAAATACTAAAAAATAAAATAAATAAATAAATAAATAAATAAAAATAAATAATATATATATATATATATATATATATATATATATATTGGTTGGGGGGGGGGGGAGGGGAGGGAATTTGAATACATATTCTACATTTTCAGAATATATTGTATTATCCAAATAGTTTACATAAAAAAGTGATGGAATAATTAACAAAATTCTATAATTGCAAATGGCAACAAATAAAATAAAATAAAAATAAATAGAAAAATCGAACGGTATTGTTTTTCTAGGAATGTTTAATTATCTAATTTATTAAAATGTTCATTATTTAATTGTTATATTTAAATCATTAAAACAGTTACTAACTCCCAAGTGACATTGTTATTTCATAGGGTTTAGCATGTAACTTTTCCCCAGCGTTGCCAACATTACATTAGTTATCGTACATTATGTGAAGTCTCCGATTTAGGCAAAGGACTGCCTACCAGATATTTTCTGTGAAATATTTAGTCATGTAAAATTAATATGAAATAATTTCTATTAAGAAATAATAGTGTAGAATCTGATTTAAAAATGAGAAATGTTGGCAAACATTATCGTACAGTTGCCAATGCTACCTTTCATATAACATACCTATTGAAATAATTCCTCATTTATTCCTTAAGACGATTCGTTTATCTTATGAACCCTTTGCCGGTCTTATTTAATTTCGCTCCTCTGATCAATTTGCAAAATTTAGCGCTCTTTTATTCACTATCCACCACTAAATTTCAAATGTAACAACGGTTAATTAATTACTTCCATTTTATATATAAAATATCACTCCTCAGAATTATTGGTTTGAATAGAAAATTCGATGAATTTGGTAACACTCTTTAGAGAGTTAGGGCCGGCAAAGGATTAATCAGAACCTGCTTCAAGTCAAATATTATATAATAAACTACTCGTTCACATTTTTTATTTTGTTATAAATTAAGATCTAAACAGTGTATGCTTAGATATTGTGAATCGATTAATATTCTGAATCAGAGATTTGTAACTTCAGTTTTATGCTGTGTTATTTTTATTTTCAATTTAGCATTTGCATGCTGTTTCAAAAATAAATAATGCTACATGCATTGTCATTCTCAATGTTTTTACATGTGATGAAATTTATATATTTGATTAAATATTTATTGCTCATATAATTGTCAACGGAGATAAAATAACTAAACATATCTTTATAAAAATGGAAATTAATTAGCGTGACTGTCTAAGGTGTTAAAGACAATAGTAAAAAACTGAACAAAAGACTGCGTGTTGCTACCTCGAGAAACTTAATCAGACATCAACTATCTTTCTATCCAATCTGACTAATGTTTTATATCAAAGGTAGTCAACCTTTTTATATCTACCGCCCACTTTTGTAACACTGTTAATAATAAAATTTTTTAACCGCCCTTCGGCCCACCATTAATGCTGATTTATAAAGCAGGAAAGTAACGATACTATATAAAATTTATAAAGCAGAGTTATAGCAGTTTAAAGCATTTAATGATAAAGCATGTTTCTATTTCAGTGTTTTTAAAAAGTCACCTAAATCTTTAAAAAGGAAAGACCTTCGGTTTCGGACAATCTTCTATCGCCCACCTTTACCTGCCAATCATCCCCTTATGAACCGTAACAATTTTAGTACTCGCCTTTTTTTTTTTTTTTTTTTTCACACCAGTCTTTTTTCAGAATAATTTTATTCTTATTTAATCGAAAATACATTTGGAGAAATTTTCTTTAAACACAGAGTGGTATGGAAAAAGGGGCGTATTTTAAAGGGATGTTACAATTGTGCATATTTGCCAACATCCTAATTATAAATCAGAAAATTTTTAATACATGCCCTTTTTTCCCCACCAGTATATTTTTAGAGTAATTTTCTCCAAATTTAAATACGATTAAATAGGAAGAATAACACTCAAAAAATATACTGGCGTGGAAAAAGGGGCGTGTACTAAAAAATCTTCCAGTTCATAATTAGGATGTTGGCAAGTATGGATTATATGATTTACCTAATCTTCCGATTATTAATGAGATAATTTACAAGTATGCCCCCCCCCCCCCCCCAAAAAAAAAAAAAAAAAAAAAAAAAAAAAATTGTACGGAATAAAGGCAGGACTAAAAGTGCTCCATAATAAATTAAAATGTTGCCAATTCTGCATTCAACAGAATAAGCAAAAAATAATTTAAAATATTGTTACTTAATTCATGAAATGTAAAACAAAAAGGCATAATTTTTAGATAAATGCAGAGTTGCCACCATTTTTAATTTAATTCGGAGGATTGTTACTGCCCGTGCGCGATTTTTACAGTGTAATTTTTTGGAAGAGTAATTTTGTTCTTATTAAGTCATAGTTACATAAAATAATAAAAATGTATTGTGATAAACAGATGGTTACTAAAAATGCTCCAGGATACATTAGAAATATCGGCAAATCTGTAAATGCAGAATATTCAACATTAGGTAAAGCCCTTTTATTTGTAACCTTTCTTTTATCTCCATGTCTGGATTTAGAGCTAATAACTTATCCAAATCGCTTCCAGGTATGCTTCAATCGATGAAATCCTAAATATCTGGTATTATAATAGTATGAAAGCATCAAACATTATAAAAACTTCGCATTATTCAAACAGCTGGAAGTAAATATTTATTTCTAACATAATTATTATTACACCATAAATGAGGTCACAGATATCTCGAAGCTAATCAAAATAGTTTGGACAGATCCGTGTGTATAAAACCAATTAACTACAATAATGACAAAATGGCGCAGCTTTCATAAAGATGAGTTTAGATATCCAAGTAATTCTGAAAAACAAATATTTAAATTAATGCAAATATAGACAAATGATCTTTATAAATAGAAATGCCTATTTTTAAAATTATCTTAATCTGTGAACTTTAAGCAAAATTTGAAGAAAGAAATTGTTATGAGCATGTTTGTTTTTAATATAACCTAAAAGAATAAATTGACTTTGTTGATTATTTTTAATTTACTTACAATGATATTTGAAAAAGTTTGAAATAAAATTTCGTTATTATTACCTTTTGATAAAACAAATAAACTGAACATTTAAATTTTAAATTTGGCCTGTTTAAAAGAAAAAAAAAACTGTTATAATATATGCATGTAATGCATATGTATATGAATATACATATGCATTTTCAAGTGTAACAGCTTGGAACTATAGTTGATTTTTGATTTTTTTTACTAATGAAGAAATACTTACAAATACTTCCTTAATATTATGAATAAAAGACTTAATAATGCCAATTTATAAATATATTTTTATTCAATACCACCACTAATTTTTAACAGCACATTATTAATTAAAAAAAAAAAAAAAAAAAAAAAAACTTACGCGAAGCATTGTCAAATTTCTTCCTGTCCTATTCCTAACGTTCTGAACAGTGTTGCAAAATTTTGGGGACACTTTCGTTCAACATCATCAATAATTTTCGAGAACTGACGTGATTAGACTTAAATTTGACAATACTGACCTAAGGAGTGACATTAAGTAGGATCGGCAAAGGGTTAAACGCTGCTGACTTTTAAAACTTGTTCCTCAGTGTTGTTAATACCGGCTCTTTTATTCACCCGACTTTCTTACTAAAATAATTTTCTTCAATATATTATTGCAGCGAATAGGAAAAAAAATTATCTACAGAAAAAGGAGCAGGTATTAACAACACTACGGAATAAATTTAAAAAATTGGATGCATACTTGCCAACCTAACCCGGAATATTGTTAGTCCTGTCCCTTTCCGCCTATTTTTTTTCACACCAGTCTTTTCTCAGAGTAGAGTACTTTCCTTATTCAATTGTAAATATATTTGAAGAGAATTACACTAAAAATTAAGAGGTGCAGAAAAAGGGACGAGAACTAACAATCTTCCGGGTTTCGTTGGTAAGTATGTGAATGATATGCATAGCCCTAGTAGAAAACTACCAATCTTCTGCCTTTTACAATATTAATGATTCTGAAAAGGAAATATCAGCTTTATATAATAACAAATCTGTTGGAAAGTCTAGTCATTTTGCATTACAAATCTGACACGTAGAAAATTTCTGAAATAATCTACATGTAAATTTTTAGAAGCTTAGTTGTTAAAATAACATATAAATATAGTTGAACAAATATTTCCAGTTTTATCATATTAATTCAAATAAACAGAACTCTTCGGTAGATTTAATATTTTGTCAGTAAATAAATTTTAGAAATCAGTACGTAGTAGATAAAATTCTGGAGAGTTGACATACTCTGCTAGTGATACATAATATGGTGAGAACATAGTGTGAAGTAGATGCAGGCACTGATAGATCAACGAAATACTTATGTGGGGTCTCGAAATACATCATTACTGCCCAAGTGAATTATTACCGAAAATCAGATTCCCCACCTCCACCCCCTCGAATGTTTGATATTTTTTGTTTATAATATTAGCTGTAACAAAGAACTAAAAAAAAAAAATTAATATAAGTACTATACATAATAATAATAATAATGAATATGTCGCCATAAAACTTTTGAAAAAAAAAAAAAAAAAAAAAACCTGATATTAAACGTAAATTTACAAACTATATAATTGTAAATTATATAAATATGTATAATTGCCTGTAAAATTAGATTTAACACTAGAACTTTTAAAATATTTAGTAAGTCTGTAAGTTAGTACATTTGTTTTTATTGAAAGCCTCTGCATCTGCATTGCATATTTAATAATTTATTAAATATGCAATAATTTATATTAAATAATTTAAAAAAACTTAAAAATCTAGTGTTATAGCTAATTTTTTAGGCAATAAACAAACTAATAAACTAATATAGCTAATAAACAAAAAGAAAAATTTATGAAAAGAAAAATAAATAAATAATTCTTTTTATGCGTGATGCTATATCGAGACCCTTACACCCTACCTTCCAACATCCTAATTAATATTCCGTAGTATTGCTAGTCCCGCCCTTTTTCTCTCACCAATAAATTTTTAGAGTAGTATTCTCCAAATGGAATTGTGATTAAATAATAAGAAAAGTACTCTAAAAATATACTGGTGTGAAAAAGAAGGCGGGGCTAACAATACTACGGAATATTAATTAGTATGTTGGAGGTTAGGCCGTACACGATTGGTGCTAAAAAATATCAATAAAATTTATAAAAATCAGAAAAAATATGACGCTGTGTACTTTGTGAGACATCCAGATGGTTTTCAATGAGAATATTTCTTAATTTGGATAAACTGCTCAATTTTTCTTTGTAACAGATTGTTAAAACGATTGGGTCAAGTAACAAAACATTTTTTTTTTAAGAAAAAAGAGCTCCGCCTTCAGGCGTATTTCTAAAACAATACTTCAATACTATATCTCAAGGGAAAAAAAAAAACTATCAGTATTTGCATTACTGCAAACTTTTTAATTTATTCCTTAGCTTCGTTAGTAAACGCCTTTTTTCCACTATCAGGGTGAATACAGACCCGCCTTTTTTTTTTTTTTTTTCCTGATTATTCCACCAGTATATTTATATGATAATTTTATACTTAATTAACCATGTAAACTTGCTATTGAAAGTTCTCAAAGAAAAATACTGGTGGGAGAATCAGGAAAAAAAATGTGGCCTGCCACCACCCTGATTATACTTTATTTTTAGAGTAATTTTCCCCATTACATAATTACAATTAAATAAGAAAAGGTGGTGTGAAAAAGGACGGATATTAACAACACTACGGAATAAATTAAAAATTTGGCAGCTATGTATCTGTGTTAAACCATAGTTTCCTAAACTAGATGCCTTCCTAAACTAGATGGCTCGGAAACTTGGCAACAGTTCAAGCGGTAGACAGCACCTTCTGTTACAGATTGCGCGACTTTTTTATTCAAGAGTCACCAAAAAATTTTTAAAGTGGGATATGATATACAAAAAAGGCGAATAACAATCGAAGAAACGTCGATTATATATATTATATATTACTTCTTAAAATTATTGGTGAAAATTGAATAAAAAAGCCGCTCAATCTGTACCAAATGCCGCTGTCTACCGCTTGAACTGTTGCCAAGTTTCCGAGCCACGCAGAAATCATATAGTTTAGTAGTTTATGGTTAAACACTATATATGATGTCGGCGTTTATGTATATGTAAATAGCATTTACCGCATTTATTGCCGAGGATAAAATTTAATTGATCTAATTAAATTTACGTAAAATCCTTTTGTTGAATAATGTAACGATTTCAAAAAATGTCAAATGTTTATGGGACAACGTTATGGAATAAATTAAAAAGTTGGCATCGATGAAATATTATTAAATGGACCAAAATAATGAGGAACATAAAAATTGAGGAACACAATTTTTATAAAATCGCATTTGTGGGATTTACCATAACATGATATCATTACTGAATTTACTTAAAACATTTTTTTTTTTTTTTGTAATTGGATGCATTTGATTTTGATGAACGGTTGCAAAAATAAAAGTCAGGAAATGATGAAAAATTTATACCCTGTTTACACACAAGCATAAACAAAATGGTAATCTAAACAAAAATCACAGTGACCAATTCAAACGATCGGACAGTAGACAATGTTTATTTTTAGGGCAATGTTTTTTGCGTGAGTGAGCAAGATCAATCAAATACTTTTCTTCTCACGCTAGAACATTCACGAAAAGATCATCTGCTGCCATTCGTGTCCAATATATGGAAAAGAAAGTGTGATAAGGTGTCATTTTTGTCAATAGGAAATTTAGAATGCAAATAAGGACGAGTTGATAAACGATATGAAACGTTATATGAATTTGAATAAATGAAAGTACATAAAACAGAATATTTTATCCATAGCAAAGTACTTGAAGAATAAGTTAAATAAATTTTGAATCACGATAATTTTTTTTTCTCCCCCCCGAATAATAATTTTAGAAAATAGCACTTATTTAAATTCAAAACTTTTTTTTTTTTTTAATTGGAGGGGTATTTGGTCATTTTTATATAGAGTTTTCTTAAGCAGAAAAACTTTTGCTAACTATGTTATCTAATGTAGCAGGGGTCGTACTCTCCGCCATTTTTTTAGGACACTCTCATGAAATAGAAAATTTCAATTTTATTGCTACCACTATTTTTATAAAATAATCTCCACCCTGTATAATCATGGCGCATTACTATGAATACACCAAAAGTATTTCTGCTTGAAATTAATGGTGGCCAAAATGGCAGAAATTTCTAATCTCTGCGAGTGTCCTGAGAAAGGGCGAAGAGTACTACCCCTGAATGTAGGGTGTACACACAGCCCCGCCATTTTCCAAGGAGTCTTCCACGAGTATCCTTAACAACACATTTTCTTGATGAAAAGACCTCCTAGAAACATCCTGGAGAAGTACTTTGGACAAGTGTGCTGTTAGGGTTGACGTTTTCTCTTAACTGTACACTGTTTATTTAAGAAGAAATTTATTTTTGAATAATACTGATAGAACACTCCTTGGAAAAAAAAAAAAAAAAAAAAAAAAAAAAGGTGGAACCATGCCAGATTGTCGACAGTTAATTTTCCTAAACTGTTCTCAAATTTCCCCAAATCAAGGGTTTAAAAAAAAATCCCCAACTCAATTTATATTAAAATGTAAATTTTTTAGGAAATATATATATATATATATATATATATATATAAGAATTAAAGCTCACATTTCCCCCTGAAAAATGCTTTTTTTAGGGAAAAAAAAAAAAAAAAAAAAAAATCCGCATTTATAAAAATAATTTTCAACACACTAGTTTTTGGAAAATTTTAAATTTACGTCATTTTCTGATTCTAGTTTCCTCACCTGTAATCATTTGTACTTAACTCATTTATATATAAATAAAAAGTTTTTGTGGACTAGCATTAAAAACAATGTATACCCAGGTGGTTTAAAGAGCTAACATCAAACTTGATATTTTACGCCTGCAAGTAAATTCAACCTAAGTTCAAGTATCCAAGTTCCAGCTTACTGATTAATATTACTGATCAGTATTTATTTGATTATTCAAGCTAAGCGGCAATCAATGCGTATCAAGCAATCACTATGCTTACTACAGAACAAATAAAGTAAACAATTATTGAAATCAGAGAGTACATGAGGGGAAAAAAAAAAGATATTTTATATTATATATTATATATTTTATAATCAGATGTTGGAAATGCTACCTGAAATAGCAACCCGAATCTATGCATTGTTATATGATAAATTTGACGTTTTCCCCCCTTTCTTTTCCTTTTTTTTTGGGGGGGGGGGATTTTAGGAAAAAAGTAATCGTTTACTAATTTTAAAGAAAATTCCAATATATTTCCCCAAAATTTTTCTTTTCCCAAAACTGCTCCTCTCTAAATCTCTGTCCCAAAAATCTCCTCTGAAGCTTCAAAGCTCGCCGAAATGGGGAGAAGTCCCCAAGTCTGGCAACATTGAGCCGTGTACACCCTGGTAATGTAAAGACTAATATTCTGTGGCTAAGACAGAACTGTTTTCGATATATTGTACTACATTTTAATAGCGCCATAATCTGTATATCAGATGCACTTCAAGAAAAAGCAATATGTTCGTTATAAAAGGAATTATATAAAATCGTCTCCATTAAATAATATAATTCAAAGTCGTATCAGCATAAGTTTTCATAGTGCTCGTCTTGAAAATTAATAACCCTGTAAATAAAACCATGAAATGTACAATTGTATCAGATCAAAACAATAATCAGCAAGATGAATCAAGTGAAAAATATGCGCTCAGGTGTATCGTGAAAGCAGCAATCATTAAAGTTATTTTTAATAAATGTCCGCTTTACGCAGCTTTCCCAACTTTTATAATTTATTCAGAAGCATTTTTAGCAACGCCTACTTTTCGCACCAGAAATTTTGTAGATTATTTCTCTTTAATATGTGACAACGATTAAATAAGAAGAAAATCATTTTTCAAAATTTCCGGTACGAAAAAGAGGCGGGGCTAAAAATGCTCGTGAATAAATTATAAAAGTTGGGAATTCTGGCTTTACTTCTTATTTGAATTTCCCTACATTTCCTGTTTCTTCTTTTGTTCGGGATTCTGTCATTAATGTCTCTTCCTCTCTTCTAATAAATTTTCACCTTGTTATTTTTTCCTCAAATTCAAAATTTTATCAAGTTTCCAAGCCTTCTACATATAAAGAAAGTAACTGCCCCATTTTGCATTCCATTTTAAACATTAACTTTTGCTCAGTTCGAATCATTCGTTTAGACGAATGGTTACGCTTCGGCTTTCAGATACCGGGTGGTGCCGCGTTCAAATTCCTTTAAGGCATGAATGTTCGTAGTGGTTCAGAATCCATTATAAGCCTTAGGTCCTAGTCTAATGAGTCTTGTTGTCAAAAAAATTACCGTACGGCAGGGATGGAACACGGGCGCATAATTCATACCGGAATCTGTTTAAGAAATTTCTCTACCTAGAATATCGTTGATTTAAGAAGTAGAAAATTTTCTTACATTGATAGTGGTATGAATTCTGCGCCCATGTTCCATCCCTGCCGTACAGTGACATCCTAAACCATACTTGCCAACATCCTAATAAATATTCCTTAGTATTGTTAGTCCCGCCCTTTTTTTCACACCAGCAAATTTGTAGAATAATATTCTCTAAGTGTAATTGCGATTAAAAAAGAAAATTTTTATGTTTTTAAATATACTGTTATGAAAGAAAAGGTGGGGCTAACAATACTAAGTCCTAAACTCAATTACCGAGCATATTATGTAACGTCATTTTTATAGGAATCGCTCGCAAAAAGTCCAAACTTTTTCTAACTTCTCCTTAATATCCACAATTTTCTTTTAGTTCCCTTCTCGTTGTACATTTATGGTATTAATTAAAACAAAAATTATCAAATGTCATAAATGCATTTTTTCTCAATTCTAATTACTATTATATTAATAGAGCTGTTCATTAGATGAGCTATACCTGCGACTTTGTAGCCCCTTGCGTTTAAGTATTGTAGTGTTGTATAGTGTGTTGGTAAAGTCCGATTGACAATGTGAGGCCTAAGCCTGGGTAAGATGCTCTTCTTAGGGTCTTTTTAATTGATTCTAGCCTGTATCAACGTGGGTTTTGAAGTAAATCACGGAAAAACTTCGAATGACTAGGCTGAAGAACACAACCTGGATTCGAATCCGGCATCTTCCCAATAGCAGAACCGCTCGTCAACTGCTGTGACTCAGTGGGTCCTGAGTGGTACTACGTAATTTTAATTGTGTTGCTATAAATTTGTTCCTACATTTTTTTTTTTTTTTTTTTTTGCTATATTGCTCTGCAATTGTTTGAACAGTTGTCCAATTCCTACTTTAGTGTAATATTTAAGAATAGTTTTCTTCGTTTTAATTAATTGCAGAATTTTAAACTTTAAATGAGAAAAAGAAATTTTTTACGGAAATATTGTTATGGAAAAAATGGAAGATTTGGCAGTTCTACAAATTTTCATGATCTGAGAAATAAATCATGTGATTATTTTTAATAATTTTTACTGTATATTGTTCGTTTTCGGATGACAGTCATAAAATAAAGGAACGATTTTAATTCTGAAAGGGTGACCACCGAAGCTAAACAGGTGCTGAAAGAACGCAGCTGATGAGACGAAACGATCCATTCTCTTTTCTCATACATTTTTTTTTTTTTTTTTTTTTTTTATAAAATCACAGTATACTTGACGTATGCGCTCTAACGCGAATTGGAGCTCTATATCAAAACAAACATTACGTACCTCGAATTATGTATTAAGTCTCTGTGTATTTCAATTAATAAATTGACACTGGAAATATTTGTGTAACAATATTTATATTGAGACAGATAATATACACTAAAAATATACATTTTAACCGTTTGACTGCTGAAGCATTTTCTGAAATACATCCTTAAATTGCTATCGCTATTTCAGGCCTCAATAAAAGTTTTTCCGGTGTAAATATTTAATTTTAGTTTTGTAAATAATTCGAAACCCGATCATGCCAACTGGAAAACCATGCCTTGCAGCAAAAATTTTAAAAAATCCAAGTAAGCAGAAAGTGAAAGGAAATGTATAAATGTGTATTTTTATGCCTAAATTATTTACCCTCGATAGCTCTTTCTACAAAAATAAAATATGAAATTTTCTAATGATCTATAAAAACATACCTAATTAATAAAAACCACGCCTTACAGTAGCGTTTGTAAAAGGCCAATTTAAGTATCATTAAAGATGAATAAAAACAAAAAACGTGTTTTACCATTAATAATTGTTCACACACAATGTTTTACGAAAATTTTGGATCAGCGGAAAAAACCAATTTTGTTTTGCAAATATGCAAATCAGGGTAGTGAAGGGGGTATTTTGATTAAATTTTATCGAGACTCCGCCCATTCTTATTTTTTTCCAACTTATTTCACAAATATAATTATATATATTTTAAAAATGATGAAACGAGCTTCGTAATATTGTATGCTTCAAAAATCATGTTAGATAGTTCCCTTTCGAAAGAAATACATTTAATTGATTACAGTGATTAGAGTATTGACGTTGTTTTCTGGTAATATGTTTTGAGCATTAAAAAAAAATATATATATATATATAACATAATCACTCATACAATTGTCAGTTAATTTATTAATTCTTTTTATGTTTTACAAATAAATAATGAAAGAAAATAACTTTATAAAATAAATAAATAAATATATATATATATATACAGAGCTGCCAACCTAATCCGGTTAATTGTTGGTACCGCCCATTTTTCTACACCACTTAATTTTTAGAGTATTTGTTTTCGTAATCATTGTAAATATATTTGAAGAAAATTACTCTATTTAAGTGGTGTAGAAAAATGGGCGGTACTAACAATTTGCCAGATTAGGGTAGCAGCTCGGTATATATATATATTTACTTCTTCTAAAATAGAATAATAAAAAGATAATGTTTATCAACTGCGTTTTGGGTCTAAATGGTTGATTTTATTTACGTAAAAAAATTAAATTAAAATTCCGGTGACATCTGAATTGTACCTCTCGCATCGCGATAGCGCTGCTTAGCAGTTTTCGAGACTGAACATTGCAGCGCTATCGCGCTGCTTAGCAGTCTAACGGTTAAAATATTAAAAACACAAAAACATAAATTTAAATGTTTCGAGCCTTTTACAGGCTCCTCATCAGTCAAAAAAAAAAGTGTAAATGATGAGATGAACAACAGACTTTCATTTTTGTGTTTTTATATTTTAAAATGTATATTTTTAGTGTATATTATCTGTCTCAGTTTTTAATGTGATTAAAATTTAATTTAACTACGAGACGTAATGATTTTTAAATATTTTTATTATACTTACCAATTATGAAAATCTCAGGTGTCAGCTTATTAATTCAAATATGTAGTATCGCAAAATTAGAGTATTTCAAAAAGTGCTTAAGAGAAAATACATTTACGATTACTTTCTTTTTAGATAATATTATCTTTTAACATATAAAGGCACAAACGATTAAGTTTCTTCACGTGCTGAAGATTTTAGAGGTTAAAAGTTAATAGTGAAATTTAAAAATATATTATAAATGACCGCACATTATAAGGTAAACGTCTGACATGCAACCGTTTTAAAAATGAGATCACCACTGGCACGAAGCAGCCATTGTTGATTTACGTTCAATTAATGTAACAAATCAAGTTTAACTTGTTCAGGGCAAATTGTATAAGGTGAGAGTTGAATAAACAGTGAAAGGAGAGTAGAATTCATGAGCATGGGCGATATTTCCACATTTTATTTGGAGCGCATTTTAATTTAAATGCTTGACAAGATCAGTGTAGAGAGGAGAATTCCATATATAAAATTTGAGATTGACTGAAATAAACAATTTTTTCGAGAGGTAAACTACGTTTGACAATGGCTGTTAAAATTTAATAATAGAAATAAAATAAATTGATATTTTTAATATTTAAAGATTAAATTGCAGAGGACACAACCGGAGTTTAATTTGAAGTAAAAGTAAATTACAATTAGGATATTTTAATCGAAAGGTTACATGCAGAGTTCCCAACTTTTATAATTTATTCACGAGCATTTTTAGCCCTGCCACTTTTTCATACCGGAAATTTTGAAAAATGATTTTCTTTATATTTAATCGTTATCACATATTAAAGAGAAATAATATATAAAATTTCTGGTGCAAAAACAAGGCGGGACTAAAAATGCTCGTGAATAAATTATAAAAGTTGGGAACGCTGGTTACACGGGTTCTGTAGACCTAAAAAAGGCACAAACTCTCTCTCCCCTCTCTCGTTTTTTTAAATATAATAAATACAAATTTTTTATGCAAAAATTTGATTATATAAAAGAATAACATTTATATAATATATTTTACAAAATTTTCATTAAGAAGTTTAGAAAATTCAGCCGATGGTCTTGGTTTCCAGAGGCCTTCAGAAAAGCGGTGAACAGGATTTCTCAAAAACTAAAGCACTGATCTTATTGAAATTTTGCATGCTTATACAAAATAGAATTAACTAATCTTAAACCAAATAATTTTCTTTTTTCCGATTTCAACTAATTTTATAAGGCTACACATGTGGTAAAAGGATCCGAAAATTGAACTGTTTTTGCATACAACTCTGCCAAAAATTAAATTTTTTTTTTTTTACTCCTTTTTCAAGCCATAGCCTCCTAAACTAGATGCCTGTCACGTTTCTCGTAAACTTGGCAACAGTTCAAGCGGTAGACAGCGCCACCTGGTGTAGATATCGCGAATTTTTTATTAAACAGCCACCAAAAAGTGACATTTGATATACATAAAAGGTGATTAGAATCGAAGAAACGTCGATTATATATATCATATATCACTTTTAAAAATTATTGGTGGCCATTGAATAAAACAGTCGCTCAATGTATATCAGGTGGCGCTGTCTACCTTTTGAACTGTTGCCAAGTTTACGAGCAACGCGACAGGCATCTTGTTCAGGAGGCTATGGTCAAGCACTAGGCAATTCTTTTTTGAAGAAGTTTGCAAAGTTTCAATAAGATCGGTGCATTAGCTTTTGAGAAATCCTATCTACCGCTTCCAAGACACAAAAGTTGCGCTATAATTCAAGATCTAATGAGCAAAATTTCAAGAAATTTCCTCTCAGTTTGACATTGCGATATATTAATGATGCTGATTAGATTTTGCTTTATAAATACAAGCCAATGATTACGTATTTTAAATGCAACTATTTCCGTAGAAAGCTTTTTGAATTTATTTGAAAGTTTAACCTTTGAGTACTGAATTATTTGAAGACTTTTATGCCCATGGGACGGATTTAATTTGTCGCTATATGGAATAACACTTTCGCGACCGCATGATTTTGAATTTTTGACAGTAAGGTTCGCCTGTGGGCGTTATTCTCCCACGTTACAATATTTCAGAACAAAATTTTCTGTATTCACATTTATATAACAAATGAATATACATTATAATTTTATCCTTTCAAATCAAAGTATTTGATAGTATATATCATTGTAAAATTGTGACTATTGATTACATATTTAAGAAAAAAATAGCATACAAATAGCAAAAGAAACGCCCACTGGTGGAGTTACAGACTCTCAAATGATGTGAATCTACGTCAGCGGTCGCGAAAGTGTTAATATGTAAAAGTAATACATTTTATTTGGAATATACTTATATTGATGATATAAGTATAGTTGTAAGATATAAAAAACGCCAGGAAAGTGTTTGCGATCAACGCCCACTGGTGGGGGTGCCGCAAACATCAACACCTACTTCTTAAATTCAGATGACGAGTCAGACTCGACCACCCTAACTTTGCACAAGTAAGCAGATGACGAGTCTCACTCGTCAAATGTACCCAAAGGGTTAAATGAGGCAAAGCAAATTATTTTAAAATATGGTTGGTATTCTAAATGCGTAAATGTTGATGACTATGTATAAGGCGCTTTTACGGCAAAATTTTCATTATTTTACATAATAATTATATCTTTATGGCATGTAATTACACAAAACTTGGTACGTTCGATATTTATTTAAGACATGCTGATTTAATTTTCGTGTATATTTGTTATTTGTAGTTCTGACAGATAGATTCTGTGCAGCGAATTTGTATCAAAGATGATGCAAAAGACGTATTATACACTTACTACATTGATTTAATTTTCGTGTATATAGCCTGAAAGTCAATTCGTTGGACGATTTGCATGATAAGTATACCTCAAAGAAATTGTTCGAAATTTAATACGCCCAATGATCATCATGAGCCATGAGGATTTACCCTTTATTTGATGAATTATGAAATAAACAAGAAATGTATTTCAAGTATTGTTTCCATTACCCTACTACCGCAGGTAATGGAAGTATTGTAATCGGTCCAAAAATTACATGTCGGGATTTCACCTGATTTACACGTTTTTAGGCTTCCTGAGTCCAAAAAATTAGTTTTGGTTAATTGGTCAGTGTGTGTGCATGTACATATGAAATCTTCTGGCTTTCATATCTCCGAAACTAATAAAGATAGAACTACGAAACTTCAGAATTGATACAGGTCTGGTGTACAGATGAATTTCCCAAATTTTGATGAAATCTGGAAAACCGGAAGTGGGACCGTAAGTCCGTATCTCAAAAACGGCTCTACGATTTTCTTCAAAATTGCTATATAAACACTCTATTAGGTGTCTTTTCGAATGACATAGTTGGTTAGTTCAGGAAAATTGATAAGCGTCTTGTAACAATAGCACAATTTCAGGTCTCGCAAGTGCATTCCTTTAAAAATGGCTGTACGGATCTTTTCCAAACTCGCCATATTAACTCCCTTTTAAATATCCTATTGTATGTAATTATTATTTTCTGGTCAATAATCGAGTATGCTAAGTTTTAGCAAAAGTTGGTGTCTCAAAAACGGTTTTAACGATTTTCTTGAACATTGTTACATAAATCCATTTTAGATACCCTTTTTTATGTATTATGTGGTTATTACAGAAAAATTTACGGTCATTCTGATTACATAGTTAAGTTTTAGATCACAAAAATTGGTGTTTAAAAATTAACTCTATCATCAATTTTTTTCTTATTTCTGTGTGAACTCTGTGTAAACCCTTTTTTATATGTATTACACGTGCATCAAGTTTCTCTTACTGGATAATTCCAAGAAATGCTTATAATATCTCCAAAAAATGCAGGTAATACGTGTAATAGTCGGTAATGGAACTTGTGTGGTTGTTGCACACCAGATTTTTTTAGTTGTTTAAGATTAATTTTTAAATACATATCTAATAAAAATTATGCATATAACTTTATCATTGTAATTAATGATTATTTAGTAAGATAGAACTGTAACGTACCATTAGTACATAGAGTTAAAAAAACAAATAAGGTCTTACAAAAAAAAAAAAAAAAAAAAAAAAAAAAAAAACAGAAAAAATATTTATTTTTTATGTTCTTTATATTTTTCTAAGATTGATGACTGAATCTTGAGGTGTTGTATAAATGAATTATAACACATGGGAAAATAATGAAAAATGGCCAATAACGATTACATGTAGCGTCTAGTGACATGCAGTGAGATTAAATATACGTTCTATTCTTAAAATTACCTTTGATGTTTCTTCCATAAATTCGATCATAGCCTCCTAAACTAGATGCCTGTCGCGTGGCTCGAAAACTTTGCAGCAGTTGAAGCGGTAGACAGCGCCACCTGGTACAGACTGCACGAGATTTTTATTCAACTGTCACCAATAATTTTAAGAAGTGATATATGATACATATAATCGACGTTTCTTCGATTCTACTCGCCTTTTATGTATATCATATCCAGCGTTCCCAACTTTTATAATTTATTCACGAGCATTTTTAGCCCCGCCTGCTTTTCGCACCAGAAATTTTGTAGATTATTTCTCTTTAATACGTGACAACGATTAAATAAGAAGAAAATAATTTTTCAAAATTTCCGGTATGAAAAAGAGGCGGGGCTAAAAATGCTTGTGAATAAATTATAAAATTTGGGAACTCTGATCATATCCCACTTTCAAAAAATTTTTGGTGGTTGTTGAATAAAAAAACCGTGCAATCTGTAACAGGTGGCGCTGTCTACCACTTCAACTATTGCCAAGTTTCTGAGCCAAGCGACAGGCATATAGTTTAGGAGGCTATGATTCGATTTTATACGCCTTTTAATCTAATGGGACTTTAAAATACCTGTCAGTAGGAAAGAGATTAAATTTAGTGCGTTAAAATGATGCATACATTTATGCTATATTTTTCATGTTGTACTTAATAACTATATGTTAGCCTCTATGACGCGAAATAACACCAAGCTTGATAGAATTTTTTTTGTGAAGCTAATTTGATTTGGTGTATAGTCTAAAAAGTTTGGTTTGGTTAATACAGACGCTTTACGGTCATTTTTTCCAATTAAAGCTCATTAGACCGGTGCCTATGGCTTAAAGTGGATTCCGAACGACTACAAACCTCTATGTATGAATCGGGATACAAACCTGGCATCTGCAAACTGAAGAACAGAACATTCATCTTTCCATACCCTACAGCTAGATACAATTTATTAGGTGAGCTGGGCTGTATTTTAAAATGTAGCGTTAGCAGACCATTATCGGACGATTTGCATAACATTTACATTTCAGCCTTTACGCATCCAGCTACATCAAACTTGATTTGCAGGATGACTATGAGAGAAATTTAATTTAATTCTGGTTTGAATCATTTAACATGGGGCTTTGCTGTGATATGCTTTCTGTGATAAAAAATCAGAATTGATTTCATATTCTGTTATATAAGGCAACATTCTTATATCTAACTACCAAGCTTTGTCTTCTTCGTTCGTCACTATATTGAAATAAATTAAAATAAACAAAACAAAAAACAATAACAACAACTAAAAGTATCACCATAGCCTCCTAAACTAGATGCCTGTCGCATGTCTCAGAAACTTGGCAACAGTTGAAGTGGTAGACAGCGCCACCTGTTACAGATTGCTTGATTTTTTTATTCAACAACCTCCAAAAATTTCTTGAAAGTGGGATATGATACACATAAAATGCGAATAGAATCGAAGAAACGTCGTCGGTTATATGTATCATATATCACTTCTTAAAATTATTGGTGACAGTCGAATAAAAAAATCATGCAGTCTGTACCATGTGGCGCTGTCTATCGCTTCAACTGTTGCAAAGTTTTCGAGCCACGCGACAGGCATCTAATTTAGGAGGCTATCATATCACTATTTTCTTTATCACCTTATACATAGAAACTAAAATAAAATCCATTGAATCTGTTCAAAACTTGGTTTCGGACGATTACATATATTTTTAGACTTTAAGGTTTCTCTAACCTATCCCGCTGCCACTGGTTGTATTTTTTGTCGCTTATGGCAGTTGACGCTGCTGTAAGCATAGCTGCCATCTTTTTAAATTTATCCCATAATGTTGCTAATACCTGCTCCATTTTCACACTACGTTTTTGTAGATTAATTTTCTTTCTATTTAATATATTGAAGAGAATTACTCTAAAAAGAAAGTAGTGTGGAAAAGGGAAGAACACTATGAAAAAAATAAAAAACGTCGTCACCTATGTATATGTCACATATTTTTTTTTAGAACGCTGAGAAAAAAAATATATACCGCCTTCATTTAGAACAAATAATTAGTCATTTTCTAGATCCCTAAACTAGAGTTATAGACCTACATCCTAAATAATATTCCGTAGCTTTGTTAGCCCCGCCTTTTTTTTTTTTTTTCGCTCCAGTATTTTTTTAGAGTATTTTTCTCCTTATTTAATCTTAATTGCATTTGTAGAATATTAGTCTAAAAATTTACTGGTGTGAAAAATAGGGTGGGACTAACAGTACTACGGAATATTAATTAGGATGTTGGCAGGTATGATAATAGATTTCCGAATTATAGTATAATGTAAGCAAATAACCTATTATAGATGAAATGATCGAGGATTTCTAGTCTACACTTTTCTAGATGGTGAAACAATATTATGAATCCTTTGTATTGCGAGAAATTCTTACTTGATTTCTTAGGATTGTGTCATAAAGCAAAATTATACTTAATTAAACTCGTCTTTTGTGTTCATATTTATTTTCAGAGATTTTAAAATGAAATTGACCTGGTAATATAGGAAAACGCTCTAGAAATCTAAAGAATGCATAAAAATTTTCTGTTAAAATATTCCAGTAGCCCCCCCCCCCCCCCCAAAAAAAAAAAAAAAAAAAAAAAGTACAATTTGGCAGTTACGTTTACAGAAATTTTTCCGAGTGTAGTACGTTGTGTCGCTTACCTTGAACTGATTTTGTGTGAGTTTTAAACTTATACCTTTTTAACTAATTGAAATAATTTAATTTAAATAATCAACTCGGAATTTTCGGGTTATTTTGAATCTTTTGGTATCTTGTTCGTCTTCTTGCGTTCATCTGTTCGCAGAGCCTGATTAAGGGGGAAGCACACATTATCTCCGCTCTCACCGGAATATTTTTACAATTATTTTTTACTCCATGTCATAGAAATTCCACGCTTTGACGAGGAAATATTTTTTATAAAAAATGAACGGCGTAAAACAATCTAATTTACTCACCGTTATTAGACACCAGAATTCTTTTAAAATGATTTTTAATGAGAATTTTCTGTTTATTATAGGAGGAAAGTATTTGTTAAAAAAATAACGGTGTAAGTATAAATAATGTGTGCTTCCCCCTTAATCAGGCTCTGTCTGTTCGTGAAAAGGTAGACGGCATACACGTATAATCGAATTATAGTAATAAGATTCGAGACAATGAGAATATGATACATATATTTGGTAGAAAAAGAAGAAATTGACATGACCACAGCACATAATTATAGTATTGCCAGACTTGACGACTTTTTTTATTCAATTGACACCAATAATTTTAAAAAGTGATATTTGATATAAATAAAAGACAAATCTGATAAAAGAATCGTGTATTATGTATATCATATATCACTTCTCAAAAATTGTTGGTTTTTGAATAAAAATGTTTTGAAGTCTGGCAACACTGAAGAGAAGTCCTTCGAAATTAATTATGATAACGATAATTATATCACTTGAGACTATTGTGATTATTATGTCAAGTAAAAAGAATGAAAACTCAACGAAACAAAGAAATTTTTTCCCCATATTATCTATAATTGATCGTCTGGCTCATTCTTGTGAATATGAGATATCACTGATTACCAATCTTATCCAAAACAAGAATGCACAAGACAATTACGGGATTACCGATAAAAACACATGTTCTAAATCTGATAATGTCAATATTCATATATAATGTCATTCAGTACAGTTTAATGAATGATCCAGTGCAGTTCTATGCAAACAAAAGAGCCAATAATTTAAAGAATTACTTTGCCTGCTTCAGAAAAACCAATACAACCTCACGAAAGCTGTGTTCTGTTGTATTCAAAATCTTTGCAGAACAAAATATGCAAGCAGTTCTTTTGTGTTTTTAATGGCGAAACATGTCAAAAAAAAAAAAAAAAAAAGCAGACGATCCTGATAGTTTTTTAGGTATTCATTGCTCAAGATAAGATAAAGTTCAAAGGTGTATTAGCTTAAGAGAAAGATAGAATTAAAAAAGAAAAAAAAAATGTTCGATTTTACAGGTCACCGTGTTATTTGTAACAAGCAAAAAAAAGTCTAGGCTATTTCATCTTGGAAATTTGAGGAAGCGATCTTCACTTTTTAAAAATGAATGTTGGACATTGGAAGATGGGATACAAAAATAGCATGGACTAGATCTCTAATATACTCGGAGGTTCAATTTCAAGGCGTCTACCTCAGTTTATTTTTAGAGCTCCACAGTGATTTAATCTGAACTAATGAGCTTTTAAACGGTCGATATTCTTTCGAAAAATATTGCTTAATTTCTAAGTAGACTAAAGAGGAGCATAGCTTGTAATTAACTATTGGTAGAATAAATTATAGAAAAAAGATAATCAAAGGAATTCTAATATGTTCGAGCGCTTTAGGATAAATAGTTCAAGGATTCACTTCTCACCCATTTTACTATTTACATATATTAAGGCAGATTAAATTAACCATTAATTTTTTGATTGTTTGATAGTTTTTCAGAAACTGTCGCTCGACTTCTAAGTAGACTAATTTAGCATATCTTGAAGCTAAATATTGGTAGAAAAATTATACTTGATTTAGATGATAAGAGCAACCTAATGGCATAGTTGCAAATTCTAGGGCTTTTTTAATACCACTTTGATTGAGTATAAATTTTCCTTTTATTTATACCTTTCCCGGTCCCATTTAATTTCCCTCCTGTGATCAGTGTTGCCCAATTTAGGGACTTTTTTTTATTCATTATCCATCACTAAATTTTAATTGTAACGGTTAGTTAATCACTTCGACCGTTATTCGTTCATTATATATATGAAATATCACTCATGAAAATTACTGGAGCTAGTCGAATAAAAGATTCCCTACATTTCTCAACACTTTAGAGCGTTAGGACCGGCAGAGGGTTAATCAGTGAAATCTATTGCTGAAAGAGATAGAGCGTTGTTGCATTTATTAGAAAGTATTCTATGAATTCTTCTTCCCTCCCTCACTCTTTGTTATTATTATTAGTTAAATCTTTCTTTGAGTGGTGTATGCTGCCCTTAACCGCCCTCATTCATCGTATACTCATAGATGCCAATATTTTAATTTATTCAAAAGTAATTTTAGCCCGGCCTTTATTTCGCCCCACTTTATTTATAGAAAAATTTTCTCCAGTATATAACTTCCATAAAATAAGAAAAAATTATCCTTAAAAAGAAAAAAAAAAAAGTGGTATGGTGTGAAGAAAAGGCGGAACTAAAAATACTCCGGAATAAATTAAAATGTTGGCATCTATGCATACTGCGTTTCCATATCTTATGAGCACATTAAAAAAAAATATATTATATTCTTTCTTGTTTATTCGATGTATATTTGTTGTATTTCATGCTTTTTGCTATTTCCCTTCTGGAGATAAATAAATTCCTGTTTTCATCACCCCGTTATTTTCTCATTTATTATGCTGAGGAAAATGTGTGGTATTGGTCACATGTGCCTCCAAGTTCTATAATATTCGAAGTTGAGTCTGTTACAGAAGATTTTTGCAGAGTTGACAATTTTTATAATTTATTCCGGAGCATTTTTAGTCCCGCCTCCATTTCATACCATTTTACTTATATAATATTTTTTTCCAATATATAACTGCGGTAAAATAAGAAAAAAATACTTTAAAAAAGTTGTATAAAAAAGGCGGGACTAACGATGCTATGGAATAAAATTTAAAGTAGTTGGTATCGCTCTTTATGTTAAAAATTTCTTATCGCCAAAAAGCAAAAATGTTGGCAGATACGCTTCATGTGCTCTTGAATTAACTGCACAAGTCAGTGGCGATCCAGAACTTACCTTGGGGGGGTGTGGGGGCTAAGATTTTTCAAGGTGTTATTTCAGGTCAAAGAAAAGTTTACAACTGTAATAGTTAATTGTGAATGTCAGTACTTTTGGAAGGGGGGGGGGTTCAGCACCCTAGCCCCCCCTCCCTTAAATCCGCCACTGGTTCAAGTAATTACTTATCATACATGTTTTACATACACGTTATGCAAATATTAAAAGTGATTAAATTGAACATATTTAACTTATTTTTATAAACGGTTGATATTTATTCAAGAAATATCGCTCGACTTGTAAATGGACAATGATCAGTATGGCTTTTAATTAAATGTTGGTAAAATCGAATACAGTAAAAATGATGATCAGGACCATTCTAATGAGTTTCATCGCTATGGACTAAGAGTAGAATTGAAAATTTACTATTGTCCCTTTTATCATTTACAAGTAATAAAATAAAATAAAATAAACTTAATAAATTTATGATTTTTTAAACGATTGATGTTTTCGAAAAATATCGTTGAAATTCTAAGAAGACTGAGTTAAGCATATAGTGTGGGAAAAAAAAAAAAAAAAAAAAAAAAAAAAAAACAAGCCACACTACAGTGAAATTGACTTGTTTACATAGTTATTCAAATTATTACCTTTTTCATTTGTAATAACTTCAAAACTAATGATTAAAACAAATAAAACTGTCATGTTTGCATAATACAAAAGCGATAAAATGATACCAATGTACATTTTTGATTTGGTAATTCGCTTTACTATACTCTATGAAGTACTTAATAAAAGTCTACATAAAACGTTTTTTAAACGTAGTATAATAAACACATACTTTGTATTCTATTATGATTTATTGTATGAAATAAATATGTTATATATTAATACATGAAATAAACTATTTATTTGTTAGATCGAAACAATTACTTAATAAAAATATGCAATCTTCATTGGGTAATTCCACTTTTAAATTTAATTTCTGCATTAATGCGCAATGGCATAGTATTATACAATTTTTTAACATAAACCTCAGGAATTTCACTATACCAAATATCATAAATATTTTTTTCTCCTTCTTGCAAAGCTCTAGGCTAAAAATTTCAAATGTCCCTTCCCTCCTTTTACAGACTAAGCATTTTCGAGCGGATTGAGATAAGGACTATTTTCAGATCCGGTAAAGAAGAAATTCTACGATATTCTTTTTGGGCTTTAATTTAAAGTGAAAAAAAAAAAGTTATCATTACTCATTACTTAATTACAGAATTATAGGTGCTCATGGGAATGGATAGGTAATTTTAGCAATTTGAGTCAAATACACGTACCACAGATGCTGTATAACAAGGTGCATTATCATCTTGAAATGCTGATTCTGGAAAGTCTTAGATACCTTAAAAAAAAGTCTGTCAGGCACTAATTTTATAATGGCCGTATTTTATTTCGAGTTAATTGCTCCCTTCAGCATGAAAATTTGCACGACTCCTTGAAAAGTTATTCACCTCCATAGCATAATGTACGGAGGATGTGTCACTGTTTTAAGAGTGCAATTTTCATTAAGTCGATTATTTTTTCAAAGGGGTCGTACTCTCCACCCATTTTTCAGGATGCTCTCGATGGTAAGAAATTCCGCTTTTCTCGTCACCACTAACATTGCGCAGAAGTCTTTATGGAATTGTTATAGTAGTGAGTCACGATTACGTTGGATAGAGTTCATTATTGTATGAAAATAGTGGTAGCAATAAAAGGCAGAAATTTCTTAGCCACGAGTGTATTCTAAAAAAAGGACGGAGAGAGTGACCCCTGCTCTTCATCATCTTACTAACTTCTTTAAGTCAGCTTGAAATAAATTAAACTCGACTCATCAGAGAAAAATAGTCCAGCCTAATAATTCTCTGATAAATTTTTAATTTTTTGGTCAGCTAAAGTCTTGTTTTTATTTTATTTTTAATCTTTTTCCTTAATAATGGCTTTTCTTGTAGATCTTCTAGTCTTTAACATGCTTTATTTAATTGTTGTTGCACTGTTTTTGGAGAAATTATATTGCTAAACACTTTTATGAATCTTTTCTAAATTCTGAACATGATACAAATCGACTTTTTAAACATTTGTTTTTTAACATGCGATCATCTCGCTTGGATGAATAATGTGCCCACCTAAAGCCGAATTTCCAGTTTAAACAGCCAAAAAATTTTATATCTTGCTAAAAAAAAAAAAAAAAAAAAAATCTCACCAATATTTCGTTAACATTTAATTATTTTGCCATCTCGTGTATTAAAATATTTTTTTTATTTTTATTTTCATTCTAAAATTAATACTTTTTGTGGTATAGTTAAATGACTTATCGTTGTCATTTTTGAAATGCTTTCTAAAATTACAATCTTTCTGACAACTGCATTTTGTTTTTAACATTTAACTCAATTTTAAAACGTACAGGAGAACGACGTAATGAAATCGAAATTTGTTTTTTAAAGAATAAAATTGTCGGTTGCAGAAAGAGAAAAGGAAAATGTACAAGTGAGGCTTTATTTACTTATTTATTTATTTTCTCTCAGAGTGTATATTGTAAATATATGTTAGCAAAATGCATTATATATCCAACACAGCAAGAAGAGTGACACAACCCAAAAAACGACAATTTTGAGTTAATGTCATTGGACATGCATGCGTATAAAGTGATTCTACGTACACTAAAACCGCCACAGGCTTCGCAGCGTTCCTAAAATATTGCACTCATTTTATTATATTTCCACCACTATGAAAAAATGGAATTTTCTGACATGTAATTTAAACGTTAAGCGATAAAACATTGAAGAAAGATTTCTTTGTATTGATAGTGGTGTCAATAAAAAAAAAAAAAAAAAAGTAAAATTTTAGGAACGCTGCGAGGCCTGTCGCCACATCTCTATCTTGAAAATTATCCAACTGAGAGGCAGTTTCGTTAATTTTATGCCAGTATTTTATCGTTAAGATTATTTTCTCAAATTTTGCTTTTTTGAATTGATTAAGATATTTATTAATGTATTTTAAATTAAACTTATTAAGATTATGAGTTTTTAATTAATATTTTCCGGAAAAGGTCGTTCGATATCTAAGTAAATTCAGTAGAGTAAAGCTTCTAAATAACTTTAGTAGAACATCAGATATGTCAATGTCAACAATTTAATTTATCTCGGAGAATTGCTAGTACCCTTTTTTTCACACCCCGTTTTTTGAAGAGTAATATTTTTCTTATTTAATCGTAATTATATATTAGAGAAATTACTTTCAGCGGAGGAGAGTGCCCTGTTCACCCTTCTTTAGCTATTAAATTAACATACACTAAACAAAATATTTCAATATTTATTGTTACTGTTTTTATTTATGGGATATGGATTACTTTTATTGCAAATGTTGGTTAAGTAATTAATCCAATTAATCCCCTTACTAATTCTCACCAATTCAGCTTGACAGAAAAAAAAAAATAAATAAATAAAAAATATCTAGCTACTCAGAGTTGAAACGTTAAATCAAGCTGACATTGGCGAAAAATTATCTCAAATCGATCTTAATTTTCTACTTTCAGTACGCTTAAGTAATTTAATTTCCAGTGTATTTTAATAAGATTTAAACCAAAGTTAATGGTATTAATTAGAGTCCGTTGCTAGGTGAATATCAATTCTAATGATTATCTGGTAGAAGGAAAAAAATTATAGTAGTTCGTTGTACTTTCATCTAAATTTGGAATCAATATCAAGGACAAACCTTCAGAAACATTTAAAGGAAACTTAGATAACAGAGCAGGGGTTGACCGATATTTTGAAAAACAACAGCGATTTATGAGAGAAAGAGCAGGTTTTAGTGAGGTGACTAAATTTATCAATGAGTATCCTTTCATAAAGTAGGTGGCAAATAATTTTTAATAGACTTTTACGGTATATGTTTTTATATATTTCATGATAAGCAGAATAAAATGTGTCTTACCTAGTTAGAAGTTTTCTTGGTTTAATTGTTCATTAACTTTTAGTTTTATCTTAATTGGCAGTTATATTGTTGTGAATTAAAGCTCAATATAACTTTCCTCGAAAATTGTGGTAAACTAATTTTATTAGTTTGAAGATTTGTTCTCATTTCTAAATTTCTAAATCAAATTCCTTTATTTACAAGAAAACAAAAAAAATATAAACAGCCTTGACAAACTGGCGAAATTAATTGGTTTGTACCATTTTAAAGACTCGAGACAAATTAATTTAGTTGATTAGGGTTAGCACAAAACCACCTTGTTTTCAAGAACATTTCTATCAGTTTTCTTTAAGCATAAAATTCTTCTTAACCTTATAGGTTTATTTTATGATAAAAGTAGCTATTTAAAAAAAGTAGTGGTTTACAATTTTAAGGACTGTGTGAATCCTGATTGATGTTTAATGATATAGAATTTTGATAAGTAGAATTGCTTGTAATTTAATCCCTGGAGATATGCTTTCATGAATTAATTATTATTAACTTTGTTGTTGATCCTAATCGATGTGTTGTATTTTTTATTATATTTGTAAGCTTTATGATTCTTGATGATTGAAGCACACAGAGCTGCCAACCTAATCCGACAAATTGTTAGTACCGCCCCTTTTTCCACACCACTTAATTTTTAAAGTAATTTTCTTCAAATATATTTGCGATGAGTTAAGAAGAAAAAAACTCTAAGAAATTACTGGTGTACAAAAAGGGGCGGTACTAACAGTTTGCCGGATTAGGTTGGCAGCTCTGAGCACACATCTGACAAAACAACCTCATTCTTGCACGTGCGTTAATTACGAGATCGGTTAAATTCAGGGTTGCCAACTCCAAAAAAATTAAGCCCCTAAATTCGAGTTGAAAATCCCCTAAAAGTCCCTAAATTTTGTTTAAAAATCCCCTAAAAAGTCCCCAAATTTTTAGCTCTAATTTAAGGCAACCAAATTTTTCGAAAGGCAAAGTGCGTTCAAATTAGTGGTGCCTCTAATTTCAAATTAAGAAATGCAGACAAAAGCAGTACTTTAAACGAGGGACAATCATCCCAATAAATTATAAATTTCGACGAAAGCTTTGCATAGAAATCTAGTTCATGTGGGAGGGGGAAAAAAAAAACTACCGAAAGTGGGAACAGTCCCCAGAAATTCGGACGCCTTCCACTAATTTTAGTCTTCTTTTAACATTGTATGTATCGAAAATCTAAAAACGTACCTCCTAATCATTCTGCTTAACGCTTAAAAATAAATAAATAAATAAAAACGCAGAAATAGTTTACTAACTTATTCATTTTAGTTAGATAATAGAAATTTTAGTTTCCACATTTAAATTTTAAGTGAAATAAATTAAAATCATTATGACAGAATTAAATCATTTGCGCACTTTAAAAATCATTACGCACATAATTTCAAAATTATTGATTGGGCCGTACAATTTGAAGATTTTTGTCTTTCCTCCAATGTTAGAAGTCAAGTTACGCCTATGAAGCAGTGAACGTATTTTATGCTAAATACTTAATTTCAAATTTGAAGTAATTCATATAATCGTAACAAATATAAAATATACATGCTTATTTGTATGATATAGTCAATCTGAAAATGTTAAACACACAAACAACTAAAAATGTATGCAGTGAGTCAAATTAAAAACTGAACAGACGGCATATATGAATACATTTATTCATGGCAATCAAATTATTTATGCTAATTAATTCTTTATAGCTACTAATTCAAAACAAAGGGCTCCTTTCATCAAAATCCATTGATGTTAATTGTAAAATAATTTTATTCTGTTTTTTAAAGCATTGAAAAAAAAAAAAAAAAAGAAAAAAAACTACAACCTATGTTTACTTTTGTTTCCTAAGTATTAGATATAAAATTCTGCAAAAAATAGAATTTAATTTAGTATGGCAGGACTGAATTTAATCTATTCTTCCATATAAACGCATGCAGTAACTGTGTTTCATTTCATTCCCTAGCATCGGTTACTATATTCATTTCTTAAAATTTATTTGGTAAAATTTTAGCATAGAAGATGTTTGGTAGCTTTAATTTTTTTTTTTTTTTTTTTTTTTTTGTTTTATCATTTTGGCAATGAGATAAAATGGCCATCGCAATTGCGTAAGTAAAATATCTTGGCGAAACACTTTCAAGCTACTTCGGGGCAAAATTTAAATTTCACCAAAGAGTCCTTTACTAAAGATATTCCATTTTTTTAGCACTATCTTTTTCAATTTCATTTTAATTATTAATATATATATATATTTTATTCAGCACACACACATTATAAATAATTATAATTATAAAAAAAAAAAAAAAAAAAAAAAAAAAAAAAAAAAAATTAGGGTTATTACTTTTTCTAAACTACACAAGATGGCGTCACTATCTCAATAGTGTGATTTCTATGTTTCAGTAAAATGACACTTTGAAGTTTATGCAATATCGTACATTAAGTTAATCTCAATTTTAATCAAAATTTAATTTAAATTATCACTTTTAGGTTAATTATTAAAATCAAACAGTTCACTCGACTTTATCGTTCAGTTGATTAATACAAATTCAAAAATAAATTAATCGTTCAGTTATTTAATACGATTCCAAAATTAACTGTGAATCTAACTGTATACAGCCACATGTATGTCTCGTGTTCTAGTTTTACGTGCATGGGTGCAAGTTTCTTATACAGTTTTTCAGGTGTAATGTATGTTATACTTTAGTTTTATTAATTATTACTAGTATTTCATTTAACTATTTTTATTAGTATTTCCATTAATAATATTGTATATTGCTGCATGAATCAAAATGTTTGATTTTAATAAGGTTTTCATAACTTTTCAGTTTTAATTATCTCTTTTTCGGTGGTGTTATTGGGGGTAGCTTGTTGTAAATATTTAGCAATTTGCATACAACAAGACAGAAATAACACCTACTTTACATGCAACATTCATTCTGCTCCCTTGAAAACGTAATGAATTTGCATGTTTCCATTTATGGATGTTTGGTAGTCGCAATCTCTTTTTGAATTTTTCTGTTTTATCTTTTTCAATGTTTCTTGTTTTCATCTATTCAATGTTTGAAAAGGTTTTCAATATATATATATATATATATTCACGTTCCTTTTTTTTTTTCGACATAAAAAGAAATATATTTACTTATTAATTTATTTTTAGAATCAATTTTTTTTTCCTTTTTAGTAATTTGAAAGTTAAAATGGAGTTTTTTTTAAATATCTTTTAAACCAATTGTGTAAATAATCGAATTAAAAAATATGGCGTTAGCTAGATTTTGTCCTGATTAAAGTAAGTCAACCAATCTTTGATTAAATTTTATAATCCGGACAGATACAATCATAGCGCTGTATATTTCAACAAATGTTTTTACGTTCATTCAAGGTGATAGATGAAAATTGGTAATGACGTCGTTTGAAGGAAATAGTACAAACTGTCTTAAAAAAAAAAATAATAATGTAAAAAAAAAATAAATTATACAGACACGACATTATTTCATTATTTAAAACATGAAAATCTGGCATTGACAGATTTTAATTTAGTGCCAGAGGCCTACTGGTAAACTTGTTAATATCGACAAATTCTTCTTTAGTTAATTCGTGACGATCTAAATTCCATGATAAAGTTTTCATTAAATCAAACCAATGTGTTTCAGCTGCAGATACTGTAAGAAATAGCGTTGGAAGTCCAAACTGTCTTATAGCCGCAAAACAACGTTTTTTCTCTTTTTCCCAATGAGGGAGAGGTGTGCCTTGGGGGGGACTCATGTCAAAGGTATGCCTTGGGGAGGACTCATGTCAAAGTTGGGCCTTGGGGGGACTCATGTCAAAGTTGGTCCTGGGGGGGGGACTCATGTCAAAGTTGGGCCTTGGGGGGGGACTCATGTCAAAGTTGGGCCTAGGGGGGGACTCATGTCAAAGTTGGGCCTGGGGGGGAATCATGTCAAAGTTGGGCCTTGGGGGACTTCATTCAATAAATCCCCATTCAATAAACCGACTGAAATAGGCCCTTATCACTATTAAGAGTGACGTATAAAAATTCGACAACGCTGTACCGACTGAAATAGGGGTACCTTGGGGGGGACTCATGTCAAAGTTGGGCCTGGGGGGGAATCATGTCAAAGTTGTGCCTTGGGGGGACTTCATTCAATAAATCCCCATTCAATAAACCAACTGAAATAGGCCCTTAGCACTATTAAGAGTGACGTATAAAGATTCGACAACGCTGTACCGACTGAAATAGGGGTACCTTGGGGGGGACTCATGTCAAAGTTGTGCCTTGGGGGGACTTCATTCAATAAATTCCCATTCAATAAACCGACTGAAATAGGCTATTAGCACTATTAAGAGTGACGTATAAAAATTCGACAACGCTGTACCGACTGAAATAGGGGTACCTTGGGGGGGACTCATGTCAAAGTTGTGCCTTGGGGGGACTTCATTCAATAAATCCCCATTCAATAAACCGGCCTAAATAGGCCCTTAGCACTATTAAGAGTGACGTATAAAAATTCGACAACTGTACCGACTGAAAAAGGCCTCTAGCACTAAAAAAAAAAAAAAAAAAAAAAAAAAAAATGAAAGTTTTCAAAATGAAATCCTTAAAATGAGTCTTGTCCGAGAAGTCTCACTGGGATGTGATGAGTTTTTTGTTTCTACAGATGAAAAATCGCTCAATCAACGCTCCGTCTAATATTAGAAATCAGTTCTATCCTAAATATCCAAACTATATGTTTAATTACTGCAGGAAAAGTCAAATATAAAGGAAAGAAAAAAAAAATCAGCAAAATTTTGAAAAAGTCTCTAAAAGTTCCTAGCATAATTTTGAAAGTCCCCAAAAATGCCCCCAACGACGTAAAAAGTCCCTAAATTTAGGGGCTAAGTCTCTAAGTTGGCAACCCTGGTTAAATTATATACGAGACTTAAAACAGTACATGAATAAAAATAAATAAATACTTCTTTGATGTGAAATGTGTCTTAATAAAGTAATTTATATTAACACTTTCGCGACCGCATGATTTTATCTTTTTGACAGTAAGATCCGCTTGTGGGCGTTATTCTCCTAAGTTACAATATTTCAGAACAAAATTTTCTATATTCATATTCATATTACAAATGGATATATATATTATAATTATACTCTTTCTAATCAAAGTATTTATATCCATAGTATATTGGTTGTACAAATATGAATACTGTGTATACTTTTAAGAAATAAATGACATACAAATTGCAAAAGAAACACCCACTGGCTGAGTTACAGATTTTCAAATGACGTGAATCTACGTCAGCGGTCGCGAAAGTGTTAATGTATATGCTGCTTTAACATCATCTGCGCATTTTTTTAATGCATTGAAAATGTTTTCTCTGTATTATAAAGAGAAATTGGTTGAGTATACTGCGCAAATTTTTCTATTTCTATGTACTATATATTTTTATATAGTGAATACTGGCGGTTTTTTTTCCTGGGGTATTTTTAGATGCTGATTAAGGAAAAACTATTTAAAAATTTCCATCCCGTACAGTTTTGACAAAAAATGGGATTGTTTGAGCTTAAAGTTTCCCTCTTTCAACTCTTATCTAAGTTATTTTCCATAAAATCTGGGTGCTGTGACTAAAGCAGGGGTCGTACTCTCCGCCCTTTTTTTCAAGACACTCTCAGGAATGACAAAATTCTGCATTTTTTCCAACCAGTAATCTCATGTAAAAGAAATTATGGCATTTTTATAGTAATGTGTCGTGATTAACAAGCATAGATTATATTGCGTAAAAATACTGGTAGCAATAGAGTTCAAAATATATCATCTCTGAAAGTGTTCCGAAAAAAAGGCGGAGAGTACGACCCCTGCTAAAGAGTAAGTAAACCTATTTGATCAAAGCATAAAAAACTGTAAAGGATGTATTTGGGGCGATCGAGTGTTAAGAACGTGTTAGCAGATTATTGTTGGATGCTGCATAGAGAATCCCCCTTCCACAAAGCCCTGAAGCCGTGCACAAGATAAAAGATTCTAAAGGGAACTTCGATGTAAAGAAACACATTTAAAAGGTAATGTGTAACTAATAGCCTATTTTAATGTATTTTATACATTAATTATTTCGAATTTGTTATAGCCCCTTGGTAAATTCTCCTGATCTTCATTCTTAATTTATGAAAATTTGTTACGTGATTGGAAGAAAAGACAATCATTTCTGAATTCAGCGTATGAAAACCTATTAGAGACACCCAAAGCAGTGCAGAAAAAAAAAAAAAAAAAAAAAAAATTGAAAAATACGATTTCGCAGACCTGTGCTGATATTGTGTACCTGCCATCCATTTCATTAATAAGCGAAAAATTCTAACTCCACTTGGAAAAACGCCCCTTTTCCAACACCATATTATTTCTTGGGTAATTCTCTAAATATTGTTACGATTAAATAAGAATTAACCCTTATCGCTCGCTTGTCCCTTCTGAGGGGACAATAAAAAATCGAGCCACGCCTTAAAGTGTTCCTCTGCAAATGAAATGTTATTTTTCTAAAACGTGTAACTAACCGAAAAATTTTAACAGAAAGATTTATTTTGTTTAATGATGAATTAAAATAAAACAAATTATTAGAAATTTTCGGTAGCCAAAAAGTAGTAAGTTGGAAACTATACGTGTGACGTTTTAAAGGAACGCCAAAAATACTATTCAAAATAGGGGAAAAAAATGCCGAGCGCAAAGGGTTAAATTACACCTATAAATTTTAAGAAAACGAAAAAGTAGCACACCTGATTTCAATCATAGATGCAAAAATTTTGATTTTTTCCGGAGTATTTTTAGCCCCGCCTTTATTTCATACCACTTATTTTTTAAGAGTAATTTTTTCTTATTTTACCGAAATTATGTATTGAAGAATTTCTTTCTATAAATAAAGTTGTACGAGGCGGGGCTAAAAAATACTCCGGAATAAATTAAAATGTTGGCATCTATGTTACAATCCATACTTGCCAACATTTTAATTAATATTCCGCAGTGTTGTTTGTACCGCTCCTTTTCCACACCACTTTATTTTTTAGAATAAATTAAAATGTTGGCAGCTATGGTATCAAATAAATTGCACAGCCCATAGTTGCCAACATCTTTATTTATTGATGGGCATTTTTAGCTCTGCTACTGATTTCGCACCACTTTATTTTTTAAATATTTTTCGCCAATATATAAATGCGATAAAAGAAGAAAAAAAATATTTAAAAAAGCAAATGAAAGGTATGGAATAAGTACACAGAGCTGTCAACCTAATCCGGAAAATTGTTAGTACCGCCCTTTTTCTACACCACTTAATTTTCAGAGTATATTTCTTCTTAATTCATCGTACATACATTTGAAGAGAATTACTCTAAAAGTTAAGTGGTGTAGAAAAGGAGCGGTAGTAACAATTTGCCGGATTAGGTTGGCAGCCTGAATTTCAGGGTTAAAAATGTTTTGGAATAAATTAAAATGTTGGCAACTCTGCACAGCTCTCGAAGGGTTAAATTCTGAATCTAACCTTTCATTTTTGACGTTTAACTTTAACCCATTTTATCCCATTGTCCTATTTAAAGGACAGCTGAAAAATAGCATATAGAAATCAGAATTTGCTTGGTGCGAATATTTTGTCAGCTGGAATATATAATGGTATATATAAGCTTCTGCTAGCGTGTTATGTGTCTCCCCTCCTATTCCTCCATCTGGAATCTTTGTTTAATCATTACATTAGGGGGCGTGGTTAATCTTCTCTTTTCTGTTGAAAACTCTTTCTGGAGAACTATCATGTAAATAAGAAAGTATTATACAGATAAAGCAAAACTTTATACTCGGAAAGCACTTTTCACTATTGAAGAGAACACTAAAACATATAAGTGGAAATTTCATCCTCTTTATTTCAATGTCCTGCGTTCAAGGTGGATAAGATTTCTTATACAGATTTTTATATATATATATATATTTTTTTTCAAAATTTGTTGTATTTAGTTTATTTAGCTTTAATTAACCTTAAAAAATATAATTTTTTTCAAATTTGAGCAAAATAAATAAATTGGGATAAAATGGGTTAAATGTTTTTAAAATGTTTTATGAATAACAATGATTGGAAAAGTTGTAATCTAAATATAATATATCTCTGTTTTTGTTCTGTGTTAAAAATAATGAGTTCAGAAATTTCTCTTCGGAATTTTTTTTTTCATTTTTGGAACTCATTGTTTACTAAAACGGTAATATCTGCTCTTAAAGTGACTTATTTCTAACACCACTATATTTTATAAATTTTTCTTAAAAATATTTGTGAAATAGCGGGTTTACCGTACAGAAAAATACAGACATAATTGTTATACAAAATGCGGATGACCGCTTTTGCAGCAGGTCTCCGCAGAAATTACAAATGTAAGTTGTCGGGCGAAGTGTTTTGCTTTAGAACTGTAAAAGTAATAGTCCGGTCAAAAAACTGTAGACCGAGTGCTTTTTAGGAGGGGACTTTTTTTTTTTATGCTTGAAATCCATTTTTGACATGTTAAGGATGAAATATAGAGAGGGTGCCATTTTTGTAATTTGGGCGTTTGGCTACCATTTTGAAAAATGGCGACCATTGTTAATGGTAAAGAAAAACACCGAAATCGCCAATTTTTCGGGGCGATTTTCATGTGTGTGCTGTCCTTCGAAAGATAAAAGTATATTCTGCTTCTTTATTAAGTATTTGTTTTTATAACTATAGAAAACAAATATTTACAACAGGAAATATGTCTTATTCGGTGCAATTAAAAGAAAAAATAAAACGAAACGAATTTTCAATGATATAGCAAAATTCTATACAATTTAATATTAAAAAAACATTATCTCAATTGTGTCTTTGTTTTTTCCAGATCATTAATTAACTCGTTAATACAAAATGAACACTCCTGGTCAGTCAAAAACAGCAAAAAGATAAGCTTTTTTGGTTGCTTTGCCCCCAGATTCAAACAAAAAGAAATGTTGCGTAAAAAATTAATGTGCGATATGCGAACAATCAAATACGTACAAAATAAATTCTTTACAGAACGAAATGAGAATATCATGGAATAACATTGCAAAGGAAGCGCAAAAATGGAAAGGTTTGAGCGCGAAGTATGAAGAACTGTTAGAAAAAAGCTTAGGGGAAAAACACCTGTGAAAATTCATAGATTAGTAACTTTGGATGCTTAGAAAACATTTTAGAAAGCCTTTTAGTTACGCTTGTGAGGTTGAGACTACAGAACGTCTCCACAGTTGTTTGAAATTAAGCTGGATCCAGCAAAGTATAAAGTTGGGACGGTTAAAATCGCTTCGACGCCAGTGACTCGGCGAAAGTTTTGGTCGGATTAGTTTCGTGACGACATGGTGCTGCAACGAAGGAATTAGGCTGTGAAAGGTAGATGAATTGGAAGTGATTTTAAAAGTATTGATTCAAATGAAGAGAAAGGAAGTTAGTAGGAAGTAGTATAAGATGGAGATGGTTTTAGAGGAGAGTGTGGTGTAGATTGTGAAGATTCTTATTTTGGCGAGTATTGAGGTGTGGAGTAGTGGATATTTAGTTGCGTGAAGATTAAGTAGTGATGAGTGTTGGTGCGCGTATCTACTAGCATTCGTAAAGGTAAAGTTGGATCAGACGGGAATCCTCTGATCCACAGTGGAGTCACAGTAGCGGAGTTAAAGAGTGCATCCGTCTCTACACCTTCGAGTGTTTGCTGGGGTCAGATATTTAAAATTATCTAATTTAATTTCTGATACATATATTTTGATAAAGTAATTAAATACGCAGACTGAGCTATCTTGATTGCCAGACCGCCCTCCCATTAATCTGTTCAAATAAAAGTCTTATTTATAGTACATTCAAGTCTCGTGCTCTTTACTTATCCATTTAGTTATGTAAGTAATTAATTAAGATGGAGTTTGCCTCAACGCAAACCTCACACGCTGAAGATGAAAAAGCAAAGAATAGACTGCAAGCTCTAGTTATACTCTGTGAAAGAGACGGAGGGATCCTGGAAACAACTACGTTGAACATTCAATATGATAAAGACTGCTGGAGGATCAGTATATAACGAAGCTGTTAGTGATGTCAAAAGAGAGCAAAGACGGCAGCGACTGAATTGGATAGCCGAAAAATAGACTGAGGCTTTTAATAAATTGTGTGAATATATTATCGTGTTCTTGGATATTCGTGAAGAATTTTATACGCTTAGAAGGACTGGCTGTATGAATATGAGCAAATCCAGATATATATGACGATAACAAACGGAAAAATCAGAGCCAGCTGCGATGGTAAGCATGCACTTATATTACTGGGACAAAAGCTTAAAACACACTTTTGGAAGGATATTGGATTTCAATTACGATTTAGATGAAACGAGTCATCTACAGTATTTTTCTCCAAGCATGGGGGAGCGTATACGGAAGATTCCCTGAATAGTTGGGAGATCAAACACTTCAAATATTGCTATTAATATACTTAGAGAATCTGCTTAGTATATTAATCTTGCTATTAATAGACTAAGAAGATCTGAAGTTTTGTATTTAAGGGAGCACCTGCAAAAATCCATAATTCTGAAGTACCTGTTTTATATTCACCCAGAAGTGTGTCCATAAGATGGAAATATGACGTTAAGGTAATTCAGGAAGTAAAATTTGTTCTAAAGGAATGGGATGGAGTCCGGTGGAATTTACCAGTCAAAAAAGGTAATCCTTAACGTAAGGTACCTTCCCTCACTTTGCAGTGGGTATCCAGTGACTGAAAAAGTAGTCAAGAGTATGCTCACAGCTCATGATGACGGCCATCCATGGCAGAAGAAATATTAAACCGTGTTGTCTCAGAATCTCAATCTTTGCATGATCCCATCAGCAAAAAGGAAAATAAAAACATTCGTGACGAAGACACTTGTGCAAAAGTGCAAACAACAATTAAGGAAATTGGCAGACCACGCTTGAACGAAGGAAGTTATAGATCTCGTAACTAGTACAGAAACTATTACAGTAACTTTACTGAGTATCAATCAGTACAGAATAACAACAATTAGCGCGTTCCTTTTAATAACCGATGACTTTTTCCACAAACTTGTCAAATAAAATTTCATGACACTGATGACTTTAAAACGCGTAAAGTAATCTTCTCTTAACCATGGCGTCATAGATATGGGAATGGTATGGAACGAAGTACAGCTGCACGTGATCTGGGTCTGCTATTCCTTTCGTCTCTACAAGTACATACTGAATTATCATCCTCAAGCTATAGCGTTTCACTTAATAAAATAGTATTTACAATGAGAAAGCGTTGATTTAAAGTATTAAATAACATGAACCAAAACGTTGAAAACAATCATACGGATTCGTTTCAAAAGTTACCCTCTTGCTCCTCAACAAATGCTTACTGGAAATGCATTTCGTTTATTTCTATCGAAACCTGTGAACAAAATTAGGCTGCAACTTTTTGTTTTGAACGAGGGGCAATCATATGAACACAATAATCATTGTGTTCATATGATTGAACATATGAACACACTGAATAAATGGTATGACCATGAGATCCATGTATTACACCATAGATCTTCTGTGCTATAACCTTACATCTGGTGAATATAATCCCAGATTTAAAGCACCAAGATCATGTGAAGCAGTCATCAGATTGTTTTTCCATGCAGCTGCTCAACTATTTGATTTTCAAGCAATTGTTCTTGATTTTTAAGATACTGATGTATGGATTGTTGCTTCATACATCAGTCACCTGACTGAGCCAGACTTATACATCTACCAGAAAAAATTCGGAACAGATGCAAAATTCCATCAATGTTGGTAATAGTTCTCGGAACAAAAGATAGAAAGCGCTGCATTTGGAGTGTAGTATACATTTATAGGTTGTAATACAATATAAGGTTTTTTTGGCTTGGGGAAGGTCACAGCTATGAAATATCTTCTTCAGCAAAATAATGAGACACTCCTGCAAACATTGTAACGTCTTGGAGTTCAAGAGGAATTATCTGATGAATAGTTTGTTTTATTGAATTCGTTAACCATTAGAATAATCTATAATGACCCATTGAGACACGAAAATGGCGTTAGATGCATCAGTGTGATACAGTTAGGCTGCCTCCTAATGAAGATTCTTTTAGACAACATTGTCTTCGAAGACACTGGAAAACATATGAATACAAGAATGCGAGGCTAGCAAAATGTCTGCTTTCAACCAGATTTTGGTGGGAGCAAGACCAAGATGCGCCTCAACTTGTCACACGCATAATAACCCTCTCCCAGGTGGAGTAAAGTTGCATCAGGCCAAAGAAATACTTGAAGAGGAATCAGATGGGAAAACAGACGAAGAAAAGGCATGCTGCACATGTCTCAACTGTGGAAAACACCAATACAGAGGATTAGTTAAGTACTTGAAATTTTTACGATATGAGATGTATAATGTTGATTATGCACTTTCATATATGGTTAGAGCATAAAATAAATATTGTATCTTTTAAAAAATATATTACCTACATTAATAAGTGTTACCAAATCTGCAAGGTCTAACATATTACAATAATAAAGTGATAGAACTACGCCTAACCAAATTTATATTATTATTCTTTTATGTGTAATTACATCAAATTTTCAGATAAAAAGCTTTAACATAGTTAAATGTATAGAATGGTTAATTATCAGTCTATCAAAACTTTGAATGTGGAAGTTGTCCAAGTAAATGTCAGAATTTCTGTATATTTTCCTACCGTCAATATTAGCCGCCCTTTTTCAAAATGGCGACCAAACACCCAAATTACAAAAATGGCACCCATGCTAAATTTCATTCTTAACATGTAAGAAATGATTTACAAACATAAAAAAAAGGTCCGCTCGAAAAACGCACGGACATCAGTTTTATGACCGAACTATAACCGTCACGAAAAAATGACTACCCGTATGTATTTGTCACTCGTTACTTTCGTTACTACAAAGAAAGCGGATTCAAATAGCATCAGCATATTTGTCCAAGTTGAGGCTGCTTTACGATACAGAAAATAGAAAAAAAAAATAATTACTGCAGTGGTGAGTATCTCGACGTATGCTCGCTTCGCGAGCATTAAAACTACGGATGAAATTCTATCTATGACAGAATTTAATTCAGTACGACAAGATTTGCACTTTAATACCCTTTCAAAAAAAGAAAAAAAAAAAAACCCTGAAAACATTAGTCTAAATAATCAGCCAAGTGCCGTTGAATCATTCGTCAGAGTACACAACTACGAACCCGAAGGTTGTGAGTTCGATCCACACCGATGGGAAGTGAAAAAATATATATATACATATATATATATATATATATATATATATATATATATATATATACATATAAGTTCTTACGGATTTCATAAAATATTTTAAGATAGAGTAAGAAATTAAATGGTGAAATTGGATATTGGCAGGCATATTCGAAGGGGAACACTATAAATTGGTGTAACGACGCAAATTGCCATATTGAAAGAAATAGTCCTGTCGTACTAAAAATGACTGGTGTGAAAAAAAAAAAAAAAAAAAAGGCGGGGTCTAAAAGTTTTACGCTTTATAATGAGATGGTTGGCAAGTATGATATTGCGAGTACTCTGAAATAACCAACGATTTTACCTGTCATTAGTGTTGTCATTTGATTAATAAGGCTACCACAGGCGCATTCTTTTTATATTCCTTTCGTGCGCCATTCTCATAAAATAAAATTTATAATATATATATATATGCAGGTTAAATTTAGATTTACCTGTATAAATAAATAATAAATCGTTTTGCTTGGAAATAGTGGTACAAAAAGAAAAGAAAAAGTCACCTGTGGCAGTCTTGTATAGAGACAATTCAATTGAATACTTACCGCAAATTTCGAAAAATAGATATAATGTAATAATTCGATTATTCGATTATGTAATAGAATTCGATATAATATAATGGAAATAGTTAAACGAATATTAGTTTAAATATTAGTGCTGGAAATGGAATCTAGCAACTTATAACGGTTGCTACAAGTTGCTAGAACTCCATGTTATGTTTGTATATACATTATACAAAGTAACATACACGTGGACGTTAATACTTTGCGATCGAAAGGATATGAGAATTTTTTCAAAATTAATTTTTCTCAAATATTTCTCTCTTTTTTTGAATATTATGTTTTCCTTTTATGTTCATACAGCTTTAAGAAATTAAGTTTATGATATGATTTAAGTCTATTATATGATTTAAGTCAATTTGAAACTATTTGCTTCAAAATAAAGAAGTAGAATTTCAATTTATAAATCTTTTGCAGTATAGCTGATGCGTACACATGTTACTTTTATATCTTTTCTTGTTTATAATCTGAAATATACAGTAAAAATTTAATTATTATTATTTTTTTTAATTAACTATATAAGAAAATTTAATATATTAAAAAATAAATAAATCATAATTTACCGATATTTTCGAATATTTGAAAACAATAATATCGAATATTTGTGCAAACTTTCGAGTGCGTTAATAGTGGCTAGTGCTCGTAAAAGCCGCCTTGGCTGCATTCTCCTCCATGTTCCCATCCAAATTACACATTTTGGGTTACCAAAGGGGGGGGGGGGAACCATTCCCTTCGGGTCAGATCAAAATTGTGATGGAATGTTTCTGGATCACACTCAGGAGTGTGTCCCAGATTATGGAAAATTACTTATAGCGCAGCACTATTGCAATGTAAAACTCTGTCACTCACTCACCTTTCATCCACAAAAAGCAAAATTGCCAATTTTTTTAGTTTATTCCGGACCTCTGCCTTTTTTTTTATACCAGTTATTTTGAAGAAAGCTTTTCTTCTTATTTAACCATTGTCATTTATTGTAGAGAAATATTCTACAAAAATTTTGGTGTGAAAAGAAAGCGAGGCTAAAAATGATCCAGAATAAATTATAAAAATTGGTAACTCCGAAAATATGTAATTTGTAGTGTTCCAATGAAGAAAAATCATTCTTTTTTCTGGATAATAATAATAATAATAAACTAATAATTTAGATGCATTTACAGGGATGGAACACGGGCGCAGAATTCATACCGGAATCTGTCTAAGAAATTTCTGTACCTATAATATCGTTGATTTAAGTAGTAGAAAAAATTCTTACATTGGTTGTGGTATGAATTCTGCTCCCGTGTTCCATCCTTGCATTTACTATTATGATTCTTAAAAATTTCAGCTTGAGAAACTGGTTGAAACCAAAATAAGCTAGTTTGAGTAGTTTAACGATACACTATTGCTACTGAGTGGCAATTAGTGACTGCTTGGATTTTCTCCTTAGGGGGTGTTATCGTTATGTATAGATGAAAATTTTCAGTGTATTCCGTTATGTTTTACTTAGTACCTGCCTTTTTTCCACCACCACTTTTCTTGAAAAATAATTTTCTACAATATATAATTACGATAAAATAAGAATAAAATTACTCTTGCAGAAAGAACATTAAAAAAGGGCAGTTACTAACAACGTTATGGAATAAATTAAAATGTTGACAGTTGTGCACATCACAATTTTGATCCTTTGGGGAGGAGGTTTAAAATTGTGATGGGGATGGCAAGTAGTTAAGCAGGAGGTGGTTTCCCATTTCGGTAATCCTACAGGTATTAATTTAGAAAAATGGAGGACACTACAGCTATGAAAGATTTCACATATACGAGTCACTTTTGATGTCATCATTAACGATGGCCTTAGGCCGGCTCGAATATCGAAACCACAGTCAAGCTTGCATACTTGAAAACATACTAATTAATATTCCGTAGTATTGTTAGCTCTGCCTTCTTTTTCACACCAGAATATTTTTCTGCTTATTTAATGGTAATTGAATTTGAAGAATATTACTCTAAAAATTTACTGGTGTGAAAAAAAGGGCGGGACTAACAATATTACGGAATATTAATTAGGATGTTGGCAAGTATGAGCTTGGTATTCTTCCAACTAGAATAATGGCCCAGTTAGAAATTTTATAAACACAAACTATTGATAGTCTAACACAAGAACGATCAAAGCGGCCAGTTTGACTGAAATATTACTCAGTAGTCAAAAGGGACCGCTTTTGGTAATTTTAGTGCTTAACTTAAGGTATTGAAAATCTTTGTGCTTCAGCACTGGCAACGCAAAGTTATCTTATTTAAATCTTTAAGGAGTAGAAAATTTTGTTCATTTAAAATAAACAGCCACCAGAATTTACTAACAATATTAAAAGACAATTACTAAATAATTATTAAAAAACACAAAAAGCTAAAAACACGTTTTAAAATACGTCATTATTTATTAAAATCAAGTTTGCAATGTTAAAGAACAAATCTTTTCGCCATGAGTTACATTTCATCTTCAGGTCAAACATTTAGCAAGGTGTAAAGAGAACAGTCAGTTATACATATCACGAGTCCTGGTGATGGTTACAGATGTAAGAAACTTGAAAGAATATAAGTACATACACTAAGAGGAATGTATTAGGGGGACAGGAAAATAATGTCGTTTTGAATTAATAAAATGAAACCGGAAATTTTTACAGTGTTTACATGGTACTTTACAAATAACCATCTTATAAGTTACCTAAGAATATCTTAAATTTTATCCAGGATAAATTTCCGATGTCAGTATTTTAATTCAAAACGACAGAACTTTCCGGTCCCCCTAATACTTGAAATGTCACTTGTAGCGGAATCTTGTGAAAACTTCGTAACTTTACTTCAAAATATTGGAGAAAAGAGAAATTAAATCTAAATGAATTCACTTGAAATGTCACTTGTAGCCAAAATATTTTAAATATTGGAGAAAAGAATGTTGAATCTAAAGTAATTTTTCTTGGATTCGCAGTCTTGGTTTGGTTTGAGTAAGGTTGTAGTAGGTACACAGGATTCAAAATAACTATAGAAGGTTTCTTGTTATCTAAAAGTATACTGAAAAAATACGTAAATTAGTTATTCAGAAATTGTTGGATTAAATTCATAAAATTAAGTTCATACATAAATTGTTAGATTCACAAATGAAATGCCAGATTTTCTGTAAAATTGCGGAGTCTTTCTGATTAATTGCATCTTTACATTTTAAAATAGTTATGGCGTCAGATAAAAGTAACTCTTAACTATTCCGTGGTGGATTGGTTATTTGTGCTTTAGACTATAAGGGTGTAGCTCTTGGATTAATGTAGATAAACTCAATTACACTGTTAAAAATTTCTGTAAATTTAATGTAAATATTTATCCAGAGTCTCTGTAAATTTACTGTAATTCTTAGGTAAAAGTGAATAATCGAGATTCTCAATCTTTATTCAGTATTTTTACCTAATTTTATTATTTAATTTTTTCATTAAAATTAAAAATGATTGTTTCTACTTTAGATAAGCCCGAAATATGTTCACACCAATAATTAATTAAATTAATATTAGTTATTAAAATGAATGTATAAAATAAGGTCTTTAATATCTCTGTTAATTTTTCTCTGGAATTTTACGTATGACTTATGATAATAGATCACACAGAGTTTTTTTTTTCATTAAAATCGATAACTTTGTTTTAAATTATCACAGATTTATACTTCAACCATTCGTTTTAAAGGTACTGACGAGACCTTTCGAAAGATACCCATCTTGAAAATCACCCCCCCCCCCCCCGGAGGGATCCGATGCCCCCACATGCACAAATTTTTTTTCCTAGTTAACTAATACTATTATCAATAATTCATATTAATTTTACAATCACAAGTTTAAAATAACTCTCATTATGCACATTTATACGGAATAATGCGATCACAGCGCCACCTGTTGAGCGATTGGTTCCCAAATCTACTCAGCACCAGTTTATGTCAGGGTGCAACTAAATACCAAGTTTGGTTAAATTTCATTCAAATTCGTGATACACACACAGAGACAGACAGACAGACATTTTCAAAAACTATCAATTCGTGTTCAGGACATCCCAAAACGTGTAAATCCATCAAAAAACGGAGGTCGAAAATTTTCACGAATCCAATACTTTCTCTATATTATATATAGAAGAAAGTAAAAAAAAATAATAATGAGCAATTAAATATAACAAACACAAACTATTTTAAAGGGTGTTAAAAGTAGATACATCCGTGACATCATTTCTTTTTTTTTTTTTTTACCAAATAAAGACTCTCCCTTTTTGCACTTAGTACTTACTAACTACTCATCTTGAGACATTAACAACCTTTAGTTCATTGTTCCTCTCTTCTAAATTTGGAAAAATATTAAGGACGTAGGTGATGAAACATGAAAGAATCTGATTCGATCTGTTCCAAAGAAAACCTGCCTTGTAAGAGGATGACCGAGTTACAGAATGTTTGAGTTAATGTCTGATAGAGGTTACAAAACATTACAATGAAAGCTTCTGGATTCGAAGGGAAAGTTTTGTTGATGTCCTTCTTAAAATGCGTTCACTTTCCTCTGAAAATGCTTAAAGAGTTTCTGCAAGATTTGACAGAGTGTGTTTTGATGCGTGTTCTTGTTATCGGATTAGAGCACGTATGAATCTCTATTACGTGTATTTTTTCAAGTTTAATATTCTTTTAGTTTTAAGAAAACGTTAAGTTTTATGGGAGAGTGTTTCATATTTCGCTATAGGCGTAACAGTAAACGTGAAGTTTACAATTGTTGTTTATGACCAATGTCGTCTTTTGAAGTGTTCTACAAATGTCGAGCTATCAGAATTATTCTGTCCTTCAGGTTTTGCGAAATATGAGTTCGGGTTTTTCCATACTGTAGCTAGTTTCAATACAAGCGATCTATTATTATTATTATTATTATTATTATTATTATTATTATTGTAATTTTTACATAGTGGTATTGGTAACATTGTATGATTTTGTAAAGAAATACTAATAATAAACTAAGCATAAACACACAAGAAGAAAAAAAATCTGAACAAGTTTCTAGTCGTCCATACTAAAATTATGTATTCTTATTTCCTATGTTATTTATTAAATACGGGTTAGGTCCCCTTAGAAAGACCCACGGAGGGCACTTCCCCTCCAGGACTAGCATTTTAATGCAGTCAATCGGCCTTACTCCCAAACACACACACACCTATGTTATATGCCTTTATTGATTTTACATGTTGGCTATCTACTGCTTTCTAGAGGTTGCAGTACATATTTATATATTTTGAATACCTTATGTAAGAAAACAAAATGTGAAAATATTAGAAATTTGTACATATTAACTATTAATAAAGAAATACTTTAATGAAATTATATACGTTTGTCATTCGGAAACCAATTTAAGCAGAGCAATTTAAAAGTCAGAGAAATATGTGTTCTCATAAAATTTCAGAAAATGTGACCTACCAGTGGTACACAATGGCACAAAAGATTTTACGGACCTCTTTTTCCCCTAACTCTTTCACCAACATCCATCATACACTTTTAAATTTATTGCCTAGCATTGAGCACCTGTCTTTTTTTCTCGTGTAAAATACGGATTAGGACCCCTTAGAAAAAACCCTCAGTCCTAGAACCCTCGTACAGTCAATCGTCCTTATTCCTAAACATGAACACTCGTCTTTTTTTCATACCACTTTTTTAAAAACCAATATTTTTCTAATTTAATTGCAATTGCATACTGGAGAAATTCATTCTACAAATAAAGTGGTGTAAAAAAATGGCGGGTACCAACAATGTTATGGAGTAAATTAAAATGTTAGGAGCTCTGCTTGTATAGCAAATTTCACCTTAATTGATCGTAGAAAATACTATAGAAGATTGCTGTAAAAGTCAGAGGAAAAGGAACCGTAGTAACCCTGAAAGAATTGTTAAAAAAAAAAAAAAAAAAAAAAAAAAAAAAGGCCACCAACAAATTTTTAAATTATTAATTCGATCACTTTTAAATTTTATTTTCATATTCTCTATATTAAATGTATGAATTTGCATCTCCGTATTTGGAAATGAAATGCGATTTAGAGGTTTTTGGTGGCTTTAAAAAATAATTTCCAAATATAGAATCTAAGGTCCTTTAAGGTGCATTTATCAGTAAGCAAACATTCTCCATTTTATGGCCGAAACATTGGAGGCCTCCATTTTGAGAATTAAAAATATTTTGGGTTCTGTCTGTTTGTCTGACTAGCGATAGCGTTCACAAAAATCACTATATTGACTTGAAAATTGGTACACATGTTCCTGATCCACACGGAATAAGCTTATAGTCTTGAATGAGTATTCTATTTGTAGCTTGTGTACAGGGGCACACCAAAGTTTTTCTGATCGGTACGGTCTATAGAAAGAATATGTAGGTATTGATTGCAAATTGGTACATAAGCGCTATACAGAAACAACTGTATAATTTTTGGTGACGGTATTATTTATAGTTCGTGTACAGGGATACACCAAAGATTTTCTTCTCATTACGACCTGTGGGCAGAATTTCGTTTGAATGCATTTTAACATCATTGCTCTGCATTCAACAAAACGTAATTAATGTACAGTCAGCCAAAAAAAAAACGCCATCCCCCCACCTAATTTCGCCGTAAATTATCGTAGAAACATTTGACTGGTACCGATCGATTTATAATAACGTCTAGTTTATAACGGTATAGTTATATTTTGCCTAGGGGGTCGTCTACATATTAAAACTGGCATTAACTTCCATTTTCTTCAATAGCAACCCCTATTTTTGACTTCATATTCAGATTTCTCAGATCAAGGCGGTTCGGAAAACATACCTATTTATATACTTTAAATCAATTTTAAATAGAGTTACACGTGAAAATGTATTAGGGGTCCGTCTATACATTTAGAGAATATAAATCATGGTCTACCACCCAGTATACATTATTCATTAAGTTTCACACCGGAAAATAATTTCAGAAATGTAAATTATAAAATAAAAAATGATTAATTCACAGAACGTTCTGAGTTAGTTTATGAATTAAAAGATTTTTAATGGTTTCTATTGATTAAACATCAGATAGTTCACTTCATACAAAGAAAATTAAATAGCTTGAATAGATATTAAAATATCTATCAAAAGAAAAAAAAAAGGTAAATGGTTTTAAATTTGTTTGAAAATTCAAAATTATTTTAACTCAAGCTGCCGTATAATTGTCTGAAACGGTGGCACTCAACCTGGTTCCCACGGCCGTTTCACATTGACAATGGGAGTTTGTTCTGATACTGCAGTCAGGGTTGCCAAATTTGGCCTTTTTTTTATTCAATAGTGACTATTGAATAAAAAAAAAATCATCAATAATTTTTATTTGTAACGCTTGACTAATAACTTCGAAGATTGGTAGGGTATCATGTATATCAAATGTCACTTCTCAAAATTATTGGTGACTATTGAATAAAAAAAGGCCAAATTTGGCAACCCTGACTGCAGTACTTTCATTTTCTTTAATTTAATTGACTTTTTAAAAATATTAAAACAGATTTATTTATTTTTTTTTTTTTAATTAATTTATTTTTTTATTATTATGACATTATTAAAAACTTTTACATAAATCTCCACGATATTCTTTTGCTTTTATATTTTATAATGTGTAACAAATTAATTTGCAAAATAATAAATCCTACTACTTAATGGGATGTTGTAAAATTCTACTCTTAACACAGATACCGAAGTGGACGGTGGGTGTAGAAAGGCTGACTACCCTTAATCTAAATCTTCAGTTGAAAAGGTCAAAATGTTACATTACTCTATTAAAAAAAAAAAAAGAAAGGGAAGAAAGAAAGAAAATAATAATAATAAAATAAAATAAAATAAAAATAAATAAAAAATCTGAACAATGAACAATGGGAACAGAAGCAGGGAAGCCATCGTCTCCGTGAACGATAAAAATTACGATGACGTGTCTCCGGACCATCGTAGGGGTGCGTCCCAGACCGTCGCCAGTTACCCATAGCGCAGTACTAGTGCGACATTAAACCCAACTTACCAACCTACCAATATATTGTGGTGTGAACTGGCGTATAAGTGACCGATTATGCATGTATTTCAGTGTGGAATGGCTTTCTTAGAAGGAAAAATATGTTTGGATTTTCACAAATATATATGATTTTAAGTTTATTTAAAATTTGCTTTGGAAGAAGATGACTCCTCATTTAAATGCTAATGCTGAAGGTCACATGTGGATAGCGGTAAAAAGTAAAAATCTATGTTAAAGTAAGATAAATTTCTCTTAAAAGAAAAAAAAAAAAAAAAAAAAGGAATAACAGTGGGCTAAAAATACCCCGGAATAAATTAAAATCTTGTTTATTCTGGTTTTAGTCAGGTGATATCACTTGTGCTCTCTTAAGCTCAAGTTCAGCTCATCATTAAAATATTGTTTTTAATATCTGCCGCACCAAAATGTTCAAAACACAAATGCCAATTTTCATATATTTTGAAATCTTCCCGTTTCAACTTTAAAAGCATTTAGATTAATTTATTTTATTTTAAATTTTTAAATTTAGACGATTAAAGTCTTTTAAATGAAATTTCAGGATTCTGTAAGATCAATATCTATATATTTGAAAGAAATAAGACTTTTGAAATAAGACTATCTATATATTTGAAAGTAATAAGAATTTATATAATAAAGTAGTAAGACCTTTGTTTTAAATTTTTATTCCATAATAACTGTGACTTTGATTTCATGATTAGGAAATTGAAAATAAATACTATTGAGATATGTTCCAATAATAGATCTTATAAACTTAAAAAAAAAAAAAAAAAAAAAAAAAAAAAAAAAACAATTTTTCACTATTTGATTCTGTATTAAAAAACTTTTAATAGAAATTTGATATTTTATTATGTTACATCATGGGATAAATTTTAAATAACACAAAGCTTACAAACGGTACAGTAACCAAATGCAAATAAGTCACAACAAAATTTAAACAGAAAATTCATGGTAAAAAATCTTTTTAAAATTATTAAATATTCATAATAATAATAATAAAACGATTGTCGAATGCATAATTGCTGTTTTATGCAATCAGTTTCGCTGTACCGTGTTTTCTAAAACATGATATTTAATTAGAGGTGTACGTACTCTTGAATATTGAAATGCGAAAAAAAGTGTAACAGGGTTAAAATAGAATTTTAGCAGCGAAAAACTAGAAAAAGATATTTAATACTTATGAAGAAAGACTTAACATATTTTATTAGGATCGGATATATTCCTCTCTTGTACCGTAAGCCACGCCTTTTCACAATTTTTCTAAAACTTTATAATATAAAACAAAATAATTTTGCATATTTGTAATTAAATCATTTAAGTTTTGTCTTCAATAATCGATGTAGTAAATACCATTGTGATTTATGCATACCAGCGTCACATATAGAGTCAAATAGGAATGTGCAAATTAGTCTTTTTTTAAAAATAGTGTTTCAGCGAATCAGAGGCGGGGCGGGGCTTCTTTTCTTTTGAAATTCTTTCACAATCCCTCGCCTACATTATGATAACTTTACAAAAATATGCCAGTTTGTATAATAAACATCAAAATATTGCTTAGGAAACAATAAAAATAACATAAAGGTAAATTAAAATAGTTTTCCGGCAAATTATATACAAACATTTACTTATAGAGGATATAGATTATAACAAGTGACGGCCCCCTAACAGGAATAAAAAGTGAAATATCACTGTAACTCAAAAAATAATGTTAGGAACGAGCTGTAAATTTGGAAACCCATGTTTTTGATGATGCCCGTTCTATTCGTGCAAAAATTAACATAGGTCATAATTCATAATTTTTTCAAATATGAATTTATTAATAATTTTCATAATTCAAAAAAAGTTTTTTTAGCAAAAATTTGCATGGAATATGTTTGGGTCACTTCATTCTAACGAATAAAAAAAACAGAATTTAAATATCATAATTATTTCGGAAGATATGATTTAATGTTTGTCACATTCATTTAACATTACCATCCCCAAACTTTGACAGCTTATAACTCTATGGAAAATTGAGCGAAATATATAAACTATACCATTTTCCGTGATGATTTGATCCAAAGAATTCAAAAATATTATAAAAAAGGGGGATTACCATTGAAAAAAATGAAGTTGATGTCAGTTTTAATATGTAGACGACCCCCTAAGTAAAATCTAACTATAACATTATAAACTAGACGTTATTACAAACTGATCTGTACCAGTCGTATGTTTCTACCATAATTTACGGCGAAATTAGGTGGGGGGGGGGGGGCGTTTTTTTTTTTTTTGGCTGACTGTACATTATTGAGATTCTTAAACACATGTTTTCAGTTAAAAAAAAAAAAAAAAAAAAAATGTGTATGTTAAACATATTAATTAGTGTATAGGACCTTACAAAAGTGTTCCTACAATGTCACGTAATCATCCAGATTAAGTCAGATTCCGAACAAATTTTTCATGAGATACATAGAATAAGTTGAGTAGTTTTTACTGGTGTATATAATGTTTATGGTTCGTTTACAGAGACACATAAAAAGAATTTTATGGCATTAGAGCCTATGTATAACTTTTTATTTAAGCGTATTTTAACACTTTTATGCTGCATTCAATATAAGGAGTTAACATACATCATAAAGGTACTTAAAAGCGTGTTTTCTTGAAAAAGAAAAGGCATATATAGACTAAATAATGTTTTTAGAGAATCACACAAAAGCTTTCTGATGACGTTCTGTAGATCATGAAAATGATGCCAAATTAGGCTGAAATATTAATGAGTTACAATGAGTTTTTTTTTTTTTTTTTTTTTTTTATCGGTATATACAATAACTGCGGTTCGTGTTCAGGGACACACAAAAGAATTTCTTACCACCATGGTCTGTAAACGGTATTTCATAAAAGTACATTTTAACATGGTTATACACAATTAAGAAGAGGATGAAACAAATGTATGTTATTAGAACATAGTACCCAACATTTTAATTTATTCCAGAAAATTTTTAACCTCGTCCTTATTTCATACCATTTTATTTATAGAAAATTTTTATCTAATATACAATTACAATAATATTGCTATGATGATTTGCCATGCTAATTCTGAGATGTATCTTTATCTTGAAAACTACGATAATATATATATATATATATATAATACTCTTAAAATAAAAGTGGTGTTAAATAAAGGCGGGGCTAAAAATGCCCCAGAATAAATTAACCCTTCGCGCTCGGCATATTTTCCTATTTTGAACAGTAAGACACGCCTTTTGGCGTTCCTTTAAAACGTCACACGTATAGTTTCCACTTACTACCTTTTGGCTGCCGAAAAATTGTAATAATTTGTTTTATTTTACTTCATCATTAAATAAAATAAATCTTTCTGTTAAAATTTTCCGTTAGCCGAAAGGTAGCCTACAGTTACACGTTTTAGAAAAATAACGTTTCATTTGCAGAGAAACACCTTAAGGCGTGGCTCGATTTTTTAATGTCCCCTCAGAAGGGACATACGGGCGATAAGAGTTAAAATGTTGGTAACTCTGTTAGAATGTTTAAAAGTATCATTTTTGAGGAAAATTGTAGGTATAGAATTGGTAATTAGTTTACTAGGTTACAGAAAATAATTCTGATACGTTACGCAATCATTAAAATAACATGGAATAAATAAAGAAAATCTGCTGAGTGATGAGTGATTCAAATACGACGTTGAGGCTCCTGATCTGCAGATCCACTGGTTTATTTATTTTTATATTTTTATATTAATATCATTTTGTTTTAATCAGCAGGAAATTTAATAAAAAAAGTTGTCTGTTGAAAAGTAGGTTAACTGAATAAATAGAATAACAATGCAATGAATAAGAATAAAATGTACTAACAACCGTAATTATATCATTAAAAAATACCAATTTATACTCCATTTAAATTCTGATATTTTGAAATATTGAATACAATGTCAAAGTTTCATCTTGTAGGAAAAGAACACGAGGAAGCTGAAAACTGATTATATTCATGTAAAAACAAGGAAAATCTGTCTCACTATATTTTGAAAATTTGGCTGTCGTAAACATATTCATTTATTTGATAAAAAGTAACAAAATATAGGTTAAGATTCATTCTACTGTCATTATTTAAATAAATACGGGAAAGTTAAAGCTTTGGATAATAGTTACTTCATGAAATAAATAACCATTATACAAATTTCGTAACAAAACAGCCTGTAGAAGTGAATTAAAAGTAGACATTTTATTTTTACTATGCATCTGGAGTTTAAATTTTTGAATGCATTTTTTTTTCTTGTAAATTTCAAAATCAAGTTAACGTCACTGTTATTTATTTATAAATTATTATTATTTTTTAACTTTCAGACAACCATATCTACTAATATTTCGACCAAGGAAAATGTAAAACCCTTTATTTGTTCATTTCTATAAAATTATTTAATTCTAGAATTTTTTACATTTAGGCTTTGGAGTGTATGCGCATGGTAATAGAAAATTTAAAAATAAAAAGTAGATATTGAATGGAATTAGTTACTTTTAAGAAGAAAAATTCTTTTTGGGAAAAGAAAAAAAAAAAAAAACCTATTTAAAAATTAAAAAGACATATCTTAACCTGTAAGTGCCACTTATACGAATTCACAGCTGCGAAGTTTTGTAATTTATTCCAGAATGTTGTTGGTCCCGCCCCTTTTTCCAAACGTAGTGTCTTTAGAATAATTTTCTTAGTATCTAATCGTTTATGTACTGAAGTAATTCCAGTATAAAGTAAAAAAAAAACTTGGCAGCTAGGCGTATAAGTGCTTTCTCTACAAACATGACGAAAAAAAAAAAAAAAACCTTACAATACAAATTAACCTTTTCAGGGGCAAGGAAATTTCCCCAATTTTAAATAAGCTACAACGAGAATTTACGAACAAATCTAAAAGAAAAGAAAATGTTTTTTTCTTTCTCTATTATTAAAGTAAAACTTTGTAAAATAAATTTTCGGATGAGTTTTGACCGTTATTCACCGCCCCTGAAAGGGTTAAATAAGAAAATTTCCAATTTAATTAAGGTAACCTTCAATTACAAACCAATATAAACATTGAAAATTGAAAATGAAATACAATACAAGATATTCATATTCTGGGAGGGGAAAAAAAAAGAACTCGAGTTAGGAAGAATTTTTACTTACTATACAAACAAGGAAAATGTGTTTGACTATATAAAAAAAAAATTCTGTAGTAAATATATTAATTTATTTGACGAAAAGTAACAAAATATAGATTTAAATTTATTACCAGGGGTTATTTAAAATAGATAGAGAAGGTTGAAGCTTTGGATAATAGCTTCCTCATGAAAAAAAAAAAAAAAAAATAATAATAATCGTTACACGTATTTCACAATAACTTATAGAAGTGGATAAAATGTAGACATTTTATCTCTACCTAATTTCACAATTAGAGTTTGAATTTACAAGTGCTATTTTCTTTCTTGTAAATCCCAAAATCAAGTTAACGTCACTATATAATATATATATACATATATGTACACACATACGTACAGGGCCTGATTAAGGGGGAAGCTTGGTCATACCGGAATATTTTTACAATTATTTTTTACTTCATGTCATAGAAATTCCACGCTTTGACGAGGAAATATTTTTTATAAAAAATGAACGGTGTAAAACAATCCAATTTACTCACCGTTATTAGACACCAGAATTCCTTTAAAAGAAATTTTATTGAAAATTTTCTGTTTATTATAGGAGGAAAGTATTTGTTAAAAAAATAACGGTGTAAGTATAAATAATGTGTGAAGAGCGAGCTTCCCCCTTAATCAGGCCCTGCACACGTATATATATATATATATATATATATATATCAGGGCGCGATATTTCCGCTCGCCAGATCACCATTGGCGAGTGGAAATTTTACTGTGGTGAATAAAATTTAGATCTAAATGTAGATAGAATTCGTACAATATATGGTGATACAAAAAAAAAAAAAAAAAAAAAAAAAAAAAATATCGATCGTAAAATCGTGCTAATCTTATTTGAGGTGACAAGACACCCTCTTTTTAAGAGAAAAGTCTTCTTTTTCAAAGCTCTGTTAAAAAAAACATTACCGGACTAAAGAGTCCTCCTTTTTATGAAAAGGATTTAGTCCTTAATCCCCTAATTTTTTTCATGTAATGTTTATGTAAATCTATATTTGTATAATTGCCTATTGTATATAGAAAGCATTATACTACTTCAAAACAAGAGCGCGTTTGTGTGTGCGGGGGAAAGATTATTAAATAAAAAAGTCTCTACAAGTTAATAGCATTTCCTTAAGCTCTAGTTGCCACTTATACATATTAATATTTTCTCTTCAAATACGATGTAAGTAAATAAACAAATAAAACAAAATAAAATAAATTACAATACAAATTAAGTGAAGAATTTTTCAATTTAGATGAGGTAAAATTAATGATATCCAATTTAAGTTTTGAAAGTTGAAAATTAAGTACATCACAAGATATTCTAGGAAAAAAAACACGAGGAAATTAGAAACAAATTTTTATTTATATGCAAACAAGGAAAATCTGTTTCATCACCTTTAAAACAAATTTGCACTAAACACGTGTATTTATTTGATAAAAAGTTACAAAATGTAGATTAAGATTTATTCTGCAGTTATTTATTTAAATACAGGAACCTTGAAGCATTAGATAATCGTTACTGCATGAAATTAAAAAAAAAAAAAAAATCGCCACATAACAGTCTACAGAAGTGGATAAAAAAGTAGACATTTTATCTCTACCAAATTTCACAGTTGGAGTTTAAATTTACAAGTTCAATTTTCTTTTTTGTAAATACCAAAATTAAGTTAACGTAATTATTATTTACACACACACATACACACACTCACACATATATACATATTTAAACTTTCAAACGGTCACTTCTACTCACTTTTTTGACCGATGAAAATGTAAATTCTTTACTTATTGTCAAATTTGTACTTTCCTACAAAATTAACTATTACTAGAATTTTGTAATATATTTAGGCTTTGGAGTATATGGTAATAGATAATTTACAAATAAAACGTAGATATTGAATATAGGAGCTCTGAAAAAGAAAAATATTCGCGGAAAGAAAAATCGATTTAATTCTTAGAAGCATGGTGGTTCTTGTTGCCAGATACGATGGATTTTTTATTCAATAGTCACCAATAATTTTAAAAAGTGGTATTTGATATATATAATAGACGATTAATCTTCGAAGTGAGTAGACAAACATTACAATAAAAAATTATCGGTAATAATTTGATAAAAAATCCGCCAGATGTGGCAACTCTGATGGTGGTAGATATTTTATACCACATAGTTTGTAATCCCAATTACTATGATTAATCACGGAATGTTTCAACAAAATTCCGCTTATTTATTCGATTGGAATTTCTAGCGGATGTCGATATTAAAAGATCATAATTACATACTTGCCAACCATCTCATTATAAACCGTACAATTTTTAGTACCCGCCTTTTTTTTCACACCAATAATTTTTTAGAGTAATTTTAGTCTTATTTAATCGTAAACAACATTTGGAGAGAATTACTCTAAAATATAGTGGTGTGAGAAAAGGGGCGTTTTTTCAGGGGGCGTTAACAATCTACGGTTATTAATGAGATGGCTGGCAAGTATGTAATTATTTTCTGCCTCAAACATAGTTGCCAACTTAGCACATTTTGGTTACCGGAAAATTTTAATAAATATTTTCATTTTATTTAATCAGTGAAAACTGTTACATTTCACTGATTAAATAAAATAAATATTTCCATTAATCTTTTCCAGTAGCCAAAAAGTGCTAAGTTTAAAACTATGGCTTCAAAGAGATAAACAGTAAAAGGACACACTTTAACCAATGTTGCCAACTGGAAGGGACGTTTACATTTAATATACAGGGTGATTATAATTAAAATTATGATTTCGAAACGCTATAATTTTAAAACTACTGTTGAGAATGACTTGATATTTTACCAGAAAAATTATTAGGCAATGGAATTTTGTTTGGCAAAGGAAAAAGAAAAGAAGTTCCAAAATGTGCCGTTAATCATTCGTAAGATGTATGTTTCATGAAGCTCCTTTTTTTTTCTCTTATCACTATCACTGTTTCAGATGTGAACACTTATTCTTCTTTTTTCACTAAAAAAGTGTCTTAACGGCCCTCTTCACTTACCGTCGCCGGAAGCTCGAGCCAATGTTATTCTATGGGGAAATTTTCTTTACAAATAACTTATTAACTAATACATATTTTTAAATTCTGTTTTCACATTCTGAAAATTCCCAACTGTTAAATTGACGCACTTTTTTTAAAAACGTATTTTTTTTAATTTTTTGAAATTGCAAAATGAAAAAATTTCACATATTGAAAATTCGTATTTTACAGCTTCAAAATAAAACCTAAAAAATTAAAAAAAGTAATTTTTTTAAAAAATGTGCATCAATTTAACAGCTGGGAATTTTCAGAATGTGAAAACAGAATTTAAAAATATGTATTAGTTAATAAGTTATTTGTAAAGAAAAATTTACCATAGAATAACATTAGCTTCGGCTTCTGGCGGCGGTGAGTGAAGAGGGTCCTTAAATCATTAAAGTCTACTGTTTCCTGCTATTCTATTCTATTGCTAACAATATTCCTGTGTATAATGAAACTATTTAAGCATTTCTTTTGACATTCTTGACAGCGCCATCTACAGGCACATTTTATAAATAATTTTTTCATTCGCCAAACAAAATTTCATTGCCTCACGACTGTTCTGGTAAAATATCAAGTCATCCGTTAGTTTTAAAATTATAGCGTTTTGAAATCGTAACCTTAATTATAATCACCCTATACAGTATTATTTTTTTATTGTAATGTTTATCTAGTTATATGTTTATCTGATCAGCTGTTATGTATATGAAACATTATACTTCAAAATTAAATAAAAACTTCTCCACAAGTTGACGGCCTCGATCTTAACCCCTTAACGCGCGGCGTCCTTGCTGCAAGGACGCAAAATTTAAGATACAGCTGCAAAAATTCATCCCGGAAAATTTTTAGCAAAAATTTACATTTATAACATATCAGAAAAGGCCAGTTTTTTTTAACCCTAAATTTTAAAATTTCTTTTAGTTTAATTTAGTTCATGAATTCCGGTGGCAGTATAATTTAAATGATCTGAATTGTCTTGCGCCGCAAAGGATTAACACGTTGAGCGCCACGCGAATTCTTAAAATCCATTAAAATTCCATAATGATTCCTCCTGTAATAAATAAAAATTAAGCAAATATTTATAAATTTTCAATCATTAAATGTAATATTTTTAGTTTTATATCCTATTTTACACTGGCAACCACCGATGGTTGACGCGGCTTTATATCATATTTGACACTGTACGCATACTTGCCAACATCCTAATTAATATTCCGTAGTGTTGTTAGCACACCAAGAAATTATTTGCACACCAATAAATTTTTAGAGTAATATTCTCCAAATTCAATTACGATTAAATAAGAAGAAAAATACTCTAAAAAGATACTGGTGTGAAAAAAAGGCGAGACTAACAATAAATTCAAAAACTGGCGTACAGACAATAGCAAGAAATTAAAACTTCTTCACACACCATAAATTTTAAATCAGCACAACCGGTTTCGAAAGGACGTAGCCTTTCTGCATCAGGTGCAAACACGTGCAACTGCCTTGGAGGCAAAAGCAAGACTGTGCAAGGCAATTTAAAATTTTTGGTGTGCGAAGAAGTTTTAATTTCTTGCTAGAGACTAACAATACTACGGAATATTAATTAGTATGTTGGCAAGTGTGCTGTCAGCCGCCGATGGCTGACATGACGCTCAATGTGTTAATTTTTTATTGGTACTGCTTTTACATTCGAGGTAAAACTTTCACTGAAATGTTAAGTATAACATGTTCTGCACACTCCTAAATTTTCAAGATGATTCCTTCAATACGTTTAGAGATATATGACAAAATATCTAGAATATCAGACATGGCGCTCAACGTGTTAACATATATATAAAATCTTATCTCACATAGAGATATCTTAAACACACGAGTCATTGTAGAAAAACCACAAACTTTATAAAAAAAAATTCACTTTACAACACGTATAAAATGGTATATTTAGTTAAAATTATCAATTAAAATTACCACTATAGATGAAACAGTTTCATCTATAATACTGTAACTGTACTATGAATCTTTTTTGTATATATAATTCAAATGTTGCTGTACTCGTAACAAAAATGGCTTTGTCCTGATGATTCCCTGATGGTCAGGGTGAAAGGCCTTGACAAGTGGTAATTTTAATTGGTAATTTTAATTGATAATTTTAATTAAATATACCATTTTATACGTGTTGTAAAGTGAATTTTTTTTTTTTTTTTTTTTTTTTTTTTTTTATAAAGTTTGTGGTTTTTGCTAACCTATAGTTGCCTCTTATATTTATTAATGTTTTCTCTACAAATAAGAAGATTAAGAAAAAAAAAAAAAGAGAAAAGTTTCTATTCAGTTACGATAACGTTAATTTACATCTAATTTAAACTTCGAAAATTTAAAATAAAATACATCACAAGATGTTTATATTCAAAGAAAAAAAAGCACGAGGAAGTTAGAAAGAATGTTTACTATGTAAACAAGGAAAATCAGTTTCACTACCTTAAAAACAATTTCTGCTATAATCATTTAAATTGATTTGATAAAAAGAAACAAAATATAGTTTAAAATTCGTTACGCAGTAATTGTTTACATAAGCACGGAAAATCTAGATAATAGTTACTTTATGAAATAAATAGTTGTTACTCAAATTTTGTAACAAAATAACTTGCAGAAATGAATAAAGAATATATGTTTTATATTTAGAAGATAATACAAGTCGAATTTAAATTTATGAGTCAATGAAATACGCATTTTTTCCCCTTGTATTATTTCTTTCTATCGTTATCATCTTTTATTAACATTTGAGTGAATTTCTTCAATCTTTTTCAAATCATCATTGAAAAATTTGTATTCAACTTGTTTGTGAATTCGTATTTTTTTTGTAAACTGTCTAACATCAGAGTTGCCGACATTTTAATTTATTCAGGAGCATTTTTAGCTGAGTAATGTTTTCTTTCTTTATCATAGTTATATATTACACAAAAATATTCTATAAATTAAGCGGTGCGAAATAAAGGCGGAGCTGTGCAATTTTATAATTTCCTAAAATATTTTGAGTTAAAAATTGCAAAATAGATTATTTTAGCAAAAAAAAAAAAAAAAAAACTTCTTAAAGGAAAAAGTTTTCATGATCATAAAAATCTGTTTAAACGATAAATTAATATATAATATATATATAATAGCAGGAGGATATAATATATAATATATATATAATAGCAATATTATATTAATATATAATATATATATATAATAGCATATATATATCATAAGAAGGGTTCCCTTCAGTGATGCCAGATTGGGGATTTTGTTCCCATTTTGGGGATTTTTGAGGCTTCTTGGGACAATTTTGGGGACCAAATGTTTGTGGAGACTTTTTTGGGGAATTCTAAAATTTTTGGGGACAAAACTGAGGAGTTCTTCAACTTTCTGTCAATGTTGGCAACGTAATGATTTATCCCTACGACTAGAGACTTTCAATAGCTTTATTGTTATTTGGGGATTTTTTTCAAAAATTGCCTTCATTTGGGAAAAATCTGAGCTTAAATCATAGGATGGATAGATGGTTGGGTTTTACGTCGCACTAGTGCTGCACAGATGGACAATTGGCGACTGTCTGGGACACACCCCTAGAGGTGGTCCGGAGACATGCCATCACAATTTTAATCCTCCACGGAAGGGATGGCTCTTCCGCTTCGGTGACCCCCAGAGGTATAATTTTTGATGGGAACATGCTTAGATCACAGAAAAATCTGCTTGATACACACACACACACACACACATATATATATATATATATATAGTTTTTTTTTTTTTTGAAACAATTTTTATTTTCCCTTTTTAGTAGAAATTAAATTGGGGATTTTTTCACCCGATTTTCACCCCCCCCCCGATTTGGGGAAATTTGAAGACCTGTTTGGGGAAATAACGGAAAATTTTAATTAAAATGTTGTATGTACATCCGTAACAATTTTCACTAAAAATAAATAAATAAATTAAAAAGTAAATTAAAGAAAATTAAATAAAATTATAAAGATAATAAAAGACAATTAAATAATAATAATAATAATAATAATAATAATAATAATAATAATAAAATTCAATTAAAATTTTTCATTAGCCAATAATAATAATAATAAAAATAAAAATAAATAAATAAATAAATAAATAAAATAAATAAATAAATAAATAAATAAAAGCGTAAAAGTTGGCATCTATGGGCTTCTCATAAAAGAAAATTTGAATATCACTATTTTAACATAGTAAATGCAGACATGACTAATCCTTGATAGATATATACATATTTTAATTACTGTATGAAAATTGTAGTATTCAAATTTGCTTTCATGAGAATCCTGGTAGTAACGCGTACCACTTATTTAGCAATTATATATTTTTTCACTAATTTTTAAATTTGAAGTTTGCCAGACACCATTTTTCAAAGTTAGTGGCAGTTATTGAATAACAATGTCCTTCCAAGTTAACATAGCTGCCAACATCCTAATTAATATTCCGCAGTACTAAACTAAAAAGTTAATACCTGCCTCTTTTTCCCCACCACTTTATTTTTAGAATAATTCTCTGCAAATGTAATCACTGTTAACTAAGAAGAAAAATAGTGTAATAAAAGATTGATGTAAAGAAAAAAGGCGTGTACTAACGATACTACGGAATATTAAAAGGATACTTGGTGCTGGATTATTAAACCAATAAAAAATACAACGTTAGGAACGCCGAAGAGAAAAAATATGGGAAGCATACAGCTGTTTCGGTAGCTTTTAACGTACCGTCTTCAGTGCATAAAGTGCTACCGAAACAGCTGTATGCTTCCCATATTTTTCTCTTCGGCGTTCCTAACGATGTATTTTTTATTGGTTTAATACTGCGGAATATTAAAAAAGACGCTGGCAGCTATGTAAGTTACTAACACTGATGGCGAGCGCTATGGGTCTCTTGTAAATTTGATATATTCATCTATTCATCGAATAACGATGCTGTCATGCGGATGATATGTTCAACATTTTATTTTTTATAAATATGGGCTTCCCAGCGCTTCTAATATTTTACCTTTATTTTATTTTTTTGTCACCAGTAATGTCAATAAAAAGATCTTATTTAATTTTTTTTTAATCTTTGATTATTTCGATAATAAAATATTTTGTTAAAAAGTATTGTTTAGGAAATTGTGGTGGAAATATAATAAAATAAGCTTAATGTTTTAGGAACGCTGTGAGGCCTAACGATATTCATTAAAAGCTTAAAAATATTAATAAGTTTATTAGTAAGACAGGGTAGTTATTCCGAAAACAGATAAGCATTTTCAACTTTCAAATGAACGAATAATGCCGATCAATTAGTGATAGGATAAATTCAATAACAGTGCGATGCTGAATTAGATACATAGAATACTCACATAAGATTCTTGGTCGGGTCCCTTTCTGCTTTTGTTAAAATTAATTTAGGCTTCCTTCTAAAACATGATATTCACATTTTGACGAATTTAGACATTTCTAATTAATAATATTGCTTATTTGAGAAGCGCATATCGCCTCATTTTATAATCTCTTAAAAAAATAAATAAATAAATAAATAAACTGCTTTTGCGAAGATATTTTCTAAAGCAATACATACTTGCCAACCATCTCATTAATAAACCTACAATTGTTAACACCCTTTAAAAAAACACCCCCTTTAACACACCACTTTGTTTTTAGAGTAATTCTCTGCAAATGCTGTTATGATTATATAAGAATGAAATTACTCTTATGAATGACTGGTGCGAAAAAAAAAAAAGGTTACTAAAAATTTTACATTTCATAATGAGATGGTTGGCTGGTAAAACAATGTATATATTAGTTTTATTTACTACAAATTTTAGCTCTTTGCTGAAAATAGGGAAGTCTAGTAAAACATTAATTAAACAGAGCTAGAAAGTCAAAATTATTTATTAAAGTCACAAATTTTGCTATGCAGTTTATTATCTGCATTCGAAAATGATGACAGTTCAAAACTATCAATGGAACGAACAATCTATATAATATTTCTATGACGTGGACCAGTTACGATTACATTTTGCAGAAACGATACGATAATATAAAGTGGAAACGTTGTAGAAACGATATGCAGAAACGATACGAAAAATATTTACTTTTAAGTAAATATTTTTAAGTAAATATTTGTTTAAGTTACCAATTTTCTTTCACTCACTAAGTCTTGTGTTCAGTGTTTCTGATGTTGCCTTTACTGTGCTTTTATCTATTTGCTAGGGTTACATTTAGAAAAAAAAAAGAAGAAAAAAATTGATGTTGCCAACAGCCTTTTAGAAAATGCCAGTGTCACAAGGTACAACACTCTCCCTTATATAGCAAAAGAAAGAAAATACTTTTAAAATTAAAATACTTAAGTTTCCTTATTCATCCACGACTTTTCTCTGAGTAAATCACATAAATGGTAAACTAATGTTTAACGGATTATATCAAAGTAAATTTAAAGTTTGTGAAACGTAGTGAGAGACGTTGCTTAATAACTTAGATAATCACATAGTGATCATTGATTTAAAAGTTTAAAAATGCATAACAGGTTAATAGTAGCTTGTACTGAAGATTAAATGCTGCAAAAAAAGATTGAAAAAATGCTCATAGCTAGTTCAAGGTTAATGTTTCTTTTCGGATTAGAAAAAGAAAAAAAATGATGTAGACATACGAAGACTATTATGTAATCCTTGTTTTTTATGAATGTATTTCTATCATTCCAGACTAGCCAACATTTTAATTTATTCCGGATCATTATTAAATCCCGCATTTCTCCCCCATACTATATTTCTTGCAGGATAACTTTTCTCCCCCCCCCTTTTTTTTTCGTAATTGCATATTGGAGGAAATTTCTCGACAAATAAAATGATGTGGGAGAAGGGACGGGTACTAATAATGCTCCGGAATAAATTAAAATGTTGGTGTGTCTGTCATATATTATACATTTCAAATTCTACAACAGTCTTTATGATTTCTATTCGAAAGTTATATCTATATCAACAATATTACTGCTAGTACAACCCATTTTTTTCACACCAGTAAAAGTTTAGAATAATTTCTTGAAGTGCAATTACAATTAAATAAGAAGAAAAATACTCTAAAAAATACTGGTGTGAAAAAAAAGGCGGGGCTAACAATACTGAGGAAGATTAATTAGGATGTTGGTAAGCATTGATAAAGTTACGTACCTACCAACTTTCTAATTAGTCCTGTAGTCTCCGCCCTATTTTCTACACCAGTCTTTTTTTAGAGTATTTTCCTTCTTATATAATCCTCATTGAATTTGGAGAAATTTATTCTAAAATTAAAGTGGTGTGGAGAACAGGACGGTACTAAGAATACTACGGAATTTTTATCAGAATGTTGGCGGGTATAAAGTTATACACCATATTCTTGTCTGGCGGGTATAATCTGATTTTTTTTCTTTCTTTCTTTTTTTTTTTTTTTTTTTCTTTTTTTCTTAATTGGAGATGTTCAAACTTACAAGAGAAAAATCAGTAAGTAAAGCAGGTGGAAAAATTTTGATAACGTCCCTAAAATTATAATAATGCACCCTGTACTTTCATAAAGTTCTGATTATTGTAATACTGTATAAATAAATAAGCAAATGAACGAATAAAATTAAAATTAATAAATAAACAAAAAATATCTGACCCTCCCTATTTTCTTGAACACATAATATTTCAAAATTTAATGCATTAAAAAAAATTGCCAACATTTTAATTTATACTGGAGAGTTTTTAGCCCCGCCTTTATTTCGAATCCCTTTATGTATAGATTAATTTTCTTCAATATATAATTACAATAAAGTAATAAAAAAAATTACTCTTAAAATAAAAGTGGTACGATATAAAGGCGGGGCTAAAATTGCTCCACAGTAAATTAGAATGTTGGCAACTCTGATTAAATATGTATATAAAAATAGCAATGCAAATAATAAAATTTCTAAACCCTGTTCAGTTTTAATAGAACTCATTTTGAAAAATTCACTTACGTCTAAGTGTTTAACACAACTATCTTTAAAAAAATGTTTCCATTATTGAAAACTAATTGCTAAACCTGTTAAAAAAAAAAAGGAAATATTAAATTAAAATAAATTAAATAATAGTAATCATAATAGATGATAATAATAATAATAATAATAAAAAGAAATTCTAACACTTAAAGTTAAATAAAAGAAAGAAGAAATTTTGACGTTTAAAAATAAATTTTAAAACTACCATTTTTAACAGCATTAGGATTAATGCAAAAGTTCAGTAAAGTTAAGCATTTACAAACTTTAATAAAGTATTTTAAATTTTGTATAGCTGCCTCTTCTACCGCTTTTTGAATACCCTTATTTTATAACGGCGACCTTCATCTTATTTAATTGCAGAATTTTAGACATCAAATGAAGCAAAATTTTTCTTCTGTAGAATTTCTAGTATTGCTTACTATGTTTATTTAACATAATTTAAATTTATTTCCTTGGTGAAAAAAGTTCCTTGTTAAAATTTAAACTTTGATTGATTTAAACAAACAACATATATATATAGCATCTAATACCATGTAGTGCGATTAAATACGTACGCTTTTTAATCAAATGGTATTTTAAAATCTCGTCGGAAGATAAAGCGTTAAATTTACCCGCCAACTTTTGCGCTTTTTAGCTACCGGAAAATTTTAGCAGAATTTTTTTTATATATATATATATATATATATATATATTTCTCAAACTGTTTTCACTAATTGAATAAGACAAAATATTTCTATTAAAATTTTTAGGTAGCAAAAAAGCGCAAAAGTCAGTTGGCAACTGTGGCCTTGTATTCAGATTCTTCTAGAGCCTATTTCAGAACAGCCAACATTTTAAACTTTTAAATCAGAATTGACACCAGTATTTTTTAAAGGAATATGTTATATATATTTTCGACGATTAATATTACCGAAAACAGCTATAAATTTTTCCGGTTTAAAGTCTCCCTTGAAAAATGGGAGGCTTGATACTACCTATGCTATTTTACATTTCAAATTTTGATGATTCTTGATATATGTATTGTCCACACTGTGAGATCCAGATTAATTTTGTGAGTATCTATAATAATAAAAGGAAAGGTTTGTCTGTATGTATGTCTATATATTTTTTATATTTTAAATTATATTTGAAATTGAGGTATGCCATAGAGATTTAGCACAGAGACATTTTCGCGTTTGGTGAATGGAATCAAAATACTTTAGCAAGTTTTAAAATAATAGGAGGGGCGAAAGGGCAAAAATGTAGACATAGGGCGTTGAAAACTGGTATTATTAGGTTTTGGAGAGCGAAAAATTTAGGGTCTCTAGACCCCATAGAACCTAATGTTGGGAGTGTAACGAGTATTTCCGACCCCGCATGGCTAACTTTTAAACTTATAGTCGGATCGCTATGAAATTAAAAGTTTAGGGACTCTAGACTCCACAGAACTTTATAGTGGGAATGAATATTGCCGGATTCCCTAGGGCGATCCACCTAACTTTCAAACTTTCAGTCGGATAGCTACGAAATTAAAAATTTAGGGCTTCTAGACCCCATAGAACCTAACGGTGGGAGAAATAACGAGTATTTCTGGACCACTCATGACGATCCAGCTAACTTTTAAACTTATAGTTCGATCGCTATAAAAGTAAAAATTCTGGACCTTTAGGCCCCATAGAACCTAATGATGCAGGTCTTATAAATATTGCCGGACACCCAAGATGATTCGGCTAACTTCTAAACTTACGGTTGGATCGCTATGAAATTAAAAGTTTAGGGTCTTTAAGTCCTACGATGCGAGTCTTTTTAATATTGCCCCCCCCCAGACGATTTTTAAAATTCTTTTTTTTTTTTGGCCTACGCTTAAGATTTTTTTTTTTTTTTTTAAACATGATTTACAAATATAACAAAAAAGCTTTTCATTTAATATACACACAAATTGGAATGTGGTGCAGCTATGCACATTCGATTTTAAAATACAGTTTAAATGGTGAATGGTTGTGTACATTATATTTTGAAAAATAGCTTTTTCAAAAACAAGGAAAATTATAACATAACAGCGCCCCCTTTCGGCCGATATGCACACAAATTTATACTTGAGTAAGGAAAATATGGTGTAGCTGTGCAGATTTGATTCTGAGATACAGTTTTTACAGAAACAAGGATAATTACAGCATAGCAAGGAAAACCCAGAACGTTTTTACATTTTGTATTAAGAATTTTTACCGGTATTCAGCCCCGAAGTACGCAAGTTTCTGAGAAAACCACACACAAATCTTTCAAACACAAATCTTTTTATAACAGTATTTATATTGCTTTTGTTTCTCAGCTTCTAATTAACATAATTTCATAAGTAATATATTATTTTAAAACTTATTTCAATTGGAATTGAAGAATAAATGTCGTAAATTTCTGTCGCCAGATGGCGCTTTAATATTTTAAAAGTTCTATATTTCCAATTATGATTAAATTACTTATATAGGATAGATTAGATCGTAGCCGCCACCTGGTTGGGGTTTTGCCATTATCACAGTTTTCAAGGGTCATTTTCACGGTGAACAAAAGGATTATTTCATACCATGAAACGTAAAGGTTCGACATAGTTGCCACAGAGCGAAAATTTTCACTCGTTAGAATTTTCAAAGATATTTGCAGTATGACGAGCAAGATATTGTATATTCAAAAACGAGACGGCGCCATGCAGCAGGAATTTAATATGGTGAAATTTTTCAAGGATCGCGAGCCAGCTGGTCGCTTTTTTTATTTAAAGTAATTTTATTCAATTCAAAAAATGATTCCACTAAATTTTAAATGTAAAGGTTGCTTATTCACTTCGAAAATTAATCGTCTGTTATATATATCAAATATCACTTCTCAAAATTATTGGTGACTATTGAATAAAAATCTGTCTGCAGTGCTTGTGAACAGTGCTGCCAGATTTGAGGGAAATTTTTATTCAACATCCACCGTTAAATTTTACTTGTAACGGTTACCTAATTACACAGACGATTTCTGTAAAATATGTTTCCAAACAATTAGCAAACCGTTTGAATTAAAATTTAGTGGTGTGTGTTAAATAAAAATTTCCCTCAATCTGGCAGCACTGCTTGTGAATTGTCTTAGACTTCTAATATGTTCCTTTCTGTTGTTCTAAAGAAATAAATCTACTTGTTGAACATAAAAAAAAAAAAAAAAAAAAAAAAAAAAAATCTATGTGAAAGTGCTAACGAAGATTTTTCATACCTTTATTTGAATTTTTAAAATATTTATTTAATTTTCTTTTGCTTACAGAGTAGTACGTCTACTTTAGCAAAATACCTAAATAATCTGACTAATGTCATAAACAGCAAATTTAAGTTTACAATAACTTGGGGGTGTTTTTCTTTACGTCATCTTCTTTTGGAAGATCTTTAATAGTGAATTGCGTACAGAAATAGTTTTCCTACTAATAATATATATTTCATGAATTATATTAGTCCAAACCAGGAAATAACATGTTAACGGACCTCCTCTATCAAATTCGGAAAATCTGGTACACGTGAGTCTTCGACTTTTATTAGCCCCATTTCAAGTCCATCGGACTAATGTTCCCCACTTTCTCCAAAAATAACACACCTGGTTGCATCATGATCTGATGATGTGCTTTGGAAGTGGTGCAATGAACTGGAGGAGATGACTGGCGGCTAACCATTTGACTCAGTAGAAGGTGAGAGGGAAAAGTGAGCTAGTAAAAGTCATCAAAATAGGTCATCTTGCCGTTCTTCCTTCTGGATTGCATTTTGCAGTCGATTAAAGAATCTGTCTGCGTTTTCACTCTCGCTCTTTTAATAAGTATTGGAAATATTCTGGATTGCGGTGGAAATTCCCAAAGGTGGGAATCTTTTTTGAAAATATGTAGTTCAAGTTGAATGCTTAGAAAAAAAAAGGGGGACTGCGGAAACCACATTCTACAATTTTTTTTTAGTTTTATGGTGAAAGTGATTTTTCATTGAGCTTAGCATGTGTTAGAAGATTCTTGACAAAACACAAAACAAATTAAATAGAAGAAAAAATTAAGTCAAGTTTGAAAAATTATATTTTCATGTTATTTTAATATTTGTTCTGCTTGTAGAGTAATCAATTTCCTTAATTTATTCCATATAGCACTTTTAGCCCAGTTTTTATTTCTCACCACTTAATTAGTAAAATAATTTTCTATAATATATAGATAAAATAAGAAAAAAAGGTTTCGTATAATAAAAATGGTGTGAAAAAAGTCTGGGATAAAAATATTCTGGAATAAATTAAGGAACTTGGCAAACTCTGCTGCATATTTAACCTTTTGCCGGCCCAAACGTAGTGTTACCAGACTATGCGACTGTTTTGTTCAATAATCGCGAATAATTTTGAGAAATGGTGCTTGATATATATGAAAGACAAATGGAATCAAAGAACCGTCGATTAAATATATCAAATATCACTTCTTAAAATTATTGGTGACTGTTGAATCAAAATATTGCAAAGTTTGGCAGCCTTGCCCTGACGTTTTAAAGCGGCTCTAAACAGTATTGTCAAATTTATTGACTCTTTTTTCAACTACTACCAATAATTTTGAGCAGTGATAATTTATATATATGTCAATTTTTAGAGTAATTTTATTCTTATTTAATCGTAACAAAATTTGGAGAGAATTACTCTAAAAATAAAGTGGTGTGAAAAAAGGGGCGTTAACAATTGTACTGTAATTAATGAGATTGTTGGCAAGTATGGAATAGGATAGGCAAAGAGTTAAAAATATCAAACACAGTTTCCAAGGACTTTTTCACCAGTATTACTTAAAAATACATTCTTTCTTAAATGCACAGCCTCAAGATTTCACAAAATTTGCTATATAAAATTACTGGTATACACATTCAAGGCCGGGGAAATCCTGTCAAAAAAAATTTATTTTAATTTATTTTCTTTTTATCTTTTCTTTTTTTAGATATATATCATATAAAAAATATTATATGAAAAATACATAAAACACTTTTCAAACAATCTGTGAAAAGTTAAAATATATCTAGTTTTAAAAGTGATCTACAAATAAAATTTTACTTTACTACTTTTAAAGTAATACATATTTAGAACGCCTATCATCTATTTTTCGTCTTAACTCGAATTTTCAAAACTCCTTTAATATGGAGCATCGATACGTAAAAAAATATTTTACACATAAATTTTTAATTTTCAAATCCTTATTCTTTCGTAAAAATCGATAATAAAAAGCGTTTCTATAATGTTTATACCATAGATATAGTAATAAGACATAGATTGACCATTGAGAGGGGAAAAGTGATACCTTTTTTAATCGGGAAATGACGGCCATTTTACTCTCTTATGGATGTATTTCCCCAAGTGAATATACACGGAAATACACATAGGTAATTTAGCAAATAAAATTTATGCACTAAAAGAGAATGAAAAACTCCAGATACCCCTTTCTCTTTCTTTCTTTTCGTTTTTCTTTCCTTTCTTTTACTATACTTTAGTATACTCATGTCTGCACAAAACTGTCTTTCTTTCGGCATTTATTATTATTATACTTCTTTGAGGTAAAAATCGTCTGCATTCATCACGAAAAATAATTTTAATAAATTATAATTTAATAAATTTTTTGTATTGCTTAAATTTGTATAGGATTATATATGGAAGAAAGTCTTGTGGTGGTCACAACATACTAGCAGGGATGGAACACGGGCGCAGAATTCATACCGGAATCCGTTGAAGAAATTTCTGTACCTATAATATCGCTGATTTAAGAAGTAGAAAATTTTCTTACATTGATAGTGGTATGAATTCTGCGCCCGTGTTCCATCCCTGTACTAGTTATGTATTAAAATTTTAGCGGCTGTTAACTACATTTAAAAGAATTTTGAGAATTCAATATTACTTACTAATATAAAATATTTAAAAATATTAAAATTTAAAAAAAAAAAGTATTCCATTAAATATGAAGACAGTAATTATTTCATAATAATAAAAAAGCAACTGATTATAAAAATTATATTTTTCATAAATTACTTGAATGTGACTTATTTACGGAAACTTACCCCATTTCTTTTCATATATTTATTAGAACACTTAAAAGCCGCGCAATATTTCGGCATTTTCAAAATTCATTACCATTCTATTCTATTACTGTTTTTGAGTTTTAATCTCTAATGGCTGATGCCAAAAAACTTTTTCGGCATCAAAAATCTTCGCTCGTTAACATGGGGATGATACATTTATATAAATTACTATATCTATGGTTTATACCTTGTATCATTCCTTTAAATTTTGAATGGACAATATTCCTGTGACGTCACCGTAGGTAAAATCGCCGAACACGTGGCCGATATTTTGTAAACAAATCAGATTCAAGATGACATTTTATTGTTACATATAACATTTTCCTAAATATTTCTGCAGTGAAATTTAATAATAATGTTCAAACAAGAACAAAAGTGAAATGTAAACAACTGAATCGAATAATAAAGTTAAGACTATTCCATATCGTAAAATTGCAGAACATTTTATGTTTACACACACACACACACATATATAATGAATAAAATATTAATAAGAACATTTTATACACACACACACATATATATAGACATCAAAGCTTAAATAAATAGAATTTCAATCACTTTAATAAAGGAATTTACTAAATGGAATATCCATTTAAATTTGTTAACATCGCCACAGTTCACACGGCAACTTTTAATATTACATATGTTGATTAATATTAAAGTATATTACTAAAAATGGATTAAAAACAAAACAAAGTTATCACTATATCACTCTTACTTCAATTTCATATAATCTGTAACTCTTAGAAATAATATTGTTAGATAAAAATTTGCAAGCCACCATGCTTTGCTATGGTAGAGTTGAGAATTGTTTACCGAAAACAGCTGATTTTTTATAGTCTCGAACCCAAAGGAGGAATATGGTCCATTTTCTTAGAAAGCGTTCGTAAATATTTCACGTTTGCTGGCCAAAATCAGTTCACGGATTATTTGAGAACAAGTTCATTTTAGATCATTTTTCTTTTGTATTTTATGCATTTAACACATTTTGGAGATTAAAATTTTCAGTAAGCTCTAAAAATAGAGAGACGATATTTATCGAAATTAATCGTAATGTCTAAAAACCGATTGAACACATTTTGTTAAGAGTAATCGGAATATGGTTTTTAACATATTCGAAGACGAAAGTGTTAATTCTACTAAAGATAAGCAGTTGAAAAATTACTTAAAAAGAACCATAACAAAAGGATTATTTGTTGTTGCTTTAATTATATGTGATACATTAGCGGGTTAGCCAGATGGTGAAAGAATTACACAACTTTATTTTAAAAATGTTTAAAAAAAAGTTATATTTATTTTATGTATTTATTATTATCGTAGTATAACTATAGATGTAGTAATTCATACAGATCTATCATCCCAATGTTGTCTACCAAAGATTTCTGATGCAGGAAAATGTTTTGGCACCAGACATTAGAGAGTAAGAAACTAGACAATAGTAATAGAATAGAACTATTGTGAAAATTTATGAATATGCTGAATGGCGAAATTTGCGGGACATTTAACTGTTTGAAAAAAATTATTAAAGCAAGTAGGATAAATTTCCATAAGTAAGTTATATTGCACCTATCTTTGTGTATCTGTTATATTTCACTGATTTATTTAAAGTATAATTTTAATAATCAATTGCTTTGTTATTATTATGATGTAAATACTGCTATAATATTTCAGAGAATTTTTTAAACCTATTTTTAATTAACAAAAAATATTTTAATTAATTAATTAACATATTAATTAATACATTTAAATAATTCACAGGTCTTTATTCACATATACGTCTATTCACATATACGTCTTTAAATATCACTATTTATTCAAAAAAGGAAAAAGAAAAGAAAAGAAAAAGAAAGAAAGAAAAATGAATTTGAAACTGTATCTGGAGTTTTTCATTCATCTTTAGTCCTTTAGGTGTAGACCATAAATTATTCATAAATTTTACAAACCAAATTATCTGTGTGTATTCCCCCGTTCATTCACTTGGGAAAAAACAGCCATTAGAAAGTAAAATGGCCATCTTTCACCGATGGAAAAGAAACCCTATTTTTACTCGCGATGATCAATCTATGTCATATTACTATATCTATGAGCATAACAGATTATATGGGGAAAAAAAAAAGCTATTACACAAATAGTTATTGCGTTTCTACCAAATTACCTTTTCAGCTTTACATAATAAGTTACTTTGAAAGATAAATACTTCTAAGTATGTGCTTTATTACTTCATTTTATGGTAAAATATGTTAAATTGAGATGACATTAACATGGTAAATATGTCATTCATCTGTTAATATTATTATCGAATGATGTGAAATAGTTATAAAACTACACATATAATAACTCACTTGTTTAACAAAACATAATCGTTGATAAAAATCATTTCAAAATGCAGAACTTATTTAAAATTTAAATAACAATTCTTTTTTTACCGACTCCAAAAGGCTTAATGACTATCATATATATCTCATTCATTTTTTTGTCTGAGGGATATGTTTGATCTCTTTTGTGATATACATGCTCAACTGGTTGAGATTTAGCGCTAGAATTCTGATATATCTTCATATCTACAGTTAATTAGCGTTATTTCGGCAAAATGATCAAAGTGACGCATACTGAAGATTATGAAGGAAACTATTTCTTGCTTGGTTGATGAATTAATGTATTTTTAAATGGTAAATTTGAATCCATGTAATTTTTCGAAGCAATTCAGTTTATTCCAAGAAGATGCTACGCAAATTTCTATATCCATAGTTGCCAACATTATAATTCATCCCGGAGCATTTTTACCCCACCTCTATTTCGCACCACTTTATAGAATATTTTTCTCCAATACGATGAAATAAGAAAAAAATATTCTCTTAAAATAAAAATGGTATGAAATAAAGGCGAGGAAAAAATACTCCGGAATAAATAAAAATGTTGGCAACTCTGCTATATCCAAAGCTGTCGACATTTACATTCACCAGTAGCCTCCGTCCTTTTTTCAGGGCACTTTTAAAATTGAGAAATTTCCACCTTTCTTGCTACCACAATTTTTATACGATAATATCTTTCCTATTTAATCACGACATACTGACAAGGAGACGGCAAGGGTGTGGGGTCCTCAAATCGAACGGAGGTTCCGCGTGTCATTAGCACTCAGTGAGTGTATTCATATACTCAAACCCTAGAGCGCACTACTTAGCCATCGCCGAGAAAAAAATTCCTGAAGTTTGAAAAAAAAAAAAAAAAAAAAATTTGTATTAAAATTTAATGAATCGTTATAAACAATTTCTTTTCAACTTTTATACATTGTTAAATCGCGAATTTAATGATTTCTAACTTTTTAACGATTAGAACTATAGTAACAAAATATAGAACTATAATTTACAAAATTAAAGTGGTCTTATAATTTCTTAACGGACTGTAAACTAACGAACTGTATATTTAAAATGGAATAAGATGCAGCTTATGAAATCCAAGGACACCGCAAGTATAGAAGGTAGAGAGACCCTTCTTTTAATGTGGGAATCTTTTGCATAGTGCAACGGTCAGGTCAAACGAATGTACGTCGAATGGAGCGTTACGAACAGATGAATTTGTAATTTGTAAATTCTTCATATTATTTTTGATATATTAAATTTTATTTAATTCCAACCACATGCGAATAATAAATTTCCATATGTTTAATGTTAAAAAGTTAGAAATCATTAAATTCGCGATTTAACAATGTATAAAAGTTGAAAAGAAATTGTTTATAACGATTTATTAAATTTTAATACAAATACAGTTTTTTTTTTTTTCAAACTTCAGGAATTTTTTTCTCGGCGATGGCTAAGTAGTGCGCTCTAGGGTTTGAGTATATGAATACACTCACTAAGTGCTAACTACACGCGGAACCTCTGTTCGATTTGAGGACCCCACACCCTTGCTGTCTCCTTGTGAGATAAAAATATGGTAAAGGTTGTTGTATAAAAATAGTGGTAGCAAAGAATTCCGAAATTTCTCGCCTCCGAAAAAAGGTCCTGGGAAAAAAAAAAAAAAGGCGGAGGCTTCTAAATTTGTATTAGCTAAGTAAGGTTTATTACAAACATTTTTAAATAGAAACCCATAACAACAGAGTTGCCAACAGAATTTATTCTGGAGCATTTTAAATCCCGCCTTTTTTCTGCAACGGAAATTTTGCAGAATATTTCTTTTCAATATATGACAATGATTAAATAAGAGGAAAATCGTTCTTAAAAATTATTGGTTTGTAAAAAAAAAAAGGTGGGGCTAACATAGCTCTGGAATAAATTATAAAAGTTGGCAACAACAGTAATTTTAGGCGATTTCGTATTTAGAAATTTATTGTTATAGAATTCTGGTATGTGTTATTTAATTTTGCTCGATAGCACAGAACATTATTTTTATTTACGCTGCTGTCACACACATTTTTCTTTAATTATATGTATTTCGATAAAATATGTTTACAGGTAATTATAATTAAGAAAATCTTCTTACCTGTATTCATCGATCTAGCATCCGTTCTCAAATTTCTTCATTTAGAAAGCTAAATCACTGAATTGATCTTCTATAAAGAAAGATGTATTAGATTCCAAATAATTTAGCATACTAATTGACGACATGACTTTATGCTTTTAGAAATTTAATGAAAGAATTAAAGAAAAGAAAAAAAAATTGAATTACGGAGACAGATTACGACTACAGATGAAAAAATTACATGTACACTGAAAACAGGTGCAAGCGGTTTCGTAGGCATGCGCAGATGCCTTATTTATTTGATTTCACAGTTCGAATCGAAAGTAGAATGTTTTGATAGTCTGTGAAATATATATATTGAGCAGATAAATGTTATATTTTACAACACTCCACCTTGCAAAATATATATTAGGTTTTAATTAGTTGCAGTTTATCTCTGTGTTTAATGAATGCCGCTTTAGGTAGTGCCTTAGTAAGCACATCGGCAGTCATATCCTTGCTTGAGATATATTTCAATTTAATAATTCCTTGTTCACACAACTGTTTAATTAAATGATATTTGACATCGGTGTACTTTGTGCGACTTTGGTACTTATCAGATTCAGTGAGTTTAATGCAGGCCTGGTTGTCTTCATAAATAATGATTGGTTGATTTTGTTCCATGTCAAGATCTTTCAGTAGTTTTAATATTGATATTGTTTCCTTTGCTGCATTTCCAGCCGAGATATACTCAGCTTCAGCTGTTGACAGTGCTATGCAGTTCTGTTTCTTGGATGTCCAGTTAATCGGGTTTTTCCCAACAAAGTATACGTTACCACTTGTAGATTTTCTATCAAGTGTGTCATTTGCCCATTCAGCATCAGCAAAAACCTTTAAAATAGGTTCTTGATCAACATTATATTTTAATTTATAATCCTTAGTTGTGTTTAGGTATTTAATTACCCTTTTTGCGGCCTCCCAATCCATTTCTCTAGGTTGTTCATTTCTACGACTAAATATATTAACTACTGCCGAGATGTCCGGTCTGCTTAACGTTGCTATATACAACAAAGCTCCTACAGCTTGCCGATATTTGGTGTTATTTGGTAGAATATTTTCAATTTTATCATCTTTCTGGTATCCTGGATCAAGTGGTGTGTTAACCGGTTTGGAATCTTGCAAATTAAATTTGTTTACAAGTTCATTTATTTTATTTTTCTGATGTATTGCTAATGTCCCATTATCACCTCTTTCTATTTGTATTCCTAAGTATTTGTTTACTTGACCTAGATTTGTGATTTCAAATTCATTTTCAAGTTCCTTTATTACTTCGTATATTTCATTTTTGTTTCCTGCCAACAATATGTCATCGACATATATAAGTGAGTAAACTGTATTATTGTTCTTTGTCCTTTTGTATAAACACTTGTCTGATTCACAGGCAGTAAAATTTAATTTGATTAGTGTATCATTGATTTTGGTATTCCAAGACCTAGCTGCTTGTTTGAGGCCATATATGGCTTTTCGTAATTTGCAGAGCTTTTTCTCTTGTCCCGGTGTTATGGAGCCTTCTGGCTGGCTCATAAAAATGTCTTCTTCTAGTTCTCCGTGTAGGAAAGCGGTTTTCACGTCAACGTGAGTTAACTGCAAATTTTTGTATAATGCATTTATCAAAAAAGTTCTGATTGTTGTATGATAAGCCACTGGGGAAAAGTCTCATCATAATCAGTTCCATACTTTTGACTAAAACCCCTTGCCACTAGTCTTGCTTTGTATTTTTCAATTTTGCCACAGTCATTATATTTTGCTTTAAAAGCCCATTTAGAGCCAACAATGTGTGTATTAGGTGGAGGATCAACAAGATCCCATGTTTCATTTTTATTTAATGATTTTATTTCTTCTTCCGCTGCTTCTAACCATTTTTCTCTCTCAATAGGATTTTTCATGTTTACTATATCGTCAAATGTTTTCGGTTCAATATAACTTGTATTAGTTGACAGAAAAACAAAACGTTCAGGAGGTACCCCTTTGTTTATTCTATCTGACCTCCTTAGGGTTTGTGTATTCTGTACTTCATTATGTTCTTCTGTTACATCATTTTCATTGTTTAGAATAACAGGAATTTTAGATTCTTCATTAATTGCATTTTGGTCAATGTTTCGAGAATGTTCGTGAGTTTCATGCTCTTCGAGAAATTTTAGTGTTCTGCAGATTTTTATGTTATTTTTTACATAAATCCTATATCCTTTACTTTTTAGATCATAACCCATAAAAATTCCTGGCTTCGCTTTATCGTCCAACTTTTTTCTATCAGTTTTGTTCACATAAACATAAGCTTTGCAGCCAAATGTTCTTATATTTGAGAGGTCTGGTTTCATACCAGTCCAAAGCTCATATGGTGTCTTTTCACGGGCACTTGTTGGTAGTCTGTTTTGTAAATAGTTTGCTGTCATTAAAGCTTCTCCCCAAAAGTTTTTATTTAATTGATTTTCATTTAACATGCATCTGGTCATTTCGACCAAAGTACGGTTTTTCCTTTCCGCTACGCCGTTCTGTTGAGAACAATGGGGCACAATCAGTTGGTGTTGTATACCCTCATTTTGAAGAAATTTTTCAAATTCTTTATTCATATATTCACCACCATTGTCAGAATGCAAAATTTTAATTTTTCTTCCAAATATATTGGAAGTGAGTGCATGGTAATTTTTGAAAGCTTCTAAAGCTTCATATTTATTTTTCAACAGATATATATAAGTGTAGCGGCTATAGTCATCTATGAAAGTGAGAAAATAACTTTTTCCACCCACCGTAGGTGTCTGGAATGGGCCACAGAGGTCGGAATGTATTATATCTAATGTTTGTTTTGTCTTGTGTGTAGCTACTTTGGGGTATGAATCATTTTTCAATTTTGAAATAATACAAATTTCACAATTATCATCGTGTTTACAATTGTTCAGTTTAATTCCCATTGCCATGTCTTTACTGACGAGTTCTTTTATTTGTTTGATATTTTTATGTCCTAATCTATTGTGCCATAGCTTAACACAATTTTTATTATCGCAGGTTTGTGTCATGTTTATTTTTTCTTCTACGTTTTCATTTGTTTTAACTTCATACAAATTGTCAGCTACTGTTGCAAAAATATATTCTTCGTTTTTAAATTTAATTTCACAAGTGTTTTCTTTAAATATTGCCTGACAACCATTCTCGGTTGCCCTTTTTATTGAAATTAAATTTGTGGCAATTTCAGGAATGAAAAGAGTATCTTTGAGTATAATGTGTTTGGTTTCGTTTTTAGAATTTTTTACTTTTACTTTTACATCTCCACAACCTTGTGAGATTACTGATTGACCATTGGCTAACATAACTTGTGTTTTATCATTGTTTTTAAATGATATGAACCTTTCCATACTATTGCACACATGGCTTGAACTCCCGCTATCTACAATGAAAGAGTTTCTGTTTGAATTTCCTACCACAAAAGTTAGATGTTTCATTTTATTTTCCGTTTCTCGTATCATATTTGATCTTTGTTTGTTTTTATATTTATTGCGATTGTAGAAATTACTTTGATAGTTATATGGATTTTTATAGTCGTTGTTCTCTTTGTGTTTATATTCATTGCTTTCTCTATTTTTTAAATGCCAACAATCGCTTTTATTATGCGAACTCTTTTTGCAATAATTGCAAAACTTTCGTGGTGGTGTTTTATTTTTAATGTGCATTTTATATGCGCTTTCATTATTTGTTTGATCGTTTTCTGATCTTTTTAGATCTTCGTCAAGTAACTTTCCCCTAATGAATTCTGGTGTCAAGTCTTCCTGATCTCGAGATTCAATTGCAGTAATCAAAGTATCAAAACTAGGAGGAAGAGAGCAAAGCATAAGAGCTGACATGTGCTCATCATTTATCACTTCACCTATAGCGGTCAGTCTATCACGGATCTGATATATGTACGTTAGATGTTGAGATAGGTTTTCACCCTCTGCTAGTTTAGCAGAATATAACTTTCTCAACAAAAATAATTTACTCGATAGATTTGAACGCTCATGAATTCTTTTTAAAGTGTCCCACGTTTGCCTAGCTGTCGCGAGATTTTTTATGTGTACGATTTGGTCGTCTTCTATCGATAAATTAATAATCGCTTTAGCTTTGCGATCCTTTATTGTCCACTCAGTAGTGATAGGATTGGGAGCTTCATCTGTTATCAATTCAAACAAATTTTCCTTACATAACATTATTTTTATTTTGAACTTCCACAAATCGTAATTTGTGGAATTCAATTTTTCGATCATTGAAATATCCTTTGCAAAAGCCATGTTAGCTTTATTATTTAATCACTGCAAATATTTTGATTATATAATATTTCCTTTCTTATTATACTTAATTACAATTCAATTAAGTTTTTTTTTCTTTTTTTTCTTTTTTTTTTCTAGAACACATATACTTTTCAAATCGAAACTTTTGGTTTCAATTCTATTTTGAACGGATGCTTTTTAAATCGAAATTTATTTCAATTCATTTATTATTTTTGAAATTTTAACATATTCCATTTCATATTATCTTAAAATAGAACATTATACTTATATCTATATAAATGAATTTATGTATATAGAAAGTGTGACATCATTTTTTTTTTCGTACTCATAATCTGTTATTTAATTTTGCTCGATAGCACAGAACATTATTTTTATTTACGCTGCTGTCACACACATTTTTCTTTAATTATATGTATTTCGATAAAATATTTTTACAGGTAATTATAATTAAGAAAATCTTCTTACCTGTATTCATCGATCTAGCATCCGTTCTCAAATTTCTTTATTTAGAAAGCTAAATCACTGAATTGATCTTCTATAAAGAAAGATGTATTAGATTCCAAATAATTTAGCATACTAATTGACGACATGACTTTATGCTTTTAGAAATTTAATGAAAGAATTAAATAAAAGAAAAAAAAAAAAAAAATTGAATTACGGAGACAGATTACGACTACAAATGAAAAAATTACATGTACACTGAAAACAGGTGCAAGCGGTTTCGTAGGCATGCGCAGATGCCTTATTTATTTAATTTCACAGTTCGAATCGAAAGTAGAATGTTTTGATAGTCTGTGAAATATATATATTGGACAGATAATTGTTATATTTTACAACAGTATGAAGGACGAAAAAATTGGTAACCATATCATAGCTGCCAATATTTTAATTTATTCCGGAGTACTTTTAGCCCCGCCTTTATTTTGCACCACTTTATTTATAGGAAATTTTTTTTCAACACATAACATCGATAATATAAGAAAAAAATTTACTTTTAAAAAATAAGTGGTACGAAATAGAGGCGGGGCTAAAATTACTCCGAAATAAATTAAAATATTGGCAGCTATGATATATCAAAGTTGCTGTAGAAACTTTTTCATATTCCGCAGAAGACTTCATGCACCAGTATTTTATAATAGTACGATTAAAGAAATTAAATCACAGAAAATTAATATTTCAGGTTTCTGTTACAAAAAAAAAAAAAAAAAAAAAAAAACTCCTTTCTCGAAAAATAAATGTGTCATTACATTGAAATATACATTGAAAGTTAAAGATATAACGAATAAGTGCGATTAGAAAGTGTTTATGATCTATGTGAACAGCATGATTAAGCGTATTAGTTTTATTGTTTCTAAATAGCGACGCTGAGGTGAGACTATTTAACTCTTAATCGAACAGAAAAATTGGAAAAATCAGAACCTGTGTGTACACTACTGTATTTAACAAAGTTTTCTTTCCTATTAAACTGTTTCGTGCTTGAAAATTAGCTTTTAAGAAATATTTTTCTTAACATTTCATTATACTGTAACTTAATTTGAATAGTCAAATTAGTAAGATAACAGTTTGAAATACTCCCATTAAATATAAAAAGGATACTTAATATAATGTGTGCGAATCGTATGATTAATTATGTTAGTTTTCGTTATTTCTAAGTTGCGAGGTTAAGAAAGGAGGACTATTCAGTTCTTAATCTAAAGAAAAATTCGTATAGTCATAGACCTGCTAACTATGCTAGTTTATCCGTAATGGTATTAGGCCCCGCCTTTTTTTCGCACCAGAATAGTTGTAGAGTAATATTCAGCAATATGTTCTCATGACTAAATAAGTAGACTATTGCTCTAGAACTAGTCTGGTGTGAAGAGAAGGCGGGGCTTAATGCCATTATGGATAAACTAGAATAGTTAGTAGGTCTATAGTCAGAAACTAGAATTTGTGTGTACTTTTATGTTTGTCAAAGTTTTCTTTTCTATTAAACTGTTTCCTGCCTGAAAATTAGCTTTTAAGATTTCTAATGAACATAGATATCTGTATCCATGAAGAAAAAGGATATAGAAATATTTTTCTTAACATTTCATTTTACTGTAACTTAATTTGAATCGTCAAATTAGTAAGATAACAGATTGAAATACTCCATAGCTGCCAATATTTTAATTTATTCCGGAGTACTTTTAGCCCCGCCTTTATTTCGCACCACTTTATTTATAGAAAAATATTCTTCAATACATAGCTTCGATAATATAAGAAAAAATTACTTTTAAAAAATAAGTGGTACGAAATAGAGGCGGGGCTATATATACTCCGGAATAAATTAAAATATTGGCAGCTATGTACTCCCATTAAATGAAAAAAGGATACTTAATATAATCTGCGCGAATCACATGATTAATTATATTAGTTTTCGTTATTTCTAAATTGCGAAGTTAAGGAAGGGGGACTATTCAGTTCTTAATTAAAAAAAAAAAAAAAAAAAAAAAATCGTATAGTCAAAAACTAGCATTTGTGTGTACTTTTATGTTTATCAAAGTTTTATTTCCTATTAAACGGTTTCGTGTCTCAATATTAGCTTTTAAGATTTCTAATGAATGTAGATTTCTATATCTACGAAGAAAATGGATATAGAAATATTTTCTTAATATTTTATTACATTCCAACCTAATTTGAATAGTCAAATTAGTAAAATAACAGTTTGAAATACACCCATTAAATGGGATAAGGATAATTAATCAATACAAACCGCATGATTAATTGTATTAGTTTAGCTATTTCTAAATAGCAATGTTAAGGAAGGCGGACTATTCAACTCTAAATCTAATGGAAAGATCGTAAAAGTCAGAAACTAGCACCTATGTGTATGTTGTTATATTTATCAAATTTTCATTTCCCATTAAACTTTTTCCTGTTAGAAAATTAGTTTTTAAGGTTTCTAATAAACACCTATATATATCTATGCAGAAAATGAATATAGAAATATTTTTCGTAACATTTTATTACATACCGACCTGATTTGAATAATCAAATTAGTAACATAAGAAGTTGAGATACTTCCAAAAAACGAAATAAGGGCGCTTTAAATAATTTATGTGAACCGCAGGATTACTTGAATTAGTTTCATCCCTAACGATGCATTTATCCATAGTACGTCATGAGGATATCCATAAGATGTAATTTCATCCACAGGATATCCTGTGGAGGTCCTTTGGAGAAAATGGGCTGTTAGGGATTATATCTAAATAGCGATGTTAAGGAAGTCGGACTGTTCAACTCTTAATCTAAAGTAAAAATCGGAAAAGTGAGAAACTATCACCCTGCGTATACGCTATTATACTCCTATATTTACAAAAAAAAAAAAAAAAAAAAAAAAAAAAAAAAGAAACTTTTAAACTATTTTCTTGTTAGAAAATTACTAGCTTTTAATATTTTTAATAAACGCCTATATCTATGAAGAAAATGAATATAGAAAGATTTTTCGTAATATTTTATTACACACCGACCTGTCAAATCAAATTAGTAATCAAATTAGTAACATAAGAATTTGAGATACTTCCAAAAAATGAAATAAGGACGCTTAATATAATTTATGTGAACCACTTGATTGCTCGAATTAGTTTCATTACATCTAACTAGCGATGCTAAGGAATTCGGACTGTTCAACTCTTAATCTACAGTAAAAATCGGAAAAGTCAGAAACTAGCACCTGCGTATACGCTATTATACTCTTACAGGGATGGAACACGGGCGCGGAATTCATACCGGAATCTGTTTAAAGAATTTCTCTACCTATAATATCGTTGATTTAAAAAGTAGAAAATTTTCCTACATTGATAGTGGTATGAATTCTGCGCCCGTGTTCCATCCCTGCTCTTATATTTATATTAAAAAAAAAAAATTCTTTTAAACTTTTTCTTGTTAGAAAATTTGCTTTTAATATTTCTTATAAACGCCTATATCTATGAAGACAATGGATATAGAAATATTTTTCGTAACATTCTATTACATACCGACCTGATTTGAATAATCAAATTAGCAACATAAGAATTTGAGATACTCCCAAAAAATGAAATAAGGACGCTTAATATAATTTATGCGAACCACATGATTACTTGAATTAGTTTCATTATATCTAAATAGCGATGTTAAGGACGCTGGACTGTTCAACAATTAAGCTAAAGTAAAAATCGGAAAAGTCAAAAACTAACATCTGTGTGTACACTATTATACTTCTGTTTATCAAAATTTTCTTTTCATATTAAACTTTTCCTGTTAGAAAATTGGATTTTGAGATTTCTAATGAGTGTCTATATCTATAAAGAAAATAATATCGAAATAGTTTTCGAAAAAATTTATTACATTCCAACCTAATTTGAATAGTTAAATTAGTTTAAAATACTCCCATTAAATAGAATAAAGATGCCCGACATATAATTTCTTACTACTATTCACGTTTATTCATGCAATCAAAATTATTAGTTTTGTATCGTTACAGTAATCTAATTTGATTTAGTAAATAGATCTAAAAACAATTTTAACCCTTTGCGGCGCAAGACAATTTGAAATATTTAAATTATACTGCCACCGGAATTCATGAACTAAATTAAACTAAAAGAAATTTTAAATTTTAAGGTTTAAAAAACCGGCCTTTTCTGATATGTTATAAACGCGAATTTTTGCTAAAATATTTCCGGGATGAATTTTTGCAGCTGGATCTTAAATTTTGCGTCTTCGTGGCGAGGACACCGCGCGTTAAGGGGTTAAAACTTCCTTTTGTGATAGATTATGAATTCTCGATACGTCATTTACATAATATTGTACAATTTCAATTGTTTTGAAATATATTGAAAAATGCAACTTTTACAAAAATAAATACACGAAACACATAAAGCTAGTTTATCGTACAAATTTTTTCATTTAGGTAATTTGAAGAGAAATATGTATAAGAAATTTCTTTAAAGTATAAGTTATACATCTTTGTGTTTTCCTAGACGTATGTTATTCAATAATAAGTGATATATACACGTCACTTGCCTTTGTGTATTGGATAAGCTTGATAGATTTTGGGATGTAAGTGTTTTTCAAAGGGAAGATTTAGAATAATAAATGCGATATGATTACATATTTTAAGAAAATTGGCCAATATTGCAGGGATGGAACACGGGCGCAGAATTCATACCGGAATCTGTTTAAGAAATTTCTCTGCCTATAATATCGTTGATTTAAGAGGTAGAAAATTTTCTTACATTGATAGTGGTATGAATTCTGCGCCTGTGTTCCATCCCTGATATTGACTACTTTTACTTAATTAAACCTGGCAGAAAAATATATAAATATGTGTTCTTCTAGGTTTACTATACAAGAGGAAAATAAATTTGTTTCTGTGACAAAAAAGTTTACGATTGTAAAAGTAAAAATATATAGAGTGTTGCGCAGAGAACCTCAAACTTTGAAAATAAATCACTGGGAGACGGTGTTAGATACATATCTGCCAACATCCTAATTAATATTCCGTAGTATTGATAGCCCCGCCTTATTTTTCACACCAATATATTTTTAGAGTGTTTTCTTTTTTATTTAATCGTAGATGCATTTGGAGAATATTGCTCTACAAATTTACCGGTGTGAAAAATTGGGCGGGACTAACAGCATTACTGAATATTAATTAGAATGTTGGCAAGTGGGTAGATAAAGGCACGAAAGCAGTGGTATGCTTACTAAAGAAATACCAAAATAATCTGACACAGATGCCTTAAAATTTTAGTTACAAATTGCGCCGATAGATTGCGCTGAAGATGTTACTATTATAAGTAGGCTGAACATAGTGGTTAATGCAAGCATTAACATTCACATCCGAAACGAGAATGAAATTGTCAATGACACTCTATAGAGTGTCACCGGAAGGATGCCCAAGTTTAATAAATAGCTTTCTCGAGCTCGTCGATTGTTGAATGATTGTTGCAGTGAAGTATGCCCAACAGAAAATGCTCACATTTCAAAGGCGAAATCTTCGACGACTGATTACTGATGTTCTCGACATCTGGGCATATGGGGTAATGTCGTAATCTCGCTGCAGTTATCTGTTAGTGCAATTTGTAACTAAAATTTTGAAATTTCTGACTCATATTCCTATGTTTCTTTTAACAGATATAAGGTGATTATAATTAAAGTTATGATTTCAAAAACTATAATTTTAAAACTACTAACTTGATATTTTACAGGAACAATCGTGAGTCTCTTGAATTTTGTTTGGTGGAGGAATAAGTAGTTCTAGAATGTCTCTACAGATGGCGCTGTAAGAGTAATGTCAGGAGAATCACCTGAATGGATTCATTAAACACTGGAATTTTGTTAGAAAAATAATAAAATAGCAAGAAACAATAGCGATTTAAGACAATTTTTTCGCAAAAAAAAAAAAAAAAAAAAAAAAAAAAACTTGTTTACAGCGGAAACAGTTACAGAGCTACCAACCTAATCCGGCGAATTGTTAGTTCCGCCCATTTTTCTACACCATTTAATTTTTAAAGTATTTGTTTACTTAATTCATCCTAAATATATTTGAAGAGAATTACTCTAAAAATTAAGTGGTGTAGAAAAAGGGAAAAAGGGGCGGTACTAACAATTTGCGGGATTAGGTTGGCAGCTCTGCAGTTATAGTGACAAGAGAGAAAAAGGAGCTTCATGAATTTGTCAAACAAAATAATAAAATTCTATTGCCTTTCGACTATTATGGAAAATATCAAGTCAATGTGACCGGTAGTTTTAAATTATAGCGTTTTGAAAACGTAACTTTGAAGAGAGAATCACCCTGTATACCACTGGTTTCATTCTTCTGTCTATCACCATTTCCAAGTAATTTATGTTTAAAGTTAGGGGTTCTTCATGAAACACCTAATATGATACAATGAATAACTTCCACGTTTTGCGCTTAGTGGCAATCAGTAATTTTTAATAAACATCTTTATAAATTTATGCGACTTTTTTCCTTGATTAAGCAGAATAAAGATTTCTACGTAATTTGAGTAATACTATTAAAGTATAAAAGTTGTCAGTTGTGCTACAATGAGCGAAAATTTGTTTATTTAAAAAAAATTATTATTATTATTTAAAAAAAAAAAAGAAAAAAAAAAAGAAGAGAGAGAGAGAAAAACATTAAATTTTAGCGTTGCATAACATTTAATATCACACATTAGTCGAGAAATTTTGTTTTAATTTTTTTTTTTTTTTTTGCCCAATGTAAAATTATAAGAATCATTACAATCAGGATAAAAATCTATTTTAAAGTGCTCTAGTAAGCCGCCACATGCGACTTTTTCGTTTACTAGTGTTTACGAAGAGTAATTTTGGCTCATATAATCTTAGAAAATTAAAGCATAAGATAATCATATAGATAATATATCATTTAGATCAGGGCCCGAAATTTCAACTTAAATTACACTCGCTAAAAAAAAAAAAGTTATTCGCCACAAAATATGATTAACTTACTCTATTTTTTACGTATAAGGTGACCAGATTTTTTTATTAGAAAAAGAAGAGAAATCAGGCAATGTCTTTTCTTTTATAAGAAAATAGAAGACGTTCAATTTTGTAAAAAAGGTTATTTTAGAGGAGAGAGGACACAAAATTGAATGAAAATGATTAAAAAAACTGATTTAAAAGCTACTTTACACAGTGGTGGAAACATTTTTACCTCAAATGATGAATTTGAATCGGTACACCTTATTTTAAATTAATAATATATGGATACGAGAAGAAAAATCCCTAATTTTTATAGGTGTCACTGGACAATATAGATTATTATTATTATTATTATTATTACTTTTTGCTATAGACAAAAAAAAAAAAAAAAAAAAAAAAAAAAAAAAATGGTACTTTCATGCAGTTACTTAAAAAAGTTGGTAGACATTTTTTTTATTAAAATCATAATCATAAAAGAGAAAATAAAATTGGCAAATGAAAAAATAAAATTAATATCGGCAGATGAAACGATTTGTTTTCACGGACAGTCATTCTTTATCAACATTTTATAAAAAATTTCACAAGTATAACCTAAATTAGTCTTAGTAGTTACTAACTTTTTAAAGTAGGTATATAAAGAAGATTTTTTTCACATCTCTACATTTTGTTCATTGACGAAAACAGTCGCTTTGTGGGAGCGTTTTTGCCAGGAGGACATAAAATGAATTTAACTAACGTTTACATATTTTTGGGAGGTTGTAGTAGACTTACCATTAAGGTCAATTGTCTTCACTAGGGCTCTAGGCCTGAAAAGGAGAGTTCTCCGTGGGGGTCTTTCTAAGAGGTCATAGCCCATATTTACGCTAGATTCGGAGAAAACCACGAAAAACGCCTAATGGCTAGGCGAACGAGCGCGACCGGGTAACGAACCCCGCGCTTCACGTATACCAGCTTCGAGGAAAAAATCTCTCTGTCACTGGTGGACCTATTTTTATGAGGAGTATTATTCATGCAAAAGTGAGAACACACGTCAACCCACCGCGTACCAACCGGAGCATCACCCTCTTAATGATTTCATGACAATTTCAATAGCGATTTCCTATTCTGTATTAAAGAATCGTAGTGGCGGATCTAATGGGGAACTAGGGGGCTGAAGCCCCCCCCCCCCCCCCAAAAAAAAAAAAAAAAAAAAAAACACTGACCTACACAACTGAATATTACATTGCAAATTTTTCATTGATCTGGAATAACATTTTGAAAAATCTTAGCCCCCCAAAATATTAAGTTCTGGATTTGCCACTGAAGAACCGTACAAATATAGGGAATACTTTTATTTCTTTGTGATTCAAAGAATCTGAATAGACATAAACCATAATATGATTCGGCAAATTTATTAGAAAGTTGTTGTTTTGCGAACCTAACGCAGAAAAAAGTTAGTGTTCACCGTTCGATGCAGCCAACAGCCGATTGAGCTTCCCAGTTTTGCGAAAATTTTGAAATTAAGGACTGAAACCTTTTCATTTGAAAAAGAGGACAGAGAACGAAAAACATAAAAAAAAGGACTTTTTAGTCCTGTATGTTTTTTTTTTTTTTTTTTTTTTTTTTTTTTCAAGAAGGCAGAGCGTTCAAAAAGAAGACTGTCCTCTTAAAAAGAGGATGTCTGGTCACCTTACCTAAGATTAGCATGATTCTACGTTTTTAAATCGATAATTTTTTTTTTTTTTTTTTTTTTTTGGTAGCACCGTATACTGTAAGAATTCTATCTATATTTAGACTGAAATTTTACTCGCCACAGTAAAATTTCCACTCGCCAATGCGGAAATTTCGCGCCCTGATTGTAGATAATATGTAAATATTCTGAGATTGTCTAGATGTACTATTACTATGTGAGTAATATATTGCAGTTTATTGTTTTAAAAGTATTTTTCCAACCTATCTGAAAGTGGGAATAATTTTCGTTAAAACTCTGTATATTATAAATAAAAATCATGTTGATTTTTTTTTTTTTTTTTTTTTTTTTTTTTTACTTTTAAAATAAATGCTTATATCTCCGTTATTTAATAAGCTATCATCGCACAAATCAATCCACAAATTGAATTGGGTCTATATTAACATATCCTAAAGTTTCAGTTCATTTCTTTCACTTAACGAAACACGGTGATCACAAATATTATTGATTTTACTCAATTTGTTACCGGCCCTCTAAATGTTGCCTTAAACCAATCTTCACTAAAAAACATGAGGGAGACCCAGTTCTTTAAATACCCAATGTTTGAAAACATTTCGTCAAGCGATAAGTTTTTAGTTAGAAAAAACTGATCGTTTGCAAATCTTGCTAAACTTTTAAGGAGGAGTGTAACTTCCAACCACTCTGATTTTTCGATATCGGTAATTTTTTTCACAGAATTTTTTTATGAGCTTCAGTAGCTGTTTTCTATGATTAATCAAAATATCTTTTTTTTTAATGTACTGGCATCTAAAAATGAGGACAGTTGGCAGCTCTGGAATGTGAAATGGCCTAAATTATAACATTTCGAGATTATTAAGAGCCTGATTATAGCCAGATACATTGTCACTATTGTTTTATTTGTAACTTAGAGATCATCGTTATAATAAGCTGATAACTATACTTTGAAAATAGTGATGTCCGTTCTGCTGTGCATAAATTAGGTTCTTAAACACCACTATTTTCGATTCATATTCATATCCTTATTAAAGCAATGAATTTCTGTTTAAAGTTAAAATAATATTTATGGTAGTATGTTCTGGGCCTAAATCAGGCTCTGAGTGTATCTCATTGACTGCAACAACATGACAACATGATACATTAACCGACAGGACTTGGAAGAGCCATTTCTTTAATACCACTTATTTGATTGTAAATATTTAGTAATCATTTGCAGTATTTTTCTTTGATTAAATTACACGAAGATCGTTGACGAAGAAAAGTTACAAAGAAGACCACAATCTTCAAATTTTAATACACTCTAAGACAAAAATAAATAAATAAATAAGAGATACGCACCAAGAAGGAATAATTCAAATTGGAGATAAATTGACATGTGTACAGGTTTCGATGCGGAATAAAATATTTTAAAGGTCATAGAGTGAGCATGTGACGCTGCAGCGCATCTTAACTGCGCAGCTGGCAGAATATTTAAAAGAAGAAATTTTGATACTAGGGCATAAATTCTTTGAGAATTTTATTCTGTGTACTCAGATAGATAGTAACTATGCCTGGCATACAGGTGTGAAAACAATATGCGCAGATATCAGCATTTGAGAGAGGAGAGTAGTTGAGCTCAAAGAAGTTGGTTCATAAATCTATGAATTCCTTTAGATTTGGATAGGAGCTATGCCACTATTAGATGGTGTTGGCAAGAATGTATGTACCATAACTAAACACAATGTTAAGAAGGAAGTAGTCAGCCTAGAGAAAGGACAGAACGTAAGAACCGATCAATCGTCAGAGCGATACTCAAAGCCCAAAATTCGTTGTTATTATCAATCCTACGTGCAACTGGTACTTCAGTGACTTCAAATACCATTAATATGCGGCTCAGAGAAATGGGGTTGAGCTCACGGTGCCCCTTGTGCCAACTACTATTAAACTTTGTACATTGACAAGCCCGTTTGCAGCGATATCAGGCACGTTTGACCTGGAATGCTACTGAATGGAGTAGAATTGTCTTCAGTGATGAGTCCCGCTGCAATTTGAGCTCCGATGACCAGCGACGAAAAAACACCCCGAAAAAAAATGAGGGATTCCAACTTGTCTGTCGCCAGCTATACAGCCCGACAACCAGGAGTGCTGATCTTGGGTGCCATTTAATTTCATAGCAGGACCCCCTTTGGTTGCCATCCGCAGCATCTCTAAGTAGAGTGGTATGTTGACGAAATTCTACGTCCTGTTTTGCTGTCCATATCACGTAATTTTGAGCTTATATTTCAACATGATAATGCCCGCCCTCGCACGAAGATAATTTCTACTGCTTGTTTTCTTCCTTGCCCAACATTATTTTGGCCAGCAAAGTAGCCGGATCACGTTTGGAGCATCATGAAAAGGTTCCTAATACCAGCTCGGTATTTCGCCAATTTAACGCATCAATTGGACAGAATTTGTCACGATATCTCGCAGGAGGATATCTGCAAACTCTATCAATTAATGCCAAGCCGAATAACAGCTTACATAAGGGCAAGAAGTGGACCAATGCTTCTTTATTGACTTGTTCACTTTGTGAGGCTCTTTCTCTTTATTAAATCATCCTAATTTCTGAAACTGTAATCACTTTTTTTTTTTCACATGTTCATCATATATACCAATTTTCGTCCCTTTCGGATAACTCTTTCTTAGTGCGTCTTTTTTTTTTTTTTTTTTTGTCTTAGATTGTATATATATATTATTTACGAGGAAATTATTAATAATATCTTTTTACCTTTAGAAAAAGTAATAAATGGGTTAATTTTCGTTTTATTTTTTACATTAATGATACAGTGGTCAGGGTTCTCACAAAAGTAAATTTGGATACTAGAATTTTTATATAGTAATTTCTTTAAATCGATATCAAATGATATCAACGATAACTCAAGTCTAAAATTACGATTTAAAAATAGTAGCATTTAAATTTCCTTTGTGTGAATCTTGATAGTGCCATATGAACTGATCACCACTAACACCAAAAGTAGGTTTTGAAGTATTTCCCAAAAATAATTGCTAGTAAATATAGCATAATTCCTTTTTCAATTTAAAGCAATATTTAACTACTGTATACAAGCCAAATTTAAATTGAAAAGGAAATTACTGACCAAAATAACTATCCTTTTCAATTTTAAATAAACAGTGGTAAATGGAGCTGTTTACCTCTAGTATAACAAAAATAAGTATTTGAATTACTTTCTGAAACAATTACCTCTTCTTAATACAATACATTTTCCTTTTTACAAAACTATTTAATTTTGGTATTTAGAGCACTTTCTTATCTACTTAACAATATATATTTATCCTAAAGAGTTTTTCATCAAATAAAAATTCTATTTTAAACGACGTGATTATTTATTATTAATCCTACTATTTAATTATTAAAAGAATTCTTTTTAACCCTATTTTACAAACACTTTCCTCGAAATCCGAACCAAATTCTATCGTATTGCAAAACAATAGCGGATGGCCCCAATAAATGTTCCATTAAAAGCAACATCGAGTTTCAAAAATCCACATCCACATAATACCTTCTTTTATACTATAATAAGAATTTTCGACAGTCAAACTTCAGTATGCAGTTACCGCTCTTAAATTAGTTTAAAAGGAAGTGAAACCGTATAAGGTTTCGTCATCCTTTCTTCTGGTTCCAGTAGAAACCCACTTTCGCCTAAATTCTTTATTTGAAGCGGTTTCGTCATCTCGGAGAAAGTTATCGACATATAATGCAGGTTGACGAGGTGTATTTTATATAACCCAATTTCGTGCGTCATTCCCAGATAGGCCTCTTAAATACAGCCTTAGTGAAAATTGATGCTTTTCAGTATGAGGAAAAATTACTTCCTTTTTCACTTTTCCTTATTGAAAAATTAAATTAAAAAAAAAAAAAAATGTAATTTAAACAATTTGATTTCTCAAATCGTATTGCATAGATTTTATTATATTTTATCCTTAATATTTTAATTTATCTCTTTTTATTTATTTATTTATTATTTTTTGCTATATGTATAGCACGGTCGCCTGGTCGCCATTGGCGACCAATATATTTTAACTGGCGACTTTGTTTTCAACTTTAAGAAAACTTGATTTTTTTTATTAGTTAATTTTATTTATTTTAATAATTTGGGGGGGAAAGTTGGTCCCAGAATCGGCTCCTATTCCACACTCGATATAGCCTAACTCACGCAATTTTGATTCCCGCTCCTCTCACTACGTTTTGAGACACTCTGTAGAATGAATACACCATTAAATTTGCACAACTTTTCTTCATGCATTTTTCACAACTCGGTGTTAAATTAGTGCCCCGTTTTAGGGAATTCGTTTACACTGCTTCTGTTTGCGCATGCTTAACAACCTGGTGCTGATTCGTTGGCCGGTATAATGATGTATCAATGCTGAGGATGTATGTCGTTGTAAAAATAATAAAGCTGGATTCACGATGTTAAATTTAAGCAGGGTTTCCTGATTTATCATGCTAGCCTTGTAAATATTTGTTTTTTATGCATCGAATTTTAATTTCGGTATTCAAATAAATAAAAAAAAAAAAAAAAAAAAAAGCAGGGGGGGGGGGGGGGGGCTATTCTTTACTGGCTACCAGAAATTTTTGCTTGCGACCAGTTTTTTTTTTTTTCAAATTCCTGGAGCCCTGTGCATAGATAACAATTCTTATGATTTTTTTCACACCGCTATTACAATTTTCGTCTGTCATAATTTAAATCTATATTTGGAATTTCGATTAAGCTTAACATATTCTATAGACTAGGTTTACCACTGTGCTTAATATTTTCCAAAACTAATTTTAAATGTCAGTCTTCTGTAAAATTATTTTAGGATTTGACAAAATAAAAATTTCTATACAAAAATGCTGATTTTTAAAATAATGGGCGGTTTTAGCCTTGTTACAGACTATGTAAATAAACGTCTGCAGTAAAAATTTAGTACAAGTTTTCATCAAAAGATGACAGTGTGATGCATAAACTTTTATTTTGTAATATTGAATGTGCACCAGAATTTTGGGAAATATATGCATGTGTGCCACGTGTCCCATCAGTCTGTAGACATTTTAAAAATTCATAAAAGTTGAAATAATTGCTAGAATTGGGCGCGATTTGCGAATAGTCAAGGATGATATTAATATTATTATTATTATTTCTTTACAAAATAAATAAATAAATAGATAAAATAAAAAAAAAGTTAAATTTTTCGTCGGTAGAAAGCTTTGCATGGTTGCGTAACGTGAAATATGCAAATCAGAGTCCTATAAATTGCATAATTTTACGATTAACATATTTTATTTTTTATTTTGCCTCCTACTTGACGTTTTAATTGCGATACTAACTAGGTGGATAAAGCGTTATTGGGTGAAGATGTTTTCCCTCAGGAAAGAATCGCCTCGCCGACTGAGCCTGCAGTTAGCACTATTGTAACTCGTTTGCAAACTGCAATTAGTAGTGATGGCGGACACATAGAATAGGATTTATATGCCTGTAAAGATTTGTATGCAAATAAATATAGTTTTTCACGAAAAGGTATAAAATAAATATAGTTTTTCACTACAGAACCTTCTATCGACGAAAATTTTAAATATTATTTTTTAAAAACCAAAGTAACATTTAACCCTCATCGCTCGTATGTCCCTTCTGAGGGGACATTAAAAAATCAAGCTACGCCTTAAGGTGTTCCTCTGCAAATGAAGTGTTATTTTTCTAAAACCTGTAACTATAGGCTACCTTTCGGCTACCGGAAAATTTTAACAGAAAAATTTGTTTTATTTAATGATGAAGTAAAATAAAGCAAATTATTACAATTTTTCGGTAGCCAAAAGGTAGTAAGTTGGAAACTATACGTGTGACGTTTTAAAGGAACGCCAAAAGGCGTGTCTTACTGTTCAAAATAGGAAAATATGCCGAGCGTTAAAGGTTAAAATGAGATAAAGAATACTAAAATTTTTTAAACGATAAATTTTAATTAAAAGACATAAAAACACAAGACAGACATTTCGGCTAAACACTAGCCTTCCTCAGTGTCATAAACGTACAAAGCACAACATTTACAATAAAGTCATAATACATCAAAACAAGATTAGGTATTCCTTAGGAATAGCGTTAGCCTCGTTCAAGGCAGAATGTTGTAATTTAGCAAACGCGCCCTCTAGAAAAATACGGGATTCGTACATATTTACATTTGATGCTAAAATTTTAATGTTGTCAAAATCAGGAATATGATCACTATCGAGAGAATGGATTACGAGTTTTGATCTTAAATCACCTGTTTTATAAGAGCGTTTATGTTCCTTTATTCTAATTTCTCCTGTTCTGCCAGTTTCACCAATATATGTAGAATCACATTTTTTACAAGGGATACTATAGATTACACCTAAACGTTTAAGGGGGGGGGGGGACAGCGGGTTTAAAGTTTGAGAGAAAGTTACTAATACGAAGTTGAGAGTTGAGGTTTAAAACTAGTAGCGATACTGACTGTTCTAAGCAATTTAGAAATATTTTCGGATATACCTGTATAATAAGGGATAGTAGTACGGTGAGTGGAATTTATAACTTTAGGATATACTGATTTATATGAAAAATAGAGCTCTTCTTTATAAATTCTTTTTAAAAGACGAGGGGGTAACTATTATTTTTTTAATCAGAAAAAAATTTTGGATAGTTCAATATTTAATAATTCGGAATTACTACAATAATATTTTGCACGATGTAAAAAACTGCTAGTTTATGAGATAAAAGATTAACCGAACTGAAGTTTAGATATTGACCAGAAAAGGTGGGTTTTCTATATTTTGTATGTTTATGACACTGAGGAGGGCTAGTGTTTAGCCGAAACGCCTGCCTTGCGTTTTTATGTTTTTTAATTAAAATGTATCTTTTAAAAATTTTAGTATTCTTTATCTCATTTTAAATGTTACTTTGGTTTTAATAAATTAGTGAGGCGCATAGATTATGTTTAATTTTATTACATTATTTTTTTCTTTACTAAAAAAAAAAAAAAAAAAAAGACTTCACGAGAATAACTTTTTTGCAAACCGCGTTCAATTTTACCAATTCCTTCAGTTTTTATGAATTTTTAAAATGCCTACAGACTTATGGGACACCTGGTATATATATATAATTATATTATTTTTTAAAAATAAATTTTTATGTTCTTTTAACATTACATAAAGCCAATTACTTCCCCATGAAAAGGGGGAAGTAATATTTTCACCTGGTGGGGAAATTAGGACCAATTCGTTTTTATAACAGATACCCCTTTTTTATGCAGTATATATAAAATGTATACTACGTTTCACCAAAATCCAAAATGAATGAAAAGCTCGAGATGGATTCAAATAGTGTGGCTATAAATCTAATTACCTTATTTAGTGACTAACATTTAAAAAATGATGAAATTTTTTCGATTGTTATGATATACAAGAAATGAATATAGCGAGTTTCAAAGTTTATGCAGCGTGTGATGATTTTCATAGGTGATAATACATATTTACAACCATCATGTGGGGTCTATGAATATAGCAGTATAGCTTATAACAATTATTACAAAAAAAAAAAAAAAAAAAAAAAAAAAAATCTTCTTACCAAAAATTTTATATTTATGTTTGTAAAATTACCTGCGTAGCTGTCAATATTTTAATTTATTCCGGAGTACTTTTAGCTCAGCCTTATTTCAGATCATTTTATTTATAGAAAAATTTTCTTCAATGCATACCTTTGATAAAATAAGAAAAAAAAAAATAATTTAAAAAAATAAGTGGTTCGAAATAGAGGCGGAGCTAAAATTACTTTGGAATAAATTAAAATATTAACAGCTATGTACCTGTAATACCGAAAAACTTCAAAATTTTATTATAATACCTAATATAGAGTCTTGCATTGAGAAAAATTAAATATGTTAAAAATATTTTGGTAATAGAGAGTGCGTCTTTTTTCAACTGTAAAATTAGTTTTAACATAGGAATTTTTTTAGTTTTCTCAGTGAGCGATAAAATTTCTAAAAGAAAAAAAAAAAAAAAAAAAAAAAAACTTTAAAAAGAATTTGGGCGTTACAGCTAATTTTACTTAAAAGTAAAAATAGTTTTCAAAATAATTTAAATATTTCATGCTCCGTATCCAGTAAGAATACTTGAATGAACTTTGCAAACGAATACCATAAATATCTTAAATACACAATGATATATTTGATTTGAAGTAATTAATTAGGCAAAATAAGAATTGACGCGGATACAACACGTATTTAGCAATAGCATACGTGCCAACATCCTAATGAATATTCCGTAATACTGTTAGTCCCGCCTTTTCTTTCACACCAGTATATCTTTGGAGTAATTTTCTTATTATTTAATCGTAATAGCATTTGAAGATTATTGTTCTACAAATCTACTGGTGTGAAAAATAAGGGCGGGATTAACAATACTGAGGAATATTAACTAGGATGTATTTAAAGCTGCCAATATTTTAATTTATTCCGGAGTAATTTTAGCCCCGGCTCTATTTCGTTCCACTTATTTTTTAAAAGTAATTTTTTCTTATTTTATCGAAGTTATGTATTGAAGAAAACTTTAGTTTCCTTTAAATAAAGTGGTGCGAAATAAAGGCGGGGCTAAAAGTACTCCGGAATAAATTAAAATATTGGCAGTTATGTGTATTGAGGTACGCAATAGTTACCTGCTAATCAACGCGAGAGGCAAATTAATAAAATGTATAAAATTTTCATTGAAATTCTCGTGTGATTTGGTTTAAATATAATTATAAACATTGAAAGAGGAAAGGAAAAAGCAATACACATACCTGCCAGTATTTTAATTTATTCCGGAGTACTTTTAGCCCCACCTTTATTTCGTACCAATTATTTTTTAAAAGTAATTTCTTCTTATTTTATCGAAGTTATGTATTGGGAAAAAAAAATCTATAAATAAAATGGTGCGAAATAAAGGCGGGGCTAAAAGTATCCGGAATAAATTAAAATATTGGCAGCTACGAATACAAAAAACATTAAAATTGGTATCATATGAGCAGTGCATTTTTACTGCAAAGATGAGTAGTGTTAATGATTTCGATTTATAAAAAGTAGAAATGAAATAGCAGCAAAGAATACAATTTTTATTAAATTGATACAATTTTTTTTTTTTTTTTTTTTTTTTTTTTTTTTTTTTTAACTTTATTTAAGAAAAAATTGCATTTTTTTAAATATCAGATCTTGTATTATTTTTATTTTTTTATTTTTTTATATGAATTTTGATGTGTCATTTTCAGGGAAAAAAATGCTATTTGTTAAAATAATTAAAAGGAAAGAGTTTTTTTTTTTTTGAATAATTCATTTTACGCTAACATATGTAAAAAATATATCATAATTTCGATAATATTATCTGATTCTTTCATTGCATGAGAGAAAACTATATTTTTATTCGATATAGATTAAGTTTTGTTACATGATATTCGGAACAGATCACATTAAAGTAGTACACTAGACCGAGTTTTACAGTTAATAAAATAAGTACGAAGAACATTGCATTTCTTCCCCTCCAAATTTTAAATTTTAAATTTTTTATTTATCAATTATCCTATAAGAAGTCTTTAAAAAGTATCGCAAAAGGTCCCTACGAATACAAGTTTCGTCTCTATAGCCCGTAGAAAACCAACGAGATAAATAAAGTAGAGCGATAAATGGTAACCCTGACATGGTCTAACATGAGTCATGTGACATGAACCATCTATCGTTGATTTGTTTGGCAACAGCTTATTTTCAATAAATTTCTATGGCAACGGTTTGGAGATTCTACTTGGCAAAAGTCATAATCGCCAATGTTTTTGTTTACTTAGGTAGTTTAATATTTTCTTGTTCTAAATCATTTTAGTTTTTATTTTACTTATTTTTTATTTTTATTTCGTTTAGTCGAAGTTTAACCGACAAAATATTTAAAATAGCTGATAAATTATTATTTGTTGTTAAATTTAGCTCTTTAAAAAGTTTAACTTTTCTTTATAAATCCTTTTAAACTCTGTTGGGAAATGATGAAAAAATAAACTATTTTAATATTTATCATAATGTGAAATATGTGGAAAATTATTTTAAAAACAGTTTATTTCAGTTATAGGACAGTCGTGTTATCTAATAGTGTTGATAATTTGCCGAAATGAAATTTTAAATGCCAGAACAGCGATAAAGGGCCAGACGTATTAATCTATTGGTTCATATCACGTGATTCATGCTGAACCACGGAAAGCTAATCCTTTATCCATTGAACCAGCACTCTATTTATCTCGTTGAAGAAAACTGTTAAAAATCCCTACGTTTCAATATTGTGCATAACTAGAAAAATTTCGAAAAAATTATAAAACTTCGCCTCCCTTTCTTGGTTACGGCCTTCATAAACAAATGACGACATATTTTAATCTTACAGACTTAATCTTCTGGGTACTGCCTTGTTTAAAGTGGTATGTAGAGAATTTTTACAATCGAACAATGAACCTGAAAAACTGCGGTCAACAGCGACAACAAGCTATTTGTCGTTAATAAATTGTAATTAACTTAACTAGGTTAGCAGTAATTGACCCACTAATAATATTTATTGATTGATGATCTAAAACAGTGGTTTTTAGACTTCTTTTATTCCTTGGTGCATTTGAACTTACTAAAACACTTTTGAGAACAATTAATTTTTACGAGGCAAAATTGTAAAAAAAAAGAGAAAACTATTTTTCTATTAACACAAGCAAAATATGCTATACAGAATAAATGATAAAATAAATCAGTTTTATATAATTTGTCACAATTTGAATTTGAACAGTTATCCAAACCACATTTATATTAATTTATTGTTTTTAGACTTCTTTAATTCCGTGGTGCACTTAAACCTACTTACAAAACTCTGAGAACAATTAATTTTAATGAGAGAAAATTGTAAAGGAAAAAAGAAAATAACTTTATTTTTTGATTAACAGTAGCAAAATGTGCTACTCCGAATAAATGATAAAATAATTCTGTTTCATATAATTTGTCACAGTTTATATTTGAACAATTTTCAAACCTTATTTATATTCACTTATTATTTTGTTTAATGGTTTTAATAACACTGCTCTGCAAAAAAAAAAAAAAAAAAACTCAAGGTCTGATACCATTTTTGCTGATTCTTATGTAAAATGACCTCCTGATTCCGAATATTACTCCCATTTTGCTCAGTCACCCACCGCTTTCTAGAAACACCAGCCCCTCCTTCAATTTCTTTCCCTGTTCGATAATTTTATGACCAAGAATTTTATTTGAAGAATGAAAAACGATTAATTTAACACCTAAAAGAAAAAAAAATTAATAAGATATATAATGCATAATATCAGTGGCAAATCCCCCTCCCCCCCATACTTTTAGCTCGTCGCAAATGTCCTTCATTTGCAATTTTCCAACTCTGTAGCCCTTCAAAAGATATTTAACGGTTAAAATAATCCTTCCCACTCCTAGAAATCAAATTTATAGCCATAAAATCACCGAAAAATGATAGATAAAAATAGGGGGTCACTCCTGAAAAACGGAGGGTGATAGGGCAAAATGGGCATCATATTCGGATTCAGGAGGTCATTTTACATAAGAATATGCTGAAGTGGTGTCAAAGGCAATTTTCATGCCGAACAGTGTAATAATTTAGTTAAGTATACCTTTATGCTATTTTTCACCCAATCAATTTCTAGAAGCATGATCAAATTTTAAAACAAGTTTGTTTAATATAATTTGGGATGGAAAATGAAAATAAATGATAATTTGAAGTTTTCTCAGTTTATAGTACAATTTAACACCATTTAAGGTAGATATATCTGATATTTCTTTATAATATAGTATTAACTGATATTCATTAATTCAGGTTACAGTTCGACCAGTGTAATAAAATTACAAATAAAACAACTTTCATAAAATTGATGATACGGTTTCAAAAATCTTGGATAAACTACATATAAAATTGTTTTCATCTTAAACTTGAAGTATCACTAAAGGTAAAGAGAGGAATTTAATATGTAACTTACAAGAAAACATTCAAAAAGTGTCGTTCTCAAAAAATATTTAAGAAATATATGTGATTCTACTCTTCATAAAACACCAGAAAGTGAAAAAATTATCGGGTGAAATGAATTACAGTGACCACAAAAAATTATCAAAATTAAGCATTTTTGGCGATTTAGCGCTGTTAGGCGATAAATTCGCTAGCACCGAGATTGCCGTGTGCGAACAAAACCGTGTTTTGCTTCTCTGCCAAGTACTCAAAATCAATCGCCTAACAGTACTCGAGGACTTTAACTCTGTTTTTCAGGCGGAGCTTTTCGCCATTGAAAAGGCCCTGGAGTGGGTCACCACTCAAACCAACGTCATTAATAAAACTCATATTTTTAGCGACAGTCTATCGGGTCTGCAGGCCATTGTCCGCCACAGGTCCCGACATCCTCAGGTTCTTAAAATCAAACACCTTTTGAAGGATCTAAATCTTCGAACGTCCCTGGCACATGTTTCTGCCCATAGGGGCGTGGTCGGAAACGAATTGGCAGATTCTCTAGCCAAAAGTGCAACTGGGCACCTCCCTCTTTTATCAAAAGATCACTCAAACAAATTTTGTTTCGGGAATGGCAGACCTGGTGGGAAGATTCCGAGAATGGTAGATACACCTTTTCAATGATTCCAAATGTGGCCGTTAATGATTGGTCGCTGACACCAGAGACTGCAGCCTTCCTATCGGGCCATGGACCTTTCCCACAATATTTGTATAGATTCAATCGCCGACGCACCCCCCTATGTCCTTGTGGAGAGGAGGGTACACCAGAACATTATTATTTCAACTGCCCTATAACAAGTTCATACTACTTAAGAAATCCTGTACCAAAACCAGAGGGCTGGCTCGAAAATATTATTTCTCGTCCATCCCTCTTAATTAAACTAAAAATAATCTACAATCTTCTGATGGATATTTCCAACAGAACAGATTAAATTCACGTCATATCTAACTAGAAGTTTTTAAAAATCACTTCCAGTCCTAAAAATCACTTGAAATGTAATTTAAAGTCTTTCTAAATCATTTCACTTTAATTGTAAAGTTTAATCGTAACGTTTTATTTATATATTCTTTCTTTCTCTCTTCACTCTCTCCTTCCTTCCTTTTGTATAAATGTGTGTTTGAGCTCCTTGCCCACTATGCTGCACTTCATTGATTCGGATGAAAAACCTGTCCTGTGGACTTTTCTCCAATGTGTATACTATCAACGCCCTTTGTCGGTTTGGGACTAAGTCCTGGCGTTTTTGTAAACTTTTTTTTTTTTTTTTCCCCAATAAATGGAGAGATCGCCATAGAAGCGCTCAAAATCGCTCCAAGAGTGATGAGCGGCGTCCCTCTCCTTGTTCAATCGCCAAATATGTTTAATTTTCACAATTTTTTGTGGTCGCTGTAATTCATTTCAGCCGATAATTTTTTCACTTTCTGGTGTTTTATGAAGAGTATCACATATATTTTTTTCAATATTTTTTGAAGACGACACCTTTTGAATGTTTCCTTGTTAGCAAAAAGCACGTTGGATAATTTAGCTTAAGAAAATTTTGCACCTTTGACTTAGCGCCTCTGGAGGTTTTATATAAAATCTTATGCTTACATCTAATTTTTATAAATTGAACTATATTAGGTTTGTTCAGTAAAATATATATTTAGGCAGCAATTTTTATCGTTTTTGTTGCATTTTTTACAGATTTGAAATTTTTAAATTGCGTTTTTTCAGTTCACATTTTTCATGAATTCATGATCTTTAAGATGCTAATCTTTCTACAGATATTTAAGAAAATACTTAATATTTTTTTGGACGTTTAATCGAACCTACTTAAGACAATCAGGGATGGGTTTTTGCAATACCTTTAAAAGAAAAAATATTAAAAATAAAAATATATCAAAAATCCTGCTTTTTTTTTTTTTTTTTTTTTTTTTTTAGTAAATATTTTACATAAACATGCATTTTAAATGCAAACTGAGGAAACGCAATTTAAAGAATTTCAAATCTGTAACAAGTATATAAAAAACCATAAGAATTGTTGACTAAGTATATATATACTTTTAGACCAACTTAATGTAGTTCAATTTATAAATATTAAATGGAAATATATGCTTTTATATGAAACCTTCAATGGTGTCAAGTCCCTTTAATGTTGTAATATTTATAGACCAGATGTTGATATACTATTCCCGTTATTGTTAATACCAAGTATTACAAAAAGAAAAAAAAAAAAAAAAAGAAATTGATCCAGTATATTTTTTATTGATTTCTAATGATTAATATTTTCTCCTCCGTCGAGCAAATACAGAAGGATTACATTATAAGCAGTGTTCTTAGAAAGAAAAAAAGAAATTATATGTATATACAGGGTGGCTATTAACATACTTCCCAACATACTAATTAATATTCCGTAGTATTCTTAGCCCCGCCTTCTTTTTCACACCAGTATCTTTTTAAAAGTGTTTTTCTTCTTATTTAATCGTAATTGCATTTAGAGAATATGACTTTAAAAATTTACTGGTGTGAAAAAAAGGGCGGGACTAACAATACTACGGAATATTAATAAGTATGTTGGCAAGTATGCTATTAAGTATCCGGAAAAAGTATTTGTTAACAAATAATTAGTAAAATGGCAAACGAATTTAAAGCTTCTATTTTTGCAACAAGTAATGTCTAATAATTATTTTTTACTATGAGTTTTTGAAATGGCGGTCATCGGCTTTGATGCAAGCTACGATCTTCTTCGAAACAGGGGTGACGGTGCGTCGCAAGTAGTTTGGATTAAAATCATCCTATATTTTGCTAAGGGCTTTCTTGAGTCTATCAAATGTATGATTTTCTGTTTTCATAATTGTTCTTCTAAGAACTCATACACTGAAAAATCCATTGGATACAAATCAGAGCTGTTAGAAGAACACAGATTTTTGGTCAGATACCTTTTCACTTTGACATCGATTAAAGCAAACGTTGATTTGATTTCATGGCCCAGAGCACAAACTTCGTGAAGGATCTTAGCTGGGTGATTTTGCTTCCATGGAAGTAAAGCTTTCTCTAAGACATCTTTTTGATAAACTTTTCCATTATTTTTTACGTTTTCTTCGATAAAAACCAGTTTAGTCTTCCCATTGTTGCAAATCTCAGCCCAAACCATAAACAAAGACCTTGTTGCATCTTTCCGTTTTCTGGTGTTCTTGAGAGCTAATTCCAAAAGTTTGGGATGATTTTGAGAGTTTTTAGCGACTTAATCAGTAAAAACTTACATGCACCGCACTTTGAAAAAAAAAAAAAAAAAAAAAAAAAAAAATGTCACGAAACTTTTTTATTTATCTAATAGATCTTGCTTTCACGAATTCTCAAAAACTGCTCGTTGAGTAAATGCAAATTATTTTAATAAATAATACCTAAAGATAAAAGAATTACAGCAACGAAAAAGTGGTTTTAATGAAGTAGGCAGTCCATAAAAACTCCTCAAAAAATTTCCGGATACTAAATAGCCACCCTGTTACATTACATCAATAAAAGTAAAAAAGAAAAAAAGAAGACTCATGTATCGTGTTTCTATACATATAATAAAAGAAGATGTATGTAAGTTTGTATATCCGTAGCTTTGTACGCAAACGGCTGATCGCAGATCTACTGAATTTTGCATTGAGGTCCGTTTTAACCTCTCTTGATGCACTTTGAAGCCTAGTTCCAGAATTTCCACCAGTATATTTCCACAGCAGTGAAAACTTAAAAGAAATTTATCTCAAAGCGTGACTTCTTTGAGTTGTGTCATTATTGCATATTATGCGTGATTATGAGAGATCTATTGATATGTACCATGTAAAAAAAAAAAAAAAAAATATATATATATATATATATATATATATATATATATATGCGTGAAATGTGTTGTAGATACAGAATATGAGTGCATACTTGCCAACCATCTCATTATGAACCGTACAATTTTTTGTACCCGCCTTTTTTTTCACACCAATAATTTTTTAGAGTAATTTTAGTCTTATTTAATCGTAACCACATTTGGAGAGAATAGCTCTAAAAATATAGTGGTGTGAGAAAAGGCGCGTTTTTTCAGGGGGCGTTAACAATTGTACGGTTATTAATGAGATGGTTGGCAAGTATGTAAGTGTGATTTTTTAAATTATGCTTATAGTTTTATCTGAGAATACCATGTATATGTATGGAGATATAAAAGTTTCTTTAATAACGTCCAAAATTTTTTATATGTTTATTTATTTATTACATTAACATACATAGTTGAAAATGTTTCGTATGGTTTTTATTTATTACACGTTTTCAAACCAATGAAAAGTCATTTTTTGGAACACTTATTACAATAGAGGCAGAATATGTACCAATTAGAATGAAAAATATTAAATATCAAAGGAAATATGAGCATTTATTACTAGATAATATTTAATGCATTTATTACTAAATAATGTTAATGTGTACATGCTTACACGTTAACAATATTTTTTGCCAAATTTATTAGCTAAATATATGGATCTGCTGTTACACAATCCCCTCCCCCTTCCAAGCGAATTCAAGACTCAAAACGTTATCATCGATAGAGCAGTCTCCCATTCAAAGAAATCGAAACGGTAGGAGGTTTTTTAACCAAAATTCATTTTAAATCAATTAGCGGTAATATAGAATAGATGCCAACATTTTAATTTATTTCGGAGTATTTTTAGCCACGCCTTTTTTCCGCACCACTTTATTTGTAGAAAAAATTTCTCCAATATATAATTTCGATAAAATAAGAATAATTTACTCTTAAAAAATAAGTGGTATAAAAATAAAGGCGGGGCTTAAAATACTCCGGAATAGATTAAAATGTTGGCATCTATGATATAGCATACGTTGGTTGGAAGTAAAGATGGATAAATTTTTTTCAATAGTTTTTTCGTTAATTTGTTATTGGTCCCCATTTTATCTTCGGAACTATTCGGTGAAATATATTCATTTTACCCCAGAAGTTCCAAGAGAATCTATCAAATTTTCCTTTGAATGTTCGACAAAACGTCTGAATTCGAGTGTGTCCAAAATATTTTGTCCATACAATATACGGCAATTTGCAGTATTCGCACGTGTACAACATATAAAAAACAACTGTATTTTCAATATATATAAACTTGATAAAAATAAGTAACACAATTTCTTTCTATGAATTCGTATTGAAATTGAAATAATGAAAATAGAACAATTTGTCAACGCTATATTGTAAATCAATTATCATCTTGGTTATTCGAATTATTCTCTTTCAAAGAATTTAAATGATGTCTAAATGATTAAAGCCGTTTATCCATTTTATATTTTATTTTATTTTATTTTATTAGTGTGTGTGTATTCGGGACAGTTTCATTTGCTTTCAATTACTGAAATATGTTCTTAAAACCCCCGAAGATCTAAGACAATATATGAAGTGCATTTCTTTAAACATTCGGTAAAATGTCTAAACTCGAATGTGCCCAAATAATTTTGTCCGTACATTGTATACATACATCAGCATACAATACATGCATATGTACAACAGATACAAAAACATTCAAATTGAAATAATGAACAATAAAACAATTTGACAACGCTGTATCGTAATCAATTATCATCTTGATTATTCTAATTATTATCTCCAAAGAATATTTCCATAATTGAAACATGTCTGTTTGATTAAAGACATTTCTCTTTCATCAACTAACGGGGATTGACGAGTTTATTGACATCATTTTATGAAGGGCGGTGAATTCGTCAGAGACGGTTTTGTTGAATGTCAAATTTTCCATTTAAAGCTGTAGGTAGCATGAAAAAGACTTGCAGGTCATGACCTCACGTTGCTACTAAATGAGGTCAAAAGCGAATTTTAAATGGCATTAAACATCAGTTGTTTATATTTAGTATCCTTTCCCTATTTTGTAAACTGCATAGCAACTTTTTACTTTTAAGGATATAGAGGAATAAATTTAACGACGAATAATTGCATGTATTCATGTTCCTTGTATTCGTTTGTGACATAATTCATGTATCCTGAATTAATTTAGTTTATGTAACTAATTCTGTTCTTTTAAAGTTATTTTAGAGAACGACACAGTTCTTTTATGTTACAGAACAGAAAAATTGACTTTCAAATAATATAATATGTAAAGTTTTCTTACACTTTTTAACGCTCAACCAATACGCATTTACATAAAACATATAATTTTTTTTTAATGCAATAACTTTTCAATAATTTCTTCTTGTTTTGATCGATTTTTAAACTGCCGTCCCTTCTCTATTTATTAGATAGCAGTACTACTCTGAAATTAGAAAAATATTTTTTCATATCAGAAAGTCATGGAGAAGTTCACATGCACAAGTCACTTTAAATTTCTTACTATGGTGTAGTGCACCTCATTGCTTTGATGATGCAATCGTGCCTAGATTTTTCACCTGATGAAAGGCCGTGCTATTTGTTTGACTCTAGAAACAAATGTTGCAAGTTTTTGCAATTTATAGTAATTACTTACAAAGTTACTTATTTATTGAATAATTATTACTTGAATTTTTACGTACAAACGAAAACTTTCTTCAAAATTAAAACTGCCAATTTTTTATTTACATATTTACAGGCCTCGCAGCGTTCCGAAAATTTTACCGTAATTTTATTATATTGTCACCACTACCGTCAGTAACAAATTTCTGTTGACTAATCTTTACTGTTTTTCAAGCTGAAATGTTATGTAAATAAGCGTTGATTTAACCCTTATCGCTCGTATGTCCCTTCTGAAGGGACAATAAAAAATCGAGCCGCGCCTTGAAGTGTTCCTCTGCAAATGAAATATTATTTTTCTAAAACCTGTAACTATAGGGTACTGGAAAATTTTAACACAAAGATTTATTTTATTTAATGATGAAGTAAAATAAAATAAACTAGCAGGCTTTGCCCGCTTCGCTGGCCACTAAATTTAAAAGAAACTCTTTTCTATATAGCTTTATAAAAATAAAATAAAATAAATTACTGAAAATGTTCAAAAGCTCGCTCCAGGTCCCTGCTGCATTCGGCAGCGATTTGGTCATCCACTGCAACTCGAGCGCTTGTCCCTATTACCTGCGACAATAGTTTACCAATGAGCCTCCATTTAGGTGATTATTACATAACAGTTTTGAAATAGATAGTATCGAAAAAATTGGAGTTTCTCTTTTATATTTGAATCCCAGTTACATGTGAACAACACTATACGTGTTGTTCACATGTAACTCGGACTGGACTCAAATGTAACTGGGTTTAGACAACATAATATTTGCTTTTACGTTATTTCATATGTTTATTTTGTTTATCCAATCAACCATTAAATGACAGCAATTTCAAGCCAAATATTACAATATGCTGTGACCGGCTACGTCTGTCGCATGAGACAATTAATTTTTTGTGTTTATATATAATTAATGGGTTGTAAACCTGATAGTACAGCCTTAATATAGTTCTCTTTGGCGGCTTTTGAATTTTTGTCACCATTTTAGACTTAATCCATTGTAACAATGACTTAATCCCTTGTAACAATATGCTATGAGCACTATTTCTGCCGTATTTTAGACAAATAATCTTTTTATGGTTATATAATATATATTTCCTATTAAACATATTTTTATTTATTTATTTAAATATTAATTTGAATTTTTCAAATATTTCTGTTCGACAGCGTGCAAGTGCAGTAACACACAGAGGCTCATTTGTTTGTATGATAAATTAGCATAGTGATTATTATATAAAAAAATAAATAAATAGGTAAACATTATCGTGTTACACAACTTTATTATGTCGCTCCATTGGCGACTTTTGAATTTTTGTCGCCATATTAGCGATGGATTTTTTTTTTGCATGAAAAGGGAAGACTATTTTGCTAATAATTTTATCAGACTCTTTTTTGTTTATACATAAGAATCCTTTATATTCTGCTTATATTTTTAATGGTTTTTAGGTTTAAAATAGTGCTTGCTGAAATAAATTTCCTATCTTTAAAACTGCATTTGTTCTGTAAATTTTGTGTAAAAATAAATCATTTATGTTTTTATATATTTGATGCGCTACTTAGATTAAAATGGCTGTTGCTATATTAAACTTCTTTTCGAAAAACGTTCGGTGTACTTCAACACCAAAATTTAAAAAATCGCCCAGCAGGATCTGTTAAAGAAACTGATAAAATAAAAATATGGTTCATAGAGTTTAAATAATCTATTTAAAAAAACTTTTAAAACCCAAATTATTTATGTATCGTATCATATACATAGATATAGTAATAATATAGAGATTGATCATTGGGGAGAATTAAGTGATCCCTTTTCACTCATTTTACCAAAATATGGCAGTCTTTCCCCGAGTGAATACACACGGGAATACACACGAATGTTTTAGCAAATAAAATTCATGAATAATTTATTTACTAAAAATGAATGAAAACCTCCAGATATAGTTTCAAATTCATTCTTCTTTTTTTCCTTTTTTCCTTCAATACCACTTAAGGGACCTCTTCACTCACTGCCGTCGGAAGCCGAACCTAATGCTATTCTATGGGAAATTTTTCTTTACAAATAACTTATTAACTAATACATATTTTTAAATTCTGTTTTCACATTCTGAAAATTCTCAGCTGTTAAATTGACGCACCTTTTCTAAAAAATTATTTTTTTAATTTTTTATATTTTATTTTGAAGCTTAAAAATACAAATTTTCAATATGTGAATTTTTTTCATTTTGCAATTTCAAAATAAAATATTAAAAATTAAAAAAATACATTTTTAAAAAACGTCCGTCAGTTTAACAGTTGGGAATTTTCTGAATGTGAAAACAGAATTTAAAAATATGTATTAGTTAATAAGTTATTTGTAAAGAAAATTTCCCCATTGAATAACATTGGCTCGGACTTCCGGTGACGGTGAGTGAAGAGGGCCGTTAATGGCTGATTCCAAAGCTTTTTTTTCGGCTATCAAATTGTGAGGTTGAGAAAATTGTTATTATTTTATTTTTCTTATATCTATCAGTTAAAAAATATATAATAAATATTTTTTTTTTTTTTTTTAAATAATACATATATCTTTATTATGTATCTATATTATAAAAGAAAATAGTTGTATTAAATATGGCGTGATCGTTACTCTAAGTAATAAAAATTAATTTGAATATTAATTTGGTTCTTGAATCTTACTGTCCTCTGGATTCACAAGTCGAGATACTATTAATTATTTATATATACATGTATATTAAAATACCATCTCTTAGATATTTATTATCTTACTTTATAAGTTCAATATGAGTCATTGTTTTGCTTCAATAAATAGTTTGCTTAGTATAGACTTTCTGTAAAAAAAAAGGATTGATCCTACCTGTATGCTTGGAGAAGGAGTTGGCACGAAAAGAAGCAGTAAAAAGAGGCTGGTCCTTGGTAAAAATAATTTCTTCTCTTTATTTGGATTTCAGGGTCAGCAATGCCAAAAATCGAAAAGACGCTGTTGTTTCATTCTTTTAAAAAAAACTCGAAAAGGGAAGGGGAAATCATCCTTTAAATGCTAAAATATTAAGGGAAATTCGGCCTAAGAAACCGGCCAGCGGCGATTGCCGCCTAAAGAAAAAGGGATACCGGCAATGGAGACGTATCAAAAAAAACGTCTGCCTACGACCCGAGCCGATGCGATACTGATCGCTCTCTCTCTTCAAAAATCCCTCCTCAAGATCTCACTTACAAAAATGCACCAATCGTATTTGAATTCTTCCCCGCGGCTTGTGGCGTCCCTTACGCAATTGTTATGACATCACGCTATCAACCGTTAACTCTCCCGGCGGGTCAATGCACCATGGGACCAGGGAACGCGCCTTGGAAAGAATTTGAAGAATGGAGCGTGGGTGGCGATCTCCCTTTACGTAACGATGATGCAAAGCATGCTACGCCGTAGACCTCATCTCAACGTGCGGTCGGTCAATGAACTCCGAGGGAGACGAAATCGGTTCTTCTTTTTTTTTTTCCGACGCGACGTGGGGCCTGCAAAGTGTAACTCCTAATGTCTGGAAACTCACTCATTTGACTGTCTGATTACATGATACCTCATTAATGGACAATTTAGTTATTTAGTTTTTTTTTTTTTTTTTTAATTTGAGTTCATCATCTAAATAAATAATCTTATTATTATTATACTTATAATCAATTTACTTTATTCTATTTTATTTTATTTTTTTTTGTGAAGTTAAAACGGCATATTTCCGGACGGGCGGCGATATCCTTAACTTTCCCTTTTTATTTATTTTTATTTTTATTTTTTTTTTTTACTCAACGTAACTATAATTTAAATTATTTAGCAATTAATGAAATGAGACAGAAATGTCACATTGTGACATACTCCCCTTCACATAGCGAAAAATTTTGCAAATTTTAGGTAAATTCGATTTTGGCACTTACAAGGGGTTTACAGGACAGACTTACAATCAAGTCTGTATAGATTCAACATGTTTAGCTTCTAACAACATTGTACAAATATGCTGTATTTCATTGCATAAACCCTTGTAATAACATTTGAATGTACATTATGAATTTATCAGGTACAGTTATATATGTTTGAAGAATACATTTTTATTTGTTCAAAACAGTTTATACTAAGTACGTACTGTTTGTTTAACTATCATTTTCTTTACAGTTTGTAATTGTTATTGATAGTATAACAATTTTTGACAGAGAATACAAAATAATAATGTACCACCTACTAACATGTTGATAATATCAAACTGTAAACAGAGAAGAATTATAACGACAACTAATAAACATAATTGCACGAATATTGGTGTGTAGTCAACGTACAGAAGTAATATATATATATTGGTAATACAACAATGAGAAAACATTGAATCATTTGTACGTTATCTACAATCTAATCTGAAATAGTAAAATATAAAACCACAAAAAAATCATGCAATATAAATAAGTATGTAAATCATAACAATTGAATAATTGCATAACATTGAAAAATAGGAATATGCATACTTGTAAACAATTTAATAAAAAACTTATGAGTATGTGTGGATTATATAATATACAAATGAGAAAAATATGAAAAAAAAACATTGTTTTAAAGTATTTCTGTGACCTAACAATCTTTGGTTATTTATTAACATAAACATAAGTGTAAATATATATATGAACATTGATAATGTATATAAATGAGAAAACAATTTAATAAGCCATTTGGTTACAGAATGTTCAGAGTTATATCCTAGGTTTGTAATGTTAATACAAAAAATGATTACACTAACCTAAATATAGAAAGCAAGTACATATGGCTGATGCTAGTACAAAAACACTTAAAAATTCAACAAATTTGAGTATGTTGTATTATATACAATGTCATTTATTATAGTATAACAAAATGATTCAGATTGGTTTGTACACATTAAAAATTGACATAAGGTATAAAACAACCTTTTGGTTTTTGGCATAAACAACACAACAAATAAAATAGGAAAAATTTGTATATAAAAAAAAGGGGGGGGGGCAAGACAAAAATGTGGGGCAGAGAACAAAAACAAAAATATAATAGTGGGGGGCATAGAAAAACAGGGAAGTTGCAACTTCATAAAAAAAATAAAAGAAGGAAATGAGGAGAGGAAAAAATTATAAATGTAAATAATACTAACAAAACATGAACCATAAGTAATTCGGGAATATCATTGGTTCGACCAATTTATGTATATAAAAAACATCATTATTTATGTGATCATTAATGAATAATATATGAACTGAATCACAATTGAGTAACAAATTGTAGTTAGGATGAGAAGAAAATAATTTGGTAAGTATTATTATTTTTGTAGATTACAACATGATGAACTATCTGAAAGAGAAATCAAATTATATATATATATATTTTATGCATTTCAGTGGTCGTATGATAGGATTTAACAAATAAAATTATTTTATTTTACAAGTTTCTTGCTATTATTTTTCTTTTGTGTCCATACATTACAGTTCATCAGTGTCCTGTAAAAATAAAAATATACACAAGATAATTATTGTAAGAATTTTGAAGCATGATCAAAAGGTCACACAGAGTGCAGGAAATTATTTCATCTGCCAGCAGAGAAATGTAACACTGAGAAACGACCCAAATAATGATGTTGATTCGTGTACACTTAGGGGTTGTCTCTCTATATGACCCTTCAATCCTTCTTGCATCTATATCTTAAATTATAAGGGCACTGAAAATCTGAAGGTAAGTTATGCTGTCTTTGACCAGGCACTTGTACTGGATGATCATTACTATTTGAGGATTGTGATGGAACACTAATCTCTGGAACCTGAGGTAATATTAGTTGATTTATTTCTGTATTGTTATTAAACTTATTTTTGGATGGATACCAGTTGTGTTTTGTCCTCGGGGGTGCTCCTCTTAAACGGTTGACATGAACTTGCTTAACTGGTGCGAATTTATCTTCTAGAAATTGTATTTTGTAGATAACATTGTTTACCTTTTTCAAAATTCGAAATGGTCCGGAGAACTTGTCTTTAAATTTGTTTTTGTCCAATAAATAAACAATATCATTGATATGAAATCTTCGTAGTTTGGACTTCTTCTGGTTCCTGTTTTGTATGTATTGATAATTTTTCAGATTTTGTAGTATTTCCTGATATAATTTATTGAGATTTTCCGATAATTGATAATAATCGCTATTTATATCCAATCTATCATGCAAATCGTGTGATTGAAAGGTATCAAATAGACCTGCTAGAGCTCGGCCAAAATGGACTTTGTTGGGTGAAGTCTTTATAGTGTTATGGAAGGTATTGTTATAGATCGACTGATGTATTTTTACTGCTTGATGAAAGTTATATCCATCCTGAATTAGAGCTCTGATAGTAGCCTTTATGGATGTATTAATTCGCTCGGAGAGGGCGTTTGCTTGCGGATTCTGAACCGTGGTATATCTTAATTTGACGCCTAGCATTTGATTGAATTCTTCAAAGATGTTGGCTTTAAACTGTGAGCCATTATCTGTTAATATCATGTGTGGTCTACCATGTAATGTAAAATAATCAAATAATGCTTTTATTGCTTTCATGGCAGTAATATGTTTCATAGGATATAACTGCAGGTGACGGGAAAAATGGTCGATACATGTGAGAATATGAAAACCATTGTTGAATGGGCCTACAAAATCAAGAGATATATATTCTCCAGGTCTGGAAGGTATATAAGAGTTTTGATACGGTGCAGTTGGGATTCGTTGATTTTTTGATCGTATGCATACGTCACAGGAATTAATAAATTTTACTACATCTGTGTACATGCCTTTCCAATAATATTTCTTGTATAATGACTTGAATGTCTTATCAATACCATAATGACTAATATGATGTATTCTTATACATTTTTCTTGGAGTGCAGAGGGTACTACAATTCTAAAACTTGTGCTTGTTTGTTTGGATGTATGGGTGTCAGTTGCATACAACAGTAGTTCTAAATCAGGACAAAATAAGTAGTTTTTATAATTTGAAATGTTAGAATTGAGATTATTAATAATTCTCCTGATTACAGGATCTTTTTCTTGGAAAAACTTGAGTGATTCATATGAAATTTCCAGTAGAGGGTCTTTAGGTGGTGATTGTTTTTGTTGTTGATGAATAACGTTTATATGTTCGTTAGTTATGGGTAGAATTTCATTACTATTTAGTAACGATGGATCTGAGTTGAGGTCAGTGGTATGAGAATCTAGTGGTGTTCGCGATAAGTAATCTGCTAGGACATTTTTCTTTCCTGGGATATGCTCGAATGTAAAACTGTACTCACTTAAAGCGAGTAACCAATTTGTTATGATATTTGTTGGGGATTCAATTCGTTTATAGTGTTGTAAAGGCTTGCTGTCTGAAAGAATTATGAAGTGTCTTCCATATAAAATATGCTTAAAAGCTCTAATACCATAGACGATAGCCATAAGTTCTAGCTTAATGGCTGGGTACTTTTTTTCTGCATTTTTGAGAGTTTTAGAATAATACGAAATAGGAAGAAGTTGACCATTATTTTTCTGCATTAATACAGCACTGATGGCAAAACTTGACGCGTCTGTATTAATATAGAATTCTTTATTAAAATCAGGTTGTAATATGAATGGTTGGTTGAAAAATACCTGTTGTAATTTTTGAAAAGCATTGTTTTCCTTTTCAGTCCATTTGAATGGTGTTTTAATGGAGGTAAGAGCAACTAACGGTTCTGTAAGTTCTGCAAACTTATGAATTAATGGGCGATAAAAGCCAGTTAATCCTAAAAACTTTTTCACTTGGCGTTTTGTTGTGGGTGTGGGAAATGCATTTATTTTCTTTATGTTAGCTGTAAGTGGAAATATTTTGTTATCAGTAAGATGAAATCCTAAAAAGTTTATGGATGTCTGATGGAAGTGACATTTTTTTACATTCAATGTTAAATTATATTTAATGAAAACTTGTAGGAATTTATTTAATTTCGTGAGTGTCTCTTCGAATGAATTGCTGCATATCACAAAATCGTCTTGATATGCTTCAATTCCCGGCATATTTATTTCTTCTATAATATTGTCAGCAAGTGCTTGGAAGTAACTTGCTGCATTTTTTAACCCGAATGGCAGTCGTTTAAATTTGTAAGTCCCCCAGGGACTTGTAAACGACAACCTTTCCTGATATTCTTCCGGTAATTGTAACTGGTGATATGCTGACGGCATGTCAAGTAGGGTGAAATATTTATATTTTGCCATGTTGGTAATAATGTTATTTATTCGTGGAAGTGGGTAACTGCTGTGTTCTATTATAGAATTAATGAGTCTTAAATCTAAAGCTAAACGGTATGATTGTTTATGTTCATTATCTCCTTTTTTTTTTACTAGGAGAATTGGGCAGGACCAAGATGCAATATTTTTTTCTATAATACCTGCTTCTACCATACAATCAATCTGTTCTTTTGCTTCCTTCTGGAGAGCTTGTGGGATCGGGAATGGGAGTGCTTTTATGGGGTAATCTGATGTGAATTTTATTTGTGGGTGTACTCGATCGCTATGTCCTAAAGTGTCCATAGAAGTAGAAAATGCAGCAAAATTGTTGGAGAGAATTTTCAATAGCTTAGACTGTTCTTGATCATTCAAGTGATTTAGTTGAATTTTCACATTTTGAAATTCCTGATGCCTTTTATTAATAATTTCTGGCGTGGTTTTGATATAATTAATTATGTTGTGTTCATACGGTGGAGGAATGTTTGTGTTAACTTCCTCTTGATTTGTATTTTTTATATCTTCTATGGGATGTAATGATCCAATCTTAGAATGTTTATTTAGGTGTATTGTATTTTCACTAATATTTGAAATAGGCAAATAGAAAAAAATAGGGTGTTTGAGTATCGCCATCGGCTCGGGGTGAGTTGAGAATGAAACAACAGCCTGGTCAATATTAATGTTCACATTAGATTGATGAGGACAAAATAACAATTCTTTATTATAAATGTCTTCATTTTTGTTTGTAGCTGTCACTTTAATATATGATGTTTCATGTGGTTCAATAATAGCTTTTTGAGCAATTGATACAATAATATCATTGTTTATAAGTTTAGTATTATTTGATTGTTTCGGCACAAATGGAGCTACGTGAAGTAATTGAACAAAATCGATGTTTTGGGATGAATTATAGTTGCTAGTAGAATTTTTGTTTAAATTTTCATTTTGTGAAGTAGTTGAGTTAGTTGGGCTTGGGTTGTAAAATGGAAATATTAAATCCTTAAACTTGCAAATTTGTGATTCCGGACATATGAGTAAATTAAATTTTCTTATGAAATCAAATCCCAATAATCCATGAAAATGAGAATTGTCATCAAAATCAAATATGTACATAGGGTGTCTGAAATGTGATGAGCATATTTTGAAAGAAATCTCTACACAACCATTAAATTTCACATCCGAGTTAATAGTTGAAATTTTGACTGTTCTTGCTAAAATTTTATATTTTAAATCTTGTTTATATTGATCGAAAAATTTCTTTGATATGAGGGAGACAGAACTTCCGGTGTCAATAAGCATAGGAATATCGACACTCGAAAATGTTATATTTAATATTGGTATAGATGGATTATGAGAGTTGACACTCGCGATAATGTGTTTATGGGTCATTTCTTCTGTTTGGATGAGTTTATCTTCTACTTGTGTTTCACTGGCTGGATGTAAAGCGTAAGAGACTCTATCGCCAGTACTTAGGGTCTCTGAAATTAGTTTGGGGGGTATGTAATTGCTGCACTGTTGTTAGGATTATTGTAAGTTTCAAAAATCACTTTTGCATTAGGGCAGCTTCTGGCTGAATGTCCATAGTTATAACAAAGTTGGCACGTTATATTAGTAATATTATTATTACTGGGGAATTGTATTTGCTGAGGAGGTATATTAGGTACATTCATCAACTCACGAGATATGTTGTTATTGTAAGTTCTTCTATTGTTTTGTTGTTTTTTAAATCGATACTTCTTGAAGTTACCAGACTCATTTTGTCTATATGATTGCATTCTGAAATTTCTCCATTGGGAATTTTTGTTGTTTTGGAATTGTTTTCCGCGACCCTTATATCTATTGCAATGTCTCTGGTTATAATTCTCGCGTGTTTTCTGATTTTTATCTTGAGTTGTGATGTCGTCTATTCTTTTATTTAAGGTTGATATCTGTGTAGATAGTGCATGAACGGTTTCTTCTGTAGTGTTTTGTGCAGTTTGTGTAAGTATCTGATTGTCAATTTGACAATCCTGTGTGATGGTTGCAATTTTTATTGCTTCATCAAAATCTCCATTAGTATTCGTTTGTAGAATGTGCTGACGTATGTCTGCTGGTAGGATCTTGATAAGTTTAGTGAACTTTATTTTATTGATTGCGGTTGGATCTTTAATTTCCGGATAGGCTTTGTTGAAAAAGATTTCAATTCTGTGTTTTAAGTTTCTAAAATTTTCTTGAGGTAATATGACCATGTTTTCAAATTTAAGTATGGAATTAATGTTGGATTCGGGTTGAAAGAAATCTTTTAATTTCGTAAAAAGTTCCTCACTTGTTTTCAGTGGGTTTATTTGTTCGGATTGTAAGATATATGTTCTAGCAGGACCTGTCAATAATGATCGGGCTTTTGCCAAAGTGAATTTATCATCCCATATTTCCAGTTCAGCTAGATTTTTGATTGAATTGATAAAAAACTGAAGTTCATCTGGGTTTCCATTAAATGGTTGTATGTTGATGTGAGAAAATTTTTGAGAAGAGAATGTGTTCTGTAAGGTGTTGTCTATAGGAGATAATTGAGGCATATCTGTTGGTGTATTATTCCGATTCCTATTTCTTTTTGCCATTATATTCACAAATATGACTATTTATTTCAATAATAATATTGTTTTGGATCCAAATATATAAATTTGATATTTGGAAATATAAATTTACTTTTTCTTCTTTCATTTACATATTTATTAGAATCATGAATATATATATATATTTTTATAACGTTCAAATTTATTTACTATTCACCAGTAGAAATTAATTGCAGTACTATAACATATAATTTGTTTAATATCAAAATATTAAGAGTATTTCTTTTCTTTTTAAATATAACATTAGTACAATCCTTATAATATATATATTTTTATATATATTTTTTTTTTATTTGACTTGTGAAGGAGGCCTGGTGACTGGCACCATGTATCAAATTGTGAGGTTGAGAAAATTGTTATTATTTTATTTTTCTTATATCTATCAGTTAAAAAATATATAATAAATATTTTTTTTTTTTTTTTTAAATAATACATATATCTTTATTATGTATCTATATTATAAAAGAAAATAGTTGTATTAAATATGGCGTGATCGTTACTCTAAGTAATAAAAATTAATTTGAATATTAATTTGGTTCTTGAATCTTACTGTCCTCTGGATTCACAAGTCGAGATACTATTAATTATTTATATATACATGTATATTAAAATACCATCTCTTAGATATTTATTATCTTACTTTATAAGTTCAATATGAGTCATTGTTTTGCTTCAATAAATAGTTTGCTTAGTATAGACTTTCTGTAAAAAAAAAGGATTGATCCTACCTGTATGCTTGGAGAAGGAGTTGGCACGAAAAGAAGCAGTAAAAAGAGGCTGGTCCTTGGTAAAAATAATTTCTTCTCTTTATTTGGATTTCAGGGTCAGCAATGCCAAAAATCGAAAAGACGCTGTTGTTTCATTCTTTTAAAAAAAACTCGAAAAGGGAAGGGGAAATCATCCTTTAAATGCTAAAATATTAAGGGAAATTCGGCCTAAGAAACCGGCCAGCGGCGATTGCCGCCTAAAGAAAAAGGGATACCGGCAATGGAGACGTATCAAAAAAAACGTCTGCCTACGACCCGAGCCGATGCGATACTGATCGCTCTCTCTCTTCAAAAATCCCTCCTCAAGATCTCACTTACAAAAATGCACCAATCGTATTTGAATTCTTCCCCGCGGCTTGTGGCGTCCCTTACGCAATTGTTATGACATCACGCTATCAACCGTTAACTCTCCCGGCGGGTCAATGCACCATGGGACCAGGGAACGCGCCTTGGAAAGAATTTGAAGAATGGAGCGTGGGTGGCGATCTCCCTTTACGTAACGATGATGCAAAGCATGCTACGCCGTAGACCTCATCTCAACGTGCGGTCGGTCAATGAACTCCGAGGGAGACGAAATCGGTTCTTCTTTTTTTTTTTCCGACGCGACGTGGGGCCTGCAAAGTGTAACTCCTAATGTCTGGAAACTCACTCATTTGACTGTCTGATTACATGATACCTCATTAATGGACAATTTAGTTATTTAGTTTTTTTTTTTTTTTTTTAATTTGAGTTCATCATCTAAATAAATAATCTTATTATTATTATACTTATAATCAATTTACTTTATTCTATTTTATTTTATTTTTTTTTGTGAAGTTAAAACGGCATATTTCCGGACGGGCGGCGATATCCTTAACTTTCCCTTTTTATTTATTTTTATTTTTATTTTTTTTTTTTACTCAACGTAACTATAATTTAAATTATTTAGCAATTAATGAAATGAGACAGAAATGTCACATTGTGACATCGGCATCAAAAATCTTTGCACGATAATATGGGGATGATAGATCTGTATATATTATTATATCTATGACCACATAAATCTTTTTGAACATAGAATAAAACTTAATTTGAAAAAAAATAATAATAACTTTTGTTTATTAACAAAAATAATTGATGAAATTTGAAATGCAAGTTGGTCTTGTGGGGTAAAGGCTGTATATTATATTTTTGTGTTCGTGAGAGAAAATTTAAAAGAATTTGAAAACTGCAATTTTTAATCCCACTTAAAAATCATGTGACTTAATGTGAAGCATATTTTTCAATTTTTTTCTCCTAACGGTTTCAATGAGATATATAAAGTAGAGTGATAAATGGTAACCCTTGAGAAGGTCCAAGATGAGTCATGTGACATGCTCTCCTTGCACCTGCGTATTCGGTGGTTCCCTTGGTAACAGCTTATTTTCAGTAAATTTCTATGGCAACGGTTTGGAGATTGTTCTTCGCATAATTCATAACCGCCAATGTTTTTGTTTACTTACGTAGTTTAATATTCTTTTGTTCTAAATCATTTTGATTTTGATTTTACTTCTTTTTTATTTCGTGCAGTTGAACTTTAACCGACAAAATGCTTAAAAATAGTTGAAAAATTATTATTTGTTGTTAAATTTAGCTCTTTAAAAGTTTAAAATTTCTTTTATAAACACTTTTAAATTTTGTTGGGAAACGATGAAAAAAAAGGTATTTTATTATTTATTAAAATGTGAAATATGTGTAAATTATTTTAAAAACAATTTATTTCGGTCATAGGACTGTCATGTTACCTAATAATAATGAAAATTTGTCGAACTGATATTTTAAATGCCAAAATAGCGATAAAGGGCCAAACACAGCAACCTATTGGAGCATGTCACGTGATTCATCTTGAACCACGGAAAGCTAATCCTTCATCCATTGAATCAGCACTCTAATATATATATCCCGTTGAACGGTTTCCATACAATCTTCTGCTGTTGCCACCTAAAATTCATACTTTAGTTAATTTTAAAAAATCTAATTGTCCGATTGATAAGCTGTTTATTGCATCGGATTTACAAAAGTTTTCCCTTTCATTTGCTATCTTATTTGTAACGATGCGACTGATATTTCTAATTTATTTTCTAATCTTTCTGATTTATTTTCCTCATTTTAAATAAATGTACATTTTTTTTTTTTTTACTTATTATTACTTTGTCGAAAAAAAATTGGCAACAATTAAATTATGGATAAAATTTAAAAATTTAAATGGCTTATTTATCAGAAATTAGAAGGTTATTATTTTCACATTTTAAATAATTAAGAAAAAACTAATCCTATTGATAAGCTGTTTAATGCATCGGATTTAAAAAAATTTTCCCTTTCATTTGGTATCTTATTTGTAACGAAGCGACTGATATTTCTAATTTATTTTCTAATCTTTCTGATTTATTTTCCTCATTTTAAATAAATGTACTTTTTTTTTTTTTTTTTTTTTTTTTTTTTTTTAATTATTATTATTTTGTCGAAAAAAAAATTGGCAACAATTAAATTTTGGATAAAATGTTATAATTTAAATGGCTTATCTGTCAGAAATTAGAAGGTTATTATTTTCACATTTTAATTAATTAAGAAAAAACTAATCAAAAATTCGAAAATCTGACTTCGATGTGCACAATGACCCTTCGGGGGGCACCTTTGTGTTAAATCTCGTGACTGTCCGAGCTACCGTTTTCGAGAACAGTGAAATATACAAATATTGCTCACTTAATAGTATAAGATTATTACAATTTTTCGGTAGCCAAAAGGTAGTATGTTCAGTGCCCGCAGCGGTCCTATATTTTTACGTGTGTTTTATTATTTTAATACCACTATTTTTTTATACAATTTTTATGAAGATTTTAGAGCTAACAGTATGTAAACGTATACTGATTGATTAAAGTGGTGGCAAAATAGTAAAATGCACGTAAAAATATAGGACTGCTGCGGGCACTGTATGTTGGAAACTATACGAGTGACGTTCTAAAGGAACGCCAAAAGGCGTGTCTTACGGAAAATTTGCCGAGCGCAGAGGGTTAATATTGTGGTAAAAATATAATAAAATAAGCGTAAAATTTTAGGAACAATGTGAAGCCTGTATTTATGATCAGTTATGTATATCTATATTAATAAAATTAGACTTTTGTCTGTAAATTTGTCAAAATCAAAAAATTTTGAGATATCTTCACGTTTTACACACCATGAAAGTCGAAAATGACTTTAGAAAATTTTGCCTGTGTGTGTGTGTGTGTGTGTGTCATCGTGTCTGTATGCCGCTTTTTTTGTCCGGGCATCACTTCAAAACGGCTGGATGGAATTCAACGGCGCTTGGCATAAGCTTACATCTTTACCTAACTTAAAATTATATCTATCAATTTTTCTGAAATTCCCCCACGTCCCCCCCCCCCCCCTGGGGGGCAAAAGACAAAAACACGTTTGTTCGGATATCACTTGCGAGCGGCTAGACAGAATTCAACGGCGCTTCACAAGAATTTAGGTCTTTACCCAACTTAAAATTATATCTATCAATTTTTCAGAAATTCCCCCACGTCCCCCCCCCTGGGGGGCAAAAGACAAAAACACGTTTGCCCGGGTATCACTGGAGAACGGCTGGACAAAATTCAACGGCTTCGCAGGAATTTAGGTCTTTACTCAACTTAAAATTATATCTATCAACTTTTCAGAAATTCCCCCACATTCCCCCCTGGGGGACAAAATACAAAAACACGTTTGTTCGGGTATCACTTGAGGACGGCTGGACGGAATTCAATGGCGCTTTGCAGGAATTTAGGTCTTTACCCAACTTAAAATTATATCTATCAACTTTTCCGAAATTACTCCCTTTCCTCCCTGGGGGAGCAAAAGGCAAAAACACGTTTGTAAGCATAACTCGGCTCCTAATTACTTCACAGTAAAGAAACTGCACATGGGGAGACTAGACATGAATACAAATAAAACATTATCTGCATTTAGGAATTTTCGATTTTTAAGGGAAGGGAGGGGGGAAATATTGAAAATTCCTGATTTTTGAGTAGACCTCCACCAAAAATAGAACAAATATATTGAAAAAAGGCTATGCGACTTCCTTAGGATGTTTTCAAACACACATTTTTGTTTGTTTGGGGTTTGCGTTTTTTTAATTTTTTATTTGGGGGGTGCGGGTGGTTACGAGGGGGCAAACTCGAGACACACCTTTTAGCGCTAAATTTGTCCTGCGAAATCTATGGGATCTGCGGTCATGAAATTTGGTGCGTAAATTTTTTATATGTATCCCACCCTTATTGTAACGGGTTTCACGAAATCTCCCTTCTTACCCCCTTGGTGTCGAGAGGGCTATAAACACGTGTAAAAACACGTTTTCCCGTTTGAATTCGCCTTAAATTATCTTAGATGGGCGAACTTTGGTGTGTGGATGCTGTTTAGGTGTACGCATTATGTACTTTGTCGAGATTTCGCAAAACTTCGAACTTAGACACTTGGGAAGGGGGAGTAAGAATCAGGGAAGTTGCTGCCGAAAGCAGTGGGAGCACGGACTCCTCACGTTGCGAGCGAGAAAAATCTCTACCGAGCACAGCGGGAACTTTAACTCAGGTTAATTAATAATGATATGGGATTTTGACAACTCATTTCAGCATTGTGTCCAGCGAAGCGGGCAAAGCCTGCTAGTAATATTTATAAATTTAAACTTCAAGCGTATTTCTTCTGCGAGCATGAATTTGCTTCATTTTGTTTTTTGTGACAGGTCTATAGGAATGTTAATTTAACCTTCATCGCAACTAATTAAATTCTTTTCCTACTGCAAGTGAAATAGTACTACAGGCTATCATATGTAATATTAATAAATATTTGTTCTTGTGCATATAATTCCACAATTCGTCACTCATCTTTTTTTCCATTGTTATTAACATTTTTATTTTTATAGTGCAATGAGCTTTTTTTTTAAAAAAAATTATCCTGGTAACGTGCTTTAGAACTCAATCCAAAATAACAAAAGAAAAAAATACGTTCAATTGATTTAATCGTAAGAAGGAAATGATAACCAGTGTTGTGCAAGTTCACAAAAAAAAACGAACTAGTTCAAACTCAAGTTCATCGTGTAAAAAACGAGTTAGTTCGCGCTCAAACTCATGTCTGAAAGAAATGAACGCGTTCAGTTCAAGTTCATTTTTAAAAACGAGCGAAGCTCACTATAAGTTCATTTTTACGTACATTTTTTTTTTTTAATAGATCTTATCCTCTGTGAACACTTTCATAGGTAATTTCCCCCTTTTTTTTTTTCAAAAATTACTAATTACCATGAAAATTATTTTTAATTTTACGCTTAATTAAACTTATTAACTTATAATTCTTAATTATAACTTATTAATTTAATTGTGGTAAAAATTTATTTAGCAAAGACTTCTGAATAGTGTACCCACTGTTTTTGCATGGCTTTTTATTCTCAAATTTTCAATACGTTTGTTTATGGGCATGAGAACTTATTAATAGAAAACAAATTCTATCATTTAGAGGTTCCGTTGTTTTAAATCAGTGTTGCGCAGGACCGCGTTCATGAGTTTAATTAAAACTTTTTCAGTTTTGAGCTGAATTTCGCTCGTTTTTTAAATTGTGAACTTGAGCTGAGCAAAGTTCGTTTCCTCATGAATTTGAGCGGGAAAAGTAACTCAAACTCATATGGATTTTATTCCTTTGGGAAAAAAATTTTATATTCTTGGTAGCAATCCCGGGAAAAAAGGGCACCCGGAAAAAAGGGCACTGGAAAAAAGGGCACCCGGAAAAAAGGGCACTTTTTCAATTCGCAAATCGCAAAATAATAAATATCAAATAATGATATATAAGAATGGCTTTCAAATTACACATTTAGAAATTTCAATTGATTTGGTACAACATTAATTTAGTATATACCTCGGGGAAGATGGGGGGAGGGGGAGGGGGGGCAGAAGCAGATCGAAAGAAAACAATTGTTTTACATAAACTCTTACCGATTTTAATGAAACTTTGTATAATCACGTACAATTTGTGAAAAAATTACTGTAAGTGTAAGGCAAACTTTAGGGGTGGGGGGTTAAAGAGGGAGGTGCAGAGAAAAATAAAATTATCTTTTATATCACAGTTTTACCTACTTTAATGATATATTCTATAACTATCACTAACTTTTTATGAAGATCACAGTGAGTGTACTATATACCTGGGGGGAGCAAGGGGGGGGCAGATAAAAATAAAATATATTCTTCTTATATTACTCTATTATTGATCAAAAATTTTTTTGTACAATCACGTATAATTTATTAAAAATTTACAGTAAGTGTCAGACATACTTAGTGGGGGGTGGGGGGTGGAGGGGGGCGGTTAAACAAGAGAGGGGGGAGAGGAAAATAAAGTGATTCTTTATATCACCATTTTAGCGATTTTAATGATATATTCCATAACTACCACTTAATTTTCATGAAGATTACAATGAGTGCATTATATACCTGCGGGGGGGGGGGAGTCAAGGGGGAACCGATGGAAATAAAATATATTCTTCTTTAAACTACACTATTATCGATTTAAACAAAAACTTTGTATAATAGAATACAATTTGTGAAAAAAATCACAGTAAGGTCAGACATACTTGGGGGGGGGGGTTAAAGAGAGGGGGGACAGAGGAAAATAAAATATTTTTTATATCACCATTTTACCGATTTTAATGACATATTCTGTAACTATCACTTACTTTTATGAAGATCAAAATGAGGGTATTATACATTTGGCGGGGGGGACAAGGGGGACGCAGATAGAAGTAAAATATATTATTCTTTAAACTACCGCATTGTCGATTTAAAAAAAATTTGTATCTACGCAATTTTCTGCTTATGAAAAGTTACAGTGAGTGTACACATATCTGGACGATTTGCTAAGAGGGGGCAGAGTGAAGAAAATGTTTGTTTTTATATAACCATGCTACCTACTAACTTTGTACCACTATCACTTTCATTTTATTAAAATTATAGTGAAAGTTAACTAAAGTTGATAAGGGGGGGGGTAGGGGGGGGACAGATGGAAAATAAAATAATCTTTTTAAACAACACTTATTATCGTTTGTTTTATTGTTTTATTTGCATTTTGCGTAAGTATCAAATACTAAGGGCACTTTCTTTATTTCTCCTTGTAAAACTCATGCTAATCATCAACGAAAGCGTAAGTTTTTTATTTCTACGTGAGGGGGGTGGATGGACAAAAGAGACAGATTAAAAGAAGAAATTTCATTTTTGAGCAACTTTTTTACAGATTTAAATCATACATTGAATTTTTGAGCACCTCCCTGTAATTTTTCATTAATACTAACTGATATTTACACAAAATGCAAATAAAACAATAAAACAAACGGTAATAAGTGTTTTTTAAAAAGATTATTTTATTTTTCATTTGCCCCCAGTACCCCCCCCCCCCCCTTTATCAATTATAGGTAACTTTCACTATAATTTTAATAAAATGAATGATACTCGTACAAAGTTTAATATAAATATGTAGCATGGTGATATAAAAACAAATATTTTCTTCACTCTGCCCCCCCTCCCCGTAGCAATTCGTCCAGATATGTGTAGACTCACTGTAATTTTCATAAGCAGGAAGTTGTATATATACAAAGTTTTTATTTTTAATCGAGTATACGGTAGTTTAAAGAATAATATTTTTTACTTTTATCTGCGCCCCCCCCCCCCCCCAGATGTGTAATACACTCATTGTGATGTTCATAAAAAGTAAGTGATAATTATAGAATATATCATTAAAATGGTAAAACGGTGCTATAAAAGATAATTTTATTTTCCTCTGCCCCCCCTCTTTAACCCCCCCCCAAGTTTGCCTGCCACTTACTGCCATTTTTTTCACAAATTGTACGTGATTATACAAAGTTTCATTAAAATCGGTTAGAGTTTTTGTAAAAACAATTATTTTCTTTCGATCTGCTCCTGCCCCCCTCCCCCCTCTTCCCCGAGATATATACTAAATGAATGTTGTACCAAATCAATTGAAATTTCTAAAAATGTAGTTTGAAAGTCATTTTATAAATTCATTAATTGATATTTATTATTTTGCGATTTGCGAATTGGAAAAGTGCCCTTTTTTCCGGGATCCATACTTTCTACCTTTTTAATCGCAAGAGAGGACGCATTTCTCACAAGAGAGAAACGCATCGGGTCTGGTGATCGCTTATTACCTGCTTTGCTGGTCGGGTGCAGGTAAAATTTGCATTAATTTTTATTCACAAAATGTTTTCTCCGAAGATTGTTTTTTTCTTTACTAATGAATCTAAGCTTTTAAATGAAGAGATTGGATGACATTGTCTTCCTTCCTAGTAATTTAAAGACATGACTGATAACATGAATTTAATTACATTTACCTAAATATTAATACTTAACGTTTAAAGCTTTATATGGAAAACTGTTTTTTTTTTTTCCGACCTATATTTGCTTCCTTATTTTACTGTCAAAATACTTGGAACAGTGGATTTTTTTAAATATATGTTTTAATATGCATTTATGCAATTCTAAATGCATAGTACACTGCGGTTCAATATATATCGCATTTCGCATCTATCATAAAATAGAAAAAAAATTTTTGATTGTAAAAGACGAAAATGGAGGGAAAATAAAAATTAATTTCAATTATTATTATTATTATATAACATCATAAAACTTTTAGCATTTCAATAACATTTATTAATTAAAACCCGAATAAACTACTACATCAGAAACGCCAAAGAAAAATATTGGAAATGCAAAATTGGCGTTTCTGACGTAGTAGTTTATTTGGGTTTTAATATTCCAACGCTAAGTCTCCTGTTATTAAAATTTATTAATTGCCTCATGGACTTATTCATAATTTTTCTAGTACTTCATGTGACGCTTATTTTCATCTAATACAATGTTTGAAAAGGTTTTCAATATATATATATATATGACTTTATTTCTACTATCTTATAGATTTATTTCTATTAAATCATTAAATTAAGAACTTAATATTAAAAATACACATTTAAGCAAAGAAGTAATTTATTTTTATCTTATACAAGACCTACCACGTTGCAAAGCAAACGACTTTGTGTGATTTTTATTCCCATGCGATTAACGCTCATTTTAACCATTAACTATTCTTCTTATCAATGAAAAAAGGAGAGGGCTTTAGGCAATTGCTTTTGTGTACCAGAATTGCCCACACAACAAATCTCCCCCACAGACAAATCGGCGTATACCAGTCACAATTCTCAATACATTGGATAGTTCCAAGAAAACCACATGATGTCGAAAACATTTTGACCAAGAAGAACGAATGTAGATTCTAGATTCCTTCAAATTTTAGTTAGGGCATACAAAGAACGGGGGGAAATGCTGTATTAATAATGCGCATCATAATATTTATATGGTTTCAAATTTTACTTATTTATTTATTTGTTTTATTAAACAAATAATTATTACTTATTTCTTTATTTGTTTTAAGAAATAACTATTCAACTATATGAAAGAGGGAAATTTTTATTGCCATTTTCATCTTAGATAGCTCCTAAAACTAAAATTAGAATTTTACAAAAATGATGATTATTCCATTAAACGCTGCCTTAAATATTTCAAAAAGTTATTTATGTTATATGGTTATCGTTTCTCGTAACTAAAAATATACAGAATCTATATAAAATATTTTCAAAATCGTAAATATTTATTAAATAATAAATTAATTAATTATATAAAAAAATTGCATCCCATAAAATACAGACAATTTATAAATATTTCGTAAAATCCGCAACGAAATTTTGCCATTCTTTGATAACATAATTTCCACAAAACTTTAAATGTAATTAAATATCACTATAATATTACACTCGAATTGCAAATTAATATATGTGCAAATGCCTTCAGAGCTGCTAGACAGGAAGTGCTGGGTTCGATCCCAGGTCGATGATATAAAAAAAATTTCCTCTCCCCCGCATCTTCAGCCCCCGAAGTATGTGTGACGCTGTATTTTTTTCATAAACGGCAAGTGACTATTAGACAAAGTTTAATTAAAATAAATAAGAAAGTGATATAAAAACAATTATTCGCTTTCTGTCTGTTCACAGACACCCCCCCCCCCTTTCCCCAGGTATATACTAAGTAAAAATGGTACGAATTTAATTGATTGAAATTTCTAAAAATGTATTATGAAAAATCACGCTTTAAATTCGTTATTTGATGTTTATTGTTTTTGTGAAATGCAAATTGCAAAAGTGTCCTTTTTTCCGGGTGCCCCTTTTTATGGTGCCTTTTTTCCCAAATGCCTCTTTTTTTTCAGGAATCCATTTTGCACAGTTATTTTCTTTTCTGTCCTTTTCTTCTTCTACTTTACTTTTCATATTTCAGACAGAAATATTTAATATGAGTTTGAGTTTGAACTTGAATTGCTTTTTCACGCTCAAGTTCGTGTAAAAAACGAACTACGCTCAACTCAAGTTCATTATTTAAAAAACGAGCTAAGTTCAACTCAAAACTCAAAATTTTTGAGCTAAGCTCATGAACGCGTTCAAATGAACGCGTTCGTGCACAACACTGATGATAACGTTAAAAAAAAAAATCTTTGCCTTTAACAGAATAGCAAAAAAATTATGTTAATCCTTACAACTTTATCCTTTAATTTTATTACTTTCTCTTACAATACGACACGTGATGCCTCAGGTTATTAAAATGATAAGAGTAAGATAATCCCCCTTGTTTAGTGCGTGCATGAGGTAAAAATCTGTTTTGAATTTCAAGAAGAAATTTTCTTTTACAGGTGAAAGAATTAGTCAACTGACAATACTTTAACACGTTGAGCGCCATGTCAGCCATCGGTGGCTGACAGCGCCAAATATGATATAAAGCCCTGTCAACCATCGGTGGTTGACAGTGTAAAATATGATATAAAACTAAAAGTATTACATTGTTTTAAGTAATTATTGAAAATTTATTGAAAATTTACTTAATTTTTATTTATTACAGGAGGAATCATTATGGAATTTTAATGGATTTTATTAAGAATTCGCGTGGCGCTCAACGTGTTAAAGAAAACATAATAAATAAATAAATAAATAAATAAAAATAAAAAAAAAATAAAAGTCGATTTATTTTTATTTTATTTATTTTATTTTTATTTTTTTTAACAGCAACATAGCTAACATTTTTTATGATTTTTTTAATACTACTTTTAATGAACAGAAATTTTTATTTAATTTAATTAGTTAAAACTGGTGCAGAAATTTATGAAAATTTCTGTAAAAAATTACCGGCAGCCAAAAAGAGTAAAATTTGGCAGCTATGTGACGACTGTAATACAATAAAGAAGCATTCAATGTATGCATGCAAAAAAATTAGGCTATTTACTTTTAAAATTAGCTTGAAAAATCTATTTTTTTAAAGATTCAATCTTCACTTTGTTATATCATAATACTAATGCCGAATGAAGATACAGAGTGATCGCAGTCAATATAACTACTTACCAAAAACAGAGAATCGCATTTTTTTAAAGACCCATGCTTGTTCCTGCAAGCAAAATAATTCAAAATCACATTTCGGGCGATACAACTATGAACCTGTTAATGTGGGCTAATAGTGCATTGCAGTATAAAATTAAGATGATTTTCTTTATGAGAGGGATACGAAAAAAAAAATATTTTTATTTTTATTATTATTATTATTATTTTTTTTTTTTAAGAAAAATAAATCATAATACTCAATTATATGACAGGATTTAATATTTTACGCCGTATACATCGCAAATATAATTTTTGATTATATTTGATTATATTTTGATTATATTTTGATTATATAATATAATATTCACTTTGTGTTCAAGTAGAAGTAAGAACACACAAAGGAATGCCATTTCTTAGACAAAATAAAAAATAAATTCCAAATATCCCCTATATATATAAATAACGTAACTTTTAACTCACAATATAAACAAAAAGACACGTGATCGGAAATTTATTGCAATTGTTTGATTTTTTTTTTTTTTTTTTTACAAATTTATCCGTGTCACTTTTCAAGAGAAAAATAAAAAGTAGTCGTTTCGAGAAAATGACCCATACGTGCCAAAAGAAAATCACTGGTTATATACGTAAATTTAAATTAACAGAACACCAAAAACAGTAACTTATTAGAATCTGTAAGGAAATTCGTATTGGATTCGTAAAAAATTTCGACTACCGTTTTGTGATGGATTTCTACGTTTTGGGAGATACAGAAGACAATTTGACGACTTTTAGAAAATGTCTATATGTCAGTCTACCAATCTGTGTGTCTGTGTGTGTGACAAAAATTTTGTGGAATTTTATCTCGGAAATTACTGCACAGAATTTCATATAAATTTATATGTAATTGCACATTGATATAAATTAGTTTCTAACAAATTTTAAGGAAATCGCTCAACAGGTAGCGCTTCTATACTACATTTTCTCCCAATTAAAGGAAGACTGTATTTCAAGTTCTGTTGAGTATAATCGAGCAAAACTTGGTATGAGAGAGGTCCATCATGAAACATTATGCTGATTCAATTCGGGTGCATATAGGCTAATAAATGACGCTGTTATTCTCCAGTTTTCCCTGTAAATGCGAAGGCTATATCTCAGATTCTACTGTATGCAATTGTACAAATTTTAATTCATGAGAGGGCCATTATGAATTCAGTTTGGGTGTTTAACGGCAGACAGGTGGTGTTGCTATTATTCATCTTCTGTAATTTTCCACATGGCTACATTTCAGCATCTATTGATTAAAATTAAAGCAAACTCCATATGGCAAATCTTTACAGTGATAAGTTCTGTGTAAACTTTTGTGCATGATAAACAGTAACTGGCGCTGTTATATCGAATGATATCGAAGAAATTTTTGTAATGTCCATAACATACTAGTTTTAAATGCAAGTGTACTCGCTTGATAGCAAATAAGGTAACCTCTATTATAATCTTTATCATTTATATGGTTACTATGATTAAGAAACTACGTTTTTCTAAACATTTAATATTTATTTTGGGACATTTTATTATTAATACATATTAATATTATAATACATAAGAATGGCATAATAACGTTAAACGAATATGCTGTGGCCACACAAAACCTTCTACTGTAGCATTTTATAAAGCAAAGCTACTTACCAGTTAACATGCACAAAATTTTAATCAACATAGGTTCTTATAATAAAGATTTTACTTATAGTTTCGTGCAATTGTATGCAATAGGTTCTATGATACAGACACTCGGAAAATAGCAGAAAATGAGTAAAACAGGTGCGATCTGCTGACTGATATACACCCGTATTAAATCAGCATAGTTTTTCATTTATTAAGAGTGGCAATTTCTATGTAACAGAATCTGACATATAGCTTTTTAATAAACAAGGAAATTTTTAGCATAGCAGCACCACCTGTCGGCTGATATATGCACCTTAATTGAATTAACATAGTTTTTTTTTATTATTATGGTCTTTTATGTGCTTATAGATTATAGTAGCCGAGATGTAGCCATTAATTAAATACATTAAATTGCAACAGAGCAGCGCCACCTGTTAGGTGATATATCTCAAAATCTATTCAACCCCAATTTAAGTCAGTCGAACCAAACATAAAGTTTAGTTGAATTTCGCCAATTGGTTCAGGAGTACACCATTTTTAAAATTTAGATTACATAGAAATAGACACAGGGTGAGATTTTCTAAAAATGGTGAAATTTATTCAGGGCACCGTAAAACGTGTTCATTGAAAACCGAAAGTCCAGAATTTTTATGAATCCAATATTTTCTTTTCATACATAATAATAACAAATCATTCTCATAAAAATAACGAATTTCATTTTCATTCTTTCTGATTATATTTTATTGACGATTCTGTGAATATAAGTACTGCATCTTTGAGTATATATTGCTTACATCACCCATAATTATTCTAATAAACTTTTATTCTTCATTGGCTTAACGAACTTTCCGAAATAATTTTTCGAGCGTATAACCGAAAAATGATCCATCTTAAGGGCCCTCTTCACTCACCGTCGCCGAAAGCAGAAGCTAATGTTATTCTACGGGAAATTTTTCTTTACAAATATCTTATTAACTAATACATATTTTGAAATTCTGTTTTCACATTCAGAAAATTCCCAACTGTTAAATGGACGGACTTTTTTTTAAAAATGTATTTTTTTAATTTCTTATATTTTATTTTGAAGCTACAAAATACGAATTTTCAGTATGTGAATTTTTTTCATTTTGCAATTTCAAAATAAAATATTAAAAATTTAAAAAATACATTTTTAAAAAAGGTCCGTCACTTTAACTGTTGGGAATTTTCTGAATGTGAAAACAGAATTTAAAAATATGCATTAGTTAATAAGTTATTTGTAAAGAAAATTTCCCCATAGAATAACATTGGATCGGGCTTCCGGCGACGGTAAGTGAAGAGGGCCGTTAAGTGCAACTGAAAATTCAATATATTAAAAAAAAAAAAAAATAAATAAATAAATAAAAAAGAAGACGTTCTACATTTAAAGCCCATTCAAATTATCTCAGACGAATTTACAAATGATAATAATAATAATAATAATAATAATAATTTAATACATGTAAATTTTATTCATGCGAATTCAAAATTGAAGCCATAACACACATTAACATCTTTAAAATAACTTTACCAGAAGGAATAAGTACAAACATCGAACAATAGATTCCATTTAAATGAAATATAATTTACATAATTAACTCATAATAATTCTAGAAAGGTTTCTGTTGTTAGTTTTTAATGTGAAAAGCATTTAGTAGACATCATTGTAAATGAAGAACAAACTATTTCTTGCTTGAAAAGCGCGCATGATGGATTGTTTTTGTTGCCATAAACTTAAGGGGAAACTTTCATATCTTTTATCGTCTGAAATCTCACCCTGATCTATACAAAAGGGTTCGAAAATAAATCTCGAATCAGCATATCGCTGAAAACGTAACGAGATTATTCAACTGCGCTATGAAATAAAATCTTCCAGAACTTCTATGAGTGAAAAGCAATGACCTTCTCCATTATAAAAGTAGGTTGCTATTTCTCCGACCTTTCCCGTTTAGTGATTGGATAATAACGGCAACAATCCATTGTTGATCCAAGGAGAAAGAAATTATACTTGCCTTGCAGGCACTGTGAAGTTCACAATGTGTAAACAGAAGATGAAAATTTTGTTTCCATCGAATCATGGAGAAGTTTCAAACTTTCTAAACTTTCCTCCTGGCCCAGATTTTTGGAACATACTTCTTACTAGCTGCCGATGAGAATAATAATAAAATTAATAAAATAAGGCATTCTATTGGCAGCAAAGCATCAACTCTCCCTCTCATTAGAGCTTCATGCCGAGGACATTAACCTTTACTGCTTTAAAACTGTCAGTTTCAATTTCAGATTCACTGGAATGTAAAACTAAAGATTTGAAAGTGTTAGAAACAAAAACAAAGGAAAAGAGATTATTTTGAGATTTTACTTTCGTTGTGAGAATTTACACTTAATGACGAACTTACACGCAATGCTGAAGCATTTATGACTAAAAGTAAATATTTTTATAACCTTTAGAAAAGTGATTACTAATCGCTGGTTAGTGATGTTCAAGAAATCTTTGAAACTCAGGGTTAATGTAAAGGGTGAACATAAATGATTACTCTAATTTTACAAATCATTTACTCTTTAGTGATTGTAATGGTTTTTATTTATTTATTTTCAGCGCATACGATGGATCAATCATAAAGTTTTTGATGTCAGAAATTAATGAGATGATATGAAAAAGGACAAAACCATAAAGTTGTTTAATCCTATAAAAATTTTACGAAATCACCGAAAGCGGTAAGACGGAAGTTTGGAACTCAGTATCCCACATAGCACAGAGAACTTGCATCAAACTTGATATTTCAATCCTGCAAGTTTAATGAAAACCAAAGTTAATCACTTAAGTTTACACTTGCATAGCTTGCTTTAAGGTTGATAGTTCAAACCTGACTCACTACGTATCAAACATGCATTGTGTTTGCTACAGCCTACATGAATCAAATATTGTAAAACTATTCTTTTTTTTTTTTTTTTTTTTTTTTTTTAAGTAAAACTACATTTTATTGTAACACTTTGGTATATAAAGTTATGCATTCCAAGTTTGTAAAGTTGATTTCTCAACTCTTTCGAGAGAACCAACTAAGAATTGAATTTAATAAAAAAGCACCACAAAACTGGCGTTGTAAAAAATATTACGTACAAACTTTGAATAAACACCATAAAATGCAATGAACTCGCAACAATTGTTTCGGGTCGAAAAAACACACGACCCTTCATCAGGCGAATAAAGTAAGCACGAGTGCTGCAGTCAAAGGCAGCACTCGTGCTTACTTTATTCGCCTGATGAAGGGTCGTGTGTTTTTTCGACCCGAAACAATTATTGCGAGTTTATTGCATTTTATGGTGTTTATTCAAAGTTTGAAAGTAATATTTAATAACTAAGAATGCATGCATAGCTTCCAGCATTGGACTATTCACGTCAAAGATTTTTCAATGTCTGATTTGTCAAATGCGATTTACCAAGCTTTAGTCTTGTTAGAAATATTTTTGAATTAAAAAAATCAAGCTTGTTCCAAGAAAGTGTGCCATTAGAGATGACAAACAACCTCCATATGTGCAGTTCTTGAAAACTTTTTGAATCTTTGCACCTTTGAAGTGTAAAAAATTTTAACATTTTTGTGCTTAAAAGCGTTTGTGTTTAAAAATTTGGCCTCACCAGTGGCTGAGAGGTTCTGCTGTCGAAGCTGGTAGACGGAAGGTGCTTTCCATGTCTCATTTATAGGCATAGCCTTTGAGAGTTTTCTATCGTAATGATTTGCATGAATGCGGGCTAAGACCTTTTGGAAATGCATCTTCATACTTGCCAACCTAACCCGGAAGATTGTTAGTCCCGCCCCTTTCTCCTATTTTTCCATACCAGTCTTTTTTTAGAGTACTTTTTTTCTTATTTAACACTTTCGCGACCGCTGACGCAGATTCACGTCATTTGAAAATCTTCAACTCCACCAGTGGGCGTTTCTTACGCAATTGTTATGTTATTTTTTTCTACCCAATAAGAATATACCCAACATTCATATTTTTACAATCAACTATACAATGGATACAAATACTGTGATTAAAAATAATATAATCATAATGTATATCCATTTGTAATATAAATATAAATACAGAAAACTTTGTTCTAAAATATTACAACTTGGGAGAATAACGCCCACAGGGTGGACCTTATTGTCAAAAAAGGCAAAAGCATGCGGTCGCGAAAGTGTTAACACTTTTGCGAATGCATGCTTTTGCCTTTTTTGACAGTAAGGTCCGCCTGTGGGCGATTCTGCCAAGTCACAATATCTCAGAACAAACTTTTTTGTATTCACATTTATATTACAAATGGATATGCAGTAAAGTCTCGTACAACGCGGTGGCAGAGATAACAAATAAAGTAAACAGTTTTATTTTTAACACCACTAAATTTTTAGAGTACCAATCTATTGGTTCATACACCCGATATAATTTTTGTATAAAACAGTTGCTTAGATATAAAATTAGTGGTGTTAAAAAATAAAATTGTATTATTCATGAGGCAAACTTGTACCCGCGTTGTACGAGACTTTACTGTACATTATAATTATATTTTTTCCAATCAAATTATTTGTATCCATAGTATATTTTATTTTACAAATATGAATATTTGGTATATATTCTTAAGAAATAAATAACATACAAATAGCGAAAGAAACGCCCACTGGCGGAGTTACAGATTTTCAAATGACGTGAATATACGTCAGCGGTCGCGAAGTGTTAATCGTAAATATATTTGAAGAGAATTACTCTAAAAATTAAGTGGGGTACAAAAGGGGCGGAATTAATAATCTTCCGGGTTAGGTTCGCAAGTATACATCTTTCATGTCTAGGACTCTTTTGTAGTCAATCGGCCTTAATTCCTACACATACCACCACAACTTCTACGAAAGTCTGTGAAACTTAAAATTTCTTAGGGAAAATAACTAAGTAATTTTTTTATTCTAGTTTTATTTAATTTTTTTCACTCATGATGCTTATTCAGGTGGAATTCTGTTTCAGTGGAGTTATTTTCAAAGATAAAATTCTATATTCATTTCTTTTTCGTTTTATTCTTTTTCTGGAAAGTTATCTTGGGACTTAAAAAAAAAAAAAATTCTTTGGAGGAAGGCATTGTTTGCGATCATATGTAGGTACTTTGAACGGTCATCTCAGACGTTTCTTATTTTGCCAAGGATTTTATTTCCATTTTTGCTTTTATCTTTTCAATAAAAATATCAAGAATGTTTTTTACCCGAACGTAAAAGTAAAATAAAATTTTTGTAGAAGAAAAACACAAAAATGCTTTTGATACTCATGATTATTTAATCATTGTAATTTTCTTTATACAAGCTATTTGTTTTATTCATAATTACAACATTTTCTCGCTTTAACCTATTTCCTTGATTTAAATAATTTAGTTTTGCCTTATTTTAAAATTTAAATATTAACTGTGGTTTTCTTTTCTTTATTAATGAACAAATTGTACACTGCAGGTATTTTAAAAATATGCATGTAACCGTGAATCAAGAGGTCATTACCATTAATTCATATGGAAACAATTTTTAATCAGTTGAAATTTAGGCATTAATAGCATATATTATTATATAACTAATATTCATTAAATAATAATCAAAATTAAGTAATAATCAGATTTTACAACTTGATAAATTTAAAATTTGTTCTGTATATAGTATTACCCCTACATATTAATATACCCTATATTAGGATATATATATTATATACCTAAAAATTCTAACTTATACCACCGTTAAGCCAGTTTCTTAATAAATTTTGTGCTCCGATTTTAGCTTACAATTACTTTAAAATTAAATTTCATAGTGAAAACCATTTTACATATAAACGCATTTATTGTATTCTAATATAATTTTAATTTAATAACAGTTTACTGGAATATTATTTATTAAAAATTTTAATGATTAATGGCTTAAATTTTGTCCGCATTTTTGTAAAATATTTTAAGAAAAATTGGTCTTACTTTTGTTTGAAAATGTTACAATTTTTGTAGCCAATTCACAGAAAAAGAAAATTTATAAAAGTTCATTGCCATTTTAATAATATTATATTTACACGGCAAAGAACAAAAACAAAACAGAATAAACACTTTTTCTTAGAAAACTTCTTTCAATTTTATTATTCTTTATTTTTCTCATAAATATTTTTCTCGGTGAAATCTTTAAACAAAGAAATGATATCTTGAATACCTAAAGAACAGTTTGTCGTTTTGAATTCGCATATTAATCGTTCCATGACAGTGATTATTTTCAAAGACTTTAGAAATAAAAGAATAGATTTTATCCGTTTATTTGTGTGAAACAAATTCCGTTTTCAAAGAAAAAAATTCTTTTATTTATTAGAAAATTCTGGTGTTAAAGGATATTTTAATTCCTCTTAAAAGTTCATATCCTGAAAAGTATGTGAACAATGTCACGTTCAAAGCTAGACTTAATTCAGGATCTAAAGGTAAAAAATTCTACTTTTAAACGTTTGTTTCACGTAAAATTCACGTTGATTTGTTTCCATTGATGTTAATTAAAAGACTCTTACAGCATAAAGTAATTTAATTTGTTTAAATATAATTTATTCGAATAAGTTAATCGAATACTATCCGAATGAGTTATACAGAGATATACAATATTACAGACTATTTCTTATCAGTTTATTTGAATGAAAATAATTTTGTTTTAAAAGGAATAGCTACCAACTTTAACGCTTTTTGGCTATGGAAAGTTTTTACATAAATTTTTATTTTATTCAATCAGTGAAAACTGGTACAGAAATAAATAGAAAAATTCTATTAAAATTTTCGGATAGCCAAAATGCGTAAAACTTGGTAGCTATTTCATAAAAGGAAAATATTTCTTCTCGTCATAGAAAAATTTTGCTATAAGATAATTTTAATTGTTCTAAGATGTTTATATCCTGAAAAGTATGTCTCTACCAGAGGACGAGAGGTCTTGATTTGATATACGGAAGTGCTGGGTTCGATCCCAGGTCGCGTTCATCGACTAACTGCGCGGATATTTCCGTAGATTTCTCTGACACTTACGTAAATACGGGCTAAGCTCCTGTAAAAAGATTCTTACGGAGGACATTCCACACAGGTATAATACCTACGGGTCTTCAATCGGCCTGAACTCTACACTATTGCATCACACCTGACAGGAAAACATCCCATAGTGTAATCATAAAAAAAAAAAAAAAAAAAAAAAAAAAAAAAAATCCAAACAAGCATTAATCGAAAGAGCATATATATGTTTTGTGACGCATAAAGCAATAGCCCTCCGTCAGCTCGTTTTCGAGTTATAAATTCTGAAAGTTCGCTAATAATCGTTGCAACCACGTCTGAATCGATAACACCACGCCTTACTGAAATAATGAATAAAGTCCAAAACAAGCAGAAATCGAAAGAGCATAGCCAAATGTGCTCTTTGGTGGAATAATCAGTTGCCCAATTCAGCTTTGAGATATATTCAATTGAGATATAATGCCTAAAAATCCGCTAAAACAGAATCTAAAAACTGATAAAACTCATGGTTCTGGCAGGTTTTCACGGGACTCCTCCTACTTCTTTCAAATTACTATATTTTTTACCTAAACTTAAATATAAATTTCTCGAGAATGGGCTTACGAGAGCTAACAGTTTATGTGTCAAAAATCACGTTATATTATGCCCTCTCAAACGAGCACAATTTAATTGATTTCTATTGTTACACTATTGGGATGGTTTCCTGGTGAGAGGTAAGCGGACTATGTCACGTTTAGAGATGGACGTAAATTAAGGTCTAAGGGTCACACTTAGACAATTTTAAATCATTTTTTCTTTATAGAATTAATTAATATTAATTAATTGAAACATTAACATTTAATTAATATTAATAAACATTAATATTAATTAATTGAAATTATTAACGCTGAATAATTGTATTCGTTTGAGCAGAGTTATTCGAGTAATTAGTAAAATAGAATTAGAAAGATTTCAGGTATAACAGCATAGCTGCCAAGTTTTTTAATTTATTCCGGAATGTTGTTAGCCCCGCCCTTTTTTCACACCGTAATCTTTTTAGAGTAATTTTCTTCATATTTAATCGTAGTTATATATATTGAAGAAAATTTTTCTGCAAATATTACGGTGTGGAAAAAGGGCGGGGCTAACAGCATTCCGGAATAAATTAAAAAATTTGGCAGCTACATAACAGAGTGATTCTTGTGTTCATTCTAAATTCGTTTTCATCGAAAAAAATACTTTCAGTCAATAGAAATTCTGGTATAAGACAGATATTTTAAAATCTTCTAACAAGTTTGTATCCTGAAGTATGTATTGTGAAAAATTAAGATAAAATTACAAAAAAATATTTTGGTAAACAAAATGACACTACATTTTTTTAAGGATAGTATAACTGTGTATAATTACAATAAAAATACATGCTTTTTTAAGGAATTTTTTCTCGTTCATTCTTAAAAATATTCCGTAAATTAAAAAAAAAAAAAAAATAAATAAATAAAATGAAAAAATGAAAAGAGTACTGACATCCCATTTGACGGTAAGTTTTCGTTTTCGTTTTTTTTTTTTTTTTTTTTTTTTTTTTTTTTTTTCCTTTTCCCTTTTTCCGTATTTTTTTGTAGTATATGTGGACAATGTTTTTGTAATATATTTTGTAGTATTTTTTTTTTTTTTTTTTTTTTTTGTAGCATATGTGGACAATGTCATGTTTTCCGATGAACGTGATTCAGGAATGAAAGGTTGAGGGCCCTTATAGGCATATATCTTTCCGTTCTCTTTCCCCATGTAATCCAATGGGATTTTTGTCGCTTTACGTTATCAGGATATCTTGTTCAAGAATTAAGTTTTTCGAATTCTGTTTTTGAATTTCATTCTTCGAACATGTCGCTTTTTGTTTTTCTCTTGGGGAGCATTTTTTTTTTTTTTTTTTTTTTATAAATTAAAATATTAAAGAAACTAAACCGATTCTCATAGCGTCGTCGGAAGTCCAAGCCAATGTTATTCTATGGGAAATTTTGTTTACTTATAACTTGATAACTTATACCTATTTTAAATTCTGTTCTCACATTCAGAAAATTTACAACTGTTTAGCTGACAGACGTTCTAGAAAATGTTTTTTTTTTTTTTTTTTTTTTTAACTCTAATATTTTATTTTGAAACAGTAAAATGAAAAATTTCACATATTTAAAATCCGTACTTTACAGCTTCAAAATAAAACATATATATATATATATATATATATATATATATATATATAATCATTTAAAAAAAAAATGTCCGTCAATTAAACAGTTGTGAATTTTCTGAATGTGAAAACAGAATTTAAAAATATGTATTAGTTAATGAGTTATAAGTAAACAAAATTTACCATAGAATAACACTGGCTTGAACTTCCTATGACGGTAAATGAAGCGGGCCCTTAAGCGTCTAATTTTCTATCTATATATTCTATTTTCTTTTTATATATACTGAAATATGCATATATATATATATATATATATATATATACTTATATTTAACTTTTTTTTTTCAAAGAGTGGAATAAAAAAAAAAAAAAAAAAAAGAAATCAGAATTTGAAAAATTATTTTAAAACGAAATATCCTGATAACATAAAACAACAGAAATCCCATTGGATGGATTGCATAGGGAACGAGAAAGGAGGGTGTCTGAGTACCAAGGACCCTTAATAATTCTACTTTTAGCTACTTGTTTCTTAATGATATAATTAATTACGACACTATTAATAGTGTTTAGTCATTAGTTATTTTAAAACATAAATTATCCCAATTAAAAGAATAGGGTTTTACACTATATTTTGTCGACACTCATTCTGTTTAAAAGAATATAATTGTTTTTCCTTTCCTTGTTTTAAATGATGGAAGATATTTTTATCAAGCGGATCCATTAATTATCGATCAAACAGTTTATATCCTCATACGAAGGCGAACAGTGTCACGTATAGAACGGGCATGATTCAAGACTAAAAGTCAATGTCTCAAATTTTTATTCCACGTTTTCCTTTAGCTAATTAGCAGGGGTCGTATTCTCCGTCTTTTTTTTTCTTTTTCTTTCTTTTTTTCTTCATTTTTTAGGACACTTTAAAGGATGAAAAACTTCAGATCTTTTTTGCTAGCAATGTTTTTATGGAGAAAAATTTATGGTATTTTCAGAGTAATGCGTCATGACTGAGCAGTAAAAAAGGTGAAGATTACTCATACTTGAATCAATCCTAAAAAAATAAAAATATAAAATAAAATAAAAATAAAAATAAATAAATAATAATAATAATAATAATAATAATAAAAGCGGGGACTGTGATACCTAAATTAGTGAATGCAGGAAAAAAAATTCGTATTACAGAATAACTAAGTTGATGTAAATTTGATTTATCCAAATTAGACATATAAATTTATTTTTATTGTTTGAATAGATATTTTTAGGGTTTACAGAAATTTACTATTCTATTCAACCAAGGATTTATCAATCAAAAAACAGAAAATAATAGAAAAATCTTAAACAAATTTACACTCTTTTTATGCATATTTTACTGTATATCAATAATAATAATAATAATAATAATAAACAGTAAATAAATAAATAAAACATTTTTTTATTTTAACACTTTCGCGACCGTTGACGTAGATTCACGTCATTTGAAAGTATGTAACATCACTAGTGGGCGTTTCTTTTGCAATTTGTATGTTATTCATTTCTTAAAAATATACCCAATATTCATTTTTCTACAATCAATATACTACGGATACAAATCCCTTGATTAGAAAAAGTATAATTATAATGTATATTCATTTGTAATATAAATGAAAATAAAGAAAATTTTTTTCTCAAATATTGTAACTTGGGAGAATAAAGCCCGCAGGCGGACATTTACTGTCAAAAAGACAAAAGCATGCGGTCGCGAAAGTGTTAATATATTCTAAACATAAATACCTGTTTAGTTACGAAAAAATAATTTTAGTAATTTTGTTTATTATTATGATTATTTTAATTTATAGAAGATTTCTAGGAATGTGCGGAAAAAGAATATATATATAAGCATGTAGTACACTGAAAAAAAAATATACCGTCTCCATCTGGAACAAATAAGTAGTCATTTTCTGAATTCCTGACTAGAAATATAGATTTACGAGCTATACGTATAATAAGGTAAACAAATAACCTGGATAGACGAAATGATTGAGAATGTCTATTCCATGCTTTTGTAGATGATGAAACAATATTATCCTTTTGCGGCGCAAAGTAATTGAGATCATTTAAATTATACTGCCACCGGAATTTGCGAACAAAATTAAAATAAAAGAAATTGACGACCCTTTTTGCTACGTAATAAACGTAAAATTTTGCTAAAAAAAATTGGATGAGTTTTTTGCCGTTGAAATTCTCGAAGTGCGCCGCAAAGTTTTAAGAATATTATGAATCATTTGTATGGTGAAAAATTCTTCCCTGATTTCCTAGAATTGGGTCATAAACCAAGATTCTAGTTACTAAAATTCGTCTCTAGAGCTTGCCTTTATTTACAGAGATTTTTAAAAAAGTTTGACCACGATAATATAGGAAAACATTCTAGAACTCTAACAGGGATTTTTAGAACTTGCTAGCAAAATGAGTTAGAATTTATAAAGATGACATGAAACTATTTTTACTAGAAACACAATTTAGTTTCTAGATGTGAGTCACAGAATTTTTTTTTCACTGTGGAATTATAATTAGAGGGAGTTGTACTATTCTTAAATTTGTACTAGCATCTTGTTTCCTTAATTTTATGGTAATTTTCAACAATATATTCTTAAGGATACGGAAATTTAATTTTAGTAACTGACTTAAACAAATAAATTATTCAAAAAAGGCAGGTTTCTAACAAATTGTAGTAAAATGAACCAAAAAATTGGTGAAGAAAAATGAAGAAAATAAACAAAAAGTCGTAAATTATAGAAGTGCGATGAAATTGTTTCTGGTTAAAATTATCAATCAAGACTCTTCAACAGGTAAAAAAAGAAGAAGAAGGCACGAGTGCAGTGTAAAAGCAATGTAACACTGTAGCAACCTTTAAGTAGTTCGGGTGCAGAAATTATATTATGAAATCAACTATTCAGCTAGTAATGTTGCTTACCAGTCAAATATTTCTTAAAAATACATACATATCGATTTCCAGAAGAATAACAAAAAAGTTTGTTAAAATAATCTGGATGACAAATTTGTCGTTCTTGTGTGTAATTTTGTTACCCTTTTTTTTTTTTTTTTTTTTTTTTACTTCGCGACAATTGTTGCTTTGTTGCTATGCTAACCTGAACCTTAGCTATCTTATAATCATCCCAATTTCGTGCATGATATCCACTGGTCAGAAAAATCTGTTCTCAACAGAAATTTTAATTAACATACAAACATATTTTAAACAAAACTTTTGGTATAAAAAATGTTTGTCTAACCATGGCCTTCTAAACTAGATGTCTGTCGCGTTGCTCGAAAACTTGGCAACAGTTGAAACGGTAGACAGCGCCACCTAGTGCAGATTGCAGGACATTTTTATTCAACAGCTAACAAAATTTTTTAGAAGTGGGATATGATATATATAGAAAGCGAATAGAATCGAAGAAATGCCAATTATATATATGATGTATCACTTCTTAAAATTATTGGTGACAGTTGAATAATAAAATCGAGCAATCTCTACCAGGTGGCGCTGTCTTCCGCTTCGACTGTTGCTGTGTTTCCGAGCCACACGACAGGCACCTAGTTTAGGAGGCTATACCAATCGGCAAAAAGTAAAGAATTTAACCCTTTGAGGGCTGAGATAATTATTTAATACAGAAAGAAACTAGAATTTACGAGCAAAGTTAGACGAAAAGAAATATATGATTATTTTTTATCTATTTTTTATTTTTTAATAATAAACGTAAAATTTCGTTGAAAAATTCCGGGATGAATCTTACAGTTGGAAGTTAAATTAGATGGAAATAATATATTTCACCGTCATTTAAAGAGTTGAAACAATTATTTAATTCTGAAAAGTTACCTGGATGCCATCAATCTTACAATGATTAATTACTAATTTTAAACTGGTGTGAACAGCTGGTGTAAATTTGACAGATTTGATTGATTTATGATCTGGTGATCAATAAATCTAGGTAATTTACCAAAGTTGTTAAAATACAATTTTATTTTAGGCATTTAGGAAATTCAGTTTCCCCACAAAAATTCTCGTACAGATTTTAAATAGGAGCAAATTCTATTCATTTTATCGAAAAGCGGACTTTTTTACTTGGCAATGAATAATATTATCATCCCAACTTAAATAATAAAAGAAAATAATTTTTAACATATTGATTGCATTTATTTTGAGAATATATATATATATTGTATAATATTCAATGTATATATGAAATGTCCACTTGTATAACCAATGTTCCAAAACGCACAAATAATTAAACAAATTGTAATAGTTATTTCGCATTATGATATATTCCCATAGCTGCCAATATTTTAATTTATTCCGGAGCACTTTTAGCTCCGCCTTTGAACTATACCACTATTTTTTTAGGAGTAAATTTTTCTTATTTTATCATAGTTATATATTGGAGAAAAATATTCTAAAAATTAAGTGGTGCAAACTAAAAGCGAAGCTAAAAATGCTTCGGAATAAATTAAAATATTGGCAGCTATGTAATTCCTTGAAGCGATTTGCAAGATTTTGTTCGTTTGCAATATCAACCCTTCTCACTTTTCCAATTCCTTCCACAATTTCTATGGCGAAAATTGTCGTCATGACCACTGGAGCAGGGTTGAAAGTATTCCGTTTTTCAATGGAACTCTTCCACCGGTATTTTTTAACAATAATATCTATTTTATTTAATCGAAAGATATTAATGTAAAAATACATTGAATTTTTCTAAATAAAAATAGTGGTACCGAAGACACCACTTTTACAACTGCATTGGAGATGTTTTTCTGTACGACGAAACATTTCAATAGTTTGTCCTTAAAATTTATCAATAAATAATTGCAAGACGAAAAGAACTTTTTATATACGATATTTTTAAATTTTCTGCTAAATCATATAAACGTTGCCGAAAGCAGTGGGAACCAGGAACAATTGGCTAAAAGTATTTCCTTGTTATCGTGTTTTGAGCTATTATAAAAGTTTCAAATGGCTAGGCTAGCTAGCCGGGAAGTTAGTTAAAAATCGATTGCAAGCTTTGTACTGGTAACGCTGCCGAAGGTAGCAGGAAAACGAAGCAGTTGGTTAAAAGTATTTTAAAAAATGCATTTTCACCGTATTCTGAACTATTCTGAAAGTTTCAAATGTCTAGCTAGTCGTGAAGTTAGTTAAATATATTTTCTTTTGAATGATATAAACGCTGCCGAAGGCAGTAGAGACATGAAACAATTGACTAAGAGTATTAAAAAAAAAATGTATTGTCACAGTGTTCTGAGCTATCCTAAAAGTTTCAAATGCTTAGCTAGTCGGGAAGTTAATTAAAAATCGATTGCAAGCTGTGTACTGGTAATGCTGCCGAAGGCAGCAGGAACCCGAATCAGTTGGCTAAAAGTATTAAAAAAAAAATGCATTTTCGCCGTGTTTTGAACTCTAAAAGTTTCAAATGTCTAGCTAGTCGGGAAGTTAGTTAGTGAAATGGATTTTCTGTTGAATCATATAAACGTCGAATGCAGTAGGGACGTGAAACAGTTGACTAAAAGTATTAAAAAAATGTATTGTCACAGTGTTCTGAGCTATCCTGAAAGTTTCAAATGTCTAGCTAGTTGTGAAGTTAGTTAAAAATCGATTGCAAACTTTGTACTGGACAGGCAAACAAACAAACAAACAATAATCGAAGTTAATAAAAACATGGTAAAATGATGAAGGTTTCGAAATTTTACTCTGTAACTGTATATTTTCTTAATTTCATTACCCACATCTCCTATTTCATATACTAGCCGATTCTTTGTAATGATATTGTAATATTCTGTTCTTTTATGTTTTAGAAATGTAAAAAAAAAAAAAAACTTACTTTATTGCATTAACAAAATTTTCTTACAAATTTTTTTACCAGTTCCAAATTCTTTCTCCAGTTGTTATTTCCCTCAATAGATATTTCTGTTACACCTTGAACCAAGTTTATTTGCAAAATTATTTACTGAAACTCAATATTTACATAATATTTACGTACAATTTTATTCGTCGAATTCTTTCCAATCAAAATAACCCTGTACAATAACATAGCTGCCAATATCTTAATTTATTCCGAAGTATTTTTAACCCCGCCTCTATTTCATACTACTTATTTTTTAAGAGTAATTTTTTCTTTTATTATTGAAGTTATTTAATGGAGAAAATTTTCCTATAAATAAAGTGGTGCGAAATAAAGGCGGGGCTAAATATTCTCTGAAATAAATTAAAATGTCGGCAGCTATGCAATAGTGTAAATCTGCGAAGTGTATTTGAACAAACATAAATAAAATAAAATAAATAAATTAAAAATCCATTATTGGAAAGGTTATAGAAAATAAATTATATCTTAACAACAATGTTCTAGGTTATTTCTTCCTTTATGATTATCGTGTAAGCTAAGATATATGCTTCTGCCCTACATTTCTTTTTAAATAATCTGCCGGCATTTCATAATCCTTAAATACTAAATATCGGATAATAATAATGCAATGTTAACCTTTTTCAAATGAGGAAAGGTAAAAGAGATAGTAATTTTAAGCTAAAACTAACTAAAATGTAAAATTTTGATGTAATTGTAGTGATTGTTTTTTCATAATTTATCTTAAATGCATATTATGTGATTTAGTTTCTAGTTTAGCAGTGTTTTTTAAATGTATTGTTTACATCAATTTTTTAACATCAATTTTTACATTAGTTTCAATTTTTATTATACTGCATACTTGCCAACCATCTCATTAATATCCGTAAAATTGTTAACGCCCCCTGAAAAAACGCCCCTTTTCTCACACCAGTATATTTTTAGAGTGATTCTTTCCAAATGTTGTTAGGATTAAATAAGACTAGAATTACTCTAAAAAATTATTGGTGTAAAAAAGAAGGCGGGTACTAAAAATTTTACGGATCATAATGAGATAGTTGGCAAGTATGATACTGGGTGGCCAAAACTCTCAACCGTCTTTTAAACTGAAATATAAAATCAAGTAATTAATGTATGAGAGGTAATTAAAACTACAACGTTTCTTGTGATGGAAAATTTAGTTTAAATAATTTTAAAAAGAAAAAAAAGTTACAAATTTTACTCGTAGATGGCACTGTGCTTTACAAAAAGAAGAATGGAAAAAAGTAAACACCAGAAACACAAAGTAAACAGTTAAAGAGCACTTATTTTGTGAAAATAACTACAATATTTTAATAGGTGCACACGTTATTGTTCAAACCACATATAAAGGTAGATAATAAAATCAACTTGTTTGCTAACCTTTGTGGATATAGTTGCCAACCTAGCTCCTCTTAGCTACCGAAAATTTTAATATTTTTTTTTTTTTTTTACCTTATCAGTGAAAACACTGATTAATCCCTTAACGGTCGAATATTTTTCAAAGACACTCCCATAAAATCCACATTTTTGTCTAATAATAATAATAATAATAAAAAAAAAAAATAGATTGAAAAAAAAAAAGAATAATATATATATATTTATTCTGTACATATTTTCAAATACATTATATATAGTTTGGTACTGGCTGGTGCTTTCCTGTATCCTAAAATATTAAAGGAAAAATACACGTGGGGCGTGGTCACTGCCCGTGAATATCACTGGAGCGAGAATGAAGGGGTTAAATAAAATAAATATTTCTATTAAATTTGCCCGTAGCCATAAGGTGCTAAGTTGGCAGCAATGTTTGTGGAAGAGACTGGATTGTATAAGTTATTCGCCTCCTCAATACCCGTGGAAAGTATAATTTTATTCTTCGGGTAGACCAACAAGAAAAAAATCACGAGAGCTTAAATCCACAGCTGCCAGCATTTTACTTTATTCCGCAGTATTTTTATCCCAGTCTTTATTTCGTTCACTTTTTTATGCGCATTTTTTTCTTATTTCATCGTGGTTATGTATTGGAGAGAATTATTTTATAAATAAAGTGGTGCGAAATAAAGGCGGGTCTAAAAATACTCTGGAGTAAATTAAAATGTGTTGCAGGTATGATTAAACATGGAGATCGAGGAAGCCATAGTAAAACAATAATAAACGCGACATAAACCAAATGTTGGAATAAGTGCGAGGGAAAATTCTGTTTTTTTTTTTTTTAGGTATGACAAGACACCTACACAACACAAAATCACTTTCAGGATGTCCTAGGATGAACTTTTTCAGATCTCCAATTGTCCTCAGGACATCCAAATCTTATCCATAGACATCCTGTGTTCATCATCAGGATGACAAAATGTCCACAGAATCTGTAATTCATGGACGTTCAAAATACCTCCCCGGGAGACCCAAATTTGACTGATACAGGGACAGTTCAGGACTATTAAAAAAAAAAAAAAAACTTTAAGCATCCTGAGGACATTCTACTATTACATTCTGAAATCTGCTGAGGATCATCATAGGCAGAGCCTGATTAAGAGGGAAGCACACATTATTTATACTTACACCGTTATTTTTTAACAAATACTTTCCTCCTATAATAAACAGAAAATTCTCATTAAAAATTATTTTAAAAGAATTCTGGTGTCTAATAACGGTGAGTAAATTGGATTGTTTTACACCGTTCATTTTTTATAAAAAATATTTCCTCGTCAAAGCGTGGAATTTCTATGACATGAAGTAAAAAATAATTGTAAAAATATTCCGGTGAGAGCGGAGATAATGTGTGCTTCCCCCTTAATCAGGCTCTGATCATAGGATGTTCGCTAAACAATGGTATTTCACCTGTAACCCCTCCCCTGTCCCATGTAATTCCACACCCCTGGAAAATGTTACTAAATTTAGCGACTTCAACATCTACCACAAAATCTTAACTGTATAATGCAGCCGCGTTTCCTAAAACTAGCAGTGAGGAAGAGTCTAAATAGATGAAGGGTTGCCAAATTAAGGGGCCGACAGGTTGGGACAGGGAAATCATCCAGTAATTTGACGCTCTGTTTCAGCTTATATTCTCCGACTATCACTCCTACTGTAATACTGGACCGGTAGAGCCCGTACTTACGCAGAAGTTTACATGACATCATTTGCCCAGCTAAAGTTTTCCAGTTCACGTTTAAGGCTATTCCTCGATTAATTATATTTAATCATACTTCTCAAAATATTGGTGGCAGAACAAAAGTCCTTTATTTTATCATTGAGAAAATTGTATTTTTTAGGATAATTTGTTTTGTTAGTTACACACATACACATAGCTGCCAATATTTTAATTTATTCTGGAGTACTTTTAGCCCCGCCTTTATTTCACACCGTTTCATTTATAGAAAAATTTTCTTCAACGTATAACTTCGATAAAATAAGAAAAAAACTCTTTTAAAAGTAAGTGGTGCGAAATAAAGGCGGGGCTAAAAATACTCCGGAATAAATTAAAATATTGGCAGGTATGCATACACACACACACACACACACACACACACACACACACACATATATAATATCTTTGTTTCATTCTAATTTTGAAATAAATAAATAAAATTTAAAATATTTTTTTAATGGATCATAAAACGTCGAAAAAAAAAATTTCCTCGGGACATCTTAAAGCAGATGTTTTATTTTAAGATAACTTAGGATATCCCAGAGACATTCAAATTCATTTGTTCTCATTATTTTCTGTTCAGACATCCTGTGGATGTCCTCATTTTATCTATTTTATCCTAGGGTGAAAACAGGACAATCGAGACTTAAAAGAACACCCCAGGGATGTCATGTGCTATGTAGGTAATAGTTTTCCGACAACGATTTAAGCATTGTGTAAATTTGCAGTAGTTCACCTTGAATAAAGCATATGCCCTGTTAAAAATAAAATGGCATGTTAAAAAAAAAAAAAAAAAAAAAAGAAAAAAGAAAGAAAAGAAAAGGTTCAAACATAGTTGCAACCAATATTTTTGATGCGATGTTTCAAAATTTTAGTAGTGCTATTTTAGTAGTAAGCACTATTAAAATAGTCAAAGATTGCATCAAAAAATTGATTACGGCTAAATTGGAATCACAAAACATTAACCCATTTTATCCCTATTTATTTATTTTGCTCAAATTTGAGAAAAACTATATTTTTTAAGGTTAATTAAACCTAAATAAACTAAATACAACAAAATTTGAAAAAAAAAAAAAAATAAATAAATAAAAATAAAATAAATAAATAATATATATATATATATATATATATATATATTCTGTATAAGAAATCTTATCCACCTTGTACGCAGGACATTGAAATAAAGAGGATGAAATTCGCATTTATATATTTTAGTGTTCTCTTCAATAGTGAAAAATGCTTTCCGAGTATAGAGTTTTGCTTTATCTGTATAATACTTTCATATTTACATCATAGCTCTCCAGAAATAATTTTCAACCGCAAAGAGAAGATAAACAACGCCCCCTAATGTAATGATTTAACAGGGCGCAGCCCCCGCTCACCACTCAAAGAGTGGTGTTGAGCGCTACTAGAACCTAGACTAGGTTCACGTGAGCTGCGCCTAATGTAATGATTAAACAAAGATTCCAGATGGAGGCATAGGAGGAGGTGAAACACATAACACGCTGGCAGAAGCTTATATATACCATTATATATTGCAGCTGACAAAATATTCGCACCAAGCAAATTCTGATTTCTATATTCTATTGTTCAGCTGTCCTTTAAATAGGACAATGGGATAAAATGGGTAAAAAAAAAAAAAAACTTATTTTGTTTTTTAAATGTTTCAACTGTTTATTCAATTACATAGGGTAATGGTGGGGAATGACGAATAGTCGGGTAAAGCAGAATGTCCTTATATTTCTTCTGTAAAGAGCTGCAGCCTATGGGAAACACGTTAAACGTCTTCACCGAGTCTCAAATATGAACGGTAGTTCACTTTATGTCACTGAAACAAACAGTTTTTGTGTCGTACAACATTTTAGTTTACAAAAATTCAGACTTTTTTTTTGAGGTAAGTATAACTAATTTTGTAATTTATTTACGAAGCAATAAAATGAGTGAAAATTTCATTTCCGGTAGGTTGTTGTGTTAGTTAGTAGCCAGATTCCCATGAACTTATTCCTACCAACAGGTGGTTGAGTTTGCTTTATCCTCGAAGATGGCAATTCGGGTAATAAGGAATACCAACTATTCCATATTCATAGCTGCCAATATTTTAATTTATTCCGGAGTACTTTTAACCTCGCCTTTATTTCGCACCACTTTATTCATAGAAAATTTTTCTTCATTTCATAACTTTGATAAAATAAGAAAAGATTACTCTTAAAAAATAAGTGGTACGAAATAGAGGCAGGGCTAACATTACTCCGGAATAAATTAAAATATTGACAGCTATGTATATTATTTGCAATTTTTTTAATAAAATTTGAATGTTGATAACTTTTTCAATAATAATTTCAATGCAAAATATTTGTATTGCAATTACCGTAATTTCTGGTAGATAACCGCAGGTAAGATGCGTCATTTCTCCACCAGAAATTTTATTTAATAGAGAAATCTATGATTTTAAAAGGAAGAGCTCGCACAAAATAAATTTATTTATCAATTGAAATTTCTGGTGCAAAACTGGATTATATAACTTTCGGGGTATCTACCAGAATTCATGATTTTCTGTAAAAATACTACCCTATTTCATATTGTCTTTTAAGGGGATGGGTATTCCATATTTCTCTTAATAACTATTCCGTATTACCCGCTTCGTCCATATTATCCAAAAGAAAAAAAAATTCCCTTAATTAAAATTTTACATGTTAACTCTATTTCTTGTAACATAAAATTATTTAAACGCATTAACGTCACTTAAAAATTTTCAATAGCCGAGTCCACAATGATCCAAAATACTTTAGTTTGTTATGGTGAGTTCAAATATAAAGAGTATTCCATATTCATCTACTTTCCCCTATACTTGTGGCAAGTTATTTTTTCCCTTTTTTTACTTTCCTAAACTTTGTACAATTTTACATTTTCCTATATTCATAGAAGTAAGTGATGGAATCGTGAAAAAATTCGAATTCAAGTTTTCTATGAATTTACGTGTTTTGAGTTATTCTGAACTCGATTTGACTATTTTTAGACGTCTCTGTCACTCTGTCTGTGCTTGCATGAGATAAAAATTTAGTTCAGCTCTATATTAAGAACTAATGCACAGAATTTTATAATTGTATTTTGACATAAATTATTGTTGATACATATTGCCCAACTTGTTTCGTTCCTATTCTGCAGTTTCCTTCATTTGCGGTTTGTTTGCATATCGACTGATTGGTGGTGCTGCTATGAAGCAATTTTTCTCGTGAATGGGAATCTTTTATTTCAATTTCTGCAGTGTACACATGTACAAAACTTGATATGCGACATGCTAATTATGAAAACATTACTAATTTAATTTGGATGTAATTGCCAGACAGGTGACGCCGCTATTGCTTACATTATGCAATTTTTCTGTATGCCTACATCTCAGTACGTATTGATTAACATCAAACAAAATTACATTTGTAAAATCTGATTGTAGGAAAGTAAGATTAAATACTTGTCCATATTACACTGTATAGGTGGCTTTGTAACCAGTGTTACCAGAGAGGGGGTTTATTCAAAGCCACCACTAAATTTTATGTATAACGGTTGGCTAATGAACTTTTTTTTTGTAAGATGTCTACGAAACTATTAGTCAACCGTTACAATTCAAATTTAGTGGTGGCTATTGAATAAAATTTCCGTCAATTTGGCAGCACTGTTTGTAATGACCATAACTTTTGAGCGCTATTTCTCTTTCACTTTCCCTCTCTCTCTTTTTACTTTCTCTTACCCATAAGGTAGAGAAAGTATTGTTTTTGGGTCGAATTTTCGAACGCGAGATTTTGTTATATTTACACGTTTTGAGGTCCCCTGAATACGAAAATCATGTTTTTAGCAAATGGTCTGCGTGTATGTCTGTGTGTCTGTGTGTGCGTCTATGTGTCTGTCTGTTATCAGCATATCTCAAAAACAAATTATTGCAGAAAGTTCAAACTTGGTATTCTAAATGTGTATCATATAGGGATGCTAGAGTAAGCTTTCTGTTAAGATCAAGCAAATGTACAGGGCAAGATGTACAGGGACAATCAAGAGAATTGTAATACATTACGTCTATGGGGGAAATTGCACGAAAGTAGTTTAACGTCTATAGACTGCACTAAACCAAATGAAACGAATATATATTTTTTGTAATAGTGATAGTTAACTGGGAATTTTTTTTTTGTGTGTATGTAGGAGCCTCGCCTCCCTCCTGGGTGGGTGTGGGGGGGGGAAGTCCCCCGTCGAGGGGAGTAAATTTTCATGATGGGTATCTTTCAAAAGAGCTCGCCAATACCTTTAAAACGAATGGTTGAACCATCCATCTGCGATAATTTAAATAAAAGTTATCGTTTTTTTTTTTTTTACTTTTAACGAAAAATAACTTTTAAGAAAAATGTACTCTTTTTTTTTTTTTTTTTCAAATATTGAGAATAAAATGGACTTTTTTTGGATATTTGGTGTTATACTACTTCTCTAATATGGAAATCGTCTGCCTTATCATAAAAGGTAATTTTTTTAAATAATAATTTTAATAAATTATTTTTTAAAAAGAGAATTATTTTTTAATAACCGAATTCTATATAAATGTAGGTGCATTAATGAAACGGGGGGTTGAGGGGGCGGTAGACCCCCTCACACAGAACTAATTATCATATGAAACTCTTCAGAAGCCTAATATGAATTGTTTAACATAAGTTTACATAACCGTACTCTTTATCTTACCTATTAATCTGCAACCTGTATTTATAGTATTAAATTTCAGGGCAAGAGAAAGTCGTGTGAGTGACACACCAGATTATTTTTCTTCTTATTCGGACGAAATGCGATTTGAAATATTAAATGCGTTGTATTATGATTTACCTGTTTTTGTTTACCTTACTTTATATAAATGTCCCTTTTTTCTAAAGCACGCTTTTCTCACAAACATCAATAAGGAAAAAATTTAAATAAAAAAATTTCTGGTTTTTTTCCGAAAGGCTTAGCATCATCGGAAGATGTATATATCCTCCTATTGTATTGTTTACTTCGTGTTTCATTTATTTGTATATGACTTTCACAAAACTACCGACACAATAAACGTTTAAGAAACCGCTTAACTTGATATTACTTTTTTGGAGCGGAAACGCTTGCAAAACATGCAAGATAATTTTACATTTCGTATTCCATATATTTGTTTTTGTATATTTTTCTATGAATGTTATTACCAAAAGAGTAATTGATTTATTTCATGAGCAAAGTAATTCAATAAGGGCAGTACATACTTGGCATTTCCTCTTTTTACATTTTCATTGGCATATTAGTCAATGAATAATTTATTAAAATTAAAGAACGCTTTCATGTAAATAATGTAGTTAGGGATGAAACACTGGCGCAGAATTTATACCACTATTAATGTAACAAAATTTTCTACTTTTTAAATCAACAATATTATAGGTAGAGAAATTTCTTAAACAAATACAATGAAACTGGAATAATTCGAACTTGTTTAATTCGAAATTTTAGATAATTCGAATATTTTACACGGTCCCTTGAATTTTGTATTAAAATAATGTTAAAAAATCGTGGATAATTCGAATTCTATTTTGGATAATTCGAATTTTTCATACGATTACCTTTAAAACATTACAGTTAAATTTGTTCCCGAGATTTTACTCATCTGAAGTGCATTATCAATTTTTATAATATTTCAAAAGAAGGATAAGGAAATACAATAGAAGCCCTAGCTTGTGCACCAGAAGATATGGTGCATATGTATGAACTTCGAGATTTTTGTGAATTGACAGTCATGTGTAATGTAGAAAATTCTATTTTTGTATCAGGTCATATGCTATGACACAAAGATTCTACTTAAAAAAGAAATAAAAAATATTTGACTATTTTTTAAAAAGAGTTGAATAATTAAACTCGTAAAAAATATTGATTTAATGGGGGGGGGGGGAGGGGTAATGGAGCGGTTTTCTTAGATATAAAGTTTATGTGTTAAATCTCTGATCGTTGAGTTTTAATTTTTTAATTTATCACTTTTTTTGACAAAATAGTATATGTAATTCGAATTTTTGGATATTTCGAATTTTTTTCTGGTCCCTTCAACTTCGAATTATCCAAGTTCTACTGTACCGGTATAAATTCTGCGCCCGCCTTCAATCCCTGTGTATTTATGCAGGGATGGAACTCGGGCGCAGAACTTTACGAGTATTTGTTTAAGAAATTTATCTACCTATAATATCGTTGATTTAAGAAGTAAAAGTTTTTGTTTTATTCATAGTGGTATGAGTTCAGTGCCCGTGTTCGATTCCTGAGTTATGACCTCAAAATTACAAGTTATCTAAAGAATAAATACTAAGAGTATTTTGATCGAAAAATCAATTTGCCAGGTGTATGTTATTCATTTTTAGGAAAGTGTATTTTTAGTCATTTTGGATATGGCCTTAACGAGCTCAGCGAAAAAAAATTAATTAATGTTTTATGTGGTGTCTATAAGTCGACATTATATTTTCTCATTTTCAGGAAATAGCATTTTCAAGTATCTGGGCTGTCGCACTATGGTCATATTTTGAACAGTATGAATCATAGACCGGAACCGCCAGTTTAATGTAGACTTCAAACTACTAAGAACATTCATGCCTCCGGTATTCGAACTTGCCACCTGACAGCTGGAGGCAGAGCCTGATTAAGGGGGAAGCACACATTATTTATACTTACACCGTTATTTTTTAACAAATACTTTCCTCCTATAATAAACACAAAATTCTCATTAAAAATTATTTTAAAAGTATTCTGGTATCTAATAACGGTGAGTAAATTGGATTGTTTTACACCGTTCATTTTTTATAAAAAATATTTCCTCGTCAAAGCGTGGAATTTCTATGACATGAAGTAAAAAATAATTGTAAAAATATTCCGGTGAGAGCGGAGATAATGTGTGCTTCCCCCTTAATCAGGCTCTGGCTGGAGACCAAAGATTTTATCATTCGGCTATCGGCTACCAGATAGGCTCTGACGTTAGTAACTTGCACGAATAATTCCAATAGAAATATTTGGTAGGTGATTATTGATCTTCAAAATCGATTGGTTTGTCTCAACTTTGGGGAAATGAGGCAAGTATACACACACGTCCACAAAAAAAAAAAAAAAAAAAAAAAAAAAAAAAAACATTTAATAAACTTCGAGGACGGTATTTCAAGGGAATACTCCGGCATCATTCGCTTGTAACTTTACATGTATAGAATATATACAATTTTTACAATCCCCTTTTGGGTTTTCACGTACAGAAAAAAAGGACATAATAGAATTTTCACTACATCAGGGGGCTACAATTTCTTCTTACAGGCCACAGCAGCTTCTCGCAACTAACAACTTGCAATTTACTCCACTTTTCACTTCACTTCATAAATTGGCAAAATATCTAATGATACTTTATCAAGAATGGCAACAGCGTCTTCTGTTTCAATTAAAAAAATTATGGAAGAGAGTTCAATAATAATAAGCTTTTTAACATATGCATAAGAGTTTGGATTTAGCGTGTTACAAAGGCTTTTTGTTAAAAGCATGAAATTATAGTTGTTCTTATACTGCTACTCGGATCATAGCCTCCTAAACTAGATGGCTGTCGCGTGACTCGTAAACTTGTCAACAGTTCAAACGGTAGACAGCGCCACCTGGTACAGATTGCACGACTTTTTTTATTCAACAGCCACCAAAAATTTTTAAAAGTGGGATTTGATATACATAAAAGGCGAATAGAGTAAAAAAACGTCGATTTGATATATCACATACAACGTCATAAAATTATTGGTGACAATTAAATAAAAAAGTCACGCAATCTGTACCAGGTGGCACTGTCTACCGATCGAACTATTACCAAGTTTCCGAGCCACGCGACAGGCATCTAGTTTAGGAGGTTATGCTCGGATACTACTCAATATCATAAAGCAAATGAAAAGCTTTATATGGAATACAATATGATATTGCGAGAAAACCACAAATATTCCTTGAAGAAAAAATATATATTGTATTTTTTGGTTCTATTCGGTACAGATATCAAAACTGATAAGGGCAACTATCATTCCGAATCCTTAATCAGTATTTTTTTTTTTTTTTTTTTTTTTTCACTGAATATCTTGTAAGAGCAAAATCTTCAACTACCTTATAATTAAGTTTTTTTTAGATATGTACTGAATCAAACTTTGTTGAACAAATGCTATTAAATTAAAAAATTAAAACAATTGTATTATTATCACATTTCATTTATGTGTTAGAGGAGGTTGAGATAAATATTAAACAATTCTATAAGTTATTTATTTATTTTTTTTTTTCCTTTTTTCTGTATATTTTCTGTATATTTTCTGTACTACTTCTTCTATCGTCTTCCTTATTACTTATTTCTATAAAAATAACAAATACATGTATTACTTGCAGAAAACTTTATTTCTTTCTGTAACTGATGATGAATTTATTCGTTTGGAAAAAGTCCTAAATATCGTTTTATTATTATTTTCTTTTTTTATAAACTTCTATCAATATGAATGTGTATTACAAAGAGCTGCGTTTTGTATTTTTAAATGAATGCATACATAGCTGGTAACATTTATAAATTATTACTGAGTACTGTTAGTCTCGCCCTTTTTTCACACCACTTTCATTTTAGAGAAATTTTCCCCAGTAATTATTAATTAATTACGGTGAGATAAAAAGGAAAACGCGCTTAAAATATAATGGTGTGAAAAAAGGGCAGGATTAACAGTACTTATAAATAAATTATAAATGTTACCAGGTATGTGAATGTTATTTCAATACAATCATATAAACATGATGAATGATTTATATGAGAAAAAGAAGAAAACGTATTTAGCACTTTCGAGACCGTATGTTTTGTGTTTTTGAGAAAAAACTCCGCCTGTGGGCGTTATTCATTTACATTACATTAGTTTAAATGAATATCTTCTGTATTCAGATTTATAATATAAATGAACATTCGTTACAATTATACTCTTTCTAATCAAAGTACTTGTATCCATAGTGCTTTGACTGCACAAATGTGAATAGTGGGTATATTGTCCAGAAATAATGTGACCAATGTAACCTAAAGAACCGCCCACTAGTGGAGTTGCGAATTTTCAAATGACGTGAATTCACGTCATTTGAAAATCTATAACTTCAGTGGGCGTTTCTTTTAAAATTCCTATGCCATTTATTTCTTAATAATATACACAATATTCATATTTGTACAACCAATATACTGTGGATACAATTATTTTGATTAGAAAGAGTTTAATTATAATGTATGTTCATTTATGATATGAATCTGAATACAGAAAATTTTGTTCTGAAATATTGCAACTTGGGAGAATAACGCCCACAGGCAGACTTTACTGTCAAAAAGACAAAAACATGCGGTCGCGAAAGTCTTAAGATACATTTACGTTTTGCGTATTTTCTATTTTATTTACGTGTATGTACACTAGCATAGATGCATATCGCGGGTATAAATGTATATTTCTCTGCCCTTTTTTCAAGACACTCTCATGAATCAGCTACCACTATTTTTATAAAATAATCTCTTCTACATGACATTAGTGGTGGCAAAAAAGGCGGAAATTTCTTATCTCTGGAAAAAAGGCGCAAAGTACTACCCCTGTGTATATTCAAATACAGTAAATTATTTAAATGATCGGAAATAACAGACATCTAAAGTGCATTTGTATTTTGCTGAGTTTCTATCTTAATTATGCGAATGTATGCGAATATAACAGTAATATTTCCGAGATATGCGTATAAAGTAAACAAAAAAAAAAAAAAAAAAAAAAACTGAGTAGATGAAATGTTTGAGAACCTCTAGTCTATACTTTTCTAAATGGTGAAACGATACATTCAATTTTGTATCCTTTGTATGGCTAGAAATTCTCGCTTTGATATCAGGAAATGATTCATAAACTGAATTATGATTACTAAAATTCTTCTCTTGTGTTTTAATTTATTTGCAGAGATTATTAAATATATTTGACCATGATAATATAGGAAAATGCTCTAGAATTTTAATAGTGTTGTCTAGAAATCGCTAGCAAAGAGAACTAGAATTTATAAGGATGACATGGAACTATTTTTCTAAAGCCACAATTTATTTGCTAGATGTCAGTCACGGAATTTTTCTTTTTTGCAGCGTACCGAAATACATACTTAAATATTACACATAAATATACAATGTCAATATATATATATATATATATATATATAAATGATACACACAACACACATGTATATTGATTATACTCTTTACGGAAATGATTTAAACGACCAGAATAAGCAAATGCAGACTTCTCGACTTTCAGATTTTTGAAGACGAATAATTTTTAGAGAAGTATATTTTTGCGAAACATCTGTGACTAAATTAACCGAGGTTAACTTTAGAGGAATTATGGTATGAATCAATCCGGAGTGTTGAGAGCCCTGCAAATGTACATAGAAATTATTTCAGGTGCCATACTCCCCATTACCCATCCCCCTTTTTTTTCAGGACGCATTTATAGATAAAAAAAAATTTACTCCTTTTTTGCTACCACTATTTTTATAAACTCTACCCTATTCAATCACGACACATTGCTATAAAAATATCATAACTATTTATGTATGAAAATAGTGGTGGCAAAAAAGTGGACATTTCTCATTCTTGAACATGTCCTGAAAAAGAGTGGGGAGTGCGATCCCCTGTGGTCAGCGTTCCCAACTTTTATAATTTACTCACGAGCATTTTTAGCCCCGTCTCTTTTTCATACCGGAAATTTTGAAAAATGATTTTCGTCTTATTTAATCGTTGTCACATATTAAAGAGAAATAATCTACAAAATTCCTGGTGCGAAAAGAAGGAGGGGTTAAAAATGCTCGTGAATAAATTTTAAAAGTTGAGAACGCTGCCTGCGATTTACATTTTGATGATTTTTCATGTTAATTATATCTATATTCTCATTAAGCATAGGAATGAATTTAAGTATAAGATAATAAGAATTCTCTTTTGTTCTAAGTGTTTTTTCATAAGCTTCTAGAGAATTTTTCATTGAGCTTTTGCAAATATGTTAAGAAAAAAGCAGTTATTAAAAAGTTTTCCTTTCTTAATTAATTTGAAAAGTTAGAGAAAAACTTCCGACGTACAGTACCAGTTTTGCACCCTCTGTTTATTAAACCCATAGATGCCAACATTTCAATTTAATCCGGAGTGTATTTAGCCCCGCCTTTATTTCGCACCACTTTATTTATAGACAAATTATCTCCAATATATAACTCCCATAAAATAAGAAAAAATTTCTTTTAACACTTTCACGACCGCATGTTTTTGTCTTTTTCACAGTAAGGTCCGCCTGTGTGCGTTATTCTCCCCAGTTACAATATTTCAAACCAAAATGTTTGTATTCACATTTATATTACAAATGGATATACATTATAGTTATACTCTTTCTAATCAAAGCTTTTATATCCATAGTATATTGATAGTACAAATATGAATATTGGGTATATTTATAAGAAATAAGTAACATGCAAATTGCGCAAGAAACGCCCACTGGTGGAGTCACAGGTTTTCAACTGACGTGAATCTACATCAGCGGTCGCGAAAGTGTTAAAAAATTAAATGGTATGAAGTAAAGGCGGGGCTAAAAATACTACAGAATAAATTAAAATACTAGCATCTATGTTGAACTCTATTCCAAATATTAATAAAGTTTCTTTCTTTTTCTTTCTCTTTTTTTCCCTAAAAAAAAAAAAAAAAAAAAAAAAAAATGTAGGATGACAAATCACATGACAGGGTTACCACGGCCCCATTTTTTCCAAGGACTCGTCCACTACTATTATTGTAAAATAAATTTTTACTAGGAATTTAATTATAAATTAGGAAAATAATTGTATATTAAAAATTGAAATATATAAATAATTGTATACTAAAAAATATATAATAATTATATAATTGTAGAAAAATATTAAAATAATTTTCTACTAGTAATTTCTATACTAGAAATTTATACTATTGCAAATTCATACTAGAAAACAGTTATGCAGGGTTCCCAGAGCCCCGCTTTTTTCCAAGGTCTCATCCACTGCTATTATTTTAAAATAAATTTCATCTTAAATGTTCACTTAACATTTACGAAGAAATATATTTTAAAATAATAGTGGTAGAAGTATCCTTGGAAAAGGAAAGAGCCCTGGGAATCCTGCTTGATTGATTTCTAGTATAAATTTGCTCTATCGATTATCTATAATAATAAAAGAAGATGTTTGTCTGTCTGTCTGTCTGTCTGTGCATCTATACGTTTAGCCCCTACTGAACGCAGAAGTATAAAATTTGACATACGGCTGCTCAGAAGCCTTCCCGAGTTGATAGTGAAAACAGAATTTAAAAATTTTAATTAGTTCCGGAGATATTAATTAAAATGTAAAAAGCGATCTCAATTAATAGATATTTTAACGGAGTTAAAATCAGAAAAAGTGGAAAATAAATTAGAATCATTAGTTCGATCGTTACGAATTTGGTACCAAATGAAAGGGGATTTTTTTCCGAATCTGAGAGTGGAAGTGGCTTATCTCTACAGCAATTAGATTTTTTAAAATTAACTAAAGTATGAAAATTAGTTGGCAACAGGCAGAACACTTAATAATTTCATTTATCAAAGATTCTTCAGCGCGTGCTAGACATGTTGGCTAGACTATTCCTTCCTGTCGGGAAAAATTGCTTTTCTTTTTTCGACCTCATGACAAAGTACTGGAAATAAAAAAAGCAGTTTTTGAATTTTTTCAATTTAAAATCGATCAGAAGCAGAACTTCGAAATTGCCCGTCATTATGACTCACCTGTATGAAGTTAAAAAATCTAAAGTATAGCTTTAAAAATAAAATAAATAGCCATATTATATTTATTTAAATTCATTTTTATTTCATCTGTTAATGACACCAAAAGTTACTTTTAACAGAATAATATTGATTTTTTTTTTTTTCCTTTTTTTTATGAATTCGGTTGTAAAAAAGCGGTATTGGAATTCTTAAATTTTAGACGGATTTCAATAGAAATCGTTAATCGCCCTTGATAGATTAGCCATTTTGAGTCTAAAATATATCAAAGATATTCATTATTGTAATACATAATACATCATTCAAAAGATATTTTAAAGTATTTTTATTGCAGGCTATTAAAATGATATAAGCCGTTCAAATTCTGTACGAAACTTTCGGAGAAAACTACGGAAAATCCAGAAAATTTTTATTCTTTTATATTTTACAGTTTCAAATTCAGATTTTCGCTCACATTTCGTACTAATAATTTTTAACGGTATATAGCCCGGAATTAAGCAAGTTTTGGAGAAAACCACAGATAAGTCAGACACAAATCTTTAAAAAAATGTTTGTATTATCTTTGTATTTCAGCTTCTAATGAGTATAATTTCATTTTTATATTATCGAATGTGGAATTCGAGATTTCACCTGATTTACACGTTTTAAGGTGTCCTGATTAGGTTTTCTTTTGTATCTCAGCTACTAATCAAAATAATTTCATAAGTAATACATGTTCTAAAACGGGGATAAGGCGCCGCAGGCGCCACCGAGCGGGACTTAGATGAAGTCAGAAATTTGAAAGATCATAACATGGTGAGTGAACAGGCTGTTTCAGACATTGAAAAGGGAAGAGGGTGCCGAAGGCGCAACCGCACGGGAATTTAATGCGATTTCAATAAGCTATTTTCACGATGTATCAATAAGCTGTTATTAGACCTGAAACGGGAAAAAGGCGCCGCAGGCGCCACCGAGCGGGAGTTTCGTAAAGTCGGATTTTTCAGGGATCGCGAACCAGCTGGTCGCCGAAGGCGGCTAGTATATAAAATGACAACAAGAACTCATTAAAAAAATTGCATGTTCAGGTAATGATGAGTTTATATATATATTTTTTAATGTTTATATAATCAAGGTAATAAATCTTTAGACATAAATTTTGACATCTCTATTTATTCCGACCTACTTTTCATGCATAATAAGTCGGCATCTTTACCTCCATTCCTGAACACTAAACAGAAGTTTTAAGGTTACCCTAATATGATTAATTCTTTTTCGTTTGAATTTATGTCTAACCTTTGCCCATTTTTTTAATGGGATTCTTGTATATATTTATTCATGTTCATTAAAAATATCAGATCTGGTTAATACTATGCATGGTTCGGATAATTTGGATGGTATTATGTGGTATCATGCTGCTTTTCATCATTAACAAGTGTTTAGACTAAATGAATATCGTATTTCAATCATGAATTTGGAATACCCAGCTATCGTGAAACCAGAGAATACCAGAGATACCAGAGTTTTACGATAATATTATTAATGCTTCCATCATGGATATAATATTATTAATGCTTCCATCCAGGGATAATACTCGTTTTTTAAGGACTCTTCCACCTTTTTAATCAAACAATAAAATTCTTTTTAAATCTACAGATTTATTTTATGGCAAAAATTACAGTGTAAAATTAGCGACAACAAAAAATATTTAAGTTCTGAGTTTTTCTAAGTTAATTCATTTTCTTTACTCAACACTTTCGTGACCTCTGACGTAGATTCACGTCATTTGAAAATCTATGACTCCGCCAGTGGGCGTTTCTTTCGCAATTTGTGTGTTATATATTTCTGATGTATATACCCAATATTCATATTTTTACAGTGAAATACACTATGGATACAAATACTTTGATTAGAAAAAGTATAATTATAACGTATATCCATTTGTAATATGAATCTGAATATAGAAAATTTTGTTCTGAAATATTGTAACTTGGGAGAATAACGCCCACAGGACCTCATTGTCGAAAAGAAAAAAGCTCGCTGTCGCTAAAGTGTTAAAATAACTAAGCAATATGCATATAATGATACGCGAATTTAAAAATACAAAATGATTATGCTGTTTATTAAAGAAAAGATAGTAAAGAACATTCCACCTTTAGTGCAATGCATTATTTTGGGGGGGGGGGGGCACCTTTCTGTTTTGCTCTTACAGGGATGGAACTCGGGCGCAGAATTCATACCGGAATCTGTTTAAGAAATTTTACTACCTATAATATCGTTGATTTAAGAAGTAGAAAATTTTCTTACGTTGATAGTGGTATGAATACTGCGCCCGTGTTCCATCCCTGCTCTTATATTGATACAACTCCACTAAATTTATTGTATATTTTTTTTTTCTTTCTTTTTCTTTTTTTTCTAATTAGAAACAACTAATAAATCTTTTTGCTTTGTTCGCAATGTTGAGCGGTGATTGTGTTCCGATACTTTTTTAACCAGTATTTGCAAATATTAATTTTCGTTATAGTTAATTGACGAAAATTACACAAAAAGATTCGAAATATTGCTGTTAGAAAGTCGTGGATGAAAAAATACTGGGCACAAACATCCTTACTATATTTTAGAAATTAGAACACTGAAGTACCAGTGTGGAAGGAATTGATGCTGTCATCTATCGGGAAAACTAAACAATTTTTTTAGAAATAGTAATGTTTTAGAAAACAGCAAAGAAAAAAAATAGGGGTGTAATTTAAACATTATTTTGCTATTCCTAATTACGCAAGTAATAATAATAATAATCACAACAATATAAAATTAATTACAGAGATAATCGTACAATAAACAGTGTATGAATGATTAAAATATTAGTGTAAATTTATGAGACAATTAGATTTTTATTGTTTTCTAAAACACTTTAGAAGAGTAAGTAATTTAGATGCCTTTATTTGTACATTCGTAATAATAATAATAATAATAATTATTGTTATTATTAAATGCCCGGGATTAGTTTGAATATATTTTTATGAATTATATTTCTTTTAGATAGTTATTGTTTTTGTACGAAGCTGTCTTCTAAAAATTAGGGAAAATGAAATCGATTTTAAATTAGAGTTTAACCCTTTGTATCCCAAATTATTTTATTTTTGGAAAAATAGTTTGAAATTTTTTTTATTGTATTTCTTTATGCATAAGCATAATCTCATATTAACACTTTCGCGACCGCATGATTTCGAATTTTTGACAGTAAGGTCCGTCTGTGGGCGTTATTCTCCCATGTTACAATATTCCAGAGCAAAATTTTCTGTATTTACATTTATATTAGAAATGGATATACAGTATAATTATATTGTTTCTAATCAAAGAATTTGTATCCATAGTATATTTCATTGTAAAAATGTGAATACTGGTTATATATTTAAGAAATAAATAGCACAAAAATTGCGAAAGAAACGTCCACTGGTGGAGTTACAGATTTTCAAATGACGTGAATTTTCGTCAGCGGTTGCGAAAGTGTTAAATTTAGCTTAAACTATAGCTTAACTATAGGGAAAGCTTAAACTATAGGGACTAAAACTTAAACCATAGTCCCAATGAAATCCTGTAGTAAATTTAGGCTATATTGAGGAATTTTTTTGATGGAACTTTAAAGTCCCGGTGGAATACAAAGGGTTAAATATATATATAACCTTTAGCCATGCTACCAATTAACCATTTCCCTGAGTATATTTTTATTCTTGCTTTTTTCCAGAAAAATTAACGGTTTCCGCACATCTTCTTGAAAGGAAATAGTTGTATCGAAATGTAATAAGAAATTTCACAACATAATTTTCATTCTTTGAAACTGAAATTATGTAACAATTAACTTACTGCTTACAGCTACAAACACGTATTTTTTACAAGGTATCATAAGAAATTGATGCGCCACTTGGTACGTAACTTGAGATTTTGGTAGATTTTTGTAGATTTTTATAGACTGAGGCGGGCATTTTAGAGTCATAGTGTAAGAGAATATCAACATATTAAACTGTTATTATCCATATTGCTTATTTAATTAATTTATTTTTCAAAGATATCTTTTCTGTTTCTAAATTAATTTTAACATCGGGAAATCATAAAAAATATTCTAAGATATAATTAAGAAGATACTTTCTGAGTAAAACTAAATGTGTCAGAAAACTTGTGCCCAAAACTGGTAGACGGGACTGGGAGTGTCGGATTCAATTTCAGTTCACACTCGTCGACCTATATATCCGGAGTTTTCCGTGCTTTTTTTAAAACTCGCATAAATACGTGCTAGGGTCTTTTAGAAAGACCTGTTACGGAGGGCTTTCAACAGTCTCGACCCACAGAACCACGACCTTCAGTAAAGCCTTTCCATCAGTTTCATTCGGTAGAGAAGAATGTATTCAGATAATTTTGGGTTGACCAGTATATTGTCTAGAAATTTTACGCACGCTACATAGCATGAGATTTAAGAGGGGTAACCGCCCGTCATACACGTGCGTATGTAAGTACGATACTTAAAAATATCATTATTATAACGTCTATAATATCATGTGTATCTCTATATATCCCCGTCTATAGTATCGTCTATATATCATCTGTAGTCTATAAGTATCATAGCTGCAAATATAACGTATTTTGCATAATGATTTTTTTTTTTCATGGAAATTTTTACATTAAAGGTCAACAACAACAACGACAACGACGAAAAAAAAAAAAACTACTTTTGTATAATTTTATTTTTTCTCTGAATAACGACCAATTTTATCATTTAAAATTAGAAATGAAACGGATAGCGATTTTGCTGTATATCGCATATCCGTATTCACCAGGCGATAGAGCTACAGGTATTTAATATCCAGCAAAATCATTATCTGTTACATCCTTACAATTAAACATTAAAATTTGCGGTTTTTAAGAGAAAAAAAAAAAAAAAAATTAACCAAATGCATCGCTGCGAAAGTTTTTAATTTTTAATAAGATTTAACACTAGTATTTTTAAAAAGGAATATGTCACATACATTTTCGACGATTATATAAGTTGAAAACATTTGTAAAAACTTTCCGGTATTAATTTTCCCTTAAAAAACGGGAGACCTTAGCACCTATGCAAGTGTGGCTTTTTTTTTTTTTTTTTTTTTTCCTTAGTGTAAAAGTTTGTGCAAAATTTCGACAGCGAATACTATTGGCCGGAAGCACCGGTGATGAAGTCACGCATTTTAATTTGCATAAGAGTGTTGACTAACGGGTGGGATGTCCAAAATTTAAATTCACTAACAAATGGAGAAGAAAAAACATAAAAGAACACGCACACAATGGATAATAAATTTTGTAACTAATCAGAAAAAGGAAGCACATCGTAAAAAAAATAAGAAAATTTATTTACAGCATTACACAATTAGTAGGATAGTTACGAACAGGAAAAAAAAAAAAAAAAAAAAAAAAAAAAAAAAGATATATATATATATATATTATTTTGTTTTATTTTATTTTTATTTTCATTTTAGATGGAAGTTTTATATGCTTAAATTAGGAAAGAATTTGTATGTATATATATAAATACTGATATACAAATCACACCGATATCCATATGTAATACCTATGATTGTTCCATTTATTTGTCTGCGTTCTCTGTGCTTAAATTGTAAAACATCTCCAGAGAATTCATGTTTTAGAAATTTAATATTTTTTAATTGTAATTTCGGTGAACTCTTTTAGCTAAAGATTTTTCTGTTAAAAATAACTTTTGTTTTTAAATGATTCATTCAGTTGTTAGAAACAAATAAAAAATTTTATTATACTACTTTTTTTCTTCTTTTTTTAATGTGATTGAATTTTAATTGAGGAATTAATTGTCCGGGAACACAGTATATCTGTTAGAATATACAACTATTAATGAACGTCATGTAAGTAAATATATAATTATTGAAATAAGAATAATTATATGTAAAATAGCATTTAAATCTCATATTTTTGTAAAAAATCAATATCTTACAGTTATAAAAGGTTCATTTATCATCAAAATTCTCACAAAGGGAAATTTGGATACCAGAATTTTCAGATAGTATTTTTTTTTTTTTTTTTTTTTTTTTAAATAGCTATAATTAGTCAAGTCGAAAATTACTATAAAAAAATAGTGGTATGCAAATTTCCCTTTGCGAGAACCTAATTCCTCATATTGTAAAGGAAAATGAGAATAAAAAAATTAAAGAATAACCAATGTGTTTGCAAGTGAGTCATCACCAGGAAATCATCATGATATTCCGACTGTGAAACATGATAGTCTTACTGTGAATTGTATGATTCATTAATTTCATGACCCATATCACCTATTTCACATATGAAAACTAGTTATTTAGTGAAGAAGTAATATTCCATCCGTTTAGAAATGTAAAAAAATTCATTTGAATGAATTTCCAAATAAATTATTAAAACTTGTTGGACCGTCTACGTCTATTTTGAAAGACGTGACTTTGTTCTTAGAACAATTTCTTTATTCTGAAGGATATTATAATTTTATTTCTAGTCAACAGATGGCAGCAGTAAGAAAATAAACATTTATTATTTGGAAGAGAAGTCTTTATAAGTAAAAAAGAAAAACAACAACAACAACAACAAAAAACAAAAACAAAAAACAGTGTGTGTTATAGTTATGCTTATATTTATTAGATATTCCGAAAAATTCTGTGAAATTCTGAAACATTTAGTGTGACTAAACTTCTTCGAAATGTATCCTTTGTATCCCCCCGCCCCCCAAAATTAGAACACTTTTTGCGGTCGCCGGCAGTGGCAGATTCAAGGAAAGGGGGGAAGGTTAGGAAGCTGACCCCTCCCTACAATTAAAAAAAAAAAAAAAATCATTTACAAAATTTAAAATTAAAGGAAAACAACTTATTTTTACTTTGGAATGATTGAATAACATTTTCAATAAAGTCAATTTAAGTACTAATTATCTGTCATTGTTCAATAAACATCAGCAAACGAAACCTCTCTAAAAGTCTACCTCTATTTAAGGGCCACCTCTTACAAGGGTAAATTTTTCTCATTTCTAAATATTCCCTATCGGATTTAATATTGATTTCCCTCGATTCAATGCCTATGCACAAATTTTGCAAGAGCAAGTAGTATTGTTTAACTCTTGATGTGATCTGACCACATTTCGTATGCAACTCTTATTCAAGGCCATAGCCAGAAAAAAATTACGGAGGGTTTTCTATTTATACATAGTTGCCAACATATTAATTTATTTCGGAGTATTTTTAACCCCGCCTTTATTTCGCACTACTTTACAAAAAATAATTTTCCTTCAATATATAACTTTGATAAAATAAGAAAAAAAAAAAAAAAAAACTTTTAAAAGATAAGTGGTATGAATTTATGGCGAGGCTAAAAATACTCCGGAATAAATTAAAATAGCGGCAGCTATGCATTATCATAGCTGCCAAGTTTTTTAATTTATTCCGGAATTTTGTTGGCCCCGCCCTTTTTTTCACACCGTAATCTTTGTAAAAAAATGTTATTCAATATACATAGCTGCCAAGTTTTTTCATTTATTCCGGAATGTTCTTAGCCCCGCCCATTTTTCACACTGTAATCTTTGTAGAAAGATTTTCTTCAATATATAATTACGATGAAATATTAAGAAAATTACTCTAAAAATATTACGGTGTGAAAAAGGGCGAGACTAACACCATTCCGGAATAAATTAAAAACTTGGCAGCTATGAATATATAATTACAATTAAATATGAAGACAATTACTCTAAAAATATTACGGTGTGAAAAAGGGGCGGGACTAACATCATTCTGGAATAGATTAAAAAACTTGGCAGCTATACATTATAGTTGCCAACTTAGTACTTTTTGCCACCGGAAAATTTTAATAAGTTTTATTTATTTTTATTTATTTTTAATTTATCATTGAAATCAGTTACGGTTCACTAATTAAACAAAATAAATATTTCTATTGAATTTTTCGGGTAGACAAAATGTGCTAAGTTGGCAACTATGCCTACTTTACTACATAATTTTGAATGTTAAAAGTGATGTTTAATGAAAAAAATTTCAACAAATTCAAAAAATTTCAGAGTGTTTGATCCCTTCTCCCCTTGGTTATGGCCTTAATCTCATTGATCTCCATTCGTGAAATCATGGCAGATATTTCCCATGAATATATTGGTAGATAAACAGTGTTTAATAAGACATAATGTAGGTCTTTCTTTCAGACTTGGAAAAATGAATTCATACCAATATTCAAGTAACAACTTTAAAAGCTTTTAAGAGAATAGTGTTGTCAGAAAAGTTAAAAGATTAAATATAGTTTAGATCAAAAATTACAAGCTAAACCTATTACTTTTTTCGAATTTTCAGTGGGCTTGAAAAAGACTTCTGGTTGATTTAGAAATTATTTTAAGAAAATCAATTTATTTTAGGACATAAAAGATTAAAAAAAAAAAAAAAAAAAAAAACGCACGTAGTAATATATTGTTATCCCCGCCCCATTAAAGAACATTACATAGAATTTCAATTTTATGTCATCCCGAACTTGTTCAATAAGGAAAGGGCATGTTTAGAAACAAACGCTCCGTCAATCAATCTTTGCCACTCTCGAGTGGCAAAAGATCAATCTCTATTGGTGGAAATACCAATGTTTTGCCACTTTACCCATGATTTGACTGCGAGTGACGTCACGTGCCCTTTCCTTATTAAGAAAGCCTTTTCAAATGTTTAACACTATAAATTGAAACTATGGGCAGATTTTGTGAGTAATCATTGTTGTATGCATATACCGGGAAGAAATTAGCAAAAAGACAAAAGGTCTGAAACTATATGCAAAGGGAAGACGTTGAAATGAAATGCTGCAAATTTTGATTACAAAAAACCTATACTAGAGCAATAAATACACTTTTTAATCTTCAATCTATAAAAAAGAATAAATGATTATGCTTTAGTATTCAATCAAGCTTTATTTGATTAGCTAATGTAACAAATTCACATTAAAAAAATTTAAAAAGCTGAAAAAAAAAAAAAAAAAAAAAAAAAAAAAAACCTGAAAGATTGTTAAAAAAAAATGCTAAAATCAGCTGAAGAGCTGAAAATTTTCACCCCTTTCTATATTAAATGAGGTCTTCTTTCTTTCTTTTCTTTTTTTTTTTTTTTTTTTAAGTGATTATTATTACGTTTCCCACACGGACATTTAATTACACTTTATGCGTTTAATTGCAGTTCCCGTGCATGTAATATTCTAAATATTTTTAAATTTTTTAAAAAAATTCTCAATATATGAATTACTAATGAAGTATTGCAATAATTTCATAATGCAGTCTAGGGCCGCGGTAGCCCAGCCGGTAGAGCGCCGGGCTCGTAATTGGAAGATTGCGAGTTCGGTAGTCGAGTGGGCCAAAGACCTTCGTGCACACTAATAGTGGCTGATGCACGTAAAATCTGTCGTGGCCGCAATGTCCTTCATATTCCCATCAAAATTATACCTCTGGGGGTCACCGAAACGAGAGAGCCATCCCTTCCGTGGAGGATCAAAACTGTGATGACATGTCTCCGGACCACATCTAGGGGTGCGTCCCAGACCGTCTCCAATTGCCCATGCGCAGCTCCCTTAACAAAAAACCCAACCAACCAACCATAATGCAGTCTAATTTATCAATTACAATTGCTTACTATATAATGTCTTACTATATATTATTATAATGTTTTACTATAATAATTTATTAAATGTATAATAAATAAGCTGAAATAAATACTTTTGGGTACTTCATACAAACTTCATGTGAAACGAAAAGTTTAACAATAAGTTTAATACTTCATACATTTGTTGGTTGGTTGGGTTCAACGTCGCACTAGTACTGCACAATGGCGGTCTGGGACGCTCGCCTAAGTATGGTCCAGAGACATGCCATTACAATTTGATCCTCAACGGAGGGGATGGCTCCTCCCGCTCAGTGTTGCCAGATTTGGGGACTTTTTTATTCAACTGTCACCAATAATTTTGAGAAGTGGTATTTGCTATACATAATAGACGTTTATCTTTCGAAGTGCTTAGACAACCGTTACAATTAAAATTTAGCGGCGGGGGTTGAATAAAAAAGTCCCCAAATCTGGCAACACTGCTCCCGCTTCGATGACCCCCAGAGGTATAATTTGGTACTTCATACATAAAAATTACAAAGTTTTGTTGTACTTTTGTAACTGCGATGGATTGAGTTTTTCGGTATACTTAATACATTGGATTATTGCTGTTACAGCAACAAATTTCAACATTGTGATTTCCATTGTTCAAATTTCTTGAGAAATTCTAAAAGTCTTATTATTTCATTAAATTCACCGTACTTGCTTTACTTAATTTTTCTTTCACTATTTTTTCTTAAATGCTTTGTTTTGAATAAACACATTAAGTATGTGTTGAAAAGTGTTTATAAATTTTAAAAACGTTAAAAAATATATATTTTTAATTAAATGTATACTTTGTTATATCTTCTAACAAGCGGATTTTATTAAAAAATGCTTTACTTGAAAAAAAAAATAAAATAAAATAAAATAAATAAATAAATAAGAACATATATTATTTATTTATTTACATATTTACTCATAATATGACAATGAGTATTCGGGATGAAAGGTTTTGATGACAGTCTGTAAGATTACATTTTTATTTACAATTATTGTTTTTATACTATTAAATTATTAATTCAGAATTTATATAAAACTATATAATTTTGAAACTGGTATTGAAAGCTATCATGCAAAGCAAAAAATAATGAAATACAAAAATTATTTTTTGCATTTTGTATGCATAACACACCGTTTTAACACACTGCTTGCTTCCGGGTTACGTAAAAGCACATTTTTTAAGCTTTCCATACGTTTTCTACATGCAGAGATGGAACATTTGGCACAGAACACTTACCAGTATTCGTTTAAAAAATTTCTCTACCTATAAAATCGATGGTCCTAGAGAAAGAAATTTTGTTTCATTAATAGTGATATGTGAGTTCTGCGATAATATTTCATCCCTTCATTTATGATCAAGCATCTGTTCAAGCATCGATCATCAGCATCTGTTTTAATCCATACAAATTTTCTGGATTACACGAAGTTTGCGCAATACACCGACAGACATACATTAGTCTGAAAATAGTTAAATAGTTTTTGTGGCGATACAAATCATTTGAAAATATTAAAATCTAGAGTCGGAATTTTGCCGAATTCTGTACTCTTTTCTTATGAATATGTAAGAATTAATAAAAACAAGCTCAAGGTATTAGATTAATATCGAATCTTTCAAGAGGCGTAAAATTGGTAATCTAAAATTTTAAGGGGACCAGGTAAATAAAATTGGACTAAAAAAATCGATTTTGGCTTTTTATGTCATTAACTAGTTTAAACTTTTACCTTTCCCACGACATATCACATATGTTTATATAAAAAAATAAGTGTTTTATTATTTCATTCTTTCATTTCATAGCTTATTGTTGTTAAGTAAATCTTTAAATGAGTTTTTCTCAGAACATTAAGTTTTCAAATTCACCCCCCCCCCCGCCTTTTTATTTGCTATCTATGAAACTTACAAACGTAGACTTTTAAAGACATTTATCCTATGTAATATTATACACTTTAAAGTAGGGGTTTGATGGTTTGTTGAGAATTATTTATTTTAGACAGTGAAATTTTACCATGAATGCTAATTCAAAAGTAATTTTCAATAAATAACTTATAATATCTCTTCAGTGTAGCTTAGAAAAAAAAATGATATGTTTAAACATATAAAACGTGCTATTGTAACGGACATAAAAAAATTATAATTCTATCTTTCATCATTTTTGAGGAAATGGTACATACATTTAATGAATTTAACATGGCGTAGATAGGGTCTTCCCTTTCTTAACCTTTTCAGGAACAAAGTAGTTCACCAATTTAAAATCAAGAGCCATCAGAATTGACAATCTGTGTTAGAAGATAAGAAATAAAATTTTGTTCCACTAACTCTAAGTTACAAAAAGAAAAAAATTTAAAATGTTTTTGGGTAAAATTTTACATTTTTCAATTATAATTAGGGAGATGTATATCCCGTTGTCCTTCAAAAGTTTAAAAAAGAAAATAAACTCCTAGAATATGTGGTGTTAAATAAATTTGCCAGCAGTTCTGATTTCATTTCGATTAACTAACACCACCTTTTTTGAAAAGTAATTTTGAATTTACAGTGAACATTCCATTGGTTTAATAAAAAACTGGCGTTGTAAAAAATATTACTTACAAACTTTGAATAAACACCATAAAATGCAATAAATTCGCAACAATTGTTTCGGGTCGAAAAAACACCTGACCCTTCATCAGGCGAATAAAGTAAGCACGAGTGCTGCAGTCAAAGTGGCAACGCACCTTGCCGCTCTGACTGCAGCACTCGTGCTTACTTTATTCGCCTGATGAAGGGTCGGGTGTTTTTTCGACCCGAAACAATTGTTGCGAATTTATTGCATTTTATGGTGTTTATTCAAAGTTTGTAAGTAATATTCCATTGGTTTGATGGGCTTTTTAAGTGTAGTTAAAATTTACATCCAGGTTAAGTGTGATTGTATAGAAAATATAACGAGATAATCATTGAAAAATACACCAAAAGATATTTTTGGAAAATATTGGCGACAATTCTTCTGGAAAATAGGAATAATTGATAGCTATGTTTTAAATAAATCATGTTTTACCGAAACAAATTATTGGAAGTAAAAGTAAATCTCATATAAATTAGTTCTCTCTAACAAGACAATAATTGGATCTATTTGTATAAAAAATATCCCCTAAGAAATCGCGGTATTCAGGTCATTAATACGAGATCCACATGTGATCAAACCCTACATATTTACCACCAAAACCTACTAAACAAATGATAATTCCGTTCTCCTCCAGGATCTTATTTATCCTAGAATTTTCCAATTCTCGCTTAAAAAACAACTCGTAAAAGCAGAATATCTATTTTACACTGTGCAATAAAGCTGTCAAGACCTGTTTTTCTCCGTCTTGGCTTAGAACTCATTAATTTTTATAAGGAAATATAACGAGGAAAGTGAACTTATTCTAACATAAAATATGGGTGTTTAGTTTGGAGTAAATACACCCTACGCTAAAGAATGCTGCTTAAGTTAACAAGGGAAAGTAGATTTTTGTTTTACTTATAAGGTAATGGTTTTTCAGTGAACTGGTTAGATTCCAACGATGGGTTAATAAAGTGTTCATATGGTGTTTTTCTTATAATTAGTCATAATCAGTTATCAGTTTCTGAAGTCATAATCAAAAGCAAAAAATACAGGCATGAAACTATTTATAATTCGAAAATTTGCTATTTCTTCACTAAATCCTACTAACAAGGAAACATTCAAAAGTAGTCATCTTCAAAAAGTATTGAAAAAAAAAAGTATTTGATTCTACTCTTCATAAAACACCAGAAAATGAAGAAATTATCGGCTGAAAGTAATTACAGCGACCACAAAAAATTATCAAAATTAAGCATATTTGGCGATTTCACAATGCTAGGCGATTGATTTTGAGTACTTGGCGGAAAAGCAAAACTCGGTTCTGTTCGTACACGGCAATCTCGGTGCTAGCAAACGTATCGCCTAACAGCAAATCGTCAAATATGCTTAATTTTGATGATTTTTTGTGGTTGCTGTTATTCATTTCAGCAGATAATTTTTTCATTTTCTGGTGTTTTATGAAGAGTGGAATCACATATATTTTTTTCAATACTTTTTGAAGATGACATCATTTGAATGTTTCCTTGTAAGTAGTGGAAAGTTGAAAATTTTGGCAACTTGAAAATTTCCAGTATAAAATTAGTTGGCGAGTACGATAAATTAGCAGTAGCTGGGTATAATTATTGCGATCCATTATTATTATTATTATTATTATTATTATTATTATTATTATTTTGGTCCATCTGGTAGCCGAATGATTTACTATTTTTGTTTTCGGTTGCTAAATGCTAGATTCAAATTCCGGTTCAGACATAGATATTTATAGCGGTTCGGGGATATCCCACAACCAAACTCAAATATTTTTTTCTTTCTGAAAATACATGTGTAAAGGAAGTATTGCAATCATGACAAAAATTCGACTTTGAGATTTTGGTGTATTTATAGGTTTTGAGGTACCCTGAGCTCATTAATAAGATAATTAAATAAAATATTTGACCAGTTTCTAGTTTCATTTACTTTTTTAAATTTTGATTCATGTTGAAAATTAAATCGGGTTTTGAATTTTAATAATTTAAAATTTTGTGTCCCCCTAGGAACGGACTTCGTGCTGATTCGGAGATTCTGGAAACTTCGCCGCACCTGTTCAGTGTCATGCATCTTTCATTACATGGTAACATGAAAAGCTAATAGCTAAGGAAATCAGGAATTGAATTAACAAAATGGATTAAATAAAATTAGAGTACATACAATCATAGATATAGTAATATATATAGATCTATCATCCCCATGTTATCGAGCAAAAAATTTTGATGCCGGAAAAAAGTTCTAAAATCAGCCATTAGAGAGTATTGAAAAAAGAATAAAAAGAAAAATGAATTTGAAAGTGTACCTGGAGTTTTGCATTCACCTTTAGTAAATAAATTATTCATAAATTTTATTTACTAAATTATCCGTGTGTATTCCTGTATGTGATTTACTCGGGAAAAGGCAGCATTTAGAGTGACTTTTCCCGAAAAAAAAAAGAGATCACTTTTTCCCTCTCGCTGATCAATCTATGTCTTATTACTATATCTATGCATACAATAAATAGAAAATAACAATTTTGTTTTAATTTATTTTATTAGAAAATGGAAATATAATTATTAAAAAATGAGAAAAGTGAAGAATAGCATTATAATACTCTTAGAAATCAGGAATTGTATTAAGGAGAATAACAAAATTGATTAAATGAAATTAGAGTGCTTTCAATAAATAGAGAATTTTTTTTTTTTTTTTTTTAAATTAGAAATGGAAATATAATTATTGAAAATGTGAAAAGATAAGGATAGCACCAATACTCGAAGAAATATAACTGATAGGGAACACGTTTTCCATACCTAACCCGGAAGATTGCTAGTACCGCCCTTTCCGCCTATTTTTTTACACCAGTCTTTTTTTAGTGTAATTTTCTTCTTATTTAATCGTAAATATGTTTGAAGTAAATTACTCTAAAAATTAAGTGGTGTACAAAAAGGGGCGTGAACTAACAATCTTCCGGGTTAGGTTGATAAGTATGCGTTTTTGCATTTTTTAGGCAACTGTTTACTCTATTATTACGTACAAAACTTTGAATAAACACCATAAAATACAATAAACTAGCAACAATTGTTTCGGGTCGAAAAAGCTCAAGACTCTTCATCAGGCGAACAAAGTCAGCACGAGTGCTGCTTTGAAGGGTCGTGTGCTTTTTCGACCCGAAACAATTGTTGCGAGTTTATTGCATTATATGGTGTTTATTCGAAGTTTTGTAAGTAATAATTTACAACGCCAGTTCTGTGGTGCTTTCTTATTAACTGTTTACTCTGCTATTATATTTTTCATTCACTAAAGAAGTTCAAAATTATTTTTTTTTTTTAATGGCAGTGACAATTGTTCTGAAGGAAAAAAAAAATCGAATCAGTTGTCAGCTGTATGCATGAATGTAATAATAACTATGTATTGAATTTTTATATTTTCTAAAAACTAATACGAGTACGCGCATTTTTATTCTTTTGTATTACAAAGTTTGCAGGCCACGCAACGTACCTAAAAATTCAAAAATACTGTCAAAAATATATATTTATTATACTGTCACCACTATTTTCAATAAGAAATTTTTCTTAAATATTTTTGAATGTTTTAAAATAATTATTAAAAGCGTAATAAAATGGGCGTAAAATTTTAGAAACGTTGCGAGGACAGTGCTTAATTTAACAATTTTATACTCTTCTGGTTAATTTTTCCGAGTATGACTTTTTATAGGGTTCCCCTGTCAATGAATAGCCAAAATCTTTCTTGAAACTTTAAGATAAACAATCAAAAGTAAGCATGTAATTTAATTACTAACTAAACATACTGCATGTTGTATAGAATAAATATTTTTTAAGTTTATAATATCTTGAGAAAAAATTACACAATGAAATCAACATCCTTTCTACAGTTTATGCTAATCAATCTGTTTTATTCACGTGAAGTGGGCGTAACTGATGATATCGGAATATTAAGTGGGATGGTATAACTTTCCTCGTTTATTTTATGATAGATAGTTTTATGAAAAACGTTCGGCATATTTAATTTACAATATAAAATTTAATGGATGGAAGTGGAAAATGTGTAGGTTTAATTTCAACGTTATGATTCATGCTGGAAAATGAATTGTGTAATTATTCTTTTACTTTCAATTATTTCTATTTATTTCATTTCATTTCATTTATTTTTTTGCATTTTATATAGGATGTAAAGATGTATTGTAATTTAGGTGTAAATTAAAGACAAATTATGAATTATCTTAATAATGGCGGTTATAGTATCACCATTAATAATTGTTAGGCTTATTAGTAAGAAATTTCATAAAAAGATAATTGTGTGTGTTAAATTTATTTGTTACGCTAAAATGAAAGTGTAAATAACAAATGTAGCCTTGAAATTAATTGTTGTTTCGTATTCATTTTCACTTAGTAGCTTTGAGGATATCAGTAATTTTATATTCTAGTTTACCTATCTTTGAATGTCTGTACTAAATAAGAAAATTTAACGCAGAATGCACGAACATCTACGTTTAACTTGCAGAATTCGTATAGATTTTCTAGAGTGAATACGGACTAAGACACCTGAGAAAGATCCCCCACGGAAGGCATTTTACCCATACCTAGGACACTTGTGTAGTCAGTCGGTCTTTATTCTATACTGCCACGACCACCTACAGTTAATTAGTCTTAATCTTTACACAGACATCATCACCGAAATTTCAGATATCCTTTGTTAATTTTGCAGGAATAAAACAGCGTTAAAAATTTTATCTACCGCATAATGAAGCAAATAAAAAAAATGCATTTTATTTATTTTTACTATTATTATTTTTTTTTTAGTTACTGAAGCGTATTTTTTAAAGATATGTTCAAGAAAAATTATGCATATCACCTTATCATAGTAATTATTAAAGATTTTGTGAGGTGTTACTTTAATGTACCACTGGTATAGATGCCGATATTTTAACCCTTATCGTTCGTATGTCCCTTCTGAGGGGAAATTAAAAAATAGAGCCACGCCTTAAGGCAAATGAAATGCTATTTTTCTAAAACGTGTAACTATAGACTACCTTTCAGCTACCGGAAAATTTTAACAGAAAGATTTTTTTTTTTTTTAATGATGAAGTAAAATAAAACATATTATTACAATTTTTCGGTAGCCAAAAGGTAGTAAGTTGGAAACTATACGTGTGGCATTTAAAGGAACGCCGAAAGGCGCGTCTTACGTAAAATATGCCGAGCGCAAAGGGTTAATTTATTACGGAGCATTTTTAGCCCCACCTTTCTTTCACACGATTTATTTTTTAGATTAATTTTTGGTTATATTATAAAAGTTATAAGTTGTAGAAAAAAATTCTACAAATAAAGTGGTGCGAAATAAAGGCGGGGCTAAAAATACTCCGGAATAAATTAAAATGTCGCCATCTATTATATAGGTACATACCTACCAACCACCTTATTAATAAGCGTTAAACTGTTAACGCCATTTGAAAAAACGCCTCTTTTTCCACACCACTTTATTTTTAGAGTAATTCTTCGCAAATGTTGTTGCGATTAAATAAGAATAAAATTGCTTTAAAATTGGACTGGTGAAAAAAAAAAAAAGGCTGGTTCTAAAAATTTTACGCTTCATAATGGCAAGTACGTAGGTATCGAAAAAGGTATTTGGAGCTTAAAAAAGGTGTAAAAAGTATTTACTTTTTATGTTCCTTATCGTTTTTCTAAAATTGATGGGAATTCTTGAGGTAATATAGGAATTAATTATAATACACATGAAGATAATCATGAAAAATGCCAAGCAAAAAATTAGCAAAAGCACTCTATAAAATCGTTCCTGGAACAAAAACGGCTACACGTAGCGTCTAGTGACTTATAGTGAGATTAATGTGAAATATCTACGTTTTACTCTTATAAATACATTTGACATATCTTCCATGAATTTGATTTTGTACGCTTTTTAAACTAGTGGCATTTTAAAGTACCATCAGTTGATAAAGTATTAAAGTGTTATACAAAAACGAATACAGTCGAACATCGTTAACGTGAACACACTTAACGTGAATTACATTTAACGTGAACTGTTTCCAGAATCCCAGTCAAAATGAAGGTTAGTTTAGTTATATGAAGATTAGTTACTGATAGCATGAACTGCTGATAACATGAACAAGTTTTTTATTCCCATTGAGATGGAATAACGAGGTTCCATGCTTTCTGTTTCGTGATATGTTGTCATATTTAATGTTTATAATGGTTTATTTGAGTTCCTGCTGATGTTGCCATCTTTCTCCAGCTTCTGGAGTTAAGTCGAACTTCCTCCTTTAGTGGCGCTTCTCTGTAAAACGGAAGACGCACCCCTTCTTGTCTTAAATCCGGTTAGTTTCACTACCAGGGCTCGGAATTTCCGAGTGGCACACAGCAACAACAAAAATGGTTTATTCGACATGGTTGGTTAGCTGGTTGATTGTGGGGCTCAAGGCCAATTTACTACTCTAAGGTCCTAGGCCTTACCTAGGTGGGATACCTTCCGTAAGGTCTTTCTAAGCACGTATTTACGCAAGCTTCATAGAAAAACACGGAAAATTCCGAACAGTTAGGTCGACAAGCGTGAACTGGGATTGAACCTGGCACTTCCCATCTGTCAGTTTTGAGCACAGTACCTCTCGGCCACTGCTGGGATTTATTTGATATGGAAATCTGGAGTATCTATCAATTATTTATAGATTATAATTATATATTTATAGATGCATTGTTGCCAACTTTTCTTTTTTTTTTGGGGGGGGGGAGAGAGGGGATGCATTACCACAAATATTTAACAGAATGACTTTATAACAATTTTCTTTTAATTATTTGCAATTAATTGTATTGGAAAATACTACAGTAAACTCGTATTATCCGCGAGAGTATGCGTGTTACGGATTATCCGCGGTTGGAGGGAAAAGGGCAAGATAAAGAAAGCGCAGTATCGTGATAAATATTTTCTGAATACGAAAAAAAACCAAATGATTGATTAAAAAAAATTGCAAATATAAAGAACTATGTGTTTTTGTTTTATGTTTTATATAGGGCAGAACGGTACGGTTAAATTTAGTGCATAAATACATTTACAGATTGTATCTTGGCTTTACCGCAGGTACACTTTTTTGTTTATTGTTTTTTTCGTTCTTTAGAGAGAGCACAACTTTTTAATTTATTTCGTAAAATTGCTTCTACCTGTCTTTTTTCACACCACATTTTTTGTAGGATAATTTTACCGATGTTTAACTACGATTAATTTAGAAATTTACTCTTCAAAAACAGTGGTGTGAAAAAAAGGTGAATACTAACAATTTTATGGAATAAATTAAAACATTAGGAAGTCTGCTTTAGTACAAATATTTTTAGTAAGTGGTGGCACCAGAAATTCCCCGACGGGGGGACGCAAACTCCTTAACTCCTTGAAAGGGGGCACTATATATAGAGAGTTTATTATACAACTATTTAGCATGATGCAAGTGCAAGGTGCAAGTGCGATGCAATTTTTGAGTAAACCGTGGCAAATATACACTGTAATATTGTTGTTAATAATAATATTATTAATGTTTGCACATTTTAATTGCATATTTGCAAAATATTAATTTTCTGAAGAAAATTAAAATGCTTAAAATTCGTAAAAGTAATAAAAAAAATTGCTGTTAAAAGAAGAAAAACCTTTAACGTCGTTAATTTCCTCAACACATTTTAAGAATATTCCCCGGGGAAGGGGGTCACGGTCTACCAAATCGGGAGAGTTCTACCCTCTCCTGCCCTCTAGCTGGCGCCCCACCTGTTACTGCGCTTCGAATATTTTCACTGTTTTTATTATGTTTTATACACAATACAATTAAGTTTTTGAGCTAGAATATTTTTTATCCCATATGCTTTCATTTTCAAACTTTTTGCGTTTTATTTGCGATTTGTATCATCCGCAGAATCCGTCCCACTCAATTACGGGGATAATCGGGGGTTTAGTGTATTAGGAAAACGGAAGAGAATTGTAGAAAATAGTGCTGGTTATTATTTAAAATAGAGCTCCAAAATTGGCAACTATGAGCAAAAAGTACTACATAGGGGAAAAAATAATGCGTTTTTTTGGACTTAAATGAAAGTATTTTTCTTTTACTTCAAAAAGGAAAATATCTGATAATTCAGAAAGAAATATGTTCACAGAGTGTGATTGAGTGTTAGATAAAATGTAAAATTGATGAATCTAAATTAATTTTAATTGTCACTAATTATTAAATATATTTCTCTCCTCGTCAATAGTGCTGCCATCTATTATGAAATGATTAAACAAATTGATATCTCGGTAGATGGCAGCACTAAAATATTTTAGCTGCATTATTCTGAGAGTAATTTGCAGAATCAGTATCACAAACTCAAATTGTGAAATTAATCAGTTATTTATCTTATACTATTAAGTGAGATATATACTATTTGTATATATGTATCTATATTTCACTGTTCTCGAAAACAGTAGTTCGGACAGTCACGAGATTTAACACAAAGGAAGGATCATTATGCACACCGAAGTCAGAATTTAGAATTTTTGTTTAGTTTTCTTTTAATTAATAAAAATATGAAAAGAATAAGCTAATAATAGCAGAAAATTAGACATTTAAATTTTATCCATAATTTAATTGTTGCCAAAAAAAAAAAAAAAAAAAGTACGATTTTTTTTTTTTTTTTTTTTTTTTTTTTAAACAGGAAAATACATTTATCTAAACGTGAACAATAAAAAATTAAAAAAAAAAAAAATTATGCATATCAGAAAAATTGACGTCATTTTTAATTTAAAATTTCTTTTACACTTTGATAAAGTGCTAATACGCAAGCAAAGTGATGACGTCACTGGCCGTTCGTGGATGCAAGAAAAATATTTCATATGCTAAACGTCCATTGGATTTTTTGTAAAAAATTATTAAAAATCGAGGAAAATTATTTCCGGATTATAATCCCCATATTTAGGTATAGGTATGTATTAGTTATCATGTCCATGCGTTAGATTAAGTTATTTTTGTTGTAAAATTGACAAATTTTGAATTTTGAATTTCAAAACTCTACAAAAAAAAAAAAAAAAAAAAAAGGCAAATTCAAAAGATGATATTTACACAATAAATATCCAACTAATATACTAATTAAAAGGAAAATGATAAATATTCTATCATAATTTGAAGTCAAATTTGTTTTCAAATGTCTAAATAAAGTATCTGATATAAGATACTAATATGTTGCAGCGGAATAGATTTAATATCGATCACCCTTGGCAGAAAAAAAAATATCGCCAAATTATTTGGCGAACATAATTTAATTCCTTTCAAAAATCATGGTTATTTTAGCAACTTATATTAAGAGAGTAATGAATAATATGAATCAATATTTTGTACAATGCATATTACGAAAATATGCATCTGGCATGTATATTTTCGTATTACGTTTTTGATCACCAAATACAATAAGTGCCAAGAACGACAGAGTTTTGAAATTTAAAATTAAAATTTTGTCAATTTGACAGCAAAATAACTAAATCTAACACATGCACATGATAACTAATCTATACTAATATTATAAATGCGAAAATTTGGATGGATGTTTGTTACTCAATCACGCCACAACGGCTATACGGATCTGAATGACATTTTGTACAGAGATAGATAATAGTGTGGAATAAGACATAGGCTACTATTTATACCGGAAAAATGCAAATTTTTAATTAATCTTCTATATAATATAGATATTTCTTCTATAATAAAACTTTAAAATAATTTATTTTAATTTTCAATTGTTGCCAAAGAAGTTAATTTATTTTTCGGCATCTAATAAAATATATTTTCACGCGAATTATAATAAAAAAATTATTAAAATTTTTAATTAATCTTCTATATAATATAGATATTTCTTCTATCCGCGATTGTAATGAAGTGCTCGCCCTCTGGTGGGCTAAGGTGAAATTATCTCACCACTGTATATCATCATATTATGCAATCGATTTTCCATGATGTAATGGCGGAGAAAGAACAATAATAAATACACGTGGCTATTATATTTACTAACAACTGCAGTTCAGAGAGCGCCATCTATCGATCATTACAAACGCGGATAATAAAACTTTAAAATAATTTATCTCAATTTTTAATTGTTGCCAAAGAATATTTCACGCGAATAATAATAAAAAAAATATTAAATATTAAATTTGCTTAGGCACATGACAATATGACGTCATTATCAAAATTAAATAATAAGAAAATGAAAGCTAATTTAGATCTGTATTAAATAGCTTTATTTGTTGATAATCCTGGGTATATTTTCAATTTTAATACTGAAGTAGATAGGACATTTTTCGCCAAGAACTCTATTTTTGTGACAGAAACTTTAAGACATAAAAAATATAAACAAATCTGCACATATAAAAGAGTAAACTCACTGATTCACTGACTCAACACTGCCATGACGATTCTGTGGGAAAGAGGGTCACAAATTTTAGTGACCAGGTTGGTTTTCGGAGCCTGACCCCCACTAAGACGGAATTTTTCAAAATACCCTCCTTGTCCTCCTTGCGGGGGCAGAAGGCATAACTCGGCTCCAAATTACTTAACGGTGAAGAAATTGCAGATGGAAAGATCAGACTTGAGTACAAAACAATTATTTTCTGCGATTTTGGAATTTTGAATTTTTAAGGGGGTGAGGGAAGGGAAAAGGTTTTCGAAGAATGGTACTCAACATACGAGGAAATCGAACTGAACACACACTACAAAGGGATTTTGTGAAATTCCAGCCTACCGCCCTTTGGAGAATGGGGGGGGGGGAAACATGTATTCATGCGTAACGCTGCACTAAATTGTCTTGGGTTGGAAATTTTTTATGTAAGGGACGATTATATGTATCTAACTCATAGTATGAAGAGATTTTGCGAAATTCCCTCCTCCTTCCCTCCTTTAAGAGCGGGGGGGAGAGATTAAAAAAAAAAAAAAAAGTTTTAAAGCATAGCTCAGCTTTAAATAATTTCAGGATTTCAATTTTTTGATGTGTTGGTTAGGTATGTGTATGCAACATGCAATATAAAGTAATTTTGGAAATTTACCCCCCCCCCTTCCACTTGGGACGAGCGGAGCAAAAACCACATTTTGAAGCTTAAATACGTCCAAATTACCTAAGAATGGCGAATTTTGGTGCGTGGGTGTTAATTAAGTGTGCGAAATATGCACTTTGATGAGATTTTGTAAAACCTTTAACTTTAACCGCGAGGGAGGGGGAGTAAAAAGCAGGTAAGGGACTGCCGAAGGCAATGGGGCTCCAGACTCGACTGTGACGAGCGGGAATACCGCTACAGAAAGTAGCAGGAACTTAAACTTAGATTTTGACAGATTTCAATGATTTTTTTTAAAGATATTTTATTATTATTAATGATATGCTGTTTTGGGGATTCATTTCAATATAATGACCAGCGAAGCGGGCAAAACCTGCTAGTATCCTTATTATTAGACGAACAGTCTTTTTCGAGATATCAATATCTTCACATAGATTCAATCGAATTTGTCATAGAAGTTCACTAGAAACAAAAAATAAGGAATATCTTTGTTTATACGCCAGGAAAAATGATTAAAATGAGTAATATAATAATTAAAAATTTAACATTACGTATAATTATTAGCATTAGAATTGTTAGAAATTTAATTTCAAGGCAATAAAAATGAAATGTTTACAGCTTTTTGTTTTATTTATTTTTTTGAAACACATTTATTTCACGTGAATTAATAAATAAATAAATAAATAAAGAGAAAAAGAAAAGAAATATGTATGTGGAATAATTTCTGATAAAACAGAAATTATTAGAAAACTAGTATGTTGTGGCCACCACATGACTTTCTTCTATCTTTTCCTATACAAATTCACTCAGTAACAATAATTAAAAAAAAAAGAAAAAAAAAAAAAAAAAAAAAAGTGGAACTTTGACAAAATTTTGGGTAAAATGTGAAAATTATTCTAAGTTTGTCAAAACACGGAAACCGTGGGACTTTGACAAAATTGGGGGAAAAATGCAAAAATTTGTTTAAGTTTGTCAGAAAACGGAAACCGTAGGACTTTGACAAAATTAGGGGACAAAAGCAAAAATTAGTTTAAGTTTGTCAGAACACGGAAACCGTGGGAGTTTGATAGAATTAAGGGGAGAGGGGAAAAAAAAGTGGGACTTCAACAAATTTTCACATTTTACCCAAAATTTTGTCAAAGTCCCACTTTTTTTTTTCCCTCTCCTCTTAATTCTATCAAACTCCCACGGTTTCCGTGTTCTGACAAACTTAAATAAATTTTTGCATTTTCCCCCCAATTTTGTCGAAGTCCCACGGTTTCCGTGTTTTGACAAACTTAGAATATTTTCACATTTTACCCAAAATTTTGTCAAAGTTTGTCAAAACACGGAAACCGTGGGACTTTGACAAAATTAGGGGAAAAATGCAAAAATATGTTAAAGTTTGTAAAGACACGGAAACCGTAGGACTTTGATAAAATTAGGGGGAAAAAGCAAAAACTAGTTTAAGTTTGTCAGAACACGGAAACCGTGGGAGTTTGATAAAATTAAGGAGAAAAAAAGAAAAAAAAAAAAAAAAAAAAAAAAAAAAAGATTTTTTTTTCTAAGTTTTTTTTCGTAAAAAGTAAAAAAAATCGATAACTTTGTTTTAAATTATCACAGATTTATAGTTCAACCATTCGTTTTAAAGGTATTCACGAGACCTTTTGAAAGATACCCATCTTGAAAATTTTTGCCCTATATCACCCTGTTAAAAAATTAGAAAAAGCGGGATGGCAACGCAACCTGTAAGACGATTTTTACCAAAAGTTGATAGGCACTAATTTATGTCAAGGTGCAACTACATACCAATTTGTATGAAATTCTGTGCAGTGGTTCCAGAGATACAGTTGCCACAAAATTTTGTCACACACACACACACAGACAGACAGACAGACACACAGACAGACAGACAGACAGACATTTTCTAAAAATAGTAAAATCGTGTTCTACATCTCTCAAAACGTGTAAATCCATCAAAAACCCGAAATCGAAAATTTTTACGAATCCAATACTTTCTTCTATTGAAGATAGAAGAAAGTAAAAATAATTTAATAGAAAATAATTGCAAATGAATCATTCAGTATACAAACTACAAACGAATAAACCCAGCCGAAAAATTTATTTTTCAATTTTTTGAGTATTTGAAGAATGGCAACAGGTTATGATAAAGAGCTTTACCGTTTGCATATTCATGCAGATCGTTGCCAAATGTTTTTTAAATTTAAAATCTTTCGAATTAAAATTAATTCGGTTTACAGGTAGAAATCCATTTTCTAATTTTTAAATGCTTTTCATGACCTTATTTAGAATAATTTTATAATTTTTACGTCCATTACCCGACTGTGCTCAAAGCTGGTAGATAGGAAGTGCCGGGTTCGATCCCAGGTAGCGATCATCGACCCAGCCGTTCGGAATTTTCCGTGGTTTTTTTCCGTAACTCGCGTAAGTATGGGCTAGGACCTCTTAGAAAGACCCCCCCTCCCCGATGGACGATATTCCCCTATAGACTTAGGACCCTTACGTAGTCAATAGATTTTAAATCCTAAAACAACCATCGAATAGCCGACTACCGAAGGAAATGGAAATATTGTATTCGATCCAAAAATTTAATATCGAGTTTTCACCTAATTTACATGTTTTAAGGTCTCCCGAGTCCAAAAAATAGTTTTGGCAGTTGGTCAGTTTATGTGTATGTGCGTATGTGTGTGTGACGAATATTTTGAATATCATATCTCCGAAACTAATAAAGATAGAACTACGAAACTTCAGAATCGAGATAGGTCTTGTGTACAGATAATTTTTTTTTCATCTTTTGGTGAAAATTGGAAAATTGGAAATAGGATATCTTGAATCGGAAGTGGAACCGTGAGTCTGTATTTCGAAAACAGCTCTAACGGTTTTCTTCAAAGTTGTTATATAAACACTCTATTAGATGTCCTTTTGAATGAATTAGTTGGTTAGTTCAGGAAAATGGATAGGCGTCCTGTATAAATAGCTCAGTTTCAGGCTTTGAAAGTGCGTTCCCTTAAAAACGGCTGTATGGTTTTTTTTTTCAAATTTGCCATATTAAACTACTTTTAAATATCCTTTTGTATGTAATTCTTGTTTTTCGAGCAACAAATGAGTATGCCAAGTTTTGGTAAAAGTCGGTATCTCGAAAACGGCTCTAACGATTTTCTTAAAAATTGTTACGTAAATCCATTTTAGATATCATTTCTTATGTATTACGTGTTTATTACAGGAAAATTAACAGCCCTCCTAGTTTTAGATCTAACAAACTGGTATTAAAAAAAAAGGCTCTTTTTTTTTTAACTCGCTATGTAAACACTGTTTTACATATCTTAACACGTGTATCAGCTTTCTCTTCTTGGAAAATATTTAGATATCTACAGTCGGTAACAAAAGTGTCCGAACACTAGCAAAAATTCCTATGTAAAAAAAGGACACTTCGTACGGTTTTGTTAAATAAATCCTTGTCGAATCCTGTTCTTAGTCAGTGTAAGGACATGATTCGACAAGGATTTATTTAACAAAACCGTATGAAGTGTACTTTTTTAACACGCTTTTATTAGCTTCACCTGTATGTATGTTTGTATGTTTGAAACCGCTCTGGGAGCAAACAAAGTATCTATATTGTAAAAAAAGACTTTCCCTACGTGAACGCTGTGGCTGTGAGGTAAAGCTCCGCGCTGCGAACTTAAAGGTCTAGCGTTCGAGCCCAGTCAGGGGAGGTTTTTTAAAAATGGTTTTTGTTTAATTCTAAATTATTTTAATTAAAGATTTAAATGTATGTAAGTATTATGGTGTGTCACTCACACGATTTTCTCTTACCCTGCATTTTAATACTAACATAGATATTTTGTGCTTTTTAGTTCACATTTCTATAAAAGCTTGTTCTTTAATTTTTTAAAACTATAATATTATTACATAGGAATTTTTGCTAGTGTTCAGACACTTTTGTTACCGACTATACTTTGTTAGGTAAGCAGTAGTAAAACCAAGAGAGCTAATTGGCGCAATCTCTCCTTACAGGGTAGGTCTGATTGCGCATATTGATAGGAGAGATTGCACTTAGTTATAACTGCAGTTAAATTCTTAACAATAACAATTACGCATATACTTAAGTTACTTTTATTTATTTATTTATTTATTTATTTATTTTTTGGTAAACAAATATTTTTCTATAAGGAGTGAATATTTCAATTGAATCTATAATAATTAATAAATCATAAAAAAAAAGACTTTTTTTTAGAACTAAATTATAAGGAAAAAATACCACCAGATAAGATTAGATGTTTAACTTAAAATTAGTACTTTCCTTTTCAGTTTGAATATTTTATTGTTTGCTGAACTAATCTGTCATTTTCCACAATCGTTGCACTTACTGTTGCAAATGGTGCAGCTTTTCTGCACCATTTCCTACCACAAGTTAACCTATTCGACATGGAAGTATGCATACTTGCCAACCACCTCATTATGAACCGTACATTTTTTAGTACCCTTTTTTTTTTTTTTTTTTCGCAGTCATTTTTTTAGAGTAATTTTATTCATATTTAATCGCAACAACATTTGGAGCGAATTACTCTAAAAATAAAACTGTGTGGAAAAAGGGGCGTTAACAATTGTACGGTTATTAATGATATGGTTGGCAAGTATGAGTATGCAATGCATTTCTGAGCCAAAAACTTGGGTAGCACAGTGATATTTCCTATACATAATAGATTATCAGTCTTCGAAGTGATTAGGCAAATGTTGCAATGAAACTTTAGTAGTGGGTTTTGAATAAGAAATCTGCCAGATCTGGCAACACTGGCAATAATATATGGCTAGTTACGCCCATTTTTAATACCAGAATCCGCCCACCATTTATTATTTATTAAACATAATTCTTACAGTCCTTGAATTTTCTTGATTTTCTGCACCACTAATATTTTACCTAATTTTTTGTATGAAAAAAACCCTTCAAACTTGAAAATACATTGTTTAAAAATACTGGTGGGAGAGCAGAGCTGCCAATATTTTAATTTATTCCGGAATATTTTTAGCCTCGCCTTTATCTCGCACCACTTTATTTATAGGAAGATTTTCTCCATTAAATAACTTCAATAATATAAGAAAAAATTACTCTTCCAAAACAAGGGGTATAAAATAGAGGCGGGGCTAAAAATTCTCCGGGATAAATTAAAATATTGGCAGCTGTGGGAGAGTCCTTGAAAAAAGGCATGGCCGTACGTACCATGTTAAAGTTATTTTCTTAAAATCTTCCGCACAAAAAATGTTCAAAACACAAAACCTAAATCTCACTTGGTTTGAAATCTTCTCTTTCATATTTCTTACGTTATTTTAATTTATTTTATTGAAGTTTACGCGATTAGACTCCTTAAAAAGAAATTTGAGAACGCTGATAATTTTTTGTTTACATTCAGTTTTACCACTTTTGTATAAGAAGCTGACAGCTGCATAAAACTTGAGCATCATAATTGAAAATATTGCAAAACTCAACAGATATACAAAAACATTAAATAATTTGCGATAAATTTCCAATAGGCTAAAATTGGCACTCAAGAGGTAAATATTAGCAGAGGGGAGGCGTTTGCCACTCCTGAATTATGTCAAATTTTGGATTCTGGGGAAGGTCTCCAAGAAAATGCATAGTCTCGAATGGGTTAAAGTAGTCGAGTCATCTGTTAAAATTGTCTCCTGGTACAATTCCGAACATTTAACAAACTTATCTTCATTGTCTTGTGATTACCAATAAACTGCGTAATGTCTCCTAGAATGTTTAATCGAATCCATGAGCAAACTCTCTTAAGTAACAAATGCGCAAACTTTCCCATTTCGGTGAGAGATTACGCAGCATTTTATTCGATATGTATCCACTTTTATAGAGTGCTGTTGGTGTTCGTACCGTTTGCAACGCTGCCAACATATTTAACTTTTAAATCAGAATTGACACCAGTATTTTAAAATGGAATATGTTATATATATTTTCGACGATTAATATTACTGAAAACAGGTATAAAAATTTTCCGGTATGAAGTCTCCCTTGAAAAACGGGAGATTTGGCACCTATGCGTTTGCCTATGTTAGTAGCTTATGAGAAATCTTTTAATTAAAAAATATTTTGTACTGCTACCATTCTAAAGAAATTCCTAATAAGTGATACAAAAATTTAAGCATTTATTTCTAAAAATAAGACAGAATAACCAGGTTTTATCGTAAACGATCAAAACAATGTACATGAACATTCAAGTCGGCACTCTACTATTGCTGTTGTACAACTATATGGAGTAGCAGCAGCGTTGCCAACATTTTAATTTATTCCAGAGTATTTTTAGTCCCGCCTTTATTCCATACCACTTTTACTTTAAGAGTAATTTTTTCCGATTTTATTGTAATTACATATGAGAAAAAAATATTCTATAAATAAAGTGGTGCAAAATAAAGGCGGGGCTAAAAATGCTCCGGAATAAATTAAAATGTTGGCAAATAAGTAGCAGCGCTCGCATTCAACTCTTTTCCTCCGATCCTCTATGTGCGCAATCTCTCCTTGCTACCATACCGCTTTATAAATAAAAACTTCAGAACCAAGGAACCTCGCTTTGTGTTTTCGTCAACGTCTTCTTCAACTGCAATATGTCGGATCCGTGTCCCAACTGCCTGTCGCTTTACCCGACAATTTTCACTCGGGTGCTTAACGGACGACAGGCAGATATTATTTAAGAACGACGATTTTTTAGAATTCTATATCTCAGTATCTGCTAAACGCTTTAATTTTGGCACCATTTTATAGCGACACTAAGTAATTCAGTTTTTTTACATTTCAGTCTCTTATAATAAAATTATAAATAAAATAAACTTATAATTATGCTACAAAAATTATGAGAGTTAGCAACGACTGAAAGGGAATATGAAATTTTATTTAATTAAAAAATATCTAACAGTCGTATCGCTTAGAAAAAGATTGGAAAAATACTTCTCGTTCGGAATGTACCTGTTATGAAAAGGGGAAAAAAAATGGAAGCAATGCTTCCATGTTAAAAAAACGATTATATACAAACTATATAAGCAACTGACAACTAAAGATTTAAATAAATAAAAAAGGAATTGCATAGTAAAAGTTACTGAGGAACGCAGACGACTGAAATTTAAAAAACACACAATTTGAATTAAATAAAAAAAAAAAAAAAAAAAAAATGGAAAAGCAATGGGAAAAACTGAAAATAAAATTAATTTAAAGTCGCAAATCTAAAAAAATCTCGATACAGCGTACCCCTGCATGGTCCAAGAATCCATCTACTAAATTTATTAGCTCTGCGATCAGTGTAAGGCTCCTATAATGCAAGCTGACTCACAGGCAACCATATTGTTGCCCAGCAGAAATATAGCTCGGCGACATTTGTTGCAGACGCATTACTCGGTTTCTTTGTCGCCTAAAATGGCGAGTATGTCTAAATAGTGGATCGAAGTACTGTTTACATTTGATAAATTTGTCGGTAATATATAACGAAATTTTCTCAGTAACCCTGGTAAAATGTAAACATTGCTACTACTGTTAAATTGACTAATTTTAAATATTTATGCACGCTAAAAAATAGTGTGTGTTGTAAAATATAACATTTAGATAATCAAACAGCACTAAAAACAAATAATTGATACAAAAAAAGGAAAGAAAACATATCGTATTTATGCTGTATATTTGCGAGTGAAATCTAGGCGTCTAATTTGCGACAATTAATAGCTTAATTATTTCGCATTTCTTCATCTAAAAATTCTAAAACCAGTTCTGAAATGATTTGAGTAATTTGCGGCTGCACAAACCCCCATTTTATGCAATTTGATGACACTTGAAATTCGGACAGCGTAGGCAACAATCGCTGAGTGGGAAACAAAATGCCAAATGAGCCAGCCTGTATTGATGGAGCTCTAGATTAATAGCTTGACCTATAGAGCAAACACGGGACACATACACGCGGTTATCTCTTTTTATGCATGTAGATTATAATTTTAAAAACTTTTATTGAGAGAAATATTTTTTTATCATGTAAACGTAATTCATCAATATTTAAATAATAAAATTACAAGAAATGTAAAATAAAATTCATTACAAGCCGATTTACATGTTTTTATCTGCATAATATCAAATTCTATAAAACCATCAATCTGTCATCAAGACTCTGATATTATTTAATAAATCTTTTTCTTTTAGTTTTCGTTCGTGATTATGTATTTTCTTTTAGTTTTCCTTGTTTTGATATAATTGGCCTAGATAAATTAACTTCAACAGTTTTAATCAGAAAGAATGATTTCTTCTTTTGATAACGGTTGAAGTTAATTGTTATTTTGATATTTGATACCCATAAACCATGAAAGTGTTCTTATTATGAAAAATAATTAATCAGAACTTTCACCTGAAACATTTGTTTATTTAAATGTGCATTTCTCATATACGTAATTATTCCAGTATGTATAATTAACTTACTTAACTTACAACTTCCTATATCTAAAATTAACTTTTGTTTGTTGAAAAACAAAACGGAAGTTTTAACAATCTGAAGAAAAAAAATTCCTGGAACATAATAAACAGATTATGGATTAAAAATTCATCGTTGCCATCATTCTATTCTTATACACGCAGACGATCAAAAACAATGCTGTCTGGAGATTTTAAGAAGATAAAGAATTGTTTTTAAGTTGCCGATAAGAAAAAAAATTATCGTTTTTTTCTTGATGAAATATGTAAAACACTTGATAAGAATTTACGAAAAAAGGATTCTGAAATCCATTGTTTTATAGTTTGCAACTTGCATTCATTTTTTAAAAATTTTACACGAAAGAAGTTTAGAATTTTAATGATAATATTTGTAAAACAATACCTGAATTAGATTTATCTTCAGATTTTAGATGCAAAATTTAATTCCTAAGGAAGCAAGTTGTTTCAACAACATTAACTGACAAAAATAGATAGACCCTGATTTCTGTAAATTACTTATCATGTGAGATCTATTAAGAGATTAAAAAAAAAAAAAAAAAAGTATGCAAATAACTAAAGAGGACAAAGCATATTTAATGTTAATTAGGTAATAAAATTATAGCACTTTTATTGGATTCAACTGCGAACTAAAATTGATTTTATGTTTTAAAAATAGAAGGAAAAGGCTATTGCAAGATTTTAGTAAATTGCACAAATTTCAGTTACCTAATATTCTTGACGAGTATAGACCTGCTAATTATGCTAATTTATCCTTAATAGCATACTTGCCAACCATCTCATTTTTAACCGTACAATTGTTAACGTCCCTTGAAAAAAATGCCCCTTTTTTCACACCGTTTTGTTTTTAGAGTAATTCTCTTCAAATATTGTTGAGATTAAATAAGAATAAAATTACTCTAAAAAAGTACTGATGTAAGAAAAAAGGCGGGTACCAAAAATTGTACGGTTCATAATGAGATGGTTGGCAAGTATATGGTAATAGTGCTAGGCCCCGTCTTTTTTTCACACCAGTAAATTTGAAGAGTAATATTCAGTAATATGTATCTACGATTAAATAGGAAGACTATTACTCTACAAATATAGTAGTGTGAATAAAAGGCGGGGTCTAACACTACAACGGATAAATTAGCGTAATTGGCATGTCTACGAGTATAAAGTTTATTTAGAAATTTAATAATTATTTAAAGTATAAAGTTCTTTTAGAAATTTTAAGATTTTCGAGAAGAAAATTAATTTATATTTTAACGGTGTTTTTAACGTTGAATAAAATTCATTTTAAGAGTATGAATTGCCGAAAAACATTACAGAAACAGGGTTGGAACACGGGCGCAGAATTCATACCACTATCAATGTAAGAAAATTTTCTACTTCTTAAATCAACGATATTATAGGTAGAGAAATTTCTTAAACGGATTCCGGTGTGAATTCTGCGCCCGTGTTCCATCCCTGCAGAAAAATTGCAAAAAAGTGCAGATATTTCAAAACTTAGGACTTAAGCATAGGCTGAAGGTTTCTTTCTGAAACTATATATAGTGGATTGCTATCTATAAATTTTTAGTTGTATGCTTCCAGTTAGAAAAAAAATCACATTTTTTTGGCTTACAGTATTGAATCAATGCCCCTGATGAAGTGTTGAGTATGGTTTGCTTTCATTATTTGGGTTTTTATATTCTTATTTAATTAAATTCCCATTTCTTCACATATTTTTAGTTTCATTCTGTGGAATGTTTGAAAAGATTTTCCTATATATATCATCATCATCATCATCAATTTCAGCCTTTATCAATCCACTGTAGGATGAAGGCCTCTCCTAGGTGATTCCAATCTGCCCTGTTTTCTGCATCCCTTCTCCAATCTGCTCTTCAAAACTTCTTAATTTAATCTTTCCAGCGACATAGTAATCTCTTCCTCGGTTTTTTCCTTACCTCTCATTATCCGTAATAGAACTTTGGTGGTCAATCTATTATTATTTCTTCTCGCAAGGTGCCCAGTCCAGTTCTATTTTAACTTCTCAACTCTGTAAATCACATCGGTAACTTTGGTTTGCTCCCTAATCCAAGTGCTTCGTTTTCTGTCCCTTTTGAATCCTAACAGGCATCTCTCCGTGCTCCTCTGGGTTGGTTGTATTTGTATAATTTTACAAGTTTCTGAAGCATAAATCAAAACAGGCAAAATGCACTTATCAAAAATTTTTCTTTGCATGCAAGCAAGCTTAATTCGGTAGTTAATTTCTTCCACGATGTTTTTATTCACCGTAAGGACTTGTTCCAGATATGTATAACTGCATACCATTTCTAATTCATCTATATTTACATTGATCTTCAATAGAGAAACAAAGGAATTTTACATAATTTTTGTCTTATTCAGGTTCATTTTCAATCCAACGAGACTGATTTCTTTGTTTAATTCCTGAAGTATTTTTTGCAAATCCTCAAATGAGGAGGTAAACAGTACAATACCATCCGAAAATCTCAAATGATTTATAAACGCTCCATGAACTTTTATGCCTTTCTCTTCCTAATTTAAGTTTTTAAACAACTTCTTGAATATAAACAAAGTCTATAAATATAAACAAATACTATAGATGTAAACAAAGACCCTAAATATAAACAAAGTCTCTAAATATAAACAAATACTATAAATGTAAACAAAGACCCTAAATGTAAAAAAAAAACAAAAAACTATAAATTAAAAAAAGACACTAAATGTAAACAAAGACTACAAATATAAGAAAGAGCTAAATGTAAACAAAGACCCTAAATTTAAACAGACTTTCAATGTAAACAAAGAACTAAATGTAAACAAAGACCCTAAATGTGAACATTGAAGAGTTTAGGCGAAATTGTGTTCCCTTGTCTTACCCTTTCTGATTTTGAATGCATTACTCGTTTTGCAGAAATTTAATTTGGTTGTTGATTCTTTATAAATGTTTCGAAAATATTAGTATTCCTTAATGCATCCATAATGCACAAAAGACACAGAGAGAGAGTTCGTATTCATTACTTCTTTCAACAATTTCTCTAATTGTATGACTATGGTCGAGGGTCCAAAACCACTTCGAAATCTTGCTTGTTTTTTATCTTGCGCTGCATCTAAGTGTTTCTGTAAGCGGTTTGTCAGAACTTTCATCAGAATTTTATGGAAAATTGGGAGTAGGCTAGGCTGACCAGATCAAAGTACCTTTATAATAGGGAAGCGTTAAAAATTACTACAATTATCCAATTATGGATGTATTTTTTCATTCCCATGAAATAAGGACTAAAAATAAATTATTATTGATTAATTATTTACTTTGTACAATTTTTTAAAGCTTAGAGAATGCCTTAAAAAAAAAAAAAAAAAAAAAAAAAAAACAGTCCCCATTTGTCTTCATTTGTCCCCAGAAAATGGGGATGTTTGGCCAGTATAGAGTAGGCTGATTGAGTGGTAGTTTCTAATATCTTTTTTTTCTCCTTTCTTAAGGTGCTATCAGACGAAAGACGATATATTCTAAAATATAAGCTACTGACGCCGCTCAAAACCGTCCAAACGACTTCAGTATGGTTGTTTTTATGCATAAACGGAAGAACGAAATCCAGAAATGTAAACAACTGACCCAACATTTGGCTATTATTGTCTCCCCAAGGATGTTTAAAAGGGAAAAGAATAGAGGGTGTTCTGTAATCGCGATTCTCTGATTGGAGGTTTTCGTTCTAAAGACTACCGTATGTGCTTTAAACAGTCGAAAATGCGTGATTGACGAACATACGTTCGGCAATGTGTATCAAACGGCCTATTTGGATCGTTTCCCGCATGAGAAACCTGTTTATGAGGTATTTTATGCTAAAGACTTTATGGTATTTTATGCTGAGGTATTTTATGCTATCGTATGGTTCTTCGTTTGATAGCGGCTTTTAAGAGTGGGATTGTGATGGCGATTTTCCAGTCTTTTGGAACATCAAATAATGTTTTACATTTTTTGAATAGCTGTGTAAGAACGCCAGTGGCTTCATTCCCGGTTTGTTTCAAAATAGCCACAGTCATTTTGTCTTCTCCTGAAGCTTTTCCCTTACTTTTATTGCTATAGCTATTTCTTCCTTCAATATTGCTAGCGTCGTTTTATTTGATGAAGTAACGGAATAAAAAATTGCTGCTTCTTTTAGAATTTGCTCTGGATTCCGAGTGATCATTCTACTTCTTGTCTTCAAAGCTGGAATTATTTTCTTACCAAGCATCAGATTTATCTTTCCAGTTTTCAGACCTTTACTTTTTACAATGGTTTGCTGAATTATATTACAATTAAATTTATATATATATATTGCAAAAATGCTCATAGGGTCAAGCCACAGATATTAATTAATACTCGCTTTCGGTTAGATAAGTTTAATGTTTTTTGACTCAACCTACTGTAATACGTACATTTCTATTTTAATTAGACATGAGAAACGTAATAATTTAATTGAGAACTGTATAAATAAATCTTAATTAAAAAATTCATGCAATTTGAAACAATTCGTGTAAAAAAAAAAAAAAAAAAAAAAAAAAAACTATACAAATAACAGGATAATAATAACTTTTACAAAAGTTTATAAAAGTTTTCTATAAAAATATACTAGTATAGAAAAATCGTACTACTTGGCAATTCTGATCACAGGATGAAAATATCTGAATCTGATATATATATTTTTTTTTGTGGCTAATAATTAAAGGTCCACACGAAAGGATTTTAAATAAATTCTAAATTATTAGATAACGGAACTCTTCCTAGATATTTAAAATTTTAAAATTTTATGCGTTAATCCTAGGTAAATAAACGTTCGTCTACTATACTACCCGTTCCTGCTACTTTTGGGAATTTCAGATGTTTTCGTAACTGTCACCTGCGCTCCAAGCTGGTATTCTGGAATCTCCAAAATTCGCGTAAATGCAGAATAAGACACTTTAGAAAGATACCCACGGTGAACATCTGCCCTTAGATCTAGGTCTCTAGTGTAACTAATTGATCTTAATCCGAACACCAACACCCGAAACTCTCACTTCATTTGTGAAGATTGCAAACGCTTATTTTTGCCACATTATTTATTTATTTATTTATTTGCTTTAAACTGAAATACTTATGTAATTTATGTTTATAATACAATACTTTGTGTTTTCAGTTCGTAGTCTATGAGTCGAAAAGCTAGTGTAACAGTAACAGCTATTTAAGTCAGTTATATAAGGTTAAAGAGATAAAAAAAAAAATCTGAAGCATTGTAAATCATAATTGATTAGACTATACAATTATTTAATCTATATTATCGTGAAGTGGTTTTTCGAAATAAAACAACTTTAAGAAATTCGTAATATCTAGTACATTTTACGTTACAGCTTTAGTATATGACCGTTTTTATTTCTTTTTTACAGCCATGGATCCGGGGCACAGTACCTCAGTCGGTAAAGCGCCGAGCTCGTAACTGGAAGATTGCGGGTTCGATACTTGAGCCGGCCAAAGCCGTCGTGTACACTAATGGTGGCTGATGCCCATAAAATCCGTCGTGGCCGCAAAGTCCTCCATGTTCCCATCAAAATTATACCTCTGGGGATCGCCGAAGCGGGGATAACATCCCATCCGTGGAGGATCAAAATTGTGATGGCATGTCTCCTGAACATCCCTAGGGGTGTGTTCCAGACCACCGCCAATTACCCATAACGTAGTACAAGACGTTAAACCCAAACTACCTACCTACCTACCTGCAACCATGGATCATAGTTTAATTTACCCGTGTAAAATGACTTCATGACAGAAGAACAACGTCATAAGATAAACTTTTTTCAAGGTGGCAAATAGAGTACCTTCATAAACCCGTCGTTTTTAGTTAATAACTTCTTTAATTAAAATGATAGAAATTTCTAAGCAGCTGAAATGTCCTCCTTGGAGTATTCGGAACACATTGATATCTCTCATTACGCGAAGGACCCTGCCCTCCACGAGAAGATGCTACCGCAGACAAAAAAAAAAAAAAAAAAAAAAAAAAAATGACGCCAGCGACAGTAACATTTATTTAATATATAGAGACAATCTAATCTAGTTTTGTAGTGCCATTTATTACATAATTTCAGATTTTTAAGCTTTTTGGCTACCGGAAAATTTTAATAGAAATTTTCACATATATTTAGTATCCAAAAAGCGTTAAAAGTTGGCATTCATTATTTTGGTGCCTGTTTAAGCGTATCGTTCACTTTTTTAGAAATTTATAATAAAAGTCTCAATCTAATCAAAACCTAGTTTAATTATTAATATTCTTTTATAAATGTACATCTATTAATTATTTGACTTTATTCCGTAATGGTGTGGGTAACCGTCTTTATTTCACACCATTTTTCTTGAAAAGAATTGTTTTCTTATTTAATCGTAAGTACAGGATGATTATAATGAAAGTTACGATTTTAAAACGCTATAATTTTAAAACTACCGGTCAGAGCTATTTGTTATTTTAACAGAGCAATCGTGAGGCAATTAAATTTTTATTTGAGGGAGGAAAAAGTAGTTCCAACATGTTCGTATAGATGGCGCTGTCAGGGTAATGTCAGGGGAAACGCCTAAATTCTAAATGGACCCAGGAATGTTGTTAGCAACACAATGGAATAGCAAGAAACAACAGACTTCAAGGGTTTACTACAATTTTTTTAGCAAAAAGACAAGAATACGTGTTTACAGTCATAGTGAAAAGAAGAGCTCCATGAAACAAATGCTTTACGGATAATTAACGGCACATTTTCAAAGTATTTTTTTTTTTTCTTTTGTCAAACAAAATTTCATTGCCTCACGATTGCTCTGGTAAAATATCAAATCTCTCTGATGGGTAGTTTTAAAATTATAGCGTTTTGAAATTGTAACTTTAATTATAATCACCCTGTATATAATGGAGAAAATTACTCTGCAAAAAAAAAAGGTGCGACTAAAAGACTAATCGTATTACAAAATAAATTAGAATAATTAGTAGACCAATCAATGCTCCCAATAGGGTGCATATGTAATGCTTAGGTTAAGGGGGATCTTAGGCCGTATACCTGCGAGTTTTTCCTTGCAATAAAATTAAAATAAGTAAGTATAACAATTTTCTAGATCATCGAATGAATGAAGTTCCCCTTGGATTTTTCCAGCGATTAAGATTTAAGCCCTTGCAAATAATAATAATAATAATAATAAAAAAGAAAAAGAAATTAAAACAATATAATAATTTTTAAAAATGCTTTTTTTTTTTTTTTTTTTTTTTTAAATTTTAAATTATGTTCTTGCTTATAACAGAATAAAAATACCATTTAAATTATTTTTTGTATGGTTTAATTAAAATCTTTAGTTTATACCACATCATAGTTGCCAAACGTTCCAATTTTTCGATACTGGTATTTTTTATAGAAATTTTGTATAAGCTTTTGCAGCATTTTTCTTTGCTTAATAAGGTTAAAAATTCTATTCAAAAATACCAGTGTAAAAAAACCCAGAACATTTAGTGGCTATGCAATACCAAAAAATCTGGTGTGTAACAGCCACACGACTTCCATTACCCAGTACTACACACATTATAAACATTTTATATACATTTTTGATTTAAATAAGTAACAAAATTGCTCTATCCGTCAAATAAGTTATTAAAAATAATAATTAGAAAAATAATAATGGGCGGACCTGAAATTGAGCTATTTATACAGGACGCCTATCAATTTCCCTGAACTAACCAACTTATATCATTCGAAAGGACATCTAGTAGAGTGTTTATATAGCAAATTTGAAGAAAATCGTTAGAGCCGTTTTTGAGATACGGACTTACGGTCCCACTTCCGGTTTCCGATGTCCCACTTCCGGTTAAACTCAATTATTGACAGGGAAACAATAATTACATACAAAAGCATATTTAAAAGTGAGTTAAAATGGCGAGTTTGAAAAAAATCCGTACAACCGTTTTTAAAGGAACGCCTTTGCGAGGCCTGAAATTAAGTTATTTATACAGAACGCCTATCAATTTTCCTGAACTAACCAACTATATCGTTCGAAAGGACATCTAATAGAGTGTTTATATAGCAAGCTTGAAGAAAATCCTTAGAACCGTTTTTGAGATACGGACTTACGGTCCCACTTCCGGTTTCCGATGTCCCACTTCCGGTTTTTCAATTTTCACCTAAATTTGGAAATTTCATCTGTACACCAGACGTATTTCAATTCTAAAGTTTCGTAGCTTTATCTTTATTAGTTTCTGAGCTATAATAACCAGAAGATTCTCCACATACATACATACACACACACACACATACACACACACTGACCAATTGCCAAAAACCACTTTTTTGGACTCAGGGGACCTTAAAACGTGTAAATCAGGCGAAAACCCGATATCGAATTTTCAGACCGAATACAATACTTCCATTACCTACGGTAGTAGGGTAATGGAAGTAAAAACGCTGAAACAGAGGGATACCTTCAGTTTGTCATTATAGATGGTGTAATATTTGAATCCGGTTTCTGACGCATTTACGATAAGATCAGTGGATTTTCCTGCATACGTTTAGTAAAGTAAGCCGCTAAGAAAAATGATGTAGTGTTATGAAAAATGATTGATTTTGATTGATTTTATGTGCCATATTTAGAGACTATCTAGTTATAAAAAAAAGTGATAAATCATTTATAAATTGTCATACTCATTAAATATTCCTTAATTGGTTAAAACTTTTTATTTTTATTGTTATACATTGTTATGGTTTATTAATTTCATTATAAACTGCCAGTTCCTTTAGCTATGATTTTTGATTACTTAAACTTCCCATTTTTTCTTTAATGTTTCCTTTTTTTCTTTTCTTCTCTTTTTGTAATAATAATACAGCCCGGAAATTTTGGAGGGATGGGAGGGGGGGGGGGATCCGGCACTGTCTCCCCTCTCCATCTTTTATTTTCTCTTATTCATGTATGGATTATGTTTTGGAGTAACTTTTCGAAATTTAGTTTTTTCTATATTTACACGATTTATTATGTCCTGAATCCGAAAATCAGATTTCTAGTCTGTGTGCGTACCTGTAAGTGTTTGTTGTGAGCATAATCTAAAGAAAAGGTTTGTCTGTCTGTTCTTTTATACGTTCAGCCCCTACTGAACGCAGAAGTACAAAAATTGACATACGGATGCTCAGGAGAATTCCCGAGGGGCTCCTGAAAACAGAATTTAAAAATTTTAATTAGTCGTGGAGATATTAATTAAAATGTCCACTCATGTCTAATCTAAAAGCGATCTCAATGACTGAGAATTCACCGCCATTGCATAAAAAAAGATATTTTAACGGAGTTAAAAGCAGAAAAAGTGGAAAATAAATTAGAAATATTTGTCCGATCGTTACGATTTCGATACCAAATGAAAGGGACATTTTTTCTGAATCTAAGTGTGCAAGTGGCTTATCGGTACAACAATTAGATTTTTTAAAATTAATTAAAGTATGAATTTTTTGTGGCAACATCATTTCAAATGCCAGACTATCGTCTGCCATGAGAAAGGAAATCATTGTAACCGATCAAGATGCCACGTGTTTTACAGTGGGGAGAAAAATTTCAAATTTCAAATTTTTTCAAATTTTAATTCACGTAACATTTGAATTAATATTCGGCCTAGACAGCATATTATAAAGCTACTGTTCAATTTTCAGGAAAATATGTGGATAAACAAAAAAATCTGGAGTGACTCCACTCGACTTTCCGAACATTGAGTGACTAACAGTTTTGTAGATAAAATAAAGAAAGAGGAATTGCTAAACAAACAAAAGAGAGAAAACCATAATAGAGTGTTTTTTTCTCCATATATCACACGAGGTTTTATTTAACGCTACTGAACTTTGAGCCCTTAGATCATAATGATAAAGAATTTTTCATTGTGTCCCTGTAAAAATCTATAAATGCTAGATTCACCAAAATGCTTATAGTTAGTGCAACAGTGATTTATAATATTCATACAAATTTTCAGCTCAATTGAATAAGGCGTTTAGATGCTATCGCACTTTTAAAAATTTGGTCTCATAGGCCATAATGATAAAAAAATTTTCTTTGTGCCCCTGTAAAAAAACTGTAAGTGCTAGATTCACCAAAATCTATACAGTTGGTGCAAATGCGACCTATAACATGTGTATAATTTTTTTGCTCAGATTAAAAAGGCGTTTAGACGCTATCACACTTTTAAAAATTTGGCCCCATAGGCCTTAATGATAAAGAATTTTTCTTTGTGTCCCTGTAAAAAAACTATAAGTGCTAGATTCTCCAAAATCTATACAGATTGAGTATCTGTGACCTATAATATGGGTATAAAATTTTTGCTCAATTGAATAAGGCGTTTAAATGCTATCGCACTTTTAAGATTTTGGTCCCATAGGCCATAATGATAAAGAATTTTTCTTTGTGTCCCTGTAAAAAAACTATAAGTGCTAGATTCACCAAAATCTATAGGGTTCGTACTATGGTGACTTACAATATACGTACCGACTTTCAGCTTATTTGAACAAAGCGTTTAGACGCTAGCGTGTTCACTCACAGACATACACACATACATACACACATACACACATACACACACACATACATACATCATCTCAAAAATAGTGGAAACGGACTCAGGGGACCTCGAAACGTATAGAAACATCAAAATCTGATATTCGGATTTTTGACATGATTACAATACTTTCCTCACTATAGTGTTCGGAAAGTAAAAATTAGATTAAATTTTGTATTATATTTTGCACTATTATTTTTTATTCGTCTAGAATAACACTTTGAAAAATCTTAGCCCCCCCCCCCCCCCCCCAAAAAAAAAGTCAAGATCTGGATCCGCCACTGGAAAGTGTAGAATTATTAGGAAGGGCTTGAGGGGGAGGGGGGGACGGAGGGATAAAAAGAAAAAGAAAAAAAAATTACAGCGTTTGAAATTGTTATTATTAGGTTTTAAGGAAAGATAAATCGATTGCGGATGTTTTCAAATGTAAAATAATTAGAAGGGACGGAAAGGGGGGGGGGAGGGGCAAAAACGTAGAAAAGGAACGGTTGTCTCGGAGAAAACAACGGAAAACCCAGAACGCCTTTATTCTTTTATATTTTGCAGAGTTTCGAATTCTGATACACCTTTCACATTTCATACTATGGATTTTTGAAAGTATTTAGCCCGGAGTTACGCAAGTTTCAGAGAGAACCACGAAAAAGTCAGACATAAATCGTTTTATAATATTGTTTATATCATTTTTGTATCTCAGCTTCTAATTAGCATAATTTCAAAAGTAATATGTCATTTTTAAACTTATTTGAATTGAATTTCAAGAGTAGACAACACAAATTTCTATCTCCTTCCATTAACCGACTACCGTAAGTAATGGAATTCGAGATTTCACGTGATTTACACGTTTTAAGGTCTCCTGATTAAGTTTTCTTTTGTATCTCAGCTACTAATTAAAATAATTTCATAAGTAATACATCATTAGAAAGCCTTTTTGATTTGGAATCGAACAGTGGAATACAGAAATTTGTACCGCCAGATGGCGCTGTAATATTTTAAAATTTCAATATTTCAATTTCTAATTATGATTAAATTATTTTTAATAAATCATTCGAAAGATATTTTAAAGTTCTTTTAAATTATCGAACGTTTTCACCAGATTTACACGTTTTGAGGTCTCCTGAATCAGTTTTCTTTTGTATCTCAGTTATTAATTAAATAAATTTCATAAGTAATACATCATTTGAAAGCTTTGCTGAGTTCATACACATTTTAAAGTACTTTTACATTATCGAAAATAGAATTCGAGATTTCACCCGATTTACACGTTTTGAGGTGTCCTGAATTAGTTTTCTTTTGTATCTCAGCTACTAATTAAAATAATTTCATAAGTAATACATCATTAGAAAGCTTTTTTGATTTGGAATCGAACAGTGGATTACAGAAATTTCTACCGCCAGATGGCGATGTAATATTTTAAAATTTGAATTTCTAATTATGATTAAATTATTTTTAATACATCATTCGAAAGATATTTTAAAGTTCTTTTATATTATCGAAAGTTTTCACCAGATTTACACGTTTTGTGGTCTCCTGAATCAGTTTTCTTTTGTACTCAGCTATTAATTAAAATAATTTCATAAGTAATACATCATTAGAAAGCTTTTTTGATTTGGAATAGAACAGTGGAATACAGAAATTTGTACCGCCAGATGGCACTGTAATATTTTAAAATTTCAATATTTCAATTTCTAATTATGATTAAATTATTTTTAATACATCATTCGAAAGATATTTTAAAGTTCTTTTATATTATCGAAAGTTTTCACCAGATTTAAACGTTTTGTGGTCTCCTGAATCAGTTTTCTGTTGTATCTCAGCTACTAATTAAAATAATTTCATGAGTAATACATCATTTGAAAGCTGTGTTGATTTGGAAAGGAACAATAGATTACAGAAATTTCTACCGCCAGATGGCGCTGTAATATTTTTAAATTTCAATATTTCAAATTCTAATTATGATTAAATTATTTCTAATACATCATTCGAAAGATATTTTAAAGTTCTTTTATATTATCGAATGTGGAATTCGAGATTTCACATGATTTACAATTTTAAGGTGTCCTGATCAGGTTTTCTTTTGCATCTCAGCTAATTGAGTAAGGCCGTTCAAAATTGGTATATGTAAGTTAATTAGGAGGGGCTGGAAGGGTGGGGAAGGAATAGGCGTGCAGCGGGCACTACGCTGCCGAAGGAAGTGGGGACCCGGTCCGACAATTTACCTGATGAGAGATGATTTTTTTTCTTTTCTTTTCTTTAGAATAAGAGTTTGATTTCAGAAGGAATATGTGCGCTCACCGCACGTATATCTTAACATGTGCGCGCGAACGGGTCTGCGCGGCCGAAGGCAGTGGGGTCCCGGTGTGAGTTTTTACCCGATGCTAAATGATATATTTTTTAATTCCTTTTCTTAAGAATGAAAGTTTATGAGTAATAACATGGAATTTTGAGAAGTCATAAGGATGGTGAAGGAATAAGTGCGCGCAGCGCACGGGTCTACGCTGCCGAGGGCAGTGGGGACCCGGTGCGACATTTTTCTCGATCAGAAATTTTTTTTCTCTTTTTTTATCACATGATAAAAATTAATGCAATTTTGAGAATTCATTAATTATTGTGATTCATTTTAAAATAGTGACCAGCGAAGCGGGCGTAGCCTGCTAGTATAAAAATAAATATTCGCGGGAGATGAAACTTTGTATTCTAAATCTGTATCATATGGAAAAGATGCGTGAAACATTTTATTGAGATCAGGAAATGGCTCGTATACATACAAAATATTCAATTATTTTATGCACAGCTTCCTACTTAGGCAGTTTTTCAACCTCTCTTTTCTCGAGTGAAGAATTCCACCAATTTAAACATAGAAAACTTAAAATTTTTTGAAAAACTTTCATAAAAAATTACTGGTAGCACAAAACAGTATAAGTTGGTAATTATACTTTATGCCTGCGGGCGAAAATTCTCGACGGTACAGTTTAATATCTTTAAACAGCTGTTTAGAAAACTAAATTGGAATATATATTTATATGCACAAAAGCACGTCTCACATACAATACGATATGAAAAATAATTTTCCTTCGTTTACAGGGCTACATAAAAATTTCTAGTATATTAATAGTATGGTTGGAAGGGTCATAGCCTCCTATGCTAGATGCCTTCCGCGTGGCTCAGAAAGTTGATGGAAGACAGCGCCACCTGACACATATTGCGCATCTTCTTCATTCAACAGCCACCAAAAAATGTTAATAGGGGAATTCGATATACATAAAAGGCGAATAGAACCGGAGAAACGTCGATTATATATATCATATATCACTTCTGAAAATTATTGGTGACAGTTGAATAAAAAGTCGCGCAATCTGTACCAAGTGGCGCTGTCTACCGCTTGAACTGTTTCCAAGTTTTGGAGTCACGCGGAAGGCATCTAGTTTAGGAGGCTATTGGAAGGGGTTAGCATACCTGCCAATAATTTAACTTATTCCGGAGTATTTTTAGCTTCGTCTTTATTTCGTACCATTTATTTTTTCAGAGTAATTTTTTCTTTTTATCGATGTTATGTATTGGAGAAAATATTTTTACAAATAAAGTGGAGCGAAATAGAGGCGGAGCTAAAAATACTCCGGAATAAATTAAAATATTGGCAGCTATGGATTAGAAATGCATTTCAAAATCAAATTGTACAATGCATTTTTCTTCTTTTTTTAATAATGAGTTAAATTTAAGTATACTCTGTGTAGCATTATGATTTATAAAAAATATACAGGGCAATTAAAAATTTTTCAAATGCATTTCCACGTATGTTGTAAGATCTCATTCTCTAAATAACTTGAAAAAAATTTAAAATCCAAGAAGTCCATTTACATTTACTAATGCATGGAAATTAGATCACAGACAAACAGATAAACCGAAGTTATAAACGCTTTTCAGTTTCATGAGAAACTGTTAAAAATATTAGAAACTCGCCAACAGATTTCAAATACCGACACACTTTGAACATATTTGCAATAAAATTTTACTGAATATGTTTATAATAATACCTGCCAACTTATTAATTAATATTCGAGAAGATTTTTAGAACCCGCCCCTTTTTCTACACCACTTTATTTTTAGCGAAATTTTTTTCCAATGTAATTACGATTAAATAAGAAGAAAAATACCCTTAAAAAAGACTGGTGTAAAAAAAAAAAAAAAAAAAAAAAAAAAAAAGATAAAAGGACGAATACTTACAGTCTTCCGGATATTAATTAGTAAGTTGGCAGGTATGTTATATTGCAAATGTCTGTTACATTTAATAACACATATCTTTATTTATATCTAACGCCAAGTGCGAGTATTTGAAAATGAAACGTCCGCAATTTGTTTGAAAAGACTCCACCCATACGAAAACTTTAAAGTATATGAGCAATAAAAAACTTCTGACGCATCATTTTTCCATCTAACTGAAAATAATAAATAAAGTAAACGTACATTATCTAAACGCAATTGAGAGAGGTGTGGCAACAGTTATTGTAAATTGCATTTTTGCAATCGTGGAGATTGCAGAGTATTAACACAGTTATAATAATGCAAAAGAGATTATTATAGAAGGAAAAAAGGCAGTATGTTTTCTAAATTTGACTGAAGCGTTATGAATATGACTTGATCTGCAATTTTAAAATTAAAGTTAAAGACCAGTATTACCAGAACAAAATTTATTAAGCTAAGGATATTAATTTATCAAGAATATAGTACAGCATAAATGCAATTATTTTGTGAAATAAAATATTATTAATGAAATTGCAATCTTAATTCAAAAACTATCAGTATTCATATTTTTTGTTTCATAATTTTTTTAAAGTGGCAGACGATAGCATCTTAATAAAAAAAAAAAAAAGCTTCTCAAACCGATGTACATAAGTATATGAAATATATAATATAACACAATATTAGTTATAACAAGCATGCTGTAATAAAATAATGTTTCTGAAATAAGCATCAAAAGTTCATTTGCAGTAAAAATAAACTTATGTTATCAGCGCAAAAGAGAAAATGCAAATTTTCTTAAATATATAACATACCGACTTTAGAACCATGGTTACAGTTGCCGTAATTTTCTCCATAGTTGCATTTAAATAGTAATCCTTTCTACAATTTTTATGCGATTGAATAAGGTGAAAATTATTATATAAAAATAGTGATGTTGAAAATAACGTGGCAATTTTCAGAAACCTTAAAAGGAAGGTCAAATTAAAGTGTACTCTGAATATTTCTGAAAACAATAATTAATTAATTAATTAAATAAATAAATAAAAAATTTTTCTGACACTAATTACGTAGACAATTTAAGATGAGTCAAATTTATAAGCTGAATCCCGTTAGAAATCTGCTAAAAATAAAATAAAGTAAAACATCAATTTACTAAAAGTTACCACTTCTTTAAATTAAAATATGTGACACCAGAAATTTTTGTTTGTTTAAAAACATTTAATTAGAATTTTTTTTTTTTTTTTTTTTTTTTTTTTTTAAATATTTTCAAACAAATATTTCTGATGTCAGTCTTTTAATTAAAAGGAGAAAATGTTCTTATTTTGTTTTTACAGAGACCTAATATTAGAGTATTTAGCGCAAACAGACAATGATAGCATGCAATTTAGCAAACAGCATTCTTTCTAGCCAAATGAAAGAAATTTTAAAGCATTTGAAAGTTATTTGCTAAAGGACAATTTACTAAATAGCATAATATTGAATAATTCTAAAATTAACAGATAGAATAATTGACTACTTTTCATATAAGTTTGTATAAGTGCCTTGTTCAAATTATTTAATTTTACCAGTAACAAATATTTTTTTTGTCTAAGTGCCTTGTTCAAATTATTTAACTTTACCAGTAACAAATATATATATTTTTTTAAATTCCGGAGCATATTTCGCCCCGCCTTTATTTCGCACTTCTTTATTTATAAAATATTTTTCTCGAACTATATAACTATGATAAAATAAGATAAAAATTCTCTTAAAATAAAAGCGGTATGAAATAAAGGCGGGGTTAAAAATGCTACGGAATAAATTAAAATAATAGCAAGTCTGTGATGGGTGTCAAAATGATCATCTCGATGATAGTTTTAAAAATTTGCAAATATCACCTGCTGTGTAAAGAGTGGAACACCCTACATTTAATTCACTAATGTTCTATTACAAACTTTTTAAGAAAGTATTTATAAATAAACCTAACTAGAAATCAGCAATAATAACCTAGCACAGAAACAAATATTCAGAACTCATCATAATAACGTACCCAGTAAGAAGATAATTTGCAAATATATTTATGTCATACATATATCTTCAACGATATATTTTCTCCTTATCTCTGACAGACATAAGAAAGGTGCATTATTCTACCTCAATCAAGAGAGGTGTGGCAGCACTTACTTGGGTTTAATATTTTTAACAGAGATTTAGAAGTATTAAGATCGTTACCTTTCTGCAGAAGAAATGCACAGTAGGAAATAGGAAGTATATTTGTAAATTTGTTTGAAGTATGATGAATCAGAATTATTACTACAATGGAAAATTAGGCATTGACAGACAAGTTAGGGACCAATAACTAAAATTAAGCTATTTAAATATTTTGAAATTCTTAAAGTTTGAGAAATAAACTTAAAAAAATTCATGTAATTTTTATTTGAAAGAAAATGTGTAGTAAAATTTATTAATAGACTAGACTTGTTTTACTAGACACTAAAAACAAATGAATAATTTAAGAGAATGCAAAGAAAATGTACTATGCATTTTTCTCAGTGCGAACACATAGATAACAAGTTGCCATGGTTTTTCATCACCACTTTTCTAAGCAAAATATTTCATGTTATTTAATCCTAAAGGTTTGTTTAAAAATGCATTGTAAATTTTTAATAAAAATAATTTTTGTTAGGAAAAAAAAAAAAAAAAAAAAATCGCACAAGTTGGCAGTTATGCGAAAGTGGCAGCAACGTATTTCATTCTACTTAGAAAAGGAAGAAGAAGATTTCCGGTAATTCAAAATACATTCGCAGGTAGTTCAGTTCTAATGTTTGTACGGTTCATATTTCACTCCTGAGTTTTCCATTACGGATTTTGAATAACAGTTTTTAACATAAAAAAAAGTCTTAAAAAAAAAAAAAAAAAAAAAAAAAAACATTTACTGCTTTTGAATAGTGGTGGAATGTCAGAGAAAAAACATAGGTCTTTATGAACTTCAAGATTTCATAATTGATTAATTATTTATATACAATAATATGACTTAACCTTAGCACGTTCTTAAAATAAAATCTTTAAATCAAAATAAGACAACAGTGCTTTCCAATTAATTGACTTCATAATTTGTAAAAAAAAAAAAAAAAAAAAAAAGGTCGAGTAATGTCGTAAGCTTTCTTAAAGGGTTGTGGAGATTAAGGTCAATTAACTGCACTAGAATCCTAGGCTTAAAGAAGAGTGCCCTCTGTGGGGGTCTTTCTAAGGGGTCCTAGCTCGTATTTACGCAAGTTTCGGAGAGAACTACGGAAAACACTGAACGGCTAGGCCAACGAGCGTGACCTGGTATCGATCCCGGCACCTTAAGTCTACCAGCTTCGAGCGCAGAACCGCTCGGCCGCTGGTGGGCTCATAAAAGTCACGATACAGAAGTTAGAGGAAGCTGAATTGGTTAGAGTTAGACGCAATCATGCAAATTTTATACGTTATGTATATATATATATATTAAATTCCGATAGTTTTAATATTTATATACTGATATGGATGAATCTTGGAATGCATACAAAACATATTCAGATGATCTCAATAAAATTCGTAGTCCAATTTTATTTGTTACACAATTTCGGGTATTTAAAATTTCTAATTTAAAAAAAAAAAAATAATAATAATGGAGATATATTTACAAAAAAAAAAAAATCTATAGTTTTATGTTTTGGCACTATTATTATATATTCTTCTGTCTGAAAAATATTGACTTATCGCAGGGATGGAACACGGGCGCAGAATTCATACCGGAATCTGTTTAAGGAATTTCTCTACTTATAATATCGTTGATTTAAGAAGTAGAAAGTTTTCGTACATTGATAGTGGTATGAATTCTGCGCCCGTGTTCCATCCCTGTTATCGGAATCTAAATTATCAGGACAATTATTCAACATTAAGATTATTATTATTATTATCATCAACATTAAGCTTAAGTATATAGCTTTTCTTTCTCAATATCAACAGCTAATTTTTAATTGTTATATATATTTGGCTAACTTAATCCCTCTTAAATTATTAATAAAAATTAGCAGTGTATCTTGATGTAAACTGTCACGGATAGTTTTAAGATTGGTGTTATAAAGGATCGACATTGTTTTAAATGTATTACGACAGTCCGAATTACAACAACCAAAATTCGAAATTTGCAAAAATTAAAGTAATTAGTGTTAGTTATAATCACCACTACGAAATAATTCCTAGATGAGATTTATGATTTATGTTATAGCTAAGCCTTGCGTTACACTTCAAGGGTTCTTACGATTCCAATTTTAACTAGTATGTTAGGGACACCAAAAGACTTTCTTCTATATTTTCCTATACAAATTCACTAAGTGCAAATAATTAATTTTCATCTTAGAGAAAACTAACACTAAATATCCAAAAAAAGACAGTTTTATTGTCTATAAATGACATCTTAAAAAATGCATTTTTATAATAGTTATCTCACATATCAAGTTTCATACAGTTATATGCCACAGAATTTGAGATATAGCTTCCCGTTATCGAGGAAATTTGCAGTATAGCAACGCCACCTATTGGCCTATAAGCATCCAAATTGAATAAGCATAATGTCTCATAATGGCCTTCACATATATCACGTTTTATTTTATTATGCGCAATAGAACCTGAGGTATAGTCTCCCCTTAAATTGCTGAAACAGCTGTATAGCAGCGCCACTTGCGCGGCGGTTGACACCAAAAGCTGATAGACACTCATTTAGGTTAAGGTGCACGAACATGTAAATATATATGCAATTCTGTGCAGTAATTCCTGAGATATAGCTTTCCCTTAAATAGCAGAAATCGTTGTATAGCAGTGCCACTTGTCGGTCCATAAGCATTCAGATTGAATCAGCACAGTGTCCCATAATCGATTTCTCTTATATCAAGTTTTGATTGATTATACGCAATAGAACCTGAGATATATATCTTCTCCTTAAATTGTTGAAATCGCTATATAGCAGCGCCACGTGTTTAGCGGTTGGAATCAAAAGTTGATAGGCACTAATATAGCTCAAGGTGCATTTACATGTAAATTTATATGCAATTCTGAGCAGTAGTTCCGGAGGTACAGTTGCCACAAAATTTTTGTCACACAAACAGACAGACATTTTCTAAAAATAGTCAATTCGTGTTCTAGACATCTCAAAACGCCTAGATCCATCGAAAACTGGAAATCGAAAATTTTTACGAATCCAATGCTTTCTTCTGTTGACTATAAGAGAAAGTAAGAATGAGAAATAAGTATGAAATTATTTAAAATTTTTTGCTTTGATTAATTTTGTCAAGCAAAACCTGGAATATCATTTGAATGTCGCTTAATATTTAAATTTAGCAACATCGAACTCATTTTAATCGATTTGACAAAATTATTAGTCTTTAGTAGTTGTACATTTTCTCAAATGGCTCATTTAGAAAGTGCGTTTTCGTGAAACAGCGGTGAAATGGTCTATCTTCTTCTTATATTTAAATCCATTTTAAAGCACACAATTTTCAATAATGTTAGAGTTTAGCATCCACATATAACAACGAACAGACGAGATAGGAAATTTACTTGAATTTAAATTATGGAGTAGATTGTTTCTCGTAATACTCTGGTTTACGAAATGGTTCGAAAATGAAGATATCATTCAAAATAATTATATATTTCGTTAAAAAGTCAAACGCGAGGGAGAAAGCATTAAGAACGTTTTTACAGTGCCACGAAGAAACGTTTTGACTGAAAAACTTTTGATTTTAGTTGCGTAGAGGTTAAGGCCGATTGTCTACACTTAGGACCTTAACGTAGATAGGATGCTTCTATGGAGTATTTCTAAGAGGGCCAAAAGAAAATTCACACCAGTTTGGAAGAAACTACGAAAAATTCTTAATGTCTAGGTTGATGAGCATGACCTGTATTCAAAACTGGCATCTCTCGTGTGACAGACTCGAGAGCTCAGCCTCTCGGACATTGGTGGAGCTAAAAAGCATTTGAAGAATAACAGTTATTTTTACTTTCTTCTATATGTATATATAGAGAAACTATTGGATTCATGAAAATTTTCTAGCTCCAGTTTTCGATGGATTTACACGTTTTAGGTTGTCCTGAACACGATTTGACTGTCTTTAGAATATGTCTGCGTGTCTCTCTGTGTGTATTACAAATTTTGTAGAAGCTGTATTTCACGAACAATTGGACGAAATTTAACCAAACTTGGTATTTAGTTGGACCCTGACATAAACTGGTGCTGATTAGATTTGTGGAGCAATTTCTCAACAGGTGGCGCTGTTATCGCATTTTTTCTAAATTTTTAACATGGCAGTATAGGACAAAAATTCGTATAAATGGGCATAATGAAAATTGTTTTAATCGTGTGATTGTAAAATTCATATGAATTATTGATATTAGTAGTAGTTAAATAGGAAAAAAAAATTGTGCATGTGGGAGCATCGCTTCCACCCCTGAGGGGGAAGTACCCCCCAGGGGGGAATAAATTTTCAATATGGGTATCTTTCGAAAGCTCTCGTCAATACCTTTACAACGAATGGTTGATAATTTAAATCAAAGTTATCGATTTTTTTATCTTTTAACGAAAACAACTTGAAAAAAAAAATATTTCTTCTGATTTGCAAAAAATTGACATCTTTCAGCATTTAGTGATAATATAAATTCTGTCAGATAAAAACCGTCTGCATTTATATGGAAAATAATTTGATAATTTAATAAATAATTTGTATTGAATAAATTTTGTGTAAAATTATATAGAAGAAAGTCATGTGGTGGCCACATCATACTAGTTAAATCAGTAATCTGTTTTATTTATTTATCATCATACACTAAGAAAAATCTAGTATGTTTGAAACAAACAGTTTTGCTTTATTCTGTTATCATTTTATAATATGCAGCATAAGCAAGTTTAATGTAATTGAATAGCTATTATGTAATATTAAACATTATGTGTTATTCAACGAAGAAATGTATGTATATCTTTCTAAAAAAAAAAAAAAAAAAACTCGTATGATGTGGCCACCAAATGAATTTCTTCTATATAAATTTACACAAAATTCATGTAATACAATATTTTTATTAAATTATTAAACTATTTTCCATGATAAATGCAGACGATTTTTATCTGACAGAATTATATCACTAAGTGCTGAAAGAACGTCAATTTTTTGCCACTGTCAGAAGAAATGAGATTTTTTTATATTTTTTTCCGTTAAAAAAAAAATCGATAAATTGTTTTAAATTATCATAGATTAATGGTTCAAGCATTCGTTTTAAAAGTATTGACGAGATCTTTCGTAAGATACCCATATTGAAAATTTACACACACACCGGGATGAAGGGGGGGGGGGGGGGGGAAGAGATGCTCCCACATGCACAAACTTTTTTCTCTAGTCTAACATTACTAATATCAATAATTCATATTAATTTTATAATTACACGTTAAAAATAACTCTCATTATGTATATTTACACAAAATTTTGCCCTATACTGCCATGTTAAAAATTTTGAAAAAATGGGATCACAGCGCCACCTTTTGATCGATTGATCCCCAAATTTAATCAGTACTAGTGTATGTCAGGGTCTAGCTAAATACCAAGTTTGGTTAAATTTCGTTCATTGGTTTGTGAGATACAACGCCCACAAAATATGTGATACACACACACAGACACCCAAACACATAGACAGACAGACTGACAGACATTTTCTAAAAACCCTCAAATCGTGTTCAGGACATCCCAAAACGTGTAAATCCATCGAAAACTAGAGTTCGAAAATTTTCACGAATACAATACTTTCTCTCTCTATATATAGAAGAAAGTAAAAATAATTAAAATACAGCTGAATAACTTTGTTACAATGTAAACTTCATACATGCAAACTTTTTTAACTGTGTTCATTCCAGAAATAAACTACAACTGCAGATGGCAAACACGATAAAAATATTATGAGTAATTACATTTGACACTGAAATCTGTAGTTAAAGACTTACTATAAAAAAAAGTTCACTATCAATTATGAAAGTCCTTTGTTAGTTTTAATGGTTTGAATACATAATGTCAAATAACCCTAGATAGTTTCTTTGACATTTCAGATGAGATAAGTTATCATATACATAACTTTTCCCTCAAGTAAAAGCGCTACACCATCAGTGGCGGATCCAGAACTTGACTTTTGGGGGGGGCTGAGATTTTTCAAAATGTTATTCTAGACAAATAAAAAATTTACAATTGCAATATTCAATTGTGAATGTCAGAGTTTTGGGGGGGGGCTTCAGCCCCCTAGCCCCCCCCTTAAATCCGCCACTGTACACCATTTGTATGCATTTTATGTGAACTTTACCTTCCTTAACTTTTAACCATCTGTTTAAAGGATTAACTTTAATTGTCAGATACAAAAGGAAAATAAGACAAAAATAAATGAAAGATAGTAATTTTTTTTTTCCGAGTACTTTCATCTGTGAAATAAAGTCTAAGGTCCATTGTTACATAAGATGAACTACAAATCTAGTTTAAGATTAGAAAATAAAAGAACAGACTCTGACAGATGATGTTTCATTTGATAACATCTGAAAGTGCCACGCAATTTAAGCAATCCATCTAAAAACTATTTTCATTTTTAGAGCCATTTTCATTATTATATAGAGCTCTTTTAATCCAATATTTATCATTCTTAAAACTTTCACGAGCGCATATTTTTGTCTTTTTGACAGTAAGCTCCACCTGTGGGCGTTATTCTTTTATATTACATTATTTTAAATCAATGTTTTCTGTATTCAAATTGAAAATATAAATTAATATACATTACGATTATACTCTTTCTAATCGAAGTATTGGTATCCATAATTCATTGATTGCACAAATGTGAATATTGGGTATAATGTTGAGAAATAATGTAACCCATGCAACCTAAAGAAACGCCCGCTGGCGGAGTTACAGATTTGTAAATGACGCGAATTCACGTCAGCGGTCGCGAATGTGTTAATAAAGTAGCATTAAAATTTCTTTATTATTGTTTTAACAAATGCAGTTGTTACATTGCTGCAGATGCATGTATTATATTATGCAGAACATGTAAAGCAACGCTGAATCTGCAAGTTTATATATATATCAGGGTCCGAAATTTCAACTCTGATTCAGAGTTCCCAACTTTTATAATTTATTTACGGTCATTTTTAACACCTCCTCTTTTTCAGACCGGAATTTTTGAAAAATGACTTTCTTCTTATTTAATCGTTGTCACATATTAAAGAGAAATAATCTACAAAATTTCTGGTGCGAAAAGAAGGCGGGGCTAAAAATGCTCGTGAATAAATTATAAAAGTTGGAAACTCTGCTCTGATTACACACGCAGAGAAGAAGACATTCACCACAATTTAAGATTGACATATTCTATTTTTCTGCGTATTTTGTGAATTTTTCCCCTAATTATTTCAAATGATTTTACAAATGTGCATAAAATTTATGTAATAAAATAATGTCTATATCATCACATCATCATAATCATCTATAATTAAAAAACATTTTAATGTATTGCATTTGATATTTCAAAAAGATTAAAATAGATCTAAGGGCATAAATGTGAAAAGTCATTCAAAGAATTACTTGTCAAACCATTTCTTTTCATTTAAAATTTTACATCGGGATTTTTTTTTTTTTTTTTTTTTTTTGTCCAATTTATTTTTACTTTTTTCTACATGTAATATAGAGAAAGTATTGGATTCGTGAAAATTTCCGACTACCGTTTTTTGATGGATTTACACGTTTTGGGATGTCCTGAACACGAATTGATAGTTTTTAGAAAATGTCTGTCTGTGTGTCTCTCTCTCTCTGTGTATCACGTTTTTTGTGGACGCTGTATCTCACGTACCAATGAATGACATTTAACGAAACTTGGTATTTAGTTGCACCCTGACATAAACTGGTGCTGATTAGATTTGGGGATCAATCGCTCAACAGGTGGCGCTGTGATCGCTTTTTTTCTAAATTTTTAATATGGCAGTATAGGACAAAATTTCGTATAAATGTACATAATGACAGTTATTTTTAACCTGTGATTGTAAAATTAATACGAATTATTGATAATAGTAGTAGTTAACAAGGAAAAAAATTCTGTGCATGTGGGGTCATTGCTTCCCTCCCTGGGGGGTAAATTTTCAAGATGGGTATCTTTCGAAATTTCTCGTGAATACCTATAAAACGAATGGTTGAACTATAAATCTGTGATAATTTAAAACTAAGTTATCGATTTTTTTTTTTTTAACAAAAAAAAAAAAAAAAAAAAAAAAAAAAACTAGTATGTTGTGGCCACCACAAGACTTTCTTCTATATTTTCCTATACATATTCACTCAGTAACAATAAAAAAAAAATATATATCTATTATTATCAATAATTCATATTAATTTTACAATCACAAGTTTAAAATAACTCTCATTATGCCCATTTATACGAAATTTTGTCCTATACTGCCATGTTAAAAGTTTGCATAAAATGCGATCACAGCCCCACCTGTTGAGCGATTGATCCCCAAATCTAATCAGCACCAGTTTATGTCAGGGTGCAACTAAATACGAAGTTTGGCTAAATTTCATTCATTGGTTCGTGAGATACAGCGTCCACAAAAAAGTGATACAGACAGACAGACAGACATTTTCTAAAAACTATCAATTCGTGTTCTGGACATCCCAAAACGTGTAAATCCATCAAAAAACGGAGGTCGAAAATTTTCACGAATCCAATACTTTCTCTATATTACATACAGAAGAAAGTAAAAAAAAAAAAAAAAATCATATTTTTTTAAAATATTGTTACTAAGTGAATTTGTATTGGAAAATATAGAAGAAAGTCTTGTGGTGGCCACAACATACTAGTTTCAATTAGATGAAATGCCAATGTAACTTGTTCACTGATGTCACTTTAAACGGCTGTTTTCGAATTACTGTTCTCGATAAAATCCTTGCTTCTGCATCATTGGAAGTATAGGGTGGTTATTATTTAAGTGACTCTATTCAGACAACTCTAGAATCCGTTTTGCCTATTGGAATTTGATGAAATTTGGTATATACGTTATACAGACAAATAGGAAAACGGTTTATGCCATAAAAAATAGCACAAAGTTTGACCACCAGGGGAATTGTAGTGCCTAAAGGAAGGCAAAAAATCTGTCGGAATCAATTTTATTTCATTATAGAATGTGCTCAAGGCGTGCTCCATTGAAATCAATTACGCCTTGAAAGCGCATTATAGTGTGTTCAATGGTAGCGCAAAGAAACTGTCAAAGGAATTTCAGCAACAGGGCATGTAATGTTGGCTTTCAACTCAGGTAAAGTCTTAATTCCTGCTCCATAAACACGGTCTTACAGAAATCCCCATAACCAGAAATCACAGGGATTTAAATCGAGTGAACGAGGAGGCCAGGCACACAAAAAACCTCTGGATGCAACACGATTCTCGCGAAAGTTAGCACGAAGCAGTTATTTGACTTGACATCAAATGTTGGGAATTGCTACATCTTGCATGAAGACAGTGGTCTGCAAACATTGTCGTTACTGTAAAGCAGGAATGACTTGCTTCCGAAGGAATTCACGCTACCGTGCACTCGTGGCATGAGAGTTTCAAAGAGAAACGGCCCGAGGATAAAATTCCCAACAAATCCACACCATGCAATCAGAATGCAGTGGTTGTTTGTGCAGGACATTACAATGTGAAACGTGCCATAGCGGCAATTTTAATTATTCACAGCTCCATCTAAAGAAAAGTGCGCCTCATCAGACCATAGAATTTTCCAAAGCCACGCGTCATCAATTCTCGCAAAAAATCGGCAAACACATTCTGAGAGTGTTTGGTAGACTTGAAGTTGTAGCATTTATACCTTGTGGATCTATATGAATACCATACCATTTTAAAATGGATCGCAGAATTTTTCGTACTGTTGACTAAGGAATCGCTAACTCCCATGACACCGATCGAGCACTTACTGAAAAATAGCGGGAACTGGAGTCTCTTTCAACCACAGTAGTAATGATTTCTTCGACAGTTTCATTCGCAACCGGTTATCAGCCTCTTCCTGGCAGCACACCCAAGTCTCCAGTCTCTTCAAATTTTCTAATCATCTTCTTCAAACCATTCTTCGACATAGGCCTTTTTCGTAATCCCTTTAAACAAGGATGCAGTGCAGTGAAGCTATTCTTATAAAACGGTTTTACCAGTAACGCTCGATATTTCTTCTCTAAGGGCTTGATAATACGCAGAATGACTTTCTGGCTTTGACTGCAATTCTCTTTATACATTTGATAAATTTGCATAATAAATCTTTGTATAGTGCTCTCTGGTGGCCAAAATATGAACTTTTTTTTATTGCTGAAATCGTTTCCCCATGGTCCGTATACCAAGTTTTATAAAAAATCCGATAAGGAGAACAGTTCTATCGGGATCTGAATAGGGTTACTTTAATTATAACCAACCTGCACAAAACTTTGGCGTTTTAATGAAAAACGGAGGAAGAAATTCGAATTTTTACGCATGTGTTAAACATTTCACTTCTCCTTGTGTTGTGGGGCAGGGGAAGAGATTGGCACTATCGTCGGTCCGAGACCTGTTAAACATGAGGTTATCGCCTAAGTTTGACAAGGATTTGGCATTTTTAAATCGATAGATTTTTTTTTTTTTTTTTTTGAGGGGGGGGTAGGGGGGTGGGGGGCAACATATAGTCTTAAAATTCCATCATTAACTAGACCGCATTTTTACTTGCCTCAGTAAAAGTTCTGCTCGCCGATGGCGAGCTGGTGAACGGAAATTTCGTGTTCTGATATATATATATATATATACATATGTATATAAGTTCTGAATATAAAACTCCGTTAGCTCATGTCCTTATGCAATGGAATATGCATGTCGCTGATACAAGTGATTCCATCACTGAACATTCGAAGTCAAAATCGTATAAGTACTTTAATCTAATTTATACATGATGCAATACATTAATAACAATTCAGTAGCATATATAAAATCCTAAATTGATAGTTATTGTTTCACCAATTTTTACTTTCTCTTACTCATAAAGTATTGTTTTGGGGTAAAATTTTCAAAAGCGAATTTTTGTTATATTTAAACGTTTTGAGGTCTCCTGAATCCGAAAATCAGGTTTTTAGCGATTAGTCTGTGTGTGTGCGTGTCTGTTCTGTCTGTTATCAGCATATCTCAAGAACAAATGGTAGCAGAAAGTCCAAACTTGGTATTCTAAATGTGTACGATATAGGATTCTACACTATGTTTTTCGTTGAGGTGAAGCAAATGGTTCGTGTACAGGGACATCCAAGAGAATTCAAATACATTACGTCTACGGAGGAAATTGCAGGTAAGTAGAGTTTAACAGCTATAGACCGCACTAAAACAAACGAAATTAATATATATTTATTATATGCATAAAAACATGTCTCGTGTAGAATATGGTTGGGAAATCATTGACTGTTTATGTACAAGGCTACACAAAAGAAGTAGATTATAGTGCGATAATAGCTGAAAATTGATAGAAGTGTATTTCTGGTTGTGTCGTGTGTTATTACTATAGGATTATATTTAAGTGCCCCATTTGGTCTGCACATAATCTTCAAAAGATATACATGGCTACAAATATTTAAGCGATAACATTCTTTTTTATAGTTAGTGGAATTGCTTTACTAAAATATTTTTCATGTCCTGGATTTCATGTCCATATATTATTTACCATATGTCTATGAGGAATTCATTTCAGTTCCTGAGCAACTTTCCAGGACATTTTTTTTTTTTTTTTTTTTATTGTCGTGTCCATGACGTAGTCGAATTAGATTAAGATCCACGGTTTAATCTAATTCGACTACGTCATGGACACGAAAAAAAAAAAAAAAAAAATGTCCTGGAAAGTTGCTCAGGAACTGAAATGAATTCCTCATAGACATATGGTAAATAATATATGCTTTAAAGCTAAATATTCATCGCTTGTTTTTTGTGTATTTACACGTTTTGAGGCTTCTTGATTACCGAAGTCAAATTTTTAAAATTTGATCTTTGTCTGTGTTTCTTAGAGTGACTTAAAAACGAGTTAGAGTAACTCAAACGCACATTAATCATAACTTTAAAACAATATTACTTTTAATCCCCTCCCTTATTAAATGAACGCTTAACATTTTGCCGGTCCTGCTTAATTTCCCTCTTTTGGTTCAGTTGGATTAATTTTTTTTTCAAGCAATTAAGTCCCGCTTTTTTTTTTAACGATAACAATACCCAGTATTCACACCGGAATAAACTTCACTTCTCATTTAAGTACATTCATGTTAAAAGGTTGCAACTGGATGTTTACGTGATTTCAAGGTCAAGATCCGCTCATTTTATATGACTAATTAGAAATAAGACCATTTTAAACTGAAGAAAGCTGATACATGTGTAAAGACATATGCAACAAGGTTTACATAGCGAGTTAAAAACAAAACAAAATAAAATAATAATAATAAAATAAAAGGTAGAGCCGTTTTTTGAAGCACCTATTTTCGAGATTTTTAACTGACCTAGCTAATGAGGTTGACTGTTAATTTGCCTGTAATAATCACTTAATACTTGAGAAAGAATGTCTAAAAAGGTTTTATGTAGCAGTTTTGCAAGAAAATCTTTAGAGCCGTTTTTGAGATAACGACTTTCATTAAAATTTCGCATATTCAACTGTTGACTGGAATAAAACGATTACAAGGTTGTCTAAAATTGAACACTGAGTTTGAAAAAAAATCCGCAGAGCCATTTTTAAAGGAACGCACTCACGAGACCTCAAATTGATCTATTTGTACAGGGCGCCTATCTGTTTTCCTGAACAGACCAACTATGAGATACGAAAGGACATCTAATACAGTGTTTATATAGCAACTTTGAAAAAAAAATCATTAGAGCCATTTTTGAAAAACGGATTTACAGTTTCCAATGTCACTTCCGGTTTTCAGTGTGACACTTCAGGTTTTCAACTTTCACCAAAAGTTAGAAGAATCATCTGTACACCAAATGTGTCTCAATTCCGAAGTTTTGTCGTTCTATCGTTTTTAGTTTCGGCAATAAGATCGTCAAAAATTTCCCGTTCACATACCCCGTCCCCCCACACACACATAAACATTCACACATATTGAGCATTTGCCGAAAACCACTTTTTTGAACTCAGGAGATTTAAAACTTGTAAATCAGGTGGAAACTCGATATCGAAATTTCGACCGAATACAATACTCCCATTACCTACGATAGTCGGGTAATGGAAGTAGAAAATGGGGATTATTGAACTCTGAACAGAAATCTTCTATAAATATGAATAAATCTATAATTAAATGGGGGAACTGTTAGTATTAAATATACACATTAAAAATGCGAAAATATGATCTATAATTTTGAGAAATGAGTTTTGTATTAAACTTTTTTTAACAACTGACGGAAATAGCGATAACTCTGCCTGTGATACGTTCAACCATTTCTTTTCAAGGCAAATACATAAGGCATGTTTAGGTAACTAAGCCATTTGACCAACATGATAAGAGAAAAGAATTCTTCTCCCTTAGCAACACCTGGAGGAAGTCGGTAAATTCGCTAATTAATGTCTAATGTGAAGTCAGGAAAATTTCGCCTCTTGGTGAAGAACGAAATTTATATTCATGACATTTCTAATGAAAGAACTGCTGACGAATTTGCTTTTTATCGGGTGAAAAAAAGCATACAATATGTAATTAAAGAAAAAAAAATCACACTGATTCTAAGGAAGATTTATGGCACAGTAATAATTTAGTGACAAACAACAAGTTAATTAGGATAATTAAAGTCTATATTTATCCTTTTGTACAACTAATGAAGAACTCACACGGGATTAATTTATTTGCCTTCGGTGCAAAGTTTAAGGAAAGAGATTTACATTATATATGTTCCTTATCTAGACAGAAAAAATAGCTGATAGAGAAAATAGACTTACAATCCCGATATCCATCATGATAGTTTGGTATTTGAGGTGTTGCTCTACGGTCATTATTTGAATACTCTACAGCTTAAAGTACAAACCGAATCACTACGAACATACATCACTCTACCGGGATTCGAACCCGGCAGATACCAACTGATGTCCAGTGCGCTAACCATTGGGCTACAAGATGGGTTTATTATGCTTGAACTCAACGTAACTAAAGGAATTCAGATATATAAAGGTTTGTTAGTGTAATCTGTTTAGATTCAGATTACCTCTTATAGAAGAATAACATACAAGCAACAAGAGAGTTAGGCATCAGATGAAATTTTAATGGTAGTTGTTGTTTAAAATCTTTTAACGGTCAAAAGTTTAAATCTAAAGTGAAATAACAATAAACTATCACAAACAGGGTAACAAGTATGTTGTAGCCATTACAAAATTTTCTTCGTTATTTTCTTGTTCTAATTCAGGCATTGCATATTATTTACTAAAATTAGTATTTATCAAATTTATTTTCCATGATGAATGCAGACGATTTAATCGCAGAGAACTATAACACAAAATATCCAAAGAAAGTCAATTTTATGCTATATAGAAGATCTTAGGAAAATGTGTTTTTTTTTCTAATGCTAATACTATTAACATGCTAATGGTATGTTTATGCTATTTCTAATTTAGTCTGAAGCAATGTCAGTACCAGCCTTTTCTCCACAATTCTTTTTTCAAGAGAAATTTTATCGTATTTTATCGTAATTATATATTGGAGAAAATTACTCGACAAAAGGCGTGGTGTGAAAAAAAAGGCCGGCATAAACAATGATCCGAAATAAGTTAAAAAATATCAACATATCTGAAATAATATAACGTTTAGAATTAACGCCGAAAGGTGAGGCTTAGTGTTCAAAATAAGAAAATATGCTGACCTGTAAGTTTTCAGTTGGCGAGAAAGGACACTTTAATGGTATTAGTTGTTGGTTTTTTAAAAACTGGTAAAGTCTATATAAATAAAACAAAGAGTTTGTTGGCGGAACACATCCGGGCGGACCACTCCTATTTTTGATTGGTCTAGATTTAACTACTTTGGTGATGGAAGTCGACCATTTTTTTTTAGTAAAAACTGATGATTTTTTTTTTTAAAGATACTGCATAGATGTACTTTTTAAAAAGACTGTTCATTTTTTGTGAGGACACTATATGCATCAAGTTATTAGATTTAAAGATATAACGTTGCAAAGTTTCACAACGCGATATCATTTGATTACTTTTATCTTAAAATAAAAGTCTAATATTAAACAAAAAACAGTCTAATATTGAAGAATAATAAATAATTAAAAAAAAAAAAATTATCAGTTTTGAAGCTCTAAGAGCTGCAATTTTTAAATTACAGCGTACTTATTTCCCATACATTATCCATTAAATTTGTAAACAATTCTTGATTCATTCTTGAGAATCATTCACCTAAGACCATCGAGCATTGCTGCAAAACGAGTACAAAACGGAAGAAATATTTAATTTAATTTAATTTGTAATATGTTATTTTGACTTTTTGTCCTTAAAAATAATTTTTAATTATGTTATAAAGCCCAAAATGGGATATAAAAATTAAATAGTGATTCATTTCTTTTGAAAATTCATTTAAATTTAGTGACCAGTGAAACGGGCGTAGCCGACTAGTATAGAAATATAGAATAAAGTAAAATAATATTTGCTATATTTGAAGTAGGCAAAACAAGTTTTGTATTTTGTGAAATAATCTACAACAATTGTTATCAATCTTAAAAAATTATCCAGTGGTCTCACATTAATCAAACAGGTCCAAATAAAGAGAATTTATTTCTTCCGAGTTATCAGTAGTAGTATACCACCTATGATATATACGTATATCCTTTCTATTTCATTCTCAATTTGAAATACTCCCATCTCAGCCGTAAGTAAAAACAAGCATTTATCCCATTCTCTTTATGAGATATTCTAATGGCACATTCAATACAAAAGAATTAGATGCTCTATATTTTTGTAAAGAATTAAACTTTTTTCCTGCAAAAAACGCGATATTGCAGTGAAAGTAAATTAACAGAGTAGAAACACATGGTCATCCATTCACTTCCATTAAGTTCGGTCTTGGAGACAAACATGGCGAGAAAATTTAACTTTGTGACGAATTTAGCGACGTGGAGAAATAATTCTGAAATTTCAATGCTCTAACTTCAGTTGCAGCGGAGTTCAGGAATTTTCCATTAGATTCCAGAAATTTCAGAATTATGTATTCAGAATCCGCCAGAATCTTCGCTGAATTTCACCAAGAGCTTAAATAGCAGTAGAGTAACTCTCGGGAGTCAGTTGTCAGGGGTTAATCCAGGTTTTTGAAAATGGTACCCCATTTGTGAATTTTGTAAATAATTTGTGAAAATTTTTTTTATTAATTTGTGAAAATTAAAAATGCCTAGTGAACAAATTAACCGAAGTGCACAAAGTAATTTATACAGTTTTAAAATACCAATAAAAATATAAAAGTTGTAAAATAGAGTTTTATTTATGTTGATTGGGTAAATACCTAAATTGAAGCTGTTTATAATTTTTTTGTAAAATATTTGAGTATGCATATTACGTGACATTTCAAACCATCTAAGACATCACATATAACAGACTCGTTTCAAAAGTCACAAATTTTAAAGATCTCAACTAGCAATGGATAAATGCTTTATTCTCTAATAAGCAAATAATATTCATCATACCAAATGCTATAATATAAAGCTATTATATATATGTTCTCCCTCCTCTCATTTTGTGTCACTTTGACAATTTTTAAACAGTAATGAAGGAAAAGCTAAACGTCCAATTTCAGGGTATTTGGGAAAATCCTGGGTCCTCAGGACCCATGAGTTCCGAAGATCTGGGTCCTTCTTTCAAAAAAATGGGTCGTATATACTATAAAGATATAAATTAAAATTATCTTATTGTAGTTAAAAGATATTTTTTTATGAATTTTTCATCAGCTCTTTTTGAGATTTCCTTAAAACTATTATGTAGGAGGTTTTTGCTGTTTAAAAACAACTGGAAATATTTAGTACAGTGTGTTCTGGAACCAGAAAGGAAAAATTAACAAAAGAAAGTACAGTATAATAGCTATACATGTATATATTTACTAAATACATTTTATTTTCAGTGATATAAAATACCATTTAAAAAAAAAAAAAAAAAGTCCTTGAAATTATCAGCATTAGGATAACAAAAAAAAAAAAAAAAAAAAAAAAAAAAAAAGGGAAGGAAGGAAAAGAAAATTTTGAAATAAACTAATGTTTGATTACAAAGATTGTCAATATTTTGAATTTTTAAATAACATTTTTCACCACTTTTCTAAAATAAAACTGAAATTATTTTTATTATGATTATTTAACGATTAAATTAATTAAAAATTATTTAAAAAAATAGTCTGTTATGGCCTTCACAAAACTTTCTTCTGTATCATTCTATATTACAGGGCCACTTACTGTTTAACATGCACAAAAATTCAAACATAGCTTCTAACAGTAAATATTTTTATTTATCTGTGGAATTTGATGCAGATTTAATCAACAGATGCTGAAATGTAGCCACGTGGAAAATAACAAAAGGTGAGTAATAGCAGCGCCACCTGTAGGCCAATATACATCAAATTAAGTCAATAACTGTTTTGGCGCATTTATATGCCATAGAAGTTGAAAATTAGTCTTTCTATTTACGCGCGCAGCAGCGCCACCTGTCGGCCGATATGAACCCAAATTGAATCAGCATAGTATTTCACAGTAGTCCTTTCATATACCAAGTTTTGTGCAATAAATGGTAATAGAATATGGAATATAGTCTTCCCATTCAAGGGAAAAACTGCAGTATAACAGCGCCCCCTATCGGTCGGTATGCATCAAAATTGAATGAGCATAATTTTTCATAATGGCCTTCTCACTTATCAAGTTTTGATCGAGTATATATGATACAACCTTAGATATAGTCTTCCCTTAAATGGAAAAAATCGTATCGTCACCTGTTGAGTGATTTGCACCAAAATTTGATAGACACTAATTTATGTCAAAGTGCAACTACATATAAATTCATATGAAATTGTGTTCTCTAGTTCTTGAAATATAATCGCCACAAATTCTTGCCCCACACAAATAGAATTTTCTAAAAATTATCAAATCTTGTTCAGGACCTATCAAAACGTATAAAACCATCGAAAACCGCAAGTAAAAAAAATATTTATGAAACCAATTTGTTTTTCTATTGAATACAAAATAAAGTAAAAATTGAAGTATGGCGTTTCCGGAAAAAACGGGAAAGTTGGTAGCTATGTTCATGCCTTTCATTTCACTGGAACAACCAGACGTTAACAGCGACCTGCGCGATTAATATGAAAAAATGTATATTATTTTCGTCCTTTTGTAAAAACTTATTAGATTATAATTACCGAAATAATTATTGAAGTAATAATTTATCATGGTCCTCTTAAATCCGGAATTGCAAGGATCGCGGCAATTTTGAATTTTACAGATTTGTGAAAACAGATTTTTGATAATAAAAGAAACATGCCACATGCTATTTTTACTCCTTAAAAGCAAATTATACTTAATTTGGCGAATTAAATAATAAAATAGGAGACATGCACTCCGGAATTTTATAAAAACCCGTATTTTTCAGTTTCTTGGGGGGTGGGGGGAATTATTAAAAGTATAAAGATAAATATTCTATGATTTTGTATAATGTCAATAAATTTTAATATTATCCCTTTTATAGTTAGTTCTTAGCTCTCAAAAGAAATAAAGATGTACAGATGAGAGTTACGCTAGTCTGCATGCGGCCTGCTTCAAGGTCAAAGAGCAACGTGTTATGTAGAAGTAGGTCAGCGATTCTGTTCGGATCTTGAAGGAGTGTGTTTATTATCATTTAGCCAAGTCAAGAGATAACGGAATATTGAGCGTTATTTATTTATTTTATTCAGTGATTTTATTATTAAATATAATAGATACTTTTACTATGATTAAATATTGGACAAATGAGCACGCGTTTCCGGAAGTCACCGTGGAATGTCCATGTCCAACTGTCTTGCAGAAATCATTTATAATCTAAGTAATTGTTATCGCAAAATCGAAACAACATAAAAAAAAAAAAAAAATCAAAAGCTATTTTTAAACGCATGTGAACGATTTTACAGAACGCTCATCCCACACACACACACAAAAAAAAATCTTTCTTTCGTTTGAGGATGAATTTTATTGCGCATCCCCTAGGCACCATATTAGTATATTTAGCTTCCCACCTTTGATATTTTTTGCGTAATTTACGCGCTATAGCGTATCTGTGGCATTAATTTACTCCATTTACTAACTTCTTTTATACCTCATTTCTCATTTGTAAAACTTCATTGCAGTAGAAAATTGAGAAATTGCATATATGTTGACAGGTTAACACCAAAAAATGTCAAGTCAAATTGTTAAAAGATAGAATAAATGTATAAATAAATTGCATTAAAAAAAAAAAAAAAGTAAAAACTTAAACACACACAAGATAGGACTGGTCAAAATTGTATTATAGACAGTTTTCCAACTTTTTTTAATCATCTGTAAAATTATATTTATTTAACCAAAAGAAAATGTGATAATTTATTTTAAATTTTATGTTTTCGCAAAGCAATAGAACAGTAAAATCTTACTGAAATTCTTTATGGAGTTAGACCCTTTATAAAAATTCTTGAATTGCATATACAGACTACTGTAATCACATTTGCTCAACCATTTTATTTTTTCCAATGAACTTAGAACGCAGCAGAAAAGACAGAGGCTAAGCTTTGAAACAGAGCTTCTGTTGGCGATTCATTACGTGAGGATGCGATTCGGAGTATCGGCACTTTTTACTATAACCTTTTTGAATCGGAACTTTCTTTTCTCGTCTAGAAACATAGTTTCTTTTTTTTTTTTTTTTTTTTTTTTGGAGGGGGGGGGGGCACTAGTTGCCTGTGCATGTTTATCATATTACAGAGAAACACTTTATTTTTTGAAAGAATGTGGTTTTTCGACCATTTTCCAAATATCGGCTGAGCGCTGAGCTTCGATACAGGGCACGCATTGGCGATTCGTTTTGTAGTGATGTGATTCAATGATGAGATTCGGTTATGCGGCACTTTTTACTAGTAATCTTTTTGTATATGAATCGGAACTACGCTTTTGCGTCTCGGAACTGTTTTTGTTTTCGAGCCGACCGATCGTGTTCGAGTGTGTTTTTCGTACAGGATTGATTCTTTTTCTTTACAGCAGAAAAGGGTTACAAAGGATTTTTGTTGTTTCTTCTTCAGAGCGAGATGTTCCAAAAATATAAAGAAAATGTAAGTTTCAAGTGAGATTTTTTTTTTTTTTTTTTTTATCTCTAAGAATGGACTTTTTGAAAGTGCCGTTTTGCCGAAAATTTATTTTGTGAAGGTACCGCATCGCTGAAAATTCATTTTGTGAAGGTACCGCATCGGCGAAAATTGACTTTGTGAAGGTACCGCATGGCCGAAAATTGAATTTGTGAAAGTGCCGCAAAGCGGCACTAAATTCGTTCTGGATTAACCCCTGGTTGTGTTCGGAGCGGCCGTCTCTATGGTCATTTAACGCAATTTGCCTACATATATGGGCCGATAAAAGTCCTATTATGGTAGATAATGTATTGTTTTTCGATCAATTTTTTAAAATTGAGTTTTTGTTACTCTTACATGTTTTAAGGTGACTTTAATCTGAAAATCAAGTTTACAGTGGTAGCTTTTTGTGTATGTCTTTTATTAGCATTATTCAAAAATGAATACAAGCAGAAATGTCCAAACTTGATATCCTAAATTTGTATTACACAATGCTACTTGAAAGTTTTTCTTAAAAATCAAACAAGTAATTTGTGTACAGAGACATTCAAAATTGTTCAAAGACATTTTCTGTTCTTTTAACACTTATAGACAATATACAAGGCTACTCAAAATTAGTCGAATGTGTTCTTTTGATATTATATGTATATGTTTCGTAATGTAGCGACAATCTTCAAACGGGGGATTGAAAATGTATGTCAAATAAAATTGGTACTAAATCTGTTTTCATGTGGTATTTAAAGTTAAATGGATATATTCAGAATAGTATTTCATAATACATGCTGTTATTATATGTGGAATAATCTATCTTTTTATGGTAATTCAAAACAAGAGAGAGTAATGTGAAGGCCATTAAAGGTTATTTTATTATTAGTGCGACAGGACCGTTGCTGTCAGTCAGAGTCGTTATCATTTGTTATGTTTCGTCTTCAATATGCCAGGTTTCATTCGTTATGCAAAGCTACACCGTTCAACCAATCTCTATGAAAATTGGTACATTTATTAATCAGGAAAATTTAGCTAACGCCGTATCTATTAGTTCAATCAGATAACTGGTTCAAAAGATAATTAATAAAACCCTAGTTTATCTTTAAAATTATTTAAAAAAAAAAATTAATTAATTAAACATGTAAACCTGATCATGGTACAGCCTTAACATAGCTCCCCTTGTCAACTTTTGAATTTTTATCGCCATTTTAGACAAAAATACATGATTTGTGCGATTATTTTTTCTGTTTCTTATCTTTTCTTTTTCCTTTCCTTTCCTTTCTTTTCTATTTTTCAATATATTATAAAATATTGAAAAATAGAAAAGAAAGAAAAAAAAAAAATTACCAACTCAAACTGAAACTTAATTATCTTGTTTTATTTTTTATTTGTTTCCACGCGTGCTTTTTATTTCCTAATTCAAAATTATTTAAAAAAAAAAAAAAAAAAAAAAAAACTTTTACGATACTGTCCGTTTCGAAACTGATTATTATTAATTTTCTTTTCTTTAAAAAAAAAAAAAAAAGATTTTGATGAAATTCTGGCAAAAGCAGAATTTAGTTTAGTACGGAGGACTATTTTTTTTTTCGAAATTATAACATCGCTTTCAAATTATTCAGTTATATTTTCGATAAATGTCCAACTATCGTAAAACTGGCATCGTAAAAATTCGTAGATTGAGAGTAATAGTCCTCAGTCCTAAAAGTTGATGCCAAAGAAAAAAGAAGCACTATTAATATGCGTTTTCCCCATGAAAGAAATTTATTTACGCGTAAATAAGAAATATTAGGTTGAGTCAAAAGTTTTGTCCGGTTTCTAATCATTTATTAAAAGTTAATTAAAATATGTTATAATTATTATAATTTTTTAACATATTCACCATTACTTTCAAGAACCATTTTCCAACGTGAATGCAACATTAAAATTCCACGGTTGTAAAAAGCCGCTGGTTTTTGAGCGAAGAAGTCGGCAATGCCTTGTCGGAGATCGTATTCGTTGCTGAAGCGCTGTCCACGCATAAAGTGCTCTAGCGACCTGAACAAATAGTAATGTGTAGGGGCAATGTCAGGGTTATATGGCGGGTGAGCGAGAAGTTCCCAGCCCAACTCATTCAGCTTCTCACGCGTCTGGTTTGAAACGTGTGGTCTTGCGTTGTCATGTTGGAAGAAAACTCGAGCTGGCTTAAAGCATTTTTTCAGGAGTTTCTGTTGAACGTGGTTCCCTTGAGTGCAATAGACATCTGAGTTCATTGTTTGTCCTTGAGGAAGAAGATTTCAATGCACAACTCCTGTCGACATCCAAAAAATGCTCAAAAGTGCTTTATTTTTAATGCATCCCAGGTGTAGCCGTCTGAAGTTGGTTTAGCCATTGACATCTGGTTTTTTTGTTGTCGTATAGTACCCACTTCTCTTTACAGGTAAGAATTCCACGCCATCCATCTCGGCTAAACTCTCGCAGCAGTAACAGACAGACTGATTTTCAACGATTCTTTTGCATTTTGTTGAACTCATGCAGTACCATTTGACGACGTCTGATCTTCATGCCAATTTTGTGAAAGTATCGATTGACAGTTGACTGAGAAGTGCCAAAACCTTGCCCTAATTTTCGGGAGGTTTGAGTCGGAACGGCTTCAATCGCACAAAGTAAAGCTCTTTCATCGGTTGTCGGTGGTTGCTCAGAGTGTTTCTTATCGCCGCGGTGCATATCCCTGGAACAGAACTTAACATATCAACGTATGCATGTTCTTTCGTTTAGACTTCATGCCAAATGTTGCACAGATGTTAAAATTTGCTTCAGTTGCATTGTGGCCTTGTTTGAACTCGTGGAAAATTAGGCTGCGGATTTGTTCACGATTTTTTGACATACTTGATCTTTTTTAAAGAGTAATAAGTCTGTGAAAATTAAAATAACATAACAATTAAATACATCATTTCGATCAGCAGAAAATGAGCTTTCAAAATATATATGACATTCACATTACAACTTTAATGTAACATATTTGTTGATACGCAAATAAAAAACGGACAAAACTTTTGACTCAACCTAATATATTTCTTTTTATGTCAGAAAAAAAAGCCTAAGAATTTTCTTTTATTTAAATTGAGGGACAAGACAATTCTTCTTATTATTTTTCTGTCGTATTAAATTAAATTATGTTTTACACAGAATTTTATATGTGTTACACAGTAAACTAAAATAGACTTCATTTTCCTTAAATTTATTTCAGATATCGTAAATTATCGTAGTTTTGTTATTACTATTAGTATTTTTATTAAATCAAAATCTTAGTTTGCAGATGCGAATGTGTGAACATACTGTTAAGAATGCAATTTAGAAATATTTAAATAAATTTCAAATTTATATTAGAAAATGGAAGCTTAAACGATGTGTTGAGCATGAAACGGGTTTCCCAATAGCTAACATATCACTATGTGAGGAAATGTGTGATGTTGTCGCAAGTATTTTTAAATCAGCTGCGGTCACGGCTCAGAAGTTCAAATGCGTTTAACTAATACAATTTTTGGTTTCTGTCATCTTTCATGTTAATAATTATGAAAACTATTATGATAATAGCAACTCCCTACTATTCCGATTTTTTCGGAACACGCGACAGCAATATTTTTGAATAAAGAAATGAATGCTATATTTTTTCATTTGTTAAATAAATTCTAAATTACTTTTCAAAAACAGTAGCACTAAATGATTTTATTGAAAAGGAAAAGTTGTCAGCTATTATTGAGAGTTAGGATGTGTATATCACATGAAATAACTCCATACTCTTAATATCAAATGTCATTGATTTCAGCAACTTTAATGAAAATAAACATATGGATCGATTAAATAATAAGTCCAGACCATAGATATAGTAATATATATAGATCTATCATCTCCATGTCATCGAGCAAAAACTTTTGATGCCGAGAAAAAGTTTTGGAATCAGCCATTAGAAGGTATAGAAAAAAAGAAAAATGAATTTGAAACTGTATCTGCAGTTTTCCATTCACATTTAGTAAATAAATTATTCATAAATTTTATTTACTAAATTATCCGTGTATATTCCTATGTGTAATTTACTGTAACATTATCAGACAGCCATTAGAGTGACTTTTCTCGAGTAAAAAGGAATCACTTTTTCCATCTCGCTGATCAATATATGTCTTATTACTATATCTATAGTCCAGACATGCCGAATTTGTAAGTATTATGGAGCGTAGAACACATATCGGTACTTCGGCCTTTTTTCTCCATCACTTTCCCTGAATAGTATTTTTCTTCTTATTTAATCGTAAGTACATATTCCAGAAAATTACTCTACAAATAATGTGGTGTGAAAACAAGGGTGGTTACAATACTGCTTTTGGCATGTTTGTAAGTCTAGTACACTCATGTCCATAAATTAAGGATAATGCTAGCTGAGGCAAATAAAGGTTCAGAAACAAAACAAACATGACTTATTCATAAAGTCCATTTATTAAACAAAAGATCACGAACAAAAAAAGGTGGTTTATGTAGGATACCATTTATAAAAACTACGATTTTTGCTCCCTGAAGCAATTACAAAAAATATCTCCCTTACAAAAACTTAACATTACATGGTTGGTATGATGGTTACTACATTGTATGTCTCTCAGATGATGAAATACAGTCCTTGCAACGCCTAGGAATGCTGAGTATTAAATTATTGATCTTATCTTGGGGAAGGTTACTCTACTCAGTAAGCAATGTTCTCCGAAGTTCCGGTGCACATGTAGGAGGTGGTTGACGGTCTACAACTCGTCGGAAAAGCATGTCCTACACATGCTCTATCGGATTCTATTCAGGTGAGGATGCTGGCCATTCCATGCGAGTGATAGCTTCAGATTGTAGGCATCCGTGTACAACGTTTGCACGGTGAGGACGCGCATTGTCATCCAAAAACACAAATTCTGGGCTCATGGCACCCCTAAACAAACGTACATGTTGTTCCCGACTGATGTCCCGATAAGTTTGGCCTATCATTCTTCCGATTTGAACATGCAGATCTGTTCTGGTGCCCAATATGATCCCCTACCCTAAAACGAGCACTCCAGCCCCACACGGTGTCGTTCATAGACTTTGTTTTGGTGGTAACGGGTACCTGACGTTCTACATATGAAAGTCTGGCGTGAATCACACTGCAAGCTAAACTTGGACTCGTCGGAAAACATCACACAAGCTCACTGTGCCGCTGTCCACATTGCATGTTCTCTACTTCAAGTTAACTGCTGGTACAGTGCACTGCCGTGAGTGGAACACATCTAACAGGCCTGCGAGCATACAGACCAATATCTCGCAAACGTCTATCCACGGTTTGTCTTAAAACCGTGGCTTTCGTGGCTGCAGACAGCTGACGAGACAGGTCTGATGCTGTGCTTTATCTGCTTATTTTGGCAGTTACTACCAAATACCGGTGGTCATTCGGAATTGTAACTCGTCGCCGACCAGTACTGTAACGTCGACTGGCATTTCCATCATTTTGGAATCGTTGCCAAAGCCTAGAGATGACACTTTGGGCGATTCTAAGTTTCCCCGATACTTCTATCTGAGTACGCCCACATTCTAGTCGGCCGATAATTCTACCACGTAAAAAATTATCTGCATGCGTCCTCTGTGTCATAACTATTCGGTTGTGGCACTGAGCGGCACACAGAACACTTGTGAACAATTTTCCTTCTTTGCTCCCATTCCTTATCTACCCCCTTCTTACACTTTCGTCATTGTAACATCATATCGGCGTTATCTGATGGCTTCTTACAATTTGCATATTATTCTTAAAGATGTGTGTGTTATTTCTACAGGTGAAATTTTTGCATTAAATTTCGATTTCAGTGTGAATCTGAATTATCCTTAATTTATGGACATGAGTGTAAATTAAATTTTGCTTCACAATTTAAAAACTTTGCAAATGTACTTTTCAAAATGTTTTTTTTTTTTTTTTTTTTTTTTTTTTTGTGACGAGAGAGAGATTATTTAGACTGTGGGAAGATTTCACCTTTAAGAAATTATTTAATTTCTTCAGGCTGAAAGAAATTGGGTGTTTTGAATTCAACCTAGAATTTTCAAGTATGTATATTTATTTAAACCACTAGCGGCTGTAATTACCATTAACTTCAACTCCCGGTTGAAACCGAGAACTTGAAAAGCGTATAAAGTCAGGGTGTACTTTTCAGCAATATTTAATACGTTGCTTCTTCCATCTAGCGACATTATTATTTTGAGTTTTTTTTAGCAGAAAATAACCAATCAATTATTATAAGTAATCTTCGACGCTAGGTGGCAGAAACAGCGTGCCAAATTTGGTGAAATATACACCCTGACTTTAGAAGCTTTTCAAGTTTTTGCGTTGAGCTGCGGATGTAGGTGAAAATATGACCTTTAAAGGGGATTTTACATTACAGAACGTTTAATATAAAATTCCGGGTTATTTATATTTCCATTTAATATTTATAAATTGAGCTACATTAGTTTTTTTTCTCAATGAAATACAAATTCAGGCAACAATTCTAATGGTTTTTGATAGTTTTTTTTTTTTTTTTTTACAGATTTGAAATTTAAAAAATGTAAAAATAAAAATATAAGAAAAACCACGTTTTTCTTTGCAAATTTTAACATAGACATGCATTTCTTAATTTTTTTCTCAAAAACTGATTACATCAAAATCCACCTCTAGTTCTTTAAAATAGGTTCTATTAAACATAATATATATATATATATATACATACATATATATATATATATATATATATATATATATATATATATATATATATATATATATATATAAAACTAATGTAGCTCAATTTATAAATATTAAATGGAAATATAAATAACCCGGAATTTTATATTAAACGTTCTGTAATGTAAAATCCCCTTTAAAGGTCATATTTTCACCTACATCCGCAGCTCAACGCAAAAACTTGAAAAGCTTCTAAAGTCAGGGTGTATATTTCACCAAATTTGGCACGCTGTTTCTGCCACCTAGCGTCGAAGATTACTTATAATAATTGATTGGTTATTTTCTGCTAAAAAAAACTCAAAATAATAATGTCGCTAGATGGAAGAAGCAACGTATTAAATATTGCTGAAAAGTACACCCTGACTTTATACGCTTTTCAAGTTCTCGGTTTCAACCGGGAGTTGAAGTTAATGGTAATTACAGCCGCTAGTGGTTTAAATAAATATACATACTTGAAAATTCTAGGTTGAATTCAAAACACCCAATTTCTTTCAGCCTGAAGAAATTAAATAATTTCTTAAAGGTGAAATCTTCCCACAGTCTAAATAATCTCTCTCTCGTCACACAAAAAAAAAAAAAAAAAAAAAAAAAAAAACATTTTGAAAAGTACATTTGCAAAGTTTTTAAATTGTGAAGCAAAATTTAATTTACACTCATGTCCATAAATTAAGGATAATTCAGATTCACACTGAAATCGAAATTTAATGCAAAAATTTCACCTGTAGAAATTACCCACATCTTTAAGAATAATATGCAAATTGTAAGAAGCCATCAGATAACGCCGATATGATGTTACAATGACGAAAGTGTAAGAAGGGGGTAGATAAGGAATGGGAGCAAAGAAGGAAAATTGTTCACAAGTGTTCTGTGTGCCGCTCAGTGCCACAACCGAATAGTTATGACACAGAGGACGCATGCAGATAATTTTTTACGTGGTAGAATTATCGGCCGACTAGAATGTGGGCGTACTCAGATAGAAGTATCAGGGAAACTTAGAATCGCCCAAAGTGTCATCTCTAGGCTTTGGCAACGATTCCAAAATGATGGAAATGCCAGTCGACGTTACAGTACTGGTCGGCGACGAGTTACAATTCCGAATGACCACCGGTATTTGGTAGTAACTGCCAAAATAAGCAGATAAAGCACAGCATCAGACCTGTCTCGTCAGCTGTCTGCAGCCACGAAAGCCACGGTTTTAAGACAAACCGTGGATAGACGTTTGCGAGATATTGGTCTGTATGCTCGCAGGCCTGTTAGATGTGTTCCACTCACGGCAGTGCACTGTACCAGCAGTTAACTTGAAGTAGAGAACATGCAATGTGGACAGCGGCACAGTGATTCTACCACGTAAAAAATTATCTGCATGCGTCCTCTGTGTCATAACTATTCGGTTGTGGCACTGAGCGGCACACAGAACACTTGTGAACAATTTTCCTTCTTTGCTCCCATTCCTTATCTACCCTCTTCTTACACTTTCGTCATTGTAACATCATATCGGCGTTATCTGATGGCTTCTTACAATTTGCATATTATTCTTAAAGATGTGTGTGTTATTTCTACAGGTGAAATTTTTGCATTAAATTTCGATTTCAGTGTGAATCTGAATTATCCTTAATTTATGGACATGAGTGTAAATTAAATTTTGCTTCACAATTTAAAAACTTTGCAAATGTACTTTTCAAAATGTTTTTTTTTTTTTTTTTTTTTTTTTTTTGTGACGAGAGAGAGATTATTTAGACTGTGGGAAGATTTCACCTTTAAGAAATTATTTAATTTCTTCAGGCTGAAAGAAATTGGGTGTTTTGAATTCAACCTAGAATTTTCAAGTATGTATATTTATTTAAACCACTAGCGGCTGTAATTACCATTAACTTCAACTCCCGATTGAAACCGAGAACATCAAAAGCGTATAAAGTCAGGGTGTACTTTTCAGCAATATTTAATACGTTGCTTCTTCCATCTAGCGACATTATTATTTTGAGTTTTTTTTAGCAGAAAATAACCAATCAATTATTATAAGTAATCTTCGACGCTAGGTGGCAGAAACAGCGTGCCAAATTTGGTGAAATATACACCCTGACTTTAGAAGCTTTTCAAATTTTTGCGTTGAGCTGCGGATGTAGGTGAAAATATGACCTTTAAAGGGGATTTTACATTACAGAACGTTTAATATAAAATTCCGGGTTATTTATATTTCCATTTAATATTTATAAATTGAGCTACATTAGTTTTTTTTCTCAATGAAATACAAATTCAGGCAACAATTCTAATGGTTTTTGATAGTTTTTTTTTTTTTTTTTTTTTTTTTACAGATTTGAAATTTAAAAAATGTAAAAATAAAAATATAAGAAAAACCACGTTTTTCTTTGCAAATTTTAACATAGACATGCATTTCTTAATTTTTTTCTCAAAAACTGATTACATCAAAATCCACCTCTAGTTCTTTAAAATATATATATATATATATATATATAAAAGCCTTGAAAAAAAAAATCTATAGCACTTTTAGCATTTTGAAAATCATGAATTCATAAAAAAAAATGCAAACTGAGGAAATGCAATTTAAAGGTTTTAAATCAATAAAAATCATATCAAAACACATAAGAGTTGTTGTCTGAACATATATTTTATTGAAAAAAACCTAATGTAGTTCAATTTATAGATATTAAATGGTAATATATGCTTTTATATTAAAGCTTCAGTGGTGCCAAGTCCCCTTGTTCACTTTAGGAGTACGGAAAGTAACTGAATTTTTTTTATTTCAATTTAGAATTTTCAAGTAATATACATTTATTTTAACGACCAGGTGAAAATATGATTATCAACTGATTATCAATATATTCTAAGTAAAAAGCAATTGGGTTTATATATTTAGTTAATATATTTTTATAACAAAGATATCTGTTAAAAAAATAAATAAAACAAAGGATTTTTCAAAAAGTCTGGTACAGGTTTTATATTAAAGAAACCTAAATACTTGTTTACATGATTAAGTTTTATATTTTTATCCGGTGCTTAATGTTTGAACTAATTTTTACTTTCCGAACACTATAATGAGGAAAGTATTGTAATCATGCCAAAAATCCGAATTTGAGATTTTGATGTTTTTATACGCTTTGAGGTTCCCTGAGTCCGTTTTCACTATTTTTATTATGATGTATGTATGTATGTGTGTATGCCTGTTAGTGAATACGCTAGCGTCTAAACGCTTTGTTCGAAGAAGCTGAAAGTTGGTACGTATATTGTAAGTCACCATAGTACGAACCCTATTGATTTTGGTGAATCTAGCACATATAGTTTTTTTACAGGGACACCAGGAAAAATTCTTTATCATTATGGCCTATGGGGCCAAATTTTTAAAATTGCGATAGCGTCTAAACGCTTTATTAACCTGAGCAAAAAATTTGTACACATATTATAGGTCACAGCTGCACCAACTGTATAGATTTTAGTGAATTTAGCACTTACAGTTTTATTTTACAGGGATACAAAGAAAAATTCTTTATCATTATAGCCTATGGGACCAAATTTTTAAAAGTGCGATAGCATCTAAACGCTTTATTCAATTGCGCTAAAAATTTATATGAATATTGCAAATCACTGTTGCACTAACTATAAGCATTTTGGTGAATCTAGCATTTATAGGTTTTTACAGGGACACAACGAAAAATTCTTTATTATTATGATCTATGAGCTCAAAGTTCAGTAGCGTTAAATAAAACATCGTGTAATGTATGGAGAAAAATTCTCAAACATTCTATTATGGTTTTCTCTCTTTTGTTTGTTTAACAACTCCTCTTTCTTTACTTTATCTACAAAACTGTTTGATTACTCAATGTTTGGAAAGTCGAGTGGAGTCACTCCAGATTTTTTTTATTACTGACATTTTCTTTATTAATAGGGTGTTTTACGCAAATACAGTGAGAGACTTTTTCAGTTTCTGCTAGGTATCATGGATACGGTAGTCACGTTGTGTCACTATCGTATACTCATACGCTAAATGAATTATTGCCAAAAATTAGGTATTTTCTCTTCTTTTCTTGAAAATTAAGCTTTAGGCTTTGAAAATTTACTTGTAAAATAGGTTTTTACATCAGAATTTTTAAAATCTTTTCTATATATTTAATAAAGTGTCTCTCACTATGTATATGAAAAATTCAAAATGTTACAGAATCCTTGAAAATTTCCAGTGAAAAAATAAATTTACTTTCATACAGTTCGTAAAATTAGATTTCACACCAAAAATTTTCAAAAGTTTTTTAACATATTCAATAATAATCAACTTCTTTCTCCAGCGTAGTTGGCAAATTTAGCACTTATTCGTTCCAAAAAATTTTAATAGAAAAATAAAATTACCAAACAAATTTTAATAAAAATTTTAACAGAAATGTTCGCCCCGGCAATAAACTTCGGTGTCGGTCTACACTGATTAAACAAAATAATCAGTTTTGTTTATATTTTCCCGTAGTCAAACAGTGTTAAAGTCGGCAAATATGTTCATTTTTTTTTTTTTTTTTTTTTTAGATTTAATTAATCCAATGTGGTTACCCGAAAAAAAAAAAAAAAAAAAAAAAAATCTATCGTTTTACAATAGTCTAACTTTAGCACTTTTTGGCTACTGGAAACTTTTACTAGAAAATATTTTTATGTATTTCTGTAATAGTTACTAATTAAATAATTTTAAACAATCTATTAAAATTTCCGGAATTTAAAAAAAAGTGCTAAAGTTTTTAACTGTGTTCATCAGTTTATCTTTTTTTAGATTTAATTAAACCAATGTGATTATAGAAAAGGAAAATATGTATAGTTTTATTATAGTTGCTAATTTCAGCACATTTTGTCTACCAGAACTGAAATCCACCACTAGTGGATATCTTTTCCGTTGATATCTCACGCTGCGTACCCAGTGGGATACCCTGTATATATAAAACGTGTCATGAATAACTGATAAGCAGACCAGACTCAAGTGGGGATAAAAAGAATGACTTTAATTATATTCACGGAACATTGTATGTAATTTTTAAATATAATATAATATGTAATGTTTAGATAAGTTTCAGAATGCAGAACTGCCGAGAACTTTAGTAATTTTATATGGAAAATTTTTGCAGATTTTTTAGCAGATTTCTATAATTAAATAAGATGAAAATTTTTATTCAGGTAAAAGGATATTAAAACATCGCAGTGCTAATCAGTTATGTGAATGCCGCATTTATTCTTAAAATGTACCCGCCCAAATATTTACAATCGCCTCGGAAGCATGGTCGGTAGGGAAAAGAGCTCGTAATGAAATCAGTACAAAAACCCTTAACGGGTTAAAAGTTTGTGACGCAGCTACTTCATCGCTATAAGAATTTGAAGTATGGGTCTTAAAAATAATGATATCAAATTTTAAGTGACGCTTTACTATTAGTTAAAATATACATAGATTTTCTTATTTGATCATTTGCTTTTTTCTTTTATTTATATTTACAATGCAAACATAATATTTTTAACTTCAAGATAAGACAAATATATAAAATATACTCACTGATGATTTTCATTTGCACTTCAATTTCAAAATAACAGTTTCAAAAGGAATGATATAAAAATTCCAGTGACACCTCGGTGTCATTTTAAACGATTTGTCTTTAGATTTCATTAAAATTGCCTTTGCTTTGTCTAATAAAGTATATTTACAGATTGAAACAGTGCTTTTAATTTTCAAATATACTGTCAAATAATCACACTTTCACTGAGTTTGCATTATAAATTGAAATTATTTATTTCAATAAATTGATTTGTCTTTTGCGTCACGCTATCCAAAACTACAAGTGAAATTTGTACAAATGTTTTCTTTGCATCACACTATCTCTTTGCCCAAATTTTCACTTAGTTGGATACTATGATACAAAGTAACATTTACATAAATTTTACTTGCAGTTTTGGATAGCGTGACGCAAAAGACAAATCAATTTATTGAAATAAATAATTTCAATTTATAATGCAAACTCAGTGAAAGTGTGATTATTTGACAGTATATTTGAAAATTAAAAGCACTGTTTCAATCTGTAAATATACTTTATTAGACAAAGCAAAGGCAATTTTAATGAAATCTAAAGACAAATCGTTTAAAATGACACCGAGGTGTCACTGGAATTTTTATATCATTCCTTTTGAAACTGTTATTTTGAAATTGAAGTGCAAATGAAAATCATCAGTGAGTATATTTTATATATTTGTCTTATCTTGAAGTTAAAAATATTATGTTTGCATTGTAAATATAAATAAAAGAAAAAAGCAAATGATCAAATAAGAAAATCTATGTATATTTTAACTAATAGTAAAGCGTCACTTAAAATTTGATATCATTATTTTTAAGACCCATACTTCAAATTCTTATAGCGATGAAGTAGCTGCGTCACAAACTTTTAACCCGTTAAGGGTTTTTGTACTGATATCATTACTTTTTAGAGGTTATTGATCAAAAAATTAAAACAAGTCCTTCCGGCTCATAGGAAGGTTAGGTTGATTTATCTTTTCTTATGAAGTCGCCACCATTTTTTTCAAAATGGCAGCTACATTTTATTAATCAATTTCGTGGATTTATTGAGGGCTATGTATATATGGAGTTTTAAGCAAATCGGTTCAAAAGCTATTGTGATAATTTTCAAGTGGTCACCATGTAGAAACAAAAGGACAGAGTGACTGAAATGCCCAGTGAACTTATCAAAGATACTTGAATGATATGTCAACTGTGCAAATATGATTCGAACTGATTCAGTATTAGAAAAGTTATTGTAATAAAAAAAAATTTAAGTGGCCGCCACTTGGAAACAAAATGGTGGAGCAAGTTGCCTAGCAAACTTATCCAAGATATTTGAATTGTAAGTTCACTTCCCAACTTTGATTTGAACCAGTTTAGTATTCTAAAAGTTATTGTGGTGGCACATTTTCATATACCAGCCTGATTTCAAGTGGCTGCAACTTGGAAACAATGTTGGAACAAAATTCATCCAAGATATTTGTGTGATAAGTTCAATGTCCAACTTGAACTGATTCAGTATTTCAAAAGTTATTCTGATGATAAATTTACAAGTGGTATCCTGATTTGAAATGGCCGTACTTAAGATATTGGTCATTTTGTTAAAAATGACAGATAAAATTCATTAATAAATACTTGATTGAGACTTTTATGTGGTCAATGTAAACATCAAAATTCAAGCAAATTATAGTCTTAACTAAGCTTTTTCAATGTAGATTTGAAATTTTCATGTAGCTGCCACTTGAAAACAAACAGCAGAGCAACTTAGTTAACGAACTCATCAAAGATATTTGTAAGATAAGTTAGCTGTATAACTTTGGTTCAATTCAATTTTGAGTATTATGTCGAGAGTTATCGTAATCACAAAATTTCCATTATATATACAAAAAAATCCAATTTATACATCTTTTAAATTTATACGTGCTTTTAGTGAAGTCCTGATTCATTCCTATTCATAAAAATATCTTTGATTATAAGTTACACAATATTAGTTATGTCTTTTCACTTTTCTAATACTTACAAAATTTCTTGACCGGTCATTCTTATAACCATTCTAAATATAAATTTTGATGAGTATGTGAACTTTGATATCAATATCATGACTTTGGAGCTATTCACAATCTATTAACTAATTAAAAACAAATTGTTTAATGCTAATTTAAGTGATAATGATGTGGGATGTGAAGAAGTTATTCTTAAGAGAGGACAATACCTAATCTTGGCAACAGCTATGGCCTATGTTATGGGAAGATTTATTTTTATAATTACTCAGTACCAAATGTATTTTTTAAATTCCGTTTCCACTTTCAGAAAATTCACAACCATTAAATTGGTACTCATTTTCGAAGATATTGGTTTTTTAAAAAATGTATATATTTTTTTAGTTCAAAAATGCGAATTTTCACACAAATTGCTTTTTTTAACCACAAAATGAAATACTAAAAATTTAAAAAATCAATTTTTGGAAAATGGGTACTAATTTAACGATTTTGAATTTTCTGAATATGAAAATGGTTTTTAAAAAATGTGCTTGCTAACGATAATCTGTTTTAAAATTTATTTTCAATTTCATTTTGAGCACTGAAAGAGTGCTTGACAGAAGTGCAGTAACTGGAATAAACTAAATTTAATAAATAATATCAGGGTTGGCAGGTTTTTGACGGTTTAAACCACAGTTTAAACTGCCACGTCAAAAACCTTAAATTTGACACTTTTTGGTATATTTTAACAATGAAGTAGTCATATTTAGGGAAATAAAAAAACTAATAAAAAAGTGCTTAGTTTATATGCCTCCCATGGTTAAAAATAATTCTTAGAAGTGTATTATCTGTTTCTTATGAGTGCTAATGATTTCTATTTAAGTATAAAAAACAGATATTTATTATCTTTACAAAACACAAAAATTCAAATATAGGAATTTGTATATTCTAAGGTGAACCACTTATTGCCTTTTAAGTTATAAAAATTTTATAAAGTCTTATTAATAAAAAATAAAAAAAAAGTTCTATTAAATTATATACTGATTGATAATTAAAAGATACCGTAAGTATTTTACCTCAATGAATGAAATTACTGTGCTATTAAATAATGCATTATGTTCTTTCATTTTGGGTTATAGTCAATAGCATGTTTTAATGTTGTACGATTAAAACTTAGAGGTATTGCATGACTTGTTGAACTAAATTTTAATATGAATTACATAATGCAATTCTATTTTTAAATTACTGCCATAAAGGTATGAAAATTTGCATTTATATGCATTGAAATTTAATATTATATTAAAATTTCAAGTGGAGTCACTCCAGTTTTTTTTTTTTTCTTTTAATATTGCTAAAAATTTCATTGAAATTTCAGCATTTAACATAATTTTAAAAATAATTATAAGATAGAAAAAAAACTTTTTTATATGTAGTGATGTGGGTTGGAAAATTTTCTTTTTTGGAAAATTTTCTACCATGTTTTTCCGGAAAATTTTCCAACCAAAAAAACAATTTTTTTAGTAAATCTTTTGCATGATATATTTAAATTTTCTTTTATTAGTCATAGTAATGCTATATACAGTGTGAAAAACAAAAGTTTCTGATTAAAGTCATCATTTTGAAAGTTACCAGATATATGTTTTGAGCAACTTGAATGAGAAATAGGTTATTTATTATAATACAAGAGATCTATGGTTGCTAATCAGAATTTTAAATGTCTATTCAATAAGTTTGTAAGAACATAATTATAAAGCATTTGGCAACATAACAAAAAAAGAATATATTGATAAATTAATGCACTACTATACTGCTGAGCATGTGTATCTATTTTTCAAAATATTCATTTGGTAAATGATGATACGACGATGTTTTTCAAACTCAGGCAGCAATTCTCTTAAGTCACCTTATTTATGGTCTCTGATTCTGAGAGTGACTCAGAAAGTTACGACATTGTCATAATCTTCGTTAAAAATTCAATAATAATATAATAATAAAAAAAAAAATTGCTTTAATTACAAAATTGGCATTGTTGAAAATTTTAGAGAAAAATCTTATATAAAAACATATTTTTTAAAATAACTTTTTAAAACTAATTTCTAATGTGGAAAAAAAAAAAAATGTTTTTTTATGCAAGCAACAGGAAATACAATTAATTGCCTAAATATAAACAGCAATATTTTGATTAAAATTTAAGGAAATCAAATAGATAAAATGAATCACATCATATCTTGTAATTGGAGGTTTAGTTGAAATAACTCAATATTTCTTTATTTGCTTAAAATATCCAAAATTGAATTGTACTTGAAAAATCTCATAAAGGTGTTACATTTAAAGTTAAATAATAACAACAATAATAATAATAATAAAATCTCAAACTTCCAGATTAATTTTTTTGAATAGAGGATTACATCCATTATCCAATACCACCAACTATTAAAAAATATGATTTTGTGTTCGCAAACTGTGCTTAAAAATAGAAGAAATCGAAAAAAGTAAAAATCAAAAGAATTTTGATGAAATGAACCCTTTCATGGTCTGAGCCATACCTTATTAATTACCTTGTACAGTCGGCAGCAAAATTATTGATGCGCTAGCAATAATTTCTATTTAAAAGATGTACACCTAATACAATTTTGTTAAGTAAACATTTATCGAGTCATGATCTTAGTCTTATACTGTTTTTAAAAAAATTAAGTTCATGATAAAAATTAGCGATCAAACTAAAGAAAAAGAAAAATATGAATGCATGTTTCAATAATTTTGCTGCTACTAGAAGCCAAACCTCACATTATTCTAAAAAGAAATTCGTCATGATAATTACCTCTTTTTTTTTTTTAAATTCTGTTTAGTTTTAGAATATTCACAATTAGTGCTGCACCGAGTAGCACTTTGGCCGAGTACCGAGTACTCGGCCTTTTACTACTCGACTGAGTACCGAAGAAAGAATAATTGATGTATATATGAAGAATTTTTCACATGTTGAAATTGAAAATAGGCCTTTTGAACACAAAATTAAGTTAAATGGCAAACAGCATGTTTTCATGAAATGTTCCAGAACTTTTGTATTGTATAGTATACACAATTAGGTTCATTGTTATATTTGATACGTCCAGCTTAGTGGATTATTAAAACCATAATAATTGATAATTTCATTCTTTATTATATAGTCTTTCTCAGATGCGAATCATTCTTAGAGAATATAAGTTCCTATATACTCAGGCATATTTAAGATGTATGAAATGAGAATATTAAAATAAATATTTTATCATTTCAAACATGATAGACTTCATTAATCTTCAAATTCTAGAAGAGTAAAAAAAATAGGTGTTTTGGGCCATAATTTGCAAAACAAAAATTTGATTATTAAAATATATTTTTAATAATATTTCAGGGTATTTATATTTTTCATAATTATTTTTTAAATTAAAAATCAATCTTTTCTTACAGTTTTAAAAGCGTCTTACTTTTATTTGCACAAATATGTAACTAATGTTTTTACTATTTTAGTATTTATTATATAAGGGTTCTTTCTTCTAAAATATTTTATTTTTGTCTATTTTATAAATACAATTTTATGCATTTATACTTAAAATAATAATAATAATAAATTAATCAAAAAATAAAAACTTACTTAAAACAGAACAAACAGTAGAAAAAAGTTTTTAATTATCTGCTGGCAAACTGATTTTTGAAATAAGTCAAATACCATGTAACTAACAATGTAAGATTTTTTTTAAGATGATAAAAACTAGCATTTTGTAAATCATAAATAAAATGTTTATTATGACAAAATAGATTTTTTAAAATCTGATCAAAAGTTAGGAATAAAAAATGATGCCTGAATGTGATTTCATGCTATTTTAGGAAGCTTACGGTTTCCATTTTCATATAACCAGTGTCCGATTTTATATAATACAAGTCAATGTTTATATAGGTATACAAAGGTGAATAAATAATGTTAAACTATCACTTATTCGGATACAGCCTATCGCTGTTTATCAGGTATTTTAAGAACAAACAAAATGTGAAAAGCAGAAAGGGGGAGGGGGGGGAATTAAATAGAGTAAAGGCACTTTTACGATATATATATATATATATATATATATATATATATATATATATATGAAAATATAATATATGTTTTCAGTCAAGATAGTTGTAAATAAGTAACAAAAATAACTAAAGAAAAACTTACGAGAAAATTAATTAATGTGAAACAATTCATACGAAAAATTAACAGCAAAAACTTAAAATAAATGAACTAAACTATCAAAAAAAAATATATAAATATATATATATATATACAGTGAAACCCCAATCTATCGTTCACGCATCCATCGTTTTCCGCATTGATTGTTTTATTAATTCCTTTTCTTAAGAATGAAAGTTTATGAGAAATAACATGGAATTTTGAGAAATCATAAGGGTGGTGAAGGAATACACGAGCGCAGCGCTCATATATATGCATTCGCTTGCACGCATTGTGCACGGGTCCACGCTGCCGAAGGCAGTGGGGACCCGATGTGACATTTTTCTTGATTAGAATTTTTTTTCTCTTTTTTTATCACATGATAAAAATTAATGCAATTTTGAGAATTCATTAATTATAGTGATTCATTTAAAAATAGTGACCAGCGAAGCGGGCGTAGCCTGCTAGTGTATAATAAAATATTTTTAAAAAGCAACATACATGAAGATGCACATTCAATTTGGCAGATATGTGATCAATTTACTGCTTTTGTAAGAGTGACAAATAATTAATACTGATAATAATAAAACAAAAATTCAATATTTGGTAAATTTTATCATGCAGATTTTCACAAAATTTTAAATGCAATATGCAATTTTACAAGAGAGAATTTTTTTTACTTATTTATTTAATAATCTATGAATATTTACAAATATTACACATTCTACTTATAAAACTAAATGTGATGTTATAAAGTATTTTTGGAAAGCTAATAAATTAAGAGGCACACTAAATTTGGCAGATATTTGATCAGTTCAATCTTTCAATGCTTAATATAACAGTGACAAATAATCAATACAGATATTTACAAAACAAAAATAATATTTAATATCTGGAAATTTTTCTCATACAATTTTTCACAAGATTTTCTATGCAATTGCAAAAGTGAGAATAATTTGCTTTTGAAATAGAAAACAGAAAGAGATATCATAACTGAAGAGAGATTTCACTGCTTTTTTGTAACAATTGGCTGCTTTTTTATAACAATTGTATATAATAAATACATATTTTATTCAAAATACTAAATAACAATTTAATCAATGTAATCTTTTGAAAATCAGTGTATATGAAGATGCATGTATTGAACTTTGACAGATTCTCTTTGACAGATCAGTTTATTACTTTTATAACTGTGACGAGTAATAATAAATAAATATTTACAAGCAAAAACTAGAAATGTAGAAACCTTTCTCCCACAATTTTTCACATAGATTTCAATGTAAATTTCATATGAAGGATTTTTCTCTTAATATTATAAATCAACATAAAAAGTTGCACATTATCTTGAATTGATATTTGATGAAGTCATTTTTAATAAAAAAAAAAAAAATTAATGCAGTACACTCCCAGAATGAATATCTGTAAATAAATATATTTTATTTTTTTAAGGCAAATTAAGAGTAGGTAATAAATGCAGTAAAAATATAAAGTTTATATCTGCAAATTAAAATTTACCCCACAAATCCAAATTATAAAATGAAGTATAAAAATATTTAATGCAATATATAGACTTTTATTATAAATTTACAGTTTTATTATAATTGAGAAATATAGATATAACTCACTTTTTTTATGCTTAGAATTTTTTCTTGATTTTTATAGTCATTATTTTTTTTTTTTTTTTTTTTTCAAACAAAAATATTGTTGCTTAAAAAAAAAAAAAATTACTTAGGGTAAGGTGGGGTAGTGGGATCCCTTATCGGCATAATTTGACTTTAGCTGAACATAGCACCGGTTGTAATAGGCCTATCAACTTTTTTTTTTTTTGGTAGTTCATTCAATAGACCTATTATAAGAGTGGACAGAGCATTTTATTATTAAAGGAATATAAGAAAAGTTGCAAAGATGAAACCACGTTACTGTTGAAAAAGGTTACCTTTTTTGGCATGTATCGCGTTATTGGCGATTTTTTGTTCTGAACATAAATATTATTATTATTATTAAAAGATACAGCAAGAAAAACTTGCGTAAAATGAAACAGCTGCTGAAATTTATTTTTACCTTGTTATTAACACTTTCCAAAAAGTTCAAAAGCGTTTATAACTTCGTTTTGTCTATACTCGCTTTAACTCTCATAAACAGTGTCCGAAATTAGCAGTCATTAGTTGTCAAATATGACTAAATTAATGCATTTGACGACTATAAAATTATTTCCAGTCGTCAAATTTAACGCCTAGCTTTTTTTTTAAAGACTTATTTTTGTTTAACTTTGAAAGGTCCAAGTCCATATCATATTTTCCCCCCTACCGCACAGGGACTATGTCGTTTAGACACCTGGGCATTTCCAGCATATTTCACCCCCGACCCCCTTACAGAGATAAAAAAGAAAAAGTTTCCTTTAATCCCTTTCAATCTTATCTTTTTTTAAAACTGCAATTTGCAACGCTCTCGCCACACATGCATACAAATAACCTATGGAACCAACACATTTATCTGTGTGCACATACTGATGTAATGTGTAAGAAAAATACTAGTGCTGCACCAAGTAGCACTTTGGCCGAGTAGCCGAATACCGAGTACTCAGCCTTTTACTACTCGGCCGAGTACCGAGTAGTTGTAAGAAATAATAATTGATGCATATATGAAGAAATTTGCACATCTTAAAATGAAAGAAAAGGCTTTTGAACATAAAATGTAGTTAAATGGTAAACAGCATGCTTTCATGCAGAACTTTTGTAGTGTACATACATAATTAGGTTCATTGCTATATTTTGATACTTTCAGCATAGTGGTTTAATAAAACCATAACTGATAACTTTACTCTTAACATCTTTTTTAGATGCGAAATTATCATACTCAGATAATTCTTAGAGAATATAAAAGTTACTAGTCACTAAGGCTTAATTTAAGATACATGAAATTCACATATGAAAGGGTAACATTAAAATATTTTATAATTTCAAACATGATAGGCTTCATTAATCTTCAGACCGTAGAAATGTAAAATGACAGGTGGTTTTGGGAACAACAGATTTGTTAATGAAAATAAGTTTTAAATAACGTTTTAGTGTATTTACCCTTTTTTATATATAACGTAAAATGTCATAAAAGCCTTTATTTGGTTAAATGCCCCCTCCCTACTCTTTTTTATTATTATTATTTTTTTGTTCTTAAAATACTAAATAAACGCAACTTTTGCTCAACGGTAGACTGTATCCGAATAGGTGATAGTTTTTTATGTTATTTTATAGTATAAAATTCAAAATCAATCTTTTCTTACCAATTTGAAAGTGTGTTAGTTTTATTTGCACAAATGTATAACGAAAATTTTGTGTTAATATTACAAAGAGGTTCTTTTTTCCCTAAAATATTTTATTTTTGTCTGATTTATAGATACAATTTCATGTACTAAGCATTTATAAAATAATGCATATTGATATTACATGATAGTTATAATTAAAAGCTCAGATCATGAATCATCTCTATACTAAGTTTGGTAACAGCCCATTTTAACTGCAGAAAGCTGTTATAGCAAAAATTTTAATTATAATGACTCTGTATTTATATTTTCATATTTTTTTAGTTCAGTTGTAAAATAAATATCTCTCATTAACACATTTCTATCAATAATGCATAAAAATAGTGAAATTTCCACAACTACTCAGTATTGGCCGAATACATAGCCTAAATTTGGCCAAGTAAGCCGAGTGCCGAGTATATACCAAGTACTCGGTACAGCTCTAAAAAATACATATAATATATTAAACTGTGTTCCAGAAATTTTGACGTGTAGTTCAGAAAATATTGTTTTACTCATAATCACTCTATTAGTCATGTTAAAAGCGAATTTCAGAAATTGCAACTAGAAATTTCAATTTGCCGCCTAAAATATTTACAGCAGGCATCATATGACGCCTTCCCTTTCCTTCCCAATTTCTATCACTGCTCATAAATAATCATGGACATTTTTGAAATGAGATAAAGTATAATATATTCAAACTAATTCAATTTAGAGAATTAAGTATAGCAATTATAAACATTTTATAAAAATAATTACTTAAAAAGAACGAAATAATAAAATATTAAAAAGAATCTTACCTGTGAAAATCCTTGTTTTACATAATTTCTAGGGCTTTTAATATCTAATTACAATTTCTTGTATAAAATTCTTTTTACATTCAAAACAATATAACTTTTAAAGAGAAATGAAAATTTTAAAAATAATTTTCAAAGAAAACAGAAAAATATCGCCTGCTTAATAAAAAGCAGAGTTTAGAGCATGGCGAGTAAATTTCAATATTGGCCAGTTTGGCGTCTTGTAGATCAAAAGTCACATGACCTTTTTTATGAGTTATCTTTGCCACTAAAAAAGGCTGCCATTGTCCCGTCCACTCTTATAATAGGTCTATGGGTTCATTCTCTCATAATATGTTGTTACTGTACCCATGGCAACCTTGAAACAAATTGGCAAATGATGAATTAAAAAAGAAATGTGGAACAGCTTTACTATTAGGCACATACTGCTGTTGCCGATGTACAGCTCACTGGATGAATCGATACTCTGAATCATTACAAAACTTAAAAAATACATTTTAAGAAAATAAATTATTTTTTCACTCAGGTGCTTGTTTTGAAATTCACTGAAATTAATTAAGCATATTTTTAAGATTAATAAAACAAACATAAATAAAACAGTAGTAGAAATTTGAGTTACTTCACCACAAAAAAAATTTCGAACGGCTTTCAATCTTTAGCACATAAAATTCACTGTTGATCCCAGTGGCAGAACGTTTTGTAGCTGTCTGCAACAGGCTTTTAAAATTTCATAATCTGTCTGCAAAATTTGTGTGTAATCAGGGGAGAAAATGGCTTACACTCAAAAAGCCTGAAAGCTGATTGGAGGGGGGGGGGGGGGGGAGGGCTTAACATCAGTAGGGATCTCGTGCAACAATACACGAATACAATTTTACTGCAGAACAATATAGTATAAACAATTGTGTGTATTCATTCAATTCATCTCATTCAATTATATATTACATAGCAATGTTTGACACAACACAATATAAATAATTATAAATAATAAAAGTATTAGTTGTAGTTTTGATACAGAATTTTTTTTTTAAGTGAATTGTTATTCGAAAGTTGCAGACAAATTTCTTTATCAGTGCAGACAAAAACTGTCCACAAGCCGTTTTTCTGTGTCCGCGACTATGTCGCCGTGTTTCTGCCACTGGGCTGTTGATAATGACAAGCACATAATATTCAGTGGAAATAATGATGTTAAATATATAACTCGAATATTTAAAATTACAGGCTTGCATGAAATTTTGTGCTGCAGTGGTCAGTATCCCGATATTAAAACCAAAAAAACATCACTGGATACCCCTAATTTGTAACGCATGAATCAGAAAATGTATAAAAATCTGTACTGCAGCAGTCAGGATCCCGATATTAAAAAAAAAAAAAAAAAAAAAATCACTGGATACCCCTAATTTGTAGCGCATGAATCAGAAAATGCATGAAAATCTGTACTGCATCAATTACTAACACACACTATTTTCTCCCTAAATACTAATTCCATTTATTTAAAAATAATAATAAAATATACTTGAAAAACTAATTTTTAAATCTTAAAAACACGTTAAAAAAAAAATCATTCAGCTGAGACGCATTACGATAAACACACATGAGCTTTCGGCACAAAAAGAAAAACAAAGTTCCGATACAAAAAGGTTACTATTAAAAAATATCGATCTCAATATACTAAATCGGGATTAAATTACGTGATTTTGGTCAAAGCTGAGAAAAATGTACCTTTCTTTATCATTGGGGTTAAGTTTTCCAACTCCAGACAAAACATAGCGACATTCGTTTTATGCCGGGTATCAGTCTAAAAGACCACATTTTCCCATGGAAAGTTGTTGAAATCCCTCTAATTAGAAAACAAAGCAAACTAGCTGACTAGTACTTTTTTTCTTCACTGTTTGTTTTAAAACAAAAGAAACTATCTGATTTTGCATCACATATCAAATTTTGCTTGATTGCCATCTCATCTATTAAAGATGACGAGAATTTTTCGAAGCTATTTAGATTGTTCGATTCTTCCATCAGTCTTTCTTTTATTAAATTAGTAACACCAAGTTCACCACTAAAGGGACGCAGGTATCTCTGCAATGTTGTTTTTGCTGGCTAAGTTAATTGCTTTTCACGAGCAAAATAATATCCTTTTGGTGAGCAGGAATTCCATTTTTTCAAGTGAGTAATGTTGCTTGTTAGTCTCATAATAAGTGAGTTTTGTCTTTAATTTTTTTAATTCTGCACGCGATTTTTCTATTTGTGCATTTTGTTCCACAGTCTGCTTTTCAAAAGTCTCACTGCATCTTTTTTTCTACTTAAAACATTTTACAGATCTCTTTGATGTCAAACTAGCCGTATATAAGAGTTCGCAGCGTTCAGTTTGGGCTTCCGCTTGCGTCACTCGAAAAACTGTCGTTTTTCATGATTACATCCATTATCCAATACTACCACTATTATTATTTTGTGTTCAAAAGTTATGCCTAAAAAAAATTAAAAATCAACAAAATTTTGATGAAATGCACACAACCTTACATGGTCTGAGAAATGCTTTGCCAATCGAGTTTTCTCTGCCAACGGCAACCAAATCCCATGTTATTGGAGAAATTTATGAGAATTACTCATTATCAAATGTTTTTTTTTTTTTTTTTCCAATTCTGCATTTACATTCAAAAAATTCATAAACTTCAAATTTGTTCTTGTTTTTCAAAATCAGTTTTTGATTTAATTTTTAATGTTTCACTTTGTATTTATGAAGTGCAAAAAAAGCACTTTGTTCATTTTTTTCCCTGCTTTATAGCTTAATGAAGTATTAAAAATTAAAGAAATAAATTTTGAGAAAAGTAAAAACAAATTTAAGTATTCTGCATTTTTTAGCTGAAAAAGTTTTCGCCTTCGCCTTATGGATCATCAAAATTGGGATGGCAAGTCTTCGGACCACCCTTAGGGGCGAGTCCCAAACTGTCGCCAATTGCTGATAGCATAGCACAAGTGCCACATAAAACTAAATCGACCTCTGTATTTTTTAATTATGAAAATAAAATTATTTTAAAAAATCATCGAGTCATTTTCATAATAATTTTTCCAATATAATTAAAGGGGATTCACCTGCTGTTAATACTATGTGGAGAGTCTCCGAGAGCTATCGAGTATTGAATGCACACAGATACCTTATTTATATTGATTACTCAACTATTATTCATGCATAACAGCAGCAAAACTCCTCTACAGGCTTATTTTATGCATTAAAATATAAAAATACCATAAAATTTAACCATCAGTATTTTCATGCTTTGTATTTTTAGGTTAAATTTAGTGTATTTTATTGTTTGTGTCTGGAAAAGTTTATATTATTTTCTTTAATTCAATGCTTTTGTTTTAATCAATAAATATCTTCTTTTACAATGGATAAAAAGTTCGCAGAATTAAAATTATTCTGATGAGTAAAACTGTAAACATTTGAATCATCAATAAAATTTCTCAGATTCAAGTATGGTCTTAAAAACCCATAACGGGGTTCGCACTAGAAAAAAATATTGAGGAGTGAGATTCTCAAACTCTAATAAAAAAAATGCATATAAGGAAAATTAAACACTGAACTACACATAAGAATCGCATACATGAAATCAACTTGTAAATAAACATTGAGGCATTTGTAAAGCGGTCTAATATGAATGAAAGAAAAATTATAAATTGTAAACCAAAAAGCTTTGAATAGTAATAAACAAATTTCACTTATATTACTTACCTTTTTTTTTATTTTGGTAAGTTATATTTTTATTTTCAGATCAGTATAAGCTTAATGTAGTTTTACATGCTATAGTGATACTTATATCTCCAGAAAAAGAATATTGCTTTAAATAGTTTACTATATAAAGTAATAATCTAAAAAGTTTAATATTTTTCATGTCTGCCAATAAATGACTGAAAAATCTCTGACTGTTTTATTATTTTATTTTGAAAACAGCACTTTTCGGAGAATACTGAACTGAGATATATTGTTTCTGCATCGGTTATTTTTATGTTAAAACTTTAAGTACGTTTATTTATTTATTTATTTTTTAAATACCAGAGATTGTTACGAAACGGAGGATCTTTAATCAGTCGGCGTTTCAAAATATTAAGCAATATATAAACATATATAGTGACTGCATTGTTTTATGGTAATATAGGCAGAGCTGTCTCAACAAACTTGTGTAACATAAAAATTGTTGTTACAAACGATAATTTTGGATAGCGTAGTTTCCATCTGTCTTGATTAACCATTGATCAACATCTAAAATATCATTGCCTTAAAACAATGAATTGCAGGGTTTAAGTTGAGTAAAAATTTTCTTTAGCAAAAAACTAGAATGAGAAGAAAAGCTTTAGCAAAATACTAAAATGCCAGAAATATTAGAAAAAGATGACTATCATTTGATATAGAATATACACATTATTCTAATCGCCTCGATATGTTTGATTTTCATTTGTCATTTAAACTTAAAAGTTTTTAATCAGGTCTTTAAAGAGTTATACACAGATGGTAATTTTTTTTTAATTTGCAATGAAAAACAAAAAAGGAAGACTGTAACCAGATCAATTTGAATATTGTACAAGCATATATTATAATAAAATAATAACAAGCGCAGGGATACAGCGTAAAGGTAAATAACTAGCATCTAGAAAACGCCGGATCTAGATGATGTACGCATGCGCTTCAAAGACCATGGACCATGGTATAAATTTGTGTGCATGCGTGATTTAAACTTTTTCGCTTTAAAACTTTTTTAATTTATTGTGAATAACGATGAAATAGAATATCTATAATTAAAAATTACTTCTTCTTATTTTAAATATTATCTAAATACTTTTTTGACGAAGTGGGAAATTTTAAAATTAAAAATATTTTCTTCATAGCAAAAATTTATTGACTGCATTTACGTTGGTCAGCCAACCAACATGAGCAACTGAAGCCTTGAAAGCAAGAAGTAATAACCGCATCACGTCCTTTTTAACCGAAGAAAAGCATGCAATTGGCGGAGTAATATAGTTCTATTTTTAAAATAACTTTTATAAAAAACAAGAGTTTTCCTGAAAAAAACGAAGACGTTACTAGATTCAGAAAGATCCTATTAACAACATATATTAATTATATGAAAATCCTTCGAGCCGTTTTAGAGATATTTTTCAGAATTTGAGTCCATTACTCCAACCGTTTTCCCATTTTGGCTTTAAATTGAGATTCAGATCTCAAAACATACTGCATGTAGAAATGTAAAAATTTCAGGATAGATTAAGACCGAAGATAAAAGACTATTTTGAAAAGATCAGAACAAAATATGGCATATTTGCTGAGATATTAAGTGTCGGCTTTTACAAATCTCTTTGAAGTCGAACTAGCCGTATATATGAGTTCGCAGCGTCAGTTTGGGCTTCCGCTTGCGTCACTCGAAAAACTGCCGTTTTTCATGATATATGAGTTCGCAGCGTCAGTTTGGGCTTCCGCTTGCGTCACTCGAAAAACTGCCGTTTTTCATGATAATGAGGAATTTGCACACATGAGGGATTTGAACAAAATCCTGTTTTTCTGGTAGTTTTAGGCCCATAAATTTCAAAAAGTTTATTAAAAATGCAAAAAAAGTTCTCATTAATTTTAAAAATAACTTTAAAATTAATCAAAAATCACGTGACTTCAAAACGCTGCCTGACGTCACACTTTATGATGCTTCAATGTTTACATTTTGTTATCCTAATTAGCAAGCAGCCATTCGTTTTAACTTACGTAATTAGCAATCGTTTATGTGATTTATGAGCATTTCTTTTTCATCTTATAATCATTTAATATCATTATCACCATTTTCCATTATCATTATTTTCAATTGTTTTCTTTTCATGGCGGTTGTCCAATGTTTTCGTTTAATAGAATCCCGTGAACGCTAAAGAATAGCATTTGAGAAGAATTAGCCGTTGTATTAGTGCAGAGTGGTACAATACAATATTTAAACTACGAATATTTAATATTCGACATTATTATAAAACACAAAACCTATTTCACTGATTCAAGAAGCACAGCAAAGCACGAAATCGAATGTAAACAACGATTACTTCCGTTTGTTGTCATAAAGAGTCACATCATGATACACTATACTGCGTTTTCTCGATAGAGTAAATAGTGCGATGTTAAAATTGTTATAAATCCGTAATTAGATTTCAAATAAAGAAAATGTATCTATTTATTTTCTTACCTTTTCATTTTCTATCATATAAGAATAAAATCAGAAAACGTCCCAATTCTCTATTGTGGGTTCGATACTCCGCCAAGCCAAAGATAGTCGAGTACATTAATGGTAGCTGGAGCTGGGGCACGTAAAATTCGTTGTGGCTTATGGTCTTTCTTGTTCAGTTAAATTGTACCAACCTCTAGGGGTTACCGAAGCGAGGGAGAGATCCCCTGCGTGGTGGATCAAAATTGTAATGGCATATCTCCGGACCACCCTTACGAGTGAATCGCAGATCGTCGTTAATTGCCCGCTGTGTAGTTCTAGATCGACGTAAAACCCACTCAAACTCAAACTCAACCAAATATTTACATTGACAAATATGGATGTTCATAATACAGAATGATTTCTGGCGCGCATGGAACCGAAAATAGAAAAGAGCTATTTGATATGAGTTTAAAATAAAAGAGTATTAAAAGGACCAGGGTTTACCTTATACATTTCTGCACTCGCCAATAAGAATTCATTCAATAATCTAAAAGAAAGCGAAGTTTTTAAAATGTAGTTTCATTATTTAACATTCATATTTTGTTTATTACAGGGTGATTATAATTAAAGTTACGATTTCAAAACGCTATAATTTTAAAACTACCCATCAGAGCGATTTGATATTTTAACAGAGCAATCGGAAGGCAATGGAATTTTGTTTGACAGTTTGGCAAAAGAAAAAAAAGAAAAAAAATGTTCCAAAATGTGCCGTTAATTATCCGTAGAGTAGTTGTTTCATGAAGCTCCTCTTTCTCTCTTTTCACTATGACTGTTTCCGCTGTAAACACGTATTCTTGTCCTTTTAGCTAAAAAATTACAGTAAACCCTTGAAGTCTATTGTTTCCTGTTATTTCACTGTATTGCTAACAACATTCCTGTGTTTAATGAGTCCATTTAGGCGTTTCCTCATACATTACCCTCACAGTGCCATCTATAGGAACATGTCGGAAGTACTTTTTTCCTCCCCCCCCCAAAAAATTGCATTGGTAAAATATCAAATCGCTCTGATGGGTAGTTTTAAAATTATAGCATTTTGAAATCGTAACTTTAATTATAATCACTCTGTACTACAATACACACACACACACACACACACGCGCGCGCGCGCGCACACAATATATATATATATATATATATACATAACTCTTTAAAGCTTTATTTATGAAATTTGAGACGCTAAAAATTTTAGAAACTTAGGACATATTTTTATCTCCTCTCAAAGAAGAATATTCAAGGCAATATTGACTATATATTAATTATACGTGGGGACATGAGATTTCAATACTGAGCACGGCTGACGCAACTGAATTAATTATAACAGTTATATTCAACATTTACTTTCTCTTACGCATATATATGATGGAGAAAGTATTTATTTTAATTCAAATATTCGAAATTGAGTTTTTGTAATATATACACGTTTTGAAGTCAACTGAGCATCAAGTTTTTAGTAGATAGTCTCTCTGTGTATGTTTGTTTATTATCAGCGTATCTCAAGAATAAATAGTAGCAAAAAGTCCAAGTTAGGTATCCTAAATCTGTATCATACTAGGAATGTTACAGTAAACTTTTTGCTGAGATCAAGCAACTGATTCGTGTATAGGGATATCCAACAGAATTAAAACACATGACGTCTAAGGGAGAAATAATTGTTAAGTACAGTTTAACATCTATAGGATATAATATACAAAATGAAATCTATATATATATAATCGTTCTTCCTGAGTGAGGGGGTGATTCATCATCGCCCAGACCAAACCCCTGCACCTAGAAGCATGAAATTTTGAGACAATGTTCTTTCTATGACGTAGGCATCCACTAAGAAGCGATTTTACAAAATTCGCCCCCCGTGGGGTGAGGGGGTGGGCAAAACGTGATTTCACAATATCCTTCATATCTCAAAAAAAAAAAAAAAAACAGATAGCCGTAAAATTTTTGCTTTAAAATATAGCTAATACAAATGTCTAAAGATCGATTTCTGGAATTTTAGAAATTCGGTTCCCAAGGGGGGGGGGAGGGGGTTAAACGTGATTTCACATGCATTAAACGTGATTTGACATAATCCTGTATATCTCAAACAAAAAAACAGTTATACGTGAAATTTTTAATACCTACAAATCGGTTGCGGATATTTTTGAATTTGTAAAATTATTAGGATAGACGGAAAGGGGGGAGGCGAAGGGGAAAATAATAGAATAATAGAAATAAGAGTTAGAGCATTTTGGGAATTTTTTCCGAAGGTAGTGGAAACCCGGTGCGACATTTTTCCTAATCTGATTTTGTTTGTCTTTTTTTTTTTTTTTCATGTCATAAAAATTAATGTAATTTTGAGAATTCAGTAATTATAGTGATTCATTTAAATATAGGGACCAGCGAAGCGTGCATAGCCTGCTAGTGAACTATATGTATATATATTTATACGCATTAAAGCATGTTTTGTCTGGAATACGGCATGAAAATCATTCACCACTCATTTACAGGGCTACGCAAAAGATTTAAAATATAGTGGGACTATGCTTTGAGATTGCTGGTAATGCATCTCAGGTTGTACTGTGAGTTATTAATTTAGGACTATATTTAGGGACATAGCGTGGTTTGTAGTACATAATTTATAGAAGATATGCTGGTTTACCTATAAGTATGAGAAAAAACTTTTTTTAATTCACTGTAGTTAGTGGAAGTGCTTTGCTATGTTTTACTATGTTCAAGAAAAGTGCTCACAGGTGAAACTTAATTCCTTATATCCCTACGGTAAATAAGATATTTTTTAAGTTAAATTTTCATCACATCTTTTTTGTATAAATATGCAATCCAGGTTTCCTGACTATTAAAGTCGAATTCTTAACAGTTGATTTTTTGTATATATCTGTTGTTAGTGTTACTTAAAAAAAAAAAAAAAAAAATTGCCAGGAATTGAAATATTGTATTTTGGACTTTGAAAATCGATCTTCCAAATTACTGTCTTGGAGTTATGAAATTTTGCTTACACGTGCATTGGATTGTATCAATCTAAATAATATTTCTCTAACGTGGACCAGTTTCAATTATTTTTTGTCGAAACGATACGATACGCGAGGATAAAAAAATAATATTTATACATGGACAATATTTAAGCACGCGGGCTTAGCTCAATGGACTAATAAGAAAAAATGACAACATTTATCTGATGAGATTATTTTGTGAAAAAAAAAAAAATGTATTTTTAACAGTTGTTTCTTCTGAATCTTTGCAAGCGTCATTTTAAACCTAGCAATATTTTAAAGATATAGACAGAATATGAACTTTTGTGTCATAAATTGACTAAAAAACACAATCATAAAAAACTTAATAAAAATAGGAATTATTTTATTTTATTTTATTTATTAATTTACTTATTCAAATATATCTCTATATATATATACCAAATTTAATAACAAGTCATCGCCAACATGACGACAAAAATTTAAAAGGCGTCGTGGGAGTCCTATATTAAAATTGTACTGCCTGTGTAAGTAGGAAAATTGGGTCGTGAACCATGAATTTTATTTGGAAACCTCTCTTTGAATGATTTTGGTTTCACTATTGTACAATATCAATTTGGTTTTATTAATAATTTGGCTTCTGGTAAATTAAAATTTTAATTAGGTGGTGAAATTGGTATAACATTTATGAGTTTCATATTTTAAGGGTAAATAAGAAAAGAAATAAAGTGTGAATATTTCGCACGGATTTGCTAGTATCAAATAACATAAAATTTCTCAAAAACTATTAAAACTATTAAAAATAATTAAAATTAAAAACTTTAATTTTTCTTTTTAAACTTTTAAAATGTTTTATGCGATTGAGTTTTAAAATTTTTTTACTCGATTTTAAATTATTATAGTTTATCAATATATTATAAACATTTCTATGCATTAATTAGTGGATTGATTGATAAGCTTTTTTAAAAATATTGTTATGTTTGAATGTTAATAATTTGTATGAAATTTCAGCTTTCAAACATAGAAATATATATATATATAAATCAATCAATCCATTAATTAATGCATAGTAATGTTCAGAATATATCGATAATCTATAATATTGTAAAGTCGAGTGCAAAATTTATAAACTCAGTTGCATGGAACATTTCAAAAATTTATAAAAAAATAAATAAATAAATAAATTTTTGAATATGAGTTTTTTTTTTTTTTTTAATTTTAATAGTTTTTGAGAAATGTTGATATATTTCGCATTGTATATTTCATTGTACATTGGTGCAAAATTTAATAACTCTAAGACAGTAAATGCAAAGACTGATTTTCACTGTCCACCATTCCCTTAACATTTAAACAAGGTTGCTGTTTAAAATGTTTGATCAAGATTGTTAATTTTCAAGGAGTGGTTCGGGTGAAAATTGTCTTATTAATTTGTAATAAACTTTTAAATTTATTAATAGCCTTGAATTTTATATAAACATAGATTCTATATTCAAACGGGGTGTTGAGGGGTGCGGCATCTCCCTTATACAGAAATATTTGTCAAGTAAAACTGTTTCTAAACGCAGTTTGAGTTATTTTTAATGTAGGTTTACATGCAGTATTTGTTATTTTACTTCTTAATCTGCAAACTGCACGTATTCAAATGCAGGGTAAGAGAAAGTTGTGTCGGTGCTGCACCTGATTATTTTTCATAATACAATTAAATTTTTTTACGAAGAAACGGAATTATATCACCATTTCTTGTGGTCAAAATTACGATTGTTTTGTAAACAAGAAATAATAGTGTGTTATTGGAATAGAATATATAAATATTAATATATATATTTTTTTTACATTGTTATGATTGTTTATCTCCGTATGCAATAGCCTAGGAAAATAATAAATGTAATGAGGCAACCACATTCCTTAGCGTCGCAGAAAAAATTTAAATGCAGATTAAAAAAAATAAATAAATTGCTTATTGATCCCATCATTTAGATGTATGAATGCACTCCATTAAGGTAGATTTATCATTTGTCATTTGAATTTAAAATAACTATTAGTTGAGCCACATTTTCTAACCCAGTTGAGTGGATAAATGTAAGAGCGATAAACTAAAATCATGATCGCTATCTGCTAATCCAAAACTTTTTTGTTAACTTTATTTTTTACAACATGCTGAATGGCAACGATTGAAGCAATCGCTTCCTCAACGGAAGAATGTTAAAGCAGACGATTATATGCGAAACTTGTTTCCGCCATTTTATTTGCTGGAATACGGTCAACAGATATTTAATTGTAGAACTTTCGATCTGCGTTTAAAAAAAAAAAAGAAAAGAAGAAAAGTAAAAAAAAAAAAAAAAAAGTAAAAGTTAAGAAATGGGTGGGGAAATGGATCAATCCATAAACTACTTTAAACATCACAAGCATCAGGGAAGTAAATTCTTCCTTTGTTAGCTTTTCGCACGCGTACTTTTCGCTTTTATTAATTTTGTTATAATTGATTGGGTTGAGGAAATGTTTATCGATAAAATGTCCATTGAAGATTAGTTTGTTGAACAGAAAATACATGTGCTCAAATACTTTTACACCGTAGTTTACAATTTAATCATCTAAAAAATCACAAAGAAACTTTACTTTGTTGTTGTGCTGTAGGTCACGTGCTTGTATTCGATTGATAGAGAAGAAAGTGTAGGTTCAAATTGAGATGCAAACAAAGAACAATATTTTGCATTTAGTAGATTTGAATTTGCAAATAAAAATAAATAAATAAATAAATAAAATAAAAATAAAAATAAAAATAAAATGTGTAAGTTAAAAAGTTTTTCAGGAAACATAAAATTTGAGAATGTTTTTGTTTGATAATTGAAATTAAATGAAATTTTATAATCTCTAGAACAAGTATTTTATGTTAATTTTATCGATTATTTATTTAATTTTAACAAGTCTTTTATATTAATATATATTTATTTTATTATTTTATCGTAAATATTAAAGAATAATTGCGTGGCAGAAGATGGTGCCTTAGGATTTTTAGTATTGTTATTTTAATGCTTTGTCCTCCGTCTTGGTTTACCTCCATGTACAGTTGGATGCTATTCTTGCAATATAGCTCTGACAGATGACGTCACGAGCAGGCGATATTTGTTTGCTGAGGGACAGTTGACCCCACTGACCCATTGTTTATCATTGCGGAATAGAGTTACAAATTTATTGTAACAGAGTGTTGTAAATGTATTTGAAAAAGCATAAAAACATTCGACTACTACGCTTCTAAAGGCATGGAAAAATTAGTGTTGTCCTTCAGAAAAGTACGGTTGCTAAGAAGAAAGTCACGTGGTTGTTAGAACTCTATTAGATCGTGCTACAGAGCAGTGTAGGCACCCTCAGTTTAACTTCACCCATCGCGTATTTTACATTTTTTTTTTTTTTTTTTACTTTTCTTTTATTTCTAACTTTTTTTATTAGGTAAAAAACTTATGTTTTTCATTTGATTTTAATATAAAAGCATTTTTAAAAAGTCAGATAGAGTTTTCTTCTACTTTTACCTAATGATGTGTGTGTCGGGGAATCCCTTTCTTTAATTACATAAAATGTTTTCTTGAGATTTGCTCTTTTGCATGAGGGAAAAAGCTGGGGAATGTGAGAAAAGCTAGAATTTGAGGCTTGTCATTTATAATGATATATTTGGTCTTTTCACACAAGCTTTGAAAATCCACAATGGCTTCAAGTTTCTATGGTCGTCAAAATGATAAATCTCGCAGAACCTGTGATTGGATTCACAGCCTCGAAATTAAGAGTATGATGCTTTATCGACAGAGCCAACCTGGCAAAACGAAAAAAAAAAAAAACAATTTTTTTTTCAAAGGAATTAATTTCAAAAAATGAAAAATAGAAAGTTGTTATACTATAAAAATTACACATAAACATAACAATTTTTTTTGCTACTACATTACCACTTGGTTTTCAATAAATATAATAAATAAAAAAAAAAAAGAGAAAAGGATTTTGCTTTTAAATGAAAGAATTAAACAAACAAAAAATAAATAACGTAATAGACGCTGCTAAGATATGCAGACGATTGAAATGAAAGAATAAATTTCAGAAAAATGAAGCACAGAAGCCAATATTTAAAATAGAAAAAAAATTAATTAGAAAAAATCAAATTCAAAATTTGAAAAAATCCCAATAAAGTGCACGCCTACAAAGTCCTATCTGCCAAGCTTTGTAGCTCTGCGGTCAGTAGTGTGAGCACCAGAGCGCACACACACAGACACACAGGCATTCCTCTTTATATATACAGATTGAAGAAGATAAGAATATGTTGTAACAAATAAAAATAACAAAAGATCATTACTAAGATATTCGTCTGCATAATATCTTCGGATAGAGACACCTTGGCTTTAAGGAAAATAAATGTTTTTCAAAATGCAACAAATTTTCTTAATGTGTGGAGAATCATATATCTCTTGAGAAATAAAATTAATTAACCTGTCTTGTGAAAATACCATTACTTCTGTTTTTATCAACATGAACTAATTCAGGTTTTTCTTACATAAATACGTCATCTTAAGATGGTGATAAAAAGTCTTCATGCCACCGTTTAAATACCACTGGAGTCAAAAACCTCTGCACACGCTCGCTGCCATGTCTGGAATACGACGTTATTGTGGTGAATAATGAAGAAACATTTATTCTGCATATAAATTAAGCGTATTGCTTCAAGCTTCTCAAAGTTATTTGATTAGAAGGTAACTTTTAGTGTCAATGGTACTTTAGATGTCAACGAGTAGGTAAAATGCACTTCTCAAATAAATTAATTTAAGCTACGTTTGTAGAAAAATGGTTCACTGAAAGAGTTTTTTCTTTTGTAGAACTCTCACTTAATTTCACTTTATTTACTGTTGAAAACGCAGACGATTAAAAAAAAAAAATTTCGACGAGCAGGCAAAATGGACTTTTCAAGTAAATTAATTTAAGCTTCCTTTGTATAAAAATGATACATTGAAAAGTTTTTCGTTTGTAGAACTCTGGCTGAATTTACTATATTTACGTTGAAAACGCAGACGATTAATTTTTTTTTTTTTTTTTTTTTTTTTTTGACGAGTAGGCAAAATGAACTTTTCAAATAAATTAATTTAAGCTACTATCTATCAATGAAAAATGAAATTTTTCACCGCACTTTAGAGTGTAGGAAAAGAGGGGAAAAAAGCTAAAAACCCTATAGAAATAGCATGGGAAGAAAAGCAAAAAAAACTCACAATGTCAAGTGTGTTAAAAAAAAAAAAAAAAAAAAAAAAAAAACAAGGCTCACACCGGAAGTAATAAAAAGACAAAATTGACCAGAAAAAGACATTAAACAGCGGCAACGGGCGGGCTGGGGCGTTAAATATATCGTCCAGGATTAATACGACTCGCCCAGTATGCGCCGCTGACGCTACACAGGTCAGGACGATCGATTCAGTTCAATGGTGCCTTTTTCATTTAATAACTCGTGGGGCTTTTTTATTTAATAATCATCACTAATTTTGGAGAATAATAATTAATATATACGATAATCGTTTAGACAGACATACAGCGAGACAAATATTACAACAAAAATTAGTGAGAAATATTGAATAAAAAAGTTCTTAGAAGCTGGCAACAGTGATTTGCATGCAACAAAAATTAGACAGTTTGGATTTGTGAGATAACGGGCTTAACGTTTTCTCCAAAAATCCAAAAATGGCATATGTATCAAATATCATATGTTTTAGTAATAAGGAATTTCAATTAATGAAAATATAGCACGTACACTGACGATATGAAAATAAACATAGTAAACCACTTATATTACATTACAGTCAAGAGGATAAATAACATCAACCTAACAGTACAATGAATGTACGATATTACTCTTGTTAACCTTTTACAGGCCGAATTTAGATCCAGGTATATTTTTCATTAGTTATTTGCATATTTTACTTTATAATACTTTAGTTAAGGGATGTTAATCATTTAAATGGAAAAAAATACATACATAAATATTAATTGCATTAATAATAATTATTAATATTCTTAAATTATTAAGATTAATATTAAAGATTATTAATATAATCTGATTAATGTTATCAAGTTTGATGTCCTTTTTGATAATAAGAACTGTTTAAAATAAACCAACTGATATTCAGAGTCATCGGATACTTTCAAATTTTTATGCATTTTTTTATTTGTACTCTGTGGGAAGAAATATGAAAATGATCATTTTGGGGATTTTTTGTACAGTTACCAACTAATGATAGGAATGTTGCTTCTGTTTTAAAAAATCAAGTCATCTTTTAAGTATGTCCGCTAATTTTTTCAAGTCAATATTAGTGAAACTTAATTTTTTAAATAAGTTTTAATTTGATGTTCCCAATTGGGAACATTGGCCTGTAAATGACGAGATTTGAAACAAATTAACTTTTATTCAAAAATATTTATTTATTTTAATCTATTTAAATGCATTTGTCCTTCAATTATGAAACAACACGAATTTTAGTGAAATCGATTCATGTTGTTAGTGAAATCGATTTTCAATAAATGAAAGTAATGCCAGGTACTCTGCCGCTAGAAAAGAAGTAAAAACAAAATATATTCTTTACAGCGCAGCCAAATGGATAACTAATATCAATACGAAAATCATTCCCTTTGACGTAAACAAAAATAAATAAAAAAGATGATACTACTCCGATAAGGGGTGACCGCTGACGCTACGCAGGTCAGGAAGATCGATTCAGTTCAATGGTGCCTTTTTCATTTAATAACTCGTGGGGCTTTTTTATTTAATAATCATCACTAATTTTGGAGAATAATAATTAATATATGAGTATTTCTCTGAAAAGTGGTCATTTCATGTCCCAGTAGTCTTGAGGGCCTATTTTTAAAAGCACAAAAACAAAAAGCAGTCCAAACTATCAGCATTAATTGGTTTTGCATGTAAACTGTCATTCTTTGGTTATTGGAATTCAAATATAATTTTAAAATATTTTTTAAAATGCAAAATATCATTCCCTCACTGTGTCCCAATTCCCACATGTAAGTTAATAAAATGGTTTCTATGGTATTAAAGCATCTATATTTAGATTATTTGAAGTGAAAATTTATTAAACATACCTTAATAAATATTTATCCATTATACTACATTTATATATTATGCAATGAAAGAAATTAGAACACTTATTATTGTTGTCCCTGGTAATAGATATAATTCCCTCATCAAACTGTAATTATACCTCTACTTACTCCAATAATGGCAGCACGTACTTTATATAAGTCAAACTTATTTTATATAGAAGCAAAGTAAAGAAAACATTTTGTGTTCTGTTGGAAACATTTTACAATGAATAGCATATGGCTCTCAAACGTTAGATTGAAATACAGTATTTTTATTATACGTTATTCCCTCACTCATTATAAAGTTAACTAAAAGAAATCAAATTTGCTTTTTTATGCTATTATATTAATAAAAATATGTTTTAATAAATATTTAGTGTTTGAAAATATAGCTAAACTTAATAATATTTTTATAAAGTAGTAGTTTCTAGAAAAAATTTGTCATTCCCTCACAATCATTCCCTCATTTTTCTAATTAATAAAAATAATTACTATTTCAAAAATTATCAGATACAGCTTGGTTAATATTATTTTTTATTAACTGTGTATGTATTTTTTATTATTTTTATTAACGTGTATATGCACAAAATTAAAAAAATCTGGAGTGACTCCACTCGACTTTCCGAACATTGAGTAATTAACAGTTTTGTAGATAAAGTAAAGAAAGAGGAGTTGTTAAACAAACAAAAGAGAGAAAACCGTAATAGAGTGTTTGAGTATTTTTCTCCATCTATTACACGATGTTTTATTTAACGCTACTGAACTTTGAGCCCATATATCATAATGATAAAGAATTTTTCGTTGTGTCCCTGTAAAAACCTATAAATGCTAAATTCACCAAAATGCTTATAGTTAGTGCAACAGTGATTTATAATACTCATATAAATTTTCAGCTCAATTCAATAAGGCGTTTAGATGCTATCGTACTTTTAAAAATTTGGTCCCATAGGCCATAATGATAAAGAATTTTTCTTTGTGTCCCTGTAAAAAAATTGTAAGTGCTAGATTCACCAAAGTCTATACAGTTAGTTCAACTGTGATCTATAACATGTGTACAAATTTTTTGCTCAGATTAATAAGGCGTTTAGGCGCTATCACACTTTTAAAAATTTGGACCCATAGGCATAATGATAAAGAATTTTTCTTTGTGTCCCTGTAAAAAAACTATGAGAGCTAGATTCTCCAAAATCTATACAGATTGAGTATTTGTGACCTATAATATGTTTATAAATTTTTTGCTCAATTGAATGAGGCGTTTAGATGCTATCGCACTTTTAAGATTTTGCTCCCATAGGCCATAATGATAAAGAATTTTTCTTTGTGTCCCTGTAAAAAAACTATAAGTGCTAGATTCACCAAAATCTATAGAGTTTGTACTATGGTGACTTACAATATGCGTACCAACTTTCAGGTTAATTGAACAAAGCGTTTAGACGCTAGCGTGTTCACTCACAGACATACACACATACACACATACACACATACATACATCATCGTAAAAATAGTGAAAACGGACTCAGGGGACCTCAAAACGTATAGAAACATCAAAATCTCGAATTCGGATTTTTGACATGATTACAATACTTTCCTCACTATAGTGTTCGGAAAGTAAAAAAAGTTGGAGCAATTTTATTTGAGCTACCTTTTTTTTTAAAAAAAAGCCCACTTTTCAGAGAGTGACCCATATATGATAATCCATTAGACAGACATACAGCGAGACAAATATTACAATAAAAATTAGTGAGGAATATTGAATAGAAAAGTCCTTAGAAGCTGGCAACATTGATTCAACTCAGTCTTTCGAACTATAAGATTGCAACCATAGATAAGACATAGATTGATCATTGAGAGGGGAAAAGTGATACCTTTTTTAATCGGGAAAAGACGGCCATTTTACTCTCTTACGGATGTACTTACCCGAGTGAATATACACGGGAATACACATAGGTAATTTAGCAAATAAAATTTATGCACTAAAAGAGAATGAAAAATTCCAGATACCCCTTTTTCTTTCTTTTCGTTTTCCTTTCTTCCTTTTTTCTTCCTTTTTTTTTTTTTTTTTTTTTTTAACTATACTCTTGTATACTCATGTCTGCACAAAACTGTCTTTCTTGCGGCATTTATTATTATTATACTTCGTTGAGATAAAAACCGTCTGCATTCATCATGAAAAATAATTTTAATTAATTATAATTTAATAAATTATTTGTGTTGCGTAAATTTGTATAGGATTATATATGGAAGAAAGTCTTGTGGTGGCCACAACATACTAGTTATATATTAAAACTTTAGCTGCTGCTAGCTACATTTAAAAGAATTTTGAGAATTCCATATTACTTACTAATATAAAATATTAAAAAATATTAAAATTTAAGAAAAGTATTACATTAAATATGAAAACAGTAATTATCTCATAGTAATAACAAAGCAACTGATTATAAAAATATATTTTTCATAAATTACTTGAATATAGCTTATTTATGGAACCTACCCCATTTCTTTTCATATATTTATTAGAACACTTAAAAGCCGCGCAATATTTCGGCATTTTCAGAATTCATTACCATTTTATTTTATTACTGTTTTTGAGTTTTTTTAACTCTCTAATGGTTGATGCCAAAAAACTTTTTCGGCATCAAAAATCTTTGTTCGTTAACAGGGGGATAATAGATCTATATAAATTACTATATCTATGATTACAACTGATAAGACTGAACGATTCATTCTCTCCTATCACCCTGGTTCTACGTGTATAAAATGACTGTATAGCGACATCTTAATCCCAAATCCTATTCTTCTATCACACATAGTTTGATCAAATTATAACAAACATACCGCATGCGCGTTAACATGGATCCGATTCCGATGTGAAAACAAACAATGCAATTAAAATCATTACGTCTCGTAGTTAAATTAAATTTTAATCACATTAAAGAACCTAAAACCAATTTCAAAAACCGTGATATACGTTCGAAAATTGTACAGCATGCCATAGAAACTGACCATTTACCTGATTTCAACAGTACTAAAATAATCATATCTAACTGTTTAAATTATCATTCTAGAATTTTCCTGGAGGGCTGGTACACAAATCAACATTTTTCACCCCTTAATGAGGCATGCACAGTTCCCGCTGAATACGTTGTACTCACTTAATGAAAGTCTGTTGTTCTTCTCTGCATTTACATTTGATGATTTTTACTGATGAGGAGCCTGTAAAAGGCTCGAAACGTTTAAATTTGTGTTTTGTGTTTTTATTGTTTTAAATTGTATATTTTTAGTGCATATTGTCTGTCTCAGCTTTTAATGTGATTAAAATTTAAACAGTGCAATGTATGTACTTGATCCGTTAACTACTTGATTGAGAACAAAAGACATTTTGAGACTATTTTATTTTAAAATGTTTAAAGTATTTGCCCTTCAGTACGCTTATCAAGTAAGCACAAATGGAAAAATAATTAAGTTCTTTTATATTCTTTCCACGACTTGAAATTTATGTAATGCGTCTAAAACATACTCACCGAGCTACTTATTGTTGCTATTGTTTGAGCAAGTAATTTAATATGAGTAATGAAAAAGTAAACAAATATCATAGATTACAAAAAATAATTTTTTAACGGCTTTAAACTTTTTAAAAGCTTCCAAAACACCTTTATACTCTCTAAAGTAAATAATGAGTTTTCATAATCTTTCCAAGAACGTAATTTTATTTAATGATTAATTTTTATTCGCACAATAAAGTCCCTGGTTCTTAAAATCATTAAGCCTGAGTCAGATAAATTCTGAAATAGGTGATATGTTCGTAACATTATGGAGTTCGTGAAATTCAGTGTTCAAATTTCATATTCTTAAGGAGTGTTCAAAGATTTAACCCCGAAACTAATTATTATCTAGTAGTTGATACACATCTCTCCATTTCTTTCTTTCATTTTTCTTTTAAGTGATCTTTTTTGGTAGTCAATTATTTTTTTTTTCTATAGCATGTTGATGTAGAAAACGAATTAGCAGGTAAGATTAAATTGCGAAATTTGAGAAAAGTATTTAATGAGTTTAATTGTTTAAACTGTTTTCTACAAAATTACGTTCTTTTTCCTATGTGGATAATGAACGTATTTAACAGTTTAAAATAAATGACAAAGATTTTCCCATGTAAATTTGATATTTATGTATTATAATTTGCTATGTATAACCCCCACGTTTAGTGAATCGTATTATAATAGAAATTGTTTTCAACGGATAAACTTACGCATATTTAGGCAATACTTTGTCTGTCAGACCGAATTGTCTGTGCGAAGAGCTGACCGTTTGTGACTTAAAAAAAATGTATTTTTGTCTAGAAAAGGGCTTCTTCAACTTTCTCGATACTGTCCGTTTCGATACTGATTATTATTAATTTTCTTATTTTTTCTTTTTCTTCCAAAGAATAAAAAAAGAAAAAATGATTTTGATGAAATTCTGGCAAAAGCAGAATTTGGTTTAGTACAGAGTTAACTGTTAATTTTTTTTTTTTTTTTTTTTTTTTTTTTAAATTATAACATCGTTTTCAGATTATTCAATTATATTTCCGATAAATGTCTAACCATCGTAAAACTGGCCACAACGTTTAATCCGTAGATTGCGACTAATAGTCCTCCGTACTAAATATAAATATATATATATATATATATATATATATATATATATCTTTTATTTCTTTATATATATTTCTTTTTTACATTATTATTTTTTAATTTAATATTATTTTTGCATATACCAGAATTTCTATAACCAAGGGGCTTAGTACATTCTTTTTGCAACGTTATCTTTACCTGTCTTGCTTGTTAGATTCTCTACAAAATTACTTTAGAATCTCCAACGTATAATTTATTTAATCCATAGATGCCTTACTTGTGTGGCTTCCTACACTCTCATTATCAAGTCGATTTTATCTACAACTAAACATTTTTTTTTCATTTATGGCTCCTTTTTATTGCCAGATTTGAGGACTTTTTTATTCAATAATATCTACCACTAAATTTTATTTGTAACGGTTCCTAATCACATCGAAGATTAATCGTCTATTATATATACAAAATATCACTTCTCAAAATTATTTCTGATTATTGATTAAAAAAGGCTCCAAGTTTGGCAACACTGCAGATCCTTATTATGGTATTAGTCTCTTATACTTAACCTGGGCATAAAGTTGATATCAGCTACGTAGCCCATGAAACCTACACTGATTCGCTGAATGCTTTTTTCAGTTTACTGTTTACTCTCACATGATTTTTTCCTGTTCTTAATTTATTGAAATTATAGGTCTTATATATATTATATCAGATGTTAGAGAATTTAAGTCAATTAATTCTCTCTCTAGTGAATCTGAAGTGACTACACTGCTCGGCATGAAAATTGCTTCTGACACAATTTCAGCATATTCTTTTGTAAAATGACCTCCTGAATCTGAATATGACGCCCATTTTGCCCTATCACCCGCCGTTATTTTAGGAACGGCCCCCTATTTTATCATTTTTCGGTGATTTTATGGCTATAAATTTGATTTTTAGGAGGGGGAAGGATTATTTTAACCGTAAATATCTTCTGAGGGGCTACAGAGTTGGAAAATTCTAAAACATGGACATTTGCGGTAAGGATTTTTTTTTTTTTTTTGAGGGGGGGGGGGGGGGAGAGATTTGCAACTGAAGTTAAGTATTACATATCTTATATATTTTTAATCTGTTATTAATGTTATTTTTTAAACTTTATATATTTTTTTGTTTTTAGTTGTTAAATTTATTATTTTTCATTCTTTAAATGAAATTCATGGTTATAAAATTATCGAACTGGGAAAAAAAAATTGAGGGAGGGGGTGGTGTTTACAGTAAACGGTGGGTGACTTGGCAAAATGGGAGTCATATTCGGATTCAGGAGGTTATTTTACATAAGAATCAGCAAAAATGTTATAAGAACTCGATTTTTTTTTTTTTTTTTTTTTTTGCAGAGCAATGTTATTTTATCCACGCTTCGTCTTGTTAGAGCTTTAGCTGCCTCACATTGTTATATTATGGAGAAGCATGGCATCATCCACTGGTGCTTTGAATACATCTCATAAAAAGTCCAAGAAGAGGCGAAGAATAATATTAAATTTTATAAACTAAAACGTCTGGTACAAAACGGATTAATCTGCGATACGAAACATTCGCCGGAAATTAGGGTAGATGAGACTACTGAACACTTGCCAGATCATCAGATGCTTTTCTTGCATCTTCGTGAGTCTAAGTTTTTTAACGTCATTTCGAGTATGAAGAGTTATCAATTTTTACAAATAAGTTGTTGGTAATATCCCTCACATAAAGTAATTGTGAATGCATATTAAATTGACCAGTCTAATAAAATGAGTTATCGAAAGAATGCACGTAATTTCCATGTACTTCAGAGAATGTGTTAAGATTTGGAAATTCCTTTGTGTTAGATGTAGGATGATAATATTGGACTAAATACATTTCTTTTTAATTCTTACTTTCAATTTTCATTAAGTTGCACTGAGCGATGTTGTGGGTAATTTTTCTACGAATACCGAAAAAAATCATTTTTTGTGGTTGATAACATCTAAACGATATGCATAAATCGAATTAACAACCGAAAAATCAGTACATGTGCAATTCATTTTACGGCCCAGCTTCGTTTCAGCGACTACGTCATTAAAAGAATCGCCCCATAAGCAAGTAGTGTACGTACGCCAGAAGTATAGAAGACTTGTCCTATTACAGCGGGTTATCGTCTACTTGCGGCCGTATTCACCATTAACTTCAATTCTCGGTTCAACGCAAAAACTTGAAAAGCGTATAAAGGCAGGGTGCAGCTTTCTAAAAATAATTCACCGGCTTCTTTTGCCATCTAGCGACGAAGATTTCATATAATATTTGATAGGTTATTTTCTGCTAAAAAATCAGCAAGTAACTATGCCGCTAGAGGGCATAAGCAATGCATCCAACTTTGTTAAAAAGTTGTACCTTGACTTTATACATTTTTCAAGTTTTCGTGTTCAACCGGGAGTGGAAGTTACTGGTGAATACAGTCGTTAATCGTCTCCAATCCCCGACGATTTGAGGCAGTGATAGTTTGGTTGGTACGCAGAAAATAGGACTCATAGACAATCCTTTATCGGACTATAGTGAATATAGCGCAGAAAATCGGATTCATACAAATCCGCAATTCTTTGACTCATAGTCAAATTGCAGATTGGATACTCGAGTCGTCTAAAGACCACCGTGTACATTCATTGTGGCTGATTCACGCAAAAAAACGTTATGGTTGCGGTTTGCTCCTTGTTCTGTAAAAATAATAGCTATGTGGGTTGCGCAGGAGAGGAAGCCATCTCCTTTGCAGAAAATCAAAATTATGATGGCGTGTTCTAAGACTATCCAAGGATTGAATCCCAGACCGCTACCAATGATACATTACGTAGTTTTATTGCGACTAACTCAACTAAACTCAATCCCAATGATTACACAGCTCGGCATGAAAAATGCTTCTGATAGCATTTCAGCATATTCTTATGTAAAATGACATCCTGAATCCGAATAGGACGCCCATTTGGCCCTATCACCCACCGTTTTTTAGAAATAGGCTCCTATTTTTATCATTTTTCGGTGATTTTATGGCTATAAATTTGATTTTTAGGAAGGAGGAGGATTATTTTAACCGTTAAATATCTTTTGATGGGCTACAGAGAGTTGGAAAATTCTAAAACAGGGACATTTGCGACAAGGGAAAATTTTTTTGGGGAAGGGGGGATTTGCCACTGAAATTATGCATTATATATATTATATTTTTTAAATCTGTTATTAATGTTATTTTTTAAAAATTACATTTTTTTTGTTTTTAGGTGTTAAATTAATTATTTTTCATTCTTCAAATCAAATTCATGGTCATAAAATTATCGAACAGGGAAAGAAATTGAGGGAGGGAGTGGTGTATCAAAAAACGGGGGTGGGTGACTGAGCAAAATGGGAGTCATATTCGGATTCAGGAGGTCATTTTACATAAGAATCAGCAAGAATGGTATCAGATCTCGGATATTTTAATTTTTTATTTTTTATTTTTTCAGAGCAGTGTTATCTGCTACTCTTGCTGCCAGGTGTGGTTTTACTATATATCGCAGAGCATTTTTTAGGTAGATTCCTTATAGGAGATCTACCTATTGCAATGGTTCTCATGACACGACTTCCGGAAAATTTCTTCATATCTTCACCGATCATGACCCCTAGAACCCAAAACCACCCTCCGTTCAAAAGTTTATATATATATATATATATATATATATATATATATAGGGGAGACCCGTGTACCTAGGGCGGCTTTTTTTCAATGCCCAAAAACAGAGCCCTTGACCTGTTTAAAATTATCAAACTGATGTGTACATATATTTAGGACTAATTACTTCCAATTGGGATTAATATAAATACCTAAAATAATGAATTCCGACAAATAGAAGGTTTTTAAAAAAACTCCACTCGTGGCCCTAGGTACAACACCCTCATTGTACCTGGGGCCATACCTCATTGTACCTAGGGCCATTCTCTCAAATTTAAATTTCACTTTGTATTGAATAGAAAATAAGCATATAAACATGTATTTTATAAAAGAAACAATATCAAGTAATATATTTATTTATCATATGATATCTATCATGTTTTTGCCTTAATTTGAAACACGAAAATTTTCACTTTTTTTTTTTTTGGGGGGGGGGGGAAGGGGGATATTCTAACAGAATGTTTTTTTTTTTTCTTCAATTTCTTTTTCTTTTTTTTTTTTTTTTTTTCTGGAGTGCCTCTTGGATTTCTGGATCTCTCTGGTTTTTGGTCACATCTTTTCTTTGATGTGGGAGGTTTTGCTTTAGGTAAAGGTTTTGCTTAGGTTCATACTTGTTTAAGCACGACGCACGAAAAGATGTTAGATGTTGAAGATTTTGAAATTTCAACAGGACACGAAACAGAGACATCCAGTTCTGTCATTGCTGGTTCCCTTTCTTCCTGGAATTTTTTTTTTTTTTAATTTATGGAGGGATCTTGTCTTTCAGTCACATTTGAACTTAAATATTCATCCTCAGTAAATGTGTTTTGATTCATTGGCCATATGCCGGATACACGAAAGCCCTATAGAATATTTACATGAGTAAAGGCCGACGGATAGGACTTGCCAACATTTTCAGCAACGTCATATATAGTGATTGGTTTACCAGGGTTTGCCAGCATCCAATTACTACAGACTGTACTGTGTTTCTTAACACTTTCGCGACCGCTGACGTAAATTCACACATTTGAAAATATAAAACTCCACCAGTGAGCGCTTCTTTTGCAATTTGCATGTTATTTGTTTCTAAAAAATATACACAATATTCATATTTGTACAGTCAGTAAACTATGGATGCAAATACTTTGATTAGAGAGAGAGTATGATTATAATGCATATCCCTTTGTAATATAAATGTGAATACAGAGAATTTTGTTTTGAAAAACTTTAACTTATGAGAAAAACGCCCACAGGCGGACTTTACTGTCAAAAAGACAAAAACATGCGGTCGCGAAAGTGTTAAAAGGTCCAAACACACTGGCCCTAGGTACAAGGCAGCGATGTGGCGCTAGGTACAAGTTTTGGTAACTTCATTCAAAGTGCCTTCCACTAAAAAATCCACATGCAGAGAGGACTAATTAAATATCTCATTTATTACTCAATATAACAAGCAAATTTATACACTAGAAATGAAAGAAAAATATTTGACTTGCCTTTGTAAAATAGCAAAAGAGATGAGCTGCAAAATTTTACTTCAAACCATGTAAATTCGTTTTCTACATGTAACTTGTCAAAACTCTCTCCTCAAAAGTTCTAAAGTAGTTGTAAAAGTAGCAATTGGTGTTGTTACTCACCCAATTGAGTATTAAAACTTAAAATTAAATATTATTCAAATAAAGTGGGGTGGCCCTAGGTACATGATGGCCCTAGGTACACGGGTCTCCCCTATATATGTATAACGCTTTTTCCCATGTTAAGTTGTGAACACGATAACTGGAGTAATTTTTATTTAAATTTAACCAGCTCGGGATATGTTGTCAGAACAGCAAAAATCTCGGTCGAGTTCGTAGATGGGGTATCCAGCGCAAAGGGGGTGGAAATGGTAGGGGTGGAAATTTTCATTTGACCACAATTTCTTTAATATTGAAAATAGGAAAATACTTCAAATCAGGCGAATTACCGCCTTACCCTAAAGAACAACTTTTGTATTTAAACTTTTTCGGTAACTTAAATTGCTTAAAAGTTACAAGTTAAAAAGTGATTTTTCAGCACTTGTGATGAAGCCGACATTTTCTATAGCTTTCATTGCAAAAATTTATAATCTGATGCTTATGTCACGTGCAAACGATAATAAAAAAGATCACTGAAATTATAATAAAATTTTAATCATGTTTTTAAACAATATAATAATCTGATTTTTTTTTTTTTTTTTAAGTTTAATTTAACAGAAAATATGACGTCACAATTACAACAATGTACTGAGAAAAATGAAATAAAATTTTATCCGTAATTTTAAACAAATAAAATAAATGTTAATAAAAAAATAAATAAGTAAGTAAATAAAATCAACATATCTTAGGGCTAAGCAGATTCAGACTTAGCTTTATGCCATAGATGCTATAATGTAAAAGATAAATGTCATTGTTAAAAAAAAAAAAAATCGTGTAAATCGATGCTAAACGAATTAAACTGGCATGATAGAAAAAGTAATAAATTTGGGGACATTTAGGTATTATCCCTTTAACAAATGAACTAGGGACGATTTTAATGAATTTTCCGTTGAAGTTTATTTTCATGAAAACTTAAATTTAAATTAGAGTATTTCATTACTCGAATTCCCTTGTTTTGATAAATAAAATTATACCATTTAAAAAAAATAAAGAACACTCTGTTATTGAAAAATGAACTAATAAAGGTTTTAGAAAACTATTACATACTTTTAAATTTTTATTAAAAAATATTAACTGTTGCCACTCGAGATTACACAAATACATCCAAATCCTGTGTCACATACGATAGTTTTGTATGAGGATAGATTTTTTGTTTGCCCCTGGAACCTGCCCCTGATGGGAAAAGTGCCTGGAAACACTTGTATCTAGTATTCTCATTGATTATGAAGTCGTGTGCAAAATTCCAGGTCCTTCGGACGACAAGAAGTTGCCGAAAATTGAATTGCAAAATTTCGTTACATACATTAATAGTTGCATCATATCAAGTTAATAAAAGTGTGTTAGTTAAAACCCATGTTAAACGCTTTAACTAATCATTTAAAAATATAAAATTAAAATAATACGTCAATCTTAATACAAATATAGTTTGTGGTGAATGGTTTAGAATGTCATTTTAGGCAAGAATTTAAAATTTACGATTGAGAGTAATACGTTACAGCTTCCTTTGACTTTTTATCTTGTCGAAACAAGATATTGGTCTGTGAAGAGACATGAGGTTTTCGCGTGGAAGGAATATATAATGACGCCAAAACTGCCCTTCTCCATCGCCAAGCTCGCCAAATTTTGTCGCCAAGTCAAAAATTTCGTCGTCAATTATCAACTTTTACCGCCAAATCCCAAATGTCATTGCTAAGTCGCAAGTTTTGTCACCAAAATCTCGCCAAATCATACAATTTATTAAATTCATAACAATTAACATTGAAATTCAGCAGTGCCAATTGGTCCAATGTTAAGTAATGTTAATGTTAATGTTCCAGCTTATGTGAACCAAAACAGTTTCACTTTACAATTTTTACTCATCTGACAATAAGAATCACAAAAACACAATACAAAACTTTCAATAATTCAATAAAAATTGCAATGAAATAGCTATCCAAAAATCGCTACCACTTATCGTTATTTGACTTGACCATAGCAACGCCAGGCTTACAAGAGCTTGACCATAGTAAGATCAGAAGTGCATTTTCACGTTTCTATTATTTTTTCTTTTAAAAGAAAGATATTGAACAACAGTTATATGGATTTTAAATAAAAATTATAATTTTGATTAAGCTTGGGTGGGGAGGGGGGTGTAGCCCAATAGCCCCCTGCGGAATTCACCATTGCTGGGATTGTATATCTTTAAGACTTCTATTTGTTGAATAATTATGTGCTTGAATTTGAAAAAAAATTGAAACACTTACAAACCAACAAATCTAGCCTAAAATTTTAAGTAAAATGACTAAAATCCTTTTGTAGTTGAATATTAAATTTCTTGAAAACAGAATAGCGATGTAAATAATGCAATGTGCGGGAACAAAGCCATTGGCTAAGTATTAATTCATATGTAAAATTTCTTTACAATTCTAACATTAACGTATAGGAATCTACCTTTGCCTTTAAGCTTGCCGAAAAGGGATTTTTTTTTTTTTTTTTTTTTTTTTTTTTTTTGTAATTTTAAAAGTTAATAAAGCAGCGTTTTGCTTAATTATGTTAATCATTCTTTCACCTCCTCGAAATAACTATACATAGGCTAGTTCCGTAGTTACGACGCAATTCTTTCTTGGTGTATACACATTTTTACAACAAAGTTATATATAACATAATTAATGTTAACAAATAAATAAATAAATAAATAAATCAAAAATCAAAACATTATTTGACTAACAAATGTTTTTAATGCGTATTAGCCTTTTTTGTTATATTATTTACTTTTTAAGAGCTTCTTCAATTTTGTAGCAATTAAAACTCACAGAAAGCTACGAAATTATCGATAGATTTTTAGAAAAGTTAACCTTTTGCCTTTGGTATAACAACAAAGAAAGAAAAAAAATCTCAACGAAATAAAACTTTTGAATTCTAAAGGTTTAATTTTACTTTTCACTCTCTTACAAATTATAATACTCTATCCCACTAAACTTTATCTCATTTACTTCGACTATTTATTTCCCGCCTTTTTTTGTATCTTTATGAAAAAGACCCATATTCCACCAACGCCTCCACGTGAAAAAACTTAAAAAATAATGAAAGTAACTATTTCCAGGAGTATTACGAGGTGTATAGATACCAAGTCACGTCTTTATCAAAGTCTCCAGGAAGTCGCGATTGAAGTTTGGTTCAATTAGTGGACTGTAGGCAGGGCAATACAAATGTAAAGAAAAACTTAAACAAAATGGGTCAGATACATCCTTGTGGCATCTTTTTCGATGATCCTGTCTAATCAAGAGTGCTTATAGGTAGAAAGTGGAATGGAAATGACCACAGGCTACTTGCATCAAATATGCAAGGCACGAGTTTTTAGAGTTAAGTGCAGAGATTCAATGATGGAAAGTAAAAATAGTGCAAGCAAGGAAAAATACCAACAATTATCTGTTTTCTTATTCATTCCAAAAGGAATGGGTGCTTTGATTTAATAACGATGAACAGTTTTTGATTTAGAAGACTCAAATTATCTTAACCAATCAGAATGAAAATTGATAGGTAAAGAGAAAATGCCTATGGCTTATAATATAGAAAATTGCAATTAGAGTGCAATTGTTTTTACGTTGGGCTTGGTTCACAATAAAATAATAAATAAGGTGTTAATTTCTATAGGTGCGCATTGGCTATTTATGCAACTGTTATTCACAGAGATATGCAAAAATTAAACCTCTGGGGGTCACCGAGCCATCCTTTCCGTGGAGGATCAAAATTGCGATGACATGTCTCCGGACCATCTCTAGGGGTGAGTCCCAGACCGTCGCCAATTACCCATGTGTGCAGCACTAGTGCGACGTAAAACCCAACCAACCAACCACAGAGATATGCTTTTAACTGAAAAGAAAATATTTTTAAAATTTTGCTATTTTAGAAGCTGTAATTCAATGTATAAATATAAAATAAGAATTGGAACTCCTACATGGTCGAAAAGTGCCGTAAATGATATTTAGCAAAAGTTTTTCATACAATACCTATGAATAAAAAAATATATGACTGCAATTGTTTGACTTATATAAGCATAACTGCCTAATCTTCTGCCTTTTTAACACCACTATTTCTGAATAAAATGTTACGATAATCATACACAGTGATATCCAAAGAACAAAAGAGTTTGCAACTAGTACATAAAGTGGGTCGTAAAGACCACCTTCTTTGAGGGAACTGTCACAACTGTTTTCAGGCAAATAAATTATCTTTAAATTTATAGATTTATTTTGTGACAAACATGTTTTTCGAAATAGTGGTTGAGACAATTCAGTATCGTGCCACCTCTGCTTATAGCTGAGCTCTTAAGTGTTACGAATCTTGCATACCGGTAATTTTAACGAATTTTTAGATGAATTTTTGTAGCATTTTTATATGATCAAATAAAGTGAAAATTTCTCTAAAACATTTTGGTATCAATAAGGCACATTACCCTCTGTAGCTATAGTCGGTTAAATTTAATGCAATTTTTGCGCTGAGAAATAGGCTTTATACACAAAATAGTTGATGAGACAAGCATTTTCATTATTCTTAACCCTTTCAGGGGCAAAGTAAGGTAATTACGATAATTTAATATAGAAAGCCAGCAGAATTTACAAATTAAGTTAAAAAGAATGAAAAATATTTCTCTCCGTTAAGTTATAAAAATAATATTTTGTTAAAAAATTTTGGGATGAATTTTTGCCGTTGGTAATTAGAACTGGAGTCATCTGTATGTGTGTGTGTGGGGGGGGGGGGGGGCACTGCATGATAAAAGGTTAAAAATAAAATAGTTTAATTTCTTAAAATATTTCAGTAACAATAAAATTTCTTTCATTTAATAATTCAATAACAATATTATTTGTTTCCTTTAATATTTCAGACGCAATAGACTTTTTACATTCTTCTATATTCAATAGAAAAAAAAAACTATTAGATTCATAAAAACTTTCGGCTTTCGGTTTTCTATTGATCTGCACATTTGAGAGGTTCCGAATACCATTTGACCGTTTTCTTAAAATGTGTGACAAAAATTTTGTGGCGACTGTACCTCAGGAAATACTGCACATAATTACACATAAATTTATATGTAGATGTACCTTGACATAAATTAATTTATGTCAAATTTTGATGCCAATCGCTCAACAGGTAACTTTGCTATACAGTTATTTCTGCAATTTAAGGGAAGGCTATATTCCAGGTTCTATTGCGTATAATCGATCAAAACTTGATATATGAAAAGGCCATTATAAGTCGTTATATTAATTAAATTTGTTGCATATACGCCGATAAATGGCGCTTCTATACTGTATTTTCCCCCGAGAACAGGAAGGATATCATTTGCATGGAAAATTTTACTCTTGTTGGACTTTTAGTATAATACCTCTTTGAGATGAAAATCCTCTGCATTCGAAGTGAATAATAATAAAAAAAATAATAATAATAATTTGTACTGAGTGAATTTGTATAGGGAAATATAGAAGAAATGTTTTTGATTGCCACAACATGCTAGTATTTTTATATATTTCACTAATAATATTGTCACGTAGATTACACTTAGATAACTGTGGAGAAACACTAAAGTGAAATAACACAGAAAATTTTAAGCTCAGCTCAAGACTTTATTTTTCAACTCAATTGAATTTTATATCAGTTTATATACAATTAATGAATTTTCTAGAACAAAATATTCGAAAATTCGAAAAATCTAGAAATTACATAACATTAACCGAATAATTATCATAAACATAATTCACATAATGAATGAATAAGTAAGAAATAAACAATTTGGATTTAAACAAAAACCATTTTTAAACAATTTCCTTTGACGGGAATCGAACTCACAATCTTTGAATTCGTAGCTCGATGCTTTACCTCGGAGCCACGGTGTTCACAGGGACACAACTTTCTGCTTTCTTAGGGAAGAGCAGCGTCCCGCTTCAGTAACCGGTCGCCTGAAACTTTTCTGCTCTCTTTCGTCAATTAACTGAGGATCATAGTAAGGTTTTAATCTCAACATATGGACTACGTCTTTCAGATTTCGTCTTCTTCATCCTTCCACGGATTCTACTTCGTGTGTCGTATGAAATAGTCGTCTTGTTATTCGATACTGTCCAAAGTAACGTCTCAAAAGATTCTCAGATAATCTAATTTTTCATACTGGAGTGAAGACCCAAACTAAATCTCCAATATTGTAGCTGACTGGTCAATGTCGTTCTTCGTACCGTCGCTTGTCCGTTACTTGGGCTTCAAGTATATGGAGTTTGCTAATTGTCTTGCTTCTTCGGCTTTGGTGATCAGATGCTGTACGTAATTATTATAAGTCTTTTTCGTGAGGAAAAATTGTATCAAGAGGCGTCTGTATTTATCTGCCATGAACTAGAAAACAAAAAGGTTGAATCCTGTGGTGTCTTGTTTCGCTGAGTTAAAGGAAAATGTTACAAAAGGCAAAATTGTATCTCATTTCTTTTGATTAACGCCAACATACATAGATTATATGCCTGTTAAAGTTTTTTTTTTAAATCTCTCTGTCAATCGATTGTTTTGTGGATGTTAAGCGGTTGTCACTAGATGAGATATCTGGCACATTTCGTTGATTTCTTTTACAACATTAGATAGAAAAGAAACGCCCCTATCACTTATCATTTCTCTCAGAGCACTATGCGTATGATTTCTTCAACCATAAATTTAGCAATTTCAGTAGCTACAGTAGTAGGTAAAGCCCTTGTAATTATGTATCTTGTGAGATAATCTGCGAAAAAACTATCTATCTGTTGCGACTTCGAGTAACTTGAAAACGTCGAAGTAAGTCTATTCCGATTTTAACAAATAGTGCTTCAGGAGGCTTTATCAGTTGTAGTTGTCCCGGTGGCAACTAAGGAGGAGTTTTTCTTCTTTGAGATTCATGGCAATGAGTTACTTATCAGCGTACGCACCTATAAAGTCCTAGTCAACTGTACTTTTTCTGCATAATTTCGTACGTTTTTGCAAATTCGAGATGACCGGCGGTTAGAGCATCATGAAGACTTCTTAGAATATGAAGCCGGAGTTGTTTAAGTGCTACCAAAAGCCATTCCTGTCTCATAGTATCGTAGTTTCTTTTATAGAGTATAACCGTCTTTAACTGGTAACTTTGGTACACTTCAGCCCTCTTGAGAATTTTAATAATGGACTTCAACTGCTTATATTTTAGCAGTTCCATTCCGTAGTGTGTGATGCTTGCAAGGAATGGAATTTCATCTTTATTGTCAGGCTCGAACAATGCTTCTTGGAAGGGTTTCTTCGAAAGGGAATCGGCTTCAGGATGCTTGCGTCCGCTCTTATCCCTTTCCAACCCAGGCCACACGATCGTGCGGGTTAGACATCCACATATATTTTTGCATCTGGAACATCCATATGTAATAAAAACCGGACATGAACGATCGTGCCAGTTCGCAGAAAGTGCAAAGTACCTTTTTCGATCAACAGATAGTGATTGTAGTTCATGTTTTTCTTTCAACCGGCAAGTTTAACTTTGTTTACATGTACAAGGAATACAGTTCGTCTTTTTATCTATCGTATAAAGGTAATTATCAATATATTTCTAATTCCTTGGATACAAATTTTTAGTTCAATGTGTAAATAACTGTAAAATAATAAAAAATATTAATTATACACAAATTATTTTATTCAAAGGACTTAAATTTTCCTCACCTGCACAATCGTGCGACTTGAGCGTTACGTGATAACAGAAAATTCCCCCCAAATATAAAATGTATCTTTTAAAATTAAAATTAAAAGTAGCAATAGCTTTATCAGCATCTCCACATTCTAACAGAAGCATTATAAATGATGGAAATATTGGTGATGTTGTAATTCCTCCGTTAAAAGGATCCAAATATTATAATTATCATGCCAAAACAAGTCCTGCCAGGACAAAAAATACGATATGTATGGATATTTTCCACATGTTGATGATATTCTGAGACCTTGAAAATGCAATTTTGAAAACTGCAAAAGCAATTCAAAAACATGGTGTGAAAAATGCAACGTGTACTTACGTTTATCAAAAACGATAAAAAGTTTTAAAGATTTTTGTTTTAAGTAAATATCCAGTCAACAAAAGAAGAGTACGTCAGTGGATTTCCTGATTTGTAAGAATTTGAGTTCAATATAGTTTGCTTCTTCTATCAATGTAGAGCCAGTAAATGCATAACTCTTTAAATTTTACAGGTGATTATTTCACAGAAAAAGCCCAACTTGCACGATCGTGCGGGTACCCTCTACGTTCTAGTGGGGAAAAAATATTTTTTTCAGTGTCATAGGGACCAGTATAGAGTAAAAATACAGAAAAATACAATATTTTCAGGTAAAAATATTTCGGGTCGGAAAAGGTTATAGACAATCTTGATGTCGTATTCCTGCAGCTTCAAGGCCCAAAGTGCCCCCGGAAGGATCTTTCACATTAGCCAGCCAGCACAAAGGGCTTTCCGAAGAGATAGGGTCTAAATTTAAGGATCGCTCATATGACAGAAAGCCATTCTTTTTCTGTTGTAGAATAATTCATTTCAGATGCAGTCAGAGACTTGGATGCATAGGCTATTACCCTTTCCTTACCATCTTGGACTTACACTAGTACAGCACCGATGCCATAGCCAATGGCGTCAGAATTTATCTTTGTTTCTGCGTCTAGAAGGAAATGCCCCAAAACAGGACCATTGGTCAGTAAATTCTAAGAGTATTGAAAGCTTGTTCCTGCGAAGTGTTTCCTGAGAACTTTACATTTTTATTCAACAAGTCATGTAGAAGCTTTGCAATATTGGTGAAGTTTTTAATAAAAAGTCTGTAATACGAAGGAAAACCTAGAAAACGTCAAATATCTGTAGTATTTCCTTGCACAAGAAATTTGGTTGCGGCTGCTATCTTTTCTGGATCGGGATAGATACCATATTGATCAACTAAATGCCCCAATATCGTTAGTTTCTTTTTTCTAAAAGTATATTTATTAGAGTTAAGCGTCAGTCTTGTCTCTTGAATACATTTTAAAAATTAAAGGAACGGCGAGGATACTGTAATCTTCTTTTAAAACTGGTAGACCTGGTTTGTACGTAGTTGTTGTCAAAAGTATTTAGGGACTCATTGTCTATGTCTCTTCGAAACCTAGATAGCCTAGAATTTTTTACGTCTGATAATATCTGTTGTCTTTCTCTACAGTACTTCAGCGTGTGTCCTGGGCGTGCTCAGTGGTAGCAGATTGGTACATTACTGGTAGTTCTCCATTGGTCAGTCTTACGTTGGGGAGTGGTGTTATTTCTGGATCCCCGTTTTCACTGAGATTTAATTGGGACAGGCTTTCGAGGCGTGATATGACTTCTGCTTGGACAATCGAGGCAATGTCCATTGCAAATTCCGGTTCGTTTTCTTGACAGATATTTCTACCGGGCAAAACTTCTTAAAGCTCTTCTTTCACAGTACTGCGTATCAGTGACCTCATGTCATCGATGTCCATTTCCGCCGACATAGTAGAAAGGATAGATAGTCTTTGAAATCTTGATAGATTGACCCTAGTTCGTCGAAGGCTCTCAATCTGACGGCAACGTTTTGTAAGAGCTTCCACTGTCTGATAATCTTGCGCCAACAGGATCTCGTACAGGTTCTCCACAATACCCTTCTTAAGATGAACCACATTTTCTTATTCTTTCATAGAAAGGTTGATTTTTTTGCACAGAAAGAGTACGTCTTGGATGTTGGACTCAGAAGTCTCTTCAACTTGCTATACAATGGTAAACATTTGCCTCTCAGCTTTTTGTCGTACGTCATCTGTCCATCAAAATGTGTTCTTTTGTGCATCCTGGAATACAGTTCAACTAGTAAAAGTGTCCTCGTTGTTATCAAACCATTGCCTAGCTGTTCCAGCAAGGTAGGAAATCCTGTTTACCAGGCACATTTGCTAATCCCAGTGATTATAGGTTAGCTATACGTGGAAAGTCCTTTAGCAATCTACTAGCGTCATGTAGGTCTCCTGAAAAGATGCATGGATTTCTAGGTAATTGATATGTCAGGATTGGTACTGAGGCAATGTTGGGCTTTTGCTATGCTTTGTCCGGCATCCTTCTTGAAGTTCTTTTTGGATTGAGAAGGCTTTCAAACTCTGGAGATAGTCTTTGATGTCGCTTACTTCTGAGTAGTCCTTCCGTTTTGCGTTTTATTTATCGGTACCCGGCACCTCCACCAAACTGTCACATAGATTAGACTTAGATAACTGTCTGTGGAGAAACATTAAAGAGAAATAACACAGAGAACTTTAGGCTTAGATCAAGACTTTATCTTTCTACTCAACTGAACATCAGTATATATACTACAGACGAATTTTCTAGACCAGAATATTCTAGAATTCGGAATTACTAGAAACTACACAATATTAACAGAAAAATTAACGAAAACATAATTAACATAATGAATAAATAAGAAATAGAAAATTTAAACTTAAACAAAAGTAATTTTCAAACACTTTACCTTGACTGGAATCGAACTCACATGTTTTGGAATTCGTAGCCTAATGTTTTACCGCAAAGCTACGGCGTTCATCGGCGAAACAACTTTCGTTGCAACATAATGTCTCTCCTTTCATATGTTATTAACAATATATTTATTTCTGAAATATTTCATAAACAATATATTTATTTTCCTTTAATATTTCAGTAACAATATAATATATATTTTCAATGATTAAATATCAATATAGCTTCTTTTGTTACTTTTCCATGTTTATAATTTATTTTGAAAATTTACAACTTATAGACATTTATTGACATATGATGAAGCTCAAGGTCCCTTTCTCATTAGTTATTCACTAAAAAAGAAATTATTTGTTTACATGTTAGAGATGAGTTAAAGGACAACAACCTTCTTATTACCTGGCATACTTCAGATGACAAAGAATGTAACATTTTCTTTGCATGATGTTTTTCAACACCCCCTGCCTTCTTATGAGGAGATGTTATTTCTAAATTCATCTGGAAAAATCAGAGCTATCAAATCAAGATTCATAACACGTATTCTGAAAGTAAATCAGATTAGATTTCATTTAGATAGGAATATGTTATAGGGAATAATCATCATTTATCTTCAAAAGAATTTAAAACATTAAAAGAAAAAAAAAGTCTAGTACTGTTGATAACGATATAATTTTATTAAAAGTTAAAAACAGATTTAGAATAAAATATATGAAGTCTGATACTTATGTGCCTAATATAAGAGTAATCATTGCTTGTAAGTTTCCACACCATTGTTTTCATACACACTCCTTCTCATATTTATAAGGACACTTTATGTTTTGAAATAACTAATGTAAAAATAATTGTGAACAAGATTATACTAAGTGCACTTAATATATCTAGTATTCTAAAAACCAAAACTGTTATAATTTTTTTTTAAATGAAACAAAATCAATAAAAAATAGTGCAATATATTTTTTTCTCCACGTTTTTAGATGCTCATAATTATAGGGACAATCAAGATTTTTTCGTTTTATCAAACTTACTAGCGAATAAATTACAGTTGCCATGCGAATTTGTTAACTACTGGGCTAGATTAATTCATATATAAGCCTTCAATTTTTCTTGGACGGACATTACTGATAATTCCTCGAAAAAAAAAAAAAAAAAAAAAAAAAGAACGTTCATGTAGTGAAGTATGATAAATGTGTTTCTTAAGTGGAGGGATAATTTCAACCCGTCATATTTCTAATGAAATTCAAAGATCTAAAATTGTTGAAGGAAATGTGATCAAACGTTGAACTGCTGGTTCGATAGGAGAGAGATCCTATGAAAAATCAAAGCTGTTTTACAGAGATCGAAGACTCATAATTCCTCTTACTGTACTACTCAAAATGTCTGCTGCTGAATTTGCTCGTAATTTTTAACAAAAGGTTGGAGTCCACATTTATGCATGTTTAAAATAATTAATAATATGTTAAAATGAATAAAAAATCTGTAATAATCAATAAGCATTTAATGGAGGAAAGAACGTCTGTGTTAAAGTTGAATAAAGACTATATGGAATGGTAAAATGTTGAATTTTCGGATGAAAAACGTTTTATTCTCGATTAACCAAATAATTTTAACAGTTACTGGCACGATCTGAAGATAGCGAAAGACAGAGCAGAGTTTTGAAACGCAGATATGAATCGGGCATTTTAAAGGTGGATCTATGGTGCTCTGTGAAGCTGTTTCAACTGAAGCTAGAATGAATTTAGTAATTTTTTCTATTATTATGAACATCAAGAGAATATCCGCAAATTTTAAACAGGGAATTCTCAGATTTTTGTTAGATTTTAGAAAGGGGGGAGGGTAATAATTTGTTTTCCAACAAGACTTACATTTCTGCACTACTTCTAGAGCAAAAGAAAATAGTTTGAAGAAAGAAACTTCTGTATTATTGCCTTTCCTAAAAGTTGAAAAAACCTTAACTTATCATATTAGAAAAGTGCATGCAAGTGGAAAGCAATTTTAAATAGTTTAAATATATTCAGAATATCACCTATGCTGTATGAAATGGTATTGAAACTGAATAAACTGAATATTAATATATATATATATATATATATATATATGTATAGTATATATACCTATATATACACCTATATATACACCAGAGAGAATGTCTGACTGTTTCGCCCTAAAAGTAGACCCCATAAAATATTAATTTAAAGAATAACTGAAAAAAAAAAAAATCTGGAGTGACTCCACTCGACTTTCCGAACATTGAGTAATTAACAGTTTTGTAGATAAAGTAAAGAAAGAGGAGTTGTTAAACAAACAAAAGAGAGAAAACCATAATAGAGTGTTTGAGTATTTTTCTCCATCTATTACACGATGTTTTATTTAACGCTACTGAACTTTGAGCCCATAGATCATAATGATAAAGAATTTTTCGTTGTGTCCCTGTAAAAACCTATAAATGCTAGATTCACCAAAATGCTTATAGTTAGTGCAACAGTGATTTATAATACTCATATAAATTTTCAGCTCAATTCAATAAGGCGTTTAGATGCTATCGTACTTTTAAAAATTTAGTCCCATAGGCCATAATGATAAAGAATTTTTCTTTGTGTCCCTGTAAAAAAACTGTAAGTGCTAGATTCACCAAAATCTATACGGTTAGTACAACTGTGATCTATAACATGTGTACAAATTTTTTGCTCAGATTAATAAGGCGTTTAGACGCTATCACACTTTTAAAAATTTGGCCCCATAGGCATAATGATAAGGAATTTTTCTTTGTGTCCCTGTAAAAAAACTATAAGTGCTAGATTCTCCAAAATCTATACAGATTGAGTATTTGTGACCTATAATATGTGTATAAATTTTTTGCTCAATTGAATAAGGCGTTTAGATGCTATCGCACTTTTAAGATTTTGCTCCCATAGGCCATAATGATAAAGAATTTTTCTTTGTGTCCCTGTAAAAAAACTATAAGTGCTAGATTCACCAAAATCTATAGGGTTCGTACTATGGTGACTTACAATATGCGTACCAACTTTCAGGTTAATCGAACAAAGCGTTTAGACGCTAGCGTGTTCACTCACAGACATACACACATACATACACACATACACACATACACACACACATACATACATCATCGTAAAAATAGTGAAAACGGACTCAGGGGACCTCAAAACGTATAGAAACATCAAAATCTCGAATTCGGATTTTTGACATGATTACAATACTTTCCTCACTATAGTGTTCGGAAAGTAAAAATACTAAGATTCGAGCTGTCCTCATAATTGTGAACACCTGAAAAATCCTTTTTTTGTCCGTATTTAAAGTTTTTTAAGATAGAAAAACGATAAAGCTTTTTAAATATAGTCTATTAATGAAATTCAAATTAATAAAAAATATATTTGTTTAAATAATAGTGTTCAGTGTTTAGTTAATGTAGAAAAACGGGTGTCCTTAAAATTATGAGAACCAGTGTAGTTATCTTTACTTTAACCAATAGTCGAAACTTATTACAAATATACCTGGTGAGTCGCGCATACCCAACTTTCTCTCACATTGCATCTGAAGACTATAGAAACATATTACAGATTAGAGGGTAAGATAATAAGCAAATGAGGGTAAATTTTAGAAACACTTTTATTTGAAGTATATCTGTTAATGAGGGGTGGGCTACCACACCCTATGTTAGAAGTTCATGCTAATACTTGTTCTTGAAGTATGCTAAGAGAAGTAGACCTGCTAACTATGCTAGTTTATCCGTAATGGTATTAAGCCCTGCGTTTTTTTTCACACCAGAATAGTTGTAGAGCAATAGTCTTCTTGTTTAATCATAAGAACATATTGGTGAATATTGCTCTAGAACTATTCTGGTGTGAAAAAAAGGCGGAGCCTCATACCATTACGGATAAACTGGCATAGTTAGCAGGTCTAGAGAAGTATGCTAAGATAAAAAGCAAGTATGCTTATTATCTTGAAGTATGTAAGATATCTTGAAGTATGTATGATAATAAGCAAGTTGCTTATTATTTTGAGCTTATTATCTTGAAGTATGCTAAGATTATAAGGAAATGAGGGTAAATTTTAGAAACGCTTTTATTTCACGTATATTTTTTAATGAGAGTGGGCTACAATACCCTGTGTTAGAAGTTCATGCTAATACTTGTTCTTGAAGTATGCTACAGAAACAGGCAAACCGCTAAAACCTGATGTTTAAAGGGACTTCAAAACATATAAATATATCAAATCGGAGTTTCGAAAATTTAACCCCAAAACAATACTTTCTCTACAATAAATGGATAAGAGAAAGCAAAAATTTCTACATAGAAAATAAAGGGGAAAAAGGCATAGCAACAGCATCTCTGTGAATATCAAAATTTTCAAAAAATAATTTTTATAAGTATAGAAGTTAATAATAAATTGTATGAATTATTGTTTCCAGATTTTGAAGTTTCTCATTATACTATTAGTATGGGGAACTTTAGTATGTATAAAAAAAAAATTATCTTGGCTTTTTCACATACTCCTATGTTTTAAGATTTATGAAATTTGAAAAATACGAAATCGATAAAATGTCTATTTCCAAGTTAGTCATTTTGTTTGTTTGTTGTTTCTTAGAAGTCTTATTCGAAATCCAGAAATATCAAAATCTAAGTGTTGTTAATCCGTAGGTGAATCCATTAGTTGATTTATTTATTAGTCCGTGTTAGATTTTATTGAAAGAATGAATACTTGCCTTTAGTCGAAATTTCTCAAAAAAAAAAAAAAAAAAAAATCAGTGGGGAATGGGAATTGGAGAATTGAAGAAAATTTGTGTATTCGAGATGATGTTTTCAGCCGTTTTAGGGCACCTTGTGAGGGTAAATCCTCTACCCTTCCTATTTTTCCTGCCATATAACTGCTGTTAATGATTGTAGTTAAAGAGGAGACTCTTATAAAAAACAAACGAAAAGTTTAATGCTTTTAAAATTGGGGGTATATGTCACACGTACTTAGTAATTATTTTCACCCTACTAATATGAAAGATTAAGCGTTGCATACTACCCTATTTTGATTAGAAGAGGCCAGAGACCTCTTATGTTTTCTCTCTCCAAGTGACTTCAATTTTAAGTTTACTTTCTCTTAAATAATATCATTTGAAGAATCAATTCGCATATTTTCGAACATAATCCAAAACCTAGTACTCAACCTCAATTATCCAAAACTTCGCCAACCATGAAATCTTATAACAAACATCGTAGAGTACCTTTACAACCCGAGTATTTCTCCAACAAGCGAGATATTCCACATTGCTGTGTCACTTTTCAAGAACTCAACCTAACTTAACTTTGCCAACCATGAAATCTTGCTACAAATCTCGTAGACTACATTTACAACCAGTGTATTTCTCCACCAAGCGAGATATTCCACACTGCTGTGCCACCTACCAAGAGCTCAACCTAACTATTGCTTCAACCTTCAAATGTCAAATCTTCGCAAATCTCCAACAGTTCTATGAACTTCGTAAGGTGCCTTACAACTTCTTAAATTTTTGAGAAGAAAGTTGTGCTTCCGATCTTGTTCGGTAATCAGGTCTTGGCCAGAAATACAATGCCCAGATCTACAGAATGAGAAATAAAAATTGAGATTATTCTATTTAAATGCAATTTCCCTTAAGCCCCAAACATTGCTTCCATGAATTAGTGTGCATTTGCATTTTTAAATTGAAAACTTAAGATGCAACTTCATAAGCAGCATCTTAAAGGACTTTAGTGCATTTAGTGGTCCCGAAATTCAAAACCACTTCTTTGCTTCCTTCTGTGTTCAACGGAAGAAAATATTGGTTCCGTAAAACTTTTTGACTTTGGATTGTCAAAGGATTTATACTTTCGAGAGGTCTAGAACTCGATTTGACCATTTTTAAAAAATGTCTGTCTGTGTGTGTGTGACAAAATTTTGTGGCAACTACGTGTCAGGAACTAAAGCACAAAATTTCTGACAAATTCATATGTTGTTTCAACTTGACATATGTTAGTGTCTATCAAATTCTGGCGGAAATCGCCTGCAAATTGGTATTGACATTCCGTTTCATCTAAATTTTTAACATGAGAGTATAGGACAAAATTTCGTATAAATGTGCGCAATGTGAATTATTTTTAACGAATAATTAGGAAATTAAAAAGAAATATTTAGAATAGCAATAGTCAACTGGGAAAAATGTTTGCATATGTAGGAGCATCGTGTCCCTTTTTCGAAGGGCCTACCCAAGTGAGGCAAACTTTCAGTATAGGTATCTTTCAAAAGAACTCGTCAATACGTTTAAAACGTATGGTTGAACCACTGATCTGCGATAATTTAAAATAAAGTTATCTTATTTTCCATGATAATAACATTAAAAAGAAAAATTTATTTATTTATTTATTATTATTATTATTATTTAAAGACGTCATTTACAGCTGCAAAAAATTAATTTTCTTTGGATATTGAGGGCTGTACCTCTCTTTGGTGAAAACTTTCTGCATTCATCAGAGAAGATAATTTTCAGAAATAATAAATTATTTGTACCGAATGAATTTATATAGGATAATATAGAAGAAAGTTTTGTGATGGCTCCAGTATACAAATTACATAGTTTTTAATAGAAATATTTATCACAAACAGGAGAAATGTTTGTTTATGAAGAAACTTCACTTCTCCTTCCATCCAAAAGTGTTGATATTAAACATAACTATTTTTCGAAAGAACTCGTCAATGCCTTGAAAACGAATGATTGAACTATAGATCTGTGATAATGTAATAGAAAGTTATCGATTTTTTTTTTCATTTTTTAGCAACAAAATAATAATAATTAAAAAAAAAAAATAAATAATAATATCGTTTTTAGAACATAAATTGTCTTGGGTTATTAAGTATTATACTTCTCTGAGATGAAAACTCTCTCATTTCAAAATAGAAAATAATTTTAATAAATAATTTGTAGTGAGTGGATTTGTATAGGAAAATATAGAAAAATGTTTTGTGACGGCAGAACACACTAGTTCTTTTATTTTATTTTTGATTTACTTATTTTATACAAAGAATCAAGAAATACTGCGTGGGGGAATGCATACACTTTGAATTTTCTAACTTTAATACATTGCCTTTTTAACTATTCACTGATTATGTTTAAAAGAAGACCTGTAAAGAAGAAACGGTAAAGTTTAGTTTCTTCTAAAACTAGGTCAGCTAGTGTAAAAAGCAAAGAAATTTATGTTGTTTTGTTTGTATACAAAGCAACTAGCAGCCAGATTGTAGATTTATAAAAAGTACACTGTAATTGTATCTTTCACAGAAATGATACTAATGGAAGAACGAAAGTTTCCCAAATAACTTTGTTTTGTTCTACAGAATACAAACTCTAGTTTGGAGATAACATTGTTATAGTAATTAGTTCAAAAATTTATTGCAAGGTTTGAAAGTGAACTACAAAGTTGTAATGATATTTATCAAAAAATATTTCCATTACTATTTCAACTATTTTTGTCTCAGGTATTCATACATACACCTATATATTTGGGTCATAGCTGGGAGCCCTTTGCTTTTTATAAACCGGCCTTGTTAATTGTGGGTCCCCACATCAATAATCGTAACCGCTAGCAAGAATAAGAGTGTTTTTCTTCTTTTTTTTTATCGTTTGGAAGAGGCCAAACTAGATCATCGACTCCTTGGTTTATTGGCCCGGTCACTGTTAGCTCAAAGCCAGAAAACACGCTCGGACTTTTTGTTTTGAAAGATGGAAACACTGAAGGTCATTACTCTATTGCTTTGTGTAAAGGGTGCTTAGGTAATTGTGTAATTGTTTTCAGATCTTAATGATATTATGTCATTGAAGATGTAAAAAAACCCAAAAGTTCACTTCAAAATCATTTACAGGAATGGCATGCTCATTAATTCGTTCTATTCAAGTTCTTTCATTACCAAATATTCTTGTTTCGTTTAACCTTAAAAAGGAAACTAACGTAAAGAATTATCATTGCAAAATTATAATATTCGAAATGTGAACGTACTAATTCTAAAGTACAGACAATCATTGCTTAGATTTTAAGACGACTCGCATTTTTTCCTCATCAATATATAGATATTTGTCTTTTGCGGAATATTATTATAATACTTAATAAACAGTCTATTATTGTAGTGAAAGTGCTGCAGTAAACAGAAAATATTAATATCTTGTTGCTTTACGTAACGTGTACTTAGGTAACTGTGTAATTGTTTTAGAACTTTATGATAATATATGTCATTGATGAAGCGAGAAATAAAGTTCATTTGAAAATTATATACAGGGAATACATGCCTTTGCTTTTCAAATACGATTAAAGCCAAATATTTTTCACTATAATTAAACTTCTAAAACTACACTATCTGCCAAAAAGTATTTGGACATTTTCGAATTTAGACGATTTGTAAAATTTCTGGAAAATTTCTTGACAAATTATCTTGAAACTTTGGGAGTTTAAAGAATATGAACAATGTATACCTCATATACAGTACCCGCCGCTTATTAAAATCACATTTGTTCTGAGCCAAAATGATTTTATTAAGCGGCTGATTTTATATCCGGCGAACGTTCCTGCACGCGAGAAAAATGTATTACTTTTCTGAATTTGAAAAGAAATTTCAAAAGATACCAAATAATGGATTTAATAAACAGTATTAATTAATTTTTAACAGATAATTATTTAACTGTTCCTTCAAAATAAAAGAATTAAACACATCCCAAGCTCCTATGCGCTTTCCTTTGAGGAAAATTATCATTACCTTGTTAAAAGTTCACGCCTTTCCTTAAAATTTAAAATCTATCTGTTTAAACAACTTGCTTCTTAGTTATTTCAGAATAGGAATTTGGAATTGTCTTTTAATAATTAAAAATTAAATAAAAAATCACAGGCGAATTAAATCAAATTTGTAACTTATTACCACGCTTTGAAGAATGCATTCCTTGAAATTGTTCCTAAGACAAGTGATGGGCGAGTTTAATAGCTCCAAATGTGTAAAAATTAAATATGTAAAAATGCAAAGGATTTCTTCAAATTAAAAATGTAAAGGATTTCTGCATTTAATTCCTTTTTTATTTAAAAAGTAAAAACTCACAGTGTAAATAAGAATTTGCTCAGCGTGCATAAATGGCATTTTTGCTTCTGACGAGAATTTTTGAGTTTATTAACCGGCGATGCAGATTTTATTAAGCGGCAGTTTTAAAATTGGTTTCCATTGATTTGATTCCGGTCCTGGCAATTTGATCAGATTAAGCGGCTGATTTTATTAACCTGTGATTTTATTAAGCGGCGGTTACTGTATTTCAAAAAAAGTTTTGTCTCGAACAGAAAAAAGAGGACCAGAAAAAAATAAACAAAAATAAAAATATTTTGGATAACCCTATATAAAGTAATACTTGAAATGTATTTTGGTACTAGCATGATATTATGAGGCTTTTTACTTTCCGAACACTATAGTGAGGAAAGTATTGTAATCATGTCAAAAATCCGAATTCGATATTTTGATGTTTCTATACGTTTTGAGGTGCCCTGAGTCCGTTTTCACTATTTTTACGATGATGTATGTATGTGTGCGTGTGTATGTATGTGTGTATGTATGTGTGTATGTCTGTGAGTGAACACGCTAGCGTCTAAACGCTTTTTTGGAATAAGCTGAAAGTTAGTACGTATATTGTAAGTCACCATAGTACGAACCCTATAGATTTTGGTGAATCTAGCACTTACAGTTTTTTTACAGGGACACAAAGAAAAATTCTTTATCATTATGGTCTACGGGACCAAAATCTTAAAAGTGCGATAGCATCTAAACGCCTTTTTCAATTGAGCACAAACGTTATACACATATTTTAGGTCACATATATTCAATGTGTATAGATTTTGGAGAATCTAGCACTTATAGTTTTTTTTTACAGGGACACAAAGAAAAATTCTTTATCATTATGGCCTATAGGGCCAAACTTTTAAAAATTTGATAGCGTCTAAACGCCTTATTACTTTGAGCAAAAAATTTGTACACGTGTTATAGGTCACAGTTGCACAAACTGTATAGGTTTTGGGGAACCTAGCACTTACAGTTTTTTTACAGGGACACAAAGAAAAATTCTTTATCATTATGGCCTATGAGACCAAATTTTTAAAAGTGCGATAGCATCTAAACGCCTTATTGAATTGAGCTGAAAATTTATATGAGTATTATAAATCACTGTTGCACTAACTATAAGCATTTTGGTGAATCTAGCATTTATAGGTTTTTACAGGGACACAACGAAAATTTCTTTATCATTATGATCTATGGGCTCAAAGTTCAGTTGCGTTAAATAAAACATCGTGTAACAGATGGAGAAAAATAGTCAAACACTCTATTATGGTTTTCTCTCTTTTGTTTGTTTAACAACTCCTCTTTCTTTACTTTATATACAAAAGTGTTAATTACTCAATGTTCGGAAAGTCGAGTGGAGTCACTCCAGATTTTTTATTGTTATGAGTATAAATTTTTATGAGACTACCATATAAAAACATGGAGATATAACGATTTTTTACTTTCTTCTATATTCAATAGAAGAAAGTATTGGATTCGTAAAAATTTTCGACCTCGGGTTTTTGATGGATTTACACGTTTTGAGAGCTGTAGAAGACGATTTGACCATTTTTAGAAAATGTATGTCTGTCTGTGTGTGTGTGTGAGAAAATTTTGTGGCAACTGTATCTCAGGAACTAGTGCACAGAACTTCATACAAATTGGTATGTAGTTGCACCTTGACATAAATTAGTGCCTATCAACGTTTGGTAAAAATTGCCTTACAGGTTGCGTTGCCATCCCGCTTTTCTAAATTTTTAACATGGTGATATAGGACAAAATTTTGTATAAATGTGCATAAAGAGTAAAGAGAATTATCTTTTAGTAATCATTATGAAATTTACAAGAATTACTTATAATAGAAATAGTCAACTGGGTAAAAATTTTTGTATGTGTAGGAGCCTCGCCATCCCCCCTGGGAGGGGAAGTCCCCCTGTGGAGGGGAGTAAATTTTCAAGATGGGTATCTTTCGAAAGGTCTCGTCAATACCTTTAAAACGAACGGTTGAACTATAAATCTGTGATAATTTAAAATAAAGTTATCTTTTTTTTTTTTTTTTTTTTTTTTTTTTTACTTTTAACGAAAAAAAAAAAAACTTGGGAAAAAAAAAATCTTTTTTTTTTTTTTTTTTTTTTTTTTTTAAATATTGTTACTGAGTGAATTTGTATAGGAAAATATAGAAGAAAGTCTTGTGATGGCCACAACATACTAGTTTTAAAACATGGCAAAACATATTGACACTTTTTTAATTATTACACGAAGGAAATTAGACCCGAGTGCAAAACCATTTTTAGGAAACTTGGCTAGCTGCATTAGACACATCATATTACAACCAAAATGTAAAACTGTTAAATATGAAATATGAGCATGTTTGCTAAATAATTTTTAGCTACTCATACTCAAGCTTTAGCGAAATTTCATTTGTATAATATAATGGTCAAAAGTATTAAGCTACTTACATGAAAACCCCAAACAAATATCGCGTAAATTCAAAAAGTTGTCAGCGATAGAATAAACTGATATTTAGTTCCTCTCAAAATAAAAGCTAAACTAAAAGGGGTTTTACTCATTTTTTTTTTTTTTTTTTTTTTTTACTTTCTTCTATATTTAGCAGAAGAAAGTATTGGATTCATGAAAATTTTCGACTTCCTGTTTTCGACGGATTTTCACGTTTTGAGAGATCTAGAACACGATTTGATCACTTTTTAAAAATGTCTGTCTCTGTGTGTGTGTAAGACAAAAATTTCGTGGCAACTGTATCTCCGGAACTACTGCTCAGAATTACATATAAATCTATACATACATGCACCTTGACCTAGATTAGTGTCCATCAACTTTTGGCGTCAACTGCTCAATAGGTGGCGCTGCTATATAGCGATTTCTGCAATTTCAGGGAAGGCTATATCTCAGGTGCTATTTCGTACAATCAAACAAAACTTGATATGTGAGAAGACCATTATGAAATATTAGGCTTAATCAATTTGAATGCTTATTGGACTACAGGTGGCGCTGCTATACAACGATTTCCGCAATTTAAGGAAAGGCTTATATCTCAGGAACTACTGCACAGAATTGCATATAAATTCGTATGTAGGTGCATCTTAACATAAATTATAGTGCTTGTCAGTTTTTGGTGTAAACCGCTTAACAGGTGGCGCTGCTACACAGCGATTTCCACAATTTAAAGAAAGGCTATATCTCAGGTTCTATTGCGTATCATCAAACAAAACTTGATGTGTAAGAAGGTCATTATGAGACATTATGCTGACTCAATTCGGATGCTTATCTGCCAATAGATAGCGCTGCTATACTGCTAATTTCATCGATAACGGGATGGCTATATCTCAACCTCTGTGGCATACAACTGTACAAAACTTGATATGTGAGATAACCATTTTAAAAATGCATTTTTTAAGTTGTTATTTATAGACGATAAAACTGTGCTTCTTTGGATACTTGTTGTTAGATTTTCCTAAAAATGAAAATGATTTGCATTCATCATAAATAATCTTAATAAACAATAATTTTAATAAATTATTCGCACTTAGTGAATTCATGCAGGAAAATACAGAAGAAAGTCTTCTGGTGGCCACAACATACTAGTATTTTTTAGGGGGTTTTAATTCAATCAATGGGAATAAATTGTTTGCTGATTGTAAATAAATATTGATAGAACCCCCTATAACCTATTTTTATTTTTTATAATTATTTATTTATTTTGTTATTTATTTATTTATTTATTTATTTTGAGAGGAACTGAAATTCTGTTCATTTTGTCTCCCACAACTTTTTGAATTTACGCAATATTTGTGTCGGGTGTTCATGTGAGTAGATCAATACTTTTCGCTATCATATTATGCAAATGAATATTTTTAAAGCTTGCGCTTGCGTAGTTAAAAATTATTTTTTAAAAATGGTCGTACTTCATAACATATTTAATACTTTTTTGCATTCAGATTGCATCATCTCTGTCAAATGAGGCATACCCGGTTTCCTAAAAATGGCTAACACTAGATCAAATATCCTACGTGTTATAATTAAAAAAGTGGCTTTTTTTTTTTTTTTTTTTTTTTTTTTTTAACAATTTTTTTAAGAAACCGTTATACCTCCATGAATATATGTCGTATCCTCATAAAAATTTGCGCAGTCAATTAACAGGAGCCTCAGAATCACATACTACAGCCAAAGCGCATTTCAGGCAAGACATTTTAAAGGGTGATCCAAACATTTTTTTAGTACGGAGGACTATTAGTCTTAATCTACGGATAAAACATTGTTGCCAGTTTTACGATGGTTGGACATTTATCGAAATCGAAAATTTATCGAAAATATAATTGAATAATTTGAAAGTGATGTTATAATTTGGGAAAAAAAAAAAAAAAAAAACTAATTGTTTTCCGTATTAAACTAAATTTTACTTTTGCCAGAATTTCATATTTTTTTTTCATATATATATATATATATATATATATATATATATATATATATGTATATATATATATATATTTTGAAAGAAAAATACAAGAAAATTTATAATAATCAGTGTCGAAACGGACAGTATCGAAAAAGTTGAAAAAAAAAAACCCTTTTTTAGACAAAATTACATAATTTATTTTAATTTTTAATTGTTGAGAAAAAAAATTTACGAGTTGATTTTAACTTTTTTTTTTTTTTTTTTTTTTTTTTTGAAATGAAAAGAAATCCTCACGTAAATATTAAAACTGATATAAAACTTTGTAAAAAATTAAACTAGCAAGGTGAAATTGACGTCATTATAGCTCGAAATGGATTTTATTTTTATTTAATTTTTTTTTTACTGATGCTCTTTTCTCTTCAGAACAAAACTTTTGCTGAAATATATGAGGTATAACATGCGCTTTAATACTACCAAAGTTTCAAGATGATTTCTACAGAAGACTTTCAGGGAAGAAAGCACTTTGGCGAACCTTAAAGAGAGGGTTGCTTATGGCTCAACTTTGATACTTCATTTCTCTCAAATCACTGGATAAATATCGAGGATTTATTTCTGGAATACGTTCAATAAAAGTTTCTGAAGAATATGAACTAATTGTTTCCGTTTCAATCTAAAATCTCTAAATATGAAGGAAAATTAGCCTTTTAAGAGTCGCTAGGGACAAGTTTTCTTGTAAATACTTTACCAATTTAGCCTTTTTTTTTTTTTTTTTTTTTTTTTTTTTGTAAAAGGTAATTCTAGAAAGATATTATAGTGGCAGTTTTATTATTTTCAAAAATTTTTATTCAGGTTTGTTATTTTCAAAGTTTTGAGTATCACTAAAATTAACTTTTTTTTCTTTTAATTTGAAAAAAAAAAAAAAAAAGTGTTTTATATTTTAACTGTATATATTTTAAAATAACTGCTATATAAACAATACACACACTAAGAGAGACTTAGCTAAGCTTCGATAACAGCCTATAGGTCCTTATGCCCACCTGCGCACCAACGACCGAGCGGTTCTGCGCTCAAAGCTGGTAGACGTGAGGTGTCGGGTTCGATCCCAGGTCGCACTTGTCAGCCTAGCCGTTCGGAGTTTTCCGTAGTTTTCTCCGAAACTTGCGTAAGTACCCCTTAGAAAGACCTCCATGGAAGACATTCCCCCACACGCCTAGGACTTTGGAGCAGTCAATCGGTCTTATTCCCAAACACCAGCACCAACACGCTATGTCCTTCCGGGAGTAGGTTAGTTGCACCCGGAGAATACCTATCTATAAATATCCTACAGATATCTATTAGCGCGACGAATATCACTCTTTTTTTACATCCATTAAATGTCTGTTACATATGAGATAAATCTCCAAATATCCAATAATTGGACTTTTTAGATCTAATAGGTATTGAAAATATCTAAATCTTGTTTTGTTATTACGTCTATCAGACATCGAAAAAGACACGTCTAAATTTTATCTATATTTAAAGATCTAATAGATATCTATAATTAGTACAGGATATCTCGAAAATCACATATTCTAAATTATATACAACTATATTAGAGTTAAAAATTAAATTCTTTTCCAATTCATTTTCTATCTTTATAAAAAGCGAGCTAATATATGCGGTTTCTCTTCTTGCAAAGGATCAAAGTCATTCTCTCTCTATTTCTTTCAATAAATTAAAAATAAAAGTAAGAGATGTGGTTTGCTCGCATAATGTTCTGTGGAGGGCAAATCTTTCCATCTCAGTAAAATAAAATAGAATAAAATATTTCCTGATGTGGCACCTTTGAACATAGAACAGAACACTTGCACGCGCTCTTTAAATAGAAATAATGTATTACTTTGTATCGGCTAAACACTGAGAATAAGGATTTAACCGTAAATTTTGTGGTTGAGTTTTAACGTACTTTTCCAATCTTCTCACGAATTGATACATTTTTTTTTTTCTAAGAAAAGAATCGCCAATATATTTTTAAAAGATATACTGATTTATCCACAACTGGAAAAAGTGGGTTTTGTTCTTTCTGTCTGTCAGAATGAAGTTGGCGACATACCTTGTGGTTTTGATGTGAAGTTAAGGAGCCAAACTTTATCATTTTTGCCGCTGCCTTTGGACAACTAACAAGTTGTGCGTTCTCTCTGAATCTCCCCGTGTCCATTCATCCATTTATTCGTAATAATAAACTTTTACCTTGGATGTTTTCGAGAAAATATTTGTATTGTGAATTAATTCAGAATTTATTTGTTATTGAATTTGCAAGAAAAATGATGATATTGGACTCCATTTAATAATTGAATTAAAGATTTTGCAATCCTGAGTTATCTGCTTGTCATAACGCTTCTTTTATTCAACCTCACGGCTGTTACAGGAAATTATTATACACTACCAACTAAAAACTTAACAACCAGGACTTTTAATGGACATTTTTTAGATATTTTGTTTCCTTTTATGGATCATTTTTCAAATTTAGATGTCAAAGGGATATCAGTGGCTGTATGCGTATGGGCAACATATTGTTAAAAAATACTGGTAGAAATGTCATTGAAGAAAGACTTGCCCATACGAACCCTACAATATGTAATTACGATTGAATAAGAAAAAAAAAAGTTACCCCTCAAAAAAAGTGGCGTGGAAAAGAAAAGGGGGGGGGGTACTAACAATTCTCCGGAATAAATTAAGATGCTAAAAGTAAAGTTCGACGCTAAAAAAAAATTGTGAAACTATGCTTTCATGGTGCCGTCAGTAGTGCGCCTGCATTGATTATTTGGATGGAAAAGAAATAAAGAAAATTACATATATATTATAAAATATTCATTATTAATAAACATAGATATGTATATACGTGTATAATGAGTTGGATCATTAAACACTTCCAGACACATCCGGCGAGACTACCAATGACATCAAGACTGCAAGCGGATACAATATAATTATTCAACGTAATTATTCAACGTATATTATTCAACGTAAACACTGGCTAATTTTATAACCGACAGTGATTAGTTAAACATAGGTAAATGATAAGTAAAATAATACTATTAATAATAAAAAGTTATCCAGCGTCTTGCAAATATTTCACTTTCATACAGCCCCTGATACCCATACAGCCACTGATATCCATTAGAGATCTAAATTGCATCCAATGATCGTACAAAATATCTAAAGAATGTCCATTAAAAGTCCTATGGGTATCCTGTACTAATTATAGATATCTATTAGATGTTTAAATGTACAGACGAAATTTAGACGTGCCTTTTTGGATACCTAATAGATGTAACATGTCAGACCAAAACAAAATTTAGATATTTTCAATATCTATTAGATCTAAAAAGTCCAACTATTGGATATTTGGAGATTTATCGGGTATGTAACAGGCATCTAATGGATGTAAAAAAAGAATGACATTTGTCGTGCTAATAGATACCTGTAGTATATTTATAGGTGTTTAATGGATCATTTTAAAACTTTTGTACTTATTAATAGATGTCTTATGGATGTAAGTGGCTATGTGGGATTCGACGGAATATATTTATACTTAATATTTTTTATTGCCTGTTTTTTTTTTTTTTTTTTTTTCATAATGATTAAAAAAAAAAAAGGTTCTATTAAAAAAAAAAAAAAAGAAAGAAAGAAAGAAAGAAAGAAAGGAGTGGATCATTTAAAAAAGCTCCGTGGATCAGTATTCATTTGATGGGTCCTAAGTTCACCCTTACTGTTTTACACAATAATTACACTGCTCTGCAAAAAATAACAATAATAATAATAAATAATAAAAATAAATAAATAAAAATAAATAAATAAAACTTCGAGATCTGATACCATTCATGCTGATTCTTATGTAAAATGACCTCCTGAGTCCGAATATGACTACCATTTTTCCCAGTCACCCACCGTTTTCTAGATACACCCCCACCTCCCTCAATTTTTTTCCCTGTTTGTAACCATGAATTTGATTTGAAGAATGAAAAATAATTAATTTAACACCTATAAACAAAAAAATATAAAGTTTAAAAAATAACATTAGTAATAGATTAAAAATATATAAGATATGTAATGCATAATTTCAGGGGCAGATCCCCCCCCCCCCCAAAAAAAAAAAAAATTCCCTTGTCGCAACTGTCCATGTTTCAGAATTTTCCAATTCTGAAGACCCTCAGAAGATATTAAACGATTAAAATAATCCTCCCCCTCCTAAAAATCAATTTTATAGCCATAAAATCATCGAAAAATGATAAAAATAGGGGACCATTTCTAATAAAGGGCGGATGATAGGGCAAAATGGGCGTCTTATTCGGATTCAGAAGGTCATTTTACATAAGAATATGCTGAAATGATGTCAGAGGCGATTTTCATGCCGAGCAGTGTTATTTGCTTATAAACTTTTCCTTTTAAATAAACACTTCAGTATTATTTATTAAATTTTATTTTGAATTTATTTAAATGTATACCATACAGTCCATACAGAAAAAAAGATAGTAAGAATTTATTCCATAGATTATTATTTTCAGGAATCTATTTGAAATCAAAATCTTTTTTAATTGAAAATATGAAAAAAAAAAAAAAAAAAAAATGAAGCTTGCACAATTTTACTATCTATTTCTACTGATAACTTGTAAACATAATGCTAAGCAAACCAATTTATTTTTAAAGTTTTCATGCGCTTTCAAAGTTTAATGTACATTTAAATAGTTAAGCTGTTTTTACCTTCTTCAATAACTTCAAACGATGTTTTATGTGAAAAATATGCTAAATAAGGTGTCTGTAACTTAATATTGGTAAAGCATCATTATTTTATGGGCAATTAAATGGCGCCGGTGAGTAACTTGAATAAGTCAGCCTCAGGTGTATATATGCGCATTAGTATGCAATGTAATTATGTACTCAAACCGCTACAAGTTCTGGATGTGCTTGCTTTTTTCTTTCGAAAGCAAACTTACTACCATTCATTCCGTTTGGATAAGTGTCGAAGGAAATATTTGCTATGTACTTAGCTTTAGCCAAGGCACAACGAACAATAAATTTAAAAATGAGCTTCTGTGTTTAATGCAAACGAATGGCATGTACAAACACAGTTTCTTTACATAGGAAAGCAAAATTAATCAGAAAGTACTTTGTTATACTTATAGTTACTCTTGCTTATGACGCGGGAAACATTTGATTTATTCCATTGCAAAAATTTTCGGCGCATAATACGCAGTCCAGATAAGTCAGATTTGAACCAGAAATTTTAACCCTTTCATTCCCATTTTTTCCCCTCCACAAAACAATAAATCTTATATTTAGTCATAAATTTATTTCAAAGGTAATATAAAGAAATATTTTGTTTAAATAGGAGTAATAGCAGAGTACGAATTAATATATCTAACAAAGTAACTGAGAGGTGTTTATTTATCTATATCATTATATAAAGCGCAAAAAATTGTTTGTTTGTGGAGGGTAATCTCTGAAACTACTGAACCGATTTAAAAACTTCTTTCACTGACCGAAAGCTACAGTATGCCATATTGTTATAGGCTATATTTAATTTTGATAAAATAAATTTTAGTTTAAAATCTGAGCATTTTAATTAATATTTCGTACAATACATATTACGAAAATATACATCTGGCATGTATATTTTCGTATTACTTTTTGATCGCCAAATACAAAAAACGCCAAGGGTGACAGTTTTGAAATTTAAAATTAAAATTTTGTCAATTTGACAGCAAAATAACTCAATCTAACGCATGCATACAATAACTAATACATATCTATACCCAAATATGAGGATTAAAATCGGGAAATAATTCTTCTAGAATTTTAATTTAAAAAAAAAAAAAAAAAATCCAATGAGCGATTAACATGGAAAATCTTTTTCTTGCATCCATGGGCGGTCAGTGATGTCACACTTCGCTTGCGTATTGAGATGTTTAAATTTATTTGGCGACTATTTTTAGCAACTAACAGTTATGGCAAGTAGCTCAATATACATAGCGCATACAGCCATTACTGAAATGTAAATAGCATTTAATTATTTGAGTTACATTATGTTGATTGGAAACCTATTTAATATACCTATGCTCTATAGCTATACTAATATAAAAAGAAGAGGTTTATATGCATATGTAGAGAACGATCACTAGAACTAAAAAGCCGATTGCTTTTTTTTTTTTCTTTTTTTCTTTCAATAATCAAAAGTTACACTGTCTCTCTCTAAGTGCTAGAAGCTATAATAAATTTTGGTAAAATAAATTTTTAATTAAAAGTTTCAATATTTTAATTGAAAACAAAGCATAGATTTGATATCTATCGTCATTGGCGATTTTTGTATTTGGCGATCGAAAACGTAATACGAAAATCTGTATATTATCGTAGTAAATACGAGATGTATGTGTTTACTTCAATTACCCTACTACCGTAGGTAGTGGAAGTATTGTATAGGTTTTGGCAGTTGGTCAGTGTGTGTGTATATGTGCACGTGTGTGTGTAATCTTCTGGCTGTCATATCTCCAAAACTAATAAAAACAGAACTACTAAACTTCACAAGTGATTCAGGTCTGGTGTACAGATAAATTTTCCAAATTTTCGTGAAAATTGAAAAACCGGAATTGGGTCATCGAAAACCAGAAATGGGACCGTAAGCCCATATTCAAAAACACCTCTAATGATTTTCTTCAAAGTTGCTGTATAAATAATATATTAGATGCCCTTTCGATTGAAAAGTTGCTTAGTTCAGGAAAATTGATAGGCGTCTTCTATAAACAGCTCAATTTCAGACTTCGCAAGTGCGTTCCTTTAAAAACGCCTGTACGGATTTTTTTCAAACTCGCCATGTTAACTTCCTATTAAATATCCTTTTATATGTAATTATTGTTTTTAGGTCAATAATTGAGTATGCTAAGTTTTGGTAAAAGTTGGTATCTCAAAAACGGCTCTAACGTATTCTTGAAAATTTTTTCTTTAATCCAATTTAGATAACCTTTCTCAAGTATTACGTGCTTATTACAGGAATATTAACGGTCATCCTGATTAGGTAGTTCAGTTTTAGATCTCGGAAATTCGTGTTTAAAAAAATAACTATCTATTTTTTTCCCCCTTATTTTTTAACTCGCTATGCAAACTCTGTTGTATGTGTCTTTATACGTGTATCAAGTTTCTCTTACTCGAAAATCTCAAAAAATGCAAGTAATATCTCCAAAAAATTGTATATATTACGTGTAATTGTGGGTAATGGAAGTCGTGTGGTTGTTTCACACCAGATTCTGCAATAGTATATATTGTACGAATATTGTTTCATATTATTGATTTCTCCTTTAATATACATTATTAAAATAATAATCAATTATGGAAAAAATTAAATATATTTGCGAAATGAACAAATAAATAATAATTAAAGCTATTATGACGTCAATTTTATCAAAAACATTTTCATGTCATAGGTTTATTTTTCAATATTTTTTATTCATGAGTAAAGAAATGTTTCTTTTTATGAAATAAATAAATAAATAAATAAATAGCATTAAGTAAAAATTGCCAACATTTAACAACTAATTAAAAAAAAAAAATGTAAAATTATATTTTGACTTTCCAGTTAATAATATTGCCTGACTATAACATATAAACTGATATATTTCTTGATTTTTTACATATCAATCCATCTTTAACTAAAATTTGTTCATCAGTGCGAAGCCGGACGGGTCAGCTAGTCTTTAATATAACCACTGATGCCATTAAAATCACAACTTTTCAAAAAATAAAAATATTAAAATTTTGGAAGAAATACGTATTGTAATTAATTAAAATACAAATTATAAACATTAAAAAATAAAATAAAAAATATTTCAAACATTTAATTTACTTATCTCTTTATATTCCAAATTACCTTTCTTTTGGAAAAGTAGTTTGAAACTTTTTTATTCTATTTCTTTGCTCCGTGAGAAACATCTCACGTTAAATTTAGCTTAAACTGTAGCTTAACTATAGGGACAGCTTAAACTATAGGGACTTTGAAGTTCCAATGAAATCCTGTAGTAAATTTAGGCTATATTGAGGAATTTTTTGATGGGATTTTAAAGTCCCGGTGAGATACAAAGGGTTAAACAGACATATTTTTACGAACTGTGTCCTGGAAAAAATATAGATTGTTCTATATAAAATTTCTGGTAGAGGAATGACACATGTTAACTGCGGATTATACACCGAAAATTACGGATTTCTTAAAATGAATTATTTCTTCAGCAGAAAATTATCATATCATTGAATCGAAATATGCTTCTGCCATCAAAGCAGAATCCACACAGCAGAGTTTTTACAGTTTATGGTGTTTGCTTCTAAAGTTTTTATTCTATATAGAGATGCGAAATTTTCGCTTTTTTTGCTCCCCCTACTTTTCTAATTATCCTGAAAATTTGCTGTAAACATATGCTAAAAATTTCCATAAAGCAATAGTGGTAGAAAATAAGGCAAAAATTTCCCATCTCTGTCTATGTTTCTTAGTTAGAACACTTAGCTGCGATGCAAAAGAAACAAATGCTAAACATTGATTCTATGATAAATATACTCTATAATAAAAAAAGTGACGCACCAAGAAGGAGTAATACAATCTGGACACAAATTGACATACACACATGTTTTGATGGAATCAAGCACCAATTTATGATTATCGTCGATCTTACGTGCAACTGGTACTTCAGTGACTTCAAATACCCTCAATAGGCGGCTCAGTAAAATGGGGTTGAGCTCAGTCCCCGGATCTCTCTTCCACTGAGGACGTTTGGAGCATCATAAAAAGGGTCCTACAACCAGCTCGGGATTTTACCAATCTAACGCAACAGTTGGACAGAATTTGGCACGATACTTCACAGGAGCACATCTGCCAACTCTATCAATTAATACCAAGCCGAATAACTGCGTACATAAGGTCCAGAAGTGGACCAACGCGTTATTGATTTGTTTACTTTGTGAGGCCCTTTCTCCTTTCTCTTGATTAAATCATTCAAATTTTCTGAAACTGTAATCAATTGTTTTTCTCTACATGTACATCACTTCTACCAATTTTTGTCCATTCGGACCACCTATTCCACCCATCTACAAATTTTTGTCCCCACTTCTTCTTGGTGCGTCGTTTTTTTTTTTTTTTTTTTTTTTTGTTACAGAATGTAATTAATAAACATACTATCAATCAAAGCGAACTCCAGATAAATAAATGATTCCAGTTCAATGCATTTCAGATAAAGTTAAATTAAGAATCTTTTTTTTCATTAACCTATCAAAAAATGTCAAAAGCATGTGTCATTTCTTTCCATTATTTCAATTTAGCAAAGGAATCCTTGTTAAGCTTATAAAAATAAAATTTCCTTCAAACAACCTTGAAGTAAAAGATTTTCAACTTAGTCATGCTTGAATGATAAGGAGATTATATTCCTTTACAAAACTAATGTTTACAAAATAACTGACAACAAAATTTGATGCTTCCATCTAAAAATTTCTAACATGAGATAGTTAAGTTGTCTTTCTGTTTCTCTGAAGAATAATCGTTCTTTCCTGCTTTTAATAAGAACACATTTTTTGAAAAGAACTTCCTAGTGACTATTGTAACATACGATAAAAAAGAACACATGAATTCGAATTTTTTTTTTTTTTTTTTTTTTTTTTATTAAGTTGGCCCTACTAGTGGTCAAGAGGTTCTGCTATCAAAGTTGAAAGATGGGAATTGCAGAGATTTATCTTCCTACGAGTTTTGCAGTAATGCTGTACTTAAGAATTTTAAATTATTACTTTGTGCTTCCTTTTCTAATTAGCTCCAAAATTATTGTTGTTTTATTTCTTTTGTTTCTCTCCCCTATTGGCAATGAACTTGAATTCAGAACACTGCACCCCGTCAGTCTCTACACTGTTAAAAATTTCAGTTCAAACTTGAACCACTATATGGAGTAAAGTTATAAGCAGTGAGATATATGAAGTAGAGTGAATTCGATTTTTTTTTTTATTAAGTTGGCTCTACTAAGTGGTCAAGAGGTTCTGCTATCAAAGTTGAAAGATAGGAATTGCAGAGATTTATCTTCCTACGAGTTTTGCAGTAATGCTGTACTTAAAAATTTTAAATTATTACTTTGTGCTTCCTTTTCTAATTATCTCCAAAATTATTGTTGTTTTATTTCTTTTGTTTCTCTCCCCTATTGGCAATGAACTTAAATTCAGAACACTGCACCCCGTCAGTCTCTACATTGTTAAAAATTTCTGTTCAAACTTGAACCACTATATAGAGTAAAGTTATAAGCAATACCATAATATGGTTCAATCTTACTTTTAAGTTTTCTACTTGTTGCGATTAAATTTAAATTGCACCAAAACTTGGAGCTACCATATACCCACTCACAAGGGAAGTATGAATCAGTAAGATTCTTATTGAAACCAAACGAAGCCTTATTAAAGAATGCGGTCGAAAACATAGGGTAAAGCGCAAATTTTGTGCAGCAACTCACCCATGGGCCAAGGTAAGATTCCAGAAAATTTAGCTCATTTTTATCAAAAGCAACGAAACATAATTATCGGTCAAGAAAGCGTTGCACAGTGCCAGAAGGTGTTTGAATTGAGACAAAAACGTTTCCAGTTTGATCCCCGTCTTGGACGAATTTTGAAATTTTTTTTTATTTAAAACATAATACCAATATTTGGTTCAACATAAAATTGATAATACGTCACGTTCTTTGGTCTATACTGTTAAATTTTGTACTAGGTTTAACCAAAGTATAGTTCACAGGAGCTGCAACCATAAGATGGTAAAGTAATAAAAATCAGCTCTGAAGTAATAAGAATTAACTCAAATTTTAATCACCAATTGAACATACGACATGCAACTTTTCAGGGGCAAGTAATTGAGTTTCGGTAACGTAAAATTCCTCAATATTTAACGTACACAATCATCAAACCGTCTCAATTATATATATTAAAAACAAAAACTATTTTATTTGCGAGAAAAAACTTAAGTTAAAATTCATTTAAAAACAAAATATACATATAAAAAAAAATTAAAATCTAGACGTTTCGAAACCCGTCCGGGTTTCCTCATCAATATCAATTACAACATAATATGCAAGCATTACATGAATACCCAGGGAATTTAAAGAAGTACCGAATATTGAGGAGCCAGTGCGCATGCTTCATTGATAGTGTGGAGATGCCTGGCAGTGTGCCAGCTCTCAAGGAAAATACGTGATTTATAATTATCAAAACCAGAATTTAGAACTTTTATATTATCGAAGTCAGGAATATGATCGGTTTCTATTGAATGGATTGCAATTTTAGAATTTTGGTTGCAATTTTTAAAAGATCCTCTGTGCTCCTGTAATTTGGATTTTAATTATTTTTATATGTATATTTTGTTTTTAAATGTATTTTAACTTAAGTTTTGTCTCGTAAATAAAATAGTTTTTGTTTTTCTTCAATATTGTTTTATTAAATAAATCCTTGTCGAAGCATGTTCTCAGACTGACTAAGAAGACTGACTCGGCAAGGATTTATTTAGCAAAGTAGTATTAAGTGATTTTTTATACAGAAGTTATCGCTAGCGCTCGAATAATTTTGCTGCCGACTGTACCATAATATGATTCAACCTCACTTTTTAGTTTTCTACTTCTTGCAATTGAATTTCAGTTTCACCAAAACTTGGAGGAGTGTTTCGGCGTACATGAAATTTTAATTCCCTTTTATTAAGGAGATGGCGCCACTAGCGCGCTGAAAATCACCGGCTGTAAGCTGGAAAGTGAAAATAAATTCTATGTAGTGATATCTCATGTCATTATGTCATTCAAAACCAACATTTTTTACGAGAAAAAAAAGAGTTCTTTATTCACTAACCAGATGTTACTATAAGAAAGTTCATTAAAGTATATCCTTTTAACCCTTTCAGGCGCAGTGTTCCAGCTCCTGGAACACCCAATTTTAATTCCCAAGTGCAAAAACTCATCCCGGAAATTTTTTTAGCAATATATTATGTTTATAACGTGGCGGAAAAGACCGTTTTCTTTTAACTTAAAATTTCTTTTACTTCAATTTTGTCCGTGAATTCCGGTGGCAGTGTAATTTAAATGATCCGAATTACCCTGTGCCGTAAAGGGTTAAGAAGAGAGAAAAATCTGTTATACCTTGGCACGTTTCAAGGCAAATTAATAGAATCCTTGAATTTTATTTTGTTAGAAATAAATGTATTCAATATATTTGAACGTGTGGTTGGGGGTGGCGGTAGCTCCCCTTTATACAGAATTATATGTCAAATAAAACTGTCCGTAAACCTATTTTGTATTATTTAAAAATTATATTGAACTCTATTATCGAACCTTATTGATTTTATCTCTTTATCCAAAATCCGTCTTTTGTATTGAAATACAGGGTAAGAAAAAGTCGTGTCAGTGACACACCATATCATTTTCTATAATTAATTTTATAGATTCAAATCCTTAAATTCAAATTTGTGATTTAAACATTTACTTGTATTGAATTAATTTTCTTTAGATTAGTTAAATTATTTTTTTCTTCATTTTTATATTTGCAATAAATATTTTTTTTTTCTCTTACCCATACAATAGTGGAGGAAGTGTAGTTTTCCAGTTACATTACCGTAATAGAGATTTCGATATATTTACATACTTTGAGGTTTCCTGAATCCGAAAATTAGGTGTTTTAGCGGTAGATCTCTCTCTGTGTGTATGTATCTGTTATCAGAAATAGCAGTAGGAAGCCCAAATTCAGTACTCTAAATATTGTTGCGTACTCGGGGGTTCGTAAGTTGTCCGAGAATAAGATGCGAAACTTCTAAAAATTCAGGAGTTTTATTTACAGAAAGTTCCAGAAGAATACAGGCTTATACACTGAGTATCAACTTCAATTCAATCAGTAAACACAGCTTAATTAGCAGCTGTCAACTGTAAATCCACAGTTCAAACCGCATAGCAATAGCTCATAAAGCAAGACTCATTCAAAGTTGTTTACAGAAAGTTCCAGAAGAATACAAGACTATAAACTGAGTATCAGCTTAAATTCCACCAATAAACAAAGCTTAATGAACAGCTGTCAACAGCAAAACCACAGTACAAACTGTATAGCAATAGTACAGAAAACAAGACTCACTCAAAGAGGCTTAGAACTCCTTCAATTGCAATGCAAGCATTGGCGAAACTGACCGACTCTGATCTCAGACTGAACTGAACTGACTTGCCTTGGCGAGAAAGCGCTCCTTATATACTGCTCCATCGAAACCAGACTTTTCGAGAAAACTCTAGAAAGTGGTCAACCAATCAACTTACAGCTTCCATATTTGGTATATCCCTAATAAGAATTTTCTGGCCAAGGTCGCCAAAAACATCGCCAAGGAAGGAAAAAGTCGCCAAATTTGGCGCCAAATCCATTACCTGCCTTATTGGGGGCTTTTTTTATGCGTTTTTTAAGGGAAAATTAGGCTATTTTAATTATAAAACGACTAGAAATGCACAAAATTAGCATTTTATCAACTAACTAAGCCTCTTTGAAAGAATTTACACAAAAATAAACATAATTATTTATAATTTTGTAACAATATGTATCATATACGGATGATACACTACATTTTTCATGGAGAACAAGCGTATGGTTCGTGTACAAGGGCATCCTAGAAAATTAAAATAAGTTATGTCTATATGGATGAAATTTCTAGTAGGCACATTTTAATGCCTTCAGAATTAACTAAACAATGTGAAACATTTATTTTGTAAATACATAATATCATATTTAGCATAGTATTTGATATGGAAATCATTTGCTATTCGTGTACAGGGCCACATAAAAGAACTGAATATATTAGAATTATACCTTGAAATAAATGAAACAGCATTTCAAGTTGCGTTATATGTTTTCCATACTGTGCTAAATTTAAGCATGCTATATTGTGTTGATATAATTTTTAGACAATATACAGGGTTATACAAAATTGACTGAATACATTCTTTTCTATTAAATGTAATTAATGAAAATTCTTTACTAAAGTTCAGGAAAGTTGTCATGGAATGACAATTCTTCATATCCTACGGTAAACAAATAAATAGTTTGACAATCAATTTAAAATGTTCATCCCTTTTTTTGCAATAATTATAAGTTTTGAGATGTCTTGGATCAGAAAAAGAAGATTTTAGCGGTTTATTTGAGTATATGCCTGTTGCCAATGTACATATGTTTGTAATTGGCAATATATATTTGTATATGTTTACAAACATATGTAGAAACATATGTTAGCTCAAAAATCAAATTAAGTATTTTGAGGAACCTACGAAGTTACCACTTTAAAATTTTGACTAAGATTGGGAAGTTTGAAGGAGTGGTGTGGGGCAAAATTGTCTGAATAATTTTGAATAAATTTTTAAATTTAATAATAGCTTTAAATCTTTATGAATGTATGTTACATTCTCAATCGGGGTAGGGGTTTGAGTTGGATGTCCCCTCCTGGCTTGACACAAAAATCTATACATTTATTAATATCACACAATCAACAGATTGCAAAGAAAATCATATGTTATTGAAAATTTATTTTTCCAACTGAGTGAAAATAATGTCTGGACCGGGAGTCTAACCCCGGATCTTTGACTTACAAGGTCAAGGCACTACCAATTGAGCTATTCAGGCCGACAACCGGTGGGCATTACTCACTCAGACGGAAAAATAAATTTTCAATAAAATACAAAAATCTATATCTAATAAATTTTTTCTAGATCTATTTTCAACCGTTTTGAAAGTATATTTATATACATGAGTTGTTACCTTACTTCTTTGTCTATAATATGTTTTTTAAGCATTAGAATGCAGGTAAAATAAAGTAATGTAAGTGCTATACCAGATTTTTATTTTTAATTTATTATTATTATTATTTTTTTTTTTTTTTAGTTTTAGTTTTAGTCTTAGCATTTATTTTTTCAGAATTTTCTATAAAATCATAATCTTATTGATACAATACGCGTTAAATTTAAAAGTAAAATTAACTTTTCAAATTGCATATGCAAGGAAAAAATACTAACTTTCATAAAAATATTGTTGTGTTTTTTCAGTAAATAGTAATTTTATTCCAGAATTCTATTAAATGCTTCCTAGCCGAGTATATTTAAAGAATATTTTATAATTTCTAATATATTTTGACCTAACATTGTACTGTTCTTTATTTATTTTTATATGACATTATATGAATTTCATAAATTCATATGACACATTTTTTACTAAAAGAAAACAAAAAGTGTATGCCATGAAATGAACGATAACGATAATAGGACATGGGAAAAGGATATAACTGTTATATTAATTGCAATACGATAATGTTAACTAGTTTCTAAACAATGAAGGTGGATATAGGAAATTCAATTCATGTAATTGCATTGTATTTGGAGATTAATTTGGGATGGTTAATACATCATTCTTGGTTTGTGACATGTCATTGTAGGAGATAAAGAATATATAAAGAACAAAGCTTATTCATTGTATACCTATATCAAAAATCTATAAAGCTTTGGATTAATCAGTCATTACATAACCACTTTTATGCCTATAAAGAATAAAAAATGAAGCTGAACGTTGGAATGAAGCACTAGTGAGATAAAAAAGGAATATTAGCATTATGTTCCGCATAATTAGTAAAGATATGCAACGCAATGAATTTTGTTGATTTAGTTGGTTTACAGGGCTGCCGCAGGGCTGACGCAGGTGACTTTTTTATGTAATATTCGTGCCACTATTTCCAAAAAATAAAATTTATTCTGTATTTATTCAGTTATATGGGAGACTGGGGAGGTTTGACCCATTTTTTACGGAAATATTTTTAGAAAAAAAAAAAAAAAATACTTCCAGAAAAAACTTTGTACACCATTTCATACCTGATATATTCTATTATCAAAACATACATAAAATTTTTGCATACTTTGCAACAGTAAAGAGAAATAATGAATGTTATTGAAGCAGAATTTTTGGGTCAAGGCTCCCCACGTATGGGAGGTTTGACCCACCAATATTCACATATTATAATATTTATGAACAAAGTTAAGCTAGTTCTAAAATTTAAGAAATTTTGGCAATGAAATTAATGTGATAAAAATAAAAGTTATAGTTGATGAAGTAGCAATATTTCTAAAGTGTAAATTGAAAAAATTATATAAAAGAACACGTTCACACTACTAAAACAACTCTTAAATTAAAAATAGCCATTCCATTAAGCTTTGTTGAAAAAAGCTAGAAATGTTAAATAATAACGAATAGTTAGCAGCACTTATACTCAGAAAAGTCAAAGTCAAAATAAAAACATAATGCAACTCTTGCAGTTCATACAACTGATATTGGATTTGGTAACTTTATCATATCATCCATTGAAACAACAGATATATCTTCCGCTTCTGGATAAATAAAGTAATTTGTTTCAGCAGCGCGGTGTAAAATTTAGCAAGAAACTCTCTATCTGCACTTTGGTTATTCTTCCTACGAAATGAGATGCATTAGGCCTACCAGTTTTAGGACTCACAAATTTTACCAGCACAAAATCTCCTTCTGACATTGACTTTGATATCACGAACTCATCTTCACTGCTGTCTGACACATGAGGGATTTCTTCATCCTCATCACTCGAGGTTTCAACCGGATAAAAAAAAAAAGTCCGTTTAGAAAATCTTTTGGTTTTAGTAACTTTGACAGAAGGCCGTTTCTGCGATGCCCTTAATGCATGCTCATTTTCTATTTATTCTTTAACTGGGGTATCTGTCAATATTCGAGACTTTGCTTGTTTTCTTTTATAGTTATGTCTTCCTGGTCCAGCTTTCGGGAAAGGTCGAATCTGTTCAGAGGTCAAAAATGCAGATTTTTCAATTTCTGGCTGACAGGTGAGCCTAGTAGAAGAAGTGACTTCTGAACTACTACTATGAGGAATATAATCTTCAAGAATGAGAGATTAATTATTTTTAGGTTGAGAGGTACAGGAAGGAGTAATTTGCGAAGAACTTGGCAAATTCTGTTTGCATGCAAGGTTGTGAATATCATGTTGACCAATTTGTGTTGTCTGAGAATCGGTTGGCTAAGGTCGGTTTGTCACACTGCAGGACATAAAATCCTTTTTGAATGTTTATGGGGGTGAAAGCTCGTAGATACGATTTTTCAACGAGTTCAAGAATATCGTAAAGTCCAATTGTTTTTCCTGGATTACTCACCATAAAGTTATCACACGCTTCATTGTAGAAACTCTTAAAGGGTCCAAACACACATCGATCGAGTGGTTACAATTTGTGACTTGTATGCGGTGGCAATGTTAAAAGTTCAATTCCATTATCTTTGCAGAATTGCAAACCTTTGGGAGATACATGACTTTCATGATTATCAAGTATGATAAGAACTTTTTTCTGTGTACTACGTTTTGTATACTTTGGAAAATGTGTTAAAAATATTTCAAAGTTTTCGGATGTCATCCATCCACTGGAATGCCCAACAGCTTGTGTTTTGGTAAAAGAATGGTACATGCTAAAAACAAAAATCATTTTTATTTTTTTATTTTTTATACAATTAAATAATAGATGAATTAATATTTTCAGTCCACAATATCAAAGAAGTATGTAAGGGAGGTTTGACCCATGGGTCAAACCTCCCTTATATCATCTGGGTCAAGCATCCCTCAATAGCCATTTGCAATTTCATAAAAAAAATCAGAGAATTCAACAGTTATTTAGCAAAACTAATTATAGCACATATTAGCTTGAGGTATATACTTTAATCATATAAATCTGAATTCTGATATTTGATTAAGAATATTTGCACAATGCCTTACAAATTTAATCAAAATTACTTACTTTTTGATGAGGAAAACACAAATTTTAAACTTGTTCAAATAATAAGGATGGACAACTTTTAAACAAACATGGCTGTTATCTTGCATCAGTAGAAATCCAGAATTTCTATACATCAGTAGGATGTGCTGCCATCTGTTGGAAGTTTTTGAAAGCTAAAAATAGCAGAGTAAAGAAAGGTGGGTCAAGCCTCCCAAAGGATCAACCCTCCCCAGTCTCCCCTACCTAAACTTTGCTTGCATAAATTTATTATAAATTTTATGTTACATAAATTGTGGTACAAAAATAATAATTATAATAATAATAAAAACTAGCCTGTGGCAGCCGTGGTTTCAAGTCCGAGTGTTTGATGAGGATGCTGAAACAGTATCCTACTACAGCTTCAGTATTTAATCTAATGTCTAGACTGATTATTAGTCTCTTAAATGTACTATGTTAAACTCGTAGATGCCAACATTTTAATTTATTCCGGAATATTTTTAGCTCCGCCTTTATTTCACACCACTTTATTTAAAGAGAACTTTTCTTCAATATATAACTTCGATAAAATAAAAAGAAAATACTTTAAAAATTAAGTTGTATGGAATAAAGTCGGGGCTAAAAATACTCCGGAATAAGTTAAAATATTGTCCTCTGTGTTAAACTAGTCAGAGATTTTTTTTTAGATTCATTAGAATTCCCAATGTGCTTAAAAAACATTATACCGTTATAGTGCCAATATGAAATCACGGTGATGTCCTATTACAGTGTTACCAGATCTGGCCTTATTTTTTTTTTTTTTTTTATTGTACAGTCACCAATAATTTTGAGAAGTGACATTTGATATACATAATGGACTATCAATCTTCGAAGTTATTAGTCAAATTTTACAAATAAAAATGGTGACTGTTGAATAAAAAAAAAAAAAAAAGGCCAGATCTAGCAACCCTGCCTTAGTGAAAAGGGGAAGCGGTGATAAAAAGAAAGAGCAAGAAAAAAAAAGAACACCCAGGAAGTATAATAATTTAGAATACATTGAAATAAAAGTTTTTTTTAAACAAATTTATTTGATTTATTTCGTCATTTCAATAATAATTTTGTTTTGGTTAACTAAATCAACATATTTCGGTTAACAAAAATAATATGTCTAAATGAAAAATAATTGTCATTGGATAGTTCGGAATGTTACGTCATAGATCTTACTGTAAACAACCAATGAGCAAACGATGTGCTACATCAACAAAACTGTTTATTTAAGGGGATGATGGACGTCGAAAACCATTTAATATCGGTCTAAAATAGCTGTCTTAGAGTAATGAAATTTTGCATGCATGTGCATTGTAATATATCAGTATTAAATATACTAAATATTTTTGACAATTACTAAAAATAAAATAATTAAAATTCTAAATTTTAAATTAAAATTTATTTTTTCTTTTAAATGCTCCATGCGCTTGAGTTTTAAAATTTTTTCCTCGATTTGATGTCATTCTAGGTAATCAATGTATTGTAAGCATTTTTGTGTTATGTTGTGGATTGAAAATTAATTTTTTTTTTTTAAATAACTTTATGTTTGAATGTTAAAGATTAGCATGAAATTTCAGCATTAAGCATAAAAATATTTTTTAAAATTAACTTATCATTCAATCCGCTAATTAATGCGCAAAATTGTTTTGAAGATGTAGATAAACAGGTGTAAAATCGAGAGAAATTTTTAAAAATTCAGTCGCAAGAAGAAAATCAAAAATTAAAAATAAAATAAAATAAAATAAAATAGAATAAAATTTCGAAATAAATGTTTTTTAAATTTTGATAGTTTTAAAGAAATTTTAATGTATTTGATATTAACATGTTTTAATGCACATGTTTGCAAAAATTCATATAACGCTAAGATAGTAATTTCTAAGACCAATTTTCAACATAAACCATCCCCTTAAATCAACAGAATTAATTTGTTAATTTAAACAAATGGACATTAAAAATGTTTATTAAAAATATTGGTTGAATCATTAAAACTGCCTGGTTGGTTGGTTGGTGTCGTGTCATGGATAGGAAAAAAAAAAAAAAAATTAAATGGGACCAAAGGTCCTATATACAGCATCTGCGATTTGAAGGCAGTTGTCTTCATATAAGTCTGCCCACGGATTGTCACTTATTTGCTGCAATTGCGCCAGAATAGCAGGACAGTTGAAAAGATGTTTGGGGCTTAGTTCTATGTCTGGGCAGTTTTTGCAGAGGCAGTAAGTCCTTGTCCCGTCTTTATGGATCTTCATCCCCCTAAAGTGCCTGGTTAAAGTAACAAAATAGTTTGAGTTCTGGTTGCAAGCTTTTTGTATCAACAAAAAAACATATGGTTGATTTAACAAAATTTTTGTAATTTCAATAAGCTTCATTTTTTCTATGTATAGAAAAAACCTTTTTTAATTGCATTTATATAACTACATTCCCGCCCCCCTCCCTCCGCCTTTTATGTTAAAATCTATTTTGGACGCAAAAGTTTTATGTAATTTCAAAGTCAATATTGATTCTACAATTTATACCATTTTATTCTTACATCTCCTTAGAATGCTTTGGGCCGCGGTAACCCAGTTGGTAGAGCGCCGGCCTCGTAATTGGAAGATTGCGGGTTCAGTACTCGAGCCGGCAAAAGACCGCCGTGTACACTAATGGTGGCTGGTGCACGTAAAATCTGTCGTGGCCGCAATGTTCACAATGTTCCCATCAAAAAATATACCTCTGGGGGGTCACCGAAGCGGGAGAGCCATCCCTTCCATGGAGGATCAAAATTGTGATGGCATGTCTCCGGACCATCTGTAGGGGTGTTTCCCAGACCGTCGCCAATTGCCCATCTGCGCAGCACTAGTGCGACGTAAAACCCAACCATCCATCCATCTTTAGAATGCTTTTATAACACCTTCTGCAATTTTATGCTCGTTCATAAAACACAACAGAACATAAACGCAAAATTTCAAAGCGTGCTCTAGAGAAAAAGAAAAAAAAAAAAAGAAACGTAAAAACTCAAACATCTTCGCATTGTCGGAACGCTTCCCATGTCAAAAGTCTTTTCTTCCAGACATAACAACAATATACCACAAATGATCATGTATCCTAAAATATAATCACATTATTCTGCTATTTATAAATTATTTCTATTGCCAAACGTTACCATCCCGTTACACACCGTTGCTTCCTCTACTCATCTAACCTTTGTCGGCAACATCACCTGACAGAATTTGTCCGGATGTTTCAGCACTTACGGTCTAGACAATGGGATTGATTAAAAATTTTCATCACCATTGAAATAAAATAGGGAAAAAATGGGATGTGCTTTTGTTGGGCAATTATGAAGTGAAAGCAGAAGCCAATAATGGTTGACCTGTTTAAGAAAATAAAGGCTATTTTTTGTTTTCCATCCATTTGGGTTTAGTGGGTTCAGAAACTATAAAATGAAAGTTTTCCTACTCAGGGTGAACGTAATTGTTATTTGTTCCCACGGTCTGCCGTGCACTGAATTTAATGAATATGTGAAAGGTGGTCACCGTGAACTATTTTATTTTAATTTTACTTTTTCATTTATTTGCAATTATGAGAGTATAATAGATATTGAAGTTATTGGGAAATCCCTTTTAAAGAATTATTAAATGTTATTATTTTTTTAATCGAAAGTGAACCTTAGACAAGACTTTGTATATTAATAACAATTAACATTGTTAGATAGATTTATAAATTGCTTTTATTTAAATAATATTTTTAGTTAAAAATACTTTGTTTGCAGACGGTAACATACTATCTGCATTTAAAAACAACTGCTTTTTTTTTTTTTTTTTTTTTTTTTTTTAAATTATTATTATTTGTGTATCTAGAATGGCAACACCCGTATTATGTTCAATTTATTTCATTGAGAACAAATCTTGATGTCTTGAATAAAACATGCATGAAATCATGAAAACCATTGATTAAAGTTTATTTTGAATGGTAAATTTATGTGCTTGGTTTTAGATTTTTCTTCAATTGATGCCAAATGTTCCATTTTAATCGAAAGTTTAGTGCCACTAATTTTCAACGAAATTTTTGCACCAATTTCTAACAATAAAACAAATTAAAAATTACAACGCAAAAATAATAGTATTGAGATAAAACTGGAAGAGTTTGCGCACAATTCAAAAGAATGATATAAAAATTCCGACTATTAATTTTTGCTTAATTATTACTGAATAATATTGAATTCCTTCGTATTCTATGCATTTTGGGTTACTATTTTGCTGTTATACTATAAATTAAGGCAACAGCTTTAATAAAACCAAGAGAGCTATTTTGCGTAATCTGTCCTTACAGGGTAGGAGAGATTGTGCTTGAATATAACTACAATTTAATTGTTAAAAGTAATAATTACACTTAAATGATATTGTTGTAAGATTTTTGTAAACAAATACTTTTTCATTAGGAGTAAATATTTCATTTTAATAATTAAAAAAATCAGAAAAATCAAAGAAATTTAAGAATCAGAAAAAAAAGAAAAAAAAAAGACGAGTTAAGATTTATAAAATAATATTGTTAGTATATAACACGTTTAAATAAAAGTAGTGCATTTCTTTTTCATATTGAATATTTTCTTGTTTGCTGACTTAATTTATCGTTGTCCATAATCGTTGAACTTATTGTTGTAAACGGTATAGCTTTCGTGCAAACAACTTGCACAAGTAACATATATAAACTAGTCCATGAAAAATTATTTTATTTAAAAATATTTTACAGTCGGCAGCAAAATTATTGAAGCCCACATCCACACTTTTCATAATTTTTTTTTTTTTTTTTTTTTTTTTTTTTTAGTTTGATCGCTAATTTTTATCATCAACTTTTTTACGAACAATATGAGACTATACTCGACAAATATTTACTTAATAAAACAGTATTAGGTACGCATTTTTTAAGTAGGAATTATTGCTAGTGCTTCAATAACTTTGCTGCCGACTGTATAATAATCCCTTTCTATAGAAATTCTTAGGAAGAGTTATGAAAATTCAAACAATCATTTTTGAAAGCGAGACAAAACAACTACGTTTGATCTTAGATGCTTGAAGCAATCAACACACAGATTCAAATAGACGTTCCACTACTGATGCTTAACTACGTCAATTTTCGACGCGCCCGTTCTACTTCTTCCTACTTATCCGTTAGGTCGCAATCTCTCCTAGCTTTACCGTATAGATATTATTCCTTCCTTTCTTTTTCTTTCTTTCTTTCTTTTTAAGCTATTGTATAGCTTTTATCGCGGGCTTTGAGCGCGGCGACCGAATCAAAAAATTCCGTAACGAAAAAAAAACCTAACACAGTTCGGCAGACTTCGGTAGAATTCGGCTGTACGAAGCTCGCACGGATCGAGACGAGCTGCTCCGAAATCGGACGAATACGTTTGTGAGAAAGCTGTTTGTGAGAAAGTATATAGGTGTATAGGTATCTATCATCTATGTACAACAGTGAATAGCTGTACGCGTAAAATTTGTGTATAAAGTAGATCAGATAAAACTTGAATATCCCCATTCGACTTGCAGGGCTTTAAAACCTATTAAACACCTTTTCTCTATTAAAATTTGTTTTCTTATCGGTCACCACGCTCAAAAAGTGTAACTTGAATTAATATCAAAGAAAAAACTTGAATATCCCCATTCGACTTGCGGGCCTTTAAAACCTATTAAAATACATTTTCTCTGTTAAAATTTGTTTTCTTATCGGTCACCACGCTCAAAAAGTGTAACTTGAATTAATATCAAAGAAAAAACTTGAATATCCCCATTCGAATTGCAGGCCTTTAAAACCTATTAAAATACCTTTTCTCTATTAAAATTTGTTTTCTTATCATTATTGTTATCTTATTCATTAATATCAAAGAAAAAACTTGAATATCCCCATTCGACTTGCAGGCCTTAAAAACCTATTAAATACCTTTTCTCTATTAAAATTCGTTTTCTTATCGGTCACCACGCTCAAAAAGTGTGACTTGAATTAATATCAAAGAAAAAACTTGAATATCCCCATTCGACTTGCAGGCCTTTAAAACCTATTAAAATACATTTTCTCTATTAAAATTTGTTTTCTTATCATTATTGTTATCTTATCATTATTGTTATCTTATTCATTAATATCAAAGAAAAAACTTGAATATCCCCATTCGACTTGCAGGCCTTTAAAACCTATTAAATACTTTTTCTCTATTAAAATTTGTTTTCTTATCGGTCACCACGCTCAAAAAGTGTAACTTGAATTAATATCAAAGAAAAAACTTGAATATCCCCATTCGACTTGCAGGCCTTTAAAACCTATTAAATACCTTTTCTCTATTAAAATTCGTTTTCTTATCGGTCACCACGCTCAAAAAGTGTAACTTGAATTAATATCAAAGAAAAAACTTGAATATCCCCGTTCGACTTGCAGGCCTTTAAAACCTATTAAATACCTTTTCTCTATTAAAATTTGTTTTCTTATCGGTCACCACGCTCAAAAAGTGTAACTTGAATTAATATCAAAGAAAAAACTTGAATATCCCCATTCGACTTGCAGGCCTTTAAAACCTGTTAAAATACATTTTCTCTTTTAAATTTGTTTTCTTATCATTATTGTTATCTTATACATTAATATCAAAGAAAATCCTTGAATATCCCCATTCGACTTGCAGGCCTTGAAAACCTATTAACTACCTTTTCTCTATTAAAATTTGTTTTCTTATCATTATTGTTATCTTATTCATTAATATCAAAGAAAAAACTTGAATATCCCCATTCGACTTGCAGGCCTTTAAAACCTATTAAATACCTTTTCTCTATTAAAATTTGTTTTCTTATCGGTTACCACGCTCAAAAAGTGTAACTTGAATTAATATCAAAGAAAAAACTTGAATATCCCCATTCGACTTGCAGGCCTTTAAAACCTATTAAATACCTTTTCTCTATTAAAATTTGTTTTCTTATCGGCCACCACGCTCAAAAAGTGTAACTTGAAATTATATCAAAGAAAAAACTTGAATATCCCCATTCGACTTGCAGGCCTTTAAAAACCTATTAAAATACCTTTTCTCAAAAAATAGAGTTAGATCATTCAAATTTGGTACATCGAGGTTTTCGATACCTACAAATCGATTGCGGATATTTTTGATATATTATCATTGCGGATATATTCTCATTTATTCAATAAAAGAAAAAAAAATTGTTTTCTTATCGGTCACCACGCTCAAAAAGTGTAACTTGAAGTAATATCAAAGAAAAAACTTGAATTAATATCAAAGAAAAAAAAAAAATACTGCATAAATAAAATGAATAAATAATTATAATTGCATAAGTTGATAAAAAATGCTATGCAATAGCTTTACCGCGGCAGTCCTCGAGTGCCACACGTATTTTTCTTTTCTTTTCTTTTTCTTTTTAAAGAAATGTTGACAGCAAAGATATATGTACAGTCGGAAAAAAAAAAAAAAAAAAAAAAAAAACGCAACACCCGCTGTAATTTCGTTATTAATTGACGCAGGAACATCTAATAGACATAATTCAACAGGAAATTAAATGCATTTTCTAAAAATGTCATCCCTGTAAGAAATAGACAAAATTTTACTGTTTCACACCGGAAATCTTTCAGGAAAAAAGGATTATAAAAATTAATAAAAACATTATTCGGATCCGCCAACTTGAGGACTTAGCCACTAAATTTGGGGACATTTTGGGACGATGAATAAAACAGTATATTTCTTACTTTCAATGAAAGTTGTAAGGGCTTTTTTGGGGACTTTCAAAATTATGCTGTGGTCTTTTGGAGACTTCTCAAAATATTGCTGATTTTATTATTTTTTTTCTGTGTTTTACTTTCCCTGCAATAACTAAATACCTACTTTGGATATTTAGAGTACTGAATTAATTCAAATATTAGATGGAACACGGACACGGTGATCCGTTTTCGTCTGCTAGAAACAGAAACCTCATCACATCCTTTAAGTGAGATTTCTCGGACAAATCTCATTTTAAGGATTTCTAGATTTTTTAAGCTTTTTCTTTTCTTTTTTTTTTTTTTTTTTCCCCATAACTACATATCGTACTATTTTTTTCAGACAGCGTCGTTACCAGTTTTTATGTATCCCCTTGAATGAATGTACAAAGAGTTTTGTTTTTATCTAAATATATAAAGCTGATTGTTTGTCATTGTATCTGTCTAGATTTTTAGTTCAGATTATTAGATTTTTTCAGAAATTCGTACACTTATTAATCAGTACAAAATCTAGCTAACATCGTATTTTTTAGTTCAGTTGGATAATTGGTACAAAAGATGTTAAAAAAAAAAAAAAAAAAAAAAAAAGAATTGGTTGCAAAAAGAAATGAATTATGTAGATATATTTTTTTTCATGTCAAAAAATAAATAAATGTAGAAACATTTTTTTTTAATTAAAATGAAATTGAGAAAAATCATGCTAAAGTAATGGAATAGCTTTAATATAGCATTCCTCGACAAAATTTAAATTTCATCTGGAAAACAAATTAACTAAAAGAATATTCAAAAATAGTGATATTATATAAAAAATGGACTTGTATTCGGAATCTTTAGGACTTCAATTTCAGGCCAGAAGCATCTGTGATAAAGTCGCGCACCTTTCACTGCATTAGAGCTGAGACTAACGGAGTGGAATATCGTGAATTTAAATTCGCTGTCGAAGGGGGAAGAAAAAACATATACAAAAATGAAGTACACTATTTTTAAAATAAAAATGTTTAAGCATAGCCTCCTAAATTAGATGATTGTCGCGTGGCTCGGAAACACGGCAACAGTTCAAACGGTAGACAGCGCCATCTGGTACAGCATGCGTGATTTTTTTTTTATTTAGTTGTCACCAATAATTTTAAGAAGTGATATATGATACATACAATCGACGTTTCTTCGATTCTATTCGCCTTTTATGTATATCAAATCCCACTTTTAAAAACTTTTGGTGGCTGTTGAATAAAAAAGTCGCGCAATCTGTACCAGGTGGCGCTGTTTACAGCTCGAACTGTTGCCAAGTTTCTGAGCCACACGACAGGCATCTAGTTTAGTATGGCACTACGGTTTAAGTATGGCACTACATAACTCGTAGGAAGGTTAGGGACTGCAAGAATATTTCTAAGAGCAATTTTTATAGTTCGTATTTTTAATTTTTGAAGAAATCACTAGTGGATGTTTAGACAACTCCCAAAGAAACAAATTTTAATTAAGATTATTGATATTATTACTTATTACTTACAAACTTTGAATAAACACCATAAAATGCAATAAACTCGCAACAATTTTTTTGTGCGTTGCCGCTTTGACTGCAGCACTCGTGCTTACTTTGTTCGCCTGATGAAGGGTCGTGTTTTTTCGACCCGAAACAATTGTTGCGAGTTTATTGCATTTTATGGTGTTTATTCAAAGTTTGTAAGTAATAATTTTTACAACGCCAGTTTTGTGATGCTTCTTTATTAAAGATTATTGATAGATGCTAAATAAATTAATTTGGTTTAGGCAAGCTTGATTTTATCGAATCTTTAAAATACGTTATTAATTAATTAAAACCTAATTAGAGTAGTCTGTCTTGACTCTAGTTCTTCGAGTTAATTAATTAATGTACATCGTTGACTAAAGGCTTTATTTTTATCATCAGTATATATCTTTTAAATGATTTTCTAAAACTCAATAAGCCTGAAACTGCAAATGACAAACATTGGTACTGAAAAATAACGTCAGCAAAATTCGGTCAATTAAAATTTCTTTCATTTGAAAAGATTTTAAGGTCTTTACACATATAATTGTAAAATTATCAAAATGCAATTGTGCAGATGTGTGTAATGCGGATGTATTATCATGTAAATATACAGAATAGTTATAAGAAAAAAAAAAAAGTTGTACTTAGATATTTTCCTTTTCTCTTTCTGCAACCGCGAATTTTACCGTTTAAAAAATAAATTTTCGAACAAGGAAATTAACGATGTCACAAAAAGTATTAATTTTAGAATGAAAATAAAAAAATATTTTAATACATAACATGACAAATTAATTAAATGTTAGCGAAATATTCGTGAGATGATTTTTAGCAAGATATAAATTTTTTAGCTGTTTAAATTCGAAATTTGGTTTTAGATGGCTACGTTCCTCATCCAAGCGATTTGACCGCAAGTTCACAAGAAAATGCTTAAAAAACTGATTTGTATCATGTAAAGAACTTAGTAAAGATTAAAAAAAAAGTGTATAGTAAAATACTTTCTTCAAAAACAATACAGGAACAATTAAGCAAAGCAGGTTAAAGAACAGAGGATTTGTGAAAAAAGCCATTCTTAAGGAAAAGAATTAAAGAAAAACAATACTTCAGTAAGCCAAACATTAAAGAAAATTAGCAGTTAATTATTAGGCTGAACTGGCTTTCTCTGATGAGTCATGTTTACTTTATTTCGAGTTGATGAAAAAAGCTAGTATGGCGATGAAAATGTGACCGACTTAATAAAAATTGCCCTCTTAAAACAGTTACACTTTCTCTTACTCCGTACATTATGATACGGAGGTGCACAACTTTTAAAGGAATTGGGCAAATTTTCATGCTCAAGGGTTCGGTTAACTCGAAATAAAACGCGGTTATTATAAAAGTGGCACCTGATCGATTATTTTGGAGTTATCTAAGACTTTCCAGCAAACAGCATTTCAAGATGATAATGCACCTTGCTGAACGGCGTCTGGGGTACATTTATTTGATTCATATTGTTGCGTACTTGGGGGTTCGTGAGTTGTCCGAGAATGAAAGGCCAAACGTACAAAAATGCAGTAATTTATTCACAGAAAGTTCCAGAAAAATACAGGTCTATAAACCAAGTATCAGCTTCAACTAGTAAACACAGCTTAAACAACAGCTGTCAATAGCAAATCCACAGTACAAACTGTATAGCAATAACACATAAAGCAAGTCTCTTCCAAAGAGGCTCAAGCGACGTAACATTGACAGAAGCTGATCTTAGACTGAACTGACTCTGACTCACTGCCTTGGCGAGAAGCGCTCCTTATATACTGTTCCATGGAACCCAGATTTTTCGAGAAAACTCTAGAAAGTGGTCAACCAATCAACTTACAGCTTCCATATTTGGTATATCCCATATAAGGATTTTCTCGCCAAGGTCGCCAAAAAAATCGCCAAGGTGGGAAAAAGTCGCCAAATTTGGTGCCAAATCCATTACCTGCCTTATTGGGGCTTTTTAATGCGTTTTTAAGGGAAAATAAGGTTATTTCAACGCTAAAACGACTAGAAATGCACAAAATTAGCACTTTAGCAACTTACTAAGCCTCTTTGAAAGAATTTATACAGAAATAAACACAATTATTTACAATTTTGTAACACTATTGTTAAAATTACCTATCCATTCACTTGAGCACCTGTAATTCTGTAAGTAATCACAACTTTTTTTTTTTTACTTTCAGTTAAATTTCAAAAAGGTTATCGTAGAATGTCTTCTTTACCAGACCTGGAAATAATCCTAATCTCATACGCTCGAAAATGTTTAGTCTATAAAAGGTGTGTGTGTGTGTGGGGGGGGGGGGAGGGCGGAGGGGGAATATTAGAAATTTGCAGTCTACAACTCTACAAGAACTAGAAAAAATTATTTATGGTATTTGGCACAGAGAAATTTCTGAGATTTATATTAAAACACTGTATATAGTATTATTCCATTGCGTATTAGAGCAATAATTCCATATAAAGGTGGAATTAACACAATGCAGAAAACATATTTTTATTAAGTAATTGTTTAGATCTAACAAATAAATAGTTTTATTTCATATATTAAAATATAACTTGTTTATTTAATATAATAAATCATAATTTAGAATACAAAGTACATGTTTATTATATTGCGTTTAAAAAGGAAGTTTTATGTAGATTTTTATTAAATATTTCGTAGAGTGTAATAAAGCGAATTACTAAATCGAAAATATACATAGGTGTCATTTCCTCAATTTAGTGAAATGAAAATGTGATTGTTTTATTTGTTTCAACCATCGGTTTTGAAGTTATTACAAATAAAAAAAGGTATAAGTAAATTTTTCTGTAGTGCGGCTTTATATATATACATCATGCAGTATTTTGAGCTACTGGATTGCCACCAAATGTGGTACATGGACTAATCATAAGATGCGCTTAAGGAATATTTAAAAAGTTCAAAATGACCACTAGGCAGTGCTTTGCACAGGAGAAACAGAAAATATAAGAAAGCGAATGACTCATTTACCACACATAAACAGTTTGAATATTTATTGATTATTTTTTTATTCTTATATTTTCAAATGAACTACGCCACCCGATGAATATTTTTGAACCAAAAAAAAAAGGGACATTTTAAAATTCATTGAACGCATACCAAATTTGAGAGTGGCGGCTCGTGCACCTAAAATTGGTGAAGTGAAGAGGCACACTGTATTTTACACTGTATTCATATATAGAATATAAATTTACATTTAAGTAAGTATTTTTAGTTAATTCTAGTTAAGACCATCTATATATATAAAAATGAATGTTTGTCTGTATGTGCTTTATAAAATCGTAAACGGCTTGACCGATTTCAATCATTCTTTTTTTGTTTTTTTCCTTATAGGTCAGGGATGGTTTAGGAAAAAAAAATTGAAAAAATCTTTAAAATTAATTAAAATATGAAAATAATAAACTTATTGACTTATATTGACTTAATATAAGCCATTTAAATTTTTAATTGTTGCCAAAAAAAGTTTACGAGATATATTTATTTATTGTTTTCAGCATAAAATGAAATATGCTTTCACGCGAAAAGTAAGAAATTACTAAATGTTAAATTGGTCGATGAGAAAATGACACTTTATAATTTTAAAATGAAATAGTAATGTTACAAATCTAACATATTTCTTCTGAATTTTATATCACAGCATTTTTTTATATACCTCAACTTCATATTTTTTTTTTTTTTTTTTAGTATGGCGGATGAAACATGCTTGGCATAAACGTTAATTCAGCAATATATTAAAGGTATTTTCTTATTGATAATTCTTGACAATTTTTTATAATTTTGATGCTGAAGTAGATCGGACATTTTTCGCCAAGGAAAAGATAGAAAGAAATACGCAAGCTAAGTGATGACGTCACTGGCCGTTCGTGGATGCAAGAAAAATATTTCCTATGTTAAACGCCCATTGGATTTTTTGTAAAAAATTATTAAAAATCGAGGAAAAATATTTCCCGATTTTAATCCACATATTTAGGTATAGATATGTATTAGTTATCATGTTCATGCATTAGATTAAGTTATTTTTGTTGTAAAATTGACAAAATTTGAATTTTTAATTTCAAAACTCTAGAAAAAAAAAATGGCAAACTTCCATATTCGATTGAAAACACAAACATTTAATTTCAAAGGATGATATTAACACAATAAATATCCAACTAATATACTGATTAAAAGGGAAATGATAAATATTCTATCATAATTTGAAGTCAAATTTGTTTTCAAATGTCTAAATAAAGTATCTGATATAAGATACTAATATGTTGTAGCGGAATAGATTTGATATCGGTCATCCTTGGTAGAAAAATAAAATATCGCCAAATTATTTGGCGAACATAATTTAATTCCTTTCAAAAATCATGGTTATTTTAACAACTTATTTTAAGACAGTAGTGAATAATATGAAACAATATTTCGTACAATGCATATTACGAAAATATACATCTGGCATGTATATTTTCGTATTACGTTTTTCATCACCAAATACAATAAGCGCCAAGAACGACAGAGTTTTGAAATTTAAAATTAAAATTTTGTCAATTTGACAGCAAAATAACTCAATCTAACACATGCACATGATAACTAATACATATGTGTACCCAAATATGGGGATTAAAATCGGAAAATAATTTTCTTCGATTTTTAATCATTTTTTACAAAAAATCCAATGGGCGATTGACATAGGAAATCATTTTCTTGCATCCACGGACGGTCAGTGACGTCACACTTCGCTTGCGTACAGGAACAATAATCGCATAAATTATATTTTGGTCTAAAACGGCAACAAAAATTTAAAAGTCGCCAAGGGCTGTACCATGATCAAGTTTACATACTAATTTATTTATTTTTCTATATAACAACTACTATTAACTAAGCATGAAGTATATATAACCACAAAATAATAATTGTCTCATGCGATGGAAGTTGCCGATTATAGCATATTGTAATATTATATGTGGCTTGAAATTGCTGTCATTCTATGGTTGATTCATTAAATTAAATAAATATAGGAAATAACTTGAGAGCAAATATTATGTACATCACATATAATGTTGTTCATATGTAACTGGGATTCAGATATAAAAGAGCTGCTTCAAATTTTTCGATACTGTACGTATCGAAACTGTTATGTATGATAAGCAACCAAATGGAAGCCCACGGGTAAGCCATTGTCGCAGGCAATAGGGACAGGCACCGGAGATTGCAAGGACGAACAAGGCGCTGCCTAAGGCAGCGGGAACCCAAAGCAAGCTTTTGACCGATTTCAGTTTTTTTTTTTTTTTTTTTTTTTCATAAAGCATATAGAAAATAGTTTGCCAGCGAAGCGGGCAAAGCCGTCCAAAATTGTTTAAAAAAAAAAAAAAAAAATCATTTATTTGTATAAAAAAAAAAAAAAAAAAAAAAAAAAAAATATATTAAAAATTTGAAACTCATAAATATTATATGAATTTCACCACATAGTTAAAATTTTAATTAACCAGTCACCAAATTATTATTAGAACCAGATTAATATTGTGCAATAGTGAACTAAAATCATACAAAGAAAGGTTTCGAAATAAAATTCATAATTGACGACCCAGTTTTTATACTTCCACAACGCAGTACTGTTTTAGTACAGAATCCCTATGGACGAATTTAAAATTTTTATCGCCATGTTGGCGATAACTTTTTATTTATTTATTTTGGCATTTTATTTTGGCTTTCAATGAGTTACAAATTTTTTTAGGTGTACTTTATCAGACTCTGTTTTGCACAGCACCACAATGGTAAGGTTTCATTTCATTACATATTATAATCAAACGGTCAGTTCCCACACATACACATCAAAATTTCCACGTGAACGAAGTCGCGGGTAACAGCTAGTGCTTAATAAAAATTATGATTAAAAATACTTAAATATTATTTTTGAGCTCTTCACCTATTTTCGGTTCACGAGCCGTCACTGAATTTAACAGTAATTAGCTCGCCTGTATTAGCTGCAAGACGCTTTTGCAGAGGAAGTTTAATTCCATCCACCCTATATAAATAAGCTGATGCTAGTTTTAAATAAAATAGAGTTTTACATTTACTCTATTAAATCATATTGATGTAATTTCTATTTCAATGAACTAGTGTTCGAAACCTATTTTAGACTTTACGTTTCTAAAAATAAGAATAGTTTAAGATAATAATAATAATCAAATATTTTTTTTTAAAATACGTCTCACGTTTATTATAGTCACTTCCGTATCGAAACACAACCTAATTGCTACGTTTTACTTTTCTTTTTACAAATTAACTCTTCACGCAATTTTAATGATTTGTCAGTTTATTTGACTAAGGAAAGATAGTCAGTCGAATCACGGAAACGCCATTTAAGATGAACGTGATGTAGTATGTAATAATAGTTTGAGTTATGACATAGAAGTACAAAACGATATAAAAATAAATGAACTTTTCTATATGTTCTAAATTTGTTATACTAGAGATTTAGGATGCATAGTAATGAAGTTTCGAATTTATTGGTAAGAAAGGTTCGAAAGTTAATTTTCAATTTCAGCGTGTAAAAATTATGCTATAACTTTAAATTTTACGCCAGTAATTTTACTTATTGAAAACAAGATAACAGAGCTGCCAACCTAATCCGGCAAATTGTTAGTACCGCCCCTTTTTCTACACCAATAATTTTTTAGAGTTACTTTCTTCTTAATTCATCGTAAATATATTTGAAGAAAATTACTTTAAAAATTAAGTGGTGTGGAAAAAGGGGCGGTACTAACAATTTACCGGATTAGGTTGGCAGCTCTGAGATAAATAAACAATAACAGTGTTCTGCATGAAAATTGACCCAACACCATTTTTGCAAACTGTTATGTAAAAATGACCTCCTGAATCCGAATAGAACGCCCATATTGCCCTATCACCCACCGTTTTTTAGTGACGGTTAGTCTACTTTTATCACTTTTCGGTAATTTTATGGCTATAAATTTGATTTTTAGGGGAAGAAAGGATTAGTTTAACTGTTTATATCTTTTGTGGGACTGCAGAGTTGGAAAATTCTAAAACATGAACATTTGCGGCGAGGGGAAAATTTAGGGGGGGGGGGGATTTTCCCCTGAAATTATGTATTATATGTCTTATATTTTTTTAATCTATTATTACTGCTCTTTATTAAACATTATATATTTTTTTGTTTTTAAGTGTTAAATTCTTCTTCTTCTTCTTTCTTTTTTTTTTCCCTCAGCGAAGTGTAATAAAAATGGTGATTACTGTATAAAGAGCACTACTAAAATGGAACAACATGGAACACCAAATTACTTAAAATGTTGATTGCAGCTAAATTTTTTAGGTTACCCTTTTTAGGGTAAATCATTGAACTATTATTATTAAGGGGACTTGGCCCCATTGAAAATCTCATACAAACGCTTATATTTCCTTTTAATATTTATAAGTTATATTTGGTTTGTTTAACAAAATATATGTTCAGGCAACATTTCTTCTTTTTTACTTTCCGAGCACTATAGTGAGGAAAGTATTGTAATCATGTCAAAAATCCGAATTCGAGATTTTGATGTTTCTATACGTTTTGAGGTCCCCTGAGTCCGTTTTCACTATTTTTACGATGATGTATGTGTGTATGTGTGTATGTGTGTATGTGTGTATGTCTGTGAACACGCTAGCGTCTAAAGGCTTTGTTCGATTAACCTGAAAGTTGGTACGTATATTGTAAGTCACCATAGTACGAACCCTATAGATTTTGGTGAATCTAGCACTTATAGTTTTTTTACAGGGACACAAAGAAAAATTCTTTATCATTATGGCCTATGGGACCAAAATCTTAAAAGTGCGATAGCATCTAAACGCCTTATTCAATTGAGCAAAAATTTTATACCCATATTATAGGTCACAGATACTCAATCTGTATAGATTTTGGAGAATCTAGCACTTATAGTTTTTTTACAGGGACACAAAGAAAAATTCTTTATCATTAAGGCCAATGGGGCCAAATTTTTAAAAGTGTGATAGCGTCTAAACGCCTTATTAATCTGAGCAAAAAAATTGTACACATGTTATAGGTCGCATTTGCACCAACTGTATAGATTTTGGTGAATCTAGCACTACAGTTTTTTTACAGGGACACAAAGAAAAATTCTTTATCTTTATGGCCTATGAGACCAAATTTTTAAAAGTGCGATAGCATCTAAACGCCTTATTCAATTGAGCTGAAAATTTGTATGAATATTATAAATCACTGTTGCACTAACTATAAGCATTTTGGTGAATCTAGCATCTATAGATTTTTACAGGGACAAAACGAAAAATTCTTTATCATTATGATCTAAGGGCTCAAAGTTCAGTAGCGTTAAATAAAACCTCGTGTGATATATGGAGAAAAAAACACTCTATTATGGTTTTCTCTCTTTTGTTTGTTTAGCAATTCCTCTTTCTTTATTTTATCTACAAAACTGTTAGTTACTCAATGTTCGGAAAGTCGAGTGGAGTCACTCCAGATTTTTTTATTTCTCACCGTAGTGTAATTAAAATGGTGCTTATACTATATAAATAGCACTACTAAAATGGTGCAACATGGAACACCAAATTTCTTAAAATGTTGAATGCAACTAAATTTTTTAGGTTATCCTTTTTAGTTTACCCTTTTTAGGGTGAATCATTGAACTATTATTATTAACGGGACGTGGCACCTTTGACTTGGCACCATTGAAAGTCTCATACAAAAGCTTATATTTCCGTTTAGTATTTATATATTGAACTATATTAGGTTTGTTTAACAAAATCAAGCAACAGATCTTCTTCCTCTTCTTCTTCTTCTTCTTCTTCTTTTTTTTTTTTTTTTTTTTTTTTTTTTTACAGATTTGACATCTTTAAATTACGTTTTCTCAGTTAGCATTTTTCAAAATGATAAAACTCCACACTGTAGCAATTTTGATTAAAAATAGGTGCACCATGTGATGTATACATAATTTTCAGAAGATATACACATGGCTACCAATATTTAAGCCATCATATTCTTTTTTATTTCTAGTGGAAGTGCTTTACTGTAATATTTTACCATGTCCAGGAAAGCTCCTCAGGAAATGAAATGAATTCCTCATGGTCAAATAATTAATAACATATTTTTGAAAGCTAAATATTCATCGCTTGGTTTTTTGTATATTTACACGTTTTGAAGCTTACAGAATACCTAAGTCAAGTTTTTAACGTTTTTGCTCTTTGTCTGTGTCTGTTAGAGTAAATTAAAAACAAATAATTTCAGGCGATCCAAATGTTGTATTTTGAATTTAATATGTGTGTTAGCAGAAAAGTTTGATCAAGATTGATAAGTTTCAAGGAATGTTGTTGTGAAAGTTGCCTGAATGATCAACTGAAAGTTGTCTGAATAATTTTAAGTTAACTTTTAATTTTAATAACACATTTAAATTCTATATAAATGTAGGTGCAATAATGAAACGGGGTGGTTGAGGGGGACGGTAGCCCCCCCCCTCCACTCACACAGAACTGATTATCATATAAAACTCTTCCGAAGCCTAATTTGAATTGTTTTAGCATAGGTTTACGTAACAGTACTCGGTATCTTATCCCTTAATCTCCAACCTGTATTTGTAGAATTAAATTTCAGGGTAAGAGAAAGTTGTGTGCGTGACGCACCAGATTATTTTTTACAGATTTCAAATCTTTAAATTGCGTTTTTCCAGTTAGTATAATTTCATAAATTTATAATATTCAAAATGCTAAAACTTTAGACTGCAACAATTTTGATTAAAAATACATCAGTAAACTAACAAGACTAGAGATGAAGAAATTGTTTTACAGCTGATAGATTTTGTTTTTAAATCAGTATATTTGAAACATTTTATTAATTTACATTTCATGAAAATTTAATTGAAGTAATTTACAGTAAAGTTTTTAAATAAAAAATAGTTTTAAATAATAACTTCAATTGAAATAATCTTATGTTTCTTGAATATGTTAATTAATCATAGTTCGTGAAAATTTATATAAATTATGAACAGAAACACTGTGAAGCGAGTTTTTGCAAAAAAAATGTTTTAACTGAATATTAGATAAGCAGTTTAACTTTAAAATTAGAAAAATTAGAAAAAAAAATAGAAAAAGTAAAATAAAATAATATTTGCATGATGACATGGCATATGACCATTTTTATTTTATATATAGTAAAAAGATTCAATTATAGGTATTATTCATAATAATAAAAAATAAATAAATAAAAAAAAAACAATGAATATTAAATGTTTAGACATTTTCATAGTTGCCAACATTTTTAACCCTTATCGCTCGTATGTCCCTTCTGACGGGGGATTAAAAAGTCGAGCCACGCTTTAAGGTGTTTCTCTGCAAATGAAATATTATTTTTCTAAAACGTGTAGCTATAGGCTACCTTTCGGCTACCGGAAAATTTTAACAGAAAGATTTATTTTCTTTAATGATGAAGTAAAATAAAACAAATTATTACAATTTTTCGGTAGCGAAAAGGTAGTAAGTTGGAAACTATACGTGTGACGTTTTAAAGGAACGCCAAAAGGCGTGTCTTACTGTTCAAAATAAGAAAATATGCTGAGCGTTAAGGGTTAATTTATTCTGGAGCATTTTTAGCCCCGCCTTCAATCCGCACCACTTTATTTATAGAATATTTTTCTCTAATATATACCGTAATTTCTGGTAGATACCCCGCAAGTTATGTAATCCAGTTTTGCACCAGAAATTTCAATTGATAAATAAATTTATATTCGTACAAGCTCTTTCTTTCTTCGAAAAAGTATAGATTTCTCTATTAAATAAAATTTCTGGTGAAGAAATGACACATCTTACCTGCGGGTTATCTACAAGAAATTACAGTAACTATAACAAAATAAGAAAAAAATGTCTCTTTAGAAAAGTGTGGTGTAGAAGAGAGGCGGGGCTAAAAAAGCTCCGGAATAAATTAAAATGTTGGTATCTTTGCATTTTATAACACATTTTATGCTATCTCAACTTAAAATAAAATTTTCTAATTATCCCGATTAATTGTAAGCAATATTTTAATGTAAATACATTTATTTCCGCATTGAAACCCACTTTAATTATTATGTCTGTGTCTCTACTCACTTCAAATTATCTCTCCATATAATTATTATCTTTTCCTTCCGATTATTTATTTAAGCAAACAAAAAGCAAATAGTTAAATCACGAAAACGTGATATATGACGAAAGCTATAGAGTAGAATGTGAATAAATACTTATCTTTTGTATTCTAGATTTAAAAGGGATAGCTAAGAAAGTTGTCATTAAAAGAATAATGGTGTTCATTATTTTTTATTTTATTATTATACTCACTTTAATTTATTGTATTAATGTTTTTAAAGATACATTAATAGAATAAACCATTATTTATGAAAATTGTGATTCGTTGCATTGCATGTATTTTGCGAACTATATTTTTAGAATTAATTTGTATTTTTCCATTTAGTTTATTGAAAAAAAGAATGTAAAGCTAGCTTTATAAAACCAAAACACATAAAACAAATTTTATATTTGTGTTTAATTGACAGCGTTGAAATTAACATTTACAATGGCTTTTGTTTCGAATGAACCATGTTAGCTATATGTATATAAAGAGAAGTATTTGTGTATCTTTGTGTGTGTGTGTGTGTGTGTGTATCTGTCTGTGCTCTGGTACTCAGACTACTGATCACAGAGCTACAAAATTTAACAGGGGCGATAGCTTGGACCCTGCAGACATGCCCCTCATCGAGATTTTTCAAATTCGATTTTGAATTTTTTAAATTTTTTCTTCGATTTCATCCACTAACATGTTCGTTTATTTTTTTTTTTATTTTATTTATTCTTTTATTGAAATCGTCTGCGTACCTTAGCAACCGCTATTACACTGTTTATTTTTTATTTATTTAATTCAATCATGAGAAGTGAAATATTTTTTTTTTAATTTATTATATTTATTGAAATCAAACTGTAAAACAATAGAAAAAGTTAAACATATTTAATTTTAAATTAAAAATCTTTTATAATACTTATATTCATGTATAATTTTAACAACTGTTTATTTTTCAGTTATTAAATTAACGCATTTGAAAAGGATTTTTTTTTTTTTTTTTTAAGTTTATTGTGTTTATTGGAAATTTTTTTAATGTAGTTCAATGAATTAAACTTATTAAAGTTTAAGTAAAATCTATTGGTTTTTTGTTTATTTAATTCTTTTCAAAAGGACTATCTACTTTTTCTTTTCTTTATTATACAGGACGGAATGATATAGTAGTATTCTATATCGAGTGGGTGCTATAAAATACACGTCTCAAAAACTAAAATAGTTAATAGCTGTTGAGATACATCCATCTTTTAAATTGTAGTTATTCAGTAATACAGTTTCACCTGTCGTCGATAAATACCCAAATTAAAAGTCCTCGGATTAACCTACATATGTCGTCGCAAATGAAAAATTTCTGTATGGATCAGATAGCACTAACCTTCAAAAGGTACACGCCAAAGTTTGGTGATGTTTCGACCGTTTGTTACCAAGACATTAAAGTTTTAGTGACTCTGCATTCCATATTTTCAAAACGATGGACAAAGCTGAATTTCTTCTTTTAGTTAAACATTGTTTTTTGATGAGCAAAAATGCTGTTAATTTCTGGTAAAAACTTTTCAAGCCATTGCTGAGCTTCATTCCCATGTTTAGACACAAATGTACGAAGAAAATGACTTTCATTAATATTTTCACAAGAATTAATGCTTGTAATCTTCATTACAATTCTATTATATGCTAAAAATGCGTTTATTGCCATATCTTTCACACACAAATTTAACCACATGACAAATCTACTTGTTTGAAAGTAATTAAACTAATCTTTTTAAGTACATTTTCATTACATTAAAAAAAAACTTTTAATTTAACATTACATATTTAAAACACATTGTATATGCAAATATATTGTAAAAGTTGTAAAAACAAACATTTCTTACAAATTGAAATGACTTACGAATGCAAATAGCATGTTATTTCTCTTATCCCTGATCATTTAACCATTAATTTGAACCATTTTTTTTGTCTAGGAAGTAGAAAGAAATAAAACATGATTGATATATTAAGTAGCAGGGTAGGCGTCTATAACTAATTAAGGAAGATAGAAGCTCAGATGAATAATTACATTTATTCTCTAATGATATATTCACAATGGTGGATTATGCCCTAGATGATTCTGACAGATCTAAAACACACGAGTGATCTATAACCTTTGTTCATCGTTTATATGATATATGATATGTAAGAATGAAGCCTGGCATATAAGCCTTATAAGGAGCATGTTATTTTTATTTAGAATAATGATATATGCTCTTTTAAAATAACTTTCATGTTTAATAGATCATTTATTTGATAATTTTTATATTAATTGAAAAGCTAGTAGGCAGGTACATTCTACTTTGAAATTAAAATGATTGAATCATTGTAAAAGATTTATAACAGCATTAATTAGTATTTTTTCTTATGAGTGAGTGACATTATGATTATATGACAAAATGGCATTTTGATAAGAAAAGAAGCTTATTACCATATATAATTATTCATAGAAGGTGGAAGAATTTGCGATCACAAAACTGTAAATGTTGTTACTATGAATGACAAATTGGTAAGTACTGTATTAAAACTAAACACAAATAAAGTATTGAAATATAATAATAGTAACATAACATTTATTTTCTTCTTCTTCTGAGTGACATTATGATTATATGACAAAATGGCATTTTGATAAGGAAAAAATGAAGCTTATTACCATATATAATTATTCATAGAAGATGGAAGAATTTGTGATCGCAGAACTGTAAATGTTGTTATTATGAATGACAAATTGGTAAGCACTGTATTAAAACTAAACACAAATAAAGCATTGAAGTATAATAATACTAACATAACATTTATAACAGTATTAATTAGTATTTTTACTTCTGAATGAGTGGCTTTATGATTATATGACAAAATGGCATTTTGATAAGAAAAAAATGTAGCTTATTACCATATATAATTATTCATAGAAGGTGGAAGAATTTGCGACCGCAAAACTCTAAGTGTTGTTATTATGAATGACAAATTGGTAAGCACTGTATTAAAACTAAATACGAATAAAGCACTGAAATATAATAATAGTAACATAATGCTTACAAATCACGTAAAACTACGTTTTTAAAGAAAAACGAGCGTTGCATTTAGGCATTCTCTAAAACAATACTTTACTTTAAACAGTAATTTTACGAATTAGTGTTTAACTCTTTATTTGACGCCTGCATATATGTATACATAATTCATGGGTCACAGGCTATGGCTTTGATATGGAAATGAGCGCAATTTTAACATATAGTAACATTAGAATGAAGATTTTAGGATTTAAGTCTTTTTAGAAAATAACGATGAAATGCTTTTATTTGGAAACTAGTGCAATTTCAACATATAGTACTTACAATGAAGGTTTTAGGAATTAACCGTTTGCTCTCGAACGTCGCCTCTCAGGCGACATTCAATTCATTACTTCAACTCGAACGTCGCTCGACAGGTGCCATGGCATATTCAGTTACTATATATCTTACATCCACCAGTAATGTTTTATAACTAAAAGTGCTATGATAGGTGTAATATTTCGTTAAGGAAGAGACTCCACCTACATTTATTATTAAGTGTCTTTGGGCGTTGCTTGCCTTGGCCATTGGTAAATGACCAAGAATGCTTTGTAAAATATCACACAATAAAAAATTATAAAATATAATATTCATATATAATGCTTGTAATATATAAATATACATCAAATATAGAAATGAAATATTTATATTTAAAATTCTTATGTTTTATATTTTGCATTTTTTTATTAAAACTGTTGTCGGGTACCTCATTACGCTTACTAAAAGAAGGTTCGAATGCAAAAGGTTAATTTTCCATCGCACTTCAGGCCGCACATTTGGAAAATACAAAGTGGTCAACGTAAAAGAGGCCACTGACAAAAAAGAAGGCGAGACCTTCGTAAAAGAGATATGTATAAACTTGCATTATGCTTGCCTTTTATTACACGATCAGCATATAATATAAGGGCAGCCAGGTCTTATATTAAGTTTGATTTTACTCTGGGTACCTTGTACCAGGGGGTCATTGTTCCCGCCTTTTTCCAGAACACTTTCAAGAACAAGAAATTTCCGCCTCTGTAGCTACCACTTTTTTTTTCTTTTTTTTTTTTTTTTTTTTACTGAAATCTTGATTGTATTTTTAAAGTTATATGCCGTGGTTAAAAAACGTAGGCATTATGGTATAAGAATAGTGGTAGTGAAAAAGGAATAAATTTCACATTCCTGAATGTGTCCTGAAAAAAAAGAAGAAAACTACGACCCCTGCTGTACTTCTATACTCTTAAATAGATCTCTTACACAATTCTCATTCTGTTCTCAAACCGCCCTTTTAAAAGCATTTTTCTAGTATGAAAAATTATTCCGTCAGTACCGGAAAAATTAGGAAGTTTTATATGCCGATCACCAAATATTGGGAAAGTAGCTTCGAGTTGTTGGATTACCCGTACTAAAAAGCCCTCGAGCAAACGGTTAAGTCTTACGAAAATAACAATGAAATGCTTTTATTTGGAAATTAGCCCGATTTTTACATGTAGTAGAATTGTAATGAAGATGTATATAATTGAGTTTTGTGAGAATATTAATGAAATCTATACCTTTCATAGACTTGACTGAACTTGTGAATGAACTATGGCTTTGATATGTAAACGATCACAATTTTAAAATATAGTAAAATAATAATGCAGATGTTATGAAATGAGTCTTACGATATGATATTAATGAAATGTGTACTTGTCGTAGACTTAACTAAACATGTGAATTTGATATGCAGGGCCGTAGGAACATGTTTTGTAGCTCCCCCCGATAATTTGTCTTGGGGCCCCTTTCTGTTATTTTAAAGCAATAGCTGTATTGAAATATTCACATAAGATTTTACTTTTATTATAATAAAATTACCATCATAACCATGATAATATACATATGTAGGGGAGCTAGGGGCTAGTTATAAAAGGTGTAAGAAGTAACATGCACTTTACGCTATAGTTTGTGATATTTTTAATTAGATATTTCGATAAACATTAGTCTTATGACGCACCTTATTACATAAGCCCAATCAAATGAGAAGTTGTGTACATGTGTTACGTGTTAGCTACTTAGTGGAAAAAATAAATTTCGTAAATTTTGATTAAAAGTATATTAATTCATATTTTTAAGAAATGCTTATAGCTATTTATTTTGTCTGTGTATTAAGTTATAAAATGTAAGCTTAATTTTTATTACAAAAGAAAAAAAAAAAAAAAAAAAAAGGTCCAAAATCATATGATGGGACAAGTTGAAACAAAAATTTTGGAGCAAATTGCACCATGTTACAACTTGCTGTTATAACATGGCACAACTTTAAGAATTTGCAGCAAGTCCTGTAAATATCACGAGTGGATTCAAAATAAGGGGTTTGTGGCCTATAAATGTTGATTTTTTTTTAAAGATTCTAGCTTTAAACCATTGCATGTCATCGACTGCCCAAGTTCTAGTGTAGGGAAAACAGAAGAAACTGATTCAACTCAAATTGATGACGATAGGTCATTGGTTCTTGAGAAACGCGGACTGCTACAATCACTGCCAAAATTGTATGTAAAGTGTTACTGAGGTTATAAACCAAATAAACAGTGAAATATCTACTCATCCGATACCAGGACAGTCAGGCACTTAGAATAAAAAAATTGATTTTTCACCTTCAAATATTAGATCTCTTCCTATGGCTTTATATCTCAGAAAAAGACTGAAACTGGCCACGCAAAACAAAATCTGCTATCTTTACTGACACACCCGAAAGAAAAGCATTTAACACTTTCGCGACCGCATGTTTTTGTCTTTTTGACAGTAAGGTCCGCCTGTAGGCATTATTCTCCTCAGTTAAAATATTTCAGAACAAAATTTTATATATTCACATTTATATTACAAATGGTTATACACTAAGCGACAAAAAAAAAAAAAAAAAAAAAAAAGCTGCACTTGGATATTTTCCTTTTCACCTTCTACAACCGCCAATTTTATTGCTTAAAAAGCAAATTTTTGAACAGATTTTATTATGTTGTCCTCCACATACACTTTAGCATTGAGCCCAGCATTAAAAACAAAATGCAAATGTTAGGAAAATTGTAATTTTAGAAATTATTTCAAAAATGGTAAGAATAATACAGTTAACGATGCCACAAAAAGCATTAATTTTTGAATGAAAATCAAAAAATATTTTAATACGTGAGATGGCAAAATAATTAATTGTTAACGAAATATTCGTAAAATGGTTTTTAGCAAGATAAAAAATTTTTTGGCCGTTTAAACTGGAAATTTGGTTTTAGGTGGCCATATTGCTCATCCAAGCGAGATGACCTTAAGTTAAAAAGCCATTGCTAATAAAATCGGTTTGTATTACATTTAGAACATAAAAGAGATTCAGAAAAAATGTTTAGCAGCATAATTTCTTTAACTGCAGCAACTATTAAACAAAGCAGGTTTAAATGGTAGAAAATTTTAAAAAATTTCTTTCTTAGTGAAGAGAATTAGGAAAGCAAGACTTCAGATGGCTAAAAAAAAATTTAAAATCGTTAGTTAATTATTGGGCTGAACTGGTTTTCTCTGATGAGTCAAGTTTAACTTATTTCGAGCTAAATAAAACAAGCAGATCTGACAATGAAAATATGACCGACTTAATGAAAATCGCACTTTTAAAACAGTGACATATTCTCCGTACATTATGGTACGGAGGTGCATAACTTTTCAAACAATCGGGCAAATTTTTATGCTCATGGGATCAATTAAACGAAGTAAAACACAGTCTTTATAAAAGTGGTGCCTGACCGACTATTTTGGAGGTATCTTGGACGTTTCCGCAAACAGCATTTCAAGATGATAATGCATCTTACTACGCGGCTCTGTGATAAGTTTATTCACTTCAAATTGTCAAAATTTCCTATCCGTTCCCATGGGAACCTATAATTCTGTAAGTAATCCTACCTTTTTTCACTTTAATCCCACAATGATATAGTAGAATTTCTTCTTTACCAGGCATGGAAATAGTCTTAATCGCGATCCGCTCGAAAATGTTTTATTTATAAAAAGGCGGGGGAGAGGGGAGAAGATTCGAAATTTGCAGCCTACAACTCTGCCGGAACAACAAAAAAATTATTTGTGATATTTGGCACATTGAAATTTCTGAGACTTACATTAAAACACGTATAATACTATGCCATTGTGCATTAAAGCAGTAATTCCATATAAAGGGGAATTAACCCAATTCATAATAATATTTTTAATACAAAATTGCTTAGATGTAACAAATAAATAGTTTTATTTCATATTTTAAGATATAACTTGTTTATTTCATATAATAAATCATAATAGAATACAAAGTGTATGGTTATTTCATTATGTTTAAAACGAAAGTTTTATGTAGATTCTTATAAAGTACTGTAATAAAGCGAATTATTATATCGAAAATGTACATAGGTATCATTTCATCCCTTTGGTATTATGCAAACAAGGCAGTTTTATTTGTTTCAACCCCTAATTTTAAAGTTATTACAAATAAAAAAGGTATAAGTCATTTTTTCTGCAGTGCGGCTTTTTTTTTTTTTTTGTCGCTTAGTGTACATTGTAATTACTCTTTCTAATCAAAGCATTTATATCCGTAGTACATTGTTAGTATAAATATGAATGTTGGGTATATTTTTAAGAAATAAATAACATACAAATGGAGAAAGAAACGCCCACTGATGGAGTTAGAGATTTTCGAATGACATGAATCCACGTCAGTGGTCGCGAAAGTGTTAAAATTTTTTTTGGACAGAGATTACGTTAATGTTAGTCACCCTGTAATCGTGCGACTTTCAGAAAAAGTTATACAAATATTGTAAAAGGTAAATGATATCATGTGCTAAAATTATAAAGTCATTCGTAGATTTTAATACTACAGTACGGGATTGTTCAAAGTATTTCTGCTTTTCTTCAATTTGTGGTTAATCCCCTAATTTCACTTGTGACCACTAAATCGGTATTGGAAAATATGAGTTTATGAATGTATTTTGCTTGTCTAAAATACAAAGCCATTTTATCTACTTTTTTTTTTTTTTTTTTTTTTTTTTTTTTTCAAAACTGTAAAAATGAAAAAAAAAATCTAACAGTTTGATTATTCACAGTAAATAAAAAAAATTAAAAATAATAATGTCTACGAATGTTAATGTGAATGAAGAGATTCACTCAAAAAGTTCATTAATGTTTTTAAATGATACAAGAAGCAAAATTCATTTGATTCGCATAGTTTATAAAACACGTTACTACTGTATTTACCCGTTAAATTATTTAACCTCTAACTTTTCAACTTATAGGAAAGTGACAAAACTGAACAACACAACAGAAAATGCATTTCGAGCAATTTCCACTCATATACTTAATACCTGCTTTATATCACATAATTCACAGAGACAAAAATATACTGCCTTTATCTAGATTGAATAAGTGGTCATTTCTAAATCCTTTAAATAGAAATATAGATTTCCGAGCTATGCGCATAAGGCATGCCAATAAACTGAATAGATATAATGATCGAGAATTTCTAGTCTACACATTTCTAGATGGTTAAACAATATTCTGTATATTCCGAATCTTTTGTACTGCGAGAAATTATAGCTTGATTTTGTAGAACTGGGTAATAAACCAAGATTAAAGTTGCTGAAACCCGCCTCTTGTATTCGCATTTATGGGCAGATATTTTTTAATAACTTTGCCCTCGAGAATATAGGCAAAGAATTCTAATAGGGGCTTCTAGAACTCGCTTTCAAAGGGGACTAGAATTTATAAGGATGACATTTAACTATTTTCTCTAGAGCCACAATTTAGATTCTAGATGTCAGTTACTAAATTTTTTCTCAGTGTTGTATCTAAATATTTTGTGTAGCTTTCTAAACCAATAATTGAGGCTAATTATATCGTCAAAGAAAAAATAAAAACATTAAAAAAGCACAAATGAAAGAAGAAAATTTTGAAACTATACTGACATTTATAGTTGCGAACTTAGCACCTTTTGGCTTCAGGAAAATTTTAATTTTTTTTTTTTTTTTACTTTATCAGTGAAAACTGTTAAAGTTATCTGATTAAATAAAATAAATATTTTTATTAATTTTTTCCATTAGCCAAAAGCTGTTAAGTTGACAACTAGGCTGACGCTAGTGTTGCCAGATTGGGGACTTTTGTTATTCAACATCCACCAATAAATTTTTATTGTAACATTTACCAAATGACTTCGAAGATAAATCGTCTATTATGTAAATATCACTTCCAAAAAATATTGATGATAGTTGAATAAAAAAAGTCCCCAATATGGTATCACTGGCTGACGCTTCGAAACTTCTTAAGTTCTTCCCCCAATATTAAAAAAAAAAAAAAAAAAAAACTTAAATATGATTTGTTTATTTTTAAGATTTCTAGGCAAGCATGGTCCGAGATCTGGAGCAAGCTTTGGGGCTTAGCTTTTCATTTCTTTTCTTTTTAATACTGAAGAAGGAACTGCAGAAGTTCAGAAACAGCTGTATAATTTTAAAAAATATTTCTCTCATTTGTGCTTTTTAACATTATTACATTTTCTTTAACATTTCACCACAAAGTCCCTCTACATACATTTAATTAATCATATCATATTCTTTATGGAACATACTTATTCGAATCTGTATAAGATTAATTTCTTTATGTTTTGATCACTATATGTAGTAAATCATGCTTTAAAGAAAATCCTGTCACATACCGCAATTTATTCTAATTCTTTTATAAGTCCCTGCCTGAGCATAAAGCAGTAGTTTTATTTAAGCTATTTTTAGTAAAAAGCATGTTATACAGAACTTGAATAACTTATCACTTTCAAGGCATTCTAAAAGTATTTACGACAATGGGAACGGAAATAGAGAGACTTACAAAATCAAGCCATAATTTATTTCAATTTTCTTGGGTACTTTTAACAAAAATATTTTGATAGGTAAAAATACATTTATCTAGTGAAACGTATATCATTTCTTTCTGTCTCTTAATAAAAATAAAACTTCATATATATTTAAAATAAAAATAAAAATAAAATCTAATTTTTGCAAATTTTTTCTTCTATTTCAAACAAGTATCATAAACTGTGTCCCGGGTAATAAGTGTGCAAAAAAAATGAGATATTGCCCGATTAATATCGAAATAAGAACAATGTCAGAATATTGCATTTCACTGTTCACCAGAAAGATAAAAGCAGCTTTAAGGCATTTAGCAGAATCTTCTTAAGTTAACTATCAATCGGAGGTGACTAGATGGTTCCTTCGAAAAAGGTATAATATGGTATGTCACTCACACAACTTTCTGTTATCATGTATTTTAATACAATAAAAAATAATCGTATTAAAAAAATCAGTTTTGATAATTCGGCGTCAAACAATATTTTGTCTGTAATATGGGTATGAGACAGAAATTATTATACCTAAACAAACTTCCTGGATTTTGTAATATAAAGTACAGCATTTCTATAAATTACATTCAAAAGAAAAGAATGATTTGCTTAATTTTAGGTAGTCCTGTATATTATCTTTAAATAATATACAGGATCTATTATCTTTAAATAATATACAGCATCTATTATCTTTAAGTAATATACACACTGAATAATGTGCTTTAAAAATTTAGTACAGTATGAAAAATGCATAAAATAACATAAAATGCACTTTCCGAAATTTCCCAGCAAAGCCTTAATGTAACGTAATTTTTTTTTTGTGTGGTCCTGTAAAAGAATGGTGAATGATTTTCACATCCTAATTTATTATACATACAAAAAATATGTGTTTATTTCATTTTGTTTTGTGAGTCTAATGGCCATATCACACGGGAGCATATATACTCAACACAACATTATACGCAACATGTTCACTGAGCGTCGTAAAAAGTTGAGGAAGCTGAGCGAACGAGAAACCGGTCAGCTGTCCGTAGAGTTCCCCCCGTATTGATAGCGTGATGTATTCCCTTCTCTAAAGGTATTCCAAAAAAAAATCCTGTTTATTCCTCCTATTGGTCAATTTTGATCAGCATACTCAGCATACACAACTTTTTCTAAACGGTCTCGTAAAAGTTGATCATCCGAAAACTGGGTGTCCTTGAACAAAATCAGGCTGAGTATGTTGGGTATAATGCTGAGTTTAGTAAAATGCTGAACGAAAGTGTCCCGTGTGATATGGCCATAAAGATGGTAAACTGTACCTACCAGAAATTTTTTCCATATACGTAATACATTTGAGTTCTCATGATTGTCTTTGTAGACGAACTAGTTTGATTTTTAACAAAAGTTAAATAGCATTCACACATGACACAGATTTAAAATAGTGAGTTCGAAATTCCTGATAATAATTGTCCTTGAGTTAAGGTGGTAACAGATGCACACAGACCAACCGATAAAAATCAGATTTACCGATTTTGGGGACCTCTAAACATGTAAATACATTAAAATCTCAGTTTAGAAAATTGGACCCAAAAACAATACTTTCTCTAACTTACATGGGTAAAAGAAAGTAAACAGATTTGTTACTTTATAAAACCCGAGCAAAAATATTTGAAGTAAATTCGATATTAGTACATTAGTGTCTTTTTTTTTTTTTTTTAATATACCATAAATTCTACAATTTCCCTCAATATAATCGATTATAATCTAATTGTGAGGCCCCTGATTTCGCTGGGCTCCCCCCAACCGGGGGGTACGGGGGGCGGTTGCTATGGCCCTGTGATATGGATACAAGAGCAATTTTAAAGAAGATAAAAATTATAATGAATATGTCAAGAATTAAGTCTTGAAAACATCAATAAAGTGCATATTTCTCGTAGACTAAATATGCCAATGAAATATTACTTTTATATGGAAACAATCGTAATTTTAAGATATAGTACAATTTAAAAAAGGCTATCAAGAGTTGAGTCTTGTGAAAAAAAATCTGGAGTGACTCCACTCGACTTTCCGAACATTGAGTAACTAACAGTTTTGTAGATAAAATAAAGAAAGAGGAGTTGCTAAACAAACAAAAAAGAGGAAACCATAACAGAGTGTTTGAGTATTTTTCTCCATATATCATACGAGGTTTTATTTAACGCTACTGAACTTTGAGCCCTTAGATCATAATGATAAAGAATTTTTCGTTGTGTCCCTGTAAAAATCTATAAATGCTAGATTCACCAAAATGCTTATAGTTAGTGCAACAGTAATTTATAATATTCATACAAATTTTCAGCTCAATTGAATAAGGAGTTTAGATGCTATCGCTGGTCTCATAGGCCATAAAGATAAAGAATTTTTCTTTGTGTCCCTGTAAAAAAACTGTAAGTACTAGATTCACCAAAATCTATACAGTTGGTTCAAATGTGACCTATAACATGTGTACAAATTCTTTGCTGAGATTAATAAGGCGTTTAGACGCTATCACACTTATAAAAATTTGGCAAAGAATTTTTCTTTGTGTCCCTGTAAAAAAACTATAAGTGCTAGATTCTCCAAAATCTATACAGATTGAGTATCTGTGACCTATAATATGTGTATAAAGTTTTTGCTCAATTGAATAAGGCGTTTAGATGCTATCGCACTTTTAAGATTTTGGTCCCTTGGCCATAATGATAAAGAATTTTTCTTTGTGTCCCTGTAAAAAAACTATAAGTGCTAGATTCACCAAAATCTATAGGGTTCGTATTATGGTGACTTACAATATACGTACCAACTTTCAGCTTATTCGAACAAAGCGTTTGGACGCTAGCGTGTTCACTCACAGACATACACACATACATACACTCATACATACACACATACATACACACATACATACACACATACATACACACACACATACATATATCATCGTAAAAATAGTGAAAACGGACTCGTTGGACCTCGACACGTATAGAAACATCAAAATCTCGAATTCGGATTTTTGACATGATTACAATACTTTCCTCACTATAGTGTTCGGAAAGTAAAAAGTCAAGAAACGCATATTTGTCGTAGACTTGGCTAACATATGAAACAAATAAAGTTTTGATGTATAGACGAATGCGTTCTTAGCATAAAATGATGGTCGAAAGTACCATGTCTTTCTAAAATATTAATGAAATGGATTTTTCAAACAGATATTTTTGTATGACATTTTTTTATAGCAATTCAATGAAGTGCATTAAAAGGGTTTTTCTGTTTATTTATTTATTTATTTTTTCTTTATCATTTTGATAATACTGACAAAATTTACATCATATCATAAAAGTTAAAAGACAGTCATTGAATCAAACTAACGGAAGCCATAAATCATGTTTATAACGAGGAATAACTTTTGACAGATTTGTGAAATGAATCGAATGTTGTGGGAATCGATTATCAGGCTATATTTTTTAAGCCTAGTTTTTGTCTCTACTGTAGATTTTAAAGAAGAACATTGGAAACATAGATATAGTAATAATATATAGATTGATCACTGGGGAGAAAAAAGTGATTCTTTTTCACTCGGAAAAGACGGCGATTTTACCAAAATATGGTCGTCTTTCCCCGAGTGAATACACACGAATATTTTAGCAAATAAAATCTATGAATAATTTATTTGCTAAAGGTGAATGAAAAACTCCAGATATAGTTTCAAATTCATTTTTTTCCCCTTTCTTTTTTTCAATACCACTTAATGGCTGATTCCAAAGCTTATTTTTCGGCATCAAAAATCTTTGCACGATAACATGGGGATGATAGATCTTATATTACTATATCTATAATTGGAAAGTGTAGAGGTAAAGGTAAAACCACGACACTTCAGAATTAAAAATAAATAAATAAAAATAAACAGGGATTGGGGGTTGTAGAGATTGAGGCCGATTGACTGCACTAGGGTTTTAGGCTAAAGGGTGCTCCCTGTGGGTGGTCTTTCTATTTACGCAAAATTCGGAGAAAAGAATGGAAAATTCCGAACGACTGAGCGACTTTGGATCGAAACTGACACCTCATGTCTACCAGCTTTGAGCGTAGAACTTATCAGCCGCTGGTGGGCTTGAAAAAATAAACAGGAAAAAAGAGTAAAAAACCATAGAAAATAGCAGAGGATGAAAATGAAAATCTCACAATCACAAGCGGAAAAAAAAAATATATATGAAAATAAGGCAAAAATAGACAAGAAAAAAATAACCAAAGATCAGGAAGGGTAGGCATAAGGGTCCCTGGGGTTGTCTTCGAGGGCTAGCTACGCCTCGCCTAAATATTTTTTCTAGTTGATAATGGAAACTAGGCGACAAGAGGGCGCACAAATTATATTTCGATATAAGATTAAATGAAGCGAATCAATTATTTTATCTCGTTTCAGAAAACAAAAGGAAAGAAATAAGTCAAAACATATCCCTTCCAGAATGAAAAGAATTTTCATTACGTTAGAATTGTTAAATGGATGCTGGGAATATATCAAAGATTTTGTTTCAGTTGCCTTGAAAAAATATAAAGGGGTACATATAAAAATTTAAAAAAATGTATATTGAAAAATTATTATTTATAAGTTAAAAATAGTTATATCGTTATATTTTAAATAGTTGTTTAAGACTAAATAATTTAATTTACATTTTTATTTATTTAGAGCATTTACCTAGCATTTAAAGAGAAAACAAATTTAAATATGTGATAATCTACATTACAATACGTATATATAAACATACATTCAAACATATATGCACAGAATATCTAACTATATCTATATGTATATATCTACATTGTTAAAAATGGTTTCCCAGAAATTAGCTAATTTATCTCAAAATAGCTCCGAAATAATATATACTTAAATTTGAAAACCCATGTACTCATTTTTGAGTATATTGACCTATCAAACATGGGGATATTAGGAATCCTATTGGTCAACCCCATTTTTGAGCATGTCAATATACTCAAAAATGAGTACACGAGTTTTCAAATTTAAGCATATATTGTTTTGGAGCTATTTTGAGACAATTTACTTCATTTTTAAGAAACTATTTTTTACAGTGTATATATCTATATATCTATAATCTATATATCTTCATATATATTAACACTAAGCTGAACTTAAATGTGTTAATATTAGTTTGCAAGTGCTCTGTATTATTTTGTTTTATTTAATTCTTCATTTATTTTCATATATTTTAAACTCTAACAACTGTGTAAATTTTAAAATCTTGTATATTCTGCTATTTACCGTAATCATGGGTCGTACTATAGCCTCCTAAACTAGATGCCTATCGCGTTGCTCGTAAACTTGGCAACAGTTCAAGTAGGGACCCTATATAGAGAGAGACTGGACATTGACCGAAAGTCGGCCATCTTAGTGCCATTTCGGAGCGATCCCCGTAGAACGTAATGCTTTTTTCTTCGCGATTGACGCTTTACTATACAACACAAATGAAAGGAAATTGTGCTAAATTTGTGCAGAAAGTAATGCAGAATATAAATATGTAATTTTTTTTTTTTTTTTTTGTCTTAGAGAAAAATAATTTGAAGAAAAACGAATTTTGTTTTAACCTTCGACATGGTTACTTTTTCAATTCCTATCCGAAAACAGAGGAATTTTTTTTTTTTTTTAATATTTCTATATTAAGCAAAATACGTTGATTGTGAAAGCAATTCTGCCTTAGTGAAAGTAATTCTACCTTATTTTTTCTGAGGACATACATTCTATATATAAAAAGTTAGAAATTTTTTAACAAAAATATGGTAATCTTAGTTTTTGTCAAGTAATTCATGAATAAATGTAAAACTACGGCAGAATAACAGAAATTATTTTTTATTATTTTATAAAAATATTTACTTAATATTTTTACAAGCTAAAAGTACATATTTAATTATTTCAATTACGCATTGTTAATGATAATGACTTAGTTAAATATTAAAAATAAAAATTTTATTAATAATAATTTGTAAAAATATTAACTAATATCTTTCGAAATTAAAAAATGTTTTTATTTATTTTATTTACATTTGCCTATTTCATAGATTTTTTTTTATTATGTAAATAAAAATAATTACATATTTAAACATTATTTATAAATTTTATTATGGCAATTACTATTTAAAAGAAATTTACATTTCATATGTTAGCAAAAAACATACACCTTATTTTCTTTATTCATATTAATTTATTTTAAGAAATCTGATACATTTTGCGTACTAGCAAAAAATCAAAAAATAAATATATTTTTATATAGTTATTTTAAATATGTATTTTGAAATATATCAGAAAAATACATTGAGATCTAACATATTATTTAATATGTTAGATATAAAACTAATAGCTAGTAAATAAATAATGTAATTATCTCATATGTTAGGAAATAAATACGTAAAACAGCATGCAATAAGAGAATTCAAAGTATTTAAAGCATGATATAAAATAAATAATTATGCATTCTTATCGTTTAAAAGTATTCCAAAATTAAAGTGATTTATCTCCCAACAAAGTAAAAATGCAATAAATAAGTTCTTTTTCGATTATGACGTAAAATAATCAAAATTTCTTCTCAGCGTAATGATAAGCAATAGAGCAACTGGCACTAAAAGGGAGAATTTCGTCAAAAAGCCGGCGCGCCAATGTCCAGTCTCTCTCTATCGAGGGTCCCTAAGTTCAAACGGTAGACAGCGCCACCTGATACAGATTGCGCGACTGAATTGGCACTAAGATGGCCGACTTTCGCTCAATTTCCAGTCTCTCTCTATATAGGGTCCCTAAGTTGAAGCGGTAGACAGCGCCACCTAGTACAGATTATGGGACTATTTTATTCAATTGTCACCAATAATTTAAAGAAGTGATACATGATATATATAATCGACGTTTCTTTGATTCTATTCGCCTTTTATGTATATCATATCCCACTTTAAAAAAATTTTGGTGGCTGTTGAATAAAAAAGTCGCGCAATATGTACCAGGTGGCGCTGTCTACCGCTTCAACTGTTGCCTAGTTTACGAGTTACGTGACAGGCATCTAGTTAAAGAGGCTATGCCTCTATCTAATAACCCCATTCTGCTAACCTAATCCAGAGTATTGTTAGTACATTCCCCTTTTTTCACGCCACTTAATTTTTTATAGTAATTTCTTTTAAATTATTTATTTACGATTAAATAAGAAGAAAAGTACTCGATTAAATAAGAAAAAAAGGTTGGTCAGGAAAAATATACTAACAATCGAGTACTAACAATCCCCAGGATTATTAATTAGGTTGTTGGCAGCTCTGCCCTTGTATGTAAAATGTAAAAGATGACCGTAGAGCATACCTGCCAATTTACTTATTAATATTCCAGCAGATTGTAAGTACCTGCCCCCTTTTTTTTACAACAGTCTTTTTTTTAGAGTATTTTTCTTATTATTTAATCGTAATCACATTTGAAGAAAATTTCGCTAAAAATAAAGTGGGGCGGAAAAATGGGCGGGTTCTAACAATCTTCCGGAATATTAATTATAAAGTTGGCAGGTACACCGTAGAGAAACACAAATAATCAAAACCTAATAATTTTGTTTGTCACACACTGCTTCAAGCAATTCTCTTTCAAAAATTTAGTAATTACTTGAAAATCTAACACACCATAGAAGATCTAATTATTGCATCAAATATTACAGACTTAATTATAAAAATTTAACGCTTGAAGCTTCCTTGTGCGTGACTGTAAATTACTTAGTAACAGCTTAAATTTATCTCATCTGACAGTGATTTATCACCCTATTTCATTTTTTCTTCTCTTCCGGAACAAATCAGCCAGACTCATATTTCTGACATAATAATCTAAAACTTATTGTGATAACGCAGAACTATATTTGATTATTAGAAGCTGTTAATGAGTGTAGTAAGATAATATCAGAGTAATAGATAAAGAATACATATTTAAAACTAATTTAAATGTTAAAGATGTGCATATGGGTTACAATTTATCTGCTTCTTATAAGATAAAGCTCCAAGATTGCAAAGCTAATTTTTTTTTTCCGTCTCGATTAGTGATTTAATGTTAGCTAGTTTTTTAAATAAATGCTCATGAATAATTATAGCGATTTTACAATATCCCTTTTGAATAAAATTTATGCAACACTCACATTAAAAAAAAAAAAAAAAAGTCAAATTCTGTTTACATTCTTTGTAAACAGAATTTAATTTAGAACGTCAGGACTTATTTTAATCTATATTTCTAAATAAAGGCATGCGCAGTAACTGTACTTTATTCCCTAGTATTGATTACTATATTCATTTCTTAAAATTTCTTTAGTAGAGCTTTAGTATAAAAGTCCCTAGGCGATTTATATAAATTTGTCATTTTGGCGATGAATTAAAATGGCTATCGCAATTGCGTAAGTAAAGATTTTGGCGAGAAACATTCGAGGTACTTCGGTACCAAATTTCAAATTTCGCCAAGGGCTTCTATGCTCTATACTGAAGCTGTTCCATTTCTTTAGAACAATTTTTCTCAATCTTATTTTAATTATTAAAAAAAAAAAAAAAAAAAAGTTTGCAGGTTCATTTTTTTCCCCATACAAAAAGAAAGACATATGCTTATTAATTAACTTATTTTTGGCTCCTAAATGATAGAACCTTTCGATACATAGTTTCTATAATTTTAATAAATTTTTAATAGTAAAATTTATGTTACAAAGTTTGCTTACTTTCAAAAATTTGCTTTTCTTTCATTCATTCATTCTTTCTTTCCCCCTTTTTTTTTTTTTTTTTTTTTTTTTTTTTTATTATTTAAGCATTTTTCGACCTTTTCAAATTTATTTTAGTTTATTAGAAATTGGCATCATTATTTTAGAAACTTAAACTTTATTTTCAGTACTTTTTAAAATGTTAATTATAAATATTTTCAATTAAATTTCTTAGTTAACTATTGACATCATATCTTTCTAAAATCATAATAAATACATGCAAGTTAACATTTCTTTAGCACGATTTTTCTAAATTATTTTTTAATTATTTAGAAAATGTTTGTACGTTCTTTTTTTTTTTTTTTTTTCCGACATAAAAAGAAATGTAAAATTCAAGGCTGACCTCTACAAATGGCGACAATGCAAAATCGCAAATTGAAAGAAATAGTACTAAAAAAGCGATGCTTTTTAAACTAAGTACTGTTCAAAATTCAAAAAGTCCTCAATTTATAATAATTCCCCTCTTCGCTGGTCATTATGTTTAAATGGATCACTTATGAATATAAAATCTGAAAAAACATAATTCTAAAACGAAATTCCAATGAATCTGATCTATAAATTTTGTTTCGATGCTGAAATTTCATTTAAATTTTTGAAATCCAAGCATAAAAATGTTTGTAAAAAATTAATTTATCAATCAATCCACAAATCAATGCGCAAATATGTTTAGAATAGATTGATAAGCTATGATAACTCGAGGGAAAAATAAAAACTTAATCGCATGAAACATATTCAAAATTTTCTAAAGAAATTTTAATGTTTAAATTATTATTATTACTATTATTATTATTTTAAATTTATATAAGTTTCTAGTAATTTTAATAAATTTAATATTGATGCACTTCAATGAACATAATATAATCTTTCATAACTTTCTAAGACAGTAACTGCAAAGACCGATTTTCAACAAATTTCAAGGTCCGCCATCCCATAAATAAAAGAAAAAAAGTTTTATTATTTAACCCATAATTTTATAATTCCGCAACATATTGATGAAATTTAAAGTAATATGGTGAAAATTATCTGTCTTTACACTGTAAAAATAATTTGTAATTTGTAGAGAACAGAAAGTGTTGCAAAAAAACAAACAATATCATTATGCAGATCCCGCTCTCCTTGAACCTGAAATACCCAGTAGTACCAGGACTTTAAATTTAGAGTAACATGGCAAGATTCACATTTTGAAATCTTAAAATACTACCCCCCATCCCCCCAAAATAATCAAATAAATAAAAATTACAAGCAAAAAAAATGTCCTATCACTGGGGAAGAAAGAAAAAAACTGTCAATTGGTCTGCCAGAACAAACAAACAAACAAAAAAGTAAACTGTACTTTAAAACAAATCTGTTCTTTTTTTTTTTTTAAACAAAGAATAAATTTTATGTAGTTAGAATACGTATTGTAACAAAAATTGTTAATACAATTTGTAAGCATGTGGCTCAGACCACGGCCTTACTAGATCACTCCTTGGCGCCAACACGCCAACGTCGTGAAAGCGGCCATAACAATCGACGATTTCTCTGGAATCAAATGCATTGAATGTTAGGGTCGGCGTACAGCGCCGCCACAGCAAACTTGCAGAGCATTTAAATTAATTTAAAATTTAAAATGCAGTCTTCAGATACGCAAAAATATCTGAATCATAAAAATAATTGTGGCAACAATTTTAAACCAATTCTTTGAAAAATAATAAATGATATTAATCGTTTTCTCATTCGTCTCCCAAACATTGCACAAGAGTGAAAATGTCAAACTCCAAATTCATAGAACAGCTAAGATTTTCCTTATTTCTCATGCACAAACAGTTCACGTTCTTTTTAATTTTCATTATTTTTTCCTTTCTTTAATTATTAATTGTTGAACCATGGATGAATATTTCTTGCTTCTTGGCATAAACTTAGCACGATGTAACGTTTCAAACTGATTTTTAGGGTCGGCAGCGAGCGCCATCTACTTTCCCAGATGGATTCCGCGGCATGCATTGATATTTGCAGTTTTGTTATGGCCGCTTTAACGTTGGCACCTTTGGCGTAGAGTGATCTAGTAGGGCCGTGCTCAGACATAATTGGTTGTGGGTTAGAAAGCCAGTCACCTGAAATTCCTTTTCGTTAAATTTTAGAGAAATTGTGTTTTTTGAAACTACTTTTTTTTTTTTTTTTTTTAACTGTTAAATTGAAGTTAATTTAAAACAGACTAATCTGTTAGAAAAAAAAAAAAAAATAATTAAAAGTTCTGTTAAAGGCAGGATTTAGTTTAGAACGAAGGTCTATTAATTTCAATCTGTAAAATTTTCATTTTCATTTTTTGTTTTTCATTGTCTCATTTTTTAATCGTAAAACTGCACCACGTACTTTTTAAAATGATTGAAATGAATTAAAATCAAGTGTTTCCACTTAAATTTCATACTTTAGTTAATTAAAAAAAAATCTAATTGTCGTATCGAAAAAATGTTTCCACCCCTAGATTCAGAAAAATCGCCCCTGTCATTTGGTATCGAACGTGTAACGAGCCACGTACTTTTTAAAATGACTAAAAAAAATTAAAATGAAGTGTTGCCATCTAAATCAGATACTTTATTTAATTTAAAAAAATGTAATTGCCGTGTCGAAAAACTGTTTGCATACCTGGATTCAGAAAAATTGCCCCTTTCGTTTGGTGCCGAATTTGTAACGATAGGACTGTATTTCTAATTTATTTTGGTGTTTCACAAAACTGGTCTACAAAAACGCCAGATTGAAACTAATAAACCTCAGACCTAAAAAAAAAAAAAACATTTTTTGACTGGAACACCAAATAACAGTTTTTTTTTTCTGTTAAAATGACAGATTTTTTTTTTTTTTTTTTTTTTTTTTACAAAGTTTAAAAAATTAGTTTAAAAAATACAAGATTTTTCGTCTTGAATTTATAGAAGATGAAATTTTAGTTGATTCCTTCGTGATCACTGCTCAGTGCAAGGTTAAATATATCCGTCAAAATTCTTTCATGGCGTTTTTTTTTTTTTTTTTTTTTTTTTTTTTTGGATTAAAAAATATTTTAAATATGCGTTTCACAACAGGCTAATGTATTACACCTTGGTATCAATCAAATTTAAAACTGATCAATCACGGTTGTATTCCAGTCAAAAAAGATCACTAAGATATTCTATTAGATCTAAATGTCAGTGAACTCGACAACTAGGAAGTGGAAAACATAGTTTTATTTTGAAGACCGTAACAAAACTTATGATGAAAATTGGCATTTAATAGCTATGTATATAAGTTATCTCATAAAGAATATAAATAGTTATAAGAAAATTTGTGGCACGATTCATTTAAGAAAGTATATCGCGAAAAAAGCAAAACCAATAAATTTTGTCACGATGTTTAGACTGGATCCTGTTTTGGATTGAAAACCCAAACGCATATGTAGAAATGTATTATTATCAAGAAAAGACTTTAATGCAAGTTTGTTTGCAAAGACTCTAGCTTATATTTGGCACTTTATGTAGGTTAATTTATAACATATAATTATATTCAGATAATTTCACTTCTTAATTGAATGTTTAACAAAATGTTTTTACGTATAAATGTTTATATAAAAAGATTATGCATGGCAATAATGCTATTTTTAATTAAAATATTTAGTGCATTCGCTTTATTAATGTCTATGATTATGCAGGAGTAGCTATCTAACTCAGTATTTTCATCACTGTTTTCATATAGCAATATAGCAATATTTTATAATAATACTGCGCAAACATCTTTGATTAAATAAAGGTTGGTTGGTTGGGCTTTACGTCGCACTAGTGCTGCGCAAATGGGTAATTGCCGTCGGTCTGGGACACACCCCTAGAGGTGGTCCGGAGACATGCCATCACAATTTCGATTCTCCACGGAAGGGATGGCTCTCCCGCTTCAGTGACCCCCAGAGGTATAATTTTAAATGGGAACATGGAGAACATTGCGGCCACGACAGATTTTACGTGCACCAGCCACCATTAGTGTACACGATGGTCTTTGGCCGGCTCGAGTACCGAACCGGCAATCTTCCAATTACGAGACCGGCGCTCTACCGACTGGGCTACCTCGGCCCAATTAAATAGAGGGAAAATGTTACAGGCAAAAAATGGTGGGAAAATTGCACCAGAGTACAGTTTTGTGAGATTTTGCGACTTTTTTATTCAATATCCACCACTAAGTTTTAAATGTAATGATTGCCCTAATCACTTCAAAGATCGTCTGTTATGTATATCAAATATCACTTGTCAAAAGTATTGGTGAAAATTGAATAAAAATGTAGCAAAACTGTCACAGTATGACCATAGCCTCCTAAACTAGATGCCTATCGCGTTGCTCATAAATTTGGCAACAGTTGAAGCGGTAAACAGCGCCACCTGGTACAGATTGCGCGACTTTTTTATTCAACTGCCACCAAAAATTTTTAAAAGTGGAATTTGATATACATAAAAGGCAAATAGAATCGAAGAAACGTCGATTGCATATGTCATATATCACTTCTGAAAATTATCGGTGATAGTTGAATAAAAAAGTCGCGCAATCTGTATTAGGTGGCGCTGTGTAAACTAAATGTAGAAACTAAAATGTAGAATTTCGTCAAAAAGCCGGCGCGCCAATGTCCAGTCTCTCTCTATCGAGGGTCCCTATTTCAACTGTTGCCTAGTTTTCGAGCTACATGACAGGCATCTAGTTAAGGAGGCTATGATAGAGGCCAATGGTTTAAAGAAATTTTCATATAATTAAGAATAATTTGGCATATCTATTCCTTAACCCAACGTTACAATTAATTTAAAATTGTCACTAGTCCCATGGATTAGCGAGCATACTAATATCGCAGATATCTCTACCGAAAAGTCCCTTTAACTGAGAAAGGACCAGCAAAAATATAAACCGTTTTTTCCTATGTAAATTTTCGCACCTTAAAGAAACATCAGCTTTTAAAAAATACATTAAAGATTTATATGTATTTTTTTTTTCGAACAGAAGCACATTTAAATATTCGAAATTAGTGAAATAAAAGTGTATCTGAAAAATATGGGCTCGATAGCTAGCGTTCGAACAGTTAGAATATTTTCTGATGCAATTTTCTAAAAAAAAAAAAAAAAAATATTTAAAATGCAGCTAAAATGAAGCTTAATTATTATCAAAACAAATAATGAAATAAATTGCAGCGAGTGGTCTGCAATCGAACAGGAAGCCGGGAAATTTTACGTTCATTTAACCAGGGATATAAAAATTTTGCTGCTGGTAATGTGAACTCCAGATTATTAATCGTTCTCACTCCGGTCGATTTTTTGATAGTATAGAAACAGCGGAACATGACGGAATTCTAACGCTGTAACCGAAATACGAACTCGGCGTCTGTTAAATGAAGGCCAGGGAGCTGACCATTAAGTCATCATTTAGATAATGCACACATTGAAAATTCATATGCACCCAATAAACACACGACAATCGGACCCGTTATTGAAGACGTACGGCAAGCCGATTACAGTGCTTTCTTTATAGGCCAAATATCTTTTATATCGTTTTCATAATTTTTTTTACCTCTCGGGCGCAACAGTGCCAAATGGCATTGGCATAGATTTGGCTCACAAGGAAACATTCAAAAGGTGTCATCTTCAAAAAGAATTGAAAAATATATATGTGATTCTACTCTTCATAAAACATCATAAAACGAAAAAATTATCGGCTGAAATTAATTACAGCGACCACAAAAAATTATCAAAATTAAGCATATTTGGCAGTTTCACACTGCTAGGCGATTGATTTTGAGTACTCGGCGGAAAAGCAAAACACTTTTCCGTTCGTACACGGCAATCTCGGTGCTAGCAAACGTATCGCCTAACAGCGCTAAATCGCCAAATATGCTTACTTTTGATAATTTTTTGTGGTTGCTGTAATTAATTTCAGCCGATATTTTTTTCATTTTCTGGTGTTTCATGAAGAGTAGAATCACATATATTTTTTTCTATACTTTTTGAAGATGACACTTTTTGAATGTTTCCTTGTCAATATCGGCGAAATATAGTTTAACGGCAAATCGATACTTTACCATTCCGATGTCGTATGGTTCACGGTAATGCCGATGTCGATATTTGATTGGCCAACAGACAGTTAGATGATCCAGTTCCCGATTTCTTTTTTTTTTTCCTTTCAGAAAGACCTTTCTATTCTGATGAAGTTTTCTGTTAAATGACGTTTCTTGGGAAGAACATGGACTTCATAAATCGACTTTTAAGAGAAAAAAAATCGACTTATTATTATTATTACACGTACATTAAAATATAACAATAGTAAGTACGTATAATTAAATTTCTGGTAAATAGTGGAATATCTTTTTTCCCCGAATATTGTTGCTTTAAGAAATGTATTATGTTTAAGCCTCAGTCGTAGGCCCGTTTTGAGACTTCTGCACGTCTATTAAAAAGATCTTTATCATCATGTGTAACTTGTGTGTTCAAAGCAGGGTTAACAATTAATTATAAAGCCAAGTTAAAGTTAATTATAAGGTGTTGTATAAAGTCTTTTAATCTAGAAGCAGTAATTCCTTTACAAAGGAGAAAATTTCGGAAGAACCAGGCTATATCAGTTATTTACCGAATGCCTGCAATTTGAGCTCTACTGATTATCTAAATATGGGTTTTAGCTACTTATAACCCCAAAATATTGATACAGAAGAGGATAGAACTTGCATAAGAAGTAAAGAGGAGCATTTTATTTTTATAGCTTAAATCTTAGCAGAAAGAAACTTGTTAAGCGTAGTGTTGATTTGTTATTTAAAAGTGACGCTTTATTCTAACATAACACTGAAGTATTTGTATTGGTTAGACAAAAGGAAGTTACTGCGATAAGTATTCCTAACATCTTGAGCCAGGCCTCTTTTACGTGAGAACAAAATTGCTTCACTTTTGCTAATATTAAGTGCTATTTTCTATTTGGAGAACCAGCGGGCAATTTAGGTAGTGAGTGATTGATAAAATAGCGTAATGTCTGTTACTAAGAGAAGCAGGTATGCTGGTATCATTCGCACGAATAGCCAATGAGGTGTGAGGATAATGGAACGTATCGTTAATATATAAAATAAATCGTTTGGGGCTGATTTCACTAAATTGAATGACATAAGGCAAAAGGTTTTTGGGAATTTAAATCTTCCTCTTTACCACGAATGTTTCTGCTTGTAGATAGTTATAAATTAATTTAACCAATGAAGGGAAAAATTATAATTAATAAGTTCAGGAATTACCTGAACTAGCTACAAACTTTTTTCTAACGCGTTTTAAATATCAGAGAAAACTGCTGCAAAGAATTCGTTATGTATTTTTTTCTGTGGTGATATGCTGTACTACTCCGTTGACTTGGAGAGGGTTTGACAGTCTTGCCAGATAGGAATTCCAAATTTTCCCCGGAACACAATTATTTTTCCTTAAAATGGTACTATTTTCAGAATTTTCGCCCGAGTGCAATTTCACATTTTGTGTTTGTAAAGAACGATGGACAGCACTTTTGGTGTATGTATCGGTAATGACCATTAACTAAGTGCGGAAACTGAGGATATACGTTACCATACGATATTTAAATGTAGAATTGAACCTTATGAATGGAAAATGCGTGTTTAAAACTTAAGTAAGTCTAGAAGAGTGATTTGGCAGCTATTTTGAACTTTATGTAATTGACTTAAGCCATTGGAGACTTTTTTTATCAAAATATTTTTATGGTAGGTCTATCAGCTTACAGCATAAAAATAGATATATGTATCTGCGTAATTTAATTTATTAGGACTTGGATGGCGGTATCTCGGTCTTACGATTGATCTTAAATCTTACGTTTTATCATAAAATGAACGAACGTGTTTACGTGTTATCTTAATTTGTTGTTGCGGTGCCTCAAGTATAAAACTTTTACAGTAGAAACAAATCAACTATTTGGAGGCACTTAGTTGGAGTTGGGTATATTGTGTTTACGCGCGCATAAATTTGCGTTTCATTGTAAGATATCTCTCAGATGATGATATGAGAATGAGATAAAACAATATGAGGATAGGAAAATTTTGACAATACGAATTTCACTTTTGTTTTACACCGCAAGACAGAAATTACATTTTGCGACAATCTTAGCGAGGTACCACACAAATCTGGCCTTAGGTGTGGTGGAGTAAGTAACAGTTACAGTGGATTGACTAAACTAGGATCCAAGATCTGGATAAAGTGCACTTTTTGAGGGGGATTTTTCCTAAAGGCACTATGCCCATATTTCTGCGGATTTCAAAGAAACCGTTTTCTCCAAACAACAATGTTTTCGAACTAGTCACCTTTTGTCTATTCACTTCGAGAGCAAAAGCTTCCACCTGCTGTTGGGGCTTAGTGTATTAAGTTAATAGTTTTATTCAAAATATATAATCGAGTTTTAGAATTATGAAGTATCATAAAATTTACCTAAATATTTGTAAAGTAATCTAACTCACGATAGCTGGGAAAGATTTAATCGTGCGCTGAAAAAAAAAGAGAGAGAATTTTTCAAGATACGTTTTAAACATTAGCAAAAACAACAAACAATGAATGAAATTGTAAATTATTTTATTAGAATAATCTATTGAGAAACCCACACTACTATCTTTTACCCTGCTTATTTATAGAAACCTTTTCTTTTTCTTTTCATATATATATCTTTTTGAGAACACAGTAGCCTCCGCAGTACCCCAATGTGAGTATTTACCTATGAGCATAAAATCTTTAAAGTTACTATTAAATTAAAAAATAAATAAATAAAAATATTCGGAGAATTTTTTTCAAACCCCATTTTGAAACTGGGAGATTTTAGTAAAAGTATTTTATTGGCATTCCCATATAATCTTCACAGAAGTGAATTTTGATCTTATCAGTTTCTTTTCAAGGTATGCTGACCAACAGCTGAAAACCTGATATCAATATTCTGGTGACCTCAAAGTGCATAATTATAGCAAAATCTGAACTTAGAAAAGTTTAACTTACCAATATTTTATCAATCGTATACCCCTTTCCGACCCGAAATATTTTTATCTTAAAACATTACATTCTTCTGTTTTTGCAAACTGAAAGAAAAATATGGACTATAACCGACATTTGTTGATTGAAAATTATACTTTACACTTTCTGCTAATTAGCTCGATCGTTTTTTTACTGATTTTATTACATACGACTGTTCCAGACGCAAAAATAAAAGTGGATGTCGTGGATGCCTAACCCGCACGATCGTACGGTCTGAGTCGGAAAGGGATATGGAAGAAAAAATAATTATTCCAAGCAATTTCTCGACATAGTATAATTTGCTAAATCATTTTCTTCAATTACATCTAATACAAAAGGATGTATTCACTTAATTCTGGGAAGCTCTGTACGTTTTCTGTAAATTGTATACTCACCAAATAGTGTACTTAAACTTAACACAGTAACAAAAAAAAAAAAATATGACATCCATTTGGGATCCATTTCGAAACACTTTCAGATATAGACTCTAATTGATCTGCATTATTTTGTGTGACTTTGGAAACGAATGGTGAGTGCTTTTCATACCATATTCTGTAAGAAACAAGTTTAAAAGAAATACATTTTTTATTTAATGGAATAAATGAACTAAGTCACGCGTTAAATAGATATATTAAAAGTAATCTTGCTTGAGTGACAATATCATACTTGCCAACATCCTAATTAATATTCCGTAGTGTTGTTTGTCCCGCCCCTTTTCTCACACCAGGAAATTTTTAGAGTATCATTCTACAAATTCAGTTACGATTAAATAAGAAGAAAAATACTCAAAAAAGATACAGGTGTGAAAAAGAAGGTGGGGCTAACAATACTACGGAATATTAATTAGTATGTTGGCAAGTATGCAGTATACAGGGTGGCCATAATTAAACTGACAGTGTTTACAGTGTTCTGTAGAGTGATCTAATTGCACGAATGGCGCCAAATTTTGTAGGCTGATTTTGCAAGACAGAGGAAGAAGAATTGCACTAAAAAAAATTAGTTCCAAAAGTCACCGCTAGGCGAATATGTGGCGCTGTGTAAATGAAACGAGGGTTCTAAAAAACGCGGAATCAATATTGAAATAATATTACCTTTTATTTAGTACATTTAACAATGCAATTCAAGTTCAATGTGGTAACAATTTTTAATAAAGCGAAAAAATTACATAAACAGTGTTAAAGTTTCTTTATCTGCAATCTCACTTACTGAGGACTTGTTCAGTAACGTCGCATCAAATGGATCGGTAACTTCGAGAGTTGGGAAGTTTGATCTATTGCTAAATAAAAGGTAATTTCATTTCAGTATAGATTCTGCGTTTTTCAGAACTCTCATTTCTTTTACACAGCGCCACATATTCCCCTAGCGATGACTTTTGGAACTAATATATATATATGTATGTATATTAGCGCAATCCTTCATCTCCCGTCTTGTTAAATCATCCTACAAAATTTGGCGCCATTCACGCAATTAGATCACTCTACAGAACGCTGTAAACACAGTCAGTTTAGTTATGGCCACCTTGTATATAATTCAATTCCTACTATTAGTTCACACTCTCCCTATATCTTGTACAAATCTTGCAATCGATTTTTAACTAACTTCCCGACTAGCTAGAAATTTGAAACTTTCAGGATTGATCAGAACACGGTGACAACACAATACTTCGAAGTCCAATTTTCGAATTTTTGATTATTTTCCTTATAATTAATTAAAATATGAAAATAATAACATCCTAATAGCGTTATTATAGCCATTAAAATATTAGCTATAATTTAATTGTTGCCAAAAAAAAAAAAAAAAAAAAAAAAAATACGAGTTCATTTTCTTTCGACATAAAAATAAATACATTTAATTTAACGTGAAAGTTAAAAAATTATAAAAAGTTAAATTATGCATCTCACAAAAATTGACGTCATTATCACTTTACAAATTTTATGCAAGAGCGCTATGATTCATCAAAAATTTTAAAACATGGTATATAAAAAGTTTTTTTTATAATTATTTTTATATCATATTGCACGCGCGCTTTTTATTTCCTAATTCAAAATTATTAAATAAATAAATAAAATGAAAAAAAAAAAAAAAAAAAAAAAAAAAAAAAAAAAACTTTTTCGATAGTGTTCGCAAGTAGGAATTGAATTGAATTTTTTTTTTTTTTTTTTTTTTTTACATTACTTGTTTAATTTTACACTAAATAAAACTAACTAGTAATTTCTAACTGAATAAAAATTTAAGTAAATCAGTATTTTATGTTCTGGAATGGACAACTGAAAAACGACAGTGCCGTGAATTTGTCATTGTAGATAGTACCAACTATAGTAACGGAAGATTAGTTGACTAGTGTGATTGCTAAACATTTAACTTGAAATAATGTGTTCAGTTTAAAAAGACTAGCTTGATAGTGAGAATTATATTTTCCGTTTACCAGAGAGACAAAGTGGTATTTAAACCCGTCCTTAAGGGTACTCTCTACCTATCGTCTCCGAAAGCCGAAGTCAATGTTATTCTATGGGAAATTTTCCCGCATTATAATTCATTAACTAATACATATTTTTAAATTCCGTTTCCACTTTTCAAAAATTCACAACCGTTAAACAATTTATCGCTTTATAAAGACTGATTTTTTTTTTTTAGTTTTAAGATTTCATTTTTAAGCTCAAAAATGAAAAAATTCACATAGAGAAATTTCGCATTTTGCAACCTCAAAATAAAATATTTAAATATTTAAAAAATAATTTTTAAAAAGCGATAAATTGTCTAGTAGTTTTGAAGTTTCTGAATGCGAAAACGGAATTTAAAAATATGTATTAGTAAATAACTTATAATGGAGCAAAATTCTCCATAGAATAACATTGGCTCTGGTTTCTGGGGACGATAAGTGGTATTATTGATGAAAGTGGAGAAGACCGCGGACCGGGTTACATACAACTACATTATTTAGACATTATTTAACAAAAATATTTTACATATTTTTGTTTAGATAATTTATATTTTATCCTCATCAATGGCTACGGTAAATGCCACCGGTGTAAATACAAACTGAGGCACACAATGCTGTGAACAGGAATATGCAAAATCTCCATTTTAAATAAAGTATTATTTTAGAGGGATGTGTAAAAAGAGGACTCGAATTTCTTATAAAACGTATATTTACGTACCCCGCAAGCAATGTGTAAAACAAGATAGTGTATATTGTTCGAAAATAGTGGTTAAAAAAAATTGTGAAAATATTATCCCTGAAAAATAAAAACTATTTTCCTATTTAAAAAAAAAAATTGTTATATGCAAAATGTCTATGAAAATTTCATAGTTGCCAACATTTTAATTTTTAGCCCCGCCTTTATTTCGCACCAGTTTGCTTATGGAATAAAGTTCTCCAATATAAAACTACGATAAAATAAGGGGGAAAAAAAAACTCTTAAAATTAAAAATGGTATGAAATAAAATCGGGGCTAAAATTTCTCCGTAATAAATTAAAATATTGGCAACTCTGAAATTTAAAATAAATATTTTCTTTTATTTTCATATAAAACCGATATTATTTTTCTTTTTGCTCGAATCTGCAATCAACAATACAAGGAAAGAGTTATACGTGATTACAATTTTGGGGCAAAATTAAGCTTTGTGCATTTCTGCAGATAACATTGGCCTGTAAAGGAAGAATAACCTAAAATCGGTTCACAGAGTCAAATCGTGAAAACAAGAATAGAAACGAAAATGTTTTTACTAAAGAAACTTTATTTTTCCTTACATTTATCACATTATGAGAAGTTATTTGTAAAAATAAAAAAATAAATAAGAATTTGATGTGCGCTCACACACCTTAACCTTGCATTATTATACACAAATGATTAAGATATAAGATATAAGATAAGGTACTATATTACAGCATTTTTACAGTATTTTAAAAACAGTTAAAAATGGTTTTAGTTTTAAGAAACAGTTTTATTTCACATACATTTTTGAGTAAGGGGTATACATATTTGCCAACCATCTCATTATCAACCGTACGATTTTTTTTTATCCACACCAGTCATTTTTTAGAGTAATTTTATTCTTATTTAATCGTAACAACATTTGGAGAGAATTACTCTAAAAATAAAGTGATGTGAAAAAAGAAGCGTTTTTCAAGGTGCGTTAACGATTGTACTGTTATTAATGAGATGGTTGGCAAGTATGGGTATATCGACTTTCCTTCAATTAAATAATTCAAATCTTGAAAACCCGATGGAATTTTTTCCAAAAATGAAAGACAGTCTGTATTGTTGTCAGCATGCGAAAGTTTTGAACAACAGCTTATTTTCCTTCATTTGGTGATAAGCACAAAAATATTCCACCTGTTTCAATTAAAGGTAATTCATAATTATTTAACCCTTTCAGGGGAAGTGGCTGCATAGTGCAACCACAAATTTTAATTCAAAATTGCGCAAACTAGCCTCGGAAATTTTTTATAATTTTTTTTTATATATATAACTTAAACGAGCGACTTCATTTATTTCTTGTCTTTAAACATTGTTGGTGATTTCTGGTGATTATTCATTTCAAATGAAAAAAATTGCTTGCCCCTGAAAGGGTTAACTATTTATCTCTATTAACATTTACAGCTGCCGGTTCTCACGATTTTCTAATACTGTTTCTTTAGATTAGCATTGCTTGTATGTTTTTTATTATATATTTTTCATTACTAAATTAATTGTACTATTAAATAATTATATTCCAAAACATTGTATTGAAATTATGAAGTTAGAAAATTCGGGGGGGGGGGGGGCAGCTGTGAATACATTATTGCCAACAGTTACACATTTTGAATACATTTATTAGTGTACAACAATTTTTGCTTTACTGAAAGAGTAAAACTCTTCAATTTAATAAGAAAAAGAAAACTATTTAAAAAAGAGTTGTATTAAAAAACTTTAAACTTAGCAACTATATGAATATGCCATAAGCGTGAAATTTCCACATTTTATAACATCACTTTCATAGACAATTTATCTTCGTCTTATTTAATTGCAGACTTTGTCTAAAAAACCTTGTAAGATTTGTAAACTTTGTTAAGAAATTACTCTCATAACATACTCTCCATCGTTATTTTTATTTATTTCATTTTTTCCCCCTAGTATTTTTCTGTTTTCATTTCACATTATAATTCATAAGTACCTTACCTTATAATCTTACCTTATAATTCATAAGTACCTTACCCATTTTTACCTTATTAATTTTGTTTAAAAAAATTTCAGAATTTGTATCGCAGCAATATTTATTACTAATTTTTTATATATAATTTAACGACACTAATTATTTGATTTTTTGAAAAGTAGTATCGCCAAAATTCAACATTTCTCGCAGTCTATTTCGATGTTATATGTGGCCACTTTTCCTCTTGTGTCTGTTTTCACCGATTGAAGCGCAGTACTATTATTTCAATGCAAAACAGGTGCTCCCTGTCTTTGTAATTTAAAGTGTTTGCTAAAACATTTTTCTAAGTTTTACTTCTTTACACCAGTTTATCGGCGCATTTTACTGTAAATAAATAGTAGATTAGTATTAGGGTATAATAAGGTACAGTACCCTTTAAATGAATCAGCAAGTTGGAAGGGTTGTGTTGGGTTGTGAGGATTAAGGACTATTGACTGCACTAGAGTTCTAGACCCAAGGGAGAGTGCCCTCCTTTCTAGGGGATCATAGCCCGTACTTACGGAAGTTTCGGAGAAAAATACGGAAAACTCGAACGGCTAGGCCGAAGAGAGCGACCTGGGATCGAACCGGTACCTCACTTCTACCAGTTTGAGCACAGAACCGCTCGGCCACTGATGGGTCGACAAGTTGGAAGGTATGTTTATTTATCGAAGCATTAACTAAAAAATAATATAACATAAAGGAAATGATTCCTTCGTAATGTGTACTCAATTTTATAATAATAATTTAAATTTAAAATGATAAATCGAGATGTGTTGCCTCAGCTTATTTTTATTTATTTATTTATTTATTTATTTAATGCTTAAGCTGTAATTCAAATCATGAAAAAATTAAATTTTTGTGTTTAAGCTACCAACGAGAAACGAAAATGGTAATTCAGTTATGGAAATGGATGGGTTACGTAAAATCAATTGCGGCCATTGAAACAGCTACTAATATAAGTTTTAGTTTTCTTGAAGTTTCTAGAAATGTTACGTAACATTGTATATTGGCTAACATTTTATTTTGCTTTCATTAACAAAAATAAAATTTATAAGCTACAGTCGGTAACAAAGGTTTCCGAACACTAGCAAAAATTCCTATGTAAAAAAAGTACACTTCATACAGTTTTGTTAAATAAATCCGTATCGAATCGTGTTCTTGCACTGACTAAGAACAGGATTCGACAAGGATTTATTTAACAAAACCGTATGAAGTGCACTTTTTTTACATAGGAATTTTTGCTAGTGTTCTGACACTTTTGTTACCGACTGTACTTTATAATTAAATTACTTAATTAAGGATACATAAGATATTTTAACTGTTTTTCACAGATTTATACTCATTTATACTGAAAAATATAGCAAAAATGTTCCATTGCGCCAATTTTGTTTTTTCAAAAATCAAATTTTTAGATTAATTTCGCATGAAAACATGAAATCTGGTAAACTGTTCTTGATTATAAAAACTATACTAGATAATTATTTCTTATTTAAAACAATATTTATAAGTATTAATCTAAAACGGAATATAAAATTGAAAACATAAGCATTGGGGCAGTGGAAGGAATGAAAACGAAAACGTATTTGGAGGGGCTTCATCATTTTACAAAAACATATATGGGTCATGTAATTTTGATGCGTCTGATGATACATGAAAATGTTACATAAAAGTAATTTAAAGGGGAAAAGGCTACAAAACTTCCTACTTTACAATGAATTGTAACGTATTTTATTAACAACATAGAACAACCCATTTTATTTATTTATTTATTTATTTATGACGAAACTGATAATGTTAACACGTACCATTAACCGTAATTTCATAGTAAATAAACAAGTGAAAAGATGAAGTGGCTTGCTTCTCAAGAAGCTTTTACCATCAATTAATTCCAAACTTGTAGATAAAAAAAAAAAAAAAAAAAACAAGAAAAAGAAAAGAATGAATGAATGAATGAATGAAAAAGATAGAAGAGACCAGTTAGAAAATTAGATAATCGAATCTGGAGCACACTTTCACCAAAACTGATTGCGAAACAATTTTTTTCCCTCTGTATGTGAACGTTTACATAGAAAATATTCTCTGAAACTCCAAAGCAACAAGCTATAAAAGAAAAAAATAATAATAATCTATATATTTTTTAAAAAAAGTTTCACCTTTGAAAAGAAAAAAAAAAAAAAAAAGGAACCGAATGTTTAAATTTTTATTATTATTGTTATTATTGTTATTATTATTTAATTTCGTTGTAAAGAAGTCTCAGAAGTCTGCAATTTTGTACTGTCGTTTAGTAAGATTCAGGATAATTTTGTGGATGGACAGTGAAAAGTAATATTGTAAAATGTCAAGATTTAAAACACAAAAAAAAAAAAAAAAAAAAAAAAAAAAATCGAAGAATTAGCAGAAAATGTATATTAAACAAGAACTTTGGTGGTCATCAGTTTTTTTTTTTTTTTTTTTTTTTTCCAGAATTTCCTATTTTAATTCTAGTTCTACTTATTTGAGTTACTTTTTTCGCATTACCTGTTTTCCTTTTTCCAATTTTCCCCGTGCAATTTGGGACCAAGTTATGCTTACAAACGTTTTTTTTTTTGCCTCCTGCTTCCCAGGGGAAAGGGAAGGATTTCGGTAAATCCCATTACTCTAGGGGTCGGATACATATGAACAATCGAATCACCAAACTTTGGGACCGCTGCTCTCATAAATTTCCCATAAAAAAATTAACGCTAAAACGGGTGTCTCAAATATGCCCTTCGTAACACATACTCCCCCTCCCCCCCCCACCCAAAAAAAAAAAATAATTATAATAATAAAACAAATGGCAGATTACAAAAAATCAAAAAGTGTTTTGGAAATATTCTAAAGAAGACGCATGGCTGTTTTCAACATTTTTGTTCCATTTTTGGTAGAGTTCTACTCAAAATTACGGAATTTTCAAAATTTCCCGCCAAAAATTGACCCCCCTCCCTCCCCTTAAAAATCGAAATTTCGTAAATCGCAGATAATGTTTGGTTTGTACTCATGTGTAGTCTTCCCATATGCAATTTCTTCACTGTGAAGTAATTTGGAGCCGAGTTATGCTTACAAAGGTGTTTTTGCCTTCTTTCCGCCCAAGGAGGGAACAGGGGTAATTTCAATAAATCCCGTTACTTTAGGTGTCGGATACATATAAACAATCCAAGAACCAAAATTCATGACCGCAGCTCCCATAGATTTCTCAGGACAAATTTAGCGCTAAAAGGGGTTTCTCGATTTTGCCCCTCGTAACCCCCCTCCCCCCCCCAAAAAAAATGTGTTTTTGGAAATATTCTAAGAAAGTCGCATAGATTTTTCCACCATCTTTGTTCCATTTTTGATAGAATTCTACTTAAAAATCCGGAATTTGAGAAATTTCCCGTCAAAAATCGATTTACCCCTCCTTCCCCTTAAAATAAATAATTACTAAATCTCTGATAACGTTTTATTTGTACTCATGTCTAGTCTCCCCATGTGCAATTTCTTTACTGTGAAGTAATTTGGAGCCGAGTTATGCTTACAAACGCGTTTTTGACTTTTGTCCCCCCCCCCTTCCTCTTCCCCCTAGAGAAACGAAGGGGAATTTCGAAAAAGTTGATTAATATAATTTTAAGTTGGGTAAAGATCTAAATTTCTGGAAAGTGCCGTTGAATTCCGTACAGCCGTTCTCAAGTGAAACCCAGACTAAAATAGCGTTACAAACATAAAGACACGATGACACACACACACACAGAGATAGACAAAATTTTCTGAATTCATTTTTTGCTTTCATGTTGTGTGAAACATAAAGATATCGCATTTTTTTTTTCTGAAAAATTTACAGACAAAAGTCTGATTTCATTAATATAGATTCAATTTTAATACAATACAGCGTTATTATGCAATAATAAATTATTATTTATTTATCTTTTATTTTCTCCCTCCTCCTTTTTTTTTTTAATTTAAGAACAGTTACTAAAAATAAAAATCTCTCTATCTCCGTTCTCTGAAAATCTTGTAGCAGCTCCAAGACCTTTTTGAGCATGAGAAACACTTCCAGCCAATGCTACGGATTTTCCTCTGCATAACAGCAGAGGAAAACAACAGGTAAGTATATCAGGAAATAAAATGTCTGAGCAAAGGGGGTATTATCTGTTCTGATTGATCTTGAATGTTCCAGAGCTAGGAAGCACCTCTGGCTAATGCCACGCATATTTCTCTGCATAGTAATATGAGAAAAATAACGGAGTTTGGAAAATCAGGAATTGAATAGGGTGACAGAAAGGAAATGGTCCTAAAGTCAGGAATGAAAATGAAATAATAGAGCAAAAACATAGGTGTTTAAATCTGAGTGTGAGTCAGTTATGAGAGAGGATGCATATGGCGAGATCGCGTCAACCAAAGATGAGAGACAATTTCGGATTGGTTGAATAAAAAATATAGGTGGACTTTATGTAAAGTTGGTGATATTTAAACAAAAATAAATAAATGAAAATAATGTTATGACTTGCTTGACTTGACTTTTGGAGCTTGGAAGCACTTGTAGACAATGCCACACACACTCGTCTGCATAATAATATGGAAAATAACTGTGTGAGGAAATTGGGTATTGAATTGTCTGCCATAAAAGAAATAAAAAACATTATTAAATTTAACAACAATACAATAATGAACAGAAAGTAATAAAAAATATGAGCTAGTCTTCGACTTCGGTTTTGAAAACTTTGGTTACTCAGCAACTGTGACAGAGTATCGCACCTTCTTCTGTATAAAATTGGTGGTTAACGGAGCAGGAAATCCTGAATTTAATTTCACTGCTAACAGAGGAAGAAAAAGCATAAAGGAACACAAACACAATACACATTAATATTTGGAGCTTATCAGCAAAGGAAGCACAAAAAACATAACATTTAGTCTAAGTTTACATGTTAAGTAAACTTAAGTTAAGTAACTTAAGTTTATATGTAGTCTAAGAACAGCACTACATAATTCATAGAAAGGTTAGGGATAGCTGGAGCACAGTGCAGCCACGTTTCTCGCGCCTAGCATTGAGGACGAATCCAAAGGCTTGGAGGGGTGTCAAATTATCAAATTGACCGACAGGTTGGAATTTGGTAAACATCCAGTCATTTGGAGTTTCCCTATCGCTTATTTTCTGGCAACCACAAAGGTTATCATCCCTTTTTTAACATTGAACTCATTGAGTGATTAAGTCAGAACTTTCGTAAAGGCCTGCACAGTCGCAAGAAACATGTTTGAAGAATAACGTTTCATTTTATAATGGCGTATTTTAAATTTCATTTGCGATTTTTGTGAAATCACAAACAGCTCTTCCTCAGACTACTTGGCCTGACATTGGTCAGCTGGTCTTGAAGAAAAGCTTCTTTACTATTTTGTGATTGGAATGCATGCTATTCCTTTTTTAATTTAATCTCTTTACTGGCCCTATAACCTAACATAACCTAAACAGCGATGCAAAATTTTGGGACTTTTTAATTCAATATGCCATCAATGATTTTGAGGAGTGATATCTGATATACAAAATGAGCTAATAACCTTTGAAATTATTAGCCAATTGTCACGGATAGTATTTACTGGTGGCTATTCACAAGGATTAACATGGAGGAGGGGCCGCTCACCACTCCAGGAGTGGTGTCGAGCGATTCTAGCTATGCTAGTCCCCTCCTCCGGAACGTTTATTTAAAAAACTTAAAAAATATATATAAGGGCCGCTGGAGACAGGTCTCCCACGCGACAAGGAGCGGCGGTAAAGAAGTCATATTTCAATTTAATACTGAACTCATCACGACAAGAGGCACCAATGCAGAGCAGAGATTGGTTTAGGTAGTGCCGGGCATAGCCCTTCGCGACAAGGGGCACTTGGTCAGGATGCTGTTGAACTGCAGGCAAAGATTTACTGAAATTGCTTATGGTAAAATTATGATATGGGCATTGAGCCAGTAGTAATTGAAAATCAGTAGAGGAGTAGAAACATAAGCAGTATTCAATTGACTTAGTCTATTAAGTTTGAAATTTCCATAAGAAGAGAAAAAAATTTGTTTAGCTTTTGAATTAAAGAGGGTCTTGTAATTATGTTCTCTAACCAGTTGGGAGGTTTAGTAGGAGGGTCCCTTAAGTGATAGGAGGTAAGCACAACCTTCGAAGCAAAAACCAGTGCCAAGGCGATCGAAAAATGGAAAAAAAGCGTCATATGCTGAGAAATTCAACTTTCTTTTAAACTCGTTTTCTAACATCTTTTGACAGGAATAAGTTGATTTTTTTTTTTTTTTTTTTTTTTTTTTTTACTCTTGTAAATATGCGTTTTTTTTTTTTCTAATTTTTTTCTGCATTTTTTATCCCCCCCCCCCCCCCAGTGTTTCTTTCCCTACACAAAAACTGCGATCGTTCAAAATTATATTTAATTATACTTTAAGTTTCTTTCTATAACAATTCATTTAATGATTTCATCTAAATTACTTCAAATTAAGGATATATCTATCTATCTATATATATGTGTGTGTGTATATTATAAATAAATAAATTAATACAATTTACATAAACTGGTTGAGCAGATATTGTCGTACTAAATTTATTATATATTTTAAAGATTTTCCGCCTTTACTTGGACATGTAAGATAAGCATGGAGATTTTCTTTTTAGTTCTGTTATTCAAAGACGAAATATTTGGATTATTAAAACTGCTATAGCAAAGATTTAAATCAATTGCAGCAAGTGAAGCTTTCATTTTCAGTAAAACACCAAACTGAAAAGAAATAAACATCATAAAAAATATTTTTCAATTATACATTTAAAAAAATACACACACACACACACATATATATATATATATATACTTTTAATAGTGCCTTTTTATGTTACAGCATGTATTTCTTCTTTTCTTTCTTCCTTTGTTCCGGAATACAATATAGCATAATCCAGAGCATTCTTCATCTCAAGAACCTCACTAAAATATGAGTAAAAAAACAAGTCCGAAATATGAAGAAAAAAAAAAAAAAAAACTAGTATGTTGTGGCCACCACAAGACTTTCTTCTATATTTTCCTATACATATTCAATCAGTAACAATATTTAAAAAAAAAAAAAATGCGAATTTTTTTACAAGTTTTTTTTTTGGTTAAAAGTAAAAAAAATCGATAACTTTGTTTTAAATTATCACAGATTTATAGTTCAACCATTCGTTTTAAAGGTATTGACGAGATTTTTCGAATGATATCCATCTTCAAAATTTACCCCCCACGGGGGGGTACTTCCCCCCATGCACAAATTTTTTTTCCTAGTTACGTACTACTATTATCAATAATTCATATTAATTTTACAATCACAAGTGTAAAATATCTCTTATTATGCACATTTATACGAATTTTTGTCCTATTCTGCCATGTTAAAAATTTAGATAAAATGCTATCACAGCGCCTCCTGTTGAGCTATTGATCTCCAAATATAATCAGCACCAGTTTATGTCGGGGACCAACTAAATACCAAGTTTGGTAAAATTTCGTAAAAAAAAAAAAAAAAAAATACGATTTTTTTTCTAAGTTTTTTTTTTTGTTAAAAGTAAAAAAAAATCGATAACTTTGTTTTAAATTATCACAGATTTATGGTTCAACCATTCGTTTTAAAGGTATTGACGAGATCTTTCGAATGATACCTATCTTCAAAATTTAACCCCCCAGGGGGGGAACCGATGCCCCCCCATGCACAAATATTTTTCCCTAGTTAACTACTACTATTATCAATAATTCATATTAATTTTACAATCAAAAGTTTAATATAACTCTCCTTATGCCCATTTATACGGAATTTTGTCCTATGCTGCCATGTTAAAAATTTGCATAAAATGCGATCATAGCGCCACCTGTTGAGCTATTGATCCCCAAATCTAATGGGCATCAGTTCATGTCAGGGTGCAACTAAATACCAAGTTTGGTTAAATTTTATTCATTGGTTCGTGAGATACAGCGTCCACAAAAAAATGATACAGACAGACACACAGACAGACAGACACACAGACAGACAGACAGACAGACGCTCAGACAGACATTTTTTAAAAACTATCAATTCGTGTTCAGGACATCCCAAAACGTGTAGATCCGTCAAAAAACGGAGGTCGAAAATTTTCGCGAATCCAATACTTTCTCTATATTACAATAGAAGAAAGTAAAAACTATAACAATTATTCCCTTTTTTTTTTTTTTTTAACATCTTAAATTCGTGTACACTTTTCTAAGTTCAAATGAAAATAAAAAACAATCAAGAAGCGCTTTCCATTTACATACTTTCAAAATAAACATTAAAAGCTCACAATACGCATATTTTTAAATGATTATTTTTTCAATTCAACATCACACAAAGTTACATTGCAATTTTAATGTATTACAGTTCATTTCGTGTTTTTTTATGATGTTAAGTTATTAAAAACAGACATTTACATTACTCTTCTTAAAAAATGTTAGAAAAAAAAAAAAAAAGTAATAATAATCCGATTTTAATACGTGAAGCTTTCATTTTCAATCAAGACCAAATTGAAAATGAACATCATGAAAAAAAATATTACAGTTATCTAAAAAAAAAAATGGAGCATGTTATACTTTTACCAGTGCCTCTTTATGTTACAGCATATTTATTTTCCTTTCTTTGTTCGGAAGCACCCTACGGCGTAGGCCAGACCATCCGGCATTGCGAAAACCCCATCGAGAATAATCGGCATGTGGTCCAAAAACACCCTGGAGGTGAGAGTTTGACAACGATCTGGAGCCCCAAACTGGAAGAGAAGCTTTGGATAAGAAGAAGCAAGTAGTATTTAGGACACTAATTTTTTGCTGTCCGTTTCCTACTACTACAGTTGCTTGGATTTCTTTTCCTACTCGAAGAAGTAGGTGATATTGATTGATTTTGCCGAGGTGGAGTGGGTGTTGGTGTTAATTAAGTAGAATCGTGGTTTTAAATATTGACCATTTGCATGAATGAGATGGAATTTATTTCATGATGAGGTGTTGAGGATCAATTATGCACTTCATTAATATCTTTTTTAGGACATGATTGAAATATAGATGTGGAGCAAGCATATTGAAATAATGTTAGGTACTTGTCTTCGGCTAATTACAAAGTCATGTTTTCAATGCTGAAATATCGCGTTGCTCATTATTCCTAATGAGTTCAACTTTTCTTTCTTTATTTATTTTGTGCACGGGTCGACCACTCGCAAAACTTTTGTACCACTGTTTTCATATAGTAATATTTTATAATAATTTTCTTCAGTTAAATAACGAAAAATTTATTATTCATTACAGGCGTTCCAGAGCTGCACCAGATTGGAACCTCGGTTTATATCACATTATTATTATTGTTATTTATTTTATTTTATTTTAATTTTAATTTATTTTATTTTATATTTTATTTATTTTATTTATTTATTTATTTATTGTTTACCAAAACCCTTTTTCTCTTCTCGCAAACTATTTTTTTTTATTTCTGTTTTGAGCCTGAAAATTTTCTTATTTACATTTTTTAAATGCTTTATTATTTTGCAAAATAAATCACGGTTAAAATCTGATTTTAAAATCTCACTAAGTCAATTTTATGTGCTTTTTATTCCATAGAATTTTTCTAAAAAATATATACTACCGTATTTTCCGGCGTATAACGCGCAGGTTTGTTAAATCAGTTACACACCGGAAATTTAAATTTACAGTAAAATCTATTTTTTAATACGCTTTAATTTCTTACAAATGTAGCTTTATTTGTAAATTAAATTTTCTGGTGTATAATTCATTTATGTGACTTGCGCGTTATATGCCGGAAAGTACGGTATTTAATATTTTACAGACAATCAAGTAAAAAGTTATTTTTCATTTTGTATTATTCAAATGATTGAAATTTATTGTATGCAGATACACCAACATTTTAATTTATTCTGAAGGATTATTAGAACAAGCGCGTTATTTTTTTTTTTCCCGACTTTAATTTATTTTGGAGCATTTTCTTTTGAAAGTCCCGCCCTATTTCACTACTTTATTTATAGAATTATTTTCTCCAATATATAACTGCAACCATAGCTTGCTAAACTAGATGCCTGTCGCGTTGCTCGGAAACTTGGCAATAGTTGAAACGGTAGACAGCGCACCTAGTACAGATTAAGCGATTTTTTATTTAACTGTCACCAATAATTTTAAGAAATGATATATAATATACATAATCGACGTTTCGTCGATTCTATTCTCCTATTATGTAAATCATTTCCCACTTTTAAAAATTTTTGGTGGCTGTTGAATTAAAAAGTCGCACAATCTGTACCAGGTGGCGCTGTCTATAGCTTCAACTGTTGCAAAGTTTCCGAGCCACGCGACGGGCATCTGGTTACGGGGGCGATTATAAGAAAAAATATATACTTTTTAAAATGTTGTATGAAAAAAAAAAAGCGGGACTAAAACAATGCTTAGAAATAAATTAAAACATTGGCATCTCTGCTTCTTATGAAATCGTAATTACATACTGTAGAAATTTTCATTACAAGTAAAATGGTGTAAAAAATGGGGAGGGAGGCGGGAACTAACAGTGCCTCGAAATAAATGAAAATGTTGGCATCTCTGCATATGTATCACAATTACATAAATGGTACACAAACTATGACAAAAGTCAGATTCTATAAGGTACATTGTCTTTTTATCCAACATTGTATAACTGCAATAAAAAAGACATTTCTTCTTCTTAGTTTTTATGTCTTTTTCTCTCAAAATTAAAAAAAAATAGCATAATTAAAAATTCATTTAATGACGGAAAATAACATATTAGTTCCCCATCATACTATAGGTATGGGGAACTTAGGTAATCGTGAAAATTTTCGACTTTGGTTTTTTGACTTTTTTACACGTTTTCAGGGGGGAGGAATCCGAAAATTACAAAATTTGTATGGTGTCTGTCTGTAGGGTGTCTGTTAGTCTGTTAGTCTGTTAGTGTGTGAGTCCGTTAGTTTGTTAGTCTGTGTACACGATATCTCAGGAACAAATTGTCGCAGAGAGGTCAGATCAGTTTTAAAATATTATTTTCGACACTGGCAAGAACCCTATTCATTTGCAACATTCGATTTTCGAAAATTCGTAAGTTATTAGAAATTTACGATTTTCATAACATGGGAGAATAGGACAAAAATTCACTTAAACGTGCATTAAATGGAAACTTTTTATTGTAAAAATGTCAGACCAGTTTTAAAATATCCGTTTTGATGCCGGAATGAACATCAGTAACTATAAATATGCTACTTTGAAAATTTCGCGAGTTATTGGAAATTTACGAATTTCTTAACATGGCAGTATAGGTCAAAATTTCACATAAACGTCAATTTTGAGCGATATTTTCATCGTAAAGATGTCAAACCACTTTCGAAATATTATTTAGGTTACTGGCATGAATATCATAGACTATGATTTTTCCAATTTAAAAAATTCGTAAGTTATTTGGAATTTACGATTTACTTAACATATCAGAATAAGGGAAAATTGAGCATAAACTTCCATTTTGAGGATCATAAATACATTAGACAACTTCAAAATTTCATTTATGATATTTTTTTGAACATGATTTAATACAAATATTCTAATAGGAAAATTTCGTAAATTATTCGTAATTTACGATTTTATCAACATAGCGAAATTGTAATTTTTTCGTGTAAATATGAATTTTGAGGATTATTGCATTGGAAATAGTAACATATGAAACATAAACAACGGAATTGACCCTGATAAAATAAATTAATAGATTAGAATAAGATAAATATATCGAAGTGAACGATTGATAGCCTATTAAGCGGGGATTTCTTTCTGTCACTGTATCAAGCATTGGTCAAATTCATTTTTTTTTAACATGATTATAATATGTCTCCCACTAAAAATTTATAAGACCATAAATATGGTGGGTAACTGAGCAGACTCCACCTATGCCAACTGGTTTCTTATGTGTTATTCATTTAATCATAGTACATTGTATCGATAAAACAGGAACATTATTTTCTATAAAGTGTGGAAAAGAAAGAGTTATCCATTAAAATTTTATTTATTTCATCGTAATTATTCCACTTATACTTTTTATCTTATGATAAAGTGTATATTAAACTATTACCATATTTATATTTCATGTTTAGTGCAAATGGTTTAATTCATATCTACCATGGATATGAATTTATATATTTTGCATCATTTAATTTGAGATCACTCGATCTAAACATCTAAATTGTTTGTGATATTGGGATTCACGATGATCGACGCCAATTTTTGAGTATGTTAATATACTCATTAATAAGTACATGGGATTTAAAATTTTGAGTATATTTACTTCGGACCTATTTTGAGTATGTGACATACTCAAATATAACACAATTTTACTCATTTTTGACTATTTTTGCTCCTTTATTTTGTTCAGTGTACGTATAAATGATTTTTTTTTTTTTCCATACCTTGGAACGATATTTATTTTACATTATTTGACTTTTGTTCATTTTATAATGATGTTCAAATCGTTAAAATGATTCAAAACTTGGTCATATTAAAGACAGAATGCATATTAACACTTTCGCGACCGCTGACGTGAATTCACGTCATTTGAAAATTTGTGTATTTATTACTTAATACGTGTAGAATTGGTAGTATTTTGTAACTTTATTATTCACACACATTTTTAAAGAGTAGTGTGATATTATCTGATTTACTTTTTGAACCTATAATTCTGTAAAATTAAATTTACTGACTCAGATATAAAGCAAAGTAACAGATCAAAACATATTCATAAAAAAAGACGGCAACTACATCATTTAAAGTGGGTAAAGTTAGCCAAATTTAAAGGTTTCTTAACGATAGATCTATTGTATGTTTATAAAAAGTATATATAAAACTACCATGTAGGGGAGCGTGGGGCTCGTTGTAACAGGAGTAAGAAGTAACACGCAATTTACGAAATAGTTTGTAACTTTTTGATTAAATATTCCGATAAACATAATTCTTATGACGCTCTTTATTATTCAAGCACAATCCGTGTTTCGCAAAAATGGTTAATGAGAGGTTCTGTACACGTGCTTCATTTTAGCTTCGTGGAAAAAAGCATATTTTGTAAACTTTTATTAAAGGTATATTAATTTATATATTAAAGAAATGATTATAGCTATTTATTTTGTCTATGTGTTAAGTTATAAAATGCATGTTTAATTTTTTGTATAAATCGTTACATATATATACACATATATATATATATATATATATATATATTAATAAATAAACAAAATGTTAAAATCATTCGATCGGGCAAGTTGTAACATGCATGTAATTAGACATTCTGTTTTAAATGATAACAAGCAAATTATTTATTCTATGCTTTATTCTATGAATTTGTTTTTTCTTGTTTTATAATGAGGAACTATAGAAATAAGTCTGAAAGAGCGTCAAAGGGTCATATATGATTTCGCTACATCTGAAATCTTCGAGAAAGATTCAAATATTAGACAAAATCACCCGAAAAAAAAAAAAAAAAAGTATTTGAACAATATTTTGAAGAGATATTTAAAAAATAACACAAACACAAAGAGAAAGAAAATGATTAAAGGAAGAAATAAATAAATATTAAAACGAAAGGATAAAAATATAAATAAAACGATTTTAACGCCAAGTATAAATTCTGAATCAACAAAGTGGTTTTATTTAGCTTCTGAAGATGCCTACAGCCAGGGATCGTAGTCCCCGCCTTTTTTTTTTTTCGGACACTTTCTTAAATGAGAAATTTATGTCTCTTTTGCTACTACTATTTTTATACATTAATTCCATTCTACTTAATCACGACATATTTTTTAAAAAATACAATAAAAATTTCTCTATGAAAAAAAGTGGTGGCAAAACAAGCGGAATTTTCTCGTCCCTGAAAGTGTACTAAACACACAAAAAAAAGGGCGGAGTCTACAACCTCTGCTACAGCCTGTCTGAGGCAAAAGAATTTGTACAATGCTCAATTGGCAAGATGTGGGCGCACATTAAATGTGTGAGAAGGAACATGAACAATATATCTTTCTTGTATTAACTACATTTCTGACAAAGAGTGACTTCTATATTGATTAGATATTTAATTTTCTCTTTATTTTAGTATAATCCATTTGATATAATTCTTTGTTACTATACTACTGAGAAGGTATAATTCAGTTTTACTTAATTATTGCCTTTTTTTTATTAAATTAATAAATGATTAATAGCAAAAACATTTTGAAATATTGCCGTTTTTTATTAGTAGTATTTCCCTCATAACGGGAAATTATACAATTCGCCCCAAATCCGGGGCAAATTGTAACAAGCAAATAATTTTGAAAAATATTTTTTGTGCTAAACAAAATTAACATTTTTTTTTTTTTTTTGAATATGATAGATAAAAATATATGCTGTGAAAAACAGCAATTATAAACAGGAATACGTAAATATATTTAATTTTCTAAAAACTGTTACAACTATCCCCACGCCCCCTACACCATGAATTTGTATCACATATTTGCCAACCTAACCCGAAAGATTGTTAATCCCGCCCCTTTAAGCCTATTTTTTTACACCAGTCTTTTTTTTTAGAGTACTTTTTTTCTTATTTAATCATAAATGTATTTGAAAAGAATTACTCTAAAAATTAAGTGGTGTACAAAAAGGGGCGAACGGTAATTAACAATCTTCCAGGTTAGGTTGGCAAGTATGGTATCAATATATAACGCTATAAATTGATATATACTCTTTTATATATAAGAGTATATATTGATATATACTCTTTTTCCACCATAAATCAATATTCATCTATTTTTAACCCATAGTTCATGAGATAATAATTTTCGAATTATTAAAATAATATAAAACTTGACATTTTACTAAATGAATGCATAATTTTTTAAAGCATACAATTAATAAAATATGATATAATATATATATATATATATATATATATATATATTAGAACCTTACCATTTCTAATTTAAAGTAATATGTAGAAGCATAGCCTCCTTAACTAGATGCCTGTCGCGTAGCTCGGGAACTGGGCAACAGTTGAAGCGGTAGACAGCGCCACCTAGTACAGATTATAAGACTTTTTTATTAAACTGTCACCAATAATTTAAAGAAGTGATACATGATACAGAGCTGCCAACCTAATCCGGCAAATTGTTAGTACCGCCCCTTTTTCTACACCACTTAATTTTTAGAGTATTTTTCTACTTAATTCATCATAGATACATTTGAAGAGAATTGCTCTAAAAATTTAGTGGTGTAGAAAAAGGGGCGTTTTTCAATAGGCGTTAACAATTTGCCGGATTAGGTTGGCAGCTCTGATGATATATGTAATCGACGTTTCTTTAATTCTATTCGCCTTTTATGTATATCATATCCCACTTTTTAAAATTTTTGGTGGCTATTGAAAAAAAACTCGCGCCATCTGTACCAGGTGGCGCTGTCTGCCGCTTCGACTGTTGTCTAGTTTCCGAGCTACGCGATTGTCATCTAGTTAAGGAGACCATGGTAGAAGTGTCATTATTTCGTAACTTAATTATATTTCTGAAAAACTGTGTGATACTTTACTATTTAAACCTATAATTTTCAAAATTAGACAACAAAATTGACTTAATTTAAAGGCTGCTTTATAACCACTTTGTATCGTTTGTATTTGTATATAAAGTATATACAGTTCCCGCCGCTTAATAAATTCGCTGGTTAACAAAATCAGCCGCTTAATCTGATCATATTGTCAGGACCGGAATCAAATCAATACAAACTACTTTTAAAACAGCCGTTTAATAAAATCAGCATCACCGTTTAATAAACTCAAAAAGAACATGGGAAAAAAAAAAAAAAAAAAAAAAAAAAAAAAACTCCTCATCAGCAAAAATGTGTATTTATGCTCCTTAAAAAAATTTATTTACAATTTTTTTTTTTCCCAATAAAAATAAAACAAAACACAACAATCTCCCTCGTTATTTCTCTTTGTTGAAAATTTTACACCTAATAATAACAAAAATAATAACAATATAAACTTGCTTCATCACTTGTCTTAGTAATAAATTCAAGGACTGTATTCTAAAAATCGAAATAATGAGTTACTGCTTTGATTCATAAGTGATTTTTTTTTTTTTTTTCATTTTTTATTATTAAAAGATAATTCTTAGTTCTCATCTCTTAGTTCTCTCTCTAGCAAAAAAACATTTGAAAATGTTTAATATTTAATTAGTGTATAAATATTGACTAATTTTGTATGCACTATGTGTTTATTAATTTTATTTGGAGTATGTATTTAATTTACTTATTTTGAATGAAAAATTAATTAATTGTCGGTCAAAAATTAATTAATGCCGTTTATTACTCTCATCAATCGTTAACTTTTGATTTTTTTTTTTTTTTTTTTTTTTTTAAATTCAAGGAAGTAATATCTTTTTCTTGAGTGCAAGAACCTTCGCCGGATTCTAAAAATCAGCCGCTTAATTAAACCACTTTGCCTTAGAACGAATGTGATTTTAATAAGCGGCAGGTATACTGTATATACAACTACCAACTACCACGAATTCGTATTATTATGCCATTCTATGTGTAAATGATGTGCATTTTTCCATCATGAACCGATTTAGCTATTTTGCAATTTTTGATTTGAGTTTATACTGTCATAATGTTCATTGAAATTGTTGAAATTATTTAGAACTTAGTATCTTAGTGACTGAATACTAAAAATTGGACTACAAAAGCTGTGTATGCTTTTTCTAAAGCATACAAAAGTAGAATGAGAAATATATTGAATAAAACCACTTTCTTTTGAAATTTAAATAAATAAATGTATATTTAATACGTAGAAGTGTCAGTATTTCGTAACTTAATTACATTTGTGAAAAACTGCGTGATGATATATGATTTACTTTTTCAACCTATAATTCTACAAAAGTAAATTAAGTGACACAGATATAAAACAAAGAAACGGAAGAAAAACATATTCACAGAAAAAAGCGGCAACTTCATCTTCTAAAGTGGGTGAAAGAAAGTGTTTGCCAACAAAATTGACTTGATTTAGAGGTTAACAGACGAAGCTGTTCCATGCAGAAGTTTTGGACTTGTTAGGAGAATAGCACAATACCTTTTGAATTTTTCAAAAGTGTGATGTCACTGAACTGTCGAGGTTAGAATATATGACTCATTAAAAATATCTAAAGAACTGTCGTGCATAAAGTTATGCCACAGTTGCAAAGGCGAGAGAATTCCTTGCAACAGACACTTTGAACTATAAATAAAATGAATAAGTGAAACATAAGTAAGGTGAGAAGGTGTAAATTCCAGACCGCAATTTTGTTGAAAGTAAAAGCGGCAAAATGTTTCAATCGCCTACAGATAAATTTTAAAATAGTATACACAATGGTTACTTTCTAAATTTACATAAAAGTCATTTTCATTTAAGAGAACTGTATGTTGTGAAATGTGCCAAAGATTAAAATTATTTTAATTCGTAATGGAAGTTCTTAGAGAAATTTTCAGCATCTTGCATCATTTTTATTGTCAATTTTGTTTAAAGTAGAAGAGATTAATGCGTATGGATGCTGTAATAGAAAAAAAAAAAAATCAATAATTTATTATTATAATTATTACACTGTGTTAACCCATTTTATTCCATTGTCCTATTTAAAAGACAGCTGAAAAACAGCATATAGAAATCAGAATTTGCTTGGTGGGAATATTTTGTCAGCTGGAGTATATAATGGTATATATAAGCTTCTGCTAGAGTGTTATGTATCTCACCTCCTCCTTCTCCTCCTCCATCTGGAATTTTTGTTTAATCATTACATTAGGGGGCGTGGTTTATCTTCTCTTTGTGGTTGAAAATTCTTTCTGGAGAACTATCATGTAAATAAGAAAGTATTATACAGATAAAGCAAAACTTAAAACTCGGAAAGCACTTTTCACTATTGAAGAAAACGCTAAAACATGTAAGTGCAAATTTCATCCTCTTTATTTCAATATCTTGCGTACAAGGTGGATAAGATTTCTTATACAAAATATATATATATATATATATTGAAATTTTGTTGTATTTAGTTTATTTAAGTTTAATTAACCTTAAAAAATATAATTTAATCTCAAATTTGAGCGAAATAAATAAATTGGGATAAAATGGGTTAAAAAAAAAATAATAATAATAAATTTTATTTTCACGCTTCAATTTTGCCTGTTTTTTTACCTACACGTATCGCTGAATAAGTATATATATGTATTTTTTCTCTAACAATTTCTCGTACAATTTTTTATGTACGGTTAAAAAACTGAAATGTTGAACTCGCAATACGTATATATTTTAATTTTATTAAAGTTACTAAACAAAAACTCTTATTATTATATTTTCTAATATGAAAACCCTATATAAAACGTTGAAAACAAATATTGTAAACAAAATATGTAAAAATTGTAACTTATTTTTTTCTTTTGCTTTCAGTTTCTTTATCTGTAGTACACACCCACTACAGACATTTAAATTTGTAATCCGGCCCATTTTGGAGCTACAGTTTTAAAGGACTGCAGGGATGGAACACGGGCGCAGTATTCATACCACTATCAATGTAAGAAAATTTTCTACTTCTAAAATCAACGATATTATAGATAGTAAAATTTCTTAAACAGATTCCGGTATGAATTCTGCGCCCGTGTTCCATCCCTGGGACTGTAGATTTCTTTTACGTTTTTAGGGTTTTCCCGTTTGTAATTTTTCTTTTCTTTTCTTTTTTTTTTCTTTCTTTCTTTCTTTCTTCTTTCTTTTTTTTTTTTTTTTTTTTTTTTTTTTTTTAAATCCTGTCTAATCAACATTTTCTATAGTGAATTTGCTTCAGATATATTCAGTTTCATATTTTTCCCAGTATACATATAAAAATTAAAACTAATACTCATTTAATATTACACCGAGTTTGAAAGTAAAAGCTGGGGAATATTTAAATAGCCTTCAGATAAATTCAAAAATAATATACACAATGGTTACTTTCTAACTTCACATAAAAATAATTTTCGTTTAAGAGTGAAATGTGCCAAATATTAAAATTATTTAATTCGATATGGAAGTGCTTAGAGAAATTTTCTGCATCTTGCATCATTTTATTGTCAATTTTGTTAAAGTATAAGAAATTAATGCGTAAAGATGCTGTAATAGAAAATAATAATAATAATTTATTATTATAATTATTATACTGAGTTACAAAATAAATAAATAAATAAATTTTAGGTACACTCTTCAATTTTTTCTGTTTATTCATCTACACTTTTCACAGAATAAGTATATATATATGTATTTTTTTTCTAACACGCACCATTTTTTATATACGGTTAAAAAACTGAAATGTTGAACTCGCAATACGTATATATTTTAATTTTATTAAAGTTACTAAACAAAAACCGATAACAAAAACTCTTATTATTATATTTTCTAATATGAAAACCCAATATAAAACGTTGAAAACAAATATTGTGAACAAAATATGTAAAAATTGAATCTTATTTTTTTCTTTCAGTTGCTTTATCCGTAGTACACAACTACTACAGACATTTAAATTTGTAATCCGGCCAACTTTGGAGCTACAGTTTTAAAGGACTGTAGATTTCTTTTACGTCTTTAGGGTTTTCCCGGTTGTAATTTTTAATTTTTTTTAAACTCCTGTCTAATCGACATTTTCTATAGTAAATTTGTTTCAGATATATTCAGTTTCATATTTTTCACAGTGTACATACAAAAATTAAAACTAGTATTCATATAACACTACACCGTGTTAGAAAAAAAAAAGTACCCATTCCATAATTGCCAATTTATTCATCCATACTTATCGATGAATAGGAACAAATACACATATTTTTCTAACACGCCCCCCCCTTTTTTTTTTGTACGTTTATTGCAAGAAAACTAAAAAGATTAAAATCCGCTATATACATATTTTAATTAAAAAAAAAAAAAAAAAAAAATCAAGAAAAACCAATCACAAACAATTTTATTAATGTATTTGCGCAATTTAAAACACGATATATAAGAAATATTGTACAGTCGGGGAAAAAAAAAAAAAACGCAGCACTTGATGGTATTTCGTTATTAATTGACGCAGAAAAATTTAATAGACACCATTCAACAGGAAATGAAATGCACTTTCTGAAAATGTCGTCGAATTTTGAATTAGGGGTCATCTAAATATTAAAATGAGCGCCAACTTTGATTTTTTTTCAATAGTAACACCCAATTTTGACTTCATATTCAAATTTCTGAGAGTCTGGCAGTGCGGAAAAGTATACTGTTTGTATACTTTATCTTTAGTATTCATAGAGTTATGATCAAAAATGTGTTAGGGGGCTATCTCTAAATATAGAAAAATAAAATTAAGATCCTACAAGAGCTAGACAAAATTATACTGTTTCACACCGGAAATATTTCAAGAAAGAAAGAGTTATAAAAAGAAATAAAAATATTAACACCTTTGCAGTATCTTAATTATCATGAATTTAGTTTTTTGGATTTGTTTATACTTTAGTACTTTTTTTGATAATTTTAGGTATATTTAAATACATTACACTTATGATTGGTCAGACAATACTTTTTATAAAAGTGCAATATTTTTCAATTAAAAAGTATCTATCATGGATATACTGATCACCAATAAAGCTTAAATTTTCTTTCGTACGTGTAACGTAATATGCAAACTGAAATAATATAGCTATATATATATATATATATATATATATATATATATATATATATATATATATATATATATATATACAACAACGCATAAACTAAATCTTTTCGGATAAATTATTGTAAGGTTTCATAAAGTAAATATTAAACAATTTTAATAGCACTTACCAGTTTTGGGTCAGTTGAACTCTTTGGAACTGTACGATTTGTTTTATAATTTCTATGAAAATATAATTTCTTAATTAACGCTTTCGCGACTGCTGACGTAGATTCACATCATTTGAAAATCTGTAACAATGCCAGTGGGCGTTTCTTTCGTAATTTGTGTGTTACTTATTTCTTAAGCATGTACCCAGTGTTCATATTTTTGCAATAAAATATACTATGCATAGAAATATATTAATTAGAAAGAATATAGTTATAATGTATATCCATTTGTAATATAATTGTGGTACAGAAAATTTGTTTTGAAATATTTTATTTTGAGAGTATTTCAAACAGTAAACCCCGCCTATTTAGTTAATTTTTTTCTTCTAGTGTTCGTTTAAAGGATTCTAAATTTATCACCAGTAATCGATGAAGTAAATACCACTTGTGTATATTTTTGTCAATGTAAAATAAGGGGTTTAACACGAATACTCAAAGTCGCATTCACTTTTCCTTTCTGTATTGTTTTGTTTTGAAGAACGATAAAAGGCGGGGGTTTAGAAAACAGGAATTCTTGATACTAACACAAATATCTAAAATCAACATTTTTGTTTCATTTCTTTGTATTTGACGTTGTTGTTATATTATTTGACCCTTAAATAAAAAATAAAAATATTTTGTTCAATTTTCTCCGTTATTTTTTAAGATTTGCTTCATTATCTCATTCAAAAATTTTTAAGAGACGGCCCCCTAAACCACTCCAAAAGAAAGATTTATTTATATCTCTAAAACTAATAACTGGAATGAGCTGCATATTTGCACACCCATATTTTTCAGCATTAGGATTCATTTTATGTAAAAATTAATATAGGTCATAATTCATAATTTTTATGAATATGAATTTATTAATATTTTTAGAATTAAAAATATTTTTCAGAATCAAAATTAATGATGGATTGTGTTTGGGTTTCTTCACTGTATCTCGTAAAAAAAGAATTATATCGATCAAGTTATTTTTTGTGAAGATATTAATAAAAGTTTGAAATATGAATTTAACATTAGCACCTTCAAACTTTGAACGCTTATAACTCTGTGAAAAAATAAGCAAAATATACAACCAATATACTTTTTCGCATTGTCGCGATCCCAGGAATTCAAATATAAAATAAAAATGGGGCATTACCATTGAAAAAATCAAAGTTGGTGCGCGTTTTAATATGTAGACGACCCCCAATTCAAAATTTCTGTTCATTTTCTGAATCTACTCTCAATTCCCAGTCGAATGATACCTATTACATTTTTGTGCATTGATTAGTAACGGAGTTACATCGAGTGCTGCGTTTTTTTTTTTTTTTCCCCGACTGTACATAAAATTCTAAAATCTTTAACTTTTTCTTCCATGTTGGGAAACATCTTCTCACAGCAAACTCCAGCAGTAGTCGCCTGAGATGCCTGCGTTCCAACGACCTTGATATCGTTCTTCAAATCATTTTACGTCTTGATGAAACCTCTCTTCCTGTTCATCACTCATGGCTACAAGATTTGAAGTGAAAAAAAAGAAATGGGAATGGATAAAAGGAATTTTTAACGACATTCTGCATCCCATATTTTGATATGCCTTCAACAAATTGTTTACTAAAAGTTCCTCATTTTAGGCTCTGTGATTAACTAAAAAGCCTTCTATAACAGTTTTTAGCAATTTCCACGCTTCTATCTTTTTACTATTTAGCCTTTAATCGAAATTTTGATCTTTCATTAACTAACGCATTTAGCAGAGTTTCCAGATGTGGCCTTTTTTTATTCAATAGTGACCAATAATTTTGAGAAGTGACGTTTGATATATATAATAGACTATCATTCTTCGAAGCGATTAGCTATATAAACGTTACAAATAAAAATTATTGGTGATTGTTGAATAAAAAAAAGGACAAATCTGGCAACCATTGTATTTAGGGTACAGTAAATATGCCTTCTCTTAATTCTGCAACACTTTTTAAAAAATTGTCTTTAAATATAAAAATCCGTCACCATTTTTATTCATTGCCTTGTCAAAATTCTTCATTAAGCCTAGCTTGATATGTAGCGGAGGTAAAATAATGTCTTTGGGATCAATTAAAGGTAATTGTTGAATTAGTCACATTTGATTTGCCGAACACAAATTCCGTCTTGGCCAATCTTTTATCAAATAGTGTTTGTCAGTAGCACTGCTATCCCACATACAAAGGAAATAACAATATTTGGTAAACCCTCCCTGCAAACCAAGTAATATAGCAATTACTTTTGGGTCAGAGCAAATTTTCCATTTAAAGTCTTTATATTTTATCAAATCCAAAATTGATTTCACATTTTCGTATGTTTCCACTGACGGATACTGATTACCATTATGAAGACTGTCTTTAGAGCTGCCAATGAACAAACTCCAAGCTTTCTTATCGTAGGGAAGTTTCAGTTCGCCCATTAAAGCTACGATGTTGTTACAGAAACATACGTTTTCCGAACTGAAATAAAATGACGCAATTTCTTTATTTTATTTATGTTGTACAGATACTTTTGTACCCGATACCAACAAATTCCATTCTTTTAATCTAGATCCAAGCAATTCAGCTTGCCTCACAGGCAAATTCAAGTCTCGTATCAAATCATTTAATTCCATGTCTTGAAAATCGTTATGTTCGTCGCTTAGTACATCTAACTCTACAGTTTGGTTTTTACCAGGAGGTAAAGGAGGAGGCATCTGTAAACTATGAGGTATTGGTTTCGATACAGAATTTACAAAAGGGTACTCTACTTTATGTTGGATTTTCTTCGAAAATCCTCCATCGGCATTGCAAATAGCATGGATGATTTTTTTTTTTTAATTCAGCCAAGACAAGAAAGTAGCATAGCATGATGTGCAAAACAGGTGCGGAATCCTGGATTTATCTTGATACACAGTATTTCCAAAATATAGGAAATATGCATTACGTACTTTTCCAGAAACTTTTCTTCCTTGCAACTCAAGAATGTACTGTCCACAGACGCAGCAAAAGTGGTTTGGTGGGTTTTTCCATTGATGATGGCAATTATTTTTTATATTTATCCTCGAAACCAGTAAAATAACGCTTAAAAGTAGTTAATAATAGAGACATTCAAATTAAAAAAAAAAACATTTCGTATACAACTATAGCTTTTACCAAAAAGCGTAAAATGAGGAACATTAGTCCATTCCTTTATTCTCTTCATTGTTTCTCCAGTAGCAATTCTCAAGTTTATGAAAAGTCAGTTTTTTATGGAAAGTTTATTTTGAATGTACCGAGTTTTGTGCTTGTCTCGGTATATACATTAATTGACACGAGTAATTATTTAACAATGTACAAAGAGGAATATGAAACTTCTAATAACGTGAATGAAGAGTTAGGTAGCCATTATCTTGTTGTTGTGAAAACTCCGCCTTTTTGAAAACACAATCCCGCCCTTTTGTTTATTAAAATGCAGATTTACTATTTGAATATTGGCTTATACCTCAAAAACAAGACGTGATAGAAACATAAGATATAGACAGCCGACATACTGTAACTAATAGATATCGATAATAGCTATCAGTTTTATGTGAGACGGGAAGTTTTTTAACATTATAAAAAATAAGGAACCTTACTTACGCATCTGTTGTTTTGCCAAAGTTTCGAAGGAGCTCCCTCTCGTCTTCAGTGGTTGGCTTGTGTGACTTATTTTGTTCTTCGAACTGTCTCTCTTCTGTGCAGCGATTTATCAGGTTGTGTCATGAACGGCAAAACCCATCATTGGCTCGTTGCCACTTATTGAATCATTCGAAAAAATTTCTATTGTTTCTCTATTTAGTGCGTAAGCATTAGCAAAAACATACCTTAATCGCGACATTACTGTTGATTTTAATAACGCCAAGAAGATCGCCAACTTTAACAAGGCTATTTACGCACTAAATAAGGTAACAACAGAATTTTTTTCGAATACTGATTCAATAAATGGCAACGAGCCAATGATGGGTTTGTGCCGATTATGGCACCACCTGATAAATCGTCAAACAGAAGAGAGATATTTCGAAGAACAAAGTAAATTTTCCTTTAAGTTACTATTGTAAAATTCTATAAAATAATTTCTGGTGGGAAGTTTTACACTTAAAAATTAAAATTAGGTGAGATTTTTAATTTATATATATAATGTCATATAACACACATACTCTCGAAGATACTGAGATATCAGTGCAGATAATGAAATAAATATATAAAAAATTATTTTTTAAAAGTAGTTATGAAATACTTTAAGATATGTATAGACAAGAGAACAGCTCTGTTGAATTAAAAGTTTTAGCTAAGGTTTCATATATAACGACCAGAGGAGAATGTTTTAATTCATTTTAGTTAATCGAAGAATTAACATTCTTAGCCCATAGTCCATAATGATAAAGAAATTTTCTTTGTGTCTCTGTAAAAAAAAAAAAAAAAAACTATCACTTTAGTTAATTGAAGAATTAACATTCTTAGCCCATAGTCCATAATGATAATGAAATTTTCTTTGTGTCTCTGTAAAAAAAAAAAAAAAAAAACTATCACTTTAAGTGATAGTTTCACCAAAATCTATACAGTTCGTGCTATGGTGACCTATAATACCGGGTGATCTAAAAGTCAGGACAAACTTTAAAAATGAATAATTCGAAAACGAATCAAGACAGAAAGATACGGTTTGCATTAAACGGATTGAAAAGAAGCCGTGTTTTGTGTGGCAACGAAAAAAGAAAAAAAAAAAAAATATATATATATATATAGTTCTGTTGGCGACCAATAGATGGCGCTGTCGAATTTCTGATGTAGGATTATGCAAAGCAACAAACGATATAAAAAGGAACAACTACAGCAGGTAATGGTAGTCGAAGCTTATATGCATCGAAATATCGCATTCTCAGTCGCTACTTTAATCACGCATGGCCTCCAAGATCTCCCGATCTGACACCCTGTGACTTTTGGCTGTGGGGATTCTTGAAGTCAAAAGTGTACCGCAACCAACCTAAATCATTAGTAGCACTGAAAGATGCCATCCGCCAAAATGTGTCTGCCATAATGCAAAAAATGCTTCTAAATGCTGTGAACGATGCGGTGAATCGTCTCACAGCAGTACTTCTAAATGATGGACATTGAACAGTTACTGTAGTAGTACTAATTAACTGTAATTAAGCTGATTTGTAAGTTCTCAACATTTTTTTTTCATTTGTAAAACATCTTTTGGTTAAATAAAACATAATAGCGCCATCTGTTGGTCGTCAACAGACGTATTACTTTTTCTTTGCCACACAAAAGCCGGTTTATTTTTCATCCGTTTGGTGCAAACCGTATCTTTGTATCTTGATTCGTTTTCGAATTATTCATTTTAAAAGTTTGTCCTGAGTTTTGGATCACCCGGTATATACACCAATTTTTAGCTCATTCTAATGAAGGGTTTAAACGCTATCGTGTTCACTTAAACGCATACACACACACATGCATCACGAAAAATTGTGTAAAATTGTAGATCAAGTCAAGACCAAAGTTGGAGGAGTACAGTTGGACATCATAACAGGTACAAACATAATTTTGCAAGTTTATTCTATTTCGAAAATAATTATTCTACTTTCATAAATCATTGAAAAAAGATTTAGCGTTTAAAATATTGATAAATGAAGACATATTTTTTTGAATTTGCAAGTTTGAATTTAATTTTTTCCCGACAAATAAACAATTTATATGTGCATTTTAAAAAAGGAGGAAAACTTTACAATTTCCTCTTTTTTAAAATGAAGTGACGATTTTTATAAACAAGGAAATCAGTACAATTAATTTTGGTACATACATGATATATTGCATTTCCTGACAATGATTTACATTACTTTCAAGCTCCACAATCTTTGAAACATGATAGGTATACTTACATTATTCATTAATATTATAACAAGTCTTTTATATAAAAGTGTAACTTTTTTTCTCCTCTTTATTATAATTAACAATAATTTTAATTGCAAAAAAGATAATCTGTTTATGTAAGTATTTTATAATCTTGTTAGAACTACACAAATAATTAAATTGAAATTAATTCCGGTTAGTAAATTATTCAGGAAGTGTTTTTCTAAATGAATGTCTTAAATTAAGGTGAAAGATCGAATAAGTTGATATCCTTACAAAAAAGTGGCTAAGTAAGGTCATCGTTTTTGAAAGTTTTTTGAACTTTTATTATTATTAACTATAGCCTTAACTGTATAAACTTACCTGTTTGAGACAAAGTAAATAACAAAGTAGAAACAATAAATTATGAAGGTACAAGAAAAACTGTTATGAGATTAAAATGTAACATTGGAAAAATCTTCATATGTAAAAAAAAAAAAAAAAAAATCTAGTACATTGCAATAGCTGCCAATATTTTAATTTATTTCGGAGTACTTTTAAGCCCCGCCTTTATTTCGCACCACTTTATTTATAGAAAAATTTTCTTCAATACATAGTCCGATTTAAAAAAAAAAAAAAAATTACTTTTAAAAAATAAGTGGTACGAAATAGAGGCTGGGCAAAAATTACTCCGGAAAAAATTAAAATATTGCCAGCTATGCTTTGCACCTGAACGAGAAGATGATAATAATTTATTTCACGATTCTTAAAAAGGAAAAAAAAAAGTTACAATTTTTGTTTCTGAATAAATCACAATTTTTCCATTTAATATTCACGATCATTAACTTAACAATTTTACCCCATACACATTGTCGGGAGTCGAAATTTTTTCTTGGTTCTTCCATCAGTATATTCGTATACTAATTTTTTACTTAATTCATCGTGCAAACTTACTACTAAAATTTCCGAAAGAAAAATACTGCTGGAAAAATCGGGAAAAATATTTCGACTTTCGGCACCTTAATATAGTTTCAGTTATGTTACAAAAACTTTCATTATCGTAATATATATGTATCCTTTCTGAAACGTATAAGATTCCCTGACGTCTCTGTACACGATAGGTCTTGGGACTGCCCCCCCCCTCCTTTCAGTTGCGAACGTTTCGACGTTTTGAAACTAACCTTATAGTAAAATGAACGTTTCTTAACTTTTCTAAAATAGTTACAGTGTTTCGATGTTATATAATTGTTGCATTTTTGGGACATTTTAAATGCTGTTAGGACAGATCTGGAAAAAAAAAAAAAAAAAAAAAAAAACTTCTTTAGCTGCATGGATTGTAAACTTTATGTTTTTGAGGATGTTGTACTCAAATATGATCTCCATTTGTGACCATCACCTACGGTTTTATTTATTTATTTATTTTTTTTATTTTATTTTTTCCAAAATAATGGAGTTTTGTTAAAAAATGAAAATAATAATTTTATTACATAAAATTAAAATGTTATTTTATACTTTAAAACTTTTTTTTTTGGCGGGGGTGGGGGGGAGGGGCTTTAAGTGCACATGTTCTTTGCACCTGAAGAAGAAGGGCCACGTCCTTTTAGAACAGGTAGTGCTTGTATTGAGTTTATGGTGTGTGGAAAAGTTTTTAAATTTAAACATTTATTGTACACCAGTTCTTTAATTTATAAACATATTCTTTTTCATAATTAAAGAAACAGCTCCTTCATGACATATTTAACGTTTTGTGTTAAACCTTTTCGACTCTGAAGATTTTCCTTTTTTTTATCGCCTCTCTGAACACGTTTCCACTTTTACCCCTTTTATTTCCCCCTCATCCCTCCTATTTTCTATTTTATTTTTTTATTTCTCTTAATAAACATTGTTTTAAAGCGAGAACTAGTTACTGAGCATATTTTTATAATCAATTATACTCTCTGAAAATGACATGAGTAAACTTGCTTACTTAAAAACGAACGCAATATTTTGAGTGGAATTTCTTGAAATAGATCACCTTTGAATAGAATCAGTCTTTTCCATTTTCAATCAAAATGAATGTTCTACAATCAATTCAGTTCTGAATGAATTTTGATTCTTTTTCATTTGTTGAAACTAAAAATGCATAATTTAGCCGCCTTCTATTCGCTATATTTTAAATGACACATGAAAATAAAAATTTGCACAATATAATTCATATATATTTATATTGTTTAAAACAATATTGAGGACTTTTGCTGATTAGAAAAGTAAAATGTCAAGCTTAAAACTCACTTTTAGAAATATAACAAATGATTTATATACAATTGACAAAATAGCAATTTTTTCAAAAAATAAAGGTTAATGAAAAATAAAAAATAAGTAATGAAAGATTATTTAACCATAGCCTCCTAAACTAGATGCCTGTCGCGTGGCTCGGAAAATTGGCAACAGTGAAAGCGGTAGACAGCGCCACCTGGTACAGATTGCACGACTTTTTTATTCAGCAACCACCAAAAATTTTTAAAAGTGGGATATGATATACTGAAAAGGCGAATAAAATCGAAGAAATGTGAATTATATATATCTTATATCATTTCTTAAAAATATTGGTGGCAGTTGAATAAAAAAGTCGCGTTATCCGTATCAGGTGGCGGTTGCTGTTCAGGTCGCTGCCTACCGCTTCAACTGTTGCCAAGTTTCCGAGCCACGCGACAGGCATCTAGTTTAGGAGGCTATGATTTAATATTAGCATACTTACCAACCACCTCATTAATAACCGTACGATTTTTAACGCCCCTTAAAAAAAACTCCCCTTTTTTTCACACTACTTTATATTTAGAATAATTCGCTCCAAATGTTGTTACGTTTAAATAAGAATAAAATTACTCTAAAAAATGACTGGTGTGAAAAAAAAGGCGGGTACATAAATTGTACGGTTCTTAAGGAGATGGTTGGCAAGTATACATTAGTTTTTAAAAGAAATATATGATATATAAAGAAAATGAAAAATACATTTATTTAATGTATAAAATTATTTAAGTTTAAAGTTATCTTATATTTTTGTTATATTCCTTAAAACTAGTTTATTAAAACCCATGTAAAAAATGTAAGTTGTAATGTTTTATCTATAATTAAAATGAACACCTGGAATGATATTCTTAGCCTAGACAACCTAATTACATTCTGGTTTTTCGAAACCATAATTATTCAAGAAGTTATGCAGCTTAGAATTTAATTATTTTTCTAAACGTGCCAACTTATATATTATTCATTTGTGAGCCAATAATTATCTGCTTGTCATAAAATAAGTTTTTACAAGAATTTTACTTATTTTAAATCTATACTTGTATTTTCACAAGATTGTTTAGGTTCCCTTAATTCTATTTTGTACATAAATAATTATAAGATAAAAAACTTTTTATAAACTATGTTTTTAAATTTTCTGTTGAATCATAGCTATAGAACTAACTACATTAGCACTTTATCAATGCGTATGAAATCTTTAAAGCGACAATGACGTCAATTTTTGTGCAATGCATAATTTAACTTTTTACAATTTTTTAACGCTCACGTTTAATTAAATGTATTTATTTTTATGTCGAAAGAAAATGAACTCGTATTTTTTTTTTTTTTTTCAACCATTTAATTATAGCTAATATTTTAATGGCTATTTATAAGGTATTAGGAGGTTATTATCTTCATGTTTTAATTAATTATAAGAAAACTATTCGAAAATCGGACTTCGAAGTATTGTGTTGTCATCGGGTTGTGAGCTATTGTGAAAGTTTCAAATGTCTAGCTAGTAGCAAAGTTAGTTAAAATTCGATTGCAAGATTTGTACCGGACAAACAAACAAACAAACATACAAACAAGAATAGAAGTTAATAAAAACATGGTAAAATGATGAAATCGAGATAATATGATTTTTTTTTCCTTTTGAGAATTACTGCGAACGGTTGTTTAACATTCCTATGTCTGTAATCGTAGCGTAGTGGTAACGGACTGACCTGCCTCGGGATAATATGAGTTCGATTCTGGCGGAATATAAAGTGTGTTTTTTAAACATCTGACAACTTCACTCAAATGTCGTTCGTTTTTACTCAAAAATGTATTGTTACAAATAACTCAAATCTGAGCGACTTACAGCAGTTCAGTGACTTGAGGGGAATTTACTCAGCATGAGAAGTTACCTTTAATACGATAAATGAGTGAAAAATGGCTCAAATTGATAAAATTTTCCTTTTCTGTTTTAGGAGAATATAAGATACAGATTTTAATGATTTCATGCAAAATTCAACTAAAAATATGCGCAGGGATGGAACACGGGCGCAGAATTCACACCGGAATCTGTTTAAGAAATTTCTATACCTATACTATCGTTGATTTAAGAGGTAGAAATTTTTCTTACTTTCGTAGTGGTATGAATTCTGCGCCCGTGTCCCATCCCTGTATGCGTTTTGAAAATAAATAAATAAAAATAAAAAACTTGGCGTAATGGACATTTTTTATATTTCTTTCGATTTCAGCGAGTAAAAACTTATGAGAAGCAATTAAAACATGTTATGCTGCTCATTAGTTGTAGACCTGTGTTATTTGAAAAAACGTTTTATGTTTACTTAATTCTCCGATAAAGAACCCGTTGTCAAAGTTAAATGTTTCATCTTCTTATGTTTCTAGCTACAGCAGTACACAAATTCGTATCAATGTAAGGCTTAAGTGCATATTATCATAGCATCATTGTATAAGCATCATCAATTCATCCGTGCATACTATCATGACATAAATATGGAGTGCATGACGAAATGTAAATTAATTAATATGAGGGGGGGGGGGAGAATAATGCATATCCTTAATCTCTTCAGGGACATTTTTTTTATAATGAGGGTTAAAAAAAAAAAAAAAAAAAAAAAAAAAAAAAAAAAAAGACCTTTTTATACGACAGGACAGACATCGATTTTTCGTTGTCACACTTAAAATATGCCAGGATGACTGCCAATATCCCATTTTACCATTTAATTTCTTAAACTATCTCAAATTATTTAGAAATTTTATTGATAACATTATCAACCGTGAAAATTCATTTTAAGTGGTTAGGAGTATAAGATTGATTTTTGTTTTCTTATGCCAACAGTCCGAAAAATGCCAGAGCCAGGAATTAAACACAGACCCACCGCTTAAAGTGCAGATGCTCTTCCGCTGAGCCACCCTGGCTGATGCCAATGCTGCCAGATTTGAGGAAAATTTTATTCAACATCCACGGTTAAATTTTACTTATAACGGTTAGCTAATTACATAGACGATTTTTGTAATAAATGTTTCGAAACAATTAACAATCCGTTTCAATTAAAATTTTGTGGTGGGTGTTAAATAAAAATTTCCCTCAATCTGGCATCACTGGCTGATACCCATCTCGAAATTTTTCACATAATAACCGTTACATCATCGTTAAAAGATACGGTGACCCTGCCAACGGTTATTATATGAGAAATGTCAAGCTTGTTATTAGCCAGGGTGGTTAATAATAATTATCTTTTTTTAGTTACAAGACAGCAAATATATAAATTAGTCCTGTCGTAATAAATTAAATTCTGTCAAAGACAGATTTTTTTTTTTTTAACAGTTTATTCATTTTATATTGATAGGAATAAAAAAAAAAAATCATAAAATGTTAGAAATAATAAAAATGCACAAAAAACCATTACGTTCATACCTGTCGCCGCGGAAGATTAAATAATTTTATACATTCAGAGTATACGGATTTTTTCTCAGAATATACATTTCTCAGAAATACGACCACCGTCCACCTCCTATCTTACACAATCAGGGTGGCAAGAGACTCGCCTTATTTCTCTGATTCTTCCACCATTATATTTATAACATAATTTTTCCCTGCCAACATATAGCAAAAATTTCGAAAGAAAAATACTGATCGAAAAATATGGCCAGTGTCCAACCTGATAATTTTTGTCAACATCACAATTTTTTTAATTTTTTTTTTTTTAAATAATGACTTTGACACAGGATCAACTTTAGCCTATATAAATAAACTATATAGAAGTCCTATATAAATAAACAAACCATAAAATAATAATAATAACAAATAATATCTAGAAATTAATAACTATGTCAATTTTTAATTATTTTACTGAGTGACTCTCTCCGTATTAACCCGTTAACGCCCGAATTGATTTTGCAACATATTATTAGCTGATCATTTCACATATAAATTAATATAGACAACTGACAGTAAAATATATTAACTTAAACAATTTTTCTGATAGTTTTAAATTTAAAGCCTATCCTCATTTATTGACATTTAGTGTTCTAGCGAGAAAACTTCGAGATAGAAAAACTTTGAGATAACAGATTAATTTCCTATTATATGTTGACAAAGATCTAGAAAGTAAAGTATTATAATATATATTATTATTCAACTTTATTTAAGTTAGTGCAAAGAAATATATGTGCGACGAATGAAAAATCATAAAATGACTATCCAAATTATGAAATAATAATTAACAGTAGGCACATGAAACTTTCAGGGATCATTTAGAGTGACGCTATAAACTGTCACTAAAACGCAGAAATCATTCCAAGAAACCACAAAAATATACGTTCCATTTTATTAGCTGTCCTCAAATGAGGTTGGTTGGTTGGTTGGCTTTTATTGGCGCAAAATCCGCAGTGGGATATGCTGCGCCAACCTCAAATGAGGACACTGAGCTCTAACGGGTTAATATAATAAGATGATGAAAAGTCGCAAGTTCTTATTCTTCCTCTTTCAGTGCATCTTAGTAACTTTGTCATACTTATTTAAAATTGTTAGTTGAAAACTATCGCCAAACAACATTTTTTAAAAAAATATATTATTATTTTTATTATTATTAAAAATTTCTATTTAGTATTCATAGGAAAAGATAGAAATTCATCATTGTCATCTATTACGTTAGCTTAAAAATAGTTAGGTAAAACACCTTAACATTTTAAAGTCATATTCAAACACAATATGTGGGCGGATAGCACACGCTGAAATGACAAGAGGATGCCAAATACACGCAGAGATAATCATCGGTCAAATAAACTAGTATTTATTACATAAAAGAAGGTGGTGTCTTACATACTGTCAAAGGTAATTGTAAAAAAAAAAAACTATTAAATAAACATATAAACTTTGACAGCGTTTGAGGAAATAAAAAGGAAAGCGAAACTACTAAATGCATTGGGCAGCGGAAAAACTGAATAAAGTTTAGGTAAACTGGGATGTTTCCGCTTTTTCTTCAGGACATTTGAACTTTGTTTGTAACATTGTATCACATGTATCATGAATACAATTAACGCAGTCTAAAAATTATTTAATAGATCTTTGTAATGAATAATGTTTATGTAAGAATAGTATAAATTATTCAAATCTTAATATTCTAAGTAGAATAAAAGCTTAACAGATAATCAAAAGAATCGGCAAAATCATTTTAAAGTCTGTTAAAATCACAGTTAAAAATAAATCAGGAAAGATTTTTCGATATTAAATTTCCTTAACCCCTTAACGCGCGGTGTCCTCGCCACGAGGACGCAAAATTTAAGATCCAGCTGCAAAAGTTCATCCCGGAAATATTTTAGCAAAAATTCACGTTTATAACATATCAGAAAAGGCCGGTTTTTTAAAGCTTAAAATTTAAAATTTCTTTTAGTTTAATTAAGTACATGAATTCCGGTGTATAATTTAAATATTTCAAATTTTCTTGCGCCGCAAAGGGTTAAAGAGACTTTTACATTCACTTTAAAATCTTTATTACAGCGTTCCCAACTTTTGTAATTTATTCACAATCATTTTTAGCCCCGCCTTCTTTTCGCACCAGAAATTTAGTAGATTATTTCTTTTTAATATGTGACAGCGATTAAATAAGAAGAAAATCATTTTTTTTTTTTTAATTTCCGGTATGAAAAAGGGGCGGGGCTAAAAATGATTGTGAATAAATTATAAAAGTTGGAAATGCTGCTTTATTATATTAAAACTATGGGAAATTTTGAGGATCGTACCTCGATTTTTATTCTGATTCAATGGATGGTAATATAGTGTTCAATTGTAAATTTAAGAACTGGTGTACAATAAATATTTATTCTATAAAATTTCTTCACAAAATCAATACAAGCACTACCGATTTCGAAAGGACGTGACCTTTCTTCTTCAGGTACAAAAAACACATGCTAACCTTGGAAATAAAATTAAAACTAAACATTACTTGATAGAGCAAGTCTTGCTTTTGCGTCCAAGGTAAAGCAAATGTGTTTTGCACCTGAAGAAAATAAGCTACGTCTTTTAGAAAAAGGTAGGGTTTGTATTGATTATGTGGTACATGAAGAAGTTCTAAAGTTTAAATATGGTGTTTGTTGATTGTAAATAAATATAGGTAAATTTTGATTCATTTTGATTTCACGAAGTTTGCTTGGGGTTTTCATATAAGTAGCTCAATACATTTTACAAATAAATTATGAAAATGAAATCTCTTTAATGCTTATGAATGCACAGTTAAAATTATTTAGTAAAATTATTCATATTTCATTAGATATTTAATATTTTTATATTCTGGTTGTAATATGCTGTGTCTAATGTTTGTAGCATTTCAAGTTTCTTAGAGTCTACAGTGGGGTCAATACCAGTGATGGAACACGGGCGCAGAATTCATACCGGAATCTGTTTAAGAAATTTCTCTACCTATAATATCGTCGATTTAAGAAGTAGAAAAATTTCTTACATTGATAGTGGTATGAATTCTGCGCCCGTGTTCCATCCCTGCAATACTCTTCGCATTATAATATAAAAGTTGCTTTTTTTTTTTTTTTTTTCCAATTTTTTGAAGAAATCTTTATATCTTCTTGAACATATGTACTAGTTTCATACAACAGAAGATAATGTATATAATAAGAAGATTCATAATCACGTGTTGCAGCCAGAAGCCATTTCAAGCACTATTTTTTAATGGTGATCTCAAACATTCTGTTTCTTGTTTAATTTGTAACTGATCCTTTTCTCATGGCAAAACTTTCTCTTAAGTATATGAGGTATAACATGTGCTTTACATTCCTGAAGTTTCAAGACAATTCGTCAAATAACTTTTGAAATATTTGACAAAACGCGTGCAATCGAAAATGTCCGGTCATTATTAGAAATATTAGTGCAGCAATTTTAGATTTTAATTTCTATCATAGTTCAAATTAATACAGTCACAAAAAAAAAAAAAAAAAAAAAAAAAAAAAACGCCCCCACCCCATCTAATTTCGCCATAATTTGTCGTAGAAACATGTAGTTGGTACCAATCGATTTGTAATAACGTCTAGTTTATAATGGTATAGATAGATTTTGCTTAAGGGGTCATCTACATATTAAAACTGGCATCAAATTCACTTTTTTCAATGATAACCCGCATTTCTTATAATTTATTTGAATTCTTTGGATCAAGTCATCGCGGAAAATGGTATAGTTTATATATTTTGCTCAATTTTTCATGGAGTTATAAGCTGTTAAAGTTTGGGGATGCTAATGTTAAATGAATGTGACAAACATTAATTCATACCTTCCAAAATAATTATGATATTCAAATTCTGTTTTTTTTTTTTTTTTTTCATTTTTTTTATTAATGGTAGAATGAAGGGGCCCAAACATATTCCATGCATATTTTTGATAAAAAAACATTTTTTGAATTAAGAAAATTATTAATAATTTCATATTTGAAAAAATTATGAATTATGACCTATGTTAATTTTTGCATGAACAGAACGGGCATCATCAAAAACATGGGTTTCCAAATTTACAGCTTGTTCTTAACATTATTTTTTGAGTTACAGTGATATTTCATTTTTTACTAGTGTTAGGGGGCCGTCACTTTCAATAATTTGTATTCTCTGTGAGTATATATCTATATATATTTTGACGAAAAACTATTTTAATTTACCTTAATGTTATTCAAATTGTTTTCTAAGTAACATTTCAATGTTTATGATACAAATTGGATTTTTATTTTAATAAAATTATCGTAATGCAAGCGAGAGATTGTGAAAGAATTCCTAAATAATAGCCTCCTTAACTAGATGACTGTCGCGTAGCTCGGAAACCAGGCAACAGTTGAAGCGGTATACAGCGCCATTTAGTACAGATTATGGCACTTTTTTATTCAACTGTCACCAATAATTTAAAGAAGTGATACATGATATATATAATCGACATTTCTTTGATTCTATTCGCATTTTATGTATATCATATACAACTTTTAAAAATGTTTGGTGACTGTTGAATAAAAAAGTCGCGCAATCTGTACCAGGTGGCGCTGTTTACCGCTTCAACTGTTGCCTAGTCTCCGAGCTACGCGACAGGCATCTAGTTAAGGAGACTATGATTCTGTATGTGACGCTGGTATGCATAAATGTCAATGGCATTTACTATATCGAATGCTGGAGACAAAATTTAAATGATTTAATTGGAAGTATGTAAAATAATTTTGTTTTATAATGTAAAATTTTAGAAAAATTATGTAAGGCGTGGCTTCCGTTGCAAAGAGGATTATACTCGATTCTGAAAATGTTGAGTCTTTGTTCTTAAATATTACATAACTTTTCCTAGTTTCTTACTGCTAAAATTTTATTTCACCCCTGTTGTCTTTTGTTTTTAACTTGAATATTCTGGGATTCGTGCACCTCAAGTTAAATATCATGATTTAGAAAACGCGGTAAGACGAGGATTATTATTTGAAAGAGCAATACTCAATGAACAATACTTTTTTTCATTTTTTAAAATTAATAAAATTAATATTTATTAATTGTTATCAGATTTTTTAAAACAAATTTTTTATATTAATCTTGTGACATTTTCGCATTCATTTACTCTACCGTTTATGCTATTTAGATTTTATCGCATAACGTAACATAATAAAATATAAAAGTTTTATTAAAAGTTTTTTAATACTGATTGAATAATATAAAGGTAAATTGTTTTATTTATTTATTTAAGTTTTTAAAATCTATTATTGAAACAAAGCGCAATATTATTTATTTTCGATTATTCTAATCACGGCGTGAAGCTGGCGTCACATTTATCACGAAAAAAGAATTTAAAACAAAGTAATATGTCTTATTACTTTTAAAGATATAGATTTTACACATTTAAAATTAAGAATTCAAGTACAGTAAACGACTGAAGAACGGGGAATATTTGTTCTAGGCAATAGGAAACCGTTTTTTCTGTGACCATATTTATTTTCATATGAATATACATAATAATTATACTCTTCCTAGTGAAAGTATTTCTATTCATACTATTTTGTTTATATAAATATGAATATAAGGAATATTCTTAAGAAATATCGTAAATCACGAATTGGGAAAGAAACGCCCACTGGAGGAGTTACAGATTTCCGAATCACGTGAAACTACGTCAGCAGTCGCGAAAATGTTAAATATCCTTTCTCAGATTTTAGTTTAAATCTTGTTATTTATATTTTTGTATATTATCTATTGTTGGTTTGTACGCCTAAAATGAAATGTAAAACTTTATACTAACACTTTCATGCGGGGCTTACTATATACAATAAAAATATACCCAGCAAGAAGTAGATAATTCTTTTTCTACTAAACGCCTTTTTTTTTTTTTTTTTTTTTTTTTTTTTTTTAACAGCTATTATTATTATTATCATTATTACTATTATTCTTTTACCTTGGTATCTAGATTTTTGTAATTCAACATTGCAGGGTTCATATGATTCAAGCTATTTAATTTTCTTCGTTTGAAGTGATATATTAAACTATTCAATGTTTAATAAATAGAAATCAATAAAATTCTTTTAATTCATAAACTAACATAGAAAGTTAGCGAATTATAATCGTTTTTTTCTTTTATGATTAACATTTCTGTACTGTTATCATGAGATCACGATTCCAACAAGATCACGATTTATTTTTTCTAAATGTATAGACGGTCCCCTAACACATTTTTACGAGTAACTCTGTTTAGAATTGATTTAGAGTGCATAACTAGGTAGGTTTTCCGAACTGCCTTGTTCTCAGAAATCTGAATATGAGGTTAAAAATAGGGGTCGTCATTGAAAAAAAATTAAGTTTATGCCTGTTTTAGTATGTAGATAACCCCTTAAGTAAAATCTAACTACACAATTAAAAACCAGACTTATTACAGATCGATAGGTACCAGCTGCATGTTTCTACGGTAATTTACGGCGAAATTAGGGGGGGGGGGAGGTGGCTTTTTTTTTTTTTTTTTTTTGAGACTGTACTTTGACATTTAAAATCAACATTACCCATTTAAAAGCCATTACATTTCAGTTTATTGGTTAAGTTATGATATGAATCTAAATTATGAAAAAAAATTGACGAATCATGTGCAAGTTAAATCTTTTCATGGTATAAAGTTTTAAACATTCCTGTTTTAACCCTTTCAGGGGCGGTGGTATATATTTTATACAACCTAATTTCACTTCCCAACTGCAAAAATTCGTCCCATTAATTTAAAAAAAAAAAAAAAAAAACTTACGTTTTTAACATATCAGAAAAGGCTGATTTTTTTAACCTTAAAATTTAAAATTTCTTTTAGTTTAATTTAGTTCATGAATTCCGGTGGCAGTATAATTTAAATAATCCGAATTGTCTTGCGCCGCAAAGGGTTAATATTTCGCATTGCACTTAACCAGTTTATCTGTAATCAATTAATTTTTAGTTGGAATGGAAGGGGTAAAAATTTCATGAAATTTCAAAATACAAAATTTAAGCGTGCTCCATACAATAAAAATGAAATCCCAAGATTTTTCTTAATTTTACTCTAAATATGACCAAAAGAATTTATAAATTATAATAAGAATGGAGAAAGAAAGCACACATCAATACTTTTCATACATATATATATATATTTTTTAATTTGATCGCTAATTTTTATCTTCAACATACTTTTCTACAAACAGCAGAAGACAAAGATCATGACTCGACAAATATTTATTTAACAAAACGGTATTAAGAGCAAATCTTTTAAATACTAATTATTGCTAGCGCTTGAATAATTTTGCTGCTGACTGTACATAGCATGAAAATAAAATCATCAGGCATCGATGACGATAATATTCCATTTAAATTACAATATGACAGTGGCGCCATTTTTTGTTTTAAATATCTATCTTCGTAAAAAAAAAAACACCTCGGAGGTTTCTTTTTTTTTTTTTTTTCTATTGATAAAAATATTCTTTAAATCACATAAATTTATAAGGCAAAATAATTTAATTTAAAATCTATAACTATAATTTTATTTTCACTTAGAAATAGATTATACTACTTAAAAATAAATGAATAACATTATAACACTTCATTCTATCAAAATAGTATATTTTAACAAAAGTATACTGCTAAATAAATAAATAAAAAATAAGAATGAATCTAATATTTTAGCAAGTTAATTTGCTCAGTAAATTTCTTATAATAAAATATACTATGTAAATTTTTACTGGTATAAAATATCAATATTTTTAGGTTATTCTTTCTAAATTATTTTTTCGACACTATATATATGGAAATGAAATATCAGAAATTATAATAATGAGATTTTTTTTTTTTTTTTTTTTTTTTTTTTTTAAATATCTATCTTCATTTTTTCTAAATGAAGATTTCAAGTGATAAAAGTTAATTTTTAAAGAACAATAAACTCTGAGAATTTGTTAATTTTAAAAGATTTTTTTTTTCTTTTAAAGAATGGAAAACAATAATTTTAGGAATATATATGTTTTATATGGTAACAGATGGCGCCACAGTGTAAAATTCTGAAATACTCTAAGGAAATTTTCGGCGAAAATGCACATGGTGGTAACCGAAAGGAATTCGCGAATTGGTTTATTTTAATATACTGCCTTGAAAAGTGTAAAACAATGAATTAATCGTGTGAATTATTTTTATGATTGAGCTTAAATTAGGCGTCTGCCATAGACATACGAACGATTAATGTCGTCTGCTCGATCTCCATCATTGTATTTGTATTGCACTGCGTAAAGAGAAAGGAATATTCCCGTTCCGAATTGGTTCAAAATTTTCTCGTGCATGCACAGATCATACGATTTTGGTCTTACAGAAAGTGCTTTGTGTTTTAATATTATAGACGAGTAAAAAACTTTCACTTACTGTTACAAAAACGTCAGAAATATTGACCCTGCATAAAATTGGATTTTCTGAACGCCATATAAGTTGGAGGGTAAATATGAGCAAGACACCTGTGCATCAAGCTATTACTAAATTTAAAATTTCAGGAAAAATTTTGAACCTTAAGTGAAGCGGTCGCCCTAGAAAAACGAGTACACGTGATGATCATGTGATAAGAAGGATGGTCGTATGAGATCCAAGAACCTCCTGTAATACGATTAGATATTCTCTGGCTGCAAAAGACACCAACATCAGTTTGAATACTATTTCAAGACGTTTTGCCAAAGATTTTGGTTTATCATCCCATAAACCTGGAAATGAAACCTCGACTTATTCCAAGTGTGAAAAAGAAATTACTCTTAAGGTCCACAAATTTTCCCGAAATTTTAAATTTACTAATAGCTTGATGCACAGCTGTCTTGCTCATATTTACTCTCGAACCTATTTGACGCTTGGAAAATCCAATTTTATGCAGGTTCAATATTTCTGACCTTTTTGTAACAGTGAAGGTTTTTTTCCCATTACAATTAATACACAACAGCACTGTCTAACACAAAATCCACTAAACAACTGTCGATAAACGTGCCGGGCACCTTTATTTATAGCAGTAGAATGCGTTTGATGCAATCAGCCCATGAGATGATGCAATAATCTGCGCAAATGATGTTAAAATATTTAAAATCGGCCTCTGGTCTTAAACTTTTTCAAATAACTGTATATCGACGAGCGCTACTGACCGAAATGATCGACATTCTTCTAGATCGGATATTAGGTCGTCGTTTGATCCCGACCTGTCCCGTCTATCAATTTAGAGAGCAGCTCTTCTCGGCTAATAAAATAGAGGGAAATGTGGTATAAAACGAATACGTAACTAGCATACAAGAAACTAGTTCTTATATATCTAATAAGAATATCAGAATTTCACATCATTATGCAGATATTCTGATAGAATTTCATATTTAAAGCGTGCAACGCTGAGATAATTACTATATTAATGTTGATGTATTCTTTGTATACTATATAGTTACTTGATTAGAATGTTACGATTTGTATAACAAAGCATTATAATGATGATGATTGAAATCTGAAGTTGTTGTTATAACAACAAAAGAAGAAACAATAAAAATCTGTATTAGTTAAGTGAAACTGCAATTATGCCGTGTATGTTTTACCTAAACAATGAAAAGCTATTGTTAGTCACAGAGTTCAATTTTATTACATTATTATTTTTTATCATTAATAAGTATAGCGTGTGTATTATATAAAAAATCATCTTGTTTATCATGCAGAAAAATGTTTACTATAGGAAGTTGTTTGAAAAAGAAGTATTGCAAAACAGTTATATAATCTGTTTTATTCCTTTCTTTTCATGATATTGGTTTCTTTCCTTCCTTCTTTCTTCTTTCTTTTTGTATTATACTGTTTTGTTAAAAGAAAAATAATTACAAGACATATAAAGATAATTTTTTTTAGACTAACTGTATCAGTAGTGGACATTTTAAGAATAGTTTTTTTTTTTTTTTTTTTTTTTTTTATGCAATTGTTCCTAGTTATAGTATATTTCCAATTTTAACAGAAGTTTCTTGTGTATTTTTGTGACAGTTTTCAATGATAAACCCTTTGCCGGCCCTGACACTCTAAAGCATTCTAAATAGTGTTTTTAAATTTAGGGACTCTTTTATTCAACTGCCAACAATAATTTTGGAGAACGATATTTTATATATATAATGGAAAAATAACCTTCGAGACGATTAGGTAATTGTTACAATTAAAGAATTCCACCATGTAATTCACAGCTTTTATTTATTTTCCAACCCCCATCATATCTCCACCTCTCCTCAGATTGGCATGTTTTTCTTTCTTTCCTTTTTACTTTCCGAACACTATAGTGAGGAAAGTATTGTAATCATGTCAAAAATCCGAATTCGAGATTTTGATGTTTCTATACGTTTCGAGGTCCCCTGAGTCCGTTTTCACTATTTTTACGATGATGTATGTATGTGTGTATGTATGTATGTATGTGTGTATGTATGTGTGTATGTATGTATATATGTGTGTATGTATGTATGTATGTGTGTATGTCTGTGAGTCAACACGCTAGCGTCTAAACGCTTTGTTCGAATAAGCTGAAAGTTAGTGCGTATATTGTAAGTCACCATAGTACGAACCCTATAGATTTTGGTGAATAGCACTTATAGTTTTTTTTACAGGGACACAAAGAAAAATTCTTTATCATTATGGTCTATGGGACCAAAATCTGAAAAGTGCGATAGCATCTAAACGCCTTCTTCAATTCAGCAAAAATTTGTCACAGTTACTCACTCTGTATAGAGTTTGGAGAATCTGGCACTTACAGTTTTTTTTACAGGGGCACAAAGAAAAATTCTTTATCATTATGGCCTATGGGGCCAAATTTTTAAAAGTGCGATAGCGTCTAAACGTTTATTTAATCTGAACAAAAAATTTGTACACATGTTATAGGTCACAGTTGCACGAACTGTATAGATTTTGGTGAATTTAGCACTTACAGTTTTTTTACAGGGACACAAAGAAAAATTCTTTATCATTATGGCCTGTGGGACCAAATTTTTACTTTCTTCTATATTCAATAGAAGAAAGTATTGGATTCGTAAAAATTTTCGACCTGGGGTTTTTGATGGATTTACACGTTCTGAGAACTGTAGAACACGATTTGACCATTTTTAGAAAATGTCTGTCTGTTTGTCTGTCAGTCTCTGCGTGGGTGTGACAAACTTTTGTGGTAACTGTATCTCAGGAACTACTTCACAGAATTTCATACAAATTGGTATGTAGTTGCACCTTGATATAAATTAGTGCCTATCAACTTTTGATAAAAATTGTCTTCCACGTTGCGTTGCCATCCCGCTTTTTCTAAATTTTTAACATGGTGGTATAGTACAAAATTTTGTATAAAGGTGCATAAAGAAAATTATTTTTTAATAATCATTATGAAATTTACCAGAATCATTTATAATAGAGATAGTCAACTGGGAAAATTTTTTTGTATGTGTAGGAGCCTCGCCTCCCCCCCCCCCGGGGGAGCGGGGAATTTCCCCCTCGAGGGGAATAAATTTTCATGATGGGTATCTTTCAAAAGAGCTCGCTAGTACCTTTAAAACGAATGGTTGAACCATAGATCTGCGATAATTTAAAATGAAGTTATTGATTTTTTTTAAATGTAATATTGACAATAAAATTGACTTTTTTTGGATATTCAGTGTTATACTACTTCTCTAATATGGAAATCATCTGCATTATCATGGAAGATAATTTTTTTAAATAATAATTTTAATAAATTATTTTTACTGAGTGAATTTGTATAGGAAAATATAGAAGAAAGTCATGTGGTGGCCACAACATACTAGTTAAAAGTGCGATAGCATCTAAACGCCTTATTCAATTGAGCTGAAAATTTATATGAATATTATAAATCACTGTTGCACTAACTATAAGCATTTTGGTGAATCTAGCATTTATAGGTTTTTTACAGGGACACAACGAAAATTCTTTATCATTATGATCTATGGGCTCAAAGATCAGTAGCGTTAAATAAAACATCGTATAATATATGGAGAAAAATACTCAAACACTTTATTATGGTTTTCTCTCTTTTGTTTTTTAACAACTCCTCTTTCTTTACTTTATCTACAAAACTGTTAATTACTCAATTTTTGGAAAGTCGAGTGGAGTCACTCCAGATTTTTCTTTTTTGTTTCATCACTTCGATTTCTTCTAGAACAGATTCAATACAACAAAACCGAATTGCTAGACCATGTAACACCTCATCATTCTGCTACATCTTCAAGTGGAGATAAGCGGAGATCTCGATCACCGTAGGCACTCCTGAACATCACGTGAAAATGATGATGGTGTTAAAGTTAAGATTTAGTGGTGGATATTAAACAAAATAGTCCCTAAATTTGGGAACTCTGACCTCAGGCGTGAATTTAAATAGGGCTGGCAAAGGGTTAAATATTTCTATAACAATTTTACGGTAGCCAAAAAGCGTAAAAATTGGCAACTTTATTACAGAAACTGTGCCAAAAACAATGTGTTAAATACCTTAATTAACTCTTTCTAAGCATGACTGTAGAGCGAAAGTGGCTAATTGAAGAATTTTATACTTAAAGAAAAAAAAAAATGTTTTCTTTGACAGATTAAAATACGCTACAAGCGGATGTAGTAGATATTTTTTTTTTCTAATTAGATACGCTTTTGAAATTTCAAAGTAAAGGCAAGAAATAAAATGCGAAAAATTATATAGTTAAATATATGCTTATTTAATTAACAAAAATATTTTTTACAATTTTGTGGTGTTAATAAAATGAAACACACACACACACACATACACATATATATTCATATATATGCATGAGTTTTTGGGCTTTTGAAATAGGAATTTTATACTTATGTATCCCCTTTAATAATTATTGCAGGAAAAAACTGCTTATATCAAATTTAATGTCTTAAAGAGACGTTTCCAGGGATGTATCACAAGACATACTTTGCCCAAAAATGTTTGAGCTCGAGTAAGGGAGTAGTAGTAGAGCCGATTGGGAGGGCAACTTTAAAACTTCAAATAGAAAAGTATGTCTTGTGATACATCCCTAGAAACGTCTCTTCAAGACAATGAATTTGATATAAATAGTTTTGTACTTATATGTTTATTAAAGGGGATACATAAGTATAAAATCCACATTTCAAAAATCTAAAAACTCAAGTATCTCCTTTAATAATCATTGTAGGGTGAAACTATTTATATCAAATCCTTTTTATTTTGAAGAGACGTTTCCAGGGATGTATCACAAGACATACCTTCCTATTTGAAATTTTAAAGTTGCCCTCCCTAGCGGCCCCACTAGCGGTTCCCTAGTCCCCGGGCCCAAACTTTTTACACCAAAAGGTGTCTCTCTCGAATTCATTGAACATGTGTTTCACTAATTTTCATAATTACGACTCATTTTGGAGTTAAGAGGGGGGGGGGACTTTTGGAACACCCTGTATATATATATATAAACTTACATCAGAAACTACAAAGAAAAAAAATACCTCTAAACAATTTGACAGTTTCAATTGTCACATTCAATTGCAGTCAAACTTGCCAAGTTATTACGGAAAAAATTGACTGTGACCCGCATACCACAATATTTTAATAACTTTCTTTTATACTAATTATCTACGACGGAATAATAGGAAAAAAAATATTCCTAAATAATGGTATGCAAATACCAGCGAGTGAGTTTTACGTCGCATTATATAGTGACCAGATTAGAGTACTCTTATAATTGAAAAGGTTTAAAAATTATTACAAACAGCCAATAGAGATGTAATTTCTTTATTACTCAAAAATGAACACAAACAATATAATAATTTTTATAAAAATTTCCTTTCTACAACTTTTCGAAATTAGAAAAAGAAAAAATCTTCAAAATATGGGACTGTCCTCTAAAAGAGAGAACATTTGGTCACTTTATCGCACTAGTGCTACTCTACGGGTTACTGATGATGGGCTTGGGGCCTCGTTGGCCCTTAATGGACCCTATCGACACGGAGAAGGAGCATTAGGGGTTGGCCCGGAAGCAAACCATCACAGACTTGATCCTCTGCTGGGAAAGGTAGCATGTTCCTGTTATCCAAGCTAGAGAAAGCTTGAGTTCAAGGCTGGATTGGGTTCGGTTCTCGGACCGGAGTCGTTACATAGTTCCCAACATTTTAATTAATTCTGGAGCATTTTATCCCCGCCTTTATTTCTCACCACTTTATTTATAGAAAAAAAATATCTAATACACAACTACAATAAAATAAGAAAAAATTACTCTTAGAATAAAAGTGGTATCAAATAAAGGCGGGGCTAAAAATGCTCCGGAATAAATTAAAATGTTGGCAACTCTGCTGATATTGTGAGACTTGATCCTCCACGGAGGGGATTAAACAGTGATATGAAATTTATTTTTCGTTGATAGTAACTTTTGGCACCACCGATTGCAGTGCTTCATACTAATTATCGTATATATATAATTTTCTGAAACTCTTTAAAAACGATACCATTTTGATTTCACGTTTACTTTTTCTTATTTTGGTGAAGTCGGGGCCAGCTTAAACACATTAGATGATTCTAGGAGAAAATTACTTTGTCCTTTGCTTTATTGATACGGATATAATGAATGTTGACTGACTAGTAACGAACCTCTTTGGACTTTTAAACATTTGTTATTAACAGACCATTAGATAATAAGTACAAAGACTTTGAAGGTGCTTATTCAAAGTTTTCCTACTTATTACTTTTACACACCAGTTTTGTGGTGTTTTTATATATAGACCATTAGATAGACAACTAGTGAGCAGGGATGTTCATTTTGGGATAAGGATGACAACTCGAAGTACCAGTAGTGGACATCCATAAAAATGTTATGTACTACAACAAATTTACAAATTTAACACATAAAATATATTCTTCATACATATTTTAGTCATATGACTGCATAGGGTAAACGAAATCAGTTCAAAATAAACACGAACAAAGTAAACAAAGTTTGGCAGGCTTAGCCTGCTTCGCTGGTCGGTATAACTAAATTTTCGAAAATATTGAATCATTATTTTTTCTATATCACTTTATGAATAAAAACTAATAAAATCTATAAAAATCGCTCTGAATCTCGTTTTGGGTACACACTGATTCAGCAACGTCTTCCGCGCCAGCGTTGCGTTGGGTCTTGGATAGGTACTCTCTCAATGATTGCGGAAACATCTTACCCACGAACTGTAATTCGAGTATTTATCAAACGACAGATGGCGGAAATACGAGAGCTATGATCTTACAGATATTGTGCATACAGGCTATATTTCAGCATTTGTTAAAATTTTGTTTTAGCACAATGTATTAGCAAGATTTAGTAACATTGTTTTCCTAGACCTCGATCTGTAATAATAAAATTGGACGTAAAAATTGTAAAATAAATTTATATCTTAATGCCTGTTATTTATATTTTAAAGATTATACATAAACTTCAATTTACTAAGTTTAATTTATTTAAAATTTAATAAATTTAATTCTTTCTATTACCATTTGACTCAAATAAATACAATAAATAGAATAAAATAGAATAGAATAATATATATATATATTTTTTCTTTTTCAAAGGAATTTTAACTAAATAAAAAATAGTATAACAGTTGTTGCCAAAGAACGCAGATGACTAAAATAAAAGATAAAATTAAGAAAATTGAACAGAAAATTTAAGATATAAAATTGAAAATAATAATAATAATAATAAAAGTATTTTTATTCGAAAATCGAAAAATTCTCGTTGAGGAGCAGGGTGAAAACTACCCTGCAGGGTGGTTATAGACCCGCCTTTTTTCTTTGATTTTTCCACCAGAATATTTATATGATAATTTTTACTAAATTAATAGTGCAAACATACAAATAAAAATTACGAAAGAAAAATATTGGTGAAGAATCAGGGAAAAAATGTGGGTTTATGTGATTGTGACCACCCTGCCCTTCTACCGAGTTTTGTAGCTTTGCGATTAGTAGCCTCAGATCCAGAGCGCAGACAGTTGGACCGACAGAAAACGCTTGTCTTTATTTTTATAGACTACAAAAAATAATGATAATATTACAAAATGTTCACACTATTTAAGTAAGATGGATTTCATTCTGAAACTGATGACCTGAAATCTTGCAATTCATGACAATAATTGTACAGTATTGTAACACCCACCTAGAATTTTAAATATAACATAGAAAGTTAATTTTTTGAGTTTAAATTTAAAACTGTTTACTACATACACAGGGTCTGACACTAGTGTATTTGCCTTAAACAGACTTTTTCATATTCTTATCATGTTGGAGAATTATTTCCTCATCGTAACATAACCATCAGCGTAAAAAAATTGTAGTTTTGATTGAAGATCTATAATTAAATTTAACGATTATCTTTAATTAAAACCTGGATTTTAGAGCAACTTTGATACTAAATCATTTAGTATCAATACTTTGATACTAAAATCTAAACCTTTACTAATTGGTTTATATTAGTAAAGGTTTTAAGTTTTGAAGTTCATCTCGGGGCTGATTGATTTTTGTTGCGGTCTTCAATTTACAGTTTCCGGGATCGAATCTTGGTTCAAGTATGGATGTTTACAGTTGTTTAGAATGACCTTTAAACAGTACTTCCCTGTATAATTAACCCAAGAACAAAAACTAATGCAAAATGTGACCGTAAAATGGCGTGTTGGTGTTCGGGTTAAGGCTAATTGTCTGCACCTGGGACTAAAGTAGTGATGCTCTCCGTGGAAGAGATTTTCTTTGTGAGGGGTCCCAGCCGGTATTCATGCGAGTTTCGGAGAAAACCACGGAAAACTTCAAAGGGCTAAGTCGCCTACGACTTGGTCATAGAACAGCAAACTAAATTAAACCAATTTATATAAAAATGTATAAAACTGTGTTGTCAGATTTTGCTTGTTTTTTATTCAATAGTCACCAGTAGTTTTGAAAAGTGATATTCCATATACATAATACACGATTAATCTTCGAAGTGATTAGCGAACCGTTAAATTTAAAATTTAGTGGTGGCTAGTGAATAAAAAATGTTCCAAAGTCTAGCAACACTGTACAGAACTATTGTTATTGTTATTATTATGATTTAGTAAAAATAACCATGAAATAAAGTAAAAGCTATACAGTATTAGATAAAAATCATACTAAATTGAAAATATTGTTAAGAAAATTGAAAATAAAATTATATATTCTACTATCTGCGCGGCTTAACAACAGTTCGTGATTATTCCTTCCAAGACCTATTAATGTATGAGCAATGTATTCCTATAAAAACATCTACTTTTACAAACCAACACCACTTTCTCTTACAACAATCAAACAATGCATTCTTTACTATTTCTGTCAGTAATGTAATAAGCTATTTAATCTACTTGAGGCGACACTTTCATATAACACGTATTCAACATCTTTTATTAACTGACACGATAGAAATCACGACGATAAATATAGAAATAGGGCAGAACAAAACACCGTTCGTTAACGAGGAACAAGTTAAAGATGTATTTCTGGCTGTTCGTTTGTTTACACCTCTTGCTGCTTAGCCAGGAAGGATTTAGGTATCGATAGAGCATAGTTTTTTAATTGATCGTCTGCCTAAGGGTGTGAAGAAAGGGTTATCCAGAGTTTTAGTGAAAGTAGATGCTACGCTTTCCTGGTTAGATCACTTTTTTCCCCTTTGTATTGCTGGCGTATTTTGTGCTGGACTTTTAACCAAACACGTGCCTGATTTTTATCTTATTAGAATTTACCAACATATTACGTTTTGTGCAAGAATTTTTGCTCCAGTTTTTAGGTAAAAAATGAAGATTAATTTTATCTCAGGACGAGAAATTTCATCTTTGTTTGCTATTGCTATTTGTATACTGAAATTTCACAGTACATTTCGGGGTGGTTGGCTGGTTGGTTGAGTTCTGACGTCGCACTAGTATTGCGCTATGGGTAATTGGCACCGGTCTGCGACTGTCCTCTAAGGTAGAGTCCTGCATCGGGTCGGGTAACCCGATTTTACCCGAACCCGACCCGACCCGCGGGTCGGGTTCGGGTCGGGTTGGCAGAATTTTTTCTCTTGCGGGTCGGGTTCGGGTCGGGTTGACTGATCTATTTTTCGTGCGGGTCGGGTTCGGGTCGGGTTGACAGATTTTTTTTCTTGCGGGTCGGGTTCGGGTTCGGGTCGGGTTTGGTTTTCAAGAAGTCGGGTCGACTGGAGAACATCTTTCAAAATATTTTTTACAATTATAAACATATATTTATAGGCATGTTTACAACTATGTAACTAATTTAAACATTCTGTGCGCATACTAGACATGTATCGATTGGTTGTTTGGTTGGAGGATTTAAGGTCGATTGACTCCAGATGTGTCCTAGGCCTATAGGGGGTATGCCGTCCGTTTTAGTCTTTCTAAGGTGTCCTAGCCCGTACTTACGCGTGTTTTGGAGGAAACCACGGAAAACTCCGAACGGCTACGTCGATGAGCGCGACCTGGGATCGAACCCGACACCTCCCATCTACCAGCTTCGAGCGCAGAACCGCTGGTGGGCAGACATGTACCGGAGCACCCTATTCGTATCCGCGGATATCCGCCAGAAAAATAGATCCGTATTTGCATCTGGATCTGTTTTCTTTTCTTCAACGGAACTAATATGTATCTTTTGTAGAAATTGTATGAAAATTAGAAAAGTATTATAAATCTTTCTCGATTGTTGTTAATATATAAAGAAATATAACCTCGCATTTACAGTCTAGAAATTGAAAAGATATCGCAGTTTACAAGTTTTTTTTTTCTTTACTTTCTTCTATATTCAGTAGAAGAAAGTATTAGATTCGTAAAAATTTTCAACTTCCGATTTTTGACGAATTTGCACGTTTTGAGAGTCCAGAACACGATTTGACTATTTCTAGAAAATATCAGTCTGCGTCTCTGTATGTGTGTGACAAAAATTTTGTGGCGACTTTATCTCTGGAATTACTGCACATAATTGCATATAAATTTATAAATAAATGCACCTCGACATAAATTAGTGCCTATCAACTTTTGGTGCCCATTGCTCAACAGATAGCGCTGCTATACAGTGATTTCCACAATTTAAGGAAATGCTATATCTCAATAACTACTGCAGAGAATTGCATATAAATTTATATGTAGAAGCACATTGACATAACCTAGTCCCTATCAACTTTTTATGTCAATTTTTCAATAGGTGGCGCTGCATACAGTGATTTCCATAGTTCAAGGAAAGGCTATATTTCAGGAACTACTGCACAAAATTGCACATAAATTTATATGTGGATATAAATTATTGTCTTTTCACTTTTGGTACCAATAATTCAATAGGTGGCAGTGTTATACAACGATTTCCATAATTTAAGGGAAAGAGATATCTCAGGTTCTATTGTGTATAATAAATAAATAAATAAATATATATATATATATATATATATATATATATATATATATATCTGAAAAGACCATTATCAGACATTATGCTGATTCAATTTGGATGCATATCAGCCAATAGGTGGCGCTGCTGTCCTGCAATTTTCCCCGAGAACAGAAAAGCTATATTTCAACTTCTATGGTGTATAACTGTACAAAATAAAACGCGTTTTTTAATATACTATTTATGGAGAATAAAACTGTCTTTCTTTGTACAATGTAATTTTTCTCTAAGATGAATATCGTCTGCATTCATTATGGTAGGTAATTTTAATAAATAATAGCTATAGTAAATTATCTGTACTGAGCGAATTTGTATTAGAAAATATAGAAGAATGTCTTGTGGTGAGCACAACATACTAGTTTTTTTTTTTAATTATCTTAATTATTATTTATTTAATACCTTTACTTTTAACGAAATTCAATCCTCGCTTTTGTGTAAACGGAATTTTGAATTTTCCTCCATTTATACTTGCTTATACAGCAAATATAGAAGAAATACTTGTTGTGATTTCATCTAAAGCTAGTATGCTGTGACCACCTAAAACTTTCTTCTATATTTTCCTATAGGAATTCGCTCAGTAAAAATATTTTCTTAAAACTATTATTTATTATATACCATAATGAATGATTTTCATTTGGAAAAAACTAACACTAAATATAATAAAAGAAAGACAGTATAATTCTCTATAAATGAAGTTTTAAAAAAAAGCGATTTCATAATGGTTACCTCATACATCAGGTTTCGTAGTGTTATATGCCATAGAAGTTGAGATGCAGCCACATCCCGTTCTCAGGGAAAATTGCACTATAGCAGCGCCATTTATTAGCTGATATGCATCCAAATTGAATCAGCGTAATGGCTACACTGATACATGTCAAGTTTTGTTTGATAATACACAACAGAACCTGTGATATAGCCTTCCCTGAAAATGCGAAAGACGACGTATAACAGCACCACTTATTCAGCAATTGACACAAAAGTTGGTAAACACTAACTTATGTCAAAGTGTATCTGCATATAAATTTATATACAAAATCGTGTAGTAGTTCCTGAGCTATAGCCTTACCTGAAACTGTGAAAATCGCGGTTCAGCAGCGCCACTTGTTACGAAATTGACTCCAAAAGTTGATAGGTATTAATTTAGGTCAAGGTTAACTGCAGTAGTTCCCGAGATACAGTCGCACATTTTTTTTTTTTTTTTTTTTTTTTCACGCAGACACACAAACTGACAGATACATATTTTCTAAGAATACCTAGACAAATTGTGTTCTGGAACCCTCAAAACGTGTAAATCCATCAAAAAACGGAAGCTGAAATTTTTTTACGATTCCAATACTTTCTTCAATTGAATACAGAAGAAAGTAAAAAGTAATGTAAAATAAACACATTTAGGAAACGGATTCCATTAAGGTATAATAATAATATTCTTTAACGTCTTCTTTAGAACAAATAAACAAAAACAACGCACGAAAATTGCAGCTGTAAGAAGATAATTTGCTGATTGTGTGAATTGAAAGTGATTGCGGGAAAGCAGATGTCCAATTGTGAATCATATATCCCTGCTACCCAAATTATTATAAACATTCATGTCGAACAAAAGCAATAAATAAAGATATATATATATATATATATATATATAATTTTTTTTTTTTTTTTCAGAATATAATCATTAAACAACGAACTATTAACACTGAAAATGAAGCATATTTTTGCAATCTTGAAGTTCACAACTCACATAAATGTTCAAACATTATTATTAAACTTTTTTTTTTAAGAATTTTTTTTAATTTTTAACTTAATACAATCAGTAATTACATTTTATTTATTTATTTATATTTTTTTACTTTCTTCTATATTCAATCGAAAAAGGTATTGGATTCGTAAAAATTTTCGACTTCCGGTTTTCGACGGATTTACAAGTTTTGAGATGTCTAGATTATATATGTCAGGTTTTATTGCGTATAACCCAACAAAACCTGATATGTGAGAAGACCAATATGAGATATTACGCTAATTCAAATTGAATGCCTATTAGCCAACAGGTAGCGCTGCTACAAAGCGATTTCCGCAATTTAAAGAAAGGCTATATCTCAAGAACTACTGCACAGAATTTCATATAAATTTGTATGTAGGTGCCCTTTAATATGTATTAGTGCCTGTCAGCTTTTGGTGTAAACCGCTCAACAGGTGGCGCTGCTACACAGCGATTTCCACAATTACAAGGAAAGTTATATCTCAGGTTCTATTGTGTATCATCAAACAAAACTTAATATGTGAGAAGGCAATTATGAGACATTATGCTGACTCAGTTTGAATGCTTGTCGGCCAATAGGTGGCGCTGTTATACTGCAAATTTCATCGATAACAGGATGGCTATATCTCAACTTCTATGCCATATAACTGTACGAACCATGATATGTGAGATAACCATTATAAAAACGCATTGTTTAAGATGTTATTTATAGACGATGAAACTGTTTCTCTTTGGATATTTAGTGTTACATTTCCCTAAGATGAAAATTATTTGCATTCATCACGTTAAACTTTTTAATAATAGTTTTGATAAATTATTCGCACTTAGTAAATTTGACAGAAAAATATAGAAGAATGTCTTGTGGTGGCCACAACATACTAGTTTTTTTTATAATTTACCAACTGTGTGACAATAAAAATTTAATTTATTTTATATCATGCTATATCATTTTACCTTGTTTTGCATGATTTTTAGATGAGTAAGTAATGATTCATTTTTCGGGTTTCGGGTCGGGTTCGGGTTAGATAAGTCGGGTTTCGGGTCGGGTTCGGGTCGCAAAAAATTCTCTGTTGCGGGTTCGGGTCGGTTTTCGGGTTGATGAAAAATTTTTTGTCGGGTTCGGGTCGGGTTTCGGGTTGATGAAATTTTTTTTGTCGGGTTCGGGTCGGGTTTCGGGTTGATTTAAAATTCATCTGTCGGGTTCGGGTCGGGTAAAACCCGACCCGCGCAGGACTCTACTCTAAGGACGGTCCAGTGACATGTCATCACAATTTTGATCCTCCACGGAAGGGATGGCTCCCCTGCTTCCGTGACCCTCGGGTGGGAACATAAAGGAAATTGAGGTCACGACGGATTTTACGTGCACCAGCGTCCATTAGTGAACACGATGGTTTTGGCTGGCTCGAGTATCGAACCCGTAATCTTCCAATTACGAACTCAGTACTCTACCGACCGGGCAGTAGTATTCAGGATTAAATAAGGTACTGATGATTACTCTAAAATAGTGGTAGCAAAAAAGGGTGAATTTCTCATCTGTACACAACAAAAAGATACCACAGGAAGATTATACATTTATCCATAGCTTTCAACATTTCAATTTATTTCAGAGTATTTTTAGCCTCGCTTTTATTTCCTACCACTTATATTTTAAGAATAATTTTTTCTTATTTTATCAAAGTTATATAATAGAGAACCATAGCCTCCTAAACTAGATGCCTTCCACGTGGCTAGGAAACTTGGCAACAGTTCAGCGGTAGACAGCGATTTCTGGTGCAGATTGCGTGATTTTTTTATTCAACTGCCACCAATAATTTTAGGAAGTGATATATGATATATGTAATTGACATTTCTTCGATTCTAATCGCCTTTTACGTATATCAAATCCCGCTTTTAAAAACTTTTGGTGGCTGTTGAATAAGAAAGTCGCGCAATCTGTACTAGGTGGTTTTGTCTACTGCTTAAACTACTGCCAAGTTTCCGAAACATGTGAAAAGCATTTAGTTTAGGAGACTATGGGAGAACAATTTTCTGCAAATAAAGGAATGTAAAATAAAGGCGGGGCTAAAAATGTTCCTGAATAAATTAAATGCTTGCAGCTATGCATTTATCTACTAATTTATATATGTATAGAGAGGTATTCTTGTTTGTATGTATGTATACACTTAGTGGTTAAAGTCTTACTAAATATATATATATATATATTTATATATATTTGAATAATTGCGATACTTTCACTATCATATGAACATCATTTTAAGCTTTAATAAATCGACAAGGAGATAGCATTGCTACGTTCTGTGTTTCCCAGAGCCAGAATTTTCTTGTAGTAATTTTCTGTACTGTGTATTCCCAATCAATGAAAGTTAGAGTTATATATATTGGTGGTAAAGTCAGAGGGGGGGGGGGGAAGGTGGAGCCAAAGCAACCCTGAGTAGAATTTCAGTCATCGATAGAGCAGTTATTTATATGATTGTTTGTAATGAATGAAGTATGTATTGGAGTGTGTAAATGCATACACACACTCACACACACACAAACATATATATATAGGTGGTCCTAAACTATGTCAAAAATGTAAAGGCAGGTAGAGGGGACCTAAATAAGCAGATTTCTTATAGGATTGTGTGTGCAGTAATGCCGCCTGCCGCCTTTACATACATGATATGATGCCTTGGTAATGCCTGCCTTTACATACATGAAATGCATGTCAGCCAGCTCCACATTGGTGTAACAATGCATGCTGCTCGAGATCCGTGCGGAAAATGATGAATCCAGTCAGCGAAGCGCTTTTATACGCCACAGCGCTCTTTACCGGCTTGTATATATATATATATATATATGTAATTGTATTGCCATAAATACTTAATCATAAATTATCATAAGTTAACATTAAAAGAGGAGTGAATCACACACACACATATATATAGGGTGAATCAAAAGTTTATTGTGCTCAGCAAACTATTATAATTAGACATATGTTTGTATGGATATATTGCAACTACTGTTATAACTTTTTATAAGACCATTTACATGAACACAAATTTTCAACAATTTCAACATGTTCCCCTTGGTAGCTCGGAGAATGTCTAAGCGGTATTCCGGTTTCTGCCAAGTGTTCTTTAACATGTCTTCAGTTACAGTACGCACAGCGTTTTTATCCTAGCCTTCAGCTTTTTGACGTCAGCAACTGGTGTTGCAAATACTCTGTCTTTGATATATCCCAAATAAAAAAAATCAAAAGGAGTGATATCCGGAGAGCGCAGAGGCCAGGGTGTTGGTGCATCCCTTCCAACATGCAATCGAAGCCTTTTATGAAGAATTCTTACCAAACTTGTTTGCGTATTTCGAGGAGTTTACATGATGCTTGACTAGTTGATTTAGTAGGAGACCGTTGATACGATTGACGCACGCGATCAACAGTTGCTTCTTTAAAACAAGGCCTACCACTTCTGTGAAGATCCTTAACACTGCCTGTTTCTATAAAACATTCATACCAATGCTTCAATGATTTTGCATCAGAAGGGTTGCGTACATAACAAAGTCGAAATTTACGCTGAACGTTAATAGGCGATTTTTTTTTAATGAAACCAAAGCACATACTAGGCTTTCTCTTCAATCGACGTCATTTCGGCTGAAAATGAAGACTTCCTTACAAATGTTCCCCTGAGTCACACTTGAAGGAGCACTCACGCCATGTATTTCACATAACAACTATTAAAATTCACCCATTTAATGATACAAAAGTTACATTATTATGTTAAACGGTTACTTTATAATGAATTATCATAATCAGGGCAAAACATTTGGTTCACCCTGTATATTAGAGTGTCAAAATTAGTATTGATTCGTCTTGGTTAAGACAATTTTCCTCTACACACCAAGAGTGTTCGTGCGGATCATTATCCCCCCCCCCACCCCCACCCCTATTCCGTCTTTCACTTCTATTCACAAATAATGAACTTTTTCATTTTATCACAAAAATCGCTATTTAAAATTAGTGATAGAAAACTCAGAGTAACTAAAAGGATCGTAGGAACCCTTTTATTAGAAAACTTTTTGTTAATGATGTAATGAGAAATGCTTGCATTATATTTCTTAATTTTAGCTATTTAATAGCTATAGTTCAATAAATTAAAAAGAAAAATAGTGAAATTGAAAGTAAAAAAAGAAACGTTTTATTTCATAATTAGGCTAAAGCCAGATTTTCTAATATTCGTTTAAAAGTAAGAATTAATAAAAAATGCACTTTTATTTACGAAATAACAAATGCTGCTATATCTTTCATAAAAAATGCTTTCAGAAAATATAGTTTTCTCACACACGTTTACACTTTAGCAAAGTTTTTAATTCTCCACCTTATTCTAAATAGAAATCCTACAGCAGTGATTTTGTATATGTGCAAATTAATGTTATCAGTGACAAAATAATAATAATAATAATAATAATAGTAATAATAATATGTGAGCAGGAAAATAGCACACAAGTGCGACACACTTTGTTAATATAAGTATTTCTGAAATTACATGATATAAAAGGGTGCATGTGAAGTATTTTTAAGTACAATAAAACTGAAAATGAAAGGAAATTACAAAGAAAATAACAATTCAAAATTCATTATCGAAAATATACTCACAAATAAACACACATATCTATATACAAACATACAATATTTTAATTAAAAAAGCATATACTCTATCTTGCTGTAAATAGCCGGGCCCCTTCGATTTTAGATATTTCGTCAAATATCTAGAAAATTTTTGACGCATTATCCTGAAACCTTAGTCGTGTAAAAGCAATGATATAACCCCATATACTTTAGCAAAATTTTTGTACAAAAACAACAATAACAACAACAAAAAAAAAAAAAAAAGAAGAAGGGAACAGCAGCAAGTTAAAGAATAAACAAAATATTTAGAATCACCATGTAAAAAAATAATGCTTGAAATGTTTTTTAAATGCAGCATACGATTATCAGGTTTCTATTAATTACATGTATTGTGATTTGTATCTGAATTAGAGATGGGCGTTGTTATAACTGAGCCATTTTCAATTTCAGTGTATAAATTTGTTTATTATTTATCCTCTATTTTTCGCAAGTTCACGTGCTGAACAATATGGCAAAGAAAAAAAAGAGTTAAATGAATTTAATGCTTTTAATTTTTATGTAAAATATGAGCGCGTGCTATCTTCAAAATTTGTTAAAATGTAAAGATTATGTGATGCGTGTAGCATCCATGGTTTTGTTTTTTTTTAATTCAAGAAATAGAACAGAATAAAGTTAGCAGCAATGTTAGTTGCATTTTTTTCATATAGTTTGAATTTTTAATTTTAGTGAACTACTTTTTACCGTAGGAATAATTTTCTTATGTTTAAAGCTATAGGGAATTATTATACGAGCATAAGAGATGCTACTTTAATAATTTTAAAGTGTAAATAAGTAGTATTGGCGTCCGCTTTTATACAGTTTAGTAAGAGAAAAGCTAGGAATTTGCGGTGCTTATTCCGTTGCTTTACATAAAAATACTGGCGTCCGCGACAGGACCTTTCAAGTGAAGTAAAATTATTTTGATTATATTAAGATTAAAAAGATGTTTAAAACCGTTAAAGGGTTTAAAAAAGAAGATTTGAAATGGGTAGCCGAAGAAATTGGAGAGACTTTGCCTTCGACGTTCACAATAGCAAGCTTAAAAGAGCTGATTTTAAATAGTAAAGAGTATGAAAACGATTCCGAATTTGTGAAAGATATCTTTGAAAATGCTATAGCGGAAAGAAAATTGAAAGAAGAAAAACAAGAACAAGCTTTGAAAGAAGAAAAACATGATTTGAAAAAAGAAAAACAAGCTGAAAAAGAAAAAGTACTCGAGAAGTTAAAGCTAGAAAAAGAAGCTGAGGCATTAAAGCTAGAAAAAGAAGCTGAGGCATTAAGGCTGGAAAAAGAAGCAGAACTGGAGAAAGAGAAATTAAGATTGAATCATGATTTAGAATTGGCGAGAATACAATCATCTGGGCAAATTCAAACTGATGCTATTTTAAGTAATTATGAAAATAGTACTATGAGACGAAAATTTACTTTACCTAAGCTGGAATTTAGGAAATTTGGCGGGGAAATTAAGGATTGGTTGCCTTTTTGGAGCCAATTTGAACAAATCGATAAAGATGATGAGATTGCCCCAGAGGACAAGTTCCAGTATTTAGTACAAGCAACAATCGCTGGTTCACGCGCAAGAGAAGTTGTTGAAAGTTTCCCGCCAACTGGCGCCAATTATTCAAAGACAGTGGAAAGTTTAAAGGCTCGTTTTGGCAGGGAAGATATTCTAGTAGAAGTGTATGTACGAGAGTTATTGAAATTGATAATATCTGTGCAAACAAAAGGTAGATTTGCATTAACTTCATTATATGATAAGCTTGAGTCATATTTACGGGCGCTAGAAACATTAGGTGTTACCACTGATAAATATGCCTCCATTTTATACCCTATGGTTGAGTCTTGTTTCCCAGCAGACTTTTTGAAGGCCTGGAATCGCTCGAATCTCTCTTCTTCTAATACGGATGCTAAAGGAAGGTTGAATAATCTGATGCATTTTTTGAAAACGGAAGTAGAAGTTGAAAGAGAATATCTTTAGCTGTAGCGGGCTTCGGTTTGACAAAGCGTGAAGATAATAAATATTCTAAAAGGAAAAACAGTGCAAGTGCAGACTATATGCGAAATAAGATATCGACAGCTGCAGGTTTATTGACAACGGCTTCTGCTTTAGATTTCAAAAGGGTATGCATTTTTTGCCAAGGCAAACATTTGAGCTCTGAATGCTTTTCAGCTCGAAAATTGAGTTTAACTGAGATACAAAAGATTGTAAAGGATAAAAATTGCTGCTCCGCTTGTTTGTTACCTAATCATACAGAGAAAAAATGTCGAGCAGTTTTAAGATGCATTATCTGTTCTAAGAAGCATGTGCCTTTGATGTGCGATTTGCGTGATTCTCAAGCTAAAACTGCACAAGAAAAGGTTGAAGAAAATTCAGTCAGTAGTGAAGTAAACATGACAAATTTTAATAAGCAAAGTGCTAAAGTATTCCTTCAAACCTTAAAAGTGAAACTCATCTCCGAAAACAAGCAAAAAACAGTTCGTTTATTGTTAGATTCAGCATCCCAAAAATCTTATATTTTGAAAAGTATAGCAGAAGAGATGAATTATACTCCCATTCGTCAAGAAAAAATGATGCATTCATTGTTTGGCGGAGTTACAACAAAGGAATGCCAACATAATTGTTATAGAATAAAGGTTAAGGATATGAAGGAGAAGTTCACCTGTAATTTTGAAGTGATGGATCAAATTACTATATGTGAAAACATTCAACCGGTCACTAATGGTCCGTGGATCAAAGAGTTGAAAGAATATGGAATCGAATTATCTGATGTAAGTCATTATCGTGAAGTTATCGAAATATTGATTGGTGCTGATATTATGGGAAAGATGTTAACTGGCAAAAGAAAAGTATTGACATCTGGTCTTGTTGCCATAGAAACATACCTTGGTTGGACATTGATGGGCAAAGCGCCTCACACGGAAGTCTTAACAGATAATTTAGCAATGATGGTGACATCTTTGTTCGTAAATGAAGCTGATATCTCAAACTTATGGAGATTGGACCTGATCGGAATAACAGATACTATAGAAAAGAAATCTAAAAGTGAGATTGACCGTCAAACAAAGGAACATTTCTTAGAGACAGTAAAAATTAACAAGGATGGTCGTTACGAAATTTGTCTTCCTTGGGCTGACGACACATCTGATTACCAGATAACTTGAGTTTGGCTGTAAGACGTTTAGAAAATACAACTTCTAAGTTATTATCTAAGAACATGTACGGAAAATATGAAAATATATTTATGGACTGGTTGAATGAGGGGATCATAGAAGAAGTTCCTGCAACCAAAGTGAACTCTTATGGTAATTATTTACCTCATCACCCAGTTATTAAAGAGACCAGTAGTACAACACCTATCCGTCCGGTTTTCGATGCTTCAGCGAAGTTGGCTAATCATCCATCTTTAAATCAGTGTCTGCAGTGTGGCCCAAATTTGATTGCGCTTATCCCAGATATTCTCCTACGTTTCAGAGAAAGAAAATTCGGTGTAACCGCTGATATTAGAAAAGCGTTTCTTCAAATTAGCATTTGTGAAAAGGATAGAGATTTTCTGCAATTTCTATGGTGGAAAGATCTAAAAGAGAAGAAACTTAAAGTATTTAGGCATGCACGAGTCGTTTTCGGTGTAAAGTGTAGCCCTTTTCTTTTGTCATCAGTAATTGAATATCACATCAAAAATAGTGCAAATTTTGAGGAAAGTTTCAAGCAAAGGCTTTTGCACAGTTTTTAGGTAGGCAATGTCGCCACTAGTGTGCACAGTGAAGCAGATCTAAAGAAATTTATCTCGGACTCAAAGAAAATAATGGCAAATGGTGGTTTTGATTTAAGACAGTGGGAATACACTGGTGATCACGATGAAACGTCGAACCAGAAGGAAACTCAAGTATTGGGTCTGATTTGGGATAAGGTTTCCGATACATTAAAAGTCAACATGAAATGGCTAAACGATTTCAACACAGAAAGGATTACCAAGCGAAGTATGTTATCGGCAGTTCATAAAATTTTTGATCCTTTTGATTTTACTGCTCCGGTGATGCTTTATCCTAAATTGATGTTACAGAAAGCTTGGAAATTAGGAATTAATTGGGATGACGAAATAACTGGTGATTTACAAAAAGAATTCCTATTATGGTTCCAAGAACTTAAATATTTAAATGATGTTAAGATACCAAGATATATCCAGATCACTCCAGAAAACTTACATGCATGCACAATTCATACTTTCGTTGATGGAAGTAAAGATGCTTACGCAGCAGTAGTATTCTTGATGATAGAAAAAGAAGATCAAGGGGAAATAATTCTGCTTGCTGCCAAGTCCCGAGTTGCGCCTTTAAAGAATACGACTGTACCAAGGATGGAGCTATTAGCAGCTACTATTGGCGCTCGTTTGGCGAAAATTGTTGTGGATGCTTTGGGTTGGCAGGAAATGAAGAGATATTACTGGAGCGATTCCTCAACAGTGCTTGCTTGGATATCAAGAAATGAGAGCTGGTCTGTGTTTGTCCGAAATCGGGTTCAAGAGATTCAGAAATTAAGCAGTCCTTCATCATGGAAACATATACCAAGTGAGAAGAATCCAGCAGTCTTGCCGTCTAGAGGCTGTAAGGCTAAGCAATTAGCTTTAATCAGATGGTGGGAGGGCCCACATTGGATGAAAGATTCAGCAGAATTTAGAAATCACATGAACACTTCCAATGAAGATTGGAATGAGGAAGAAATTCAGAAAGAAAGGTCAAAGTCTATTTGTATGTTGACGAAGCCTGAATTTCCACCCAACAATAACTGGTATTACAGCTACTTTTCAAGTTATGAAAAAATCATACGTTTAGTTGCTTGGATTCTTCGCTTTAAGCATAATTGTTTAAATCCTGAAAAGAGGAGTAAAGGCGAATTGACGGCTACTGAATTTCGGGAAGCTGAGATAAAAACTCTACGTATGGTTCAAAAAGAATCTTTCTCTTCGGAAAGTGATGAAAGATTGAAGACATTACAAACCTGTAAGGTTGAGCAAGATGTCATTCGTTTGAAAACTAAAATAACTTACAGGAAAGATAGTGAAGATTTTCTCCATCCCATAATTCTCCCTTCAAAGCATGAAGTTGTTAAGCGACTTATTTTTTATATTCATGTAAAGAACTGTCATGCGGGGTTACAAATCCTCTTAAATTTGCTTAGAGAAAGGTATTGGATCCTCAACGGAAGAAAGAGTGTAAAGCTTGTGTTAGCCAGCTGTGTGATTTGTAAAAGGTTTAATTCAAGGGCTTTATGGACATCTAGTGCTCCTCTACCTGAAAACAGAGTAAAGGATTCTGCCGTATTTCAAGTTACAGGCATGGATATGGCTGGTCCTTTGTATCTTAAGAATGATAAGAAGAGTTGGATTTTGATTTTCACATGTGCTATATATAGAGCTGTTCATCTAGAGCTAGTGACCTCTGCTTCAACAGATACATTTCTGATGGGTTTGAGAAGGTTTGTGGCTCGCAGAGGAAGATGCTCTGTTATCTACTGTGATAACGGAACAAATTTTGTTGGTGCAGCTAATTTATTGAGAAGCTTAGATTGGCAACGTATACAAAAATATGGGTCTGTCAACTCCATAGACTGGAAGTTTAACCCGCCAACGGCGGCGTGGTGGGGTGGCTTCTGGGAGAGGCTGCTTAGGGTAATAAAAGACCTTCTTAAAAGAGTCTTAGGACGCGCCTGTCTTACGTACGAAGAAATGACAACTCTTTTAGCTGATGTTGAAAGTGTAGTGAATTCAAGGCCTCTAACATATCTTTCTGAAGACGCGGCTGTAAAGCCTATCTCCCCATCTATGTTTCTGCAAGAGGTTCACGAAATTCAGCTTCCAGATATTGATGCAGTTGAACAAGATTCTTTAGCAAAGAGGCTGAGATACAGGCAGTCCCTACTCAGAGCTTTGAGAGATCAATTCAGATCCGAATATTTGGGTGCTCTCATACAGCGAGCAAATAGAAAACCGCCAGAAAAGGGTATCGCTGTCTGAGATATTGTATTAATTGGATCTGACAACAAGAAACGAATCCACTGGCCACTAGGCCGTATCACAGAGCTTATTCCTGGAAAAGATAAGAAAGTTCGACTTGTAAAGGTTCAAACTTCGCAACATGAACTTTTACGACCTATTCAAAGATTATATCCTTTAGAAGTAACATCATCAAATAATAGTTCAAAACTGAAAGAAGCATACCATTCAAAGGAAACCTCTGCTCAAACTGTTAAACCCGTTGTAACTTCAGAAGAGGAACCAGTCAGATATAGCAAAGCGGGAAGGAGAATTAAAGTCCCTGAAAGACTAATGTATTGAGAACTACACCTGCAACATTTGGTTTTGATTATAACCTATAATCAAAAGGTGGGAGGATGTTATAACTGAGCCATTTTCAATTTCAGTGTATAAATTTGTTTATTATTTATCCTGTATTTTTTGTAAGTTCACGTGCTGAACAATATGTCAAAGAAAAAAAAGAGTTAAATGAATTTAATGCTTTTAATTTTTATGTAAAATATGAGCGCGTGCTATCTTCAAAATTTGTTAAAATGTAAAGATTATGTGATGCGTGTGGCATCCATGGTTTTTTTTTTTTTTTTTTTTTTTTTTTGATTCAAGAAATAGAACAGAATAAAGTTAGCAGCGATGTTAGTTGCATTTTTTTTCATATAGTTTGAATTTTTAATTTTAGTGAACTACTTTTTACCGTAGGAATAATTTTCTTATGTTTAATGTTATAGGGAATTATTATACGAGCATAAGAGATGCTACTTTAATAATTTTAAAGTGTAAATAAGTAGTATTGGCGTCCGCTTTTATACAGTTTAGTAAGAGAAAAGCTAGGAATTTGCGGTGCTTATTCCGTTGCTTTACAGGCGTTATTTCGCAGAATATAACAAATATACTGTTATTGCATAAGCATACTTGCCAACATACTAATTAATATTCCGTAGTATTGTTAGCCCGCCTTTTTTTTGACACCAGTATCTTTTTAGACTATTTTTCTTTTTATTTAATCGTAAATGCATTGGAAGAATATTACTCTAAAAATTTACTGGTTTTGTAAAAAAGGGCGGGTCTAACAACACTACTGAATATTAATTAGGATGTTGGCAAGTATGCATAAGAACCTATTAACATTTTAATATATTATTGAAGAGATCGAATTAAATAAAAACGGCTTTCATCTTATCCCTCTCTGTCTGCACGAAAAAAAAAAAAAAAAAAAAAACAGACAGTCATATCTCTGGTAATGGGCCAATATAACACAGACAGAAACTAGATTATTTGTTGGAGTGAAAGTTTTTCTATTAACAGGAAATAAACGAAGCAGTGAAATATTCTCGCCAGCTTTCATTTAACGACTTAAATAAATAATATTTATTAACTACGTTGATTCCATATCAGTCAAATAAAGTTTTGAATAAATTAATAGCTTTGATTATTTAGCATCTTTCTAATACTTTGTTGTAAATATTATTTTTACCGACTATTATGGTGTATTGGTTTAGTTTAAATATTAGTACAGTCTGCCTTTGAAATTTAGTAGATACTATATTAGTCAAATATAGTTTTGAAAAAAGTAATAGTTTTGATTATTTTGCACCTTTCTAATATTTTATTCAAAGTAATATTCTAAACTGACTATTATTGTGTATTAATTCAATTTAAATATTAGTATAGGCTATGCCCGTGATATATAATGTCGAAGATACATAATACAATCGTTTAAACGAAATAATATTAATTTATTACTGCCAGCACTTACCTCTTTGTACCGCCAGCATTACATGATTTTGTCATCGATCAGTTTTGTAACTATAACGTACTACAATACTCGTTGCTACATTATGGCAGTGCTGCCAGATGGATACTTTAAAATATCCTTCATTTTGCTAAAAAAATTCCCTTTTTGGCATACAATTTCCCTTAACTGCGCACCATGCAAGGCTTTGAAGGCATTCAATGTCAAACAATTCACACTGAATATGGTGTTGATGATGGTGTAAGGCTTAAGGCAAATTGCCCACACGTTCAGAGCTTCTAGCGGCCCCTTAATTGAATACCACTTTTTTAAAATCGTAAACGTAATATTATTCAATCAAAAAAGTCTCTTTTAAAAAAAGTATGGTATTCAATTAAGAGACGGCTAAGAACTCTACACGTTGAACCTAGACCTGTCTAGAATGCGCTGTATAGGTATCTTTATAAGGAATCCTAGTATATTCGCACGTGTTTCTGGGGGGAAAAAAAAAAAAAAAAAAAAAAAAAAAACAGTAAATGTTTTAAATGACTAAGCCGAAAAAATAAATTCCTAAATTTCTTCAGAGTATTTTAGATTTATTATAAAATATGAAAAATACTGCACTGATTAGTTTTTAAACTTTCAGCTTATAGAGAAATTGGTTAGGACAGTTTGAGCTAGAAAAAAAAAAAAAAAATCTAACAAATAATCTCTCCACATATAAATGGCTAAGAGATTTCCTTGGACTCTGTTTGTCTGTGTGTTGACGCAGTTGCCACCAAATTTTCATTCTTTAGTTAATTTAAAAAAAACGAACTGTCCAATCGATAGGCTGTTTAAGCCGACGGATTCAGAAAAATCGCACTTTTCATTTGGTATCTTATTTGTAAAAAAGTTTCGATTAGATTTTTTAAAATTAATTAAAATATGAAAATAATATTAAAAAATATATAAACCACTTTTAAACACGTAGATAAAATTTTTATAAAAAATGTACACAAAGCTTTTCGGTACTATTACGTAGCCTCTTCAGGTGATGTTATTTAACATAAGAGTAGACAGCATTATATATATATCGGAATAGTTTTATACGGTTAATGTTAAAAAATAAGTCTTGTACACAACATAAGTCACTTGAAATCCGTTGGTGTCACACCAGGGTTACATAGCAAAACTTGTAAAAAAAAAAAAAAAAGAAAAAAAAAAAGAAACACTGATAAGCAAATATTGCAGCATTCCAAGATTATCTGCAGCGTAGTTACGTAATTTTAGAAAAAAGGTTAAATTCACAACAGGTCACATTAGAGCTATATGGCCAAAAAAAATTCTTGTAGAAGCAAAAACAAATCTTGAGCAGGAAGACTGGAGGTTTCAGTAATAGTTGGCAATGAAGTTACGAATAATATGTAGTTATGAGGCAAGGGTACAAGAAAGGTCACACTGGTTTTACATGTCGATATTATCTGTAGAAACAAAATTTAAAGGAATACAATGGAAACTTGAAAAATAGATGTCAACTAAAAAATAATGGATAAATTTCATTAATTTTTATTAACATAACGTGTGCCAGATTTTATGAAGAGATGCAGAATCCTTAAAATTAATAACTCTATTGCATTTAATGATATTAATGCTTCTGTCAGGAGAAGGTCTTGAAAATCTCGAGGAGCCGAAATTATTTCGGCTTGGGACCACAGAGGAATAGCATTAGGATTATCGTAAAGAAATTCAACCAGTGCAGAGCTTTTTAAATCTTTAATACTACGGATGTGCTCATTTATTCTAGCCTTGAATGAGCACATAAGTAGTATTAAAGAGGAGAAAAAGCTCTGCACTGGTAGAATAATGAAATTTATCTTTTTTTTTTTTTTGTTGACATCCATTTTTTAAGTTTCCATTGTATTCCTTTAAATTTTGTTTCTACAGATAATATCGACATGTAAAACCAGTATGACCTTTCTTAAACTTAACCTTGCCTCATAACTACATATTACTTCGTATCTTAGCTGCCAACTATTATTGAATCCTCCAGTCTTCCTGCTCAAGATTTGTTTTTGCTTCTACAAGAATTTTTTTTTTGGCCATGTAGCTCTAATGTGCCTGTTCTGAACTTAACCTTTTTTCTAAAATTACGTAACTACCCTACAGATAATCTTGGAATGCTGCAATATTTGCTTATCAGTGTTTTTTTTTTTTTTTTACAAGTTTTGCTATGTAACCCTGGTGTGACACCAACGGATTTCAAGTGACTTATGTTGTGTACAAGACTTATTTTTTAACTTTAACCATATAAAACTATTTCGAGATATATACATATAATGCTGTCTACTCTTATGTTAAATAACATCACCTGAAGAGGCTACGTAATAGTAGCAGAAAGCTTTGTGTGCATTTTTAATAAAAATTTTATCTTCGTGTTTAAAAGTGGTTTATATATTTTTTAATATTATTTTAATATTTTAATTAATTTTTAAAAATCTAATCAAAACTTTGTTACAAATAAGATACCAAATGAAAGGTGCGATTTTACTGAATCCGTCGGCTTGAACAGCCTATCGATCGGACAGTTAGATTTTTTTAAATTAACTAAAGTGTGAATATTTGGTGGCAACTGCGTCAACACACAGACAAACATAGTCCAAGGAAATCTCTTAGCCATTTATATATAGAGAGATTATTTGTTAGATTTATTTTTATTTTTTATTTATTTATTTATTTTTTTGTTTCCAACTCAAACTCTCCTAACTAATTTCTCTATGAGCTGAAAGTTTAAAAACTAATCAGTGCAGTATTTTTCATATTTTATAATAAATCTAAAATACTCTGAAGAAATTTAGGGATTTATTTTTTCGGCTTAGTCATTTAGAGCATTCACTGTTTTTTTTTTTTTTTTTTTTTTTTTTCAGAAACACGTGCGAATATACTAGGATTCCTTATAAAGATACCTATACAGCGCATTCTAGACAGGCCTAGGTTCAACGTGTAGAGTTCTTGGCCGTCTCTTAATTGAATACCATATTTTTGTAATAGAGCCCTTTTTTTGATTGAATAATATTAGGTTTACGATTAAAAAAAAGTGGTGTTCAATTAAGGGACCGCTAGAATCACTACCTTCATTGATTTCATGAATTTAAAAATGGTTTAGTTAACAAACTTTGATATATTGGCACGCACACAGCATCAGGCCGAGTTTTATACATTTCGAGTTTGAAATTCGGTTCGTTTCCGAACCGTGGCTTTATAGCGCTTTAATAACTGACAAAGTGATATTTCCCCGTTCCCCCTCAATCTTTTCCATTTTGAGTGACATTTTTCTCATTCTGGCAGCACTGCATTGTTATGCAAAATACACGCTTATTAATACTCGCTCTTGAGTAAGGCACAAGAAAAAAATCTAAATTCTCTGAAAGCTTCGAAAATGTTCTGGTGTCAAATATTATGACATTTTTAAGACATGTATGATCATAACTTACAGTTGCATAATTAAAAAAAAAAAATACACTGTAAAATTATCGAATATTTTTAAATATAAAATTTAAGTGATTTATCTAAAATACTGAAATTTGTTTATATGTCTTTGAGAAATTAATACTATTGTTTTAACAGGATTGAATGTCCAGAATATAAATTCACTATTAAATGATAAAAAGCAAAACAAGAAAATTTACAGAGAACAAACTTTTTTCACTTCATCAGAAAGCGAAAGCACAAAATTAATAAAATATTAGAAAGATTAAGGAAAATATAACAAGGCCATTAAAAATAAAAACTTCCGCAAATTTCTCGTTTTATAATGTTATTAATTAGATATTCTGAAGTTTATTTCAACATGATATTAGAATAAAATAAAAAATATATATGTTTGTATTTTGAAAAAATAACGATGCGTGTTTAAAAAATGAAGAATCCCCTTCCTTAATCGTAAGAAAAGTGACATTACGCATAGTTGCAAACATTTTAATCCTTATCGCTCGTATGTCCCTTCTGAGAGGACATTAAAAAATCGAGCCACGCCTTAAGGTGTTCCTTTGCAAATGAAATGTTATTTTTCTAAAACGTGTAACTATATGCTACCTTTCGGCTACCGGAAAATTTTAACAGAAAGATTTATTTTATTTAATGATGAAGTAAAATAAAACAAATTATTACGATTTTTCGGTAGCCAAAAGGTAGTAAGTTGGAAACTATATGTGTGACGTTTTAAAGGAACGCCAAAAGGCGTGTCTTACGTAAAATATGCCGAGCGCAAAGGGTTGATTTATTCCGGAGTATTTTTAGCTCCACCTTTATTTCACACCATTTTATTTATAAAAAAAAAAAAAAAAAATCGATTTAATAATAATAATAATAATTAATTAAAAAAAAATAAGTGGTATGAAATAAAGGAAGGGCTAAAAATACTCCGGAATAAATTATATTGTTAGCAGTTATGCATTCTTGATAAAGTTATCTTTCTCACAAGGCTCGTAGTGTATCTAAGAAGTACGTTTTTTAACATGAAAGAATTTAAGAAACCTTTTCTTATTAAATATAATTGAATTTTGATAGAAAAAATGTGGAGTAATTTGTTTTACAGTTCATTTTAAAGTAAATATTTTACAGTTTCTTTGAACACTCAAATATTTTAATACTTTTATCGTATGAATATGGTCAAATAAACAGTAAAAATTTAATATGATTTTAAAATCATAAATAATTTATAATTTTTGCCACCAAAGCTGCAAATCGTTCAGACTATTTATCTGTTCTTATATAAATATTAAAAAGTTAAATGCATGTACCTTGCATTATCTTAATATTTCTTCCGAGATAACGAAATTTATCTGCAAAAAAACACACAAAATACTTTATCGTGGAAATGCAGAACGTAAAATAGATATGACACTGTACAATTGTTAAACGACTAAAAGAAAAAGTGTTTTTGCTTCTCTAAAGAATGAATTCAATGGGTTCGTGCAGAGAATTCAAATGTAATCTTTGCAGCAATGTTAAGATTATCTTCACGTTTTAATGCGATAACAAATTTATCGTTGTAAATGATATTTTTTTCGTGATTGCGTGTCTCTGGAGATTCTGCCACGATTTTCATTTACTTATTTGGTATTACTTTAGAATTTTAACATCCAATTAGGAGCAGTATGAGGAAAAAGTGTCGTGCTATTTTTGTGGATTTTGATATTAATGAGTGCAATGGTACAATTCAGTCGCTTATATTAAATGATAGATATATCTGTTGTACAATACATTTTTATCAGTTTCGTTATAATGTATATTTCCTCGAAAGACAGTCTTTATCAGTGTAAATGGTATTATTCTATAGTGGAAAAAAAATAAATGTTATTTGAAATGTAAAAATACTTCCTTCTTTCTAGAATGTGATATGATAGACAAGAAATAGATATATATGCTTTCATTGTATGCAATTAAATATTACTCTTCTATACAATGAATATGCATATGAACTCTTCCAGACAATTAATCAAGACTGCAGCTGAGAAATTTATTGAATACCAGTATTTGTAAATAGCACTTTTTGGCAAATTCAATCTGAGAAATCTATTACGTAATATTGGCATTTAAAAATAGTGGTGTTTAATAAGATTTGACTTTGTTTATGCGCTATCGTTCAAATACAACAAATCATGAAAATTTGGAAATTCATAATATATATATATATATATCAGGGTTGCCAACATTTTATTTATTCCGGAGCACTTTTAGCCCCGCCTTTATTTCGCACCACTTTATTTATAAAAAACTTTTCTCCAATATATAACTACGAAAACATAAGAAAAAATTACTCTTAAAATAAATGTGGTGCGAAATAAAGGCGGGGCTAAAAATGCTCCGGAGTAAATTAAAATCTTGGCAACCCAGATATATGGTCTAGAGTTGAAAAGTTCCTTAATTTATTCCGGAGAATTTTTTGCCCTGCATTTTATTCATGCCACTTTTTTTACAAGAATATTTTCTTCCCATTTTATGGTAAATATATATTATAGAAAATTACTTTATAAATTAAGTGGTGTTAAATAAAGACTGAGCTAAAAGTGCTCTGGAAAAATTAAGGAATTTGGCAACTCTGATGTCTAATGAAATAATAAGATAAAAGAAAAATTTCACGATAGAAACATTACGCATTACGCACTTATTATAAAACATATTTCAATATTCGATGAAAAAAATTGAAATGTCTTAACCCTTTCAGGGGTGGTGATTATATTTTAACCACCTACCAGCTGCAAAAATCCATACCGGAAATTATTTAGCAAAATTTTACGTTTATAACATAGCAGAAAAGGTCGGTTTTTTAACTGAAAATTTAAAATTTATTTTAGTTTAATTTAGTTCATGAATTCCGGTGGCAAATTTAAATGATCCGAATTGTCTTGCGCCGCAAAGGGTTAAATAAAATTCTAATGACAGAGTTACCAGCATTTTAATTTATTCCGGAGAATTTTTAGCCTCGCCTTTATTTTGCATCATTTTATTTATTGAACAATTTTTTCGAATATATAACTACGAAAAAATAAGAAAAAAATTACTCTTAAGCGAAAAGTGTCATGAAATAAAGGTGGAGCTAAAAATGCTCCGAAATATATTAAGATGTTGGGAACTATGCTAAAGATAGCTGTTATTAATTTCTGTGCAAAGAATTTCGTTATTTTTAAAAGTTTTTAAAAGTTGTTTTTACAAAAAAAAAAAAAAAAGTTCGGATGATGAAAAGCCCTGAGCTTGATTAATCCAAGTGCATACTACTATCGCTATTCCTTAATGATTATTTTTTACTTATTTTTAGCAGGAATTTACTTTCCAACTCTCTCTAACTGACTGGGGTTTGAAGTTCACCTTTCCTTATATAAAGTAGCGGCTAGTGGGTGACGATTTAGGTGTGCTGCATACAAACGTCTAGAAAAAGTACATAAATTGGGTTCTTTATTTATTCTATTGTCTGATTCGTGATTTCAAAAATAAACGTAAATGTGTTGACACTTCTACAGCCAATCAGAAGAAAAGTTTTTCATGATAATGGACTGTTTTTTGTCACTATCTTTCAGCAATCCGAAAATGTAACTTACTTAAATATGTAACTTACTTAAATGCCACTACTTAAATACTATCACTAGGTAATTTTTTTTTTTTAAATTTTTACACCTTAATCTTAGAAGCCAAATCACCTCTAGGATGAATCCCAGACTGCCGACAATTGCCCAGTGCGTATCTATAGTATGCGTTAAACCCATTCCATTTTATCCCATTTAAACTTCCAAAATCTTCTCCAATTCAACAATTTCCCCGAAATTCGCAAATCACAAAATCCATAACCAAATTTTGCAAACAATTTCAACGAATAAGGCAGTTCGTCGAACAAACTAGATCCTCATTCAAAACTTTTTGTCCAAATTTCTCAAATCTCATTAATTTAACTGATCCGACCATAAAATCGAATTTAAACTCTAAAAAACTTCATAACAGAATTTATGAAATTCGTATGAAACGTACAGATTTCGTACGAAAGCTAAGTGACACCTCAAGCCTATAAAGAAACCAGTCATGTGATATATTCCCTTTTCAATAACGAACATGACATAATAATCTTAAATAAGAATAATGTATAGTAAATATCATAGGTGCCAAGTCTCCCGTTTTTCAAGGGAGACTTCAAACCGGAAAATTTTTATAGCTGTTTTCGGCAATATTAATCGTCGAAAATATATATAACATATTCCATTTAAAAATACTGGTGTCAATTCTGATTTAAAAGTTAAAAAGATTGGCAGCTCTGAAATATGGATGTTAGTAAGGGAGTAGACAAAACGAAGTAATAAACATTTTTCAATTTTCTTTGAAAGTGTGAAAATTTTCGTAGGAATACACTGGCAGTAAATGAATATCTGTACAATTCTAGAAAAAGAAAAATAACTGAAGCGTAAAAATTTCTTACGTGAAAGATGCAGTTTAATACTGTACCAATCTCTTCTTCCGTTTTATTTATTTATTTATTTGTTGCTTTATGATAAATCGTGCTAATCTTTTTCAACTCGAAACAGATGCTGCGAATTCTAATTGATCAGAATGTTAGCTTATAGTTTTTAAGAAACAAAAGCTTTTGGATTTTTGAACATAGTTCTGCGCCTGAGATAAAAGTCATATATCTGAAGAATGATCTAAAAGTTAGCACAATCTTTAAAAAATAATAATTCTCAAGCGAATAAAGATCAAACGGTCCAGTTCATATCGAATGGATGGAAAAGAAGCCAGTTATTATTATTATTATTATTATTTTATGAAGAGATGAAATTTAATGGAAGATGGAACACTGACACATATCACTGTTCCTCAACATTTGGGGTATGCTCATGTTATTAATCGTTCTTTTTCATAAGCATGGTCTTCCAGTTCTCCCGATTTGACATCGTGGGCATCTGAGGATTTTTAAAGTCAAATGTGTACCGAAACAAACCATCATCCATGCAAACATTAAAAGATTTCATCCACCAAAATATGCTTGCCGTACCTCAACAAATACTGCTTAATGCTGGGCCATAGCCTCCTAATCTAGATGCATGTCGCCTGGATCAGAAACTTGGCAAGAGTTTAAGCGGTAGACAGCGTCACCTGGTGCAGATTGCGCGACTTTCTTATTCAAGAGCCACCAAAAAATTTTAAAAGGGGAATATGATATGCATAAATGGCGAATAGAATAGAAGAAACGTCCATTATATATAACATATATTACTTCTTAAAATTATTGGTGGAAATTGAATAAAGAAGTCGCGCAATCTGTACTAGGTGGCGCCGTCTACCGCTTCAACTGTTGCTATGGTTCCGAGCCACGCGACAGGCATTTGGTTTAGGAGGACATAGCTGGGCAAAAGTGCTAAGTTATTACAGATTTTCCGTAACCTTAAGATCAGGAAATTTTTATTATATTCTTTTGCAATAATTATCTGTGATTAAATAAGATAAGTTTTACTATTTCTTTACAGTGGTATGAAACTGAATTTTCGTTAATATCAACTTGATACTTCTGTTGTTGTGTCTTGTCTGACAGTTATGCTTCCAAATATCAAAGAGAAAACTAAGCAGTTATAAGCGTCCTTTTAACATATCAGCCGTGGGCGAAAATAAGTTGCATAGCTGCCAACATTTTAATTTATTCCGGAGTAATTTCATCACCGTCTTTATTTCGTACCACTTTATTTATAGAAAAATGTTCTCCAATGTATGATTTCGATTTAAAAAAAAAAAAAAAAAGTCTTAAAAAGTAAGTAATATGAAAAAAGGCGCTGCTAAAAATACTCTGGAATTTTAAAATGCTGACAGCTATGACTTTAAATCTGGGCAATGGGGGAGGGGCATATCCCCACCCTGTATTTAAAAAATTCATTTAAATTGATATCAATTTTGTAAAAATGCAAATTTGTTTTACATAATCAAATATTATGAAGGAAGTATTATGTTTTATGAAAGTACCATGTTCTCTCTCATTATCCGTTTGCAACAAAATTGTTTAGTGACCAATACAAGAGAGCCCCTTCTTAGATTTTTTTTATATTTATGTCAGTGATTGACCTATCAGCAGCTTGTCACCTGTACACAACCTGGTAATTAAATAAAAAAAAAAAACTTTCAATCATTTATTTATTTATTTATTTTTATTTGCCAGAAAATATCTTGTTTATTTAATTTTTATTTTTTCACTTCAGTGCAAACTGGTGTATTTTATTTCTTCAGAACAATCCAGTTATATATTTACTCTTTGACTTTTGAATTACCCGATATTTTATAAGCAATTACAGTATTTCTTATATAATAACTTGTTAATCTTTCTGGCATCTTTGATTAATAATTTTGATTGGATAGTTTATCAATTTACTTTTTTATTTATTTTTCATTTTATACAATTATAGAAGACGTTTTATTCTTATTAAAGATATATTTAAACCGTAACACTCTACCCTTCATTAAAGCCGGCACATTATTCAGGAAAGCTATATATTTGTAAAACAGCTTTCTTTATATATATAAAATAAAGAAGGTGAAATATAGTTTTAATTATCTTTTCTGTTATGCTGTATAACATTTTTAAAGAATGAAGATACAACTTAATATTTTCTAAAGCTAGTAAATAAATCTTTTTCTTTTAATGAAAGGAAGTAATAATTCATCTGTCGTAAAGTTTTTACCGATTTGGGAGTGGTCTGAAAAACTTACCTTTTTCAATACTAGCCGCTTAAAGGAGGTAAGTGCAAAGAGCATTTCCTTCCATTAACGTCCAAATTCTCTATTGGTAAAGCGAAATTTACTTAGTAAAAAATCAGAAACACCATATATAGTTATTCTAATTCATTATTCAAGGTGTTGTTTTTTCCGCGAGAAGCTTTGTTTAACAGTATTTTTATTAGTAATATTAAGAAAATATTTTAAGTGAAATGTCTGCTTAAGAACAGAAAAGAAGAAAAATATGTACTGAAAAATCAGAAAAATGAGTCATATTGCATAGCTCCCAATCTCTCGAATTGTAAAATAAAAATTTATTATCATTATTACATATTTGCCAGCTTTCACGCTTTTCGACTACCAGAAAATTTTAATAAAAGTTTTTATTTTACTTAATCACATCATTGAAAATTGTTACCGAAACATAAAAAAATTCTATTAAAAATTAGGAAAATTATGATATGAAATCTGCTGGGTAAAGTTGGAGATTTAGTAGCTATGATATTGAATAAATGCTTTATGAAATTTTAATTCTCACTTTACATTAAAAATAAATGACGTATATAAATTTTTAGGACAAATGAAATTGAGCGCAAATTCAAGTTTACTTGAATTCAATTTTATTAATATTACGGCCTCTAAACGCTTTTTTCAGGTTGAGCAAAAAATTGGTAGATAACGTATATTAAAGGCAAGTAGCACAAATTGCATTTTAATTTATTCCGGACCATTTTTAGCCCCGCCTATATTTCGCACCACTTTTTTTATAAAAAAACAGGCGGGGCTAAAAATGTTCGGCATAAATTAAAATGCTGGCAACCTTGTAATTGTATAGATTTTGATGAGTGCAAATTATTTAGTTTTTTTTATGAAAAACTAAAAACTTCATTACGGCTTATGCAGGGTTGCCAATATTTTAATTTATTCCGAAGCATTTTTAGCCCCGCCTTTATTTCGCACCACTTTTATTTTAAGAGTAGGTTTTTCTTATTTTATCGTAGTTAGGGGGCGGGGCGTCCATTAATTACATGAGGTGTTCAGGGGGGGGGGGGGGCTCTAGCCGAATCTCACATGGGAGAGAAGGGGGTCTCGGCAAACATCATGTAATTTTTTTTCCCCGCAAAGTGTAAAATGAAGTGTAAAATTGAGAAAAATGAGTTAAATTCAAGTAAAACATGTTTCTCGACTTAGATATGGCAAAATATGACACGATAATATTAATAATAAGTCTTAACTAGTCTTCAATAAAAATAATAAAGCAAATTATTATTATTATTATTATTATTATTATTATTATTATTATTATTACAAATAAGGGGATTATAACAAATAAGGGTGGGCATGTCGTAAGGCATCGGCTCAAGAACTATACAAATTTAAAATTGTAGAACTTACAGTCTTTTAACAGGCATATAAATTTGAATTCTTAAGCAGAACAATCTATGTACGCAAATTATTTAAATAGTAAATTGTTAAAAAAAGAAAAAAAAATGTGTATATTACATACATATCTTTTACAAATAAGTATGAAAGAATTTTTACGGATCGCATATTATAAAGGATAATTATCTGAATTTCATTCAATTGAAACTATTCAACTCTTTTTCGGTTCTATTTATTTTCATTTTTCTTGTCAGTGTTGGCAAATTTAAGGACTTTTTATTCAATATCCACCTTTAAAATTTAACTGTAACGGTTCTCTAATCACTTCAAAGATTATTCGTTAATTTTACATTCCAAATATCACTCCTCAAAGTTATTGGTAGCAATTGAATAAAAGAGTCCCTAAATTTGGCAACACTGTTAAGAACTCTTTAGAGCGTTAGGACTTGTAAATGGTTAAAAAAAGACCAACATTGGCAGACTTTGCGACTTTTTTATTCAATAGTCACCAAAAACATTGAGAAGTGATAATTAATATATATAATATATGATTCTTCGATTCGATTTGTTTGTTATATATATAAAATATCACTTCTTAAAATTATTGGTGACTATTGCATAAAAAAGTCTCAAAATTTGGCGTCAGTGAAGACTGAAAATGATATATGATTTATAGTTTTGCTACAGAATGATCGTGACTGGAAATTATGCCCTTACTAATAATATTCTTGAACGGGACACACATAGAAATTCAGACACACTGCAGTACAATTATACGAACTTAACCCAATTCCAAACGATGAGCAGTAGTCTCATACAGTTGCTCTGCCATTTAAATTAAATGATGAGCTCAGTGCGTGATTCAATATTCACAGTATTTTTAGGCTGAGTTTATTTTCTTTGTAACTCATAGCTCGTTTAAGCCTTCGATTGAGAACAAAAGTTAACATTTCCTAAATCCAATACAGGTAAGTTTAATCAGTTAAATGAAAAGTTAATTCGTTGTTAAATAAATTATTATTGTAATTAGTACCAGGGTTAATCAATGTTAAATGTTTAAATGGGATCTATTATACAACCAAAACTCCTAAAGTGTGCTTTCAGTAGATTACTTTAAAATATATTTGCCTATTTTTCTAAAATATTTTCTTATAAAATACTTGTATAAATTTTAAAAATGTGGTAGTCCAATTTTAAATAGTGAAAAATATTCAATGCTCTAAAATGTTAAAATAATTGAAACAGCTGTTTCAAAAAACCACATAAGTAACACAAGTAGATTTTTCAGGAATCAATAAAACCGTGTAAGTCACAAGTAAAAGAGTTTTAAAGGACTCTTTTGTGCTGAATATAGCGTTTCAGTTTCAAGAGACTGAAATAATGAATAATCTTTATTAATAACAGTACTCTGCATGATAATCGGCCCCAACACCATTTTTGCAAATTCTTATGTAAAATGACCTCCTGAATCCGCATATGATGACCATTTTTCCCCATCACCCACCGTTTTTTAGGGATGCCCCTATTTTTATCACTTTCCGGTAATTTTATGGCAATAAGCATGATTTGTAGAGGGGGGGGGGGAATTTGCCACTGAAATTATATATTACATTTATTATATTTTATTAATCAATTATTATTGCAATTTATTATACATTATATATTTTTTGCTTTTAAGTGTTAAAATAATTTTTTCCATTCTCCGAATCAATTTCATGACCGTAAAATTATTGAACAGTGATAAAAATAAGGGGAGGGTGTGGTGTACTGAGCAAACGGTGGGTGATTGAGCAAAATGGGGGTCATATTCGGATTCAGGAGGTCATTTTACATAAGAATCAGCAAGAGTGATATCAAGTCCCGGGAAAAAAAAAAAATCTTTTTTGCAGCGCAGTGTAATGAATAATAATTATTAAAAAAAAAAATTAAAAACTGTTATTGACTAACATTTTTTTCCGTAAGAAATAGAGTTATTGGTATAAAATTTTAACAAAATAATCATATTAAACATATTTTTAATCGGTATTATTAAAAACTGCGTTTACACATTATCTTATTAACATATCACCTGTTTAAATTTTATGTTTTACTATCCTTAAGATAGCGTAGATAATCACAATTTCAACCATTCTAATCTGAATTATCTTCAACATTAGCAGTTGGTCAGATAAATATGTTCTGATAAAATGACACATGCTCTTTCGGAATCTTATTCTGAACTCGTTTTAAAACATAAAATTTTTTATTATTAATTGGCCTTTTCAAACCGTTAGCTTTAGCAGATGGTATTATTTGAAGCGTATATTATTACACGGTATCATTTGAATAGCAAGGAAAGTATTGATTTACGTGCTTCTTATCCAGCACACGCATCTAACTTTAAAGAATCATTTTCACAAAAAAAAAAAAGTATTGTTACGAATATCGAAAAAGTAGTCATTATTTTTATATAATTACATCTAAAGAGGCTTAATCAGGTTTTAAAATATTAATTTACTGCACTTCTAGCATATTTTGACATTAAAACAGCTCATTTTCTTTTAAAAACCTGTCAAAAAGCTTCACTAGGCCTTGACGACGAATTTGGAGAGTTTATCGCACTTGGCGACTTTTTTGACGATTTTGGCGAAAAAAACCTTATTATCGATATATCGATTATCTAAGCTCTAAATAGACTATATCACGAAATACGAGAACATTGTGTAAGTATACGACGCTGTATAAAGGGATCTCATGCAGGCCGCTGAGTCAGTTTTAAGTCATTGCGGTATAAAGAGCTCTCTCACTGACTGAGACTTCACTACTGAATTCAACTAAAGCTGTGTGTTACGCTTATTGTACAGTCGGCAAAGAAAAAAAAAAAAAAAGCCCCCCCCCCATCTAATTTCTCCATAAGTTCTCGTAGAAACATGTGGTTGGTACCAATCGATTTGTAATAACGTCTAGTTTATAATGGTATAGTTAGATTTTGCTTAAAGGGTCGTCTACATATTAAAACTGGCATCAACTTCATTTTTTTTCAATGGTAACCCCCATTTTTTATAATTTATTTGAATCATTTGGATCGAATCATCGAGGAAAATGGTATTGTCTATATATTTTGCTCAATTTTTCACAGAATTATAAGCTGTCAGTCAAACTATGAGGGTGCTAATGTTAAATGAATGTGACAAACATTAATTCATATCTTCCAAAATAATTATGATATTCAAATTCTGTTTTTTCTTTTTTTATATGATTGAATGAAATGACCCAAACATATTCCATGCATATTTTTAATAAAAAAACATTTTTTGAATTACGAAAATTATTAATAATTTCATATTTGAAAAAATTATGAATTATGACCTATGTTAATTTTTGCATGAATAGAACGGGCATCATCAAAAACATGGGTTTCCAAATTTATAGCTCGTTATTAAAATCTTTTTTGAGTTACAGTGATGTTTCATTTTTTACTGTTGTTAGGGTGCCGTCACTTATAATAATTTGTATCCTCTGTGAGTAAATATCTGTATATATTTTGACGAAAAACTATTTTAATTTACCTTAATGTTATTCTAATTGTTTTCTAAGCAACATTTCGATGTTTATGATACAAATTGGATTATTTTTCATAAAATTATCGCAATGCAAGCGAATGATTGTGAAAGAATTCCAAAAGAAATGAAGCCCCGCCTCTATATTGCGGAAACAATCTAAAAAAAACTAGTTTGCGTATTCGTATATGATTCTGTATGTGACGCTGGTATGCATAAATGCCAATGGCATTTACTACATCGAATGCTTAAAACAAAATTTAAATGATTTAATTGGAAGTATGTAAAATAATTTTGTTCTATAATGTAAAGTTTTAGAAAAATTCTGTAAAGGCGTGGCTTCCGTTGCATAGAGGAGTATACTCGATTCTGAAATGTTAAGTCTTTGTTCTTAAAAATTACGTAACTTTTCCTAGTTTCTCACTGCTAAAATTCTATTTTATCCCTTTTGTCTTTTGTTTTTAACTCTTTCAGGGGCGGTGGTATATATTTTATACCACCTAATTTCAGTTCTCATTTGCAAAAATTCATCCCAGAAATTTTATATAAAATTTTACTTTTTCACCTTATCTGAAGACATTCATTTGTTACTTTTCCTGTAATCTTGCTCTCAGACGCTGGTGGCATTTGATCTTAAATGACCTTAAATTCATTGCCCCTGAAACTTGATTGACTTGAATATCATGATTTAGAAAACGCGGTAAGACGAGGATTATTATTTGAAAGAGCAATACGCAGTGAACAATACTTTTTTTTTCTTTCCATTTTAATTAATATTTAGTAATTTTTATCAGATTTTTTAAAACAAATTTCCTGTTTTAATATTGTTGTGACATTTTCGCATTCGTTTACACTACCGTTTATGCTATTTAAATTTTATCGTATAACGTAACATAGAAATACAGGGTGTTTATAAAGTTCCGGACTCTTTTTGATGTTTAATAACTCATAAAAAAGATAGATTAAAATTAATAACATAAATGGTTAGATAGACTCAAAAAGTGTCATGACCCTTGTCAATGAACTTCCACGTGTGCCCCCTTCATCGCACGAAGACTATCAAGTCGATAGTCAATTTTACGCCAAGTTGCGGCAAGCATGTCGGCTTTCACAAAGGCTATTGCGGTTGTAATTCTGACTTTTAGGTCATCAATGTTCGACACTCTCCTCCTGTAAACATTGTCTTTTACAAATCCCCAAAGGAAAATGTCCAGCGGCGTTATATCAGGTGATCTGGGTGCCCAAGGAATTGGACCTCCTCGCCCAATCCCTCTTCCTGGAAAATGGTCATTCAAAGAACTACGAACGATGGTACCCCAATAAGGTGGTGCAACATCTTGTTGCAAAAGGACATGTGGCTGAAGCTCTTCTAGTTGTGGAAATACGAAGTTTTCCAACATGTTTAATTGAATACGACTGATGATACGTCTTTTCTGTAAAAAAGAAAGGCCCAATGACTCGGTCGTGCATTAGTCCACACCACGCATTAACCTTTGGGGAATCCCTTTGTGCCTCACAGTATTCATGGGGGTTTTCAGATCCCCATATGCGCACATTATGGCGATTAACAATGCCAGAAACATGAAAGGATGCTTCGTCGGAGAACATTATGCGCTTCAGAAAATCAGCATCATCTTCTATCCTCCTTATCATATCTGTTGCAAAGGCCATCCTCCTAGGCCTATCGTCCGGTTCCAAAACTTGAACAATTTGAACATTGTATGCATACAGTCTTAATTTTTTCTTAATAACTTTGTACACCGTCGAAATTGGCATATCCAATTCTCTTGCCGCTAATCTCACAGATCTTCTAGGATTGTGTAAAAATGTCTCTCTGACACGGTCAACATCAAAATCACTTGTGCAGGAACGCTCGGAACGTATCTTATCTGCGATACCTCCAGTTTCTAGAAAATTATTTTTCCACCGCAAGATGCTGCTTTTGGATGGAGGATCTTTTTGGTAAATTCTTCTGCAATTTCTCTGTGCTTGCACTATCGATTTCGTTTCTATGTACCACCATAAAATCTGTGCTTTCTCTTGTGGTGTATGCATTCTCCTTAATATCCGCTGGAATAAAACATCACTTACAAAATTACTACATAGAACAAACACATCAAAAGTCAACATAACATTGCAATAGTTGCCAAAAACAAAAGAGAGAAAAATGCAATTAATAAGCAGACGATATTTAGAAAAGTACAGATATTTAGACTGGAAAATGAAATTATCTGAAATTAACCACACGCGTAGACGATATTTACAAAAGTAAAGATATTCAAACCTGAAAAGAAAATATATGAGTTATTCCATCAATAAATGCCATAAGTTTGTTTATATCTTTATTATTTTATGAGTTATTAAACATCAAAATGGGTCCGGGACTTTATAAACACCCTGTATATAAATTTTTTATTAAATGTTTTTTTAATGCTGAATAATATAGTGGGTTTTTTTTTAAGTTTTTAAAATCTATTATTGAAACAAAACGTAATATTATTTATTTTTGATTATTCTAATCATTTAGCGCCTCAATATTAGTTTCCTTAAATAAGTTCATTTTGTTTATTTAATTTATTTCTCCAAAATAGTCTGTTTGAAAATATAACAGTTTGTTTTAATTCGTTAATATATAGGTATATAAATAGACAGTTATTTTATTTATTTTTTTTTTTTTTAATAGTTCATCAGTGTTCATAATTTATTTCACCAGGAATAGTTTATTAGAAAAACAGTTTATCAACTATTTCTTTTTTATGATTCTATTTTGAAATCAGTCTTTCATAATCTTTTGAAAATTAAATTAAAATAAAATACTGGCGTGAGTACGGTTAATTCGCTCTTATTTCAATTTTGAAATATTATTCAGTTAAATGTAACATATGAAGCATAGATGTAGGTAAGTAAAATTTCGCTTACCTGTAAATCTTCTTACCGGAAGATTGTTTTCATCTTATGTCTCAAAGCTTTTATTAAACCTCTCCACCACAGCACTTTAACTGGAATTGATCACTGATAATTCTGAAAAGAATCTAGAAAATTTCAAGATTATACACTGTGGATTTAATATTGTATAATGAATGAATTGTGATCTTGTATTTCATCTTGACTATTTATTGAAATATATATCGTGTTTTGGAGCGAGCCCGAAGCCCGTCCTTTTTAAGAGAGGCACTTACATACATATACTGAAACGGTTTTACAGAAGCGAAAAAAGATACAGGAGAAGATACATCTACATTGAAAAAAGCCGCAGGGTGTGACGAGAACGCGGAACAATTGAGTTTAATACATCTACATATCACATACTGAAAATTAGAGTTCTTTAAATGAAAAAGTTTCTAGGTTAATATTAAATATGAATTTCGGAGTCTATAATGTTCTAACAGTTTCTGCTGTGATTTTTATGTTGTCAGCTGTTATTTAAGTTGTGTTTTCTGGATTATTCTATTTATAACATTTTAAGTCTCTGCAAGACCTGTTATTTATTCACGTAAAATTCACACCTCCGAATACGCAACAATATGTTTGAGGAAAATGTGTCTTACATGGTTTTTGAAATGACCGATTCAATTTACTGCTAAGTATACATGGCTGGCAACCATTCATATTTTTTGGTACTAGTGCTTTTTACAGAAAAATGTTTAATAAGCTTTTGAGCAATTTTCTACAACTGAATAAAGTAAAAATTTCTGTAAAAAATATACCGTTAGTCAGAAATAGGAACGTCTGGCATCGACACTCATATTTGCCAGCATTCTTAATTTTTAAATCAGACTTAACAACTCTGTTCTTAAAAAAATGATCAATTACCCATATTTTCTACGATTGAATAAACTGAAAACATTTATAAATCTTTTCGGTGTGAAGTCTCCTTTAGAAAACGAAAGACAGTGCTTATGGATAAGCAATTTTATGTTCTCAAGAATGCTTATTCATACTTGTCATCCATCTCATTAACACTTTCAGTCGCAGTGTTCCCGCTGATGGAACACCTAATTTTAATTCACAAGTGGAAAAACTCATCCCGGAAATTTTTTAGCAAAAATTTACATTTATAACATATAGCAGGAAAGGCCCTTTTTTTTAAGGGGTTACATCCAGTTGTATGCACGAAAAAACGTGTTTTTTTGTGAATTTTTTGTGAAGAGGCCTTTTATTAAAGAAATATATACAATACATATACATGTAGCAAATTTAATGTATGTTAAGAATCCGTGATGAGTTTACAAAAATATTGGGTTCCGCTGTTCCTGTAGTAGATCTCCTAGAGGACTTCCACAAAAAGGTGTCTGGCGGTGAGCAAGATATCTCTGATCCAAATTATCTGAAATGAAAAAAACCAAAAGATTTATTTTTAGGATAGATGAATACAGGTAATGATCGTAGGAATAGTCAAAATTTTGATTTTTGACAAAATGGCGGCTTCCCCCCAAAAAAAAATCGTTTTTTTCATGAAAATTTACACTTGAAAGTGGCTGAAAAAATCGAAATTATTATCAGAAACCTTATTCCTACGATCATTACCTGACAAAAATATCTAAGAAAATTGTGTCAAAATTTCAAGTCAATCGGTCCAGCCGTTTCGGAGAAATTTTGCTCACCGACTTTGAAAACACCGTTTCGAGATAAACGCATTTAAAGTTTTGGGAACTATCTAAACAGAATACTGGCACGACTTCACAACGTGGCAGTTCACTTTAAACTGACGATATTTACTTACTGTATACCTAAAATTTCTAAATATAGCTCTCAGATATAAGATAAACCTTTTATATTCTTATTCTAAGAAGCAAAACATTATGAAAAGCATGGACAAGGGCATAGGGATAATGAAAAACAGCTGCTACTCTGGTTTACGCTCCGCCTACTTTAAAACGCTCGGAGACGTCTTTACAAATATGAAAATTTCTCCGAAACTAATTGCCGGATCGATATGAAATTTTCAGACAATATTATCAAATATATGTACATTCAAAATATGTAAAAAAAAAAAAATCGATTTTTTGAAAATTACAACTGGATGTAACCCCTTAACGTTAAAATTTAAAATTTCTTCTTTTTTAATTATTTTCGTAAATTCCGCTGGCAGTATACTTTAAATGATCCGAATTACCTTGTGCTGCAAAGGGTTAATATACTCCGAAATAAATTGAAATGTTGGGATCTATGCAACTTTTACGAGTTTTTGTTGTCGATAATGTTTACTTATAAAGTGACTTATTTATTAAATTAAATATTATTTGAATTTAATAAGGTTTACTTACAGATGTTTCAAACCGAAAATTTCTCGAAAAGGAACAATGCTAATTTTTTATTTTTTAAATATTTATGATCAGCTATGTGTCTAAAAGCCATTTTTAAAATTAGTTTAGTAATTTTTAAAATAAATTAAGTAGTGAACGTTAAAGGGTTAATAAGCGCAAAATTGTTAACGCCCCTTGAAAAAACGCCCATTTTTCCACACCACTTTATATTTAGAATAATTATCTTCAAATGTTGTTATGATCAATTAAGAATAAAGCTACTCTAAAATATTACTAGTGGGAAAAAAAAAAAAAAAAGTACTAAAAATTTTATGCTTTATATTGCTTGGCAGGTATGGTTATTTACTGTGAAAATAAGAAAAGAATATAGAATTGCGTAAACGTGCGAGTGAGAGATTAACTGATTCATATGCTACAAAAGGTATTCAAAAGACTTAGATAAACATTTTATGAGATGCATTAAAAATAAATCAAAATTTGTCATATTGGTTTAAAAATGTGTGTTATCGATGATGTTATCTGTGTATCATAGTGAAAAAGTAAGCAATGAAGCACAAAGAAGGATTTATTTTAATTTTCTAAAGTATTATTTTTAATGCTATCAACTTTAAATTCAAATATTGCGATTTTTTTCCCCTTGAGAATTATGACACTAGAATTCTCTTATATTATTTTATTATTATTATTATTATTTATTTATTTATTTATTTTTGCATACATGGTTGCCAACATTTTAATTTATTCCGGAGCAATTTTAGCTGCGTCTTTATTTCATACCACTTTTTGCTTAAAAGTATTTTTTTTTCTTATTTATCGTAGTTATATATTGGAAAAAATCGTTCAATAAATGAAGTGGGGCGAAATGAAGGCGGGGCTAAAAATTCTCCGGAAAAAATTAAATTTTGTTGACTCTGTGCACATATATAGGAAAGAATATTATAGTTATTATGTTTAATGTTTTAAAAAAAGTACTTTATCATAACTTAATATTTAAATTGTACATGGTATTTTGTACTCTTATGAGAAATCATTGTTTGTATATTAATTGCAGAATTCGTACTTCTTTAATCTATCATTCTTTTTAAGTCTCGATACTACATTTTTCAAATTACCATGACTTTTTTTCCCCGCTAAGCGAGAACTTCAGGAATTGGTGACGCTTTAAAGCTTTAAATACTTTTTTTTTTTTAAATCCCTCCAAGTATTCCATTTAAAGTTTCTTTCGATTGAGGTAAACAGATTCAAAGCCAACGATCTAGATTATTTCATACTATTATTTTTGGAAAGTTATTTTCGTCTTATTTAATCAGGATTTTCGACCATAAATAACAAGAATATCCCAATAAAAGTTATCAGTGTCATATATCCAGACCTTCAGGGATAGCTGCCAACATTAATATTTCTTGACTACTGAAAAATCTCAATAGATATATTTTATATACTAAAATAGTCTTTCCTATACTATTCTTTTCTAGCAGCTTTACTGACTGAATAAAAAAAAAAAAAAGTGTTACTATTTTCCGCTAACCAAACTGTTCTTAAGTTGGCAATTACCGTATTTTCCGGCGTATAAAGCGCAGGTCACGCAAATGAGTTACATACCAGAAAATTTAATTTACAAATAAATCTATATATGTAATAAATAGAAGCTTGTTAAAAAATAGCTTTTACTAGAAATTTAAATTTCCGGTGTATAACTTCTTTAACCCTTTCAGTGCTATGGACGCAAATAAGCGCCCGGCAAAAATGATCAGTGTACTATGCAACACTCGCATAAAGCGCATCCGCGATAAGAATCAGACAACTTGATTCTCATTTATTTTCAACAAAATATTACTTACATGAATGCTACTTGCATGAAATTGACAAACAAACATTTTTAATCACTTTTGACACTTTAAATTGAAGAATATACACCTTCAAGTCCCATTTTGCGAAGATTGCTTCTAGCCGTCGTCATGGCGTTTTGTACAGTTTCTTTGGTTACTGATTTAATGAGACGATGATAAACCCTCTTGAATCGTCAACGCCAACCGCGCGCCGTCCGTATGGACCGCATAGGCCGCGAGTATTCAGCACTCAAAGGGTTAACAAATCTGCACGTTATACGCCGGAAAATACGGTATGTCCAGAATTTACACAGAGAATTTTGGAGATCATAGACATTTTAAAAATTTCGGTCTTGTTAGAAATTATATATTTTTAAAGTAGTTTACACATAATTAAATTTTTTTAATAAGTAATTAGAGTGCGTATTCTAAAGAATTCTATAATTGTATATTTATACGAAAAGTTACAAAAAAAAAAAAAAAAAATGTATAAATAGAAGAACGTTTATATTATGCTTTTCTCGTAATATAATAATATATATATATTTTTTTTTTCGCCTTAGGAAAAACTTCCATTTTATTTTTTAATCACCGCATTTACCACAACTAAGCACAACCCAACCCATTCTTTTTTCCATGTGCGAAAACAAATTCTGTTCAAATGAAATTAATAACGTCCTTGTACTAAAAATTCTAAGCGAAAGTGAAATTAGATATCCATGGAGTTCAAATAAGTATCCGCTAAGGTAAAACAAGGATAATAATAACAACATATCGTATCCTTAATGCTTAACAGATTTAACAGTAGTCTACAACACCTGTCCACTTCGATTACTAACGATTTTCAGCTTTAGCGCTCTGAGTCTACCCTCCAGGTGATGGACCAGCGATATCTATTTGTGGAGAGGCCTAGATTATTGGAGATTTAACAAACTTCCTGCTGTGGTTTCGCTCTCGTTTGATGCTTCGTTTTAACCTGATTTCGTGCTGGACTCTTGTGTAAAAATGTGTAATGATTGGACGTGAGAAATACGGTCGGTTTTATTGATCATAAAAAAGATTTTGGGAAAATACTCAAGATTTATGGTATTGTGGGTAGGTCGTTGGGAAAAGGGTGTCATTTGAATTTATTTTTTTTATTTTATTATTTTTATTTTTATTATTATTGTTATTATTTTCATTTATTTATTTATTTATTTTTCATTTTTTTGCTTACAAAACTGCTGTGCGTCAATAAATTGTTTTATGTTTAACAGTGTATTATACTTACATTTTAAGATTTTATAAAACGAACTCGGGTATAAATGTGTAGAGATACTTTTCGTGGAATGTGTGTATATGGTTGTGGTCAAAAAGGGTTATCTCTCTCTCTCTCTCTCTTTCTCTCTCTCTCTCTATATATATATATATATATATATATATATATTGTAATCTTCAAACATTTAGGTTCCAATTCGGCTTTGCCCTTTACCTTCTTGGTCTTTTGCTTAACCCTTTCAGGGGCAAGCAAATTTTCTTCCCCGAAAACCAACAGCCACCAGAAATCACCAACAATATTAAAAGGCAAATAATAAATGGAGTTATTCGCCTAAGTTATATGAGATAAATTTTATAAAAAAATTTCCAGGGACTAGTTTTTGAAATTTTTTATTAAACTTTGTGGTTGCACTATGCAACCACCACCCCCTTAAACGGTTAAAAAGTTTTGCGATATGGCTTAGCAAAAAAGAAATTTTGGTTATTATTATTATTATTATTTGATGAACTGACTTGCGAATGTGCAGGCAGTGCCTGATTAAGCACGCTTCCATCACAACATTTTAAACACTATTTCTTGCCTTTTTTGTGACAGAAATTGCGGAAAGTAAACTGTAAATGGTTGTTATAAAAATTCTTGAAAAAAAATTTAAAAATATGATTGTATTTGAAAATTGCTCTAAAAAACATAGTGTAGACAAAATAATATGGATATATGGAAATGAAGATATGGGTAGGATATACGGAGACTAACTATGAAAAGTCAAAAATTTTTAATTTCATACTTAATCATATTGGAATAACTTTTAAAAAATTCAGAAAGCTCCTACATGCATACATGCCAACCATCTCATTATGAACCGTACAATGTATTAGTACCCGCCTTTTTTTCCACACCTATAATTTTTTAATCTAATGTAATCGTAACAACATTTGGAGAGAATTACTCTAAAAATATAGTGGTGTGAGAAAAGGGGCGTTTTCTCTGGGGGTGTTAACAATTGTACGGTTATTAACCCGTTAGTAGTCGCTAGTTGGTCGATTTGCCGCCCATCCTTAAGTGTTGTCAGATTTTTTTATTCGATAGTCACTAAAAATTTTTAGAAGTGGCATTTGATATACATAAAACGTGAAAAAACTCGAAGAAACGTCGATCACATCATTTTTTAAAATTATTGGTGGCAGTTAAATAAAAAGTGCGCAATCTGTAATAGGTGGCGCTGTTTATAGCGACTACTAACGGGTTAATGAGATGATTGACAAGTATGTACATGATCGTAAGAGTTGCATAAGTAATTATACGACTGCTTTATATTCTGAAGATGATGGGGGAGGGAAAGCTGTTCAAATACTGCAGTAACAGAGAAAGGAAATAAAAACATTCATACATATATATATATATATATATACATATACCAGGTGTCCCGTAAGTCTTTAGACATTTTAAAAATTCTTAAAAATTGAAGAAGTTGGTTGGAACAGTTCTATCGCTGCTTGCGATAGAACTGTTCTTGTGAAGGGGGATTTTGCTTGGTAAAAAAAAAAAAAAATAATAGTTAAAATTGAGAGAGGGCGCTAAATGGGAGCAAATCACAAATTTTCATGAAAAACTATATTATTTGCATGCAAAATTTTAGAAGCATATAACTCCTGTTCTATGTGTCCACCATCACTATAAAATACAGTTTGCAAACGAGTTACATTACCACTAAAAGCAGCGCCATTCAGTGATTCTTGCCTGAGGTAAAACATCTTCATCAACAACAGCGCTTTATTCTTCAAGTCAACATCGCAATTAAATCTTCATTTATACACAAGTAAAAGATAATAGAAGGAATGAGCTTTTTATTGTAAAACCGTGAATTCATAGGACTCTGATTTACATATTTCTCGTTGTGCGATTGTGTAGCGCCCTCTATCGACGAATTTTTTTTTTTTTTTTTTTAACCAAAATAAATCCTCCTTTCACGAGAATAACTAAACCGCATTCAATTCTACCAATTCCTTCAATTTTTATGAATTTTTAAAATGTCTTCAGACTTATAGGACACCCGATATATATATGTATATATATATATATATATATATCAGAAGAGATTTATATATAAATAATGCAACAAATACCACATTAAATACTAAAGTCAGCAGTACGATAATCGAAAAAAGCGATTAAATCGTCTTGCAATTCGAACGCACTTCCTGTTTTTCGCAGTGGATAAAGTGCAGCCAGTTAAGCGCTGCTAACATGAAAATGAAACTCACATGAATCTAAATAATAAGATGTGTAAAGTAAGAAACTGGGAACAGTCAAAATAAAAGTTAGTTTTTTTGCAGATGAAAATAAATTCAGAGAATCAAATATCTGATTTGATGTCGATATCACAGCTGCCATGTGTTTTAATTTTTAAATGCAGGCTTGAAGAAATTATCAGCCTTTTTTAATGATACAGTTACATAAACTTACAGTATATATATATATATATATATATACAAGTCGTGAAAATCGTAATTTTTGGCATTTATGCGATATTTAAATTGATAATTTCAGATCAAGCGTTGTTTTCTGAAATAGACTCCCTAGAATATTTTTTTTAAAGGAATTTTTCTTTTACAAAAATTATTATTATTATTATTATTATTATTATTATTATTATTATTATATTAAATTTTTAATTGTTCTAAATTAATGAAAAACTTAATATAATATATATATTGAAAACCTTTTCAAACATTGTATTATATGAAACCAAGTATCACATGAAGAACTATAAAAAACAAATAAAGTTGAGGAAAAGAAAAAAATAAATAATAAGCAACTTGATATTGACACATATAAATTCCTTACTTTTTCAAGGGCATTGAATGAATGTTGTATGCAAATTAGGTGATCTTTCTGTCATGCTGTATGCAAACTGCTAAAAATTTACAGCATGCAGTGCCCGAGGTCACCTAAAAGACTTGAAAATAATTTCAAATAATATGCGGAAAAAATCAAGAGAGAAATAAACTTATGAAGTGGAAAAAACAAAGAAAGAAAGAAACGTATTAAACTTCAAACACCAATTTTTAATAAATTTATGAAGTGGAAAAAACCATGAGAGAAATAAACATATTAAATTTCAAATACGAATTTTTTTCATAATAAATTAATTCTAAGAAAATTTAATAAAACTAAATTTTAACTTTCTTTACTTTTGAAAAGCACGTCGAAAAACGTAAAACATTCCACAACAGCCATGGGGCTGAAAACAGTTAAATTTGCAGTTAATCAGGGAAACGAATTCGTTTACTGAATGACTAAGTCAAAATAAATTTTAGTTTAATTAGTTTCTTCTAATTTTTAACAAATAAACCTTAAATTAAAATTTTAAATGCATTTAATTAAATTTTAATTTATTACTGAGATTAATTTGAGTTACGTAAATTCGCAATTCATAAGTATCATGAAGAGATAGAAGTGTTTCATGGATACAAAAAAAAAAAAAAAGTTATAGAGGAATGAGCGCCATCTTTTAGAGTGAAAAAAAAGTAATGATTCTTTTTTTTTCCTCTTAAAAAAAAAAAAAAAAAAAAAAATAAATAAATATAATTTTTCAATCTCACCCAACCATTCAGCCAAACAACACCACCCATCCTCCGTAATCAAGCATCTGCCCACCCAACCTCCACCTTTTTTATTATCTTTTATTTTTTCGTAATTTCTTTGGTTAAAATACACAAAATCTCATTCGCTTTTTTTATGCAAACACCATGTACCAGGATAGAATAAATTAGAAATAAGATATAATAAGTGAATTTACTAGATATTTTGGATAGCCATAAAGTCTAGCTTGAAAATAGATAGATTTAACGTTTTTACTTTTAAATTTATCAGAAAATAGATGTTTTATTCTGTAGAGGAAATTAATTAGAATAGTTTTATAAATAGTTTTATGTAAACCGGATTTGTAATGAGTAAATAAATTAACTTTAAAAGAAAATTCTTCTCACTTATCAAAAATATCAAAATCTAATTTTCATTGTCATTATACATTTTTAAATCTAGAAAGTTTATTTCTTTATTTTTAATTCCATTCATATATATACGTATATGGTTAAAACCAACATCAGTATCGAACTATACATTTCTGATAACCAAATTTTAAAACCGTCGGTCTTACTGTAATTAAAATGGGAATAATAATAATAATAATAATAATTTATGCTGATTTTTGAAATCACTTAAAATTTGGAAAAAAATTATTTTTAAAACTCAGTATTATATAAGTTAAATTTTCTATTCAGAACAATATAGTTTCGCAGATCACTGAGCAAACTTTGTTTTAAAAAACTGAATACATCTTTAGTATTTTTTTTTTTTTAACGAACATTTTTCAATAATGCTTCTCAAATAATATATATGATAACAATAACAGTTATAATTATTATTATAATGTCTTCGAGGAAAACAAACCACATATTTGACTTTTAATTTCTTGTTGGGATAACTGACTTTTGATAATCATATAAAGTAATGGACTGTAATCCTGTTTTAAATTTCCTCATAGATTAATATGGAATTTCCAGATTAAAATAGGTAAAACCTGCTTCACTACAGTGTTCCGCAAAACCAAATTGTTGCTTTTTGTCTAAGTAAAATATCAATTCCATTTCAGCCTTGCAAGCGCTTACAAAAAAAAAAAAAAAAAAAAACCTAATAATAGCAGATTTTTGCTATGCCCCCAGGTATACGCAGACGCCCCCTTTTTTCTTTTACTTTTTATTCCGAAACTCCACCTTCCACTTTCACTTTCAATATTATCCGAAGTAGGTTATTGTATCGTAACCATAGAACTATTGCGAAACTGACGAACCGGCAAAACCCCCTTAAACGGATGAGTGCCCCTCTTTTTGATGCGATCTGCGCGCCTAATAATGCGCTGTGGAGGGATTTCCCAAATATCGCATACCTGGTTATCTCAAAGTTACAAGGCGTGCCCAAGTTCACCGTTTCCGAGTATTATGAAACTTCTCTAAGAATGGGTTTTAAAATGAGAGTAGAAGAAAGTTGAAAGTGAAATAAACCCATTTCACGGTAAATTTCTCCATATAACTATGATTTATTTGGGAGACATTCTTTTATAATTTGTCTCATTTGTTGTTATGCGTAATAACTTAATAAATAAATGTTGTCTTGCTGAATAATTGTATTTAAAAGTGAGCGGGTATAAATGCTTTTAGTAAACGATTCAGACCGCGTTAGCATTCACAGCTTCTTAAATTTATGATGTCGTTCTACACATTTTATTTTATTTTAATGTTTAATTTTATTTGAATTAATTTGTAAGGCCATTTCCTGTAATTTTTGTCATGCTTTAATGGAATTAAAATATCTTTGCATAAAATTGTAGAAAATAAATATAAATATAATTTGATTGTAGAAAATATTTTTAATACACGTTTCTCTTTTAAACTCAGTAATAAATAAATGTCGATTTTTAAGTTAAAAGATATTTCTGTGAAAAGCATGTCTCAACGATGGCATTCACCGCCTTCTTGTTCTTTTTTTTTTTTTTTTTTTTTTTTTTTTTTTACGGCTATTTCTAGAATGAGAAATTTCTACCATTTTTACTACCACTATTTCTATAGAAAAATCTCTACCTTTTTCAATCACGACATATTACTATGGAAATACTATAAAATAATGTTAATAAAAATTTTTGTGGCAAAGAAGTCTGAAAATTTTCATTCCTGAAACTATCCTTAAAAAATGGCGGAGAATGTGACCACTGGTATCTGGTAGCATTTACAGGGTTCCTTCTCTGCACCCTTTTATCAGGACACTCTCAGAGATAAGCATTTTCTACACCTTTTGCAACCTACCAATTTAACCAGAAATACTTCTAGTATATTTACAGTCATGTGTCATGATTATACAGGATAGACATTACTGTATGAAAATAGTGGTATCAATAAATTTGAAATTTGCTCATCCCTGAAAGTGTCCCGATAAAAGGGTGGAAAGTACAATCCCCGCATTTATAACCTATTCAGGAGTACTACTGTTAGACCATAGCCTCCTAAACTAGACGCCTTCCGCGTGACTCGGAAACTTGGTAACTGTTCAAGTGGAAATTCTTACCAGGATTTCTAAATTCAAGCGGTAAACAACGCCACCTGGTACAGATTGCGCGATTTTTTTATTCAACTGTCACCAATAATTTTAAGAAATGGTATATAATATATATAATCAACGTTTTTTCGATTCTTCTCACCTTTTATGTATATCGAATTCCACTTTAAGAAATTTTTGGTGGCTGTTGAATAAAAAAAGTCGCGATATCTATACTAGGTTCCGCTGTCTACCGCTTGAACTGTTGCCAAGCTTCCGAGCCACGCGGAAGGCATCTAATTCAAGAGGCTATGGTTAGACATGCTCTTTTCTTCACACCAGTATTCTTCTTATTTTTTGTAATTACCAAAATATAATATATAAAAAACACAAATTAGTAAAGCTTCATTAGTATATATATAATATAATTAGGAATTTCTAGAATAAGCCTGATAATAATTTTAGGCATTTTTATACATACCTGCCAAAATTCTAATTTATATTCTACAGTCCTCATGTCCCCAACTCTTATTTTTACACCAGTCTTTTTTTAGAGCATTTTTCTTTTTCTTTTATCATAATTATATTTATAGAAAATTACTCTTAAAACAAAGTGGTGTGGAAAAAGGGGAGTTGCTAGCAGTACTACGGATTATTAAATAGAATAATGGCTGGTATGAGGTGATTTAATACAAAAAATTACCCGAGAAAGAATTGTGATGAAACAATTGATCAAAACCTTTAAACATTTTTCTTTTCGGCAAACATCGCAGAAGGATCATTTGTTGAACTATTGCAAAGAAATAATAACCACTATATATCATTTTCTCAAGTTAACATGATTTCGCATGACATCAGAATGAATGCCAGCTTTATTTATAGTAAAAATTTCCATGTGTCACAGAATTTTACCTTTGATTAATATGTGAACCCGAGCATTGTGTAACAACAATGCTCCATTTGAAATGACAGGCACCTCTTTCCCATTTTGAAAGTAGATTGTTTTGTTTTCTTCACCTTCTATCAAGCCTCGCAAATAGAATCGAAGGAAGTAAATTTGTAGAAATCTTTAACTTATAGATACCGCACTCAGAACAAATTTGAACAATGCATTGATTTTTACCTTTCAGATACAAGTTTGTTTTCTGATTTTTCCATAAACAAGTTTCCGACTGACATTTTGATTATCATCTCCATTTTAGGGATTTTTGAGACTACTCAGGATTTTTTTTGGAGAACGAATGTTTGCGAGGAATTTAGAAATTTTGTGGAGAAATATGGAGGGATTTTCAACATTTTTTGTCTTAAACTGGTCTCTCTGATTAGTTTTAATTCTGAAGTAAGTGACCAATCAGAAATCACACTCAGCCATCAAAATTATCATTTTAAGTATCTGGAATTATTTTGATACCTTGTATTCTTTCATTTCACAAGGTCATTGCGATGCAATAGCGATGTAATTAGTAGACATTTCCCCCCCCCCCCTTTAAATCGATATACAAAATCGAAATTGTTAGTTATTATTTGTCGTTAGCTGTTAGTTATATGTGTTGTGTTCTATAAGGCTCCTATATAAATGAGCTGACGCATCAGACATTTTGTTGCCTTAGGGTTGCCACATGTACCCAGCGTGTTTTTCTGATAAACAAACGACAATCATATATATATTTTTTTTTTATCGTTTTACGTTACTTTTGAGTAAATTCGTTTATTATATTTCAAAATTTTAGCTAACTATGATATGGGAATTTGTTAGACAATAAACTACTGTAATCGTTCAAGAAGAGAATATAAAGTGTTCACAGACATTGCAGTGTATTTGAGTTTTGGCGACATTTTATATAAGAAACAGAAACTGCTCCAACAATATATTTTATCCCAGTACATCCATACGATATCCTCAGAATAAAACGACATCCTGAGAATGTACTGCGAAAAAATGTATTTTTAGGAATATTATTGTTGCTTTTTGCTCTTATGTTGACCGGTCGTAGCTTCAGATCAAGATTTCTTAAAATCACTAGTGAAGCGATAATGACGCCAAGCGGGAATGCTGCCCTCTTCCGAGGCAAAAAAATGGCAGCGATGCGCCGGCCTATATATTTTGTTTAAGGGCTCTAGTGTTCTATAGTATAGTTACATGCCATAAATAGTGTTCTAAGTTCTAGTGCGACTAATTCTCATATGACTCCTAAAGATGCTAAATATAATTGAGTACGCGATAACCGCAGACAGCGTTGCCAGATTTTTGTGATATTTTTATTCAACAGTCACCAATAATTTTGACAATCGATATTTGATATACCTAATAGACGATTAGTTTTCGAAGTGATTTGGTAACCGTTACATTTAGGATTTAGTGGTGGATGTTGAATGAAAAAGTCGCAAAATCTGGCAATACTGACCGCAGGGATCAAAGTTTCAGCCCTTTTATCAGAACAGTTTCGAGAAATTTGTCTTTCTAACTACCACTACTTTTAAACAAAAATATCTGCCCTATTAAATCACCACACATAACTTTAAAAATACGGTAAAGATTTTTTTTTTATGTAAATAGTGGTAATAAAAATGGCAGAAATCGCTCACTCCTCAAAGTGTCGGGAAAATGGGTGGAGATTCGAGCATTATAACCGAGATCATACTTGCCAACATCCTAATACGCTACCGAAGTAATGAGGTTACTGACCCTCTCTGGGCACACACCAATGACTCTCAGACCAATTAGCTACCATTGACTCTCGGACAATAACCAATTAGCACGGGAACTCACCGGTTGGTATGTGCCCAGAGAAGATAAGTGACGTCACACTTCGGTAGCGTATTAATATTCCGTAGTGTTGTTAGTCCCGCCCTTTTTTTCCCGCCAGTAAATTTTTAAAGTAATATTCTCCAAATTCAATTACAATTAAATAAAAATACTCTGAAAAGGTACTGGTGTGAAAAAGAAGGCTGGGTTAACAATACTTCGTAATATTAATTAGTATGTTGGCAAGTATGACCCAGATCAACTGCATTTGGAAGCACATATTTTACTTTTCGTAATAATAATACAACTCTAGCAAAAAGTGTGTTCTGCGTTACATCATAAACAAACCATTAAAAGAATATTGTATATCAAAAAGCATGTTATGTAAGTAAATAAGTGAATAAATGAAAAATTAATAAACGGAACAATTCATTCTGTTAAAAATTAATATAGTGCATTTGCTCTTTTATGTTTCCGAAGGTATAACAAAAAGGTCATCAAAAAGATATTTCAAGCTTCGCTGAACCATTTAAGTTGGAAATTGTTTTCCAAAATAAACATCGTGAAAGCATGATTGACGAATTGTCGCTTTCGAAACACAGTTATTATAACTGTTAGTTATAATAACAATGCCTTATCATCTGCATACCTTTAAAATTGAGCTGTTTCGAAAATGCATTTCTGAAGGTTTTTACGAAAATAATTTGACGTAATTGTTTTAATGTTTCTGGAATTATTAAGTTATTTCGAAACAATTTTGATGTCGTCTGCTACTGGATGTTACCTGCAGATTCGGGCGAATCAAAATAATTAAATTAATAAATACATAAAAATAATGAAATTTGTTTTATTGAAAACAGTACCGATCAATAGTTGTGGCTTGTCACCAAGAACTTTTTTGCAAAGTAAAAACTCTTTGGTTATCATCTTCAGTATGCGCATTAGGCCTAAAGTTTGGAAAAAAATCAATTTTTTACGATTTTTCTGAACTTACGATTCTTACGATTTTTTTTTTTTCCCCCCCTGCAAATTTATATTGACAAAACAAATTTGGGGTAATGTTAGTATATTAAACACAGACATGAAAAACAATATATTTTTTTCCTTGTCACTTATTTAATATTTTCAACTTGCGCATGTGGCTTAAGGGCCCGATTCACTTACCGCCGCCGAAAGACCAACCCAATGTTATTCTATGGAAGATTTTCTTTACTTATAACTCATTAACTAATATATATTTTAAAATTCTGTTTTCACATTAAAAAAATTTACAACTGTTTAATTGACGGACGTTTTTTAATAAAGGATTTTTCAAATTTTAAATGTTTTATTTTGAAGTTGTAAAATACGAATTTTCAACATGTGAATTATTTCATTTTACAGTTTCAAAATAAGATACTAAAAATTAAAATGATCCGTCTTTAGAATGCGTCCGTCAGTTTAACAGTTGTGAAATTTCTGAATATGGAAACAGAATTTAAAAATATGTATTAGTTAACGAGTTATAAGTAAAAAATATTTACCATAGAATAACAATGGTTTAGGCTTCCGGCGCGGCGACGGCAAATGAAGTGTGCCGTTATGAGATATTTTACATTTTTTTAAACTTATTTGCCAGACTTTTGCCATTTCTTACTTGTGATAAAAAATTGCTTCACATTAATCTAAAATAATTAAATTTAAAGCTTATATAAATTATTATCCAACAACCAGCCATTTTTCTAAATTTATATTAATCTTTATTTTAGTTATATTTTAGTTACAAATTTTTAATAACTTTCCACTAAAGTAGGGACTTTTATCTTTAGTGTGAGGGCATTTTAAGCTGCCAGCATAGCTGCCAACTTGTACGTTTTCTTTTTACAAAACTTTCTCTGAGTAAACATTTTCATTTTATTTAATCATTGAAAACTTCTATAAAATGTATACAAAATTCCTGTTAAAAATTTCCAGTGGTAAAAAATCATACAAAATGGCAGCTATGTGCCAGTAGGGACAGAGTGAAGTGTGAATTGGCAACAGTGGTAAGTTGTTAGTTTGCTGATTGGTTTTCTGTGCTACGTGGGGTAAAGAAAACTCGATCGTCGGTAGCAACAAAGTAATGATCGAGTCGTTTTTACCTTCTTGTTGCGATTTTCTAAGATATTACATTTTTATTTCGGGTTTAAAAAGATTCAAAATTAATAAAAAAAAATATCAAATTTTTCTGCATTTTCCAGTCTAGTGTTATACAAAGTTGAGTTCATTTGGAATAAAGTTTCTATTAATATTGTGCCACGATGAGCTATGAGAGATTTATTACGCGAAGAAATTGATGTATGACAAAGCCTAATCAAGTATAATAAACGTCATAGCTGCCAACTTATACGTTTTATTTCTACCGCAAATTTTACTAGAAACTTTTAATATATTTTAGCAGTTTTCTGCGATTAAATTTTATGATTTTTTTTTTTTTTTTAACAAATAAATAGTGGTGTTAAAAAACAGTACAAGTTGGCACCTAGGGAGACGCGATCAAAATAGCGACAGTTTAAAGATGAAATTATCATATTACTTAAGCAGAACAAACAAGTTGTTCTATGTGGGATGTGGCTGCCTGTAAATGCCCAGATTTAAAAATATTATCAATGTATTTTCGACTGAAACGTACCAATAATCCAGCGAACCAATTTTTATTGGACCAAAGATCGGATAGAAGAATGATTTGGTCGTGTTGATAAGGACGTCACATCCCGAAACAATAAAAAAGATAGGAAAATAAAAGAATCGAGCTTAAAAACGTTTCAAGGACTTGAAAAACTACTTTAGTCAACATTCAAAGTATGAAATTAAAAACATTGGCCCCATAGACCTATTATAAGAGTGGACGGAGCATTCCATTATTAAGGGAATACAAGAAAAGGTGCAAAGATAAAACCACGTGAATGTTGAAAAAGGTTACCTTTTTCTACATTTATCTCGTTATTGGCGATTTTTTGCTTTCAATATAAATATATATATTATTAAAAGATACAGCAAGCAAAACTAGTGCAAAACACTACAGCTACTAAAATATATTTTTACCTTGTTATTAACATTTTTGAACAAAGTTCAAAAGTTTTTATAACTTTGTTTGTCTATATTCGTTTTAACTCTCGTAAATAATCATTTACATTTTTGAAATAATATAAGATATAATATAGTTAAACTAATTCAATTTAGAGAAATAAGTATAGAAATTATAAGCATTTTATAAAAATAATTACTAAAAAGAACGAAATAATAAAATATTAAAAAGAATCTTACCTATGAAATAAAATCCTTATTTGACATAACTTCTAGGGTTTTTAAAGTACATCTAATTACTATTTCTAGCTATAAAATTCTTTTTAAATTCAAAGCAATCTAACTTTTAAAGTGAAAAAAAATTTTTTTAAAGAACTTTCAAAGAAAAAGGAAAAATATCGTCTGCTTAATAAAAAGTAGAGTTTAGAGCATGGCGAGTAAATTTCAATATTGGCTAGCTTGGCTTCTGTAGATCAACAATCACGTGACCTTTTTATGAGTTATCTTTGCACTCAAAAAGGTTGCCATTGTCCCGTCCACTCTTATAATAGGTCTATGATTGGCCCCCAACAATCTGTTTCTACTATTTTCATAGATCCATGACTTTCTTCTAGTATTTCTTCTTCTCAAAGTAAAACAGATATTTCTACATTTTCCAGAGCATGTGATAGGTATCGAGTCCCAAACGGTTCTGCAGAAGCTTTGGCCGCCGCTTTGATGCATGATATCTATCAGTTCAAAACATCAAATAGAGTGGTTCCATATGATATAGAAATAATAATTGATAGAAAGAAGTTTAGGCGTGAAAGATATAAACTTCGATAAGAAATTGAAAAGAATGAACTAGGTGAATTATATTTGCAGGCTCTCTATTTTGACAGTAGAAGCATTATACTTAGAGAAGACCACTGATGGGAAAAGTAAAAGTTAAGACAACACTTATCTTACACTTATACAAGACCTATAATAAAATTCGTTGTCCATATTACACCTGCTTTTAGGAAAGCTTTGGATATGCTAATTCTAATTTTGAGTATACCCCTCAGAGAAATATTTCATCATCAAAACTAGTTTACATAGATTATGATGGATGCCCCACGAATACAGGAAAATGTAATGGCGCATTATGGAACAGCGACTCAGACAAATTTGTAATGGGTCGTTTGGCAACTGTACACCAGTAAACAGAAGACATCTGTTTCAGAAACTAGACGGAAAATCATCTATATGAAATGGATTTGTTGTGTTGTCGGTATAAGTTTAGCTTCTTGTCATGCTTTCAAGCCAGTAAAATTTGAACAAATTGAATTCACGTTAATGGACATTTTTCCTGAAAATAAGGGACACCTAATTATCTCTATGATATGACCAAAAATATCTCTATGATATTTGTAAAGTTGTTCCTACAGGAAAATGTTCAAATGTTCTGGCAAACAAAAGTCCCGGTAAGCTTTCTCATGCTAGATGGTTAACGACAACATAGAATCTTACGATTATATATAAGTACATCAGATAATTCAAAAGAGCTAGCTACTTTTGTCATCAGAGAGCACTTTAGTATGGTTTACTGTCAGAGCAACTCCTCATCCAGAAAAACCTGCTCATAGCAATTTTAAAAGATGAACGAGAACATATAAAAACTTACGCTTCAATGAATTACTACAGCAAGGAAATGAAGCAATCTGACTAAAGGATTCAGAGTATTTGAATTAACAGTAATTAATTTTGCTGGATGTTAATATATTATGATTTCATGGTCAGATATTACAGTCCCAGAACCCCTCTAATAGGTCACTTGTCATCTTGTCAAATAATGAACAGCAGAGATTACTACTTAATGAAAGAGTCAATACTAATACCATGATAGTTCTTGCTGAATTACCAACTCGCACCCAAATTGTGGAAAAAGTGAAAAAGATGTTACAGCATCATCTAAAATTGTTTGCAATCATTCCATAAGAGATAATCCCGTAAGATCAAAGGTTTTAGACAGAAAAGTATGTCCAATTTTTAACACCAAGCTGCAATTTAAAGTAAAAAATAAAGTGTGTCCTCATGATAGAATGATTGGGTAGGGAACGGATGGGAATTAAGGAACATCATACTCTTGGTGAGTTCTGGGTAATTATATTTTAACTACAGAGGAACTGCAGATTAACCCATTACCCACTGGTGTTGCGTGAACGCAACACCTGAAATAATTACGTTTAACAGTAAAATAAAAAAAGACATTTTATATTAAGTATTGTTTTTAAATAAGGAAAAGATAGATGTTTATTTTATTAAAAAAAAGAAAAACCTGAAAAATAATTTTATATTTAAAAATAAATTTCAAACTTGAAGCACTAATCAATCCAAAACTTTTGAATATCATCATATTTGAATAAGTTTACATAACTTGCAAAAAAATGTTTCACAATAAAATAATTACTTTTGAAGTCATGTGTAGTGTTTGCTATTTTATACTCTCTCAAGGAAATTTCCGTAAACGTTTATCTTCATTATATACTCTTATTCCACTGAAGTTCTACAAATACAACATCCTGTATTTAGTAAGATAAGACTAATTTTAATAATTTTATTTTAAATTATTGTTATATATAATCAAAATAATGAATATTACTGTTTGTATTTAGAAAAAAATCATTATTTCTAGTTTTGGCGGTTAATGGGTTAAAAACAATGTAATAAATGTAAAACTTTAATAAATGAAAAAAGCAATATATATATATACATATATATACATGAAAATATAATACAACTAAAATCTAGCAAAGTTCTAGAAAACAACGCAAAAAATTACAAAAATCTCAAATATTAAGCCATATGCGCAAGCAGAAAATATTAAAAGGGTGACAAAGAAAAAAAAAATTCGAGTCAATTTTTATCATATCATTGCTGCCCTAAACTAATATTGTCAATATTAATTGCGGAACAAAACTAAAGAAAATACAAAAATTATCGCAGATTTTTCAAATTTTAAACCTAATGCGCAGACTGAAGGTGATATTAAAAAAAATTATTATTTTGCTAAAATGTTACCCGGGCAAAGCCACAAGTATTAGTAGGTACCTGTTTTCGGTAACATAAGTTTCATTTTTTTTTTTTTTTTTTTTTTTTTTTTTTAAATCCATCCCCACAGTAGATGTTCATAAAATGCACGTAGTCGTAGCATAAATGCGAAAAAACTTTTTTTTTAATACAAAAATAATGATATATAAAATGCGCAAAAGTTCACTACTATGTGATTAACCCTTTGCCGGTCCTATTTTATTTCACTTCTCTGGTCAGTGTTGCCAAATTTAGAAACTTTTTTACTCAATATCTACCACTAAATTTTAACTCTAACAGTTCAGTAATCACTTCAATGGACATTCGTCCGTTATATACAGGGTGTTTATAAAGTCCCGGACCCATTTGATGTTTAATAACTCATAAAATAGTGAAGATATAAACAAACTTATGGCTTTTATTGATGGAATAACTCATATATATTTTTTTCAGGTTTGAATATCTTTACTTTTGTAAATACCGTCTCCGCGTGTGGTTAATTTCAGATAATTTCATTTTCCAGTCTAAATATCTGTACTTTTCTAAATATCGTCTGCTTATTAATTGCATTTTTCTCTCTTTTGTTTTTGGAAACTATTGCAATATTATGTTTACTTTTGATGTGTTTGTTTTATGTAGTACTTTTGTATGTGATGTTTTATTCGAGCGGATATTAAGGAGAATGCATACACCTCAAAAAGCACAGATTTTATGGTGGTACATAGAAACGAAATCGAATGTGCAAGCACGGAGAAATTGCAGAAGAATTTACCAAAAAGAGCTTTACCTAGAAGAGCTTCAGCCACATGTCTTTTTGCAACAAGATGGTGCACCACCTCATTGGGGTACCATCGTTCGTAGTTCTTTGAATGACCATTTTCCAGGAAGATGGATTTTGCGAGGAGGTCCAATTCCTTGGCCACCCAGATCACCTGATATAACGCCGCTGGACTTTTTCCTTTGGAGATTTGTAAAGGACAATGTTTACAGGAGGAGAGTGTCGAACATTGATGACCTAAAAGTCAGAATTACAACCGCAATAGCCTCTGTGGATGCAGACATGCTTGCCGCTACCTGGCGTGAAATTGACTATCGACTTGATATTCTCTGTGCGACGAATGGGGCACACGTGGAAGTTCATTGGCAAGGGTCATGAAACTTTTTGAGTCTATCTAACCATTTATGTTATTAATTTTAATCTATCTTTATTATTTTATGAGTAATTAAAAATCAAAATGGGTCCGGGACTTTATAAATACCCTGTATATCAAATATCGCTCTTCAGAATTATATGTGCTAGTTGAATAAAAGAGTCCCTAAATTTGGCTACACTCTTTAAAGCATTAGGACCAGCTAAGGGGTAATAGGTAAGGGTAATATTACAGCCATTATTATATATACACTGATGGGGAAAAAAAAATCCCAACACCAGGAAGGAGATGTGCTAGATAAACGAAATTTGGTAGGCGTGTTTATACATCTGAAAGATGACGTCGATTCAAATTTCCAGCTACGCGCATAAGTGTGGCGCTAGTAGCGACACTATGATCATGCAAATGAGGTTTGCTTTAAATAAGCGCTGTAAGGTTCGTGATCGTTATTTACAGTTGAGATTTGACGTAGTGGGTTAATGTTAGTCAAGGATGCCTCTAAAAAGACGAAGAAGCCATTATCAACAGCTCACTGAGTTTGAACGAGGTCGCGTAGTAGGGCTACGAGAAGGTGGGTTTTCTTTCCGCGATATTGCAGAAAGTCTTGGCAGGAATGTATTCTCTGTGCATGAGTGTTGGCAGCAGTGGTCAAGAGAAGGTACTGCCTCAAGAAGACCGGGTTCCGGACGGCCACGTGGCACTACTGAGAGGGAAGACCGCCGTGTTCGGCGTATGGCTGTGGCTAATCGTACTGCGTCTGCAGCTGAAATTCGAGATGCAGTTGGCACCACAGTGACAGATGCGAATTACCAGCCAGGGCATGCCTCACCTTTCGGTTTTGAGGTATTGCGCCCAGGCCGGAAATATCCTATAGAGGATGATCCAATCTCTTAACCAGCGGGACCACGGGCAGTGGCACGGGCAAAGAACCACCCTCGGGGAAGGAAGAACTCCCCTCGCCCACCTGAACTAGAATGCTCTCCGGCGGGTGTGCTAGGCCGGTGCCAGGTAAACACTTGAGTCTATAGAGAAAACAAGGCCTGGCGGTTAAGAGAAGGCTGCAGTGGTCGAGGGACGCACTCAGATGCCTCGTGCCATCGAGTCTGATCCCCATCAAACAAACAACCTTTTACTTTACGAGCGACGAGTGGTTGTGGCCCCCCCAGGCCAAAAAGGCATAGAGCACAGTTCAACGCGGGTGACCACCTGTCCACCCGACATGCTTCTCGGCCGCGCTGCCTCGTTAGTTCACCAGTCATGCTGGCTATCCAGGGGCACCGACTCGGAGGTGAGGTCAGCCGCCGCAACTAGCTCCCAGCTACCTGAGTGGCAGCCCGGGGCCAGGAACCCCCCACCACAGTGACACAACGAACTGATACAAATCGTTTACTTCAAGGACAGCTCCGAGCCAAACGCCCTGTAGCGTGCATTCCACTGACTCCGTTTGCGACGTGAGTGGTGCCAAGCTAGAGCTCAGTGGAAGACGGAGTGGAGATCTGTTGTGTTTTCTGATGAAAGCCGGTTCTGCCTTGGTTGCAGTGATAGCCGTGTGTTAGTTAGAAGGAGGCCAGGTGAACGCCTGCTAGCGACCTGTCTGCGGCCTAGACACACAGGGCCTACTCCTGGAGTTATGGTTTGGGGAACAATTTCGTATGACAGCAGGAGCACTCTCGTGGTTATCCCACGCACCCTGACTGCAAATTTGTACGTCAGTCTAGTGATACAACCTGTTGTGCTGCCATTCATGAACAGCATTCAAGGGGGTGTTTTCCAACAGGATAGCGCTCGCCCTCATACCGCTGTTGTAACCCAACATGCTCTACAGAGTGTCGACATGTTGCCTTGGCCTGCTAGATCACCAGATCTTTCTCCAATCGAGCACGTATGGGACATCATTGGACGACAACTCCAGCGTCATCCAGAACCAGCATTAACCGTCCCTGCATTGACCGCCCAAGTGCAACACGCATGGAACTCCATCCCACAAACTGATATCCGACACCTGTACGACACAATGCATGCACGTTTGCATGCTTGCATTCAAAATTCTGGTGGTTACACCGGTTACTAATGTACCAACATTTCACATTTGAAATGGCTCTTCTCGCCAATGGCTCTGCCTGTGATCTTGAAACTTTAATCAATTAAATATGTTACCTAGACAAATGTATTGCTGAAATTTCATTACTGTACAATAATTTTTTCTTGGTGTTGGGATTTTTTTTTCTATCAGTGTATATATATATATATTTTTTAAATAATTTTTGACTCATTTACAAGGCGCGCAGTACTCTTCTCCTTCAACTCTTTTCGTCAACTTCATTTTTTTTTCCAAGGGACATTTTCCATTATTGTTTTCGGACAATAAATTCATTTTTAAATTGATAGGTTTATTTTATCACAAAAATTGCTACACAAAATTACATTGATGCCGATAGAAATTGTTATTTTATTTAACCCATAGTAACTCTTACAGACATACATAAACAATTGTATTAAAATTTTATAGTAGACAGTTATGATATTATTTGTTGAAAATATTTTGAAAAAAGTGGATGCTACCTGTTCAGCTTATTTATGACAGATATTCTGTGATTTAATTAGGAAAATAGGAAAATAGTGATCTTGGAAAATAGTGATGTCTAAAAACATGGCTCACATAGAACCAAAAAGACACCACATTTTTCAAACAGTAATTTTCTTTTTATTATAAGGAAGAGTTTTTGTCAATTATAAATACGTATTAAAAATTATTAATGACAGTGTTTTCCGATCTTAAACATGATCTACAAAAAGTTTAAAACAGCAATGTGTGAGCGAAGCAGAAAGTGAAAACTTTCTAATCAAGCGTCCCATATTTTTAGAATATCTTCCGATTCCTCAAGCCCACCGGAGCTTGACGACTTCGTTGCTCAACACTTTGTCCATTGCTGTTGAATGCCGGAATTGAAAAGGTCTGTTTGTAGAGACTGCATATGTCGACGAAGCATAAGCGACGTTAAATTGGGTGGAACTACAATTTTCTTCACATTAAGATAAGGAATCAATCCTCATGTAACTGAATCGATTAATATGATTTATGAACATACCGGCTCAGACGAACAATATTTTTAAACATGTAATCACCAGTAAGATGAAAGTTAAATGGGAGATCGATACGGAAAACTCATTGTAACTGTCAATAAAGAATAGGTTTTACTTTCATTTGAAACATGATTGAGATTAATATTGCTTTCAATAGAAATGAATAAGGTATTCATATAAAAGTATGCCAGGTCAATTTGAGGTTGAAAATCTCATATCAGGCAAGTTTATATTGAATGAGATATTGATTCCACTAATGAATAAAAAATAGCTATTATGATTTATTTAATGGATAATGCGTACAATTTTAGATATGATATAAATGATCATATCAGTTTATTGCTTTGTGAATGTAAGGTTGATCAAAAATTTTCTGATAGAATTTTCCGCCATTTAATACAATGCAATAAACGTAAATCATGTGGCTTTACCTAAAAGAGAATTCTCACGAACCTTGTTTTTTTTTTTAAATATCTCTGAGCAATAATATTTGAATTATAGAATAAAAAATATATATGCATTTCTGGAGATATTCATTCTTAAATTGTGGTTTTTAAAAATAAGGCTCTTAGATATCCCTGTCTAAAACATTCCTAAAATAATAGCTTGTATTTTACTGAATTTTTACGATTTATTTATTAATAATAGAATTTAAGTTGTATTTTCTTCATTATTGAATGAGCAGTTTATTGGTAATAAATTAAATTTGGTTATTTGATCCTAGTCTCAAAATCATACGGTTATTTAAAATCACAAAAAATACTTGCTTTTTAATCTTTTTTTTTTTTTTTTTTTTTTTTTTTTTTTTAATGGCGATTCTTAGCCTTTAAAAAGACTGGCTAATAATGGTACTACGCAGAGTTGTTCTATTCTTATATGTTCATAAAAATTGTTTTATCGTTATCCATCACAAATTTCCAGTTCTAAAAATTTTCCTAATCTAATCAATCATCACTTAACCACAGAATGGTATTTCACAAAATTATTGTTACATTCACATTCGGTGACGACAACAAGGCGCCATTTTAAAGAATAAAGCCCACATCTTGGCATCCTGTTAATATTTTACGTTACTTAACCCATTGCCATCGAGATATTTTACTATTTTGAAGAGACCCCACCAATGACCAATAGGTTCTATTCTAATGACTGGAAGACGAGGGAAATTAGTTTCGAATCCAGGTCACGCTCGTCAGTTTAGCCATTTAGATCTTTACTTTTTCCGAAATTCATGTGAATACGGAACCTTATAAAGACTGCCGCGGAAGGCATCCATCAAGGTCTAGGACTTAAGTATAGTCAATATAGTCAATCAGATATATAAAATAAAAAAATCCCCAACAGAAGTAGATAATTGTTTTTTTTTTTTTTTTCTTAAATATTAAACACTTTTTTTTTATTATTATGCATATTATTATTATTATTATTATTATCACTATTATTCTTTTATCTTACTCTCTAGATTTTTGTAATTCCACATTGGAGGGTTCGGATGACTCAAGCTATTTAAAATTTTACGTATGGAATAACACATTAAACTATTCTATGCTTATTAAATATAAACCACTTGAAATTTTTTATTTAATAAATTAAGACAATACATTCTGTAAATAATTTTCCTTTTTTTATATCATAATTAATATTTCTGTACTTTTTTCCGGTGTGAAACTTAACAAATGTCTATTCTGTAGTAGACCACGATTTATTTTTTCTAAATGCATAGATGAACCCCTAATACATTTTCGCTTGTAACTCTATCAAAAATTGGTTTAAAGTACATAAATAGGACTTTTTCTGAACCGCCTTGATCTCAAAATTTTGAATATGGTATCAAAAATAGGGGTTGCCTTTGAAAAATATTAAGTTGATTCCTGTTTTCATATGTAGCTTACCCCTTAAACAAAATCTATCTATACCATTATAAACTAGACGTCATTACAGATCGATTGGTACCAACCGCATGTTTTTATGATAATTTACAGCGAAATTACGTGCGGGGATGACGTTTTAATTTTACTTACTGTACAAGTTGATAATTGTTTTGGCCATTCTATTCAAATGCCCACCAATGGCCGAGGGGATCTAGTCTCGAAAATATTAGACGAGAAGTTCCAGACATGAACCCATGTCGTGCCGACGAACTACTCATTCGGCTTTTTCCATGATTTTTCCGAAACTCGCGTGAATGCGGGCTACGACAACCTGGAAAACCCATGCAAGGCATCAGCCACAGGCTGTAGATTTTTAGAATACACAGTTGGCGTTAAAGTGAACTGCATCGCAACTATTCAATATCTACCTTTTTTGGCATTTCAACATGTGGAATTTCGATGACATTTAGATTGTGCTTTTTTACATTTTTATTTCTGTGTTATGTTTATCTAAAACATTTTATTAAAATTAAGCATGAAAGCTATATTTTACTCCTTTTATGAAAGGAGTAACAGTATGAGATACTTGAAAATAAATATCAGCATTTATAAAAAATATATATATATATATATATATATATATCAAGGAAGTATGCTTGTTAAATCGTTCACAATGTACAATACGAGTTATTACGTGTAAATTGACTCAATTCGAAACTCTCTCTCTACAGCCTGTTCCACTGGGCACTCAGCGTGAGATATCAACAGATGATAACATATATCATGGAGATGAGAATTTTAATATCCCACATGCAGAGTCTTTGAATGTAGAATCATAGATCAATAAAGCCTCAAAGCAAAATATTTTGACACCAGATTTTTAAATAATTTTTTCGAAAAGTTCGAAAAAAAAGAAAATAATAATAATAATAATAATAATAATTATGTTAGAAAGCTTTAAAAATCCTTTGGTAGTAAAATTAATTTTACAAATTATATGAATTGTGTTTTCAGTTGCATAATAAGCAGTTCAGGTAAAACAGTTTTACATCACGAATTTTAATTAAAATGACAAGGTTATATTTGAATTCGAGGCCCAAAATAATTACGCTTTATTAAATAAAATTTCTGGTTTAAAATGGATTTACGAAACGCACAGCATTTGTCTCTCCGTAAAATTAATTTTAATACTAGTACTAGTACAAGTTTTCGCCATCACTGGTTTTGTATTAACCCTTATCGCTTGTATGTCCCTTCTGAGGGGACATTAAAAAATCGAGCCGGGCCTTAAGGTGTTCCTCTGCAAATGAAATGTTATTTTTCTAAAACGTGTAACTATAGGCTACCGGAAAATTTTAAGAGAAAGATTTATTTTATTTAACGATGAAGTAAAATAAAACAAATTATTACAATTTTACGGTAGCCAAAAGGTAGTAAGTTGGAAACTATACGTGTGACGTTTTAAAGGAACGCCAAAAGGCGTGTCTTACTGTTCAAAATAGGAAAATATTCCGAGCGCAAAGGGTTAAATATCTTGAGTATTCAAATGCTAAAACTAATTTTAGAAGCAAAAAAAAGGTTACTTGAAAGAAAAAAAGAATTAATTTTTGTAATAGTTCTTTTAGTGTGCTATGAGGCTGCATCTAAGTGCCCGGAATAACCAGCTTTTTAAATTTATTCCGTAGAGCATTGTTAGTACAGTCGGGAAAAAAAAAACGCAACATCCGCTGTAATTTCGTTATTAATTGACGCAGGAACATCTAATATACATCATTCAACAGGACATTAAAAGCATTTTCTGACTATGTCGTCAAATTTTGAATTAGGGGTCATCAACATATTGAAATGAGCGCCAACTTTGATTTTTTCAATAGCAGCACCCAATTCTGACTTCAATTTCGAATTTCTGAGAGTTTGGCAGTGCGGAAGAGTATACTGTTTGTATACTTTATCTTTAGTATTTATAGAGTTATAATCAAAAATGTATTAGGGGGTTATCTATAAATGTAGAAAAATAAAATTAAGATCCTATAAGAAATAAAGAATATTGTAATGTTTCACACCGGAAATCTTTCAGGAAAAAAACAAGTATATAAGTTAATAAAACACTGCCACTTACCCAGTTCCATAATTATACTGAATTCATTTTTTTAGATGTGTATATACTTCAGTACTTTTTTAGATAATTTTAAGTCTATTTAAATACGTTACACTTGCGATTAGTCCATACAGTACTCTTTGAAAATAGTGCAATATTTTTCAGGTAAAAGTGTCTATTATGTCTGTACTGGTCACCAATGAAGCTTAAATTTTCTTTCGTAGGTGTAACATAATATACGAAATGAAATAATATAGATATATAGATATATACAACAACGCATAAACTAAATCTTTTCGGATAAATTATTGTAAGCGTTCATGAAGTAAATATTAAACAATTTTAATCGCACTTACCAGTTTTGGGTCAGTTGAACTCTTTGGAACTGTACGATTCGTTTTATAATTTCTTTGAAAATATAATTTTTTAACCCGTTAGTAGTCGCTATACACAGCGCCACCTATTACAGATTGCACACTTTTTATTTAACTGTCACCAAAAATTTTAAGAAGTGATGTGATCGACGTTTCTTCGATTTTATTCGCGTTTTATGTATATCAAATGCCACTTCTAAAAATTTTTGGTGGCAGTAGGTAAGAAATGAGAGTTCAAGCGCAGGAGGCGGTGGCACTGCGGCACCGGCAAGCCGTGCGGGTGCCACACCACCCCCTGAGGGTGTAGATGGGTTGGTATTGACCTTGACACCCCCTTCTGACAGTATCGTGAAAGATGACGAGGGTGTTAATGAGGAAATTTAATTTAAAAAAATTAATTAGTGATTTTTTGGAAAACGTGACGATGGTTTTAAAGCGATGTTTGTGGTAGAAGGTAAAAAGCATGCTATTGTTTGTGACTCATTAGAAAATTAATTAGAGAGTTAATTAAGAAATTAATTAGGAAATTAATTAAGAAATTAATTATGAAATTTAAAAACTGAGAAATAAAAAAGGAGTCGATGAAATATATGAATTTAAGGATGTGGATATACTATGAAAGAAATAGAGTGATCTGACTGGGGTTCGAACCCGGCACCTTGCAGTAAAAATATTTATCTTGTAAAATTAACTAGATGTTTTATGAAAAATGTCAATCAGGGTAAAATTAAGTAGAAAGAATGAAAGAAAGCTTAGAAACATAGATTATGACCGGGAATCGAACCCGGCACCCTACACTAAAAAATATTTCAGTAGTTTTCACGTATGTGTGAGTGATTTTTCTATTATATGTCTTTACAGTTCTTTTTAAACCTATGAACACAATTGTCTGAAAATTAATCAACCTTAAAAATGATATTAATTACAGAATAATAATTAAAATAATAACAATTTAACATCTTGTAAAATTCACTAAAATGGTTTAAAAGTAGCGGTATTTGTCCCGTATGTAGAAATAGAGTTTTAAGTGATGATGAAGAGGACCAATCTCAAAGCCCAGAATATGATATCTGATTTAATAGAATTTAATTTAATATAATAATAGTAAATAAATTATTTATAAAATATTTTTTAAGAGCAAATTCAATAGAATCTTTTCATTATCTTTCATTAACTTTCATAATAAATCGTTATTTTTGTTGATTAAGAATATAAAATATATTTGATTTTTAAGAGTAAATTTCAAAACGATCAATTAATTAACTTGCGTAATTAATTGTTATTTTTGTTGATTAAGAATATAAAATATATTTGATTTTAAAGAGTAAATTTCAAAACAATCAATTAATTAACTTGTGTAATTAATTGTTATTTTTGCTGATTAAGAATGTAAAATCTAATTGATTTTAAAGAGTAAATTTCAAAACGATCAAATAATTAACTTTAAAAATTAATTGTTATTTTTGTTGATTAAGAATCTAGATTTATTTTTATTAAAATATAATAGATTTTTACTTCGGAATTTTAGTAATTAAAATTAGCATCTCATCTTTGTTAAAATAATTAAACCTAAAAATAATAGTTTTTTAATAAAAATTCAACCTGCTGTTTCATTTTTATGTTAAATGACTAGTCATTTTCCCTCTGTGTTAAATGACCAGTCATTTAACAATGGTTTTAAAATAGAGCTACAGGCGAACCTTTTCCATTAAAAAAAAAGGTAATGCGCCGATAATCTTACGACAAGACGAGTATGTTATTTCATTCAAAAATTAATTTATTAATTGAAAGAATTAACGTTGTTCTTTTAATTAATTCATTAATTGAAAGAAATGCTATTGGTCGATCGTGGTGAGGAAACAGATTATTTAAAAATAAACAAGAAATTCTTTCAAAGAATTTCAAAGATAAGGGAAATCTTAAAATGAGTTTCCATAGAATGAATATCACTAAAAAATTAAAATTAGAAAATTCACCTCATTCAATTATACAATTCGTCACATCAAATTAATAATTTTATACTTCATTCTAATCATTAGAAAAAATAAGTTTCTTAAATTTTTTATTCTAAAAATAAGTCATCGTAAAGTTTTGTAAAATTTTCTGAGACAAATTTTTCTAAAAAACATTGAGTAAAAAATTTTTCATTCACAAAAATTTCAGTTTAGAAGCATATGTCTGAAAAAAAGTTCAAACTGAATTATATTAAAAAAAACTTAGTACTTTGAAAAATAAGATATAATAACACATGTGTAACATTAAAAATTCATACATCATGATTTTTTAAAATACTTAGTCTCATATGCTGGTAACTTTGTGATTTTATCATACATTTACAATCATATTATTGTTAAAATTAGTTTCCTATATTTTAATTCTAAAAATAAGTTATCTAAATTTCTAAAAGTTTGAAAGTATACATATGTTTGTAACCGATAATACTTGGTTAAAATATTTTTTTAGTATGTTTAAATACACATTATAAAACTTAAGTATGCATCTGTGAACATGAATTTAAAAAACATAAATATTAATATTTCTTCAACTCTGAATTTTTTCAAAGTTAGCGTTCATCATTTACAAACTTGGTATCTGGAAAAGAAAAACTGAGTGAATGTTGTATTGACGTGGACCATTTCACTATGGTAAAGTGATGAAAAGTAGTAATAAATGAAGTTGGGAAGTCTTTATTTGACACAGATTGTTAAATAATTCTTAGCAAATATACCTTAAAATAACTAATGTTGGGAATGAATTACAAAAAATCAAACGCTGACATTAGAGATGTGCCAGGTTCGATTCCAGATCGCGTTAAAAACTAAAAAAAAAAATGGTAATTTCTAATTATCACTCTATTCGAAAACTTATATTATTTTAAGAATGTTGGAAGATTTCTAGTATAACATAAAACTTTAAATAAAAATACTTACAAAATTTTAACGAGTGTAAAAAAATTTAAAGAAAATTTATAATTAAATACCACTTTGTAAAAATTTTTTAAGTATACACATATGTTCGATGACAGTGATAAGAAGATTCCAAAAAGTTATATCTAAAGTATAACTGTTTTAGGTAGATAAATTTTTGACATCAGCTATTTTTTTTTTTTTTTTTTTTTTTTTTTTTTTTTGCAGTAAAGTAACTTCTGAAAAATGATGCAGTCAAAAAGACAAAATCCTGCAGTCGCAAAAAGTGTTAAAATATATTTATAAAAGTGAAAGTATGTTTTCAAAAATGTATAAAATTAAAATATATTAATATAATTTTAAAGACTAAAGTGTCCTTAAAATAATAATCGTCCCCCTACAAAATAAATAAATAAATAAAATAAAATAAAGCAATATATGAAGCAAATGATTAAGCCTTTTTTAACTATGACGGTAGTTAAGAGATGATTTTACAAGTCTGTCTTGCATTCCAATTCCATTCGTTTTTTATATTTGACAATTTCACATTAAACATATTTTTCTATTTAAAATAGTAAACCCCGCCTATTTAGTTATTTTTTTTCTTCTAGTGTTTGTTTAAAAGATTCAAAATTTATCACCAATTAATCGATGAAGTAAATACCACTTGTGCATATTTTTTTCAACATAAAATAAAGGGGTTTAACACGAATACTCAATGTCACATTTACTTTTCTTTTCTGTATTGTTTTGTTTTGTAGAACGATGACGGCGGGACTTCTCTTCTTTAGAAAACAGGAATTCATGATGCTAAAACTAATGTCTAAAAATCATCATTTTTGTTTCATTTCTTTGTGTTTGACGTTGTTGTTATATAATTTGACCCGTAAATAAAAAATAAAAATATTTTGTTTAATTTTCTTTGTTATTTTTAAAGATTTGATTCGTTATCTCATGCAAAAGTTTATAAGAGACGGCCCCCCTAAACCACTCCAAAAGAAAGATTTATTTATATCTCGAAAACTAATAACTGGAATGAGCTACAAATTTGCACACCCATATTTTTCAGCATTAGGATTCATTTTATGTAAAAATTAATATAGGTCATAATTCATATTTTTTATGAATATGAATTTATTAATATTTTGCAGAATTAAAAATATTTTTCAGAATCAAAAGTAATGATGGATTATGTTTGGGTTTCTTCACTGTATCTCGTAAATATATATATATATATATATATATATCGATCAAGTTATTTTTTGTGAAGATATTAATAAAAGTTTGAAATATGAATTTAACATTAAAACCTTCAAACTTTGAACGCTTATAACTCTGTGAAAAAATAAGTAAAATATACAATCAGTATACTTTTTCGGGTTGTCGCGATCCCAGGAATTCAAATATAAAATAAAAATAGGGTGTTACTATTGAAAAAATCAAAGTTGGCGCGCGTTTTAATATGTAGACGACCCCCAATTCAAAATTTCAGTTCATTTTCTGAAACTACTCACAATTCCCCGTCGAATGGTACCTATTACATTTTTCTACATCGATTAGCAACGAAGTTACGTTGAGTGTTGCGTTTTTTGTTTCCCCGACTGTACCTTTCTTTTTTCCACATTATTTTTTTGTTGAGTAATTTTCTGCAGTATGTTATAACGATAAAATAAGAAGACAATAACTAATGAATAAAGAAAATAAGAAAATATCACTAATTTGCAGAAACGCTTGTTTTATATCTACTGTGGTACCTAAAGCATTTATTCTGCTCTTTTTAAGAAGTAGAGAAATTTATTGAATTAGACTGGGTCCAATAATTAGACATTTAATGATGCACCAAGAGATATCTTTGATAAAGCATCAAACACTGAGTGAACTTTCGTTGTTGCACTGGCATACTTGCAATCCGTCTCATTAATTATTGTAACATCCACACCACTGTATATTTAGAGTACATTCCTCTAAATGTAGTTACGATTTAACAAGAATAAAATTACTCTAAAGAAAGACTGGTGTCGGAAAAAAAAAAGGGGGGGGGGGTACTAAAAATGTTATGATTTATAATGAGATGGTTGACAGGTACGCACATCATATAACCTAATGATCTATGCGGCAAGTAACACAATACTTCAATACCTTCAGGTGGTTCAATTTCATCTATTAAGATACTGTCCCATAAACAACAACAACAACAAAAAAAATTTCGTCGTATTCTTCAAAGTAATTTTCTTTAAGTGAACGTTAAACGAGCTAAATGTTTCATTCCTTTCTAAATCTCATTCCTTTCTATAAACAATTGCATGACCTTTCCGAAGGGACAGTTTACTTTTTCCCATATTAAATATCACAATTTTGAGAAATATAATGAAACATAGAACGTAATTTTTAACACCCTTAGTCTGTATACGTACATACTTTTTTTTTTTTTTCTTCTTTCGTTTGAAGAAAAATTCTCCAAAAATAAAATGGTGTTGAAAAAAGGGCAGGTTCTAAAAATTTTACGGAATATTAATTAGTAAGTTGGCAGGTATGTGCGTCTATATACGATAAAAGTCTTTAGAAAACATTTACTTCCTTTTTTTTATTTTTCATTTTGAAAATTTATTAAAAATTTGCTTAATTTTTATTTATTACAGGTGGAATCATTATGGAACTTTAATGGATTTTAAGAATTTGCATGGTGCTCAACGTGTTAATAAAAGTTTTTTTTTTTTTTTTTTTTTTTTTTATAATTCCTTTTTCCCCCCTACTTTAAAGACACGTATAGAAACCAACATGAGAGAAAATGAAGGAATAGCTATTAATCAGACCTTGAAAACTGACGATTAACCCTCGGGCGGCATTACACCAGTTTTGTAATTTCTGAACTTCTCTCATCTAAAATCGTGCAAAAATGTCCTGAAACTGAGGTCGAACAATTTCTTGATTATACTGCTCTGCATGAAAATCGGCCCCAACACCATTCTCACAAACTCTTATGTAAAATGATCTCCTGATTCCGAATATGACGCCCATTTCGCCCCATCACCCCCCCCCCCCCGTTTTTTAGGGTCCCCCCTATTTTTATCACTGTTCGGTAATTTTATGGTTATGAATTTGATTTGGATGCGGAGAAAGCGATATTTAAATTGTTAAATATCTTCTAATGGGCTACAAAGTGGAAAAATTCTAAAACATGAACATTTGTAGGAAGCAGAATATTTGGGGAGGGGGGGGGGGATTAGCCATTGAAAGTATAAATTGCATTTTTTATATTTTATTAATATATTATAATTATTATTTGCTATATATTATATTTTTGTTTTTAAGTGTTAAGTAATTCTTTTCCACCCTCAAAATAAAAATTTAATTCATGGCCATAAAATTGCCGAACAGCGATAGAAATTGATGGATGGGGTGATGTCTCGAGAAAAAAGTTGAGTGATTGTACAAAATAGGAGTCATATTCGGATTCCGATGGTCATTTTACAGAAGAATCAGCAGAAATGGTCTCAGGGCTTGAATTTTTTTTTTTTTTTTTTCTCAGCGCAGTGTTACTAAAGTTCCTCTGCCTATAGTACAATCGATAAGTAAAACGTATATTGAACTTTGTGCTTTGAACTTTTGTTCACATTCTGAAGCTCTATTACTTAAAAATACCAAATTTACATAAAAGCATGTCATTAAAGAAAACAAAACAAACAAACAAAAAAGAAAAAAGAGAGAAAAAAAAAAAAAGGAAATTTATACTTTGCCCTTTTGTTTATATCTGAAGATTTATTACTTTAAAATATCAAATTTAAATAAAAATATGCTATTAAAAAATGCTTATCCAAAAATCTTTAACCTTCCAGCTGTTATCTCCTACCATCCATCTAAACTTTATCTATCTTTCTCTTCAGAAGTCTAAAACACGGTTTAGTAACTTTTCTTTTAAAGTTCCTCGTGCCACTTCTTTTGAACTTGGAATAATATTTTCAAACACTTTTATTTCCGCTGTTTTTAAGAGGATAAATTAGCTTACTAGCCTTCTAAAGGAAATATATGAAAGACATGGCGTGCATTGTTAAGACTCAGACATCACACGAACTTTGGCTTTCATAATAAGCTGTTTTCAGGTCGAATGTTAAGATACTGACATCAGTACGTTCACTTCTGCTAACAAAAGAAGTTTCTTTATGAATTAGCATTAGATGCTGGAGCTCTGTTGATTTTGTTTAAAGAAATCGGTAAAATATATTAAAGAAAATGCAGTGTGGTTCAATTGCACAAGTTGAGAGTTTATTTCTTCCTCACAGGGTTCTATAAATTTTTCACAACTGGTATCAATCAATTCAGAAATACAGCTCAAAAACTGGCATTCTAAAACCACTTTTTAGGTTTTTATTTTGTAAAATTGTAAAAAATCAATAATAATAATAATAAGTAAATAAATAAGTAGACATCCATTTATAGAATCAAATTTTAGTTTATAAAGAAAAACAATTCTTTTATGAGGAAATTTTTAGAATAACAATGTAATACACAGTTATTTATCAATTTCTAACATATATTTACGTTTGAAATACAAGAAATTTTCAGTCGTGTAAAACTCTTCATTGAACTATATATATACATATTAATAAAAGCACGGCTGAGACTTACATAGTATACGTTATCACATAATAGGCAAGACGTAACAAAACCTCGACAATATTTTCAGAGTGCCATTGCCGAAGACTTTTCCAAGTCAATTTTGACCTTTCATACCTTCCGGTGTTAATTTTTTTTTTTTTTTCCTTTCACACACCTAACATTGTGAGTTTCTTTCCTTCTCGTGCCATGCTTTTTTCTATGGATTTTTAGCCTTTTCCCCTCGGTTTTTACATTCTAAAGTGCGGTGGCCCACGAGTTTCGAACAGTATTATTTTATTCGTATGACGGATTTTATTTAGCAAATTTGTAACATAACACGAATTTTAAAACAATCATTACAAAATACTAATGGTGGACATTTAATTAAAAATGTTGACAATTTTGTTTATGAAATCTTAAATATCCTGTACTCCTGCATAGTGTCTTATGCAAAGTTATAAGGGGCGGTTAATGTTTCCGAAGATCGTATGGCCATAGATGCCAACGTTTTAATTTATTCCAGAGCATTTTTAGTCCCGATTTTTTTTCATACCACTTATTTTTTAAGGATAAATGTTTCTTATTTTATCTAAGTTATATATTGGAGAAAATTTTTCTGTAAATAATGTGGTGCGAAGTAAAGGTGGGCTAAAAATACTCCGGAATAAATTAAAATATTGGCATCTATGTATGACCAACTTTTTTTCATGACATTTTCTACTGCTAATCTTGAAAAAAAAAAAATTCTTTTTAATTCATAGGCTTATCTTGTAACAAAATACACTATTTAAAAATAGTGGCAGAATAAAATCAGTATAGTAAGACACCTGCTATTTATCGGCAGAAAATTTAAACAGCATACTATCTGAAATCCGTTGATTCACATTGCCGTCAAAATTTGAAAACTTTGCATTGTGATGTATACACAAAATAAACATCTATATCCACATTTTAATTAAAATTTAAAAGAAAAATGAACTGACACTGCAGTTTTCCTTTAAAAAAGGAAAAAGTCAAGAAATTAAAAAAAATAAATAAGTAAATTATCAGAGAGAGAAAACACATATTTTTAAATATTACAAGAAAGGAAAAATAATATGGCACCGGTTAACAAATGTGCAATAAATACTAAGGGGGAAAATTCTAACTATTGCAAATAATTTTTAACCTTATATTACAAGAAAAAAAATACCTTAAGATTTAAGAATATTGTGTGAAGTGTTATGTCAAGTAGCTTCTTACAGTACGTATCCAAAGAGAGAAGTGAGTAATTTTTTCCTTTAAAATATTTGTTTCAGTAAATTCTGAATTACAGATTTTTGTTCATTGTCTGTGATGCCTTAAAATCTTTGATTCACTTTATGAATTAGTCGCGGTTATATGTTTTAGTAGCAGAGCTGCCAACCAAATCCGGCAAATTGTTAGTAACACCCCTTTTCCTACACCACTTCATTTTTGGAGTCTTTCTCTTCAAATATATTTACGATGTATGAAGAAAACAAATACTCTAAAAATTAAGTGGTGAAGAAAAAGGGGCGGTACTAACAATTTGCCGGATTAGGTTGGCAGCTCTGTAGTAGAAATATGTAATTCATTACTTCAGAAAAAAAAAAAAAAAATGAGTTAACTGCAAACGCACAGACAAATAAAAACGTATCCTCAATAGTGCATAATTTCTTAAATATGTGTTTCAGATTTTTAGCGTAAATGAAACGTTATAAATTAATGTTATTACCGCGAATCTAACTTACTTATATTTAGCCTGTGGGATTTAGATCAAAGGACGTTAAAAATAAAAATATGTGCAGATAACGAATACCGCATTACATTTTGAACTAAAAGGAATAATTAACACAAATTAAAAAAATCTTTTAAAATTTCTGTTTTCAAATATTTTCGTTATCTGTCTTTATCATTCTTATCTTTTACATAGCGTGAACTTCGACTTTCACAATATGTTAGTTACAGGTCAAATTCTCAGACAATAACATGTAATACATTAGTTCTGATAGAAGAATAAAGGAGTTAAATTATGACTTTGATGTTAGCTTTTGTTCTCATGTTGGTTTTTTGTGTTAAGAAACCCTTTGAATACACATAAAGTAATGTAGTTCAGACGATGTGTCGAAATATAACTTCTAAACATACATACACACGATATTGCTTATTTATATAATATTACATTTCATAACTTTTTTCTACGCACTAGTGCTTGCACGAATATAACAAATTTTAATACAAATTATCTTTTTAAGAAATGTTCACGCAAACACTTAGTGACCTTCACGATTAAATTAAGAGATAAGCAAGCAATAATCGTTTTACGATAAGGTAGTTGGATACAGTTAAAAATAAAAATAGATTTGCTAATTTAATTACTATCTTGTGTCTTTCATACATTATTACATAGTTGCCAAGTCTCCCGTTTTTTCAAGGGAGACTTCAAACCGGAAAACTTTTATAGCTGTTTTCGGTAACATTAATCGTTGAAAATATATATAACATTTTCCATTTAAAATTATTTCAGTCAATTCTGATTTAAAAGTTAACCCTTTGAGTACATTTGACGAGTGAGACTCGTCATGCGCTTACTTGGACGAAGTTACGGTGGACGAGTCTGACTCGTCATCTGAATTTAAGAAGTAGGCGTTAATGTTTGCGGCACCCCCGCCAGTGGGCGTTGATCGCAAACACTTTCCTGGCGTTTTTTAAGATATCTTACAACCATACTTATATCATCAATATAAGTATATTCCAAATAAAATGTATTACTTTTACATATTAACACTTTCGCGACCGCTGACGTAGATTCAAATCATTTGAAAATCTGTAACTCCACCAGTGGGCGTTTCTTTTGCAATTTGTATGCTATTTTTTTTTCTTAAATATATAATTAATATTCACAATTTTACAATGAAATATACTATGGATACAAATACTTTGATTAGAAATAATAAAATTATAATGTATATCCATTTGTAGTATAAATGTGAATACAGAAAATTTGTTCTGAAATTTTGTAACATGGGAGAATAACTGGGGGGACCTTACTGTCAAAAATTCAAAATCATTCCATATAGCGAGAAATTAAATCCGTCTCTTGGGCATAAAAATCTTCAAATAAAGGGTTAAAAATGTTGGTAACTCTGATTATTATTGTTTGTAACATCAGTTAACTTTGAAGAGGGAATTTCTCGATTCAAAATCTTAGAAGTAAAATAGAAAGTTTTTGATACAACTAATCCTTTATATAAAAGCAGCACTTTTAAAAAGCGTATAAAATCGCAGAATTCATACCATTATCGATGAAACAAAATTTTCTACATGTTAAATCAACGATATTATAGGTAGAGAAATTTCTTTAAAAAATACCGGTATGTGTTCTGCGTCCGCTTTCCATCCCTGTTTGCTGTAAAAGCGTTGAATATGTAGGGCACTTTTTTAAAATTCAATTTTATTTATTTATTTTGAGGTGGGGACGAGTGTGATATATTAAGTAGTAGAAGCTTAATTGCTACTGTTTAACACTAAGAAAGAGTATCATTTCAAGTGAAAGTTTTTCATAAAAGCAGACCAGCTTTCCTTTCACAGATGAAAGGGGGGGGGGGGGAGTAAGAGCACAAGAAAGACTACAGGAGGAAAAAGAAGTATTTCTTAAACTCGCCCGTATTAAAAAAAAAAAAAAGGCTCAAAGGACTGTACTTTACCTGTCTAGCACATATATTGTTATATTATTCGAAATATTAAAAAAAAATATGTTTTTGCAGAAAATATCTATAGTCAAGAAGGCAGTAACAGAATGCAAAAAAGCAACTGTTGCCTTAGAAGTTTTGAAAGACGTGACTGGGCAAGAAAAGCTACACTTGCTCAAATCATCTAATTTTTGAAAAGGTAATATCGAAGATGCATCTGTATTTGAAATATTGAAAAAATACAAAACGCTGCTTCTGTAACCAAACAAGGGTCAGGACCGAAATTCCTTCGTAATTTTCCCCATTGTCACAAAACGTGGTGAAAAAATTGATACAGATTTTATAGTTGCAATTATTGGAAGAGAACATCTTACGGAAGTGTTACAATAAACATTGAAAATCCAGAACACTAGGGATTCATCTCTGCAGGCAACAGTTTCAAAAAACAAAAACTTGACTCAGGAGGTCTTGAGAACATCAAAATCAGTTCTGCCAGTTCTGGAGTGAACCATCTCTCCTTTAACATCCTATATATTTGTACCCTATCTTTAGTTTAGCGTATTAACAAAGTCACTTTAAAAATACCTTATTTTTCCCTGAATCTACACCTTTCAAAAAAAGAAAGAGCTAAGAAATTTTACGGAGCGTGATCCCATCAAATTCTTGGAGAGAGTATCACAAAAATAAAGAAAAAAAAAAAAATGGAAAATCAAAGAATTACAGAAGAAAAAGAAAATTATTACTGAATTTTTCTATTTAAAAAAGTAGTATTCAAAGAGGGACCGCTAAATGTCCTGTGTTTTAAAGCCAAAGGAGTAAACTTAGGTATTAAGTTATGTGCCAAAGACATTTTGTTTGATAAAACTTTGTGAAAACACATTTAAAATCAGATTATTTAACATTTGTTTACGTTTTATTGACATGACGATTACTGGTGCGAGCAACTGACGACTATTGATGAAATCCGTTTTCCGAATGGCGAACACTGGTACATTTATATAGGTTCAATTTTTATTTTATTTTTTAAATTGCCTTAATGTATTGAAAGATTAAAAGTATCTATCGACAACTAGAAGGATAAGTGTATAAAATAGACGACGTTATAATACTGACACTTGAATACAACGCGAAAAAAAGCAAATAATTTGAAAATAAGGACTTAAGAGTGATGAACACTGGTGTCATTAACTTAAGTATTTCTTATTTTACCGTAGATATACATTAAGGAAATTTTTCGATGAATAAAGCATAGCTGCCAATATTTTATTTTTTATTCCGGCATAGCCTCCTATACTAGATGCCTTGGAAAATTGGCGGTAGACAGTGCCACCTGGTACAGAATGTGGGACTTTTTTATTCAACATCCACCAAAAATTTTAAAAGTGGGATTTGATGTACAGTCGGGGAAAAAAAAACGCAGCACTCGATGTAACTCCGTTGCTAATCAATGCACAAAAATGTAATAGGTATCATTCGACGGGGAATTGAGAGTAGATTCAGAAAATGAACAGAAATTTTGAATTGGGGGTCGTCTACATATTAAAACGCGCACCAACTTTGATTTTTTTCAATGGTAATGCCCAATTTTTATTTTATATTTGAATTCCTGGGATTGCGACAATGCGAAAAAGTATATTGGTTGTATATTTTACTTATTTTTTTACAGAGTTATAAGCGTTCAAAGTTTGAAGGTGCTAATGTTAAATTCATATTTCAAACTTTTATTAATATCTTCACAAAAAATAACTTGATCGATATAATTCTTTTTTTACGAGATACAGTGAAGAAACCCAAACATAATCCATCATTACTTTTGATTCTGAAAAATATTTTTAATTCTGAAAAATATTAATAAATTCATATTCATAAAAATTATGAATTATGACCTATATTAATTTTTACATAAAATGAATCCTAATGCTGAAAAATATGGGTGTGCAAATTTGCAGCTCATTCCAGTTATTAGTTTTCGAGATATAAATAAATCTTTCTTTTGGAGTGGTTTAGAGGGACGTCTCTTAAAAAATTTTGAATGAGATAACGAAGCAAATCTTAAAAAATAACGGAGAAAATTGAACAAAATTGTTTTATTTTTTTATTTAAGGGTCAAATTATACAACAACAACGTCAAATGCAAAGAAATGAAACAAAAATGTTGATTTTTAGACATTTGTGTTAGTATCAAGAATTCCTGTTTTCTAAAGCCCCGTCTTTTATCGTTCTTCAAAACAAAACAATGCAGAAACGAAAAGTGAATGTGACTTTGAGTATTCGTGTTAAACCCCTTATTTTACATTGACAAAAATATACACAAGTGGTATTTACTTCATCGATTACTGGTGATAAAATTAGAATCTTTTAAACGAACACTAGAAGAAAAGAATTAACAAATAGGCGGGGTTTACTGTTTGAAATACTGTCAAAATAAAATATTTCAAAACAAATTTTCTGTACCACAATTATATTGCAGATGGATATACATTATAACTATATTCTTTCTAATTAATATATTTCTACCCATAGTATATTTTATTGCAAAAATATGAACACTGGGTACATGCTTAAGAAATAAGTAACACACAAATTACGAAAGAAACGCCCACTGGCATTGTTACAGATTTTCAAAATGTGAATCTACGTCAGCAGTCGCGAAAGCGTTAATTAAGAAATTATATTTTCATAGAAATTATAAAACAAATCGTACAGTTCCAAAGAGTTCAACTGACCCAAAACTGGTAAGTGCTATTAAAATTGTTCAATATTTACTTTATGAAACCTTACAATAATTTATCCAAAAAGATTTAGTTTATGCGTTGTTCTATATATATATATATAGCTATATTATTTCAGTTTGTATATTATGTTACACGTACGAAAGAAAATTTAAGCTTTATTGGTGATCAGTATATCCATGATAGATACTTTTTAATTGAAAAATATTGCACTTTTGTAAAAAGTATTGTCTGATCAATCGTAAGTGTTTAAATATACCTAAAATTATCTAAAAAAGTACTAAAGTATATACATATCCAAAAAACTAAATTCATGATAATTAAGATACAGCAAAGGTGTTAATATTTTTATTTCCTTTTATAACTCTTTTTTTCTTGAAATATTTCCGGTGTGAAACAGTATAATTTTGTCTAGTTCTTGTACGATCTTAATTTTATTTTTCTATATTTAGAGATAGCCCCCTAACACATTTTTGACCATAACTCTATGAATACTAAAGATAAAGTATACAAATAGTATACTTTTCCGCACTGCCAGACTCTCAGAAATTCGAATATGAAGTCAAAATTGGGTGTTGTCAAGTCAAAGTTGGATGAATGAAGTCATCAGTTGGTGAATATGAAGTCAAAGTTGGCGCTCATTTTAATATGTTGATGACCCCTAATTCAAAATTCGATGACATTTTCAGAAAGTGCATTTCATTTCCTGTTGAATGGTGTCTATTAAATTTTTCTGCGTCAATTAATAACGAAATACCATCAAGTGCTGCGTTTTTTTTTTTTTTCCCCGACTGTACAAAAAAGTCGAATAGAATTGAAGAAACACCAATTATATATTTCATATATCACTTCTTAAAATAATTGGTGACATTTGAATAAAAAAGTCGTGCAATCTGTACCAGGTTGGTGCAAGTCCTAATAAGTTCATTTATTTATTTATATTATTCTATCCTTGTTTGCAAATTCTGATGGTTTTCGATATAAATTCCTTAATTGCTCCGGGCGTATCTATACGTCTTGCCGAAGTGCGATATATTGCGTTACGCTGCTACCAGAAAAACTAGTCTCGCTTCTTTGGAATGCATAAATGACTATGACAGAGTTTACGAACGATTTACTTATTTCAGAAAAGATGGAGAGTGGGAGGAATCGGAAAGAAAATGTTTCTGGAACAATGAACATATACACACGCACTTGTGGGGAAGATGGTGGCACTGAGAAGCGAATCTTGTAATTTTTCGTCGGCAGTTAAGGGTTTAAATGAGCGCAATTTCCTTGTCCCTCAAAAGGTTAAAACCATTAATATGTTGAATCAACATTTAAAACCAGTAATTTTCACTTATTTCATTTTATGAAAATATTAATATGATTAATATTTGAAAATAGCGGCATTCTAAAATATCTTTGGTAATTATCTTTTATTTGCCAAAAAATACAGTGTATTTTAAACGTTTCATGCGAGACTGGACGAAAACATGTGTAGAGAAGAAGAATATTTTTAAAACATTCGTGACCGCATGTTTTTGTCTATCTGATAGTAAATTCCGTCTGTGGGTGTTATTTTTTTTTTTTTTAAGTTACTTTTAAAGTTACTTTACTTCAGAACAAGGTTTTCTGCATCCATATTCATGTTACAAAGGAATATACATTATAATTATAGTCTTTCTAATCAAAGTAATTGAATCAGGGATCGTACTCTGCGTCCTTTTTTTCAGGACACTCTCAGGAATGATATATTTTTTAATTTATTGTTACTTCTATTTTTATGTAATAATGACTACCCTGAATAATCATGACATGTTACTATAAATATCCATCATTAGGCAGAGGAAGATGCGTGGCTTTTGTCACAGGTGCTTCCACCCACAGTATCCGAAGATTACTATAAATATATGAGAAATATTTCGGCATGAAATAAGTGGTGACAAAAATGGAGGAAATTTTTTATCTCTTAGAGCAGCGTTCCCAACTTTTATAATTTATTCACAATAATTTTTAGCCCCGCATTATTTTCACACCAGAAATTTAGTAGATTATTTCTCTTTAATATGTGACAACGATTAAAAAAGAAGGAAATTATTTTTCAAAATTTTCGGTATGAAAAAGAGGCGGGGCTAAAAATTATTGTGAATAAATTATAAAAGTTGGGAACGCTGTCTGAGAGTGTCCTGAAAAAAGGGCGGGCAGTACGACCACTGAATTGAATCTATAGTATTTTGAGTGCAAAAACATGAATATTAGGAATATTCTTAAGAAATACAGTAGCATAAAAAATGGAAAAGAAACACATACTGGCGTGGTTACAGATTTACAAATGACGTGAATCTACGTCAGCGGTCGTGAAAGTAAAGTGTTAAAAGCTCACCCGTATGAATATTCAATTTATATTTTGTGAGACGAATCTTTTCTCTCCAAAAAGACTTTAAGACTAAATGGAAACGCGTGATTTTTGTTTAGAGAAAGAGTTTCTTTTTAAAAGCCCATTCGTTTAAATATTTAATTTTAATTTATCCATTTCGAGACTTCTTCCTCCATAAAATTTCTGCTTTTGTGGAGAAAATTAAAGAAAAATATTTCTGGTTATATTCTTTTTAATATTTCTATTATATATCTGTTTAAGGAAACAATTTTCTGATAAGAATTCGTGCGCTCTATCTTATGCGTGAAATTCGAAATAACACGAGATTTACTAAAACAGGGAAAAAAAAGTATCATCTATTGACTAACTTACTCATCTTTTCAAAGAGCAGAACAATAGCTTTTATGTCAAAAGCATAAAATTCTTAAAACGCATGCATTTCCTGGCAAGTTTTCAAAACATTAAAATACAATGAAACGAAAGTATGTTAAACTGTTAATGATACGGCTATGAAACGAATGTGAAGTGTTAAATGGCAGGTTTACGAAAGTTGCCTCATAGTGTTAAACTAATGTATCCTGTTAAAAATAAAAATAGAGAACAAGGATTTTTTTCTTACTAGCGGAAAAGTTTACTGTTCGTTTACCCAATCTTTTATAAGATAAATGTTATTTAAACATGCACATAGATAGATAGATGGATAGATTGGTATCGTTTAATACTTTATTTATTTTAACACATTGTAATGTATTGCTTGCTGGTCACGAAAAGCGCTTTTTTAAAGAGGAACTTTTGATTTTACATTTTAAAAAATTAGCGGAAAACTTTACTATTTAGTTACCCAATTTTTTGTAAGATAACTATCACTTAAATAAATAAATAAATAAATAAATATAGAGATAGATAGATAGCGTTTAATACTTTATTTATTTTAACACATTGTAACTTGTAACACATTGCTTACTGGTTATGTAAAAGCGTCATTTTAAAAAGAAACGAGCTTTTAATTTTACATTTAAAATATTAGAGAAAAGTGTACTGTTTATTTACCCAATCTTTTATAATAACTATCACTTATATTACTGTACGTTATGATTATTTATAGATAGATAGATAGATAGACAGCGTTTAATACTTTAGTTATTTTAACACATTGTTACGCATTGCTTGCTTGGTTATGTAAAAGCACTTTCTTTCTTTCTTTTTTTTTTTTTTTAAGAGAAACGAGCCTTTGATTTTACATTTCAAAAAAATTAGCGGAAAAGTTTACTTTTTATTTACCCAATCTTTTATAAGATAACTATCACTTAAACATATATATACAGTAAAGCACCGTTTATACGTCTTTCGTTTATACGTCTTTTACAATTATACGTCCTTTTAGTGAAGTCCCGATTCATTCCTATTCACTTTAATGCAAAAATTCTTCGTTTATACGCCGCTGATGTCGGTTATACGTCTTTTTCACTGTATTAAAATACGAAAAATTTCTCGACCTGTCATTATTTTCCATTCTAAATAAGACAGATTTTTCCTAGAAGGCATCTTAAATGCTTCTAGGCATCTTAAATGCTTAAATGCTAAAACACAGGAAAAGCCGAAGAATACTGATCAAAGAATCAATCGAATTCACAATAGAATATCTATTTCTCATAGACAAGCAGCAAATTAGACGAATATTAAAAATTTTTTAATGTCATTAAATAACTATTTGTATGGACACAAATCGTATGCTTTGCTTAAAATTAAACATATGCAATATATATAATTAATATTCAAAATATGTTCATATAGTTCTTAAAAAATGTAATATAATACTCAATATATGATATATTATTAGTACCCAGTCATGCATTAATAGTATGATTTTTCTCACTTTTTGTAATAAAACTTTTTTTAAATGAATTATTGTCTTAAAAAAAAGTATAACATACATTTACTAACTTAAAAAACTTTATTAATTAGTATTTTCATAAAAATTTTGCTCAAGTGTCATTAAATTTGTAGTAATCAAAGTGCTATTATTAAAATTTCGATTATACGTCTTTTCATTTATACGTCCTTTTACGTCAGTCCCTTGAAAGACGTATAAACGGGGCTTTACTGTATATGTATAGATAGATAGACAGATAGATAGATAGCATTTAGTACTTAATTTATTTTAACACATTGCTTGTCTACAGAGCCTGATTAAGGGGGAAGCACACATTATTTATACTTACACCGTTATTTTTTAACAAATACTTTCCTCCTATAATAAACAGAAAATTCTCATTAAAAATTATTTTAAAAGAATTCTGGTGTCTAATAACGGTGAGTACATTGGATTGTTTCACACCGTTCATTTTTTATAAAAAATATTTCCTCGTCAAAGCGTGGAATTTCTATGACATGAAGTAAAAAATAATTGTAAAAATATTCCGGTGAGAGCGGAGATAATGTGTGCTTCCCCCTTAATCAGGCTCTGCTTGTCTATCACATAAAAGCATCTTTTTTAAGAGAAACGAGCGTTTAATTATCATTTCAGAATTTTTAAGGTTTTGATTTATCAAACTGCCATCTTAAACTATTTATTTCAAACGAATTCTTAAATTTAAATACACTGAAATATCGAGAACAAAAAAGAAAAAGAAAGTAAATAAATAAATAAATGAACAAAATAAGGAATAAATTGAATGAATAATTTATATGTTTACTTTTTACAATAGTTATTTAGTTTACTTAGTTATAATTTGTAACTAAGCAGGTTTCAAAAGTCATTTTCCTGCAAAAGATAAAAACCTGCAATGCTCTTTACATTTGATAAGTCGAACATTTGAATTAATGAAATGAAGAATTAATGAAAATTTAGAAGATGACAGAGATAATAATAAATTACAAAAGATTACTTGTTTATTGACACAGGTACGTTACATAATCATACTATTTAATATGTTAATTAAAACATAAAGAAATTCAAGCGTAACATGACATAATATTTGGAATGAGGAAAATACTAATTTGAAAGAAATTAATTTCATTATATTTCCTTTTGATTATGTTAATCTTATTTAAATTAAAGCAACTGATTGAATTAAATTATATATACATAAAAGGCCTCGTTTATAAAGTAGTTTATTAACTATGCTTAATTATTAACAACTAAGCACGGATTTTATATTGCATTCCACCACATGGCATAGAGTTGCGTGGGAGAAATGCGTAAAATACCATGGTAAAAATTTGAAATAAAACTGTGAAACACAAGAAAAGAAAAAAGAGAGAAAGAAAGAAAGAAACTCACACTATTAAAGTTGAACAAGAAATTTAGATAAATGAGATGTTATTTTGATAGGTGGACGGATTAGAAGCTTTTCACCATAGTTGCAAAGTTTAGCATTTCATTGACTGTCGGAAATTTTTAATAGATTTTTTTTTTTTTTTTTTTTTTAACTGTGGAAACTGTTACAGAAACACATAAGAGAATTCTAATATAATTTTCTTGTCGATGAAATATGATAAAATTGGCAACTATCATAGCTACCAACGTTACTAATTTTTGAATAAAATATTTCACCAGTATTTTAAAAAAAGAATCTGTCACATATTTTTGTAACTGTAACGAATAAATAAAATGAAAAGATATGTAAAAATTTCCCGGTACGAAGTCTTCGTTCAAAATAACAGAGACTAGATACTTAGGAGCTATATCGTCTACCCAAGGGGGAAATTGCACTGTCTTTTTACGGAACTCTTCCACTGAAATTTTTTAACAATAATATATGTCCTATTTAATCGAGAGATATTAATATAAAAATACACTGAATTTTTCTAAATAAAAATAGTGGTGCCGAAGACGTCGACCACTTTCCCTCCTGTTTTCACATATTATTAAGCCTTTACAGAGGATAACGTGAAGTAGAAGTACCGATTTAAAAATTGATCCATAATTAAATATAAGCAGGTTTCACACAGAAATTTACAAAGTTTTTGCTAGTATTTAAATTTTTTGTGTGAAATTGATACATATGACGTGTGAATTATACGATATACTAAAAAAGCCGGTGTTTATTTCTTTATTACTTTTCAAGACAATGTTTTCATAACTCAAAAATTTTTTAATCCTTGTGTGAATTACAACGTATAGATGGAGTTACCTCTTTGTTGCGAAAAGAATAGAATAACCTTCTTTTGCCTCAAATTTTTCAATTAAAATTGATGAATTTTGCAATACATAGATTTTACTAGCTCTCTTCGTTAAAATGATCCTAATTACGAGTAAATTTAATATATATATATATAAATGAAATATTTATACAAATTGACACATTTGTAGGTTCACTATTACATATTTAGAAATGATCAGGAAATTTTTAAGCAAGACATTTTAAATCTTTTAAAGAAACAGGTTTTCCCATGCATTCATTGATGTTTTTTCTCACTGAATAATTCTACACATGTGCATCAACTTAACATAATTTATGTTTTATAATTCAACAAATTTAACGAACATGTATGAAATTTAACAGCATAAATATTTAATAGACAAATTTATAATAGTTGCATGAATAATGCCTAAGTCTAAATAAAAATTTTACATTCAAATTATGCATAGAAATTATGCATTTTATTGTTAAAATGCTTTGAGTAATACCTTATATCTGAGCTTAGGAATAAGAAAATTTGACTTGGTACTACAGCACTAGTGTTACCAGATTTTGCGATATTTTTTATTCAATATTCACTACTAAATTTTAAATGTAACGGTTACCTAATCACTTCGAAGATTAATTGTCTATCTTATATATCAAATATTACTTTTGAAAATTATTGGTGAATTTTGAATAAAAAAGTTTCAAATCTGGCATCACTGTACAGCACTACCTATTTACAAATGATAAGCATTTGCAATAATTTTTCAATGAGCATACAGTTTTTTGGAAATTATGATATGAAATTAAATTTAGTGTATAATATTTTTTTAATGTTTTCTAATTCTATTTATTTTTATTTGTAATTGAACTGTCCTTTTTTCCTTTCGCTAATAAGTCTAAAGAAACTCATTTTTTTTTAATTACCCTCCTGATTGTATTCTATAAAATAATTTAAAATGTAATATTTAAAATTGAAAAAGTAATGTCGTACAAAAACAATGAATTAAAAACTATTATACATAGCTATGTTAATAAATATACTATAAATATACTATGTTAATAAATATAATCATGTTTATAAATATTTATAATATATTCTTTAATTCATATCATTCTTACGTTAATTATTCATTTAACTAAAAGTTTATACATAAAATATATATTTAAAAAAATGGATTTACATAAATGTGTGTACGTCTCAAAAACAATTTAATGGCAAAATCTGCCAAAAATTAAAAAGACAATTATTAAATCTAAATTTTATTTATTACAGTACATTAAATTTAACTTTTAACTTTCTTGAAATTAAAAGTAAAACGTGTAATAAAATAGCTCCCGAATATTAGTTAAAACTTTAGTTTAGTATTATATACATTAAATAACTGTCGATTTAAAATTTCTATTTTTTGTTTTTAATTTTACATTTTTTTTCAATAAAAAAAAGTATACAAGGAAATATATATATACATATACATATTCTTAAAAAAAGAATATATATATATATATATATATATATTCTTTTTTTGAGACGGAAATGTTTGTTTAACACTTACCGTAATTTCGCGTATATAACCCGCGACGGAAGGTAACCCGCAGTACAAAAAATTTATCAAAAAATAATTATAGCCGAAAGATAGCCCGCACTAGAAGATAGCCCGCACTTCTAAAATCACATAGTCGGCAATCACCGTTTGTAATTTCAATACTAATTGCTATTGATTTAATAATAAGTAGGAAAAAATACAAATAATAAACAAGTATACAAATAAATATAAATAATAAACAAATAAATTTACTTACTTATAATGAAAGAGCAAATAATCATAACTTATTATTCTTTATCTCTATATAAATTACTATATAAACTGGAGTAACTTTTAATGATTAACACCTTTATTCAATTTCTAAGAAAATTATATATTAGTAATATATTTATTTACAAAATTCATTCAAATCCATCGAATTTGGATTTTTCAGTATCCGAATTAAAATGTTGCAATATTGTTTGGGACAGTTTGTCTTCATCATCCTTATTATCCTCCTCATCAAGTTTTTTTTCACTGTCCTCAATTTCAACGTCATTATACGTTAATAATCTAGACTTTTTTAATTCAGATTTTACCGTTTGGTAGTAATAAAGTCCCAAACGTTTATTACACATTCAGCTACTTTCACTAGAGATGCTTTAATTAATTTTCTCCTTGTTCGCGATAGATACCCCGCATCGGATGATAGCCCGCAAGACATACAGAGTTAGTTTTTTTTAATAGATTACCTGCGGGTTATATACGTGAAATTACGGTACTTAAATTTTAAAGAATTTTCTTTTTGTTATAAAGTTTTTTTTCATCAAAATTTTATTAAACATAAATTCCAGATTGCAGCACTACTATTATTTTTTACTTCTAAAGAATAGAAATTGTTAATAGGCGTAATATATTACAAACTTATTTCAAATGAAAAAATAAACAAAAAACAGTACTTTACCTTAACAATAAAATTTCCAATGTATAAAAAGAACACAAGCACATCAAATATTGATACTTTCGTATCAAATGCCGATCTGAATATCAATTTACGTTGCCAATACATCGAAACATATTTATATTTAAAAATTAGTTAAAAGTAACGAAACGCTTCAAGCAAACGATAATTCTAAGGATTATTTTTTAGAATATCGGGAAGCAGGAAAATTAAAGAAATATACAAGAGTTCAAAGTTGAAAGGTTTTGATAGTATTCTAGAGCGAAACCCAAAGAAAAATGGTAGTATTCTACTGTATTTAAAGAAAAGAGCTTTAAGCTACTGTAGTAGAGATCAAAAAGGTAGGATTGTTTTAGGATAAGGGTTAATTGTCTAACTGTTAAGGGTAAAGGCATTCAGATGTCATAGAACAATAACCTAGAAAATGAATATCTGTTTCCGAAAGAAAATAAATTGAATCACCTATAACCGCATTTTTTTATTTTATTTTATTTTTTTTTGAAAGTGAAACTACTATTCTTAGATTTTATTATTATTATTATTTAAATAAAAATGCAAGTAAAGCCGGTTTTTATTTAATTTTATAGCTTGCTGTATTTTAAAAAAAGTATATATAGGTTGCATTTCCAAAACTTTCTGCAGACGTTGAACGAATTTTAAAATATAATTAATTCAACAGAAACTGCTGTATTTGTTTTATTAAATATACGAAATGTAAAAAATAAAATAAAAAATAAAATAAAATAAAAATATACCTTTCACTTCAAAAACATTTTGGAGCTACATAATAAAAGTAGATGAAAAATGCTAAAGCTTCCTTTGAACTAATTATATTTTATTTAAAATATAATTAGTTACAAAGAAGCTTTTGTATTGGTTATAATAAATATACAAAAGTTAAAAAAAATAATAATAATAAACAAAAAAATAAATAAATATAGCTTACAGTTTTACATAAAAAATGATTTGAAGCTACGAAAAGCTTCTTATAGGGGTCATAACGTTTTATTTTTTTCCTATAACTATTCTTTTATTATTATTATTATTATTATTATTATTATTATTACATATTTGAAAACTGCTAACTTTGTCTGTTAAATAACTAAGAAAAAAAAGTAAAAAATATATTTTTTAATATTGTTTGCATTTTTAAAGCATTTTCAGCTACGAAATAAATAAATAAATATAAATAAATAAAAGGAAATTACTTTACTTGCTTTGCTGAATATTAAAATAAATAAATAAATGTACAGTTTGCACTTATAAAAAAAAGATTTAGTGATACACGAAGTATATCAAAATATATCTAATTCAAAATCAATGAATGTTTTCCATTAAAATATGGAAAGAAATTTAAAATATGTGTTCCGTCAATCAATTATTCATTAACAGAGTTGCCAACATTTATATTTATTCGGAAACATTTTTAGCCCTGCCTTTATTCCATGCCACTTAAAAAAAAAAAAAAAAAGAGTAAATTTTCCTTATTTTATCGTAATTATATATTCCATAAAAAAATATTCTAAAAGTGGTAAAACTCAATTTCGTACTAAAAGAACATTTGGGTTACATTAAGAAAGAGAGAAAAAAAAAAAAAATAATAAAGAATAAAAGAAAAAAGAAAGAAAAGAAATTAACGAATACCTGTCATTGCTAAGCATGGCTTTGACGAGTAATCATTCTTTTAACTTTAATACAGCTAAAATTATTTTATATCGTTTAAATATTTGCGTGAAATTCATTTACTTGAAGTTATCTTTATTCATAAGAATTATGAACATATCATTAATTTCGATTTTGTAGTACCACCTTTGGAAATATGATTTAACACTCACATCTTCATTTTTACTTAGAATTTTCATAGCTTTGTATTTCCCAATTTTCTATTGGTTAATTCTTTCACAATTCCTATATTTTTATTGGTTGTTATACCAGCGCTTGAATCGGCCTCCTTGTTATTATTAAAATCAAGAATTCGTCTAATTACTCTATACGCGGGACGGTATGCATACCCTCCGACATCCTAGTTAATATTCCGTAGTATTGTTAGTCCCGCCCTTTTTCTCCCACCAATAAATTTTTAGAGTAATATTCTCCAAATGCAATTGTGATTAAATAAAAAGAAAAATACTCTAAAAATATACTGGTGTGAAAAACAAGGCGGGGCTAACAATACTACGGAATATTAATTAGTATGTTGGAGGGTATGAGCATGCTTAATACTTCCGAAACTACATAATGAGGTTTTTATTCTTTATTTTTGCGTTTTTAACATTGATTTAAATTTCCTGTATCGATTTAGCGTTCAGTCACGATTTTAGCAGAATTGCCAACATTATAATTTATTTCGTAGCATTTTTAGATCCTCCTTTATCTAATACCACTTTTATTTTAATGGTAATTTTTTGTTATTTTATTGTTGTTATATATTGGAAAAAATTCTTTTATAAATAAAGTAATGCGAAATAAAGGCGGGGCTCAAAATGCTCCGGAATAAATTACAATGTTGGCAACTATGTTTTAGACAATACGTTCAGGGATGAAACACGGGCACAGATTTCATACCGGTATTTGTTTAAGAAATTTCTCTACCTATAATATCGTCGATTTAGGAAGTAGAAAATTTTGTTACATTGATAGTGCTATGTGTTCTGCACCATCTATTTTGCGTAATCATTTTAGTTTGTTTCATTTATTTATTTATTTACATATTTTCAAAATTTCATAAGAGTTTGTCATATATGTAACAACGGAATACATCATTAACACATACTTGCCAACCATCTCATTAATAACCGTACAATTGTTAACGCCCCCTGAAAAAACGCCCCTTTTCTCACACCACTATATTTTTAGAGTAATTCTCTCTAAATGTTGTTACGATTAAATAAGACTAGAATTACTCTAAAAAATTATTGGTGTGAAAAAAAAAAGTCGGTTACTAAAAATTGTACGGTTCATAATGAGATGGTTGGCAAGTATGTAAACATACCTTGTAACATCTACAATTTATTCCAGTGTACTGTTAGCCCCGATTTATTTTCACACCAATATATTTTAAGAGTATTTTTTTTATTATTATTTAATCGTAATTACATTATGAAGAAGATTTCTATAAAATCTCACTGGTGTGAGAAAAGGGAGGGGTTGACAGTATTCTGGAATAAATTATAAATATTACTAGGTATGCATTATATCACATCTGTTCCACAGAAAATAAAAGATTCATTAGCATTATTTATTTATGAAAAAACAGACATTTAAAAGTTGCTTAACATATGCCAATTTTTTAATTTTTCGTGTTATTCCTTACAATTTGATGTTTTTGATCGTTTTAGATATTTCTGTATTAAGGCAGAGTAAAATTTTTAAACCTGTATTCATGCAAAATGAATTTATACGTCATCTTGGAAAAAAAATAATAATAATAATAAAAATAATAGTAATAATAATAGTAATAATGGGGAAAAACACAACAAAACTAATTTAAATAACTTTAAATAATCAAGATCCCAATTTGCTTATATTTTGGAGCCCATTATTTTTTAATTACAATTATTTTCTATTCCACTGAAAAAAAGTTATTGTTCACAAATAGTGGTAACTAAAATACAAAATATTTGTAATCATTTGTGAATAATATAATCATCTTCTACTTATGGCATAGAATTTCTCACACAAGGAAGTTAAAATTATTGTTAAAAAATATTGTGTTATTGCACTCCACGCTTAATCCAGTTTTGCAGTTCTGATACATTTTTTGTCCTTAACATCTAAACGTTGAAATTAATGTTTTGTTTTTCCTAGAAGTGAGTGTTAAATAGAATATCAAAAAGAGTTGAAAATTTTCTAGATAACAAACGTTGGAGGATATAACATTTTACAGAAATATTGTTTTCGACATTTAATTAAAAAGATTTTTGTTTATCACATGAAAAATTTACAGGACGAAATTGTTCAATACAACACTCACTAACATTATTTACAATATTGTTTGCCTAACTCAGGATAGAAATACAAGGGATTATGACAGAAATTTATTCGGAAGTGATTTCTGTAAGAAATCTGTGCTGTCTGGGAACTAAATTTCAATGTTAAAGAGAGAAAAAAGAAAAAAAAAAACTTTATTTCGTAAGAAGAACTGTCTATTTATTTTAACGCAGAAATTTTGAGCATTATAAGCCAAAAATTAAAATATGTTATATAATATATTTTTATAAAATAGTGGTGTTTAATCAGGCATAGTATACGTCTTGTGCTATGTCTGTTCAGTGACTGTTTCCTCAACTGTCAGTTATATTTTGGCATGGAAGAAGAATCCAAATTTTAAAATATCTCAAAAATAGTTTAACAGGGTTCGTACGGGCCTTATTTTCTCCCTGAGTCTTATACCAGTAATATCGTAGAACGATTTACGTTATAAAGTAAGTCTATATGATTGAGATGAATTTTATTGTTTCAGAATACTCGCGTGAGACTCAGGGAAAAAAATAAGGCCCCTACGAACCCTGTTTAAGTTATATATATATATATATATATATATATAAATCCTGTATATTTACGCGATTATGATTTTTACACAATGCTTCAATCTGATTCTTTAAATTTTTTCATACTGTAAAAATAGAACAACTAAACTATTGCATGCCTAAAATTGCCAATTTTTTTTACTTTTGAAATTTCGAACTTTTGTATGATAATATGTGGGGGGTTATACACATAATAATGGTAAAAACAAATACTTTGGAATAATTTCATAATTTTTGGCTGAGAATTAATTTAACGAATTCATTAAAGGAATTAGCAAAAAGTTTTTGTTTATTTTTAACATTATATGAAAATGTGTTTATAGAATAATATATGGAAACAGTTGATTAATTTTTATATAATTGTAACCCTAGGGCAAAATAAATAAATAATTAAATAAAAACACAGTTAATAACGCCTAATTCACCTAATTTTGATACAACCGATGAAACATGAAAGAAAAACAAATATAATACAGAGATCAAATAGAGGGGGGGGAAATGTATATATTATCATAGCCTCCTTAACTAGATGCCTGTCGCGTAGCTCGGAAACTGGGCAACAGTTGAAGCGGTAGACAGCGCCCCCTGGTACAGAATGCACTACTTTTTTTTATTCAATAGCCACCAAAAAGTTTTAAAAGTGGGATATGATATACATAAAAGGCGAATAGAATCGAAGAAACGTCGATTTTATATATCATGTATCACACCCTTAAATTATTGATGACAGTTGAATAACAAAGACCCATAATCTGTACTAGGTGGCGCTGTCTACCGCTTCAACTGTTGCCTAGTTTCCGAGCTACGCGACAGGCATCTAGTTAAGGAGGCTATGATATTATACTAGCAGGCTACGCCCGCTTCGCTGGTCACTATATTTAAATGAATTTTCAAAAGAATTGGATAAGTATTTATTTTTTACATCACATTATAAATAAAAACTTAATTAAAAAAAAATAATAATAATTTATACATAAATAAACAAATAAAAATTGAAATTGCTCTAGACCTTGCTTGGAGTACTCGCTGACTACGGCAACTCTTTTTTTCGCCCGTGCTGCATCGGGGGGTCCAGGTTCCCACTGTCTGCAAAAAGGTCTTTCTCGGGCACTTCAATCTGGGTATTTATCGTCGACATGTGCATCTTCTGTTATTTAAGAACTACGATTTTAAAGATGACTGTATCTGAGCACATGTTATATATATATATATATATATATATATATATATATATATATATATATATATATATATTGTTTTAGAACCATGTGTTTTACCCCCGTTATTTACACTGTATTATGATTTGATTCCGACCAGTATAACAAAATAAAATAAAAAGTAGATTTTCGTTTAAAAGGAATTAAATGCATGAAAAAAAAATAAATTTTAATCAGTGTAATCCTTTTCCACTATAAACTATCATTTTCCCCCCAAATAAATATTATAAATAAAAAAAAATATTTTAAAGGAATTAATTTAAAATGAAAAATAAAAAGTTGTTATACTATAAAAATTATACATAAACTTAACAATTTATTTATATTGCATTATCATTTGATTTTCAATAAATATATTGTAATAAATAAAAAAATTAAAAAAAAAAATGAATTTCGCTTTTAAATGAATGTATTAAATAAAAAATAAATAGTGAAATAACCGTTGATAAGATACGCAAACGATTACAATCAAAGAATTAAATCTATGAAAAATGAAGCATTAAAGCCAATATTTAAAATCGGAAAAACATTAATTTAAAAAATTCGAAACTCGAAAAATTTCGATGAGGTGCACACCTGCAGGGTCCCAGATAACTATATGTCAAATTTGGAAGCTCTGCGATCAATAATGTGAGCACCAGAGCGCAGACAGGCACACACACAGACAGACAGACACACACACACAGAGACACTTCTCTTTATTTATATAAATGAAATAAAAAAATAATCATAAATGAATAAACATACAAATAAATAGATAAATAAAATTGTGCAAGATAAACTCCAAATTTAACCACCTAGTATTTTATGTATGTATATACATATATATATATATATATATATATATATATACAGATGTGCCAAGCTTCTACTAACAAAAAATCTATTCCATACCACAATAAAGAAAAAATAAAAATTGTCCTTTTAAATTGCAGATACTTATTACAAAAGAATACTTTAAAAAATTTCCGGTATTAAGATTACGGACAATCCGTAATAACTTGGCCCCTCTGTATATACATAAGATAATTGAGAAAATATAAAGAAAAGCGTAGTTATAAGAGCACTATAAAAAGTGACCTTAAAAATTTCCAAAGACTATTAATAAATCTTATTTATATAGAAAATAATATTAAAAGAAAAAAATGAATACTAGAAAGTAAACTCTTCTCCATATCTCCTTTTTTTTCTTTAACCAGAAGTTAACCCATTTTTTGAATCACTTTCTTTATTTAATACTGAGACTTAATGTCCGACTTTTTCTCCTTTTTCCTCTAATAGGGTTAATGTTATTACAAAACAGTGGAAAAATACATTCTTTAGAAACCTCAGAAAGGATTACTTACAGGTAATGAAATAGAAAAAAAAAAAAACAACGAATTCTCGCCCTGTTTTTTAAAATACCATTTTGGACGATTTACAGTGGCTCCTATCTGAAGCAGTTCCAGCCAGTTCTTTTTGAAGCAGACCAAATATATAACATAAAATTTGCAGAATGACAGATAACAGGAATGTGATTACGTGATTTTTTCCTTAAATGTGACATGATCGAAATAATGTTTTGTTAAAAGAAGAATATTTTCTTCACGGTTACCTCACACATACCAGAGGTGCCAAGTTATTACGGATTGTCCGTAATCTTAATACAGGAATTTTTTTTAATAATTACCTGCAATATAATAGGACAAGTTTTACTTTTTCTTTATTGTAGTATGAAATTGATTTTTCGTTAGTAGTAACTTGGCACCTCTGACATACGTGCCAACTGACAGAAAATTACAAACTCAAAAAGACTTCTTTATTCCAAAATGTGTTCCGTGAAAAAACGAACATTATAATAAGAACAAAAGTGTATCTGTTTCCACCCTCCCAATTTTCCATTCCCTTTCTTGAAGGGGTGAAGATCTATTTTTAGAACTTTCACGTGACTTTTTTCATCAGAATAGATTCTGAGTTCAGTTAGTGTTTAATTTTGAATATGTAAAGTGAGATCATTTCTCGCTCCTTTCCTTTTTTTTTTTTTATTTTACTTTTACTTTCTTTTTCCATTAAATATACAAGTTAAAATCAAAGGATGGTATCAAGATGTTTTCTTCAATATATATTAATCATATCATTATTTTCAGAGAAGATATTAACAAATGTAATATAGAATAAAATATTTAGAAGAAGCTACAAGCTAATGGGACAGCCGACTCCTCAGAACAGAAATGGTAAGCTCATAATTTTCATTACTTCTGTTTTTGAATAAATGATTGATTGTTTATCATTCTATTTAATAAAGCGCTCAGAATGCGCCACCGAGTGCGGAAATAAATATTAATATTAGATTATGTGACAAAAGGATTATTAAATAGATGAAAAAAAAAAAAACTAAACAATTTATTATTGTTACTATTGTTCTTAAATGAACATATTAAAGCTTACCTTTAAAATATAAGTATTTTATAAATTGTCTGGCTGTCCCGAAGATAAAGGGAAAAATATATAAAAGTAAATTAATATAAAAATAAAACACATATATTAAATTATATTACTATTTAACAAAATAAGTATTCAGTGTTTGAAATCATATTAAGAATATGAAATAAATGCATTCGTACATTTTTTTGAATTAAGAAAATTAAGAAACCCTGTTTTCTGAAAAATTGAAGAATTAATAATATCATAAAAACAAAACAAAATAAATTCTTCTCAAAGATATAGTATTTACTATAAATAAAAAGAAATCAGAAAATGGCATCCTTTAAGGAAAGTCCAACAATTGAGAAACTAAATTCTGAAAATTATTCAGTTTGGAAGTTTAAAATGCAAATGTATCTTATGAAGGATGAATTATATGAGGTTATTACAGATGACCCGCCAAATCCTATAACAGATGTATGGCGAAAAAAAGACAATAAAGCGCGAGCAATCATAAATTTGTTCATTGATGACGCTCAAATCATCCACATCAAACAATGCCAAACAGCTCTAGAAACATGGAATAAATTGCGTGATATCCACGAAAGAACGAACTTAAGTAGTAAATTATACTTATTGAGAAAATTATATAGCACGAAGCTAGAAGAAGGTGGCGATATGCAAATCCACATAAATAAAATGTTGGAAATCATAGATAAATTGAAATCAATCGGGGAAGAAATTAAATTCGCGCACATTTCTGCACTGTTACTATGCTCCGTACCCAAAAGTTATGAAACCTTGATTATAGCCCTTGAAGCTCGCCCTGAAAATGAACTCACACCTAACTATGTTAGCAGCAAATTGCTAGATGAATTCAATCGTCGAAAAGACGTCTCCGAAAACAATTCAAATTCTTCTAAAGCTTTTCATATAAATAAAAAACAACAGTATAATAGTAATTTCAAAAAGGAAAATAAATACTGCACGTACTGCAGGAAAACAAATCACAATAAATCGGAGTGCGGGCATCTGAAAAACAGAAATGCTGATAACACTAAAAACAAACAATTTAGAAATAAATTCAGAGCAACCAATTCCTCACAGTTAGTGACACACAATGATGAGTTGCCACACACACATACACAACAACAAAGCCATTCAAAACAAATGAAGCAAATAACATCACAAACAAAACAAATGGCTTTCACGACTCAAAACACAATGACGAACAACTTTATAATTGACAGTGGTTCCTCATCGCACATAAGCAACAATATAGACCTTTTCGTTAATTTAGATGAGTCACAAAAATCGCAAGTATGTGTAGCAAACGGTAACACCCTCACTTCACTTGGTTCAGGAGAAATAAAAATTGAATACCTAGATCCAAGTAAACAAAAAAGGGAACTAACACTAAAGGATGTTTTATATGTTCCAGAATTAAAGGCAAACTTAATATCTGTACACAAAGCCACCCAAAATGGCTGTAAAGTCACATTCACTAAACAAAAGTGTTACATCTCTATGAAAAATGAAACAATTTTAGAGGGTACAAAAAATAACAACTTATATGAGTTAAATTTGCCCATGCCAATAAACAAATATAACACATACCTGACTGAAGAATGCCAAAATCCTAACTGTATTACTCTATGGCATAAACACATGGGACATAAAAATTTCAACTCTATTAAAGAACTAAACAAAAATCAATTAGTTCTGGGAATAAAAATCAATAACTGCAAACACGAGATAACATGCGAAACTTGCATCAAAACAAAACTGACTGACACCCCGTATCCAAAAACTGCAGAAAATAGGGGAAAACAAATACTAGAATTAGTACATAGCGATGTTTGCGGACCTATTCAGGTACCAACAATAGGTGGTAAATCATATTTCTTAACTTTTGTTGACGATTATTCTAGGTATACAATGATTTATTTTCTAAGTAAAAAGAGCGAAGTAATCGAGAAATTAAAAGAATACGTCAACTTTACCACAAACAAATTTGGAAAGAAACCAGAAACAATAAGGTCAGATAATGGTGGTGAGTACATGAGCAAAAATGTAGAAGAGTTTCTTAAAGAAAATGGTATTCACCATCAGCTCACCGTACCACATTGCCCAGCCCAAAATGGGGTTGCGGAAAGAAAAAATCGTACACTAATCGAAATGACACGTACACTTTTATCAGAAGCCAACTTAGACAAAAAATTGTGGGGAGAAGCTTTGAACACCGCCAATTACCTCCAAAACAGACTACCTACAAAAGCCACTACAAAAACTCCTTACGAATTATGGCATGGTAGCAAACCAAATTTAAATCACTTAAAAACTTTCGGCTGTAAAGCCTATGCTTACATTCATAAAAGTAAACGGGGTAAATTAGATGACAAAGCCCAAGAAGGTATTTTTGTCGGCTACGACAACAGCGCTAAAGCGTATAGAATCTACCTGAAAAATGACCACGTAATACTTGCAAGAACAGTTAAATTCATTGAAAATACTATAAACAATTCAGGAGAAAACAATGAAATAAAATTACTCTCAGAAAACAATACAAATGAACACTCCGACACAGAATCGCATATAGGGCGCGAAATTGTCAAAATTGACATAAGTTCACCAGATCAAAATATCACTAGTGAACACGACAACACAAATGACACCTTGAGAAGGTCAAATAGACACAATAAAGGTGTACCTCCCGAAAGGGTTATTTACTTAACAGAAAATTTTGAGGCAAATGAACCTAAAGATTATAATGATTTTCTCAACATAACAAACCCACAAGAAAAACAGAACTGGTCAAACGCAATTCAGGAAGAAATGAATTCCTTAATCCAAAACAAAACATTCACATTGGTAGAACCTCCACCAGGAAGAAAAGTTATTGGGTCCAAATGGACTTATAAGGTCAAATATGACTCCTCAGGCAAAATAGCCAAATATAAAGCAAGATTGGTAGCGAAGGGCTTCAGCCAAAAATATGGCGAAAACTTTCACGAAACTTTTGCCCCGGTGGTATTCCATAGCACAATTAGAGCTTTTTTAGCCAGTGCTGCTCACAGAAACAGACAGGTTCACCATATTGATATTAAAACTGCCTTCCTGCATGGAGACTTAGATGAAATAGTATACATGGAACAACCTAAAGGCTATATTTCACCAGGAAACGAAAACAAAGTTTGGAAACTTGAAAAGGCCCTTTATGGTCTTAAGCAAGCCGCCAGATCATGGCATTTGAAAATTGGTGAAACTCTAAAAGAATTCGGTTTTACACAAAGCACAGCAGATGCCTGCCTGTTTAGGAAAGATGAAACAAACCCCATACATATAATTATTTACGTGGACGACCTTTTAATATCAGGGTCGGACCAACAAATAGAAGAAACTATCGAAAAACTTAGTGCAAAATACGAGCTCAAAAATCTCGGGGAAATAAGCTACTACCTCGGCATTAATATACAAAAATCTAAACAAGGAGAATACTTTATAAACCAAAGATCTAAAATTAAAGAACTAGTGGAAAAATTCAATCTTCAAAACGCTAAGCCCACAACTATACCTATGAATCCTGGCTATCTGGATAATGCCTCAGACGATAATCTACTAAACAACAATACAAAATACTGACAAGCCATCGGATCCCTATTATATATAGCAACTATCTCTAGACCTGACATTGCAGCAGCTGTCAATATTCTGAGTAGACGCAATGAGAAGCCCAGGCAGCAAGATTGGGATGCTGTGAAAAAGATTATACGTTATTTGAAAACCACTGAAGAATTAAATTTGGTTATAAGTGGAAAGGAAAAACCTATCCTAACCTGCTACGCCGATGCCGATTGGGCCGGTGATAAATCTGATCGCAAATCGATGACAGGAAATCTATTCTTAGTAGGAAAGACACCAATCCAGTGGACATCGAAAAAGCAAACTTGTGTAGCTCTGTCTTCTGCAGAAGCAGAGTTCGTATCAGCCGCAAATGCTGGACAAGAGATATTATGGCTCACCAGGGTACTGGAGGACCTTGACTTACCACAGGAACTGCCCATAAGATTATTTGAGGATAATCAGTCAACCATCAAAATGATTGAATCGCCCAAACACACAGCACGCTCCAAGCACATCGATATTCGTTTTCACTGCGTGAAAAACCTGTGTGAAAATGGAACAATTTCTCTACAATATCTGCAGAGCAAATTAATGACTGCAGACGTGTTGACAAAACCTACTCCTAAGCCAATCTTTCTGAAACATCGCGACAATTTGGAACTAAGACACTATTCCTCGTTTGAGGAGGGGTGACAGAAAATTACAAACTCAAAAAGACTTCTTTATTCCAAAATGTGTTCCGTGAAAAAACGAACATTATAATAAGAACAAAAGTGTATCTGTTTCCACCCTCCCAATTTTCCATTTCCTTTCTTGAAGGGGTGAAGATCTATTTTTAGAACTTTCACGTGACTTTTTACATCTACATGTTTTTCATCAGAATAGATTCTGAGTTCAGTTAGTGTTTAATTTTGAATATGTAAAGTGAGATCATTTCTCGCTCCTTTCCTTCTTTTTTTATTTTACTTTTACTTTCTTTTTCCATTAAATATACAAGTTAAAATCAAAGGATGGTATCAAGATGTTTTCTTCAATATATATTAATCATATCATTATTTTCAGAGAAGATATTAACAAATGTAATATAGAATAAAATATTTAGAAGAAGCTACAAGCTAATGGGACAGCCGACTCCTCAGAACAGAAATGGTAAGCTCATAATTTTCATTACTTCTGTTTTTGAATAAATGATTGATTGTTTATCATTCTATTTAATAAAGCGCTCAGAATGCGTCACCGAGTGCGGAAATAAATATTAATATTACCAACATCCTAATTAATATTCCGTAGTGTTGTTAATCCCACCTTTTTTTTCACACCATTAAATTTGGAGAGTAATATTCTTTAAATTGAATTTCGATTAAATAAAAAAGAAAGATTCTCAAAAATAAATAAATAAATAAATAAAATAAAATAAAATAAAATAAATACTTGTGCATTAAAAAAGGCGGTATTAACAATACTACAGAATATTAATCAGGGTGTTGACAAGTATGCCCTACAGCATTACTCATATTTAGCATAACGTATGTACAAAAACAGCTTATTCTTAAAATATATAATTGAAATTTGTGTATAAGCCTCACCTAGTTTAATAAAATAAATAAAATATGCATGAAAAGATTAATTATTAATTTTATATAGTAAATCTTCTGTATTTTTTATAACTTTTTCATGTATAATAAATACTTGCCAACATACTAATTAATATTCCGTAGTATTGTTAGCCCCGCCTTCTTTTTCACACCAGTACCTTTTCGGAGTATTTTTCTTCTTATTTAATCATAATTGCATTTCCAGAATATTACTCTAAATATTTACTGGTGTGAAAAAATGGGCGGGGCTAACAACACTACGGAATATTAATCAGGATGTTGGCAAATATGATAATATCAAAATTAAGTGTACATTTAATGCAATTTCTTCTTTCAAAATATAATTATCATATCTGCCAACACATAGCTATCAACACAAAACTGGTCACATACTCACTATATATACCCTTTTTTTTTTTTTTTTTTTTTTGTCAAAATTGATTTATTTTATTTTATTTTTACGCCTTTATTCTATATATATATATATATATATATATAATCTAACATAGTTTAAAAAGTAAGAGATAGGCAGCTCAAAGATTTTAACTAACGCGATTTCGAAATTGAAAAATAGAAAATCACAAATTTTAAAATATTAATAGAAAATATCTTATTAAAATACATTTTGATTAATTTAAACAGATTTTAATCAAGCGTAGCTGAGAATAATAACTCAACTACATCCATATTCTAAAAAATAAAATAAAATAAATTAATTAATTAAACATTAAATCCAGTCTTTTCCTTTGGAAGCTATAGTGCTATAGACAGAGATATGCTTAAAATTATAACATCGGAAGTGAAAAGGAAAATCACAGACGAGTAATAGATGCATGCAGTTTGTTTAAAAAATGTATATATACGTATATATATATATATATATATATATATACATATTCCCCAAAGAATCAAAAGACAGTTTTAAACAGGTTATATGAATTATTATTATTATTATTATTATTATTTTTCAACCAGTGAGAATATTTAATACAAAAATTCGTACAGCTCTTTCGTGTATCTAAATAATAATAATAATAATAATAATAATTCATATATGGAATTTTTTTAAGAACTTCGCCCTCCTAGATGTCGATATTTCTTAATATTATTAATTTTTATTATTTTTATTATTATTATTTATTCTATTTATATAGGTTTCCCCCCCCCTCTAATTTAGCTTAATCTTTTGACCATAATTTAGCGGTTATTAGGGAGTCTTGAAAACGAGAACTGCCAAATTTATTGATGGCGGTTCTTATGTATCCTTTAAACTTATTTTACGTATTTCAAATTACGAGTATTATTTTTTCTTAATGAATTTCTGCAATTTTGACACCTTTATTATTTATTTATTTATTTACTTTTTCATCTAAATTATCCTTCTTCCGTTATGATATATATTCTTCCAAACCAAGAATAAAAATTCTTCTTCTTCTACTTTTTTTCCTGTCAATACATTTTTGTAGCATTGACATCAGTTTCCAGCGTTAATTTCGGAAAACTTAAGCTTTTACCACGAAAAGAAGATTACTGATAAATGTGATTAGTTCTTTATTAAAAAGGTTTTAATTTCGAAAATTAAGTAAAATTCATTTATGAAAATTATTTTACTTTTAAAAGAAAGCTATGTTTTACACGCAAAACTACATTTATGTTGCGAATTTCGCAATTTCTTGATAAGTCAGTTAACGGATCCTTTTCAAATTAAAATTCGACTAGTTCTGTTAATTCAGGCCAAAGTTTAATAAGTAGCATGAGAGATTCTTGAAAGATAAATGAAACCGAGAAATTTAGATAACATATCCAGGCATTGTTTCATTAGGAGTCATGTATTTTATGTGTTGTTTCCTCATAATTCTTCTTAAACAAGCATTATCTTAACTGTAATGTTAGTTTATCGTGATAGTATTCAAACAAGTGCTATATATAACTCAGATGCTGTCAGACTAGAGAAACAAACGTTGATTAAACGCGTTCATTATTAATTCTGTTAGACAATTGCTTTTTCATTGTAATTTTCATATGAATTGTCAGAGAAATATGGGAGAAAATTCATTTATAGTTTAACTTACTTTGGGTGTTAAAAACATGAGATAACATGAGATAAATAACTTCATTTTTCATGACAAAAAATTAATATTTTATATATATATTTTTTTTTTAAGAAATTGATTTTAAATTGCATTGTTGCCAAGTGTTACAAATTCTAAATGCTAATATTTCTGTAAATATATTTGTTCTCTTTATAAGACAACGAAAACTGTTTTAAAATAGTTCTATTTTAAATGCGTGAAAGTTGGCAACTGTGGGAAAAGAGCGAAAAATGTGACATTATACCTTCATACGTTTTACACATATTTTTTCATTTTTTACTTTCCGAACATATTTCCGAAAAGAAAGTATTGTAATCATGTCAAAAAATCCGAAATTTGAGATTTTGATGTTTCTATACGTTTCGAGGTCCCCTAAGTCCGTGTTCACTATTTTCGATGATATGTATACAGAGCTGCCAACCTAATCCGGCAAATTGTTAGTACTGCCCCTTTTTCTACACCACTTAATATTTAGAGTATTTGTTTTCTTCATCCATCGTAAATATATTTAAAGAGAATTACTCTAAAAATTAAGTGGTGTAGGAAAAGGGGCGGTACTAACAATTTGCCGGTTTGGGTTGGCAGCTAACAGTGTATACGTGTGTGTATGTGCGTGTGTGAACACGCTAGCGTCTAAACACTTTGCTCGAAAAAGCTGAAAGTTGGTACGTCTGTTGTAAGTTACCGTAGCACGAACCCTATTGATTTTGGTGAGTCTAGCACTCATAGCTTTTTACAGGGACAGCAAGAAAATATTTTATCATTATGGCCTATGGGGCCACATTTTTAAATGTGTGATAGCGTCTAAACATCTCATTAAACTGATCAAAAAATTTATACACATGTTATTGGTCACAGTTGCACCAACTGTATATATTTTGGTGAATTCAGCACTTACAGGTTTTTTACAGGAACACAAAGAAAAATTCTTTATCATTATGCCCTATAGGACCAAATTTTTAAAAATACGATAGCGTCTAAAAGCCTTATTCAGTTTATTTGAAAATCTATATGAATATTATAAGTAACTGTTGCACTAACTATAAGTGCATATTTTGGTGAATTTAGCATTTATAGGTTTTTACAGGGACACGGTGAGAAATTCTTCATCATTATGATCTATGGGCTCAAAGTTCAGCAGCGTTAAATTAAACATAGTGTACTATATGGAGAAAAATACTCAAACACCCTATTATAATTTTCTCTCTTTTGTTTATTTAACAACTATTTTTACTTTACTTTATCTACAAAACAACTAATTACTCAATGTTCGGAAAGTCGAGTGGAGTCACTCCAGAATTTTTTTATTCTGCTTTGCTGCCGGGATTCTAAAAATAGTACCAAGCATTTTCATTCTTTTTATCTCTCATTTTTTTCTTTTCTTAACTTTTTTATTCTTAAAACCCTTTGATGAGCAAGGTATTTCAATTGTTTTAAATTAGACTGCCACCAGAATTTACGAACAAAATTACAGAATATTATTTTCGACCCCAAATTGTTGTACCATAGCTTCCTACTGTGGATGCTTGTCTTGTGGTTCCGAAACTTGGCAATAGTTGAAGCGGTAGACAGCACTACCTGGTGCAAATTGCGTGATTTTTTATTTAATGTCACCAATAATTTTAAGAAGTTATGTATTATAGAAATATAATCGACGTTTTTCGGATTCTATTCGCCTTTTAAGTATATCATATCCCAAGTTTAAAATTTTTCGGTGGCTGTTAAATAAAAAAGTCGCGCAATCTGTACCTGGTGGCGCTTTCTATCGCTTCAACTGTTGCCAAGTTTCTGAGCCACGGGACAGGCATCTACTTTAGGAGACTATGGTTGTACAATAAAAGATTCGTTATCTCTCTTTCACCTATCTTAAAAGTTAAGTGCATAAATTCAGGGCTATACGATTAATGAACGTTATTATAAAAAATATCATTCAAAATAATGACTGCTGAGAACGCTGTGTTAAAGAAAATATTTTCTTTCTATTACGTGATAAGAATTTGAAAGTAAAAAATAAAAATATTTATTCCTTGTAATTTAATTTTTATTCCATTAAATTTTTGCGCTATAACTATATGTATAGAAAAATTTTCTAAGTAGTGTATCGTGGTTAAACAGGATAGAGATTTTTCTATAAAAAACAATGGTAATAAAAAAGGCGGAATTTGTCATCCCGGAAAATGTCCTAAAATAAAGGGGGAGAATGCAAGGCTTCTATGCATTCACTTGTATACTGAACTAAAAATCAAAAAAGTTAACATAAAAATTATTGTAATTAAACACAGGAGCAGTTTATCTTTCAAAATATGTGAAACATTTGCATAAAATATGTTAATTTTATAAAGCAATGGAATAAAAAAAGCGGGAGTAAATTTCCATATGCATACATATGTTAATCTTAGGCATGGAATACATGCCTGTTTGTTATTTTTAATACCTATTTTATTTCAAATAATTCGTAAAATAAACACCATTTATATGGATGTTTCAGGAATTTGGAGAGATAAACTTCTCCTATGTTTAACACTGCGTCAGTCGCTCTGTACTTGACTGATACAGTGCTGCCAAACTTTGCGACTTTTTTATTCAATAGTCACCAATAATTTTAAGAATCTGTATTTGATATATATAAAAGACGAATCGAATCGTAGAGTTGTTGACTATTGAAGAAAAAAGTCACAAAATCTGGCAGCACTGTATCATTGCCTCCTAAACTAGATGCCTGTCGCGTGGCTCGGAAGCTTGGCAACAGTTGAAGCGGTAGACAGCGCCACCTGGTACAGATTGAGTGACTTTTTTATTCAACAACTAAATTTAAAAAATGGGATATGATATATATAAAAGGCGAATAGAATCGAAGAAACGTCGATTATATATATCATATATAACTTCTTAAAATTTTTGGTGACAGTTGAATAAAAAAGTAACGCAATCTGTACCAGGAGGCGCTGTCTACCGCATCAATTGTTGCCAAGTTTATGAGCCACGCGACAGGCATCTATTTATGGAGGCTATGACTGTATGTGTCAGATACAGCGCGACCGACGGAGTGTTAATTAGAATAATTTCTGTATTAACTTTTTTTAAAAAGAAGTATAGAAATGAAAACCTATAATAAAATTACGATACAGATAAGCATAAATTTAAATGATTTCAAAATGTTTTTGTGAAAATATTCATGGAAAAAAATTATTTAGTTCAGCAATCACCCTAAAATTAAAAAAAAGAAAAAAGAAAGAAAAATGATGAGTAAGCTAAAAGAACCTATCGGTTATTTTAGGGCGTTGAATTTTGCATTCTAGGTAAGGAGATATAACATAGTCTTTAATAGTTGCAGTTTCAAAATCTTTCATGTATTATTTTAAATATTTGTGAAATCGTGTAAAATTGAACGTGCTGGTCATTTCTGGAAAAAAAAAAAAAAAAAAAAGGGTCCCATTCTAATCTACGTTTAAATAACAAACTACAAAAAACTTAGAATTATATTCACTGCAACCTTTAATCCCCTTTAACTGCAATTTATTTTCAGTCAGCCCTGCTCATTTAGACAATTTAATTTTCTTAGTTTTAAGAGGAGGGACTGATATAGAAACTTACGGTTTTGTTGCTCAAATAACTTGTTTTTATTAAAAATAATATTTGTTTCACACATTTATATGAATGTTTATTGTTATATATACATATAAGAACATAATTAGTGTCGGAAAATTCATGACGAGCTGGACTCGTCATTTCAGTTCAAGGGGTTAAAAATGAATGTGTTAAAAATGTAGAAAGAAAACGAATACTGAGAAAGAAAAAGAATTTATGTATAATTAAAAAAGCTATAATTGTCGTTCTATCCTTCGCGAAAGAACACATGAAAAAAAAATAATAATAGTAATAATAATAAAGAAAAAAAAAAAAACGTTAAATTACATTTATCGCAATAATACTTTAAAAAATGAATACTGGAAAAAAAAAAAAAAAAAAAAAAAAAAAAAAACGCATTCATAAATTACTAAAGATACCTACAAGTATCGTTCTATCAATAATGATCGACAGTAATGTGTTTCATAACGCTTAGTTTTGCAATCGGGCCAAAATAAGGCTAAAAAAAGGCCTCAGAGGGGTGTTATGCGTGAGAACAATCACGTCGTTGCTTTTTTGAATGTTGAACCTACGGGAGGTATCTGACAAAAATTACTCAAAAAAGACCGATTACAATTTCACAAGGTTACTAGTTTCCTTCTACTTATGTAACAGTCAAGGAAATATCCTAAGAAGAATGCACGATGCTAATAAAAAGAGAACAGATTCTTTATTATGGAAGAAACACTTTTTATACATGCAATGCAGAATAACTGTTTCTATATGTTATGACGTTCCCTACGTTGAATTTCCGTTAACCTTTTGATCGTCGGGAGCGGATATATCCGTTCATTGGGACGTTTTGTTTTCCGAAATATGTCTATAATTAAAAACTACATATTTATAAAAATTTGTTCATATACAGGGAGGCCATACTTAACCCTTTATATCCGAAATTATTTTATTTTTCGAAAAATAGTTTGGAACTTTTTTATTATATTTATTTATGCATAATAATCATCTCATATTAACACTTTCGCGACAGCATAATTTTGAATTTTTGACAGTAAGGTCCGCCTGTGGGCGTTATTTTCCCACTTTACAATATTTCAGAACAAATTTTTCTATATTCACATTTATATTAGAAATGGATATACATTATAATTATATTCTTTCTAATCAAAGTATTTGTTTCCATAGTATATTTCATTGTACAAATGTGAATATTGGTTATATATTTAAGAAATAAATAGCATAAAAATTGCAAAAGAAACGCCCAGTGGTGGAGTTACAGATTTTCAAATGACGTGAATCTACGTCAGCGGTCGCGAAAGTGTTAAATTTAGCTTAAACTATAGCTTAACAATAGGGACTTAAGCTTAAACTATAGTCCCAAAGAAATCCTGTAGTAAATTTAGGCTATATTAAGAAATTTTTTTTACGGGACTTTAAAGTCCCGGTGGGATACAAAGGGTTAAACTGACAGTGCTGTAGTATAATCTAAGCGTAAGTATGGCACCAAAGCTTGTAGGAAATTTGAACAAGACGGAGAACTGTATTTTTAAGTAAAAAGCTTATTTTCTCAAGTTCTAATTTAAAACTGATGATTGCGCACTTTTTTTAAGTATTGCTTTTGTCTCATTTATTATTTTGTAAATGGACACACCGTGCTAATTTGTTCGTAAGAAAAGCTTTACTTAGAAAACCAGCGCCACATATTCCCCAAACGATAAACTTTGAAATTCATTTTTTATATTATTTTTTAATATTATTGATATTATTATTGTTATTTTCATAATCTATCGTGCCCTGTCTTAGTTAACCCCTTAACGCGCGCTGTCCTCGCTGCGAGGACGCAAAATTTAAGATCCAGCTGCAAAACTTCATCCCGGAAATTTTTAAGCAAAAATTCACGTTTATAACATATCAGAAAAGGCTTGTTTTTTAAACCTTAAAATTTAAAATTTCCTTTAGTTTAATTTAGTTCATGAATTCCGGTGGAAGTATAATTTAAGTGTCTCAAATTGTCTTGCGCCGTAAAGGGTTAATCAGTTTGAGACTATTCTTGCGATTAGATAACGCTGCCGAAGACAGTAAGTACTGTCAGTTTAATTAGAACCACCCACATAGCATGATATTTGCAGCCATAAGATGTAGCTTCAAATGTATTAGATCTACCAGAAAGTTCGTTTTTTTCTTTCTTTCTTTCTTTTTTTTTTTTTAATTAATAAAATGACACCGAAAATCTTTGTTTGGCATTATTTATATGATACTTTACAAATTATCGTCATAGCCTCCTAAACTGAATGCCTGTCGCGTGGTTCGGAAACTTGGCAACAGTTCAAGCGGTAGACAACACCACCTGGTACAGATTGCGCGATTTTTTATTCAACTGTCACAAATAAATTTAAGAAGTGACACATGATATATATAATCCACGTTTCTCCGATTCTATTCGCCTTATTTTATCTATATCAAATCCCACTTTTAAAAATTTTTGTTGGCTGTTGAATAAAAACGTCGCGCAATCTGTACCAGGTGGCGCTGTCTATCACCAAGTTTCCGAGCCACGCGGAATGCATCTAGTATAGGAAGCTAAGTTATCATCTCAAAAGTTATCTAAGAATATCTTAACAGTTTCGTGACCGCTGACGTAGATTCATGTCATTTGAAAATCGGTAACTCCGCCAGTGGGCATTTCTTTTGCAATTTGTATGCCATTTATTTCTTAAAAATATACACAATATTTATATTTGTACAATCAATATACTACGTATATAAATACTTTGAAAAGAAAGAGTATAATTATAATGTATATCCATTTGTAATATGAATCTGAATATTGAAACTTGGAAGAATAACCCCCACAGGCGGACTTACTGACAAAAAGACAAAAACATGCGGTCGCGAAAGTGTTAAGTGCTATCCACGATAAATTCCCGGTGTAATTTTATTAATTCAAACGGACAGAACTTTCCGGTAGACCTAAAGCTTATATTTTTAATATCATATTGAAATTAAATTCATTTTAATGCATTGTGAAAAAATGTACAGTAAAAAGAATATTGCAGTTTTAGCTTTTAATAAGACGATCAAACACTGATTAATAATACTATTAAACACTATTATTGTTATTATTGCAATTATAAAATACTTTTGAAAGAATTACAGAAGTCCTGTATTAACTGGACTTCCGTTAAATGGTTTTTCTGTTAACCTGCAAGGATAATCAAATATATAAACTTCAAAAAATGCAGAATAAAAATTGCACCATCTTCTGCATGAAGAGAAAATTACGTTTATCTAACTCTTAAAATAAGAACTACACAATTCGAATTAACTGAGTGTTCAAAGTGAGGGTAAGTTGGAAGACTGTCACTAGCCCGACATCACAGACTAACTGATAAACTTAACTAAATAAACACACTACAGGGGGGGGGGGAAATCAGAATTCCAATTTTTTTTTTCTTCATATTTATTTTCTTCTACTTAATTATAAAATATTAATGTTAAAATACGATAAATATTTCAGTGAAAATAGAAGTAGCAAACAAAAGTTGAATTTCTCATCACTGACACTAAGATATCGCAATAATTGAATGCAAATAAATTAATAACGTCCCATGGAAAATGCAACTTAATCGCATCTCACGATAATTTGTACATATGTGATGGTTATAATGAAAATAACTCTATCCAGGTCTCTCTAGAGCAGGCCTGTTCAACCCAAAGCACTTGGTGGGCCGCATTGGAAATCTATTTTATTCACGCGGGCCGCACCTTATGTACATATGTGTATGTGTTGTACAGATGTTTGTGAGTGTACATATGTTTGTGAGTCATGTATGCATATTCTTTCTTCGGGACAGAGCAGAATTTTTTTCATTCATAAATTAACGGTAGTGCTATAAAAAAAATGATGTCATATACATTAATAACCATAATAAAAAGAATGGTTAATGGATCTAATGATATTTAAGCTACAGCAGTGTGATTCTATAGCTACCATAATCGTTGAAAGATATTTTGACTTCGAAAAGTCAAAACGGATTTATTGATTTTTAATGTGGTAACCAAAGTTGGCAAACTTTAAATATTGTTAATCTCTTCGCGGGCCGCAGAAAACTAAACGGCGGGCCGCATTCGGCCCGGGGGCCGCGGGTTGGCCACCCCTGCTCTAGAGCATTATCTACAAATGAGAATTTGATAAATTTTGGTGTTATTGTAGATATTATGGTACCATTCACACACGAAGAAATTTCCGCTTCCACTAACACTTTCTGATAATAATCATTATCCCATTTAAAACCCTTTAATGCGTGCTGTCCTCACTGCGTGGACGCAAAATTTAAGATCCAGCTGCGAAAATTCATCCCGGAAATTTTTTAGCAAAAATTTACGTTTATACCATAGCAGAAAAGGCCGTTTTTTTTAACCTTAAAATTTAAAATTTCTTTTAGTTTAATTTAGTTCATGAATTCCGGTGGCAGTATAATTTAAATGATCCGAATTGTCTTGCGCCACAAAGGGTTAATCACAAATATAAATAAATAAATCATGCTGTAACTGTGGGATAAGGATTTCTGTTTGGTAACAGTGGTAACAAATGTTATCCTTATATTTGACTGACACTACATTCTGCCATGGTAATACTTTATTATTAAAATCCCCCTTTTCAGAACTCTGAAGCCTCACCTACATGTCGGATTTTGAGGAAATTTAATGTAATCATAGATATAATGCTTAAAATTACACTGAATACTTTCAGATGTTTCTAGAGCTTAATCTAAATAACGGATTTTGATGGAAGACGAAGTAATCACAGATATGAAAGTTATAAATTAAGTTATTTTATTCAGACCTCTCTAGAGCTTAATCTATACCATTGGACTTTAATGGAATTTGGTGTAATCAAATATCTAACCATATAATGTCAGCATTTTCTACAATAATAAATATTATTTCAAAATTTGACTCGCGAAGTTATGACGCTTAACCATTTTACGATTTTTGATTGGGATACTTCATAAAATCTTGCGCAGGTCGAATAAATGTGACCCGCACCCGATCGCAGAATAACTTTCCACCAGAAATCTGACAAGAACACGCAATTTATGTGACATAAGGAACTGAATTAAAATTCGAATAAAAAAATATATAGTTATATTATAGAATATATCTTTCAAACAATTATATATAACATAAATTATTACTAATTTAATATTACTACAGTTTTTTTTTATTTGTTTAGTAATTTTAATAATACAAATTAAAAATTATATTAAAAATTATTAATCTAATTTTTAATAAAACTTCAGTATATAATACCACAAAATCCCTTATGTATTAAAACTTAAATAAATTGACAGTATATAAAAATAGTAAAATAAGGAGGCAAATACGCATTAGAACAGGCCTGCCCAAGCAAAAATGCATGGTGGGCCGCATTGGGAACCTATTTTATTCTGGTGGGTCGCACCTTATGTATATATGTGTACATACGTTTGTAAGTGTATGAATCATGTATATATATGCATTCATAGCTGCCAATATTTTAATTTATTCTGGAGTAATTTTAGCCCCGCCTCTATTCCGTACCACTTATTTTTTAAAAGTAAGTTTTTCTTATTTTATTGAAGTTATGTATCGAAGAAATTTTTCTATTAATAAAGTGGTGCGAAATAAAGGCGGGGCTAAAAGTACTCCGGCATAAATTAAAATATTGGCAGCTATGTGCATTTTCGTGGAAGGGCAGGATGGATATTTGGAACAGAATACATTACTTTAAATTATTTATACGCAGTCATAAAACAAAAATAGTACCATAAAGAATGTCTGACATATACATTAATAACTATAATAAAGAGAAGACTTAATGGATCTAATAATATTTTATAACAGCATTGCGATTCTTTAGCTACCATAATCGTCGAAACATATTTATTTTCACTTCGAAAAATCAGAACGTATTTATTAATTTTTAATGTGTTAACCAAAGTTGTCAAACATTAAATATCGTTAGTCTCCTCGCGGGCCGCAAAAACTACATGGCGGGCCTCATGTTGCTCAGGGGCCGCGGGTTGGCCACCCCTGCATTAGAAGGCAAATAATTTTCTCATAAATTTAAAATGTTAATTATAAATATTTACGCAATTACAATTAAACTCCCGATATAAAACATGTTGTTTTAAAGTGTGAAAGGAAAAGAGAATGTCATCTAATTTCTACATTGAAAAACTTATATACATATATATATATATATATATATATATATAAAGGCATTAAAAATTCTTCGTGAAAAAAATATTATACAGAGATACACTGGGTGAAAAATTAATGCAAGCTCGCCCCATGCCCGACCTACAATGCGCTAATTCACGGGTAACCGTGTATACCCAATCCGATGTAAGACTCTAATATTACAAGGATCAAAGAGTTCCACTTTTTCTGACACCAGTATTTTTATGCAAAAATATTTTTTTTTTCAATTGTTTTTGTGATTTTATTGGTTAGAAATTTTTGTAGGAAAATACTGGTATAAAAAAAAGTAGAATTTTTAGCTCCCTGGTGTTATGTCTGACGGAAAATTCTAGTAATTTAAATAAAATGACACCGGAAAGTTTGTTTAACAATATTTATATGACACTTTCCAATTATCACCTTGAAAGTTGCCCAAGAATATCTTAAATATTATCCAGGATAAATTTCCAATGTAAGTATTTTAATTCAAAAGGACAGAACTTCCAGGTTGACGAAATATTATGCATAGCTGCCAATGTTTAATTTATTCTGGAGTAATTTTTGCCCCGGCTCTATTTCGTACTACTTATTTTTCAAAAGTAATATTTTCTTATTTTATCGAAGTTATGTATTGAAGAAAATTTTTCTTTAAATAAAGTGGTGCGAAATAAAGGCGGGACTAAAAGTAATCCGGAATAAATTAAAATATTGGCAGCTATGTATTATGTAATGCAGTGCTACCAGATTGCGCGGCTTTTTTATTTAATAGTCAAAAATAATTTTGAGAAGTGATGTTTGATCATAGCCTCCTTAACTAGTTTAGGAGGCTATGGTTTGATATACAGAATCGACGGTTAATCGTCGATTATATAGATTAAATATCACTTCTCAAAATTATTGGTGACTGTTGAATAAAAAAAGACTGTTGAATGCACACTTCAACTTTCGAAAATTCTTTTTAAATATATAATGATTCGTATTTTTTACAATTAGTGTTATTATATTTTTAAATATGCAAGATCTGCAACGTTTTTGTTGACATACAACGTGACATGAAACAAATTTTATTTATTTATTTAAGTAATAAACACACTTTTTAATTATAGTCCTGAGAGTAATTTTTTTTTTTCGAAAAATATACTGCGTATTTAACATCCCAGGAACACAATCACTTGTCCTTGAAGGGGTTGGGAACGATAATTAACCCTGATATTTGAAATTTGCACATTTCAATCGCATAAATTCCTTCCTTATAATCTATTTGTTATACCTTTTTCATTTTTTTTTTTATTGATAAATAGAACATGCTAATAAAAGTTATGAACCGGGTCATTCTAATTATAACCACCAACACAAGCACTTTACCTTTTTATATAAATAAATGATTAAGCAAATGCTACTACCATCAAATGCAAGAATTATTATTTTGTATTTTTCTTTATTTATAAACATGCGTTTATAAGAATTTCTGTAGGCTACGAAAACATCAATTCAATTATTCATTTCTGTTTTTACTACCTGAGAAAAATTTATGATCTGTTTTTTTTTATGACATCTTTTCAGAAATCATTACCAAAAAAGAGGAAAACGCTAAGAGCCACTTTCACTTGATGCCCCAATCTTCCTCTCTTTCTTGATTCCCTTTTTTTTTTTTTTTTTTTTTTTTTTTCTCATTCTGTATTTCGTGATTCTGTATCGAAAGTGAATGCACGAAGGAAAGCAGGTCACAAGCGAATGGTTTGCTATAGATCACAGTGCTGCCAACTGTAGGGATTTGTCCCTACACGTAGGGACTTTTAGCAGCTTTATTCACTATGTAAGGACGGAATAGGGGCATTTTTTAAGTAGTTTTCCTCCCTAGGACATTTTCAGGATTCTTTGAGAATGGAAATCTGACCATACGTCCTCGAATCTTGAGGACAGTCCTCGAAAACTACCTTCGTCCCCAAAAAACTACAACACATTTGGGGACTCCGCCGGTTATAAAGTTATTAATGTTTTATTATAATAATTTATTATATATATAATAAATAGGTTGAAATAAGTTCTTTAAGGTGCTGTATGCATAAAAATTACTAAAATTTTACAATTTAAGGGGATTTATTTATTTATTTATTTATTTATTGTCCTCGAAATTCGACGACACCGCCATATTTGTCCCCAAATTTAGTGAAAAAAATATGGTCACTCTATCATACGGAAATCCTCAACACTAAAATGGGGTCTTTTATCAACAATGTAGGGAAATTTCGAGCAGTCCGTAGGGACTTGGCAAAATTTGAGTTGGAAGTACTGGTAGATCTTGAGGCAATTTGGATGATACTTGGGATACTTGAGGCAATTTGGAAAGACGAAACTTTTACCTACCAAATTTAGTTAATATCACACCTACATTTTATAATAATAAAATCGGTTACAATGTGATCCATATTATCAAGCCTAAAATCCCGAGTTTATCCAAATTCGATTGCAGCACAAAATGACTTTAAGTAGAATAAATTCTAACAATCTGTTAACATAGCTGACAAATTGTATGGTTTTATAACGCCACTTTTTCCGAGTAAAAATTTTCACCTGATTTTTTTCGCAGAAAAAACTTTTATTCTCTGTTTAAAAAAAAAAAATGTATAATATTACTGTTAAAAATTTCCAGTCGAAAAAAAAAAGTATACAAGTTCGTAGCTGTGTTAAAAAAATAAAAAATAAAATTTTAATTTAAGTTTATCAAATATTTCTTTTACAGGTATGCATGAAACGAAATTTACAAACCTTGGTCCCGCCCAGCACATACGAAATAGTTATTGTTCGAAATGAGCCAATAAAATATTTCAACCTGGTTCAGAATCCAACAGGCAGCTGTTTTGGAAAAGCTTAAAAAAATAATAATAATATTTATTTTCGGGTGCTCATTAAACTTTGGTCTTACTCATTTGCTTTAAGAATATTTGATTTTTAACGAAAAGGTTTAGAAAATAATTTCAGTATTGGATCAAAAAGTCCTAGAAATATGATTGCCTACTTCATACTTGCCATTATGAACCGTACAATGTTTGTACCCGCCTTTTTTTTCACACCAATAACTTTTTAGAGTAATTTCAGTCTTATTTAATCGTAACAACATTTGGAGAGAATTACCCTAAAAATATAGTGGTGTGAGAAAAGGGGCGTTTTTTTAGGGGGCGTTAACAATTGTACAGTTATTAATGAGATGGTTGGCAAGTATGCTATTTACCAACCATCTCATTAATAACCGTACAATTGTTAACGCCCCCTGAAAAAACGCCTCTTTTCTCACACCACTATATTTTTAGAGTTATTCTTTCCAAATGTTGTTGCGATTAAATAAGACTAAAATTACTCTAAAAAATTAATGGTGTGAAAAAAAAAAGGCGGGAACTAAAAGTTGTACGGTTCATAATGAGATGGTTGGCAACTATGTGATTGAATAAAAAGAAAAAAGGTGAATGAGTTAATTTATTATGTTACCGTTTTCACTTGTAATTGAATATGATCCCTGAAACGCAACTAGGGATCAGCTCCTAAAACTCGAAAAGTATTTGTAGAGATATGAAAAACTGATTTACATAAGTTTTTTGTTTCTTTTTTTTTTTCTTTTCTTGTTATTTCTCTAGGACTTTTCACGTTACAATTTTGTACATGAATTTATTAGTGTATGTGTCAAATTTCGAGTCATGGATTTTTTATTTTATTTTATTTTATTTATTTATTTATTTTTATTTATTTATTTATTTTTTGAGGGTGGTGGAGTGCGAATGAATAATTATTTAAATTTTAAAATTCAAATTCAATATCCTAAAATTTCTTTCCTGATTTTTCAAAATCTATACCTTTCTTTCGTTACCAAGGATCGCAGGGTCGAACTATTTTCACACCTTCATATTAAAGTTGCAAGTTTATAAATGACATAACCGACTGAACAATATTTGTGCTACACATAACGCTATTTTTGTAACCTATGTGGCTCGAATATGTTTTATTTGATTGTTTCGGAAATATTTTTCCACTAATACATTTTCATTAAGTGGTACTGACTTGTTTTTATTTACGAACCACACGAAAATGTTCATGTTTTCGTAACAATACATTTAATATAATGAGTGTATAAGGAAGTCGTGCTGTCCACATAACACGTTTTTAGTAACATCAATATTGAATTCTCCGAAAAAAGAAAAGAATTGGCAGTTATGATATATCACGCATGTGCTATTACTCTTTTTCTCTACATACATAAGAAAATATTGGATTCTAAAAAATTTTCGACCTCTTGTTTTCGATAGATTTACATGTTTTGAGAGATTCTAAAATTGATTTGGAAAATTTATTTGTGTCTGTGGGTGTGTGTATCCAAAATTTTGTGATTTGCACATCACGAAAGAGTGGTCACAATTCAACATAAGTTTATATTTGTTGCACCTCGACTCAAGTTGTTACACATTAGATTTTGGTGTATATCTACCTACAGGTGGTGTTAGAGAATTGCCAATATTTACTGGCAACCCGCCTTTATTCCATACTACTTTTTTCGAAGGAGTAATTTTTTCTTATTTTAGCGTATTTATATATTGGAGAAAAATATTTTAAAAATAAAGTGGTGCGAAATAAAGGCGGGGCTAAAAATGCTCCGAAATAAATTAAAATGTTGGCAACCATAGATGTTGTCATCGTATTTTTCCTAATTAATATTAAAGAAACGTTTCGTAGAGATATGCATAATACGAATTATTTTTAGTCAATCGTTGTGAAATTGAAAATACTCATTTATACTAGTGATAGTCATTTAAGAAATATATATATATATATATATATATATATATGTTACCGTTAAAACGCGAAATCAGTTAATCTGCAGATTACCTAGCTAATCTGCAGATTAACTAAAATAACCCGTTAAAGAGCGGAATAAAGAGTTTTCCGCATTTTAACTAGGTAATCTGCAGATTAACGGTTTCAGTATCGTTAAAGTTTAAATGTTTGTTTCGAGCCTTAGTTTTTTTTACATTCACTATGACGTCAAATAGTCATGTGATACAGATACGCGAATGACCTTCAAACATAACTAAAACTTTTTCCCCTTCCCTTCCGCACTTCCGCTATGCTATGATGATTATGATAAACGGCAAACGCAAAATGTAGAGAATGGAAGCCATGATTAGGTTTATTATTATTACTAACACAACATTTAAAGTAACAAGTAAGTTATAATTGTTTTAATTTTGATTTTATTTCTATCTTTTTTAATTCTGTCCATATAAGTTTGATAAGGGTCTGCATTTTATTAATGAAATGTAATCTTTATTAAAAGCTGTCTCTCGTGAAACTCCATTTTGAATTATGAATATTAGATTTACATTACAGTAATTATTTCCTTCCGAACTAAAACTATTAAACCATAACTTTTTAAAATTAATTTATTTTAAAATTGATTTAAATTGCTATTACTTACTGAAAAAAAAAAGATATATTAATTATTAACTTTGAAAAATATTATGGCATTTAATAAATACTTAATATGAAATTTCTGTACATTTTTTAGCATTTCATTACATTTTTTCAAGTTTCCTGTACATATTTTATATATCATGATTATATTTTTATTTATTTTAAATTTTGTTCGCTTTTTCAGATAATTTCGTTGTAGTTTATCACATAAAAAGTGTTAATAAAGGTTTTTTTTTTTTTTTTTTTTTTTGTAAAATTAATATATTTGCAAAACTTGTGCAGATATATGTATGCTGCAAAATATAGTTTAATAAAGCATTGAAAACTGTCATTTTAATTTTCATGCATTCTAAAAAATGTTAAAGCAGTTTTAATTATTTGAAGTACTTCTTAAATAATGCTTTGATTTGTCTAATTTAATATTTCTAGTAATATTTTATATAATTTAATATTTCTAGTATTTAAATAGTAATGGCAATATAAGTTGTTAATAAAACTTTTTTTTTCTTTTAATTGTTAAATATTTTTATTTTGAAAAGAAATCGTTACTGTATTACAATTCTAACATTCATTTATAAAATAGAATTTATTGAAAGCTATTAAAGCTATTATATTTCATATTAAAAATGCATAACATCTTCAAACTTATATTGACAGAATAAAAAAGATGAAATAAATAAAAAATAAAACAAATATAACTTTAAAAGATATAAAAATTAAAACACATACAGATTAAAATAAGTAAAGAAATAAATAAAAAAGAAAAGAAAACTATTTTTTTTTCCGAATGAAAAAACAAATACAACACAGCGTGCTATAAAATTACACCACCAGATATCTTATTTTCACTTTAACTAGTGCCTAGTAGGTAATGTGCAGATTATCTAGGTAATCCGCAGATTACCTAGGTAATTTGAGAAATAAAACAATTTTTCTCACTTTAACGGATCACCCTAGTTAATGTGCAGATTACCTAGCTAATCTGCAGATTAACTGATTTCTGCACTTTAGCGGTAACATATATATGTTGTATATGTAGGACATAGATGCCAATATTTTAATTTATTCTGGAGTACTTTTGACCCCGCCTTTATTTTTCACCAATACATAACTTCGAAAAAATAACAAAAATCTTATCCTTAAAAAAAAAAAAAAAAAAAAAAAAAAAAAAAAAGTGGTATGAAAAATAGGCGGCGCTAAAAATACTCCGGGAGAAATTAAAATGTTGGCATCTATGATGTCGGAGCATCTCTTCTGCCTGGGCGGGGGTGAAAGCCGGTATTTCTTAGCAAAAATCGCAATCCTATTTAATTGGAGTATATAGGTTTAAAAATGCACTCAGTTTTTATAAATAAAAATAGTGATGCCGATAACGATAACAGAGCTGCCAACCAAATCCGGCAAATTGTTAGTACCGCCCCTTTTTCTACACCACTTAATTTTTAGAGTAATTCTCTTCAAATATATTTACGATGAATGAAGAAAACAAATACTCTAAAAATTTAGTGGTGTAGAAAAAGGGGCGTTTTTCTATGGGCGTTAACAATTTGCCGGATTAGGTTGGCAGGTCTGCGATAACCACTATCACCCATGGCCCTGGGAATGTAAAATTTCCGTATGAGTCTTTCTTTTTCCTTGAAAGAATTCGTCAATACCTTCCAAAGGAAATCTTGAATCATACATTTGTTATAATTTGATACAAAAATATCGATTTAAATCTCATTTTTATAAAAATTAAAAGAAATTTTAAAAAATCTTTTCTTGGATGTCATTTATAAGAGCGCAAAATTGACACTCTTACGCCACTTCATGTTATACTTCTCTGAGATAAAAATCGTCTGTATTCATCATAGAAAATAAGTTTAATGTATTAATTAAATTATAATTTAATAACAATTTCGATAAATTGTTCTGTAAAAATATAAAAGAAATTTTATGTTTGCCACAACATACTATTTTTTCAATGAAAACCTTAATCCAATTTAATAGTAGAAAATATAATAAATGAGTCTTGTTTTATAATAATAGTTATGGAAGATATAGATACTTGCCAAGCATTATACATTACATATAAAGACAACCATTTTCCACAACCATTTTATTTCATTATCTTTTTTTTTTTTTTTTTTCGTCTTTTCTTATAAATTTTTTATGCCATTTTTTATTACAGCACACCATATATCGAAAGCGAATACACGATGGAAAATAGGTCACACATGGTCTGCCCAGAAATGGCCTTAAGGCTGAATGATGTCAAAGATGGGTCTTTCACCTGTGAAATTTTGCTAAAGTGAAAGCTGTTTCTGTAGCAATAGAAATTTGATAAGCCAAAGAATTCTTAACTTACAGGAAAAAATCCTGCCTTGGGAAATAAACTGTACTAGTTGTGGAATTTCCAAATAAGCTACATGAATATTCTAATAAAATTTTACAAATTTTAAAATGTTTTTTCGGCATTACAATGGCAGTAAAAATGAAGATGAATTATATGCAACACTCAGCTTACTTATACGGAGTTCGAACGGTCTTTGAAATTGTTTGAATTTCTCCACCAATAATTTTTTAGATAGTTTTTTTTTCTTTTTTAAGGTAGTATTGAAGATAGTTTTTGTTCTCCACCACTAATTTTGTAGCAGATTTTTGTTATGAAAATTGCCTATAAAATTAAAAACAATTTTATTGTAAAAAAAATTTCTGGCAGTAAGGCCTTTAAAAAAGAGGCGTCTGTACCAGTGCTGCCAAATTTGGCGACTTTTTAATTCAATATCCTCCGTTAAAGTGTAAGTGTAACGATTATTTAATCACTTCAAAGGTTTTTCGTCCATTATACATATGAAATATCAGTCCAAAAATATATTGGTGGGAGTTAAATATAAGAATTTCTACATTTGGCGAAACTCGTCTCACAGATGCCAATATTTTGATTTATTCCGGAGTATTTCTAGCCTTTATTCATTATAACCTATTTTTTAAAAACCATTTTTTCCTTATTTTATGGAAGCTATATATTGGAGAAAATGTTTCTATAAATAAATTGGTGCGAAATAATCGGGGCTAAAAATACTCCTGAATAAATTAAAATGTTGGCATCTATGTCGTCTATACGAACCCTGTTATTTACATTTTCTGCTAAATACTTATAACTAAAATTTGCATGAATTTTCCATTTTACAGAACTGTCAACATTTTTTAAAAAATTATTATTCCATAGCATTTTCTATTACCGTCGTTTTTTCACTCCACTTTCGATGCAGTGTGATTTTTTTTTTTCCAATAAGTAATTATGACTAAATAAGGAGAAAATTACACTTCAAAAAATGTAGTGTTTAAAAAAAAAAAAAAAAAAAAAAGTTAGGTACTACGAAATGAATTTTAAATGTTGAGAGTTCTGCATTTTATATTTATCGATTTATTTTATTTTAAAGTTAATTGAATGTGATAATATTTATTTATTTATTTATTTATTTACTTATTTATTAACTGACAATTTATTATTTATATATATTAATTGGCATTCCCTTGACGAGTATATTACTAACTTCAATTAATCATAGCAGCAATAAGAACTTTGCAATAACAGGATGGTTACAGTCCACAATTTTTCCCTGATTCTTCCGCCATATGTTTCTTTTGGAATTTTTAATAATAATTTTGCACGATTAATTGAGTGAAAAATTACCATATAAATATACTCGTGGAATAATCAGAGAGAAAAAGACGAGGCTGTATTCAGCCTAATAAATATGATATGAAGAACAAAACAAAGAAAAGTTTTCAGTTTTTAAACCTTTATGATATATCATTTGCTTGAAGGTATTTGCTGCCGCTTTAAAAATATCATTCCAATAAGGTTTGAAATATATATACACGTATATGCACAAAAATACAGTTATAAGATTTTTCGTCGGGAATCAAATGCATGGATTTCTCTAAAAATTATTACCTCCCTCCCTCCATTTATTTATTTTTTATTTATTTAATAGTTACAGCTGATGGGTCATTTACTCTTAATTGCCCAATTTGAGCATATTATTTATTTATTTATTTATTATTTTATTTTTAAGATGATTCTGTTGTAATTATACAGATTTTCCAAACAATAAAATTGAATTTCACCAAAAATAACTTTAATGTAAACAACTCTGTCGAAGATGAGAAACAGGAATAGCGACCAGAAAAAAAGGAGAAAGTTGGATTAGCTATTTTACTACCATAACCGTATGCAACAAAATATTTACATCCAGGTGTGTAAATATTCTCATTGCTTACCACCACTATTTCCATAAAGAATAACTTTTTACACATCTATAATGATATTAAAAAAAAAAGTGGTGAGAGACATTCATCCTGTAATGGAAGCACTTTCACCCTTGTTTACATCTAAAGCTAGTACTTTACAATTTTACTACAATAAATAAAGAGAGTTATAAAAGTGTATAAAAATACTCGCGTAGATAATACAGAAATTTTCCAAATTCATGCCTGTTTCTCCAAATAAAGCGCGCTTTCATAAACTCCATAATAAAAGAGCACTAGTTTTCCTCGCAAAACTGAAATTAGTTATGGTTTAATCTTTAATGTAACCAGTTTTCTGTGAGTTTCGGAGTGCTTTTTGGAGCATCAAATATAGAAACAAATATTTTGCAAACAATTCATGTCTTCGTTTTCGTTTGTAGAGCACGAAGTAGGTAATTTCGGGACCAAACTTTGGTCCAGAATTCACCTATGTTTTCCCCCTCTTCTCTAGTAAACACAGGGATTAATCCATATTAGTGGATTTATTCAATTACTGTTGTACATTGAAACTAAGTAAAGTCTTCCAGAAGACCCCAAATACAGTTTTAAAGAGTAAAAAATTAAATAAATGTTTAAAATATACACATATTTTAATTTTAGTCTGAATATACTTGAAATTTTGAATAGTTTTAAAGAAATCAAATAATAACAAACAAGTGTCAAAATAGAAAAACGACATCCAATTTAATTATATATTATTACATTCTCTTATACTATAACGATAGATAAAGTTTTGTTTACGAATCAGTTTTTTGAAATTATGCACGTTTTAGGCGGTCGGCTTGTGTATATATATGTCTGTGTGTTTTTTAATCCCTTAAACTGAAAGGACGAGTCCAGCTCTTCATGAATTTCCCGACACTAATTAAGTTCTTATATGTATATATAACAATAAACAATCGTATAAATGTGTGAAATAAATATTATTTTTAATAATAACAAATTATTTAAGCAACAAAACCGTAAGTTTCTATATCATTCCTTCCTCTTAAATCTAAGAAAATTAAAGTGTCTGCATGAGCAGTGCTGACTGAAAATAAATAGCAGTTCAAGGGGTTAAGAGTAAATAATTAAATAAATATTTAAAATCTACACGTAGTTAAGTTAAATGTTTATCTGAATATATTTAAAATTTTAAATAGTTTTAAAGAAATCTATGAATAACAAACCTTTCACTGCAAGTGTAAAGCTAACTTTATATATATTTATATATATAAATCGAATTTAATTTAATATTTTTTTTTCTTATACCCATATAATTTTAGAGGCAATATTGTTTCGAAGCTAAATTACTGGAAATGATTTTTTTGCTATAATTACACGTTTTGAGTTAATTTAAATTCGAAAATCAGGTTTTTAGCGACTGGTCTGTGTGTCTATGTGTTTGTCTGTGTGCATGTCTGTGAAATTTTTATCATCATAACTCAAAATCAAATAGCATCAGAAAGTCCAAACTCGATATTCTAAATCTGTGTCATATAGGGATGCCACAATAAATTTTTCGTTGATATCGAGCAAATGATTTGTGTACAGTAACATCCAGGCAAATTCAAGTACATTACACCTATGGGAGAAATTTCTGGTAGATAAAGTTTACATTTAATACTATTAGACTAAATTAAACAAAATGAAATGAACATATAATTCTGTTATGCAAGAAAAGAATATTTAGTATTGGATATGATACGAGAATCATTTACCATTCATTACGATGTCACAGAAAAGAATTCTAATATATTAAAATTATACTCGGAAAATGATAGAATGATATTTGGAATTGTGTTATGCGTTTTTTATACTTTTATTCTCTGTTAAATTTAAGTACATTGTGCATGGTGTTTGGTGTGTATACAATTTAGAGACAATATACAAAGATCCAAAATTAAGTGAATACATTCATTACTGAAGGTAATTAATGGAAGTGCTTCACAAAATTTTACCAATTCCAGGAAAACTGCCATGAAATGATAATTACTTTCTCATACCCTATGGTAAACAAAGTACTAATTGTATACTAAATTTAAACGCTGTTTGTCTGTAATTACGTTTTGAGGTCCCCTGAATACGAAAATCAAGTTTTTAATGTTTTATCCATGTATATTTCTGTCATTAGCATAATATAAAAACAAACGATTTCAAGAAATTCAAATTAAGTATTTTGAAGTTTGAGTAAGATTACCACATGAAAATTTTGACTAAGATTCATAATTTCAAAGAATGATATTGTTTAAACGTGTCTGAGTTATTTGGAATAAATATTTAAATTTTATATCCGGTTTAAATTTTTATTAATGTGTGTACAATGCTGAATTTCGGGATTGAAGATGACATGAAATCGCTTCCCTTAACACAGAAATACATGTCTAACAAAACTGTTTCCAACTTTTTTTAAAGTAATGATTTTATATACTATACCTAATTTTTATCTTACCCCTGAATCTAAAATCCGCTTTTATAACATTCAAAGTTGTAAAAGAGACAAACATTACTTTTCTTTTAAATCACTAATTTTCTACCGTATTTACGGATTTTAGGACTGTGATTTCATAATCACAATTTAAAGTAAACTTTTAAAGTTTGCCTGAAATTGGTTCAAAATTCACGATTTTTTTTTAAATAATATAAAATAATATATCTTTAATATATCATATGTACATAGTTATGCTTATATTTTACAGTACAGTCGGTAACAAAAGTGTCCGAACACTAGCAAAAATTCCTATATTAAAAAAGTACACTTCATACAGTTTTGTTAAATAAATCGTTGTCGAATCCTGTTCTTAGTCAGTCTAAGAACATGATTCGATAAGGAATTATTTAACAGAACCGTATGAAGTGTACTTTTTCTACATAGGAATTTTTGCTAGTGTTCCGACACTTTTGTTACCGACTGTATTTATACTCTATTATTGTTGTTGTTTTGATTTATCTAAAATCTTGTGTATGAGTATTACTTAGACAATGATATAGAAAAGATCCTTCATACGGAAATTGAAAATAAAGAAAATTAATTTATGCATATACATAGATCAAACTAGCAGTACTCTAGGGTGTCAAACCATAGCCTCCTTAACTAGATGCCTGTCGCGTAGCTCGGAAACTATGCAACAGTGGAAGCGGTAGACCGCGCACCTAGTACAGATTATGGGACTATTTTATTCAACTGTCACCAATAATTTAAAGAAGTGATACATGATATATATAATCGACGTTTCTTCGATTCTGTTCGCCGTTTATGTATATCATATCCCACTTTTAAAATTTTTTGGTGGCTGTTGAATAAAAAAGTCGCGCAATCTGTACCAGGTGGCGCTGTCTACCGCTTCAACTGTTACCTAGTTTGCGAACTACGCGACAGGCATCTGGTTAAGGAGGCTATGGTCAAACTTATACTACGTAACATTTGAAAAGCGAAGATCATAATTTAAACTTGTGACTGATCTCTCGAGTTTTACGAATCTAAAAGAGTTATTTTATCCCTTTCAAAAAGCATAGATAAATTTAGGACCAAATGTCGTCCCCAAATCCACTTATAAGATTGCTCGACTCCCCGATTTTGGGGCCGAATTTACCTACACACATATCATGTGCTACTTAAGAAAAATATACTGATTTTCAGTAAGAAAATTTATTTTAAAAAGTTTTGTAAATGTTTTAAGTTAAAAACTAATTTGCTTTAATATACTGGAATAATTCTTAGTTTTATAATTATTGTTTTGTGTCGTTTTACAACGGCTTTCTTAAACATTTTAGTATAAGATTACTTTTCCTTTACTGATTAAATTAAAATAAGCTTTCGTAATTGAGAAATTTTGAATAGCAATTTGATACATGTCCAGAGTTGCCAACCTAATCCGACAAATTGTTAGTACCGCCCCTTTTTCTACACCACTTAATTTTTAAAGCAATTTTCTTCATATCTATTTATGATTAATTAACCCTTTAGTAGTCGCTAGTCGATTTGCCGCCCATACTTCAGTGTTTCCAGATTTTTTCATTCAATAGCCACCAAAAATTTTTAAAAGTGGCATTTGATATACATAAAACGCGAATAAAATCGAAGAAACGTTGATCACATCACTTCTTAAAATTATTGGTGACAGTTAAATAAAAAGTGCGCAATCTGTAATAGGTGGCGCTGTCTATAGCGACTACTAATGGGTTAAGAAGAAAAAACTCTAAGAAATGACTGGTGTAGAAAAAGGGGCGGTACTAATAATTTGCCGGATTAGGTTGGCAGCTCTGCATGTCCTCAATCAAATATATAAAAAAATTACATATAGATAAATATTATGTACATATATATTAAGTAATTATAATAAAAAGTTCTCCCTTGCATTTAAAAATTAGAAAACGTATTATAAATTATATTTTTAAATTGTACTTTCTAAAAATAATGTTTTTAATTAATCTGTTTATTTTTTAATTCCCCATCATACCATAAGTATGGGGAACTTAAGTAATCGTAATATATATATATATATATACATAGGAATAGATTATCAATGAATAAAATAAATTATCAATAAATAAAATGAAATAAAACCCCGAAAGAACTAAACTAACCCCTCCCCCCCGGCCGAAGAGGGTTAGTTTATCAGGTAGGGGGTTTCATTTTATTGTATTTCATTTTAATGTATTTTGTAATTTCTTGTATATTTCATATATATTAATTTGTTGTAACTGTACTACTTTTGTAATTTTGGTAATTTTATAATTGTTTTTGGATTTTTTAAATTATATGTATGTCAGATTTCTTTTCAGTTAACGGTGGTTTTCTGTTTGGTGAAAAGTTCGGGGCTAATGATAGTTATTAGCTAATTGCTACTGTCCTTTCAGAAAATTCTCTTTCACCCCTACACTGAGGGGCCTCCCTGATGAAGGCCTCAGGGTTTTCTGGGGTTTTGCTTATTTTTATTCATTAGTAATCTATTCCTATATTTAAGTTTTGCATTTCGTTTTGCAGCAATTCTGCGCATTGGTTTGCAATTCTACTTTTATGTTTTTCTTATCTTTAAACTCATAAATTCGTTACAATAGTTACCTATATATATATATATATATATATATGTCTATCTTTTCAGTATTTTACATGTTTTAAGGTGTAAAGAATCAGAAAATCACAAAACTGGTATGGTGTAAGTTTGTAGAAACCAGAAACTTGTCTGTAGAAACAGGTCTTTAGAAACAAGAACTTGACAAATTGCTAAGCATTGAGCATTGTTGGGATAATAACGATAATTTCAACTTTAATTCAACTAAAATTAATTTGTCATATATATTAATATCATATAACAATATTTGTCATATCTTATTAATTTGTCACCCTAAACCATACTTGCCAACATACTAATTAATATTCCGTAGTATTGTTAGCCCCGCCTTCTTTTTCACACCAGTACATTTTTAGAGTATTTTCTTCTTATATAGTCTTAATTGCATCTGGAAAATATTACTCTAAAAATTTACTGGTGTGAAAAAAAGGGCGGGACTAACAACACTAAGGAATATGAATTAAGATGTTGACAAATATGCCCTAAACACTTTTTTGAACTCGATTTTGTAGAAGCTTTCCAAATCTATAAAAATCATAAAAAATATCAGCAATTGTGATTTTGCTGTTCCCCTTCTCTCAGATTGTTGGAAAAATTACATAAAATCCACGTATTCCTTAATTATTTTTTCATAGGTTTCTCTATCCCATATTCCTATTGGCTAATAGCTCCAGTTTCTTAAATTGCTATTGGTTGCTTCTCTGACTCTATAATCTGCTTCCCTATGCATAGTTATGAGCAATGATCCACTTCGTTATTCTGCACTGATGAAGGTATGCTACACGCTACCGAAACTGCAGTCTATACTTAATATTTTTACATTGGTGTTTTTAATGTTGCGTTAATATTAATACAGGGTGGTCAGAAAAACATGATAGAAAGTAAGCGATCATTGTGCAAAAAAGACAACATGCAAGAACATGAAACATATTTTATTGAATAAAAATATGAATGACATTTAATATACAAGATGCTTAAAATGTCTACCGTCCCCGACTATAGTGTTATAAAGCCGGTTCCAAAACTCTGTCAAAATGCGCTGGAGTGTGTCGTAATCAAGTGCATCAATCTCACTTCTGATAGCCAATTTTCGGTCCTTTAGTGAATCAGGGCTATTCCTATAGATTCTAACCTTGATGTAACCCCATAAGAATAAGTCGCACGGATTTGGGTCCGGACTGTATGGGGTCAACTCTATCCCGTGCCCCGTGAATTTCTCTGCATCCAATGCAATCAAACGCTCACCAAATGTCGTTTCAAACCACGTGAAGACGTCAGAAGTTTTTTGGGGACGAGCCCCATCTGGCTTGAACCAGTACCGGCGTGTCCTGTTGAGATGGCCCGCATCAGGGCCAAAGCGACGCTCTAGCAACTCTCGACACTTCACTCCTGTGACCACACCATCAATAAATATCGGACCAATTATCTGCTTCGACGATATGGCACACCACACCATGACCCTTTGTGGATGCAGTGAAGAGATGGCGCTGAGATGAGGATTTTCCGTACCTCAGTGGCGCCAGTTTTGTTTGTTCACGAAACCATTCAACTGAAAATGGGTCTCACCACAGAACCAGATCTTGTATTCACTGATGGAACCATTTTTAAGTTCCTCGATTATGTGGTTTGCGAAATCTCTCCACTTCACAGTATCCCCCCCCCCCCCATTAGCGGCTGTCACATTTGGATCTTGTATGGACACAATCCTACTGCTTTCATTAGCCTTTGTAATGATGTTTTGGATATGCTTAATTGTTGGGCCGCCTGTCAAGTGGAAGTGGTTGGCTGATCCTCAAAGTATGCGCGAGCAGGCTCCCTGATGTCGTCAGTAACAACTGCTGATTTTCGTCCCGACGCCTTTCTTTTTGCATCCTAAACACTCCCTGTAGATTCATATCTGTCCATCAACCAGTAAACAATGAAAATCAGTGGGAGATTAGGACCATTACATCAGTCATCTGATGGCTTAAAAATCACTGCGACTTTAGAGCGCTATAACTTACTGCGCGATTATCTCTTCACTAAGCGTCCTTTTCATTTTGAACTCTGAACGACATGCCCGTCGAACGGGGACATTACATCGGTTATTCTCATAAAATTTTCCTACGATATATAACCAATCTTAAAAGTTTTGTGATTCTATATTGCTTATTCTTTATTTCCGGTAATTAAGCATTCAACTGAAATATCACTATATGTGCTATTATAATATGGAAGAATTATATTTGAATCAATACATTTGAAATCAGAAACTTAAAATACTTTCTATCATGTTTTTCTGACCACCCTGTATTTCAGTTTAAAAATATACCCTTTAGGATACTGGTATGAATATCATTGGCTATGAATTTTCTAAATTAAAAAAATTTCTTAGGTCGAAATTTACGATTTTTTTTTTTTTTTTTAACACGGCAGAGTGGGGAAATAATTCACATATTGAGTGATATTTTCATCATAAAGATTTCAGTTTCCTTTTCAAATATCACTTATAATACTGGCTTGAATATAATTGACAATGAATAATCTAGTTTGAAAGTTTCGTAAGTTATTCGAAATATTTAAGATTTCCTTAACATGCAAGAATAGAGCGGTATTTCATACATATTGTATTGGAAATAATAAATTACCTGAAACTGAAATGTGAAGCTAACTTCAATAAAATTAATTAATAAATAAGAATAAGGTAAATGTTTCAAACTAAACGGTAGGCAGCCTATTAGCTTTAGCATTCAATTCAATTTCTCTTAACATAAATATAGTATGTCCTCTAGTAGAAATTTATGAGAGCAAGTATATGATGTAAAACTGAGCAGAGTTCCCCTATATCAAATAGGTTTAATATATATTTCTACACATTTAAATTTGTGAAATATAAAAGGAGGTATTTAAAAAGTTTGTTTTATAAATGATTTTCCTATAATAAAAGTGGACGTTCACGAGGTTTAAATTTTTATTTATTTATTATTTTTACGTAAAAAGCATTCAGTCCTGTCATATGAAAATCATATTTATAAAACAAACTTTGAAAAACATCATCTTGTATGTTCAAGAAATTTCATTAGGAAGGGATATTATTTAAAATTAATAAAGCCAAAACATATATTAGGAAGTACTTTTTAAAAATAATTTGTAATATATTTTCTGATTTATACATAAATAAGTGGTGGGAGGGGGGAGATTTTTTTATTATTATTATTATTATAATACGAAAAAATATTTATGTATAAAGACATGTTATCATGTTATCATTTTAATTTATTCCCCAGCATTTTTAGGACCTACTTTTACTTTTGTTTTTCCACGCTACTTCATTTCAGGTTACTTTTCTTCGCGTTTAATTAGTGTCGGGTATCTCATACATGAAGCATGACATTTGTCCCACCTCATCGCAGCAAATTGTCATGACACCTCATAATTATTTTTTTGTATTACTTCAAAAGTTATGTTCCATTCAACGACTCACTGAATGCCTCAAAAGTTTTGTCTTATTCATTCATCGCCTCACGTAACTCTTTCAAGGGCAAACAAATTTTCCTCATTTAAAATCAAAAAACACCAGAAATCACCAACAATATTAAAAGGCAAGAAATAAATGAAATTATTCGTCTAAGTTATAAAATAAAATATTTTTAAAAAATTTAATTAGTGTCGGGTATCTCATACATGAAGCATGACATTTGTCCCACCTCATCGCAGCAAATTGTCATGACACCTCATAATTATTTTTTTGTATTACTTCAAAAGTTATGTTCCATTCAACGACTCACTGAATGCCTCAAAAGTTTTGTCTTATTCATTCATCGCCTCACGTAACTCTTTCAAGGGCAAACAAATTTTCCTCATTTAAAATCAAAAAACACCAGAAATCACCAACAATATTAAAAGGCAAGAAATAAATGAAATTATTCGTCTAAGTTATAAAATAAAATATTTTTAAAAAATTTCCGTGGGCAGTTTTTGCAATTTTGAATTAAATGCACGATGCAACTACAATGGTAGTTGCACTATGCAACCACAGCTCCTAAAGGGGTTAATACCTCAATCTAACCGAACTGGATTTGAAGTACCTCAAAAATTTTGCCCCATTCAAAGACACACTCACAACGCATCAAATGTTTTGTCACATTAATTGATCGACTCATTCAACACATCAATATAATTCATCTGGATTTGAAATACCTCAAAAAATTTTGTCTCATTCGTTCAACGAAACCACTCGTTCAGCTTCAACGGGGGGAGATTCAGATAATCAGAATAGAAACAAAAATTCTGAAATCAGAAAAAATCTGAACTGAATGACTGAATGATGTGTTATGTGGTGTAATCAATGCATTGCATCGAGCTGTGACACTGTGAGGATATGCCGGAAGTGTTCATCCGGATCCGGTTAGAAGTGAAATTTGAAGTTTTGTAATTTAAGGTCGTCACATATCTGTGCGTGGTCGTGGTGTGACTGTTGCGCTGACAAGTGTGTGTAATGGCTGTATCACACGAGCGATTTCGTTCAGCTTTTTATTAAACACAACATACTCAATTTTTCCAAAAGATGGTCGAACAAGTTTTGATTACCCGCGAAACTTGTATCTACCCCGTACGCTGCTGTGTTGTGCAAAATGTTGCGCAAAAATCTCTCGTGTGATATGGGCATAAGGGAAAAGAAAGCCATAAGGGCAGGGGAGTAAAATTAAGGCAGAGTTCAGAGAGAAGGATTAACGGCTTATTTGAGAGGCATTATATTGCACTTGTGACTCGTGAGGATAGGATATAAAACTTTTTATTTCTTTTGTAAAATCAATTGCATACTAAATTACTAAATTAAAAAATAAAAAGTTCTATATATAAATCTATATATATAGATCGATATATATATTCTATATATATTCTAAAATATAGTTCTATCCCAGACTGTATTTGGGCGCTAGGGAAGTTGAAAGAAGGAAAATAATATGTTATATATAGAATATATATATAGATCTATATATATATTCTATATATATTCTAAAATATAGTTCTATCCCAGACTATATTTGGGCGCTAGGGAAGTTGAAAGAAGGAAAATAATATGTTTTATAACTTTTTCCCTTTTGTACCGAATTATGTAAAATTATTACTTGCTTAATAAAAAAAAAAGTACAATGACAGTATGGGTTAGATAAATACATTGTATTTGGGGAAAAATATGTTTTTATAGAACTTTTTATTGCTTTTAATGAAACATTTTTATACTTTCAATTAATAATTTGAAAAAAAAAAAAAATCACTAGGAGGTTATAATTTGGAAGTTAGTGTGTACGTGTGTGTGTGTGGGGGGGGGGAGATGTGACAAAACACCGTAATTCTTTTTTTTTCCCTTTCAATTTCAAACTAATGTTAACCAAATGTATGGAGTTAGTGCTTTTCTTAAAAAAAAAAAAAAAAAAAAAAAAAAAGCGGAGAAAAGTAAATATTGTGTTGTGCTGAAGGGTTTAAGACCGACTGACTGCACGAGGTGATCCTATGTTGTTGCTCTCCATGATGGCTTTTCCAAGTGAGCTTAGGCCGTATACAGAGGAGTTTCGAAGAAAACCAAGGAAAACTATGAAGGCTAGGTCGTCGTGAGTGACCTTGGGTTCGAACATGGTATATTTCATGTAGCGGCATACCAAAACCTCTCCGCTCCTGGTGGGGAAGTAAATTTCGTGAAAATTCAGAAAGATGTCGGCGATGGCATGCGTTGAATTTAAATTGCTCTGAAAAATAAAGAATCTATAAACAAGAATTTTATCCAAATTTTTAATTTGTTTAACATTTTTATTTTTACTAATATTGCCCTTAATTAATTACAGATAAAAATGTAAATAAAAAATATATTGATTTTCATCATTTTCAGAGAAACTAAAATTCAACACATTTGATCGCCGATATCTTTATAGGATTTGACGATATTTGCTTAGTGCTTTTAAACAGTAACTCCATACATTTGACTAATGAATTATGTAAAAGAAATTTATTAACATTTGAGCATAGCGCCCCATGTGCAGTTAAAAATTATGTGGAGTAAATCCTCATATTTCACTGCAGATTCAGTGTTTCTTTATTCTAATTGCAAGATAATGATGTATGTCAAAATTTTTAAAAATGTCATTGCTTTGGTTTAAAAATCCTGCATATTATTATATATATATATATATATATATACAGTACTGGCCAGAATGGATGACTCACCACAAAAAATTGTGATGTTTATGAATGCACAAGAATAATTGCATTTAACTAAGTATTTATTTTATGAGAATTATTAATTTCAGTTATATAAGCACAATATACATACATAATTGAGAAATGGTTCAATATTTGGTGTGGAAATCTTTTTTTTCCAATACAGCTTAGATACGATCAAGCATAAAAATACATAATTTTTCGCGATAAGCTAGTGTAATTTCTGTAATCCACACTTGTTTTATAGTTTCTCTGAAGTCCGAAAGTGAAGTGGGGTTACGCTCAGCAACTTTGCGCTTTAAAATTACCCAACAGTTCTAGATTGGGTTTAGATCTGGGGAATTTCCGGGCCACGGCCCAAGGATCTGAAACCCCTGCTTTGCAATCCATGTCTTAACAGATTTAGTCTGGTGGCAAGGTGCTCCATTATGTTGGAAGTGTGTGCACTGGTTGATATTCATAAACGGTGGTAACTTCTCTTTTAGCACATCGAGATAAACAGTTCCATTAATTGATGTGCTTTCAGGCATGAACCACAATCCACATCTTCCTTTGGCACAAATGGCTCCCCAGACCATGAGTTTTGCAGCATTCTTCACGGTGGGAATAATGTAGCGTTGACGGTCTCTTTTATCGAGAGGCCGTCGTATGTTTCTACAAAATGCATAAAATTGCGATACTTGAATCTCGTCTGAAAATATCACATGTTTCCATTGCTCCGTAGTCCAGCCCTGATACTTTTTACAAAATGTCAGTCGGTCAGCAATTTTTTTGGGAGACAATTTAGGCTTCTTAGCAGGCTTGTAGGACTTTAAATTGGCATTGAATAGCCAGCTGTGGATAGTAATTTGGCTAGGGTTTTAACATCTTTTGGTAAACCAGCTTGGATTGCTTTCGCTGATTTTCTGGGTGACTTCTTCGCTGCCAAAATTATGAACTTATCCATGCATTTGCTTGTGCTCTTGTGACAACCTTTTGGCTTTGAATATCCATAATTTCCGGTTGTTTTGAAATTACTTATAGACCTGGAAACTGTCTTTTGTGCCAATTGTAATCTGGCAGCAATTTCCCGTGTACTATAACCTTCTTCGCTCAGAATCTTTATTTGTGCATGCATTTCGCGTGAAATTTTTTTACCAGGTATTTTTATATTATTTCACCCTTCTGCAAAAATTTTTACGTCAACACACGGCGAACACAACTAATGAACTAACGAAATGCCAAGCAAGAACACCTGCACTTTGGCAGACAGCCAAAACGAACATATGGTGCCAATACGTCACTATGAATGGGAAAAAACAAGTGAGTCATCCATTCTGGCTGTACTGTATATATATGTTCGATGTTGATAAATAAACCTTTATACCTTTATGAATATACATGCTATTCTCATACAAATAAGCTCAAACAATTAAAAGAATTTGTTTATCATATGTTATATTTACAATAAATTTCGAGCCTTTTTTTTATTTTTTATTTTTTTTTTACCGGGTGGATCCCACAAGTTATTGCATTTCTGAACGGAAAAGAATAGTTTTTGAACAAATACAGTTGACTCCCAACAAAATCCCTAGTATAACATTATTAACGATAGTCATGTATGTTTTGAAATTGAAGATAACATTAACTTCTTTGCCTTTAATTTACGGAATACAAGTTCACAATGATTTCTTTTAGGGAAAAAAAAAAAAAAATGTTTCTCGCTTTAGAAATAAACTACAGGTGTAATTTAGTTTTCAGTTTGGGGGGTTAAAGCAGATATTACATTCATTTAATGTGTTATAATTTTAATAATATAATGTAATCTTATGATTTAAAATCATGTTCTTTAGCTCCGCTTTAATAATTTTGAATGTAAAATAAACGCCTTGGCGTCAAACAGCTCCTTAAATACCCGCATAGAAAAATGTAGAAAAATCCAGAAACTAGTCAACCAATGGGATTACAGCTTCCAGATTTGGTATAGCTATAATAAGGATTTTCTCGACAAAAGTCACCAAAAATGTTGCCAATGGCAAAAACTCGCCAAATTTGGCGCCAAATCCATTACCTGCCTTATTAGAGCTTTTTAATGCGTTTTTAAGGGAAAATTAGGCTATGTAAAACTAACTAGAAATTCACAAAATTAACATTTTATCAACTTATTAAGCCTCTTTGAAAGAATTTATACGAAAATAAATACAATTATTTACAAACTCGCAACAATATTATCATGAGACTTATCATCTAACCGGAGTAACCTGAAATAAATAAATAAATAAATAAAATAAAATAAAATAAAATAAATAATAATCAGAATTAATGTATATATATATATATAAGTCGTTATAAAGTCTCTAATTTTTCAAAAAATGATCTCAATTCTTAAAAAAATGATTTTGTTCTCTGATATAAAAAGCGCGTAATTCGTTTTCCTCATCTAACATGTGTAGTATTGTAAGTTGGAAAATTCATAACTCATTTATTCAATATGGTGGAATGAAAAAAAAAAAAATCACATTTTAAATAATTAAAAAAGTATATAACTTTGCAAAATCATTTTCATCATATATAGCTAAGAATCATTTAAAATCCCGATTAAATTTTCTAATAAAAAAGAAAAAAAATCTATACATATATATAAAATCGCATTTAAATTAGTCCATTCGTTTCGGAACAGCACAGCGCGACAGACACACATATAGGCAATGATTTCAAACTTAAAACACCTATCTTTTATAGTCAAAGTTTAAAATTTTTTTCTAAAGTGTGGTGTTGGTGTTTGGGAATAAGGGCGATTGACTGCATAGGGTCCTAGGCCTGAGGGGTCCTTCCTTGGAGGTCTTTCTAAGGGGTCCTAGCCCGTATTTACACAAATTTCGAAGAAAACCACGAAAAACTCAAAACGGCTAAGCCGACAAGCGCGACCTGTGATCGAACCCGGCACCTCACGTCTACCGGTTATGAGTGTAGAATCGCTCAGAAGCTGGTGGGCCTTTGTTCTAAAGAAAAGTTTTATTGAATAACAATAATTGTTATTGCTACAATTCATATTAATTGTATACATTCTCTGTAAATTGAAGTTAAAAACTTGCTGTTAAGATAATAACTTCAAGAGTTGCTATTTATATTTACTTAATATTATTTGAAATCATTACACTAATAATCCTATATATATATATATAAATTAATAGTGATAAAAAAATAAATAAATGATAAAATTAATTTTTAATTGCACTATAAGGCTTTAAATAATAGGCAAAAGATATTACTCTCTTTCATCTGCTGGAAATCAAACATTAATATTAATGAAATGTTTGAAGTTTGATGCAACTCCAGTGCATTTAAGTATAATTTTTGGATTTGTAATAGTAAGAAAAAATTGTTATTTTCATCACTGAAGACTAAAATAATAAAGCCTGTGGCATAAAGTTTGGAAGAAACGTAAACTTCGGAAGGCGATTTTTATTTATTTATTTAATTTGATTTGATTTTATCTGATTTTTTTTTTTTTTTTTTTTTTTTTTTTTTTTTTTTTAAACAAATTTGTTGGCATCATGACTTGCCAAACAGTTAGATTTTGGTTTTGAAGTAGTCTGTATGCACAAAAAAGAAAAAAAAACTCTAATGACAGTTTCAAATCTTAACTATCATAATAATGTTTTTTCAATTCTGTATGTCTTGGATTTTTTTCCCCAACACATAAAAATGAGAAAGTTATTAACGTATTCATGAAGTCCTTTCTTTCTTTCTTATTTTTTTCTTTTCTTATTTTTTTTTTTTTTTTATAAAAATCACAAACTTTGCAGAAACAACTATTAATCAAATGGTGTTTTTTATTTTCCTCTAGAGACATTTAAAGTAGAGTTGTTGTTTACCACTTTATCGTGAGTTTCTATAAGCAACTGACGTGCCTTAGAAATTACTTAAAACAAACAGTTTGACATTCTTTTGTTAAAAAAAAAAAAAAAAAAAAAAAAAAAAAAATTAAATATTTTTTAACCGATAAAAATATTTTTCAAAAGTCAGCTTCGTAAGAAGTATTTAACTTTTTGTGCTTGTCACTTCTTTTAAGGCAACAGGATATTTTTTCACTGATCCCTCAACTCTTTTTCGTACAGCCATCCAGTCATTTTAAGATTAGTCTTCATGACAAGACTCCTTCAATTCACTAGTGACATGACAAACTACCTACATCACAACTCACTACAAGACTTAACAGATGATACAATACTTCATTTCATCCACACATCTTCCCTAACTCTTTTGTAACTGTAGTTACCGTAAACCCATCATCTCTTACCACTAATTAATCTTTATGACAAAACAGCTCCTTCAATTTACTTGTGACCAGTGTTACCAGATTGAGCGACTTTTTTATTCAACAGTCACCTATAATTTTAAGAAGTGATATTTAATGTATATAATCAACGATTAATCGTCGATATTATAAATCAAACTTCATTTCTCAAAATTATTGGTGACTATTAAATAAAAAAGTCACGCAAACTGGCAACACTGCTTGTGACATGACCAACTACCTACCTCACAACAGATGACACCATACTTCATTTCATTCATGCATTTCCTTCACTCTTTTACAACCCCTCACATCATTTGAGGTAACATATTGCCCCACTCAAAATATTTTCAGGTACCTCAATGGCATGTCACATTTTTTTTCATGTCCTGCCCAACACTACGTTTAATCATAATTACATATCTTAAAAAATTCACTACACATAAAATGGTGCAAAAAAAAAAAAAAAAAAAAAAAAAAAACTTTTACTTAATGATGGAATGTTTATAAAATAACTATTAAAATAATAATAATAATAATAATTATGTGTGTATTATGATACTCATCATGTCAAAGAAAATTTGTGCTTGATCTGATGAAAAAAATGTCAAGATCTCATTCAAAATTTTAAGAAGCATACTATTGTAGAATTATTCCTTTTAAAAAATATATCTATATTAAAATAATGTACATATAAGAATTATACAAAGTTGAAGGAAATGGTAGTTAATAAAAAGATTTCGCGTTGTAAAATACTAGAAAGGAATCAGAGGGAAAATTGGTAAATTATGTACAGCGAACTATTTTGATAGTTTTAAAACACATCATTTCATAGGAAAAATTATAATAATCTCAAAGTAAAAGATGCAAATATTCCAAAAGCTTAGTAGTTAAGCTCAAGAGTTGAACACAAAGAGCAAATATTCCAAGTGTTTATACCCCCCCCCCTCCACCTCCTCTCACATTATTTTATTTTTAAGAGTTCGTGTTTTAAATGATATTGTAAAAATATCCACTTTTATTAGCGCATTGTTTTAAAATATCCATTATGATTTAATTTCTCAGAAGAAATTGGAATACTTATTTTTTTTTTATTGATAGAACTACTTAAATTGTATATGAAAAATTTATTTGAGACACACACAGAAAGAATTTAATAAAATTTCAAAACATAAATAGAAATAGATACTGGATATTTCATTTTTTCAAGAGATCGCAAAGTTGTTAGTCTAAAATTCCTTCTACAAAATCATTGTTTTTTGAGTAGTTTTTAAAAAAAGTAATTAAAAAAAAAAAAAAAAAAAAAAACAATTGAGGTAGTGAATCAACGAATGCTTTGCCAGCTTCGCTGGTCACTATATTTAAAGGGGACTAATGTGCAAGTTGTACCTGACGGGACTAAACTGAAAGTTGTACCTCAAGGGACTAATGTGAAAGTTGTACCTCACGGGACTAATGTGCAAGTTGCACCGAACGAACAAACTATTTCTTTCAACGAAAATGCCTACTAACCCTGGACGATATGTCTAATATATCGTATCATATTATATATCGTATTTATCGTAATATAACTCCATACTTATTTCGCTTCCTTCTTCGACTCGTTTTAATACGCATTTTTTATATGCATGAGCAGCCCCCGAAAAACGAAAACATTAAATCATTAAATTCATTTTTTTACTTATTTTTATTTCATATTATTTCACGCGCACTTTTTATTTCCTAATTCAAAATTATTAAAAAAAACGTTTTCGGTATCGCTTGTAACGATACTGATTATTATTACTTTTCTTTTCTCTTTCTTTCAATAGTAATAATAATAAAAAAAAAGATTTTGATGAAATTCTGGCAAAAGCAGAATTTAGTTTAGGACGGAGGACTATTAGTTTTTTTTTTTTTTCTTTTTTTTTTTTTTTTTCTTTTTTCAAATTATAACATCGCTTTCAAATTATTCAATTATATTTTCGATAAATTTTAGATTTCGACAAATGTCCAACTATCGAAATCAACAACGCAAAAATCCCAGATTGAGACTAATAGGCCCTCAGTCCTAAAAAAAAATTATAATTTAATCAGGTGCAGTTAAAACTCTCAATGTGCTTAAAGGGGGAAAAAAAAAAGAAAGAAAAAAAAAAAACGAAAAATCATGCGATATGCATTGATTATTAACATTTTCCAACTGCACATATTTGTTGTGTCGTATAACTTTCATTGTTCTTTGCATACGTTATCACTCAACGAACAGACAGAAGGACTGAAAGGCATACTAACAGACTAATTGTATTCATACTCACTCTTAGACATTAAAATGCTTAACGCAGAATAAAATACTGTCCTGAGATTCCGATTGCAGTCTTTAATGTATCAGAATATTTTAGTGTAGCCCTGTAAAACTGTAGGTTAACCATATCATATTTTATATAAAACATTATTTTAGCATATTAACCATAAATGTCAATTTCGTAATGATTTTTATAGTAGAAAATTATTTTAATGTGCTTTATAAAAATGTCTGTCCTAAAACGCAATGCATTGGAATTATTTTTCTTTCTTTTTTTCTTTTTTGTGTGTATGTGTGTTCCTATACCCAAACCACTTGTACAGGAAATATTAGAGTTATTACCAGTGTCATATGTGGTATTTTAAAACTGTCCCGACCTCTCTGTGCCCATTCTTTCTTGAGAAGTAGTATACACAGTTTAACAAACTAACACACTGACACCCTACAGACGGCACATCTGACAACTTACAAATTAATATCTGAAAGATTGCCAGCACCAATCTTTTTTTTTTTTAACACCAATTTTCTTTTAGAATATTTTTCTTCTTGTTTAATCGCAATTACATTTGATAAGAAAAAAAAATTTTTTAAAGTAAAGTGGTGTAGAAAAAGGGGCGGGTTCTAAAAATCTCCCGGAATATTAATTAGTAACTCGCATAGTTGCCACCATTTTAATTTATTCCGGAGCATTTTTAGCCTGCCTTTTATTCGCACCACTTTATTTTTAGAATAATATTCTGCAATGTATAACTGCGATATAATAAGAAAAAAAATATTCTGAAATAAAAGTTGTATGAAATAAAGGTGGGGCTAAAAATGCTCCGGAATAAATTAAAATGTTGGCACCTCTGAAATTGGCATGTATGAGACGGACATCATACCGATTTTGTGATTTTCGAATTCTTCTTATCTCAAGTAAAAAACTTACATTTATAAAACTCAAAAATCCGAGGTCGAAAATTTTCACGATTATTTAAGTTCCTCCTACCTAAAGGATAGCTGCCAATATTTTAATTTATTCCGGAGTACTTTTAGCCCCGCCTTTATTTCGTACCACTTTAGAAAAAAATTCTCCTTTATATAACTTCGATAAAATAAGAAAAAAATTCTTTAAAAAAAATAAGTGGTGTGAAATAAAGGCGGGGCTAAAAATACTCCGGAATAAATTAAAATATTGGCAGGTATGCCTAAAGTATGATGGGGAACTAAAACTAAATGCGTGACTAGAACGTGTTTTGGGTTTACGAATGCGTCCAAAGTAACTCCAGGTGGCATCGCAGGTGATGCAACCGTCGGTTCGGTGATACTCTTTTGCAATAGAGATGTTACTTGTATAATTATCGTCGCCAAATCATTGTATTTCTTGAATTGTTTATTTTTGATTCATACGGATTTTTAGTAATTATACCCCATAATAAAAACATATTATTTATTTTAAACCTCATTTTTAGAAGGTAGATGTGTATTAAGGCAGATGCAGGGGAACACAAGAAAAAATTATTTGTTAGAAAACTAGTATGCTGTGACGATCACAAAACATTATTTTATATTTTTTTCTGCGGGTTCATGTAGTTACAAATTACGTATTTATGAAAGGTATTATTTAATAAAATTATTTTCCATGATGAATGTAGTTGATTTTTATTTCAGAGGATAACACTAACTGTCGAAAGATAAAGCCAATACTGTGACCTAGAGACCTCATCTGAAAAAATGCATTTTTATTTATTTATTTATTTTTAAGCCTTCTTTTTCTTCAGTTTTAATCGATACCCCACTAAAAATAATCCGAAGATATTCAAATATATTAAAATATGTTGAAGGTTTATCGTTTTCTATAAAATATCTTTAGAAATTTTGAAGACATTATAAAGAAATTTTGTAAACTTTCTTAAGAATGAATCAAATAACTTAAGATATTCTGCAGATTTTCTCTAAAAATATCTGCAGAATATCTTGAGATTATTTTTAGTGGGGTATATATATATATATATATATATATATATATTTAATTATCACACATCTATGGTTCAATTACTCGTTTTAAAGATTTTGACGAATTCTTTTTAAAGATAAACACACTGAAAATTTACATCTACATATATATATTTTTTCCCCAGTTCATTATCTATATAAGGAGCAAACATTCAAACCGTGTTTTCTCCTTTAGACACAATTTTTCAGACAACACAAAAACTAAAAAATTAAAAAAATAACTAAATTTAAAACTTAATTATCATTTGTTTAGATGCATTACTCGATACCAGAAAAATATGTAGGCATACATTTTTTTTTTTTTTTTTTTTGTTAATTTCAAAGAAAAATCACTTACTCATCTTTTTTATTTTTGGAGAAAACACGGTTTGAATGTTTCATCCTCATACATACATATAAATAATTTCATACTAAAAAGTTAAAAATAATTCTCATCTTGTACACTTATACGAAATTTTCCCTTATATTGCAATAGTGAAAATTTTGTAAATTATATGGGATGGCAGCGTCACCTGTTGAGCTATTGATCCCAAATTTAACGGCACCAATTTAAATCAAGCTCCAGATTAAATTTAGTTCATTAGTTATGAGATACAGCGTTCACAAACCTTTAGATAAACATACAGACCATAGCTGCCAACATCCTCATTAATATTCCTTAATACTGTTATTGCTCGATCCGCACATTTTTCTACACCACTTAATTTGTAGAGTAATTCTCTCTACTCTCTAAATGTAATTATCATTAAATAAGAAGAAAAATACTATAAAACCAGACTGGTATGAAAAAAAGGCGGGTATTAACAATACTACGGAATATTAATCAGGATGTTTTGGCAGCTATTTAAAGACAGACATTTTCTAAAATACTTTTAAATCATGTTCTGGATATTTAAAATGTGCAAATATATGAAAAACCAGATGTCAAAATTTTTCCGAATCCAAGGTTTTTTTTTGTTTTTTTTTTTTTCTTGTTTCTTATGGATATTAAATCCTTCTATATTTTGAACACCAGGAGTTTTTTTTACAATATTTTATTTCATAATTTTATTGAAAAAAATTATTACAAATGAAAAGAAAATTTATTATTAAATAATAGTTTATTCATAATATAGGCTGATGCAACTCTTGCATAGAAGGACATATGCTATGCAGCAAATTAGAGGACATGAAAGAACATGAAAATTGGAAGAGGGATTTTCAAATGCATCAGTAAAAAATCGAACAAAGCAAAAATGCTTTAATCCTCGCTTTCCCTTCGGGTGCCGCTTGGTACGTTTGGCGAAAATCACCAGCACCGCGTCTTTTCGTATCGTTTAGAAGGTGCAACATTCTGCTGGTTACGTTTGCTATCTCTGGCGAATTAGCGCACTTTTTGAAGGAGGCGGGCTTAACTAAATTTCAACTACAAAGTGGTGTCAAAATGACCCCATCTTGAGAAAGCGAGGGTTAATCAGTGTTGCCAAATTTAGGGAATTGTTTGCAATATTTATCGTTAATTTTCAATTGTTATAGTTGCCTAATTATAACGAAAATTTAATTGTCTGTCGTGTATATCAAACATACTCAAAATTATTGGTGTTTAACTAATAAAAAAAGTCCCTAAATTCGACAATACTGGCTTTAATAAAGGGGTAGGTGTAACATCGACTTAACCCTTTGTATCTCAAATTATTTTATATTTGGAAAAATAGTTTGAAACTTTTTTAATATATTTCTTTATGCATGAGAATAATCTAATATTAACACTTTTGCGACCGCATGATTTTGAATTTTTGACAGTAAGGTCCGCCTGTGGGCGTCATTCTCCTATGTTACACTATTTCAGAACAAAATTTTCTGTATTCACATTTATATTAGAAATGGATATATATTATAATTATATTCTTTCTAATCAAAGTATTTGTATCCATAGTATATTTCATAGTAAAAATGTGTATATTGGTTATATATTTAAGAAATAAATAGCATACAAATTGCGAAAGAAACGCCCACTGGTGGAGTTACAGATTTTCAAATGACGTGCATTTAGGTCAGCGGTTGCGAAAGTATTAAATTTAGCTTAAACTATAGCTTTACTATAGGGAAAGCTTAAACTACAGGGACTAAAGCTTAAACTATAGTACAGTCGGGGAAAAAAAAAACGCAACACTCAACGTAACTTCGTTGCTAATCGATGTAGAAAAATGTAATAGGTATCATTCGACGGGGAATTGTGAGTAGTTTCAGAAAATGAACTGAAATTTTGAATTGGGGGTCGTTTACATATTAAAACGCACACCAACTTTGATTTTTTCAATGGTAATGCCCCATTTTTATTTTATATTTGAATTCCTGGGATCGCGACAACGCAAAAAAGTATATTGGTTGTATATTTTACTTATTTTTTCACAGAGTTATAAGCGTTCAAAGTTTTGAGGTGCTAATGTTAAATTCATATTTCAAACTTTTATTAATATCTTCACAAAAAATAACTTGATCGATATAAATTTTTTACAAGATACAGTGAAGAAACCCAAACATAATCCATCATTACTTTTGATTCTGAAAAATAATTTTCATTCTGAAAAATATTAATAAATTCATATTTATAAAAATAATGAATTATGACCTATATTAATTTTTACATAAAATGAATCCTAATGGTGAAAAATATGGGTGTGCAAATTTGTAGCTCATTCCAGTTATTAGTTTTCGAGATATAAATAAATCTTTCTTTTCGAGTGGTTTAGGGGGCCGTCTCTTATATAGTTTTGCATGAGATAACGAATCAAATCTTAAAAAAATAACAAAGAAAATTAAACAAAATATTTTTATTTTTTACTTACGGGTGAAATTATATAACAACAACGTCAAATGCAAAAAAAAAAAAAAAAAAATGAAACAAAAATTATGATTTTTAGTCATTAGAGATCAAGAATTCCTGTTTTCTAAAGAAGAGAAGTCCCGCCGTCATCGTTCTTTAAAACAAAACAATACAGAAAAAAAAAGAAAAGTAAATTTGCCATCGAGTATTCGTGTTAAACCCCTTATTTTATCTTCACAAAAATATGCACAAGTGGTATTTATTTCATCGATTACTGGTGATAAATTTTGAATCTTTTAAACGAACACTAGAAGAAAAAAATTAACTAAATAGGCGGGGTTTAGTGTCTCAAATAGAAAAATATGCTTAATATTTTAGAACAAATTTTCTGTATTCACAATTATATTACAAATGGATATGCATTATAATTGTATTCTTTCTAATGAATATATTTCTATCCATAGTATATTTTATTGCAAAAATATGAACACTGGGTACACACTTAAGAAATAAGTAAGACACAAATTACGAAAGAAACGCCCACTGACAGAGTTACAGATTTTCAAATGGCGTGAATCTATGTCAGCAGTCGCGAAAGGATTAATTAAGGAATTATATTTTCATAGAAATTATAAAACGAATCGTATAATTCCAAAGAGTTCAACTGACCCAAAACTGGTAAGTGCGATTAAAATTGTTTAATATTTACTTCATGAACCCTTACAACAATTTATCCGAAAAGCTTTCGTTTATGCATTGTTATATATATATATATCTATTATTTCATTTCGTATATTATGTTACACCTACGAAGGAAATTTTAAGCTTTATTGGTGATCAGTACAGCGATAATAGACAGTTTTACTTGAAAAATATTGCACTTTTTTCAAAGAGTACTGTCTGGATTAATCGCAAGTGTAATGCATTTAAATAGACCTAAAATTATCTAAAAATGTACTGAAGTATGTACAAATCTAAAAAACTGAATTCTAGTTAATTAAGAAACTGGAAAATGTAAATGTTTTTATTAATTTATATAATTATTTTTTTCCCGAAATATTTCCGGTGTAAAACATTAAACTTTTGTCTATTTCTTATAAGATCTTAATTTTATTTTTCTACATTTAAAAATAACCCCCTAACACATTTTTGATTATAACTCTATAAATACTAAAGATAAAGTATGCAAACAGTATACTTTTCCGCACTGCCAGATTCTCAGAAATTCGAATATGAAGTCAGAATTTGGTGTTGCTATTGAAAAAAATCAAAGTTGGCGTTCATTTTAATATGTAGATGATCCCTAATTCGAACTTCGACGACATTTTCAGAAAGTGCATTTAATTTCCTGTTGAATTATGTCTATTAGATTTTCCTGCGTCAATAAATAACGAAATTACAGCGGGTGTTGCGTTTTTTTTTTCCCCGACTGTACCAATGAAATCCTGTAGTAAATTTAGGCTATATTGAGGAATTTCTTTGATGGGACTTTAAAGTCCGAGTGGGATACAAAGGGTTAAATCCCAACTGATAAGTTAACTTTAGATCTAAAAAACATTTTATCTGCTTGAACCTTTCTTTTTTATATTTAATCTTTGGAAACCAAATTAAATGTGAAACAGTGATAGTTTGAAAAGTTTGAAATATTGCATATATTTTCCTCTCTGACAGAATGTCCTTTTAAAAAAATAAGAAACTTTGAAGTTGCTGTATCTGAGAAGTAAGCGTCAAAGATTTTGGTAAGAGAGCTAACTTTATGTCTTGATTTTGAATATAAATTCAGATTTCTTCTATTTCTTAAGCTTTTTGGTTTGTCACCCAAAATTACAATTACTCCGGGAATTTTGTATTCAGGGAAGTGTAACTATGGTATTTACATTTGTCCCAAGCGATTCAACTGTATCGCTTGTATATTTTTTGCTTTTGTTTTCAAATTTATCTTATAATTTTCAATGAAATCTAATAATGTGAACTTTTTTCAAGGTTTTGTTGGACCATAGTTGCCAACTTAGCATATTTTGGCTACCAGAAATGTTTATTTCATTTAATCAGCGAAATATAACGGTTTTCACTGATTAAGTAAAATAAAAATTTCTATTAAAATTTTCCGGTGTGCTAAGTTGGCAACTATGTGTTGGACTCAGTGCTGCCAAATTTAGTGATATATTTTCAGTATCTATCGCGAATCTTTAACTGTTATAGTTGCCCAGGGATGGAACATGGGCGCAGAACTCATACCACTATCAATGTAACGAAATTTTCTACTTCTTAAATCAACGATATCATAAGGCAAGAGAACTAAGTATGTATGTAGATTTTGAATATAACTTCAGATTTCTTCTATTTCTTAAGCTCTTTGGTTTGTTTGACGAAATTTCACTTACTCTAGGAATTTCGTATATCGAGGAAGTTCAACCAGGGTATTTATACTTGTCCCAATCGATTTCAGCTCTATGTCTTATATTAGACAACCGTTACAATTAAAATTTAGTGGTGGATGTTGAATAAAAAAGTCCCTAAATTTGACAACAGCGCCATCGGTTGGTCTATTTAAAAGTTTAACCCATTGCCGGTCATAACGCACTAAGGCCCTCTAAGCAGTGTTGCCAAATTTACGAGCTCTTTTATTTAACTCTTACCAATAATTTTGTAGAGTGATATATATAATGGACGAATATTCTTGGAAAAAAGCAACAAGCAGTTAAAATTTAGTGGCAACCGAAGCAGTTAAAATTTAGTGGTGAATATTGAATAAAAAAGTCCCTAATTTTGGCAATACTAACCAGAAAGTGAAATTAAATAGGGCCGGCTAAGAGTTATGGTATGAAGGAGGCGTACGGTAAGGTTCACAACTCTACAACGAGTGATATATTTAAAAAATTCAAATAAACCAATATTCCTGAAACTTTTAACTATCAGATAACTTGGATAAAGCATCGCTTAATGTACTTTGTATGGATATAGTAGGCCAGGGTTACTGTTGTCCTAAATCATAGGTCAGTGTTACCACGAATCACACAATTTTCATATTATTTTCTTTAAATGTCACATTGTTAAAATGTAAAAATCTCATATTTTTTCCAAAGTCAATTAGTTGTATTTCATGCTTAAAAATTTTCAGAAGTGTAACTATAATAGCAACTGAGTAAAATGTGGTCAAATTTGAACGATACCAAAACCATGTTATACTTACCCACTTCACACTAACTAAACGTTTTTTAAGTACATATTGTCATAGCTAAATCTCACGTGACCACCAAAATAAAATGCATAACGCTGGTATAAGATTCAAAAATTTTAAGGGGACTTGGCACCAATAAAGTATGTTTCATATAAAAGTTGATATTTCCATTTAATATTTATAAATTAAACTGAATTAGGTTTGTTCAATAAGATATAGTATATTCAGGTAATAATTATTGTGGTTTCTGATGTTTCATTACAGATCTGAAATTTTTAAGCTGCGTTTTGTCCGTTTGCATTTTTTCCCCCCATATTTCCATGATCTTCCAAAAGCTAAAACTTCTACAGACATTTAAGAAAAGACTTAATATATATATATATATATATATATATATATTATGGATGTTTAATAGAATCTAATTAAAAGATCAGTGATAACATTTGAAATATATTAATTAGCTTTTGAGAAGAAAATTAAAAAAATGCGTGTCTATGTAAAATTCTGCGTACAAAAAAAAAAAAAAAAAAAAAAAAAAGCATTATTTTTGTTATATTTTTATTTTAAATACATATATAAATTTTTAAGATATCGCAAAACCCATCCCTATTCTTTTAAATAGGTTCTGTTAAATATCATGAGCATCTGAAAATCATGAATTCACGAAAAAATGTAAAAAAATACAATTTAAAGATTTCAAATTTGTAAAATATGTATCACAAAGCATAAGAATTGTTGCCTGAATATATATTTTATTGAACAAACCTGATAATGTTCAATTTTTAAATGTTAAATGGAAATATAAGCTTTTGCATGAAACCTACTTATGGTGCCAAGTCAAAGGAGCCAAGTAACCTAAAGAAAAATGGCAAAATGATGGCTTAAGAAATTTCGTTCATAATTCGATAACATAATTTTATAGACAGGTAAAACAAAAAAAAGAAAAAGAAAGAAAAAAGTGTTCCTTACCCTGAAGGTTAGTTGCTGATCAAATCTTTGATGACCCAATTTGCGTCATATTCACTTTCGATATAGGTGCGTGAAATAATGAAAAAATAAATAAATAAAATTAAATAAACACATATTAAGAAAACTAACAGGTGGTTGAAAATGAAAAATAAAGTGAAAGTAATTGCAAATGTGCTTCCGATTTTTTCTTTTATTTTTTCCTCTTCTTTTATTTATTTTTTCCCTCTCCCCCCACCCTTTATTTTTCTTTTTCGACATGATACAATGTAACCTGATATTCATTTATCTCTTGAAAGAACAAAAGCAAACAAAGAATCAAATATGTTAATAAAATTTAGATTGCATAAATTGTAAAATACTGTTCGTTTAAAATAGAAGTTATTTCATACACAATAAAGTTTTTACATACCGGGGAATTTTAACTTTTGTCGATGAAATTATTCAATTAACAATATATATTTTTTTTAATTACTCAAGATCGGAATAGAATCATTAACTTTTAAAGTCATATATATATGTATATAAAACATGGAAATTTTTCATGAATGACAATGTCGTGAAAAAAGTGAGGAGACTTCGAGCTCTCTAAACCGCTCTGAACAGCGCTTCCAAATTAAGGGGCTATTTTATTCAACTACTACCAATAATTTTAATGAGAAGTATTTGATAAATATAATGAACGAATAACCTTCGAAGTAATTTTAGGCAAACGTAACAGTTAAAATTTAGTGCTGGATATTGAAGAAAAAAGTCCCTACATTTGGTAAAACTGGTTAGCTGAGTGAAATAAATTAGGACTGGCAAAGGGTTAAAAAAGTGGTGCCAAAAGATATCGTGGATTAACAATATTCCAGGTGAAATTAGACATGTTACCACCTGCGCTTACAGATTCACGTATATGAAGTCGTTCGCAGTTTCAACCAGCGACACACAATCTGTGTTTTCACACGGTTAGCCCATCACGATAGGCACCGCGTCACTTGATCAGACAGTCATTCCTTTCGTTTGACTGGATTTTGAACATATATTTTTAAAGATGTAACAGATTCTTGTACATTTTTCCGGTGTTTATAATAATAATTAAATTGTACACTAGTACATTGTGAGAAGTGACTATACACTTTCGATTTCGGTCATTTTGTAAAATACTGCATACGAAAATTTTTTACGAATTTTCTAAAGCTGTATAGAACATTTATACATGTATAGAAAATTTTGTATCTCTGACATTTCAGTAAACATTTTGTCTAGAAGACATAAAGGCGATCAGTAACAAATTAAAGCAAAAACTGCCCTGCAGTTAGAGCAAAATACCTGTAAGAGTGGTCGCACTCTCCAATCTTTTTTCAGGAAACCCTCAGGAATAAAAAATACATAAATAAATATTCATTGCTACCACTATTCTTATGCAATAATCCGTACCTTATATAATAATGGCACGTTATTATAAATTTGTATAGAGATGTTTCTGCATAAAATTAGTGGTGGCAGAGTGGGCGAAAATTTCTGATATTTGAGACTGCAGAGGTCGTAGACTCGGCCTATTTTTCAGGACACTTTGATAAATCAGAAGTTTACCACAATTTCTGTACTGTTCAATCAAGATTTATATTAATTTGAAAATACAATAAAAATTTCTCTAATAAAAAAGTGGTGAAAAAACATTCCAAAATTTCTCATAATTGAAAGTATCCTGAGAAAAAGACGGAGACTCTCCTGAGAAAGAACGGAGAGTAAGACATCTGCCTATAAAAAGTATTACTTAGAATACGTTCATTGCTGCCAGATAAAGTTTACTTAGAATACGCTCATTGTTGCCAGATAAAGTCTGGCAATACTGGCTCAAGCACATTCATTTTATACCCAAATTTTCGTTAAATAGAATATAATGTCATATAAAATAATTACAATAAAAAAAGTAGCAAAGTCTGGCAACTCTGGTGCATACACTCCAACATCCTAATTAATATTCCGTAGTATTGTTAGTCCCGCCCTTTTTCTCCCACCAATAAATATTTAGAGTAGTATTCTCCAAATGCAATAGCGATTAAATAAGAAGAAAAATACTCTGAAAATATACTGGTGTGAAACAGAAGGCGGGGCTAACAACACTACAGACTATAGTTAGTATGTTGGAGGGTATGCTGGTGGGAGCAATGTGCCCCTTCCTCCATGTGGTGAAGAAATTCGTCCCATGGCACATTTCATTATGGATATTTTTCATTTCTTCGATATATTAACACTTTCGCGACCGCTGACGTAGATTTACGTCATTTGAAAATGTGTAACTCCGCCAGTGAGCGTTCCTTTCACAATTTGGATTTATTTATTTCTTAAGAATATACCCAATATACATATTTGTACAACTAATATACTATGGATACAAATAGTTTGATTAGAAAGTGTATAATTATAAAGTAACCATTTGTGTTAACAACCATTTGTATTATAAATTTGAATACAGAATATTTTTTCTGAAATATTATATCTTAGGAGAATAACGCCCACAGGCGGATCTTACTACCAAAAAGACAAAAAAAAGCGGTATCGAAAGTGTTAACACTTTCGTGACCTCATGCTTTTGTCTCTCTGATAGTAAGTTCCGCCTTTAGATGTTATTCTCTTACGCTACATTATTTGAGAACAAAGCTTTCTGTACCCATATTTTTAGTGCAAATGAATATATGTACATTCTAATTATACTCTTTCTAGTGAAAGTATTTTTATCCATTGTATTTTCGTTGTACGAATATGAATATTGGGAATATTTTAAAGAAATATTATAACATACAAATTGCAAAAGAGACACACCCACTGGTGTAGTTAGAGATTTCCAAATAACTTGAATCTACGTGAGCTTAGGAGATAGTGCTAAGAAAAATAGTTGAACCACAATTCAAAACAAAGTTATAGTTTTTTTATTTTCGTTTTTAAGAAAAAAAAAGGGGGGGGGGGGTTGGTATTTCTTCAGTTGTCTGTACAAAGCTAATTTTCATTGAACATTTTCTGTTATGCTTCTTTGACATGAAAATCGTCTGCAGTCATTATGGAAAGTAATTTTAATAAATAATTTGTACTGCATGATTTTGTATACGGAAATACAGAAAAAAAGACTGATTTTGGCCACAACATACTGTTGTTGTTTAACCATTCTAGGAAAGTGTCATATTATTTAACTGCCACTAGAGTTGCCACCGCACTTTAAAATGTAGAAAACGGGGGGGGGGGGCATCGGATGAAACACGAAAAAAAAAAAAAAAAAAAAAGCACCTCAGCTGTGTTACAGGCTTACGTAGGTATTGATCTCCAAATTCCTGCATCTCAATATCCGTCTACTTATTTCATGCAAACAAGTACACAAAAGGTATATCAGCTTAATGAAATCGTGTCACTTGAACAACTAGTGTCAGTGATAAATAGAATAAATCAATGATGATGGTGTTTTTTAATTTATTTCCGTTATGCGGAAGCTGTCATTTTTTATTTACATTTGTATTTAATGAAAAGCAGTGAAATTTTAATTGGTTTAGGAATTTTATTTCGTGTTAGTATATTTTAAATAATTAATTATCACAAGATTGTTTCAAAACTTCTTTTATTTTATTTTTATTTATTTATTTATTTTTTATTGGGGCCGGGGGGGGGGGTCATTTAAGAGTGTATGCAAAAAAGTTTTTGTTAATTAACATATTCAGAGATGTATTAATGTAGAGCTCTTTTATTCTGCGGGAAAGATATGGTAAGATAACACAAATTTACTCTTACCTTTTCCTTTTTATTTATTGCTGCTTAAAAAAATAATAATAATAAAATGAAAAAAATAAAATAAATCTCTTAAAGTATCCGCAATTTCACCCTTTAAACATTTTTGGCGATATATATATATTTTAAATTCACATGCTGTATAACTTATTAATTTTTATCTAAATAGCTATAAAAACTAATTTTTCTTATATTTTTCCAAAATATCTGTCGCATTTCACGGAAACCTAACTTCGAACATTACAATTTCAAGAATATTACACACATAATTTGACAAAATGAATAAATGCATAAGTTAATTAGAGAGTTACTAGATTTGGAGAGTTTTTGTATTCAATAGTAAAAAATAATTGTGAGACGTAACATCCGATAACATAATATAGTTTTAACCCGTTAGTAGTCACTAGTTGGTCGATTAGCCTCCCATTTCTTCAATGTTTATTCAACAGCCACCAAAAATTTTTAGAAGTGGCATGAGATATATATAATCGACGATTATTACATCCAATACCACTTCTAAAAACTTTGCTCCTGAAGAGGAAAAACATACCTGGCAACCACCTCATTAATAAGCGTAAAATTGTTAACGCCCTTGAAAAAACGCTTCTTTTTCAACAGCCCTTTATTTTTGGAGTAATATTCTACAAATTTTTTTTACGATTCAACAAGAATAAAATTACTCTAAAATTGACTGGTGTGAAAAAAAGGCGGATGCTAAATATTTAACGCTTCATAAGGAAAAGGTTGGCATGTATGAGAATAGCCACGTCCTTTCGAAACTGGTAGTGTTTTCCTTAATTTTATGATGTGTGAGGAAGTTTTTAAAAGTGTCGCCAGATTTGAAGACTTTCTTTTCTTTCATTTTTTTTTTTTTTTTTTTTTTTTTTGAATACCACCACTAAATTTTAATTCCGAAGGTCTACAATTATTTTAAACACTAAATTGTTTATTAAGTTTATAAAATATCGTTTCCCAAAATTATTTGTGACTGTTGAATTAAAAAGGTCGCCAAGTCTTATGACGTGTTAATTAACTTAAGTATTAATTGATTTTGTTAAGTTATATGTGTTATATTCTTCAAATTTTGATGTTAGGAGTTAGGTTTTCGGGCCATGAGCCAAATACTTTTGCAAATATAGGAAAAATTAGTTTTTATTATTATTTAGGTAAAAACTATTTAGATATACAGCATGTGAATTAAAAATATATCGCCAAAAATGTTTAAACGTTGAAATTGCGGCACCTTTAAAAGATTTATTTTTATTTATTATTATTATTATTATTATTTAAGCAGCAGTAAATAAAAGGTAAAAGTTAATTTGGGTTATCTTATCATATCTTTCATCAAATAATAAAAGAGCTCTAAGTTAATACATCTCTGAATGTTAATTAACTAAAACTTTGCTGCATACAATCTTAAATAACAAATAAAAAAAATAAAACCACAAAAAAAAAAAAAAAAAAAAAAAAAAAAAAGTTTCAAAGCAATCGTGTGAGAATTTTTTTAAATATAATGCTACGGAATAAAATTCATAAATCAATTAAAGTCTTACTGCTTTTCATTAAATACAAATGTAAATCAAAAAGGACAGCTTCCGCATGACAGAAATAAATTAAAAAAACATCGTCATAATTGGTTTGTTTGACATATCACTAGCACTAGTTGATTAAGCGACACGACTTCATTAAGCTGATATACTTTTTATGTATTCGTTTGCATTAAATAAGTAGGCGGAGATTGAGATGCAGGAATTTCTGGATCAATATCTACGTAAACCCGTAGCACAGCTGCTAGCATTTAAAATTTTTAAATCAAATTTATAATCATAGTAATTAAAAGAAAGCTGTTTGTTTTCTGTATTAAATTTGAAAATGTGTATAGAAGATTTCTAATAAAAATTCTTCCGATAAATATGTGAGATTTTATTATATTAGACGAGACGTAGAACAACGACAACCGACTTTATGGCACTGATCCTTTTCTCACAGGAGTGTTCGCGTCCTATTTTATTCTTCACCAGTAATTATGGAATTATATTTGCGTTTTATGTTAACTGCTGAACTTTAACCCTTTGTGGCGCAAGACAATTTGAAACATTTAAATTATACTGCCGCCGGAATTCATGAACTAAATTAAACTAAAAGAAATTTTAAATTTTAAGGTTTAAATAACCGGCCTTTTCTGATATGTTATAAACGTGAATTTTTGCAGCTGGATCTTAAATTTTGCGTCCTCGTGGCGAGGACACCGCGCGTTAAGGGGTTAAGAGAAACTGCCGGCAACTTCAAAGTTAAAAAAAAAATAAATTCTGGTAGCAAAATCCGGATTGAAAACCACAATTGTCATTGCTCAATGATTTTTCCTACTCTATTTTCAGCCTTTAATCCTTCTGGTGTTAACCGCTTTTTTATTTTTTAATTAAATTTATTTTTTTCCCGACACACTTATGACTGAGAGTATTTTTTTTTTCTCTCGTTTTCCTTCTACGCTATTTTCTATAGATTTTAAACTTTTTTCCACGTTTTCAACTTTTTAAAGTGCAGTGGCACATCTAATGTCAGTTAAACAGTATGACATTTTCCTAGCAAAGTTAAACTGTAATAATGCAGGAATGGAACACTGACGCTGAATTCATACTAATGTTCGTTTAAGACATATCTTTAATTATTTGTTGAGACATATCTTTAAGACATATCTTTAATTATTTATCTTTAATTGTTTATTTAAGAAGTAGAAAATTTTGTTTCATTCATAGTGGCATGAATTCTGCGCCAGTGTTCCATCCTTGATAGTGTGTTGTAACCACCACAAGGCTTTCTTCTACATTTTCCTACACAAATTTATGCAGTACACATTATTTATTAAAATTACTTTCCATAATGAATGCACACAATTACCCAGTCAGAGAAGCATAATAGTAAGTGTCCAAAGAAAACCAATTTCGTTCTGACATTTGAGGAAATCCATAATCGCCCCTCCCCTTTTTTTCCCCTTAAAAAATGAAAAAAAAAACAAATGACTTTGTTTTAAATTATTACAGATATGTTATGAATTATCACAGAAAACTTGCCATTGCCATGTTTACTAAATTATTCCGTTATCCCATTTTTGTCACGTAACTTAGGGAGGCCAAGCATTTTTGTAGATTATTTGATCGCCTGTAGTCTTGCATAATGTTTTCAATTTTTTCATCTAATTGCACATAAACTTTTCTTCTCTTTACTCCTGCGATGCCAATTTCTCTTGCTCTTAACTGGTAATCGATTGCTCTTTCAAAGATTTAACTGGAAATTGTACATTGGGTTGTTTCATGCCAATCATTCTATTTAATTGTGAGTTCCACGATTCCACTGGATTATTGGGTCCTGTGTCGAAGTCCATAAACATTCCATAGTTGAAGGGGAACACTGGGATTGTCCATCCATTGTTGTACGAAGTAATCTATAAAACGTTCCAGTTTGTCGTTAGTTGGAACATTTTCCATTATTTGGAGAAAGGCTTCTTTCACTTTTTTCACAGGCAGCAAACACAGAGCAGAGTGCATACGACACGTTTTCCTTATTTCCTCACTCTCTCTGTATTCTTTTACAAATCCTAATTCTTGTATTTTTCTCCATAAACTTTGCGTAAAGTGGATGCTGCAACCAGATATATTTGCTTTAAGAAAATGTAAGTTACATGCTTTTATAGCTGCTGCCTCAAAAACCATTTTTATAACTTCTGGACTCCATGCTGGACACCATTCCTTTAACGAAGCAATTAAAGCTGAATATGTGTTTCCTCTTTTGCCCGGAAGTAGTGCATATAGATGGCTGCCAATATTTTAATTTATTCCGGAGTAATTTTAACCCCGCCTCTATTTCGCACCACTTATTTTTTTTATTTTATTTTTTTGCTTATTTTATCAAAGTTATGTATTGAAGAAAACTTTTCTATAAACAAACTGGAGCGAAATAAAGGCGGGGCTAAAAGTACTCCGGAATAAATTAAAATATTGGCAGCTATGCATATACAACGGGAAACACAATGGTTTCGGTTAATGTGCTCCGACAATCAACATGTATGGTTTACAGTTAAACAAATTGTTTCAGGCAACTTTGAAAGTCCCGTCGAAGAAAAAAAAATTTCCGTCTTGTAAGAGGTTTTGTGCTTCACTCCCTTCAAAAACTAGAAGTCTTTTTCCAACATCATTTGAAAACTCAAACCGAAGAAAACTTTCTTGGTTTGAAAGAGTTATTAAGTTTTCGGAAAATTCAATATCGGCGCTGTCTGCTGGATTTTGAAAGATTCCTAAAATTTGTCTTCTCTCCCTGCATAATGCTGATTTGACGTTTTCGTATTTAGGAATATTTGCAACGAGATCATAGCCTTTTTCGTAAAGTCCCGATATCTCTTCTTCGAAAATTTTGTTGACAGGTACTGCTATGTTCTTCTCGAACTCTTTTCCTGCATGTTTCCATCTTACGATTAATGTCAATTTGGGCAATATCTGGAACGCAAGAGTGTTCAGTTTTTTTCCATCATTTCATATTTCAAATTTGTTTCAATGGTTCCTTTGCATTTCTACCACTTCGCCTTGCAACATCGCCAAGCTATTTTGGTGTCACTTCTTCTAAACAAATGATGTCTGAAACCCTCTGTAACAAGACAATCTTTACCATTCCTAGTTTTCAAAATTTTAAAGTTTTCCATATCGTACAGTACGTGCAACATACACGAACACAAGTGCAAGAATGACCCACACACACTTACGAAAAGGGGAAGTTGAACAGGTGATAAATAGAGACCGAATCTCATTGGCTATTGTGACTCCTACTGTGAATTTGAGATACGAGTTACGTGCGCTTCGGCCACGGTCTAATCTAATTCTACCTGTCAAGTTGATACGTCGGGGGAAAGGGGAGAATATATTTGTGAGCTTGGGGCACGAGATACTAATCTATGTGAGCTTCAGCCACGATTCCCCTACTGTGAGCTTGAAGCATGTGCGCTACGGCCACGGCGCCGTGGATTGCATCTCAACTCGAAACGGGAGAAAGAGACGTGAATCTGGCATCGATGAAAAGCGAGGGAGATATATGCTTGACATGACGGAGGCAGTTCGAATCGCAGGGCTCCCGATAAACTAAAAGTAAAGAAATTAGAGTTAAGAAATTAATAATGTGAACGATATGGAAGATGTTTGCTACTTTAATAATTGGTTCAATCAACTAACTGTAAATAGAACTGTATAGAGATTTTATCTACTTTTATTTAACTCATTGTTTAATAAAGTAAAGTAATCAATTGTTAGAGTTTTTCCTTCAAGTTGATTCTTGTGCTGAAATTCAATCCTATATATATTTATATTCTGATTGCAGTATCTGTGTCTGATATAGTATGCAAAGCTTTCTAAAAACGATTTTCATTGAATTTAATACCCAGCATCCCTGCATATTATAATAAAAAATAAGACAAATCAGTTTGCAGTTTTTAAAATAAATCTTTATATCCCAATAGATATTTCTGCTAGTGTCATTCAAATAATTAAAAGAAACTCCATTAAGAAATATTAGCCAGAACGTACTTCAAATAATACTTTTTACTGTGATTTTGCTCTAACTGCTAAGCAGTTTTTGCTTGAATTTGTTACTGATCGCATTCATGTCTTCGAGCCAAATGATTACTGAAATGTAAGGTATACAAAACTTTCTTTACATGTCGAAAGCTTTAGAAAACTCATAAAGAATTTTTCTATGCAGTATTTGACATACATCTGAAATCCAAGGTGTACAGTCATTTATGGCAAGGTAATTAATGTACAAATTATTATTAACATCGGAAAAAATAACACGAATCTGTGAGTTGATAAAAAAAAACATGTATGAACGGAGTCTTGATTCTGGCCCAGAGTTTTAATCAAGGTACACGGTGCCTATCATGAACGTGATAGACTCGCCGTGTGAAACTGTAAATAGCTTCTGATATTTTTTAAAACCGCTTTTTTAATCCTTTGTCTTCCGGTTCTAATTTATTTCACTCCGCTGGTTAGTTTTACCTTATTTAGGGACTGTTTTACTTCAATATTCATTTTTAAATTTTAACTTACGGTTACCTAATTACTTTGAAGGTTATTTGTACCAAATATCACTCACAAAATTATTGGTATTAATAGCATAGCTGCCAATATTTTAATTTAATCCGGAGTACTTTTAGCCCCGCCTTTATTTCGCACCATTTTATTTATAGAAAAATTTTCTTCAATACAAAATTTCGATAAAATAAGAAAAAATTACTCTTAACAAATAAGTGGTACGAAATAGAGGTGGGGTTAAAATTACTCCGGAATAAATCAAAATATTGGCAGCTATGCTAATAGTTAAATGGAAGAGTCCCTAAATTTCGCAGAACTATTTCGTAATTGCCAACCATCTCATTATGCACCGTACAATTTTTAGTACCCGCCTTTTTTTTTCACACCAATAATTTTTTAGAGTAATTTTAGTCTTACTTAATCGTAGCAACATTTGGAGAGAATAACTCTAAAAAATATAGTGGTGTGAGAAAAGGGGCGTTTTTTCAGGCTGCGTTAACAATTGTACGGTTATTAATGAGTTCGTTGGCAAGTATGACCTTGCCAACATACTAATTAATATTCCCTAGTATTGTTAGCCCCGCCTTCCATTTTACACCAGTATCTTTTTAGAGTATTTTTCTTCTTATTTAATCGTAATTGCATTTGGAGAATATTGCTCTAAATATGTATTGGTATGAAAAATAGGTGAGAGTAACAACAGTACAGGCTTTTATTAAGGATGTTAGCAAGTATGCTGTAGGGCAACTGCAGAGCTCGAAGACTCCTTCATTATTTCAGGGCACTCTCATTCATGAGAAATTTCCGGCTTTTTTGCTACCACTATATTTATGAAATAAACTGTAACCTATTTAATCAAGACATTTTATTATAAAAAGCACAGTAAATATTTCTGTATAAATGTAGTGGCGATAAAGGAGCCATTTTTTTCTTCTTTTCTTCTGACAGTGTCCTGAAAAAAAAGGGCGGTGACTTCGAGCTCTGAGCGTTAGAGCCGGCAAAGGGTTAAAGATCTTTTTCCTTCTTGTTTCTTCGAAATTGCTAATTCCAGAAATTTTCTCAGCAAAAGCAAATTACTTTTTTTTTTTTTTTTTTTTTACCAAATAAGCTGGTGCTAACAGTACTCCAGAATAAATTATGAATACTGCCAAATATGCTATAAGTAACGTATTTAAGCAATTCCATCAGATTTTAAATCATATTTAAATGAAAAATTTAATGATACATCTTTGTATTATTAGGCAAAACACTTTGTAGAAACCCCGTCAACTTCAAGGCGATTAAAGTAGACACGAGTGCAACAAACTTCGACTCTAGTGAGCATATTGTTCATGAGGTGTAACCTTCGTTTCGCAGACAAGAAATTTCCTACCCCCCTGTTTTTTCCATCCAAGCTTCCCTTTTGAGCTATTTAGGGATTTGTCCTATAACGATTGGAGAAAACAACTGGAAAGGAAATTTCAATTCGACGAAATGGCGGGTACTAGTTACGTAAGAAGATTAGTATCCAGTCCACCCCTTTTTATCGGTTGATACGACTCACAGGATATATGAAATATAAAAGAAAAATAAATAGATGAAGGCAAATAAAGAGTACAAATGTAATAAAAACACACATATAAAATTTATAGTATAGCAATATTTATAATATAGCAACTTTTTATTATTTATTTATTTATATTTTTTTTTAATAATTTTTTTTTGAAAGGGAAAACTTTATTTTATTTTATTTATTTGTTAATTTATAATATTTATCAGAAAAAATGGTAGCACATATTAGAAAAGATTAAAATTATTAAAGTTTAAGTTTAATTAAAATTTATTTAATTTTCATTTATTTAATTCCTTTTAAAAGAAAAATCTACATTTTCTTTTATTTATTATATTGGTCGGAATCAAATCTTAATATAGTGTAAAGAACGAGGACTATAAAATACATGGTTCAAAAATTAAAATATTACATGTTGATATACAGCCATCTGTAAAATCGCAGTTCTTAAAGAATAACGGATCCACTTGTCGTCGATAAATAAAACTGAAGTGCCTGAGAATGACCTTTCTGCAGGTATTGTGAACTTGGACTCGATGTAGCGCTGGCGCAAATGAGCTGCCGTAGGTAACGGTTACGCGAAGCAAGATTTAGAGATATTTCAATTATTTTTTTTTTAAAGGTTTTTACTTATAAGGATGTATAAAAATAAACTGTGATTCAATTCTTTTGAAAATTCATTTAAATATAGTGACCAGCGAAGCGGGCATAGCCTGCTAGTATAAGAATAATTGATTTATAATTTAAAAAAAATTTATTACAGTTTGGAAATATAGGTAAATCCCCCCGTGGCAGAAACAAGGCGACACGACGACAATGTCGCAGAAACAGAAATGTTCTTGCAGAAAGATTTTACTTAAGTCAAATAAATTTTGCCATTGTGTTAAAAAAAAAAAAAAAAAAAAAAGAAAAAAAAGAGAGAGGGGGAGAGAGAGAGAGAAAGAGAAAGAGAGAGAGAGAGAGAAAGAAACTCTAAGAATGGTTCATAAACTGTTCTGCAGAACAAATTTTCGTTTCTGCAGATACTCAATCCTGAATAAGGAGAGGACATAAAGCGGATGGAACTCACTTGGGTTAGCTTTGATACGGCGTGCATTAGTGATTCGTGATGCGGTGATATGATTCGGTGTAGCGACACTTTTCACTGGTAACCTCTTAACATCGGAACTTCATTTTCGTGTCCCCAAACTTTGTTTTCGAGCCGCGCCTGCCGCTCATGTCGTGTGTATTTATTGTGTTGCAAAAATATGTTTTTTCGAAAGAATGTGGCTTTGCGACCATTTTCCGAATTTCATATTTTATGAATTTTCAGATTCATGCATAACAAAATAGCAGCATCCAGTGATTTTTCTTTTTTTTTTTTTTTAGTGCGTGATTTCTGCTGTACCGATTTTCATACATTTTCTGATTTACGCACGACAAATTAGTTACATCTAGGGATTTTTTTTTTTTTTTTTTTTTTTTTTACTTTAATGTATGCGAAGCGTGCATACGTGCGTGGTAGTAAATACACGTAATTTTTTTAAATCTTCATTAATTTTAATGTTTGGTTCAAACTATGCAATACATTTCACAAATATATACAGAAATAAGAGTATGGCGAAATTTGTATTGTCTGTAGTTATACGCAAAATAGAAAATGAAGCTTCAAACCTTGCTTCAAAAAATAGAAATTAAGAAATTAATCTTAAAAATACTTTACTGATATTTAGCATTTGATATGTAGTAAAAGATCTTAGCAATAAATAGTAATGGGTATCTTAAGTTATAAAATTGGTCACTTTTGTAATTTTTTTTTCTTTACTAATCATTGATTATTTTAATTGTGATTAAAATTCTTAGCTTTAAATTTTGTTGTTTAAGCATATGAAGTCGTTAAAAAAATTATTAATTTATTTTACAAAAATACTCTTATCATTAGTTTCTACAGCTTGTTAATTTCATTTTTCAGACATTTGAATTTTTTAAAAATGTTTATTTTTTTAATTGAAATATTGCAAATTAAATAGTCATTTTCAATAAAAATCAAACCAAAGGTTTTGTTGATTTTTTTTTTTTTTTTCTTTTGTAAGCAAAAGGAATTTTGTCTAATAGTAGTTGTTTTGAATAAATATTAATTAAACAGCAAATTCTTTTATTTATTTATTTTTATTTACTTATTCGTATAGATATCAATATCAAATATTACTTTTAATTGATTTCTATTTATTTCATTCATCTGTAATCATTATTTTCTATTATAGATTTTAATCCATGAAATCTGTTACATTTCAGATTTCGACATTTCCTTAAAAACTAAATATTTCACTTGCCTCTATCTTTATGAAAATATTTCGACTATGCTTTGTCTATAATTGTGTTACTTTTAGATCTTGTATTCTGTTTTACTTTACGTATTTAAATGATGGTATAATAATACATTCTGAATTCTTTAATGTCAAATCACATTTTTTAGATTTCAAATACACATCTTTATACTATTTCTATGTAATACAAAAAATGAATCTTGTGTATTAGAATGTTATCGTGCATCTTTCTAATAATTTATAAAACTATACATATTGTAATTTATTTATATTTCATTATGATATTCAGTATTCTATATTAATTTTTACTTTTAATTTTGAGTTCTGTATTATATTTTATGTTGTTTGGTTTGCACCTTATGAAATAAGTGCATTTGTGTATTTAAATATATATATTTAATATTAAAAAAAAGTAATGAAATTTAAAATTATATGTAACATTTGTTTAATTTAGACATTTCATGATTTAAATACCTTAAAAAAATTTGCAATTTATTTTTGATGTGTTACTGCATTTTATGGTTTGAATTCATTGAATATTTTATAAACAATATTGTATATTAATGTGAAAAAAAAAATCTGAAGCAATTAAGATGAATAGATTTATTTTCACCTTTCTTAAAGGAAAAAAAAAAAAAAAAAAAAAAAAAAGAGTATTTTCTTGGAATAGTGCAGATATATGCATTTGTGCCTAGTTAAAATTTAAATACATTGGTTATACTGAATATTATTTACTATTTAAAAATAATGTATTTCGCAGTCGTAAATGTTAACTTCACAAACTATTCCTGCAGAAAGATTTTGGTGTTGATGAAGCTTGTCGCAGAAAGCATAATAAATTTCTGCCACAGGGGTAAAGATATATAATTTATTTATTTATATTTTCAGTCTGTAGATTTTTTTTTTCTTTGTGTGTGTGTTTAAGCACAAATACTATTGGGTTAAAAGAATTTAGGTACTGATCTCCAAGACGTGGATTTTGTTTAAAATTAACTTTCCTTATCTCATTAAATTCCGTTTCTAAAATAATACCATTGAAGTAAGTTCTATCATGATTTTCTTCTTTGAATTGTATCATTGATTTCATTGGTCGTGATCAGCAGATTTCTGGAGTCTACTGAGATTTTCAAAATGCTTGTTTTTTATTGTCTTAAAAAAATTCTTACCTTATCAGTTTAAACATATGTATACATAAGCTGAATAAAACCAGCAAGTAAAAAATCACGTAAATTCTCTCTCTCTCTCAAAAAAAAAAAAAAAAAAAAAAAAAAAAAAGTAAGTAAAAAGAAAAGAAACATAATATTTCAATTTATTTATTTTTATTTATTTATTACTTTTCTACCAATTGTTATTACTTAGTTTACCAATATATAATCAAAAATTTGTTGTTATGATACTTTCTGAAATACTGAATTATTTTAATCAAATTTGGGCTTATAAAATTGAAAGTAAAAATTAATAATAGAAACAACCGAAATATATATATATATATATGTTTAAATTTTCTCATTTTGCTTGAAGATGCAATACTTGGAATTCGACTGAATTTAAAATAGGTTGGCCAGTAGATAATTGAAAGAAATTCTACTGTTTATTCTGTTTTACAGAAGTTTTTATTTATTTTTTTACGTATACATTTGTGTTTGTATTTATTATTCAACCAAATAATAAAAAATAATAATCTAAGTCTTATCATATAAAAAAAAATTAAAAATTCTGCCTGAGTAGACCATTTTGGCAACTAATAAAAAATAATCAAGGGCCATTAACGCCTGTTTTTCACATTCTAATTTCTAACTCTGGATGTATAACCTCTTTATTTCCCAATCTTTTCTGCATCTTAGCTTCTAAGTTTTTTAGGATTATCGCCTTCAAACAACACACTTCTTCCAGAAGTTTAACATTCTTAAATGCGCTTGAAAAATTTTGTTTATATCCCCGTTTCGCCGACTAAATGGGGGCGAACCTTCACTATCGGCGAAACGGGGGTTGAACGGAAAATGTTGATTTTCCCTTTTTGGGGGAATTTGTCAACGAAAAGGGGTAGGGAATTTTAGTTTCGTCGAAACGAGGATATAACCGTTCATGAAACCTAGTTCACCGGTCACCGTTGCCAGATGAATACTACAATTTTATTTTTTAACACCACTAAATTTTTAAAGTATCAGTCTACTGGTTCAATTACTCCAGCTTTAGCTTTCGCGTAAAGCGGTTGTTTAATGTAAAATTAGTGGTGCTAAAAAATAAAATTGTTGTATTTATCTGGCAACCCTGTCTCCGGTGCTTTTTTACAACATTTTTATTTTATTTTTTTATTATTAAAATATCGTAAGCATCTGGACAGAAATGAAATTAAACAATCAATTTAAAAATAATTCGTGGTAAATATTTTCTCTTTACATTTAAAGTTATTTTCAGTTGAAAGTATTTCTTTACGGTACTTTTTCTTTCTTTTATTTATTTTTTTTTTTTTTTTCTTTTATTAAAAATTTAGCGCTGAAAACTCTGTTCCCGATAGGATTTAGAATAATGAACGACTTTAAGATTATGAAGTTTAACATTATTGTTATCCATGTTTTAATTTTCTGAAATGACAACATTGTTGGCCACTTTAATGTATTTTGAATAATAGTAATTTTATTCTCGGATAATGCTTTAGTTTTCATTGTCTAAAATTTTATTGTGATTCTAATTAAGAAATTATGTGTGCATTTAAACATATCAACTTATGCAAAGTTATAGACAATACAAATGATAACATGTACGGCACCATAGCATACCTGCCAACCATCTCATTATGAAGCGTAAGATTTTTAGTAACCGCTTTATTTTCACACCAGTATTATTATTTTTTTTTTTCAGTAATTTTATCCTTATTTAATCGTAGCAACATTCGGAGAGAATTACTCTAAAAATAAAGTGGTGTGGGAAAAAAGAGCGTTAACAGTTTTACGCTTATTAATGAAGTGGTTGGCAAGTATGCCTTAGCACCAGCGTTGCCAGATGAATACTGCAATTTTATTTTTTTAACACCAAGTTTCAGTCTATCGGTTCAATAACGCCCGTTCAAGTTTTTGTATAACACAGTGGCTTTAACCCTTTGCGCTCGGCATATTTTCCGTAAGACACGCCTTTTGGCGTTCCTTTAAAACGTCACACGTATAGTTTCCAACTTACTACCTTTTGGCTACCGAAAATTTGTAATAATTTGTTTTATTTTACTTCATCATTAAATAAAATAAATCTTTCTGTTAAATTTTTCCGGTATCCGAAAGGTAGCCTATAGCTACACGTTTTAGAAAAATAACATTTCATTTGCAGAGGAACACCTTAAGGCGTGGCTCGACTTTTTGATATCCCCTCAGAAGGGACATGCAAGCCATAAGGGTTAATACAAAATTAGTGGGGTTTAAAAATGAAACTCTAGTATTCATCAACTCTGCTTGGCGCAAATTAGATATGTAATATCACTGAAACTTGGTTTAAAAAAAAAAAAAAAAGAAGAAGATTGGAATGAGCTGCAATCTTAAAAATTCATGTTTTTAAGATTAGTATTCTATCCCTGCAAAAATTAATACAGGTGATAATTAATTTTTTTTTTTTTTTTTTTTTTTGGAATGGGAAATTTTCAATAATATTTATAATTAAATGTTTTCAGTCACAAATATGCTCGGAATATGCTTGGGTCAATTCATTATAAAGCATTAAAGAAAATGAAAATTGAATTCAATAAGTTTTAGGGTAGATAAGAACTAATATTTGTCACAGTCATTTAAGATGAGTATTCTCAGAATTTGGCAGCTACTAATTTTATAGAAATTTCAAAGAATCACATAACCTAAGCCATTTTCCGAGCTGATTTGATCTATAAAAAATTAAAATATTGTCAAAAATGGGTTTGCTATTTAAAAACAAAAAATGAAGATGGTGTAGGATTCAGGTGAAAGACAACCCCCAAGCAAAATCTAAATACAGGGGTCATACTATTCGTCATACTTGCCAACATACTAATTAATATTCCTTAGTCTTTCTAGCCCCGCCTTCTTTTTCACATCAGTATCTTATCAGAGTATTTTTCGCCTTATTTAATCGCAATTGCACTCAGAGAATATTACTCAAAAAATTTACTGGTGTGGAAAAAAGGCGGGACTAACAGCACTACAGAATATCAATTAGGATGTTCGCAAGTATGTCTTCGTCCTTTTTTCATGACACTTTTAAGGATGAGAAATTTCTGTTTTTATTCATAGTTACCAGCATTTTAATTTACTCCGAAGCATTTTTAGCCCGCCTTTATTTAACACCACTTTATTTATAGAATATTTTTCTCCAATATATAACTACGATAAAATAAGAAGAAAAATACTCTTAACACTTTAGTGACCGCTGACGTAGATTCGCGTCATTTGGAAATCTGTAACTCCTCCAGTGGGCGTTTCTTTTTCAATTTGTATGATTCTATATTTTTTAAGAATATTCCCTGTATTCACACAGTTGCCAATATTTTAATTTATTCCGGAGTACTTTTAGCTCCCCCATTATTTCGCACAACTTTATTAAAAGAAAAATTTTCTTCAATACATAACTTCGATAAAGTAAGAAAAAATTACTTTAAAAAAATAACTGGTACGAAATAGTGGCAGGGCTAAAATTACTCCGAAATAAATTAAAATACTGACAGCTATGTATTCATATTTGTATAATCAAAAGACTACAGATCAAAAACTTTCGCTAGAAAAACTATAATTACTATGCATATTCATATGTAATTCATATGTAATATAAATATAGATGTAGAAAAATCTTCCTCTGAAATAATGTTGCTTGAAATAATAACGCCTACAGGTGGAACGTACTGTCAAAAAGAAAAAACATGCGGTCGCAAAAGTCTTAAAATAAAGTGGTATAGTATAAAGGCGGGGCTAAAATTTTCCGGAATAAATTAAAATGTTGGCAAATTTGCTTTATTGCAGCCACTATTTCAATACAATAATCTGTAGCCGTATTAGTCAGGACACATTACTATAACAATACTGTAAAGATTTCTGCATAAGATTAGTGGTGGCAAAAAACGCAGAAATTTCTCATCTCTGAGAGCGTCCTGAAGAAAGGACGGAGTGTACAACCCATGAATATACCACTATAAACAAGACGATATTATTAATCAACCGCATATTTACACGACAATTTACGGGAAAATTAGTCGTCGGTGATTTTCTTTTCTTTTCTATTATTTCTTTTTATATATTTTATTTCTTTACTTCTTTATTTTATTTATTTGAGAGAAGCAGAAATTCAGTTTATTCTATCAACGATAACTTTTTAAATTTTCCAAACGTGCGTTAGGTTTTCATGTAAGTGGCTCAATGGATTTCGCTAACTAATTATGCAAATGAAATTTAGGTAACGCTTGAGCATGAGTAATTAAAATTTAATTTTTTTTTTTTTTTTTTTTATTTCACTAAATATTTCATATATATATATATATATATTTATTTATAATCTGATTGCATTATGCTATGCCTGATGTAGTGTGCCAAGTTTTTTAAAACTTGTTTTCGTGGAGTTTAATACCCTGCATCCCTGCATGTTATAATCAAATATAGGGCAAATTTTTTTTACAATTTTTTAAATAAAACTATATATCCCAATCTATATATCTGTTAATGTTATTCAAATAATCAGAAGAAACTGCATAAACTAATGCTAGCCAGAATATATTTCAAGTAATATTTTTTTCAGGGTTTTTGCTTTAACTGCCAAGCACAATCAGCTATAATTTGTTACTGATCGCCTTTATTTCTTGGAGGTAAAATATTTACTGAAATGTAAAGGATACAAAATGTTCGTTATATGTCAAAAATGTTAGAAGATTTGTAAAGAATTTTTCTATATAGTATTTCAAAAAAAATCTGAAATCCAAAGTGTACGGTCATTTATGACAATATAATAACGTAAAACTATTATTATTAAATGCACCGGAAAAATTAAAAAGAATTTGTGATTTCTTTAAAGAAAATTTAGTTAGGCTAACGAACTACATTTTCCAAATCTAACTGTTCAAGCTGATCGGTGGCTGTGGCGATTAGCTTACCGCATGTGTGAAACGTCCTAATTAATTTCCTGCAGTGTCGTTTGTCCTGTCTTTTATTTCGCAGTAGGTAATATTTATAGTAATATTCTCTAATTGCAGTGAAGATTAAATAAGTAGAAAAGCGCTCTAAAATGATGCTGGTGTGAAAAAAAAAAAAAAAAAAAGGTGGAACTAACAATACTACGGAATATTAATTAGTATGTTGGCAAGTATGATGCATCCATTTGTGACGTTAGCTGGTAACATTTCATATTCAACCTGGATGATTGTTAGTGCTGATTTTTTTTCTTTTTTGCACCATTTAAAAAAAAAAAGTCACTCTGCTTACTTCATCGAAATTGCTAATTCCAGAAATTTTCTAACTATATATCCCAATCTATATATCTGTTAATGTTATTCAAATAATCAGAAGAAACTGCATAAACTAATGGTAGCCAGAATATATTTCAAGTAATACTTTTTACATGGTTTTTGTTCTAACTGCGATGCATAATCAGCTTTAATTTGTTACTGATCGCCTTTATTTCTTGGAGGTAAAATATTTATTGAATTGTAAGGGATACAAAATGTTTGTAATATGTCAAAAATGTTAGAAGATTTGTAAAGAATTTTTCTATATAGTATTTGACAAAAGTCTGAAATCCAAAGTGTATGGTCATTTACGACAAGATAGTAATGTAAAACTATTATTATTACATGCACCGGAAAAATTAAAAAGAATTTGTGATTTCTATAAAAAAAAAAAAAAAAAAAAAAAAAGAATGCTGAAAGGCGAATGCTCCATTGTGTCCAATTCGTATTATTCAAGCTACGCGGTGGCTGTAGCAATTGGCTTACCGCGTGTGTAACGTTTTGTTAGATTAAATAAGTAAAAAAGTGCTCTAAAATGATGCTGGTGTGAAAAAAAAAAAAAGGCGAAACTAACAATTGTACGTAATATTAATTAATATGTTGCATCCATTTGTGACGTTAGCTGTTAACATTTCTAATTCAACCTGGATGATTGTTAGTGCTGATTTTTTTTCTTTTTTGCACCATTTAAAAAAAAAAAGTCACTCTGCTTACTTCATCGAAATTGCTAATTCCAGAAATTTTCTAAAAAAAGCGGATACTAAAAAAATATGAAAGCTGCCTGGTATAAAATAATGTTTTATAAAATTATATTTACACGATAAATTTAATGATACATCTTTCTATAAATAAGTTTGCAAGGCGAATAAAGTAAAGACGACTGCAGCAGAAATTACTAATGAGCGTATTGCTCATCTACATCAGTTCACTTGTGCATATTTTTTTTTACATTTTTATTTTTATCATTAAATCATATTAAACATCTGGGCAAAAACGGAGTTAAATAATCAATTAAAATTATTCAATGGTAGATATTTTCTCTTTATACTAACTGCTCAAAACAATTAAAGATAAAGTAAGTCTTATATAAAACAACAGTATGTTTTTTTTTTTTTTTTGCAGAAAATGCAAGAAGACAATGACATATACAAAATTTTCTCATTTTTAAACATTAGAGTATGCAAATTTTTAACTTGGCGTCAAAAATTATGCTTTAACGGCAGCGAATGAAATTTGGCTTTCAACTTAATGAAAGACAAAGCGGAAAGTAATGAATGGCCTTCAGTAAGTGCGTTATTTCGATGCGTGCAATATCATTTACTGATTCAGAAGTTTGGAGAATTGTTCGTCGGTTAGAGGGAGACGAAACATAAGCTGAAGTGACTGAAGCTCCTGATGTTTCACAAAGTGTGATTTCCAGGATCTGGAACCATTTATTGGAGACTGGAAATGCTGACCAAAGACCTCAGAAAGGCGTAGACGTGCTAAAGCGCCCAATGAAGATCGATATTTGACGTTAATAGCTCAGAGACGCCGAAATATGAATGCCCCTCTTCCTTAATAATACATTTCCTAGGATACTGCCATCACAGTTTCGATTTAGATTATCCAAAACCAATTCCATGTCTTAGCAATTCCATGTCGAGCCTGCAGGGAGTGGACAACAGAATATGTGGACTGGAGAGGAAATGAATGGTACAATGTTCTTTTCACTGATGAGTTTCAATTTTCTGTTCATCATGTTAAGCGCGTTTTCATCTGAAGGAAACGTGGCACTATAAACAATCCTGCATTCTTGCACGGAAGTATCAGATCTGGCGGTGTTGTGTAATGGCCTATGCTGCCATTTTCATTCATGTACGCATCGGCCTCCACATCATTCGAAATGGAGCTCTGATCGGTCGCAGGTATAGGGATACAGGGATGGAACACGGGCGCAGAATTCATACCACTATCAATGTAAGAAAATTGTCTACTTCTTACATCAACGATATTATAAGTAGAGAAATTTCTTAGACGGATTCCGGTATGAATTCTGCGCCCGTGTTCCATCCGTGGGGATAAGTTCCTCAGACCTATTGCTACAGCATGGAGCTGGTTTCGGACAGTTTGAGTCAAAACTGGGGTACCAGTAGCCCTGCGAAAGAATTTTTGAAAAAGAGTGACATTCATATTGCGATATCCCTGAGAAGTTAGCTTTAAAATATTGATCTTCATTGGGCGTTCTTGCACGTCTTCAACTTTTCCCTGGTCTTTGACCTGTCCAGTCTAATAAAAAACGATTCCAGATTATGGAAACTTCACTTTGTGAAACTACACTTTATGTGTTGGTTTCTTCTACTTCAGCATAAGTTTTCCCCCTCCACATCTAACTGATTAACAACTCTTCAAGCTTCTGAATCAGCTAAATGACTTTGGTGGGACATCGCACTCATCGAAACAATGCACTTACTGAATGTCGTACATTATTTTCCGCATTGTTTTTCATTAAATTGAAAACCAAATTTTCTTCGTTGTTGCAAAAGCGTCGTTTTTGACGTCAAACTCAAAATTTGCATACTTCGAAGTTTGAAAATGAGAAAAAATTGCCTTTGTGTTTCTCTTCTTCCATTTTCTGCAAAAAAGTTTCGCTTATACCGTTATTTTGTGAAATTCTTAGAATATCATTTAAATGTTTTGAGTAGTATATTTAAAGTGGGTTTTTAGTTGACGCTTTTTCTTTACAATATTTGATTTTTTTTTTTTTGTAACGGGAAATTTTACACTGAAAACACGATTATGATTTAAAATAATAATTGTTTACGGTTATGAATATTGATACTATTGTCACTCCATGTTTTAATTTTCTGAAATGATAACATTGTTGCCCTCTTTTATGCATTTTGACTAATACATTTTTTAATTTTGAATAACGCTATAGTCCGAAGATTGTCAGCAGAAATCTTATTTTTTTAACACCATTTTTCATTTAGAGTATTTTTCTTCTTGTATAATCGTAATTACATTTGAAAAAAAAAAAAAAAAATCCAAAAGTAAAGTGGTGTAGAAAAAGGGGCGGGTTCTATAAACCTCCCGGAATATTAATTACTAAGTCGCATAGTTGCCAACATTTTAATTTATTCTGGAGCATTTTTAGCCTGCCTTTTTTTCGCGCCGCTTTGTTTTTAGAATAATTTTCTGCAATGTATAACTGCAATATAATTAAAAAAATATATATTCTGAAATAAAAGTGGTATGAAATAAAGGTGGGGCTAAAAATGCTCCGGAATAAATTAAAATGTTAAAATAAATTAAATGGCAACTCTGAAGTAGGTATGTATGAGACGGACATAATACCGATTTTGTGATTTTCGAATTCTTTTTATCTCAAGTAAAAAACTTACATGTATAAAACTCAAAAATCCGTTGTCGAAAATTTTCACGATTATTTAAGTTCCTCCTACCTAAAATATGATGGGGAACTAAAACTAAATGCGTGACTAGAACGTGTTTGGAGTTTACGAAGCGTCCAAACTAACTCCAGGTGGCATCGCAGGTGATGCAACCGTTGGCCCGGTGATACTCTTTTGCAATAGAGATGTTACTTGTATAATTATCGTCGCCAAATCATTGTATTTCTTGAATTATTTAGTTTTGATTCATACGGATTTTTAGTAATTATACCCCATAATAAAAACATATTATTTATTTTAAACCTCATTTTTAGAAGGTAGATGTGTATTAAGGCAGATGCAGGGAAACACAAGAAAAAATTATTTCTTAGAAAACTAGTATGCTGTGACGATCACAAAACATTATTTTATATTTTTTTCTGCAAGTTCATGTAGTTACAAATTACGTATTTATGAAAGGTGTTTATTAATAAAATTATTTTCCATGATGAATGTAGTTGTTTTTTATTTCAGAGGATAACACTAACTGTCGAAAGATAAAGTCAGTATTGTGACCTAGAGACCTCATCTAAAAAAATACATTTTTATTTATTTATTTATTTTTAAGACTTCTTCTTTTTCAGTTTTAATAGATACCACACTAAAAATAATCCGAAGATATTCAAGTATATTAAAATATGTTGAAGGTTTATCGTTTTCTATAAAATATCTTCAGAAATTTTGAAGACATTATAAAGAAATTTTGTAAACTTTCTTAAGAATGGATCAAATAACTTAAGATATTCTGCAGATTTTATCTAAAAATATCTGCAGAATATCTTGAGATTATTTTTAGTGGGGTATATATATATATATTTAATAATCACACATCTATGGCTCAATTACTCGTTTTAAAGATTTTGACGAATTCTTTTTAAAGATAAACATACTGAAAATTTACATCTACATATATATATATTTTTTCCCCAGTTCATTATCTATATAAGGAGCAAACATTCAAACCGTGTTTTCTCCTTTAGTCCCAATTTTTCAGACAACACAAAAACTAAAAAATTAAAAAAATAACTAAATTTAAAACTTAATTATCATTTGTTTAGATGCATTACTCGATACTAGAAAAATACGTAGACATATCTAGGAAGATATGTAGACATACTTTTTTTTTGTTAATTTCAAAGAAAAATCACTTACTCATCTTTCTTATTTTTGGAGAAAACACGGTTTGAATGTTTCATCCTCATAAATGCATATATATAAGTTCACACTAAAAAGTTAAAAATAATTCTCATCTTGTACACTTATACGAAATTTTCCCTTATATTGCAATAGTAAAAATTTTGTAAAATATATGGGATGGCAGCGTCACCTGTTGAGCTATTGATCCCAAATTTAACAGCACCAATTTAAATCAAGCTCCAGATTAAATTTAGTTCATTAGTTATGAGATACAGCGTTCACAAACCTTTAGATAAACATACAGACCGTAGCTGCCAACATCCTCATTAATATTCCTTAATACTGTTATTGCTCGATCCGCACATTTTTCTACACCACTTAATTTGTAAAGTAATTCTTTCTACTCTCTAAATGTAATTATCATTAAATAAAAAGAAAAATACTATAAAACCAGACTGGTATGAAAAAAAGGCGGGTATTAACAATACTACGGAATATTAATCAGGATGTTTTGGCAGCTATGTAAAGACAGACATTTTCTAAAATACTTTTAAATCATGTTCTGGATCTTTAGAATGTGCAAATATATGAAAAACCAGATGTCAAAATTTTTCCGAATCCAAGTTTTTTTTTTTTTTTTTTCTTATGCATATTAAATCCTTCTATATTTTGAACATCAGGAGTTTTTTTACAATATTTTATTTCATAATTTTATTGCAAAAAATTATTACAAATGAAAAGAAAATTTATTATTAAAAAATAGTTTATTCATAATATAGGCTGATGCAACTCTTGGATAGAAGGACATATGCTATGCAACAAATTAGAGGACATGAAAGAACATGAAAATTAGAAGAGGGATTTCCAAATGCACCAGTAAATAATCGAACAAAGCAAAAATACTTTAACCTCTCTTTCCCAAGATCATGGCGTTACTGCGGAAAAATTGCTTTCAGGTGCCGCTTGGAACGTTTGGCGAAAATCACCACCACCCCGCATTTTCATATCGTTTAGAAGTTGCAACATTCTGCTGATTACGCTTGCTATCTCTGGCGAATTAGCGCACTTTTTGAAGGAGGCGGGCTTAACTAAATTTCAACTATAAAATGGCGTCAAAATGCCCCATCTTGAGAAAGCGAGGGTTAATCAGTGTTGCCAAATTTAGGGACATTTTTTGCAATATCTATCGTTAATTTTTAATTGAAATAGTTGCCTAATTGCAAGGAAAATTTAACCGTCTGTCGTGTATATCAAATATCCTCAAAATTATTGGTGTTTAACTAACAAAAAAGTCCCTAAATTCGACAATACTGGTTTTAATAAAGGGGTAAGTGTAACATCGCCTTAAATTATTTTATTTTTGGAAAAAATAGTTTGAAACTTTTTTATTATATTTTTTTATGCATGAGAATCATCTCATGTTAATACTTTCGCGACAGCATGATTTTGAATTTTTGACAGTAAGTGGGCGTTATTCTCCTATGTTACAATATTTCAAAACAAAATTTTCTGTATTCACATTTATATTAGAAATGGATATACATTATAATTATATTCTTTCTAATCAAAGTATTTGTATCCATAGTATATTTCATTGTAAAAATGTGTATATTGGTTATATATTTAAGAAATAAATAGCTTACAAATTGCGAAAGAAACGCCCACTGATGGAGTTACAGATTTTAAAATGAATATACGTCAATGGTCTCGAAAGTATTAAATTTAGCTTAAACTATAGCTTAATTACAGGGAAAGCTAAGCTACACTGCAAAAAATAAAGCCGTAAAAGTACAGGAAAAATCTGGCAGCTGGGGTGCCAGTATTTCTCCGTCAAATATACCATAGCCTCCTAAACTAGATGCCTGTCGCGTGGCTCGTAAACTTGGCAACAGTTGAAGCGGTAGACAGCACCACCTGGTACAGATTGCGCGACTTTTTTATTCAACTCTCACCAATAATTTTAAGAAGTGATATATGATATATATAATCGACGTTACTTCGATTCTATTCGCCTTTTATGTATATCATATCTCACTTTTTAAAATTTTTGGTGGCTGTTGAATAAAAAAGTTACGCAATCTGTACCAGATGGCGCTGTCTACCGTTTCAACTGTTGCCAAGATTCCGAGACGCGTGGCAGGCATCTAGTTTAGGAGGCTATGAATATACAGTCTAAAACCGTAAAATTGTATGAATGACATATATTTTATGCAGGAATCCAATAAATCAAACAGTTTCTTTGTTAACCCTTACAGGACCATAAGATGTCCAAGACTAAATATGCTAATACAACACAATATTTTAGCTATTGTGGGTGTAAAGTAAGAGAATATCACCAGAAAAACATAGCAGGGTGTATAGGTTTCCTATAATTTCATGGAAGATATTTTTCCCTGTGGACCATAAAAGTAAATAAACGAAGAGTTAGGTTTATTAAATCGGTATTTTATTTATTGCTTTGTAATACAAATTTATTGCTTTGTAATATAAAAATTATCAGAAAAGTAAAATAAATTGTTAGTTATGGTATTCTACGAAGCGATTTCGTTTACTTGTGAAGCACAAGTGGACATTGCACATAACACATTTATTATGTGTCCTATTTTCTATACTTTTTTTTTATTATTATTCGTTCAGAAACACATTTGCTGCCTTGGACATACGTTTTATTTTGACATTCAGTAAAAAAAATATCGATTCAATAATAATTGAACAATCGATAACGATTTTTGTAGAAGGGAAAAATATTTCCCTTGGGTATGAAAGGGTTAAAAGCACAGTTTTGTCCTGTATATTTGACGGAAAAATTCTGGCATCTCAACTGTCAGATTTTTCCTGTACTTTCAATGGGTTCTTTTTGCAATGTATAGGGACTACAGCTTAAACTATAGTACCAATGAAATCCTGCAGTAAATTTAGGCTATATTGAAGAATTTGTTTGATGGGACTTTAAATTGCCAGTGGGATACAATGGATCAAAACTCAACTGATAAGTTAACTTTAGATCTAAAAGACATTTAATCTGCTTGAACCTTTCTTTCTTATATTTAACCTTTCGAAACAAAATCAAATGTGAAACAGTGATAGTTGAAAAGTTTGAAATATTGCATATATTTTCCTCTCCGACAGAATGTCCTTTTAAAAAAATAAGAAGCTTTGAAGTTGCTTTATCTGAGAAGTAAGCATCAAAGTTTTTGGTAAGAGAGCTACGTTTGTGTCCAGATTTTGAATATAACTTCAGATTTCTTCTATTTCTTAAGCTTTTCGGTTTGTCACCCAAAGTTATAATTACTCCGAGAATTTTGTATTCATGGAAGTGTAACCATGGTATTTATATTTGTCTCAAGCGATTCAACTGTATCGCTTGTATATTTTTGCTATCGTTTTCAATTTTATTTTATAATTTTCAATGAAACCTAATAATGTGAACATTTCAAAGGTTTTGTTAGACCATAGCTGCCAACTTAGAATATTTTGGCTACCAGGAAAATTTAAAAGAAATATTTATTTCATTTAATCAGCGAACTATAACGGTTTTCACTGATTAAGTAAAATAAAAATTTCTATTAAAATTTTCCGTTAGCCAAAATGTGCTAAGTTGGCAACTATGTGTTGGACTCAGTGCTACCAAATTTAGGGACATACTTTTTGCTGTTATAGTTGCCCAGGGATGGAAAACGGGCGCAGAACTCATACCACTATCAATATAATAAAATGTTCTACTTCTTAAATCAACGATATCTTAAATAGAGAAAGTTCTTAAACAAAGAACTTTATGAGTTTTGTGCCCGTGTTCCATCCCTGGTTGCCTAATCCTAATAAAAAATTAATCGTCTACAATAGTCGTACTCTCCGACCTTTATTCAGGACACACTCAGAAATGAAAAATTCTTAAATATATTGCTAACACTATTTTTATGCAATACTTTCTACCCAATATATTTATGGTACTTTACCTTAAATATATCCAGAAATATTTCTGCATAAAATTAGTGGTGGCAGAAAAGGCGGAAATTTCTAACCTTAGAGAGTGTCCTGAAAAAAGGGCGGAGAATAGGACCCCTGGGTCTATCATGTATATCAAATATCCTCAAAATTATTAGTGTCAAATTAATAAAAATGTCCCTAAATTTGTAATACTGGCTTTAATAAGGGTGAAGTGGGGTAAGTGTAACATAGGCTTAAAACTCAACTGATAGACCAAAAAGGCATTTTATCTGCTTGAAACTTTCTTTCTTATATCAGAATTGCCAACATAATCCGGTAAATTGTTAGTACAACCCCCTTTTCTACACCACTTAATTTTTAGAGTAATTCTGTTCAATTGTATTTACGATGAATTAAGAAGAAAAATACTTTAAAAAAAGTGTGGAGACGAAAAAAGGGCGGTGCTAACAATCCTCCAGATTAGGTTGGCAGCTCTGTTATATTTAACTTTTGAAAACGAAATCAAACATGAAACAGACACAGTTTGAAAAGTTTGAAATATTGCATATCTTTGCCTCTCCGACAGAAAGTTCTCTTAAAAAATAAGAGGCTTTGCACTGTCTGTATCTGTCTGTATCTGTATGTAGATTTAGAATATAACTTCAGATTTCTTCTATTTCTTAAGCTCTTTGGTTTGTTAGCCGAAATTACACTTACTCTAGAAATTTTGTATACATACTTGTCAACATACTAATTAATATTCCTTAGTATTGTTAGCCCCGTCTTCTTTTTCACACCAGTATCTTTTTAGAGTATTTTTCTTCATATTTAATCGTAGCTGAATTTGGAGAATATTACTCTAAAAATTTACTGGTAGAAAAAAAAAAAATGGCTGAACTAACAAAACTACGGAATATTAATTAGGATTTTGATAAGTATGTGTATATCGGGGAAGTTTAACCAGGGTATTTATCTGTCCCAATGGATTGTCAGATCTGCTTGTTTTCTTTCGCTCGAAATAAGTTAAACATGATTCATCAAAGAGAACCAGTTCAGACCAATAATTAGCTAATCATACTTTAATTTTTTTAGCCACCTGAGGTCTTGCTAATTCTCTTCACTAAGAATGGAATTTTTTCAAATTTTCTGTCATATAAACCTGCTTTGTTTAATAGTTGCTGTACGTTATTTGTTTAATAGTTGCTATGTTAAAGAAATTTTTCTGCTAAACACTTTTTCTGAATCTCTTTTATGTTCTAAATGTAATTCAAACTGATTTTATAAGCAATGGCTTTTTAACTTACGGTCATCTCGCTTGGATGAGCAACATGGCAGCCTAAAATCAAATTTCCAGTTTAAACGGCCAAATAATTTTATATCTTACTAAAAACCCTTTTACCAATATTTCGTTAACATTTAATTATTTTTCCATCTCAAGTATTAAAATATTTTTTGATTTTTCATTCAAAAAATTATACTTTTCGTTCTTGTTCTTACCATTTTTGAAAAAAATTCTAAAATTACAATTTTACTGACAGTTGCATTTTGTTTTTAACACTAGACTCAAATCTAAAGTGTATGTGGAGGACAACATAATAAAATCTGTTCGAAAATTTGCTTTTTAAACGTTAAAATTAGTGGTTGTAGAAGGCATAAAGGAAAATATCCAAGTGCGGTTTTATTTTTGTCGCTTAGTATATATATATATATATATATATATATATATATATATACATGGATGCTTAATAGAATCTAATTAAAAGATCAGCGATAAACTTTGAAATTTATTAATTAGCTTTTGGTAAAAAATAAAAAAAAATGCGTGTCTATGTAAAATTCTACGAACAAAAAAAGCATTATGGTTGTTACATTTTTATTTTAAATGCATATATAAATTTTTAAGATATCTCAAAACCCATCCGAATTCTTTTAAATAGGTTCTATTAAATATCATGATCATCTGAAAATAACGAATTCACGAAAGAATTTAAACTGACAATAGAATTTAAAGATTTCAAATCTGTAAAAAATATATCATAAACCATAAGAATTTTTGCCTGAATACATATTTTATTGAACAAACCTAATAAAGTTTAATTTTTAAGCGTTGAATGGAAATATCAGCTTTTGCATGAAACCTACTTATGGAGCCATGTAACCTAAAGAAAAATGGCAAAATGATGGCTTAAAAAATTTCGATCATAATTCGATAACATAATTTTATAGACAGGTTAAAAAAAAAAAGAAAGAAAGAAAGGAAAAAGTGTCCCTTACCCTGAAGGTTAGTTGCTGAGCAAATCTTTGATGACCCAATTTCCGTCATATTAACTTTCGATATAGGTGCCTGAAATAATGAAAAAAAATAAATAAATAAATAAAATTAAGTAAACACATATTAAGAAAACTAACAGGTGGTTGAAAATGAAAAATAAAGTGAAAGTAATTGCAAATGGGCTTCCGATTTTTTCTTTTATTTTTTTCCTCTTTTATTCCCCCCCCCCTTTCCCTCCACCCTTTATTTTTTTTTTTCGTGATGACACAATGTAACCTGATATTCATTTATCTCTTGAAAGAACAAAAGCAAACAAAGAATTAAATATGTTAATAAATTTTAGATTGCATAATTTGTAAAATACTATTCGTTTAGAATAGAAGTTGTTTCATACACAATAAAGTTTACACATACCGGGGAATTTTAACTTTTGTTGATGAAATTATTCAATTAACAAGATTTTTTTTTTTAATTACTCGAGATCGGAATAGAATCATTAACTTTTAAAGTCATATATAAAAAAGATGGACATTTTTCATGAATGAGAGTGTCGTGAAAAAAGTGAGGAGACTTCGAGCTCTCTAAACCGCTCTAAACAGCGCTGCCAAATTAAGGGGCTATTTTATTCAACTACTACCAATAATTTTGATGAGAGATATTTGATACACATAATGAACGAATAACTTCCGAAATAATTTTAGGCAACCGTAACAGTTAAAATTTAGTGATGGATATTAAAGAAAAGAGTCCCTGCATTTGATAAAACTGAACAGCTGAGTGAAATTAATTAGGACTGGCAAAGGTTTAAAAAAGTGGTGCCAGAAGAAATCGTGGATTAACAATACTCCAGGTGAAATTAGACATGTTACCACCTGCGTTTACAGATTCACGTATATGAAGTCGTTCAAGTTTGAACCAGCGACACACAATCTGCGTTTTCACACGGTTAGCCCATCACGACAGGCACCGCGTCACTTGATCAGAGAGCCATTCCTTCGTTTGACTGGACTTTGAATATATATTTTTAAAGATGTAACAGATTCTTGTTAATTTTTCCGGTGTTTTTAATAATAATCAAATATTTTACTACATTGTGAGAAGTGACTATACACTTTCGATTTCAGTCTTTTTGCAAAATACTGCATACGAAATTTTTTTACGAATTTTCTAAAGCTGTATAGAACATTTATACATGTATAGAAAATTTTGTATCCCTGACATTTCAGTAAACATATTGTGTCTAGAAGACATAAAGGCGATCAGTAACAAATTAAAGCAAAAACTGCCCTGCAGTTAGAGCAAAATCCTTGTAAGAGCGGTCGCACTCTCCAATCTTTTTTCAGGAAACCCTCAGGAAAAAAATAAATAAATAAATAAATATTCATTGCTACCACTATTCTTATGCAATAATCCCTAGCCTATATAATTATGGCACATTGTTATAAATTTGTATAGAAATGTTTCTGCATAAAATTAGTGGTGGCAGAGTGGGCGAAAATTTCTGGTATTTGAGACTGCAGAGATCGTAGTCTCAGCCTCTTTTTCAGGACTCTTTGATAAATCAGAAGTTCACCGCAATTTCTGTACTGTTCAATCAAGATATCTGTTGCAACATCAGTGCCTTCCCCCCATTCTTTTCCCTCTGTTTTTCCGCCACCTGTCGCGACAGCGGGAATGCTTTTATTTTTATTTTTTATTCTCTTTTGGTTTTATTAGAATAAGATGCACTTTCGATTCGAAAGTGGAGTGTTAAAAAAGATGTAGACTTGAAAGGAAAGGCACTTTTACGGTGTCTTAAAATTTATTATGATTCTGTTTTATTAAAGAAGGAAAAAACTGAATATTTTGAATATACAGAAAGTTATTCATTATGTGAATCTGAATAATCTGAAAATGTTAATTAATCGTCAAATTTTGTACATATATTTTCATTATAAATAGTACCATTGCATCATCATTTAAGTAAATATGCTGAAAACCAAAGTTCCAGAAATATTATTTTGTGTCATCGATATTCTCTTCTAATTCTCTACGTTTTCAAGTCGGCCGAGAAAAGAAGAAAGAGTGAGTACCTTTTCTATAATTAGTTGATAAATAATGAATGTGATTTTTAATATAAAGATATTTATCGCTAGTTATAATCTAATTTAAAAATAACCCATGAATATAAAGATTATATTAAATTAGTGGCGCCCCAGAACAGGGACGGCCGACTTGGTTTACTTTCTCCAACATCGAAATAAATAAATATAAATGTTATTTGAATTGAATGTTTGAAAATTTGTTCTTTTGATGATGATATAAATAAAGAGAAAAAGTTTTGGTTTCAACGAAAAAGTTTCGTTTTCATTTACATTTGGAATAAATAATAAATGATATTTATATTTTTCGTTTTGTTCTTGAAATTTGTTCCTTTGATAAAAATAAAATGAAAGAATAGTTTTGGTTTGTGCATTACTTTCTGTTTTGAATTATTGCATTATATATTAATATGATGAATGCATAACTTCGAAATGTTTTTGTTTAATAAACAACTCTGACAAGAAATTTTATTTGATAATTGATCAAATAATAATATTTTTAAAGATTTGTTATTTATAATTAGCATAATGAGTGTAATTCAAAAACAAAAAAGAAGTGTTCTTAGAGCGCAAACCACGAAGTTAATAAATAAAATCGAAGGCAGGTTATTAGAAATTGATGTTGGAGAAGAAGAGTTAGAACAATATTTAGAGGAATTGAATTCATCAGATGACGAGATACAGAAAAATATCAAAGTAGAAGAGGTTGAAGAGGAAGTTTTAAAATGCGATGAATATAATTCAAATATTTTGATTTGGAAAACTAAAGTAAAAAGTAAAATGATTAAAATAAAAAATAGTAGTAATTCTAACATTTTATCGACTAGCCTCTTAATAGAAGGTAATAGATCACCAAAATTAGATCAAGGTTATATTAATCTTCCTCGATTAAACATTGATAGATTTAACGGTGATCCAACCGATTTTCAAAGATTTATGGATCAATTTGAAGCAGCAATCGATAAGAATTCAGTTTTATCAAATATTGATAAATTTAGCTATTTGAGATCATATTTAATTGGTACAGCTGCTGATGCAATAAAAGGTTTCACGCTAACAAACAATAATTATTACGCGGCTCTGGAAACATTAAAAGATCGATTTGGTAAAAAAACATTACTAATTAATTCACATTTAAATAAATTACTAAATCTTTGTCCTGTAAAAAAATCCAACGATATATTTGCATTAAGAAAATTACTGGACACATGTCAGACAGAAATAAGAAATCTAGAATCCCTAGGGATAAAAGAAGAAAATTACAGCACGTTATTTTGCCCAATTTTCATAAAACTTTTACCAGCAGACATAGTTTTAGAAATAACGAAAAAATACGGCGATGATGATCAGTGGAAAGTTTCAGAAATGATTGAAATTTTAAAAACAGAAGTTGTTAGTCGCGAAAATACTACTGCACTAATTTCAAATGCCCAACACTCAGAACATATTTCCACCACATCAAATAAGAAAGAAAGTTATGAATCACCAAAAATAAACAAAATTCGTCCCTCAACTGCAGCTGGCCTTTACAATAATAATTCAGGCAATAAACGACATTTCTGTAATTTTTGTAATAGCGAAAAACATTTATTACAGGACTGCAAATAATTCAAATCTAAACAAGTCAATGAAAAAAGAGAATTTTTGATGAAACGTGGTCATTGTTTTGTTTGTTTCTCTAAAGGTCATTTGGCAAAAAATTGCCGCTGCTTTGTAAAATGCCGTATTTGTTCTCGCCGTCATTTCGATATAATGTGTCCAGAAAATAATTCCGAAAAACAAGTTACAAATGAAAATACCACCTTGTCCAACAAAACTTGCAATCAAGAAGTGTTACTCCAAACTTTAACGCTAAGGTTAATCAATAAAGATAAAGAATACATTATCAGAGCATTAATTGATTCAGGATCTCAGAAATCTTATTTGAAGAAGGAAATAATAAAGAAAATTGGTTATACACCTACAGGGCAAGAAAAATTAAACCATAGTTTGTTTGGTGGGTTACAACAAACACATGATCATTTACGATATAGAATAAATTTAAGTGATTTAAATAAAAACTATTTGTGTAATTTTGAAGTTCTTGATCAAGAAAAAATTTGCGCAGAAGTACCTAAATTACGAAATGGGCCATGGATTAACGAAGCAAGAAGGCGGGGAATTCAATTTTCAGATTATGACAACTCTACAAAATTTAGAAGAAATAAAAATAGAGAAATTGATTTGTTAATTGGTGCAGATGTATGTGGGAAACTTTTTACAGGGAAAAGTAAATTACTCTCGAAGGGTTTAGTGGCCTTTGAAACAAAATTAGGTTGGACATTGATGGGTAAAACTGAAGAATTTAGTTCTAACGATAGTACAAATGTTGTTTTATCTCTTCATGTGGCCAATGCACAGATTTTCAGATCTTTGGTCCCTGGATACTTTAGGAATTTTGGATTCAGGAAATAAGAACACGAGAGAAGAATTAGACATAGCTGCTGAAGAATATTTTAACCAAAATGTTAAAACTGTTGAAGACGGCAGATATGAAGTAAGCCTTCCATGAATTGAAGGCCATCCTCCACTACCTAGCTGTAGACCAATTGCTGAGCGAAGATTGAAGAATTGCGTGGAATCACTGAAGAAATCTGGAAGATTAGAAGCTTACGAAGCAGTTTTTGACGAATGGCTTGCAGAAGAAATCATTGAAGAAGTTGAGCCATACAGTGATAATCTAAATGAACATTTTCTGCCCCACAGAGCAGTTATTAAAGAAAATTCCACAACTAAAATTAGTCCAGTTTTTGATGGGTCAGCGAGAGAAAAGGGCTCTCCTTCTATTAATGATTGTTTGGGAAAGGGTCCCAACTTAGTGGAACTAATTCCCTCTGTAATTAATAGATTTCGATTTAAGAAAATTGGGGTAATTTCAGATATTCGTAAAGCGTTCCTAGAAATTCAGCTCAGCGAAGTAGACCGACCGTATCTTAGATTCCTGTGGTGGGAGGAGGGTAATCCTTCAAATATTAAGATTTTTCAACATAGAAGAGTAGTATTCGGCCTTACTTGTAGTCCCTACTTGTTAGGAGCAACTCTAAAGTACCACTTGCAACAGGTTAACGATGAACTAAAGGAAACTGCCGATAAATTAGCAGAATCTTTTTATGTAGATAATAGTGTTACTAGTGTAGAAAGTGCCGAAGAACTTGAAAAATTTATTTCGGAGTCTAAATATATCCTTAGTACTGCAAAATTTGATCTAAGAGGGTGGGAGCATAATATTATCAATCCAATAGAAGAAAATTCTACTCCCTCCAAGAAAAGAAATGTTCCAGTTTTGGGATTATTATGGGATTTAAACAATGATTCACTAAGTATAGATTTGCGAGAAAATCAAGAAGAAATCAAGACGGTTACCAAAAGACGAATATTGTCCGTAGCCCATAAATTATTCGACCCCATCGGATATAGTTGTCCTGTAGCCTTAGCACCAAAAATTTTACTTCAAGAATGTTGGCAACTAAAAGTGAGTTGGGATTCTGAATTACCTGAATGTGTTGGGAAAAAATTTGAGAAATGGAAAAGGGGACTACATAAGTTGAATGACGTTGCTATTCCAAGACTTCTTGTACCTGATCCGGTGAATACGGAAATGAGCCTTCATGTATTCTCTGATGCAAGCAAAGCAGCGTATGCAACTTGCATTTTTTTAAGAGGAGAAAATTTTAATGCCATTACCTGCCAACTTGTGCAAGCCAGATCCCGGGTAGCCCCATTGAAGTCAGTCACCATTCCCAGGCTAGAACTTCTTGCCTGTACCATAGGAGCAAGACTAGCGCAAAGTGTGAAAACAGATCTAAGACAGCCGAGTATTCCAACACATTTTTGGACAGATTCATCAAACGCTCTATTTTGGATCAAAAGAAATGAAAATTGGGCACCTTTTGTTTACAATAGAGTGCAAGAAATTCGATCCCTCAGCCATCCAGAGAAGTGGAAATACGTACCAGGGAGGCTCAATCCTGCCGATTTGCCATCAAGGGGCTGTACTGCTGAATTTCTCTTAAAATCCCGGTGGTGGGAAGGACCTTCTTGGTTAAGAAGATCTTCAGAATTTTGGCCTAACGAAATTTTAGAACCTGATTTAAATGTAATAGAATCAGAGAGAAGAAAAACAATAGTTTCTGCAGCCAATGTGTTATCGGAAAACATAGACTTTTACGAGAAATGTTCCTCGTATAAAAAGATGTTAAAGGTCACAGCATGGATACTCAGATTTAAAGAAAATGCTAAAAAGCCTAAAGAAGCAAGAGTAATGACCAATTTAACAGTTGAAGAAATAGAAAAGGCTGAACTTACGATTATGAAGTTTGTTCAGAATCAAGATTTAAATTTTAAGAAAAACTTATCCTCTTTGCGTACATTTGTTGATGAAATGGGAGTCATCAGAGTTCAAACTAGAATATCAATGCGAAAAGATTCAGAAAATTTTAGATATCCAGTAATTTTGCCAGCGAACCATAACGTAACCTATAGAATTATTGAAAATGAACATACAGAGATGAATCATTCAGGAATACAAATTCTTATGTCAGCAATTCGAGAGAAATTCTGGATAATAAGATGCAGGAAAACCATTAGAAAGATTCTGCATAGATGTGTCCAGTGTCAGAGATTCTCTTCGAAAGCTGCTGAAGTGCTGAGTTCACCTCTGCCTGAAGATAGAGTGAGAGAAGCTGGTGTTTTTGAAATTATTGGAACCGACCTTTTTGGACCACTATTCTTAAAAGATGGCAGCAAATGTTGGGTAGTTCTGTATACATGTGCAGTTTTTCGAGCTATTCACATAGAATTGACGACTTCCTTAACAACAGAGAATTTCATACAGACCTTGAGAAGATTCATTTCACGTAGAGGACGACCACGTATCATCTACAGTGATAATGGAACCAACTTAGTTGCGACAAGAAAGGAATTGAATTCTGTGGATTGGGCACAGATTGAAGAATTTGCCACTATAAAAAGAATTAAATGGAAACTTAACCCTCCGGCCTCTCCGTGGTGGGGTGGATTTTGGGAGAGATTGATCCGCATTATCAAATCAATGTTGAAAAGAGTTTTAGGAAAAGCCCATTTGAACTATGAATAATTATATACTATCATTTGCGACACAGAAAGTATGGTGAATTCACGACCACTTACATATGTATCTGAGGATACTGAAGATTTAACACCTCTCACACCTGAAATGTTTCTGAAAGATCTCCGTGAAACTGGAGTACCTGACTTGGATTTTATAGAAAGAAATAACCTGAGAAAAAGATTTGAATACCGACAAAAACTAAAAGACGATCTTCGCAAGAGATTTAGAACTGAATATTTGGGAACTCTTCGTGAATTTAACAATGTAAAGAAACCTCCTAACAACAATATTAAAATTGGAGATTTAGTTTTAGTGCAAAATGACAACTTAAAACGCATTCAGTGGCCATTGGCCAAAGTGGTGGAACTCTATCCTGGTAAAGATGGACAATTTCGTGTTGCCAAACTGAAAACCATGAATAGTGAAATTTTACGACCACTACAGAGGATTTGCCCTTTTAGAACTTAGTGATACAATTGTAAACAAGAATCAAATTCAGACCTCTAGATTTGGTAGAATTATCAACCCAGTGAAAAAACTTTAATATCTAAACTGACTATAAAACTTTAAGTCCAAAATGACTTGAACATTTTTCTGAACTATTTTTATATTATATTGTTTATTATTATTATTTTTTTATCATTTTACCAAGAATATTTTAGAATGTAAACAGTTTTCCTTTTTCTTTAATATTTTGTTGAGCATGTACAGAATCTTTCCATGCTCAAGGTGGGAGGATGTTGAACATCAGTGCCTTCCCCCCATTATTTTCCCTCTGTTTTTCCGCCACCTGTCGCGACAGCGGGAATGCTTTTATTTTTATTTTTTATTCTCTTTTGGTTTTATTGGAATAAGATGCACTTTCGATTCGAAAGTGGAGTATTAAAAAAGATGTAGACTTGAAAGGAAAGGCACTTTTACGGTGTCTTAAAATTTATTATGATTCTGTTTTATTAAAGAAGGAAAAAACTGAATATTTTGAATATACAGAAAGTTATTCATTATGTGAATCTGAATAGTCTGAAAATGTTAATTAATCGTCAAATTTTGTACATATATTTTCATTGTAAATAGTACCATTGCATCATCATTTAAGTAAATATGCTGAAAACCAAAGTTCCAGAAATATTATTTTGTGTCATCGATATTCTCTTCTAATTCTCTACGTTTTCAAGTCGGCCGAGAAAAGAAGAAAGGGTGAGTACCTTTTCGATAATTAGTTGATAAATAACGAATGTGATTTTTAATATAAAGATATATATCGCTAGTTATAATCTAATTTAAAAAAAACCCATGAATATAAAGATTATATTAAAATATCTGTACTGATAAGTATAAAGTATTTAAGTCCATATTCTTGATTTTTCAGGAGACGAAAAATAAAGTTAAACTAACTAAAGACTAATCAGAAGAATCGATTAGGAAAAAAGGAATATGTTGGTTTATACGCTTTATACCATTCAGTGATTGTGAATCTTCATTTAATAAAGGGAAAAAATTGAATAAAATATTTTATACCAAAGAAAAATGCTAAATTTCTGACTTGAATCTTTTTTTATCAATGGATTTTCTCAAAGACTAAATGACATGGATTTAAATCCTTTATACCAATCGATAGAGAATTTTTTTCTGAGTCTGACTCTGTACTTAACTCAAAAACGACATTTTTGGACTTAAATACTTATCAGTACAGATATATTAATTTGAAAATACAATAAAAATTTCTCTAATAAAAAAGTGGTGAACAAACATTCCAAAATTTCTCATCATTGAAAGTATCCTGAGAAAAAGACGGAGACTCTCCTGAAAAAGAACGGAGAGTAAGACATCTGCCTATAAAAAGTATTACTTAGAATACGCTCATTGCTGCCAGATAAAGTTTACTTAGAATACGCTCATTGTTGCCAGATAAAGTTTACTTAGCATACGCTCATTGTTGCCAGATAAAGTCTAGCAATACTGGCTCAAGCACATTCATTTTACACCCAAAATTTCGTTAAATAGAATATAATGTCATATAAAATAATTACAATAAAAAAAGTAGCAAAGTCTGGCAACACTGGTGCATACACTCCAACATCCTAATTAATATTCCGTAGTATTGTTAGTCCCGCTCTTTTTCTCCCACCAATAAATATTTAGAGTAGTATTCTCCAAATGCAATTGCGATTAAATAAAAAGAAAAATACTCTGAAAATATACTGGTGAGAAACAGAAGGCGGGGCTAACAACACTACAGACTATTAGCTAGTATGTTGGAGGGTATGCTGGTGGGAGCATTGCGTCCCTTCCTCCATGTGGTGAGGAAATTCGTCCCATGGCACATTTTCATTATGGATATTTTTCATTTCTTCGATATATTAACACTTTGGCGACCGCTGACGTAGATTTACGTCATTTGAAAATGTGTAACTCCGTCAGTGAGCGTTCCTTTCACAATTTGGATTTATTTATTTCTTAAGAATATACCCAATATACATATTTGTACAACTAATATACTATGGATACAAATAATTTGATTAGAAAGTGTATAATTATAAAGTAACCATTTGTGTTAATAACCATTTGTATTATAAATTTGAATACAAAATATTTTGTTCTGAAATATTATATCTTAGGAGAATAACGCCCACAGGCGGATCTTACTACCAAAAAGACAAAAATAAGCGGTCGCGAAGTGTTAACACTTTTGTGACCGCATGCTTTTGTCTCTCTGATAGTAGTTCCACCTTTAGATGTTATTCTCTTATGCTACATTATTTGAGAACAAAGCTTTCTGTACCCATATTTTTGTTGCAAATGAATATGCATTCTAATTATACTCTTTTTAGTGAAAGTATTTTTATCCATTGTATTTTCACTGTACGAATATGAATATTGGGAATATTTTAAAGAAATATTATAACATACAAATTGCAAAAGAGACACACCCACTGGCGTAGTTAGAGATTTCCAAATAACTTGAATCTACGTGAGCTTAGGAGATAGTGCTAATAATAAATAGTTGAACCACAAATCCGTGATAATTCAAAACAAAGTTATAGTTTTTTTTTTCGTTTTTAAGAGAAAGAAAAAAAAAAAAAAGGGGGGGGGGGTATTTCTTCAGTTGTCTGTAAAAGCTGATTTTCTTTGGACATTTACTGTTATGTTTCTTTGACATGAAAATCGTCTGCAGTCATTATGGAAAGTAATTTTAATAAATAATTTGTACTGCATGATTTTGTATACGGAAATGCAGAAAAAAGACTGATTTTGGCCACAACAGACTGTTGTTGTTTAACCATTCTAGGAAAGTGTCATATTATTTAATTGACACTAGAGCTGCCTCCGCACTTTAAAATGTAGAAAACGGGGGGGGGGGGGGGGGTGAGGAAAGCTAAAAGTCTATAGAAAATAGCATCGGATGAAACACGAAAAAAAAAAAAAAATCCTCACAATCAAAAGCTTGGGAAAAAAGTAAAAAGAAAAAAAAAAGAGACAGTTTTCTTTTAAATATTGTCGTGATAAATTTGATTTAAATATTTGGAGTGCTAGGAGCTGTGTTACAGGCTTACGTAGGTATTGATCTCGAAATTCCTGCATTTCAATCTCCATCTACTTATTTCATGCAAACAAGTACACAAAAGGTATATCAGCTTAATGAAATGGTGTCACTTAATCAACTAGTGTCAGTGATAAATAGAATAAATCAATAATGATGGTGTTTTTAAATTTATTTCTGTTATACGGAAGCTGTCATTTTTTATTTACATTTGTATTTAATGAAAAGCAGTGAAATTTTAATTGGTTTAGGAATTTTATTTCGTGGTAGTACATTTTAAATAATTATCACAAGATTGTTTCAAAACTTCTTTTATTTATTTATTTATTTATTTTTTGGGGGGCGGGTGGGGGAGGGGGGTCCTTTAAGAATGTATGCAACAAAATTTTAGTTAATTAACATATTCAGAGGTGTATTAATGTAGAGCTCTTTTATTATGCGGCAAAGGTATGGTAGATAACCCAAATTTACTCTTACCTTTTCCCTTTTATTTATTGCTGCTTAAAAATAAATAAATAAATAAAATAACTCTCTTAAAATATCCACAATTTCTCCATTTAAACATTTTTGGCGGTTTTTTTTTTTTTTTTTAATTCACATGCTGTATAACTTATTAACTTTTATCGAAATAGCAATAAAAACTATTTTTTTTATATTTTGCCAAAATATCTGTCGCATTCCACGAAAACCTAACTTCGAACATCACAATTTGAAGGATATTAAACACATAATTTGACAAAATGAAAATGAATAAATGCATAAGTTAATTAGAGAGTTACTAGATTTGGAAAGTTTTTTTATTCAATAGTAAAAAATAATTGGGAGACATAATATCCGATAACATAATATACTATTAACCCGTTAGTTATCGCTAGTTGGTGTATTAACGCCCATTCCTTCAGTGTTTATTCAACAGCCACCAAAAATTTTTAGAAATGGCATGAGACTTATATAATCGACGATTATTCCATCAAATACCACTTCTAAAAATTTTTGGTGGCTATTGAATAAACACTGAAAGGATGGGCGGCAAAACGACCAACTAGCGACTACTAACGGATTAATATTTCAAATAGTTACACAATTGTTGCAATTAAAATTTAGTTGAATTTATTGAAAAAAAAAAAAAAAAAAGTGTATCGAACATCACGCCTCAAAATTATTGGTATTTATTGAACAAAAAAGTCCTTACATTTAGCAACACTGTAATGTTTCAGCATTTCCTTTTCCATTGTTATACTTCATTTGTTTTCCTTTCTCAGGAACTACTGCAAAGTTGTACTGAAAGTTGTATTCCTTTCTCAGGAACTGTTAAAAAAAAAAACAAATGTGAAAACGGATATAAAAATTTAAAACGCTAGCAAGTATTACCATTTGGTTGGCAACGCTGGCTTGTATATCAGATCCGCGATATTACAATTAAGAGCTCGGCGATCTACCGACTAGGCTGCCGCGGCTCTTAAAAAATATACAGGATATTACTTTAAGCTATGCTAGTACATTCTTAACCATAAAGTCCATGCAACTTTTTTTTTTCAAAGATTAATATATTATTTTTAACACCTGCCCCTTTTTCCACACCACTTAATTTTTTTAGAAATTCTCTTTAAATGTATTTACGATAAAATAAGAAGTTACTTAAAAAAACAAACAAAAAAACGGGTACTAACAATCCTCCGGATTATTACTTAGGATGTTGGCAGTTCTGCGTCACTTTTCAAAATTATTGATAATTATTTAAATAAAAATGTCCTAAATTTGGCAACAGTGTTCGATTCCGTGGATGTAAGGTTATGTCGCTGTTTACTTTGTGGTGGATACAGGAGTGCAAGAGTTTCTGTTTCAGTACGGAAAACTTTCACCAGCGTATTTTTATTAATAATTTATATCATATTTGTGGTTTAATTTATTACGATTGACCATAATAGGAATTATTAATAACGAGTGCTGATGTGAGTATTTTATTTTGCGAGTGAAAATCTTGCTTTCCTGGGTGCAGAGTTCCCAACTTTTATAATTTATTCACCAGTTTTTTTAGCGCTGCCTCTTTTTCATATTGGAAATTTTCAAAAATGATTATCTTCTTATTTAATCGTTGTCACATATTAAAGTGAAATAACCTACAAAATTTCTGGTGAGAAAAGAAGGCGGGGCTAAAAATGCTCATGAATAAATTAATACGCTGCCTGAGTGGATACTGGATCAACCTTTTCTGGAAGAGCAAGAGAATTTTAGTTAATGAGAGTTATTTTACCGTGCACTGCACAGTACAAAATATATTATGTGCAAATACTTTCTTTAATGTTCTTTTACTTATTTTTTACTTTTATCATATTTATACGAACATTTTCTGGTAACACTGCTGTCAGAAATTTTCTGTACTACAACAGAATCTTTTTTTTTTTTTTTTTTTTTTTTTTTTTCAGTGTAGAAATAGCTTCAAGATTAAGGGCGCGTTTAATTGCAGTAGAGTATGTATGATCTTTAACAGCCATACTTATAACAGATATTTTTCATTCTGGCTAACAGTTTTGTTGGCCGTCCATCTCACTTGTTTGCCCCATGTCTGTATGAATTAAAGAGAATATTTTGTACGACAGTTTTCAATCTGTTTTGCCAGCACATTGAAAACCGTCACATGTCTTTAATTCATTCCGTTTTGACGAATTATCGAAATTCTTCCTTTTTTCAATATTAATTAATATTTTTCCGCTCCCCATGCTCCCGATTGTTACAACAATCAGTCTCATCTGTTGGTAATATTTCTATACTTCATCACAATTTTCCCGAATAAAACTATTCAAATCTTGCGGCACCTTATTATGTAAGCAATTGTTTCTGGTTTCAAACTTTCTTCCATTTTTATATATTGCCAAAACTCAGTGCCTTCTTCCCCCCCCCCCCCTTTTTTTTGTGTGTGTGTGTGGGGGGGGATTTACTTTAAGGAATGAGAAATTTCTGCCTTTTTTGCTAATGAAAGCACTAAAATTCACGAAAGTACTACTGTTTTCGAAAGGAGGTGGCCTTTTTTCTTCAGGCGCAAAATACGTGCCTTTTAGAAAAAGAAGACTGCGTATTTTGCCCCTGAAGAGGAAAGACATACCTGCTATAACCACCTCATTAATAAGCATAAAATTGTTAACGCTCCTTGAAAAAACGCTCCTTTTTCAACAGCACTTTATTTTTAGAGTAATATTCTACACATTTTTTTACTATTAAACAAGCATAAAATTACTCTAAAAAATTACTGGTGTGAAAAAAAGGCGAATTCTAAATATTTTACGCTTCATAATGAAAAGGTTGGCATGTATGAGAATGGCCACGTTCTTTCGAAACTGGTAGTGCTTTCCTTAATTTTATGGTGTGTCAGGAAGTTTTTAAAAGTGTTGCCATATTTGAAGACCTTCTTTTCTTTCTTTTTTTTTTTTACTACCACCACTAAATTTAAATTTCAAAGGTTTACAAATTATTTTAAAGTCTATATTGTCTATTAAGTTTATAAAATGTCGTTTCCCAAAATTATTTGTGACTGTCGAATTATAAAGGTCGCCAAGTCTTATGACGTGTTAATTAACTTATGTATTAATTGATTTTGTTAAGTTATATGTTTTATATTCTTCAAATTTTGATGTTCGGAGTTAGGTTTTCGGGCTATGAGCCAAATACTTTGGCAAATATAGGAAAAATTATTTTTATTATTATTTAGGTAAAAACTATTTAGATATACAGCATGTGAATTAAAAATGTATCGCCGAAAATGTTTAAACGGTGAAATTGCGGCAATTTTTATTTATTATTATTATTATTATTATTATTATTTTTAAGCAGCAGTAAATAAAAGGTAAAAGTAAATTTGGGTTATCTTATCATATCTTTCACCAAATAATAAAACAGCTCTACGTTAATACATCTCTGAATGTTAATTAACTAAAACTTTGCTGCATACAATTTTAAATAACAAATAAAAAAAATAAAACCACAAAAAAAAAAAGTTTCAAAGCAATCGTGTGAGAATTTTTTTAAATATAATGCTACGGAATAAAATTCATAAATCAATTAAAGTCTTACTGCTTTTCATTAAATACAAATGTAAATCAAAAATGACAGCTTCCGCATGACAGAAATAAATTAAAAAAACATCGTCATTATTGGTTTGTTTGACATATCACTAGCACTAGTTGATTAAGCGACACGACTTCATTAAGCTGATATACCTTTTATGTATTCGTTTGCATTAAATAAGTAGTCGGAGATAGAGATGCAGGAATTTCTAGATCAATATCTACGTAAACCCGTACCACAGCTGCTAGCATTTAAAATTTTTATATCAAATTTATAACCACAGTAATTAAAAGAAAACTGTCTGTTTTCTTTCTTTTTTTTTTATTTAAAAATGTTTATAGAAGATTTCTAATAAAAATTCTTCCAAAATATGGGAGATTTTATTATATTAGATGAGACGTAGCAAACCCAAAGATAAATGACTTTATGGCACTGATCTTTTCTGTATTTGCGCCCTATTTTTTTTTTCTATTTTATTCTTTACCAGTAATTATGAAACTAAATTTGCGTTTTACGTTAACTGCTGAACTTTAACGGCTCTCTTCACTTACCGTCGCCGGAAGCCCGAGTCAATGGGGAAATTTTCTTTACAAATAACTTACTAATACATATTTTTAAATTCTGTTTTCACATTCAGAAAATTCCCAACTGTTAAGTTAACGGACTTTTTTTAAAAATGTATTTTTTCAATTTTTAATATTTTATTTTGAAATTGCAAAAAGAAAAAAATTCACATATTGTAAATTCGTTTTTTGCAGCTTGAAAATAAAAAATAAAAAATTAAAAAAAATATTTTTTAAAAAAAGGTCCGTCAATTTAACAGCTGGGAATTTTCAGAATGCGATAACAGAATTTAAAAATATGTATTAGTAAGTTTTTTGTAAAGAAAATTTCCCCATAGTATAATATTGTCTCGGGCTTCAGGCGACGGTAAGTCAAGATGGCCCTTAAGGAAAACTACCAGCAACATTACAAAAATTTCTGGTAGCAAAATTAGAGTTCTCAATCAACAGTAAATTTATTCAATGATTTTTTCTCCTTTATTTTCAGCTTTTAATCCTTCTAGTGTCAGCCGTTTTTTAATTTATTTAATTTATTTATTTATTTTCCCGACTCACTTATGACTGACAGTTTTTTTCTTTTTCATTCTGTGTTATTTTCTATAGATTTTTAACCTTTTTTCCACGTTTTCTACTTTCTAAAGTGCAGTGGCACATCTAATGGCAGTTAAACATTATGACATTTTCCTAGCAAAGTTAAACTGTAGTAGTGCAGGGATGGAACACTGACGCTGAGTTCATAATAATGTTTGTTTAATTAAAACATATCTTTACCTATAATCAGAGCCTGATTAAGGGGGACGCACACATTATCTCATCTCTCACCGGAATATTTTTACAATTATTTTTTACTTCATCTCATAGAAATTCCACGCTTTGACGAGGAAATATTTTTTATAAAAAATGAACGGTGTAAAACAATTCAATTTACTCACCGTTATTAGACACCAGAATTCTTTTAAAATAATTTTTAATGAGAATTTTCTGTTTATTATAGGAGGAAAGTATTTGTTAAAAAGTAACGGTGTAAGTATAAATAATGTGTGCTTCCCCCTTAATCAGGCTCCGCCTATAATGTCGTTCATTTAAGAAGTAGAAAATTTTGTTTCATTCCTAGTGGTATGAATTCTGTGTAAGTGTTCCATCCCTGAGAGTGTGTTGTAACCGCCACAAGGCTTTCTTCTACATTTTCCTACACAAATTCATGCAGTACACATTATTTATTAAAATTACTTTCCATAATGAATGCACACAATTTCCCTGTCAGAAGAGCATAACAGTAAGTGTCCAAAGAAAACCAATTTCGTTCTGACATTTGAGGAAATCCATAATCCTCCCCCCCTCCCTTTTTTTTCCCCTTAAAAAATGAAAAAAAAATTAACTTTGTTTTAAATTATTACAGATATGTTATGAATTATCACAGAAAACTTGCCATTGTCATGTTTACTAAACTATTCCGTTATCCCATTTTTGTCACATAACTTAGGGAGGCCAAATATTTTTGTAGATTATTTGATCGCCTGTAGTCTTGCATAATGTTTTCAATTTTTTGCATCTAATTTCACATAAACTTTTCTTCTCTTTACTCCTGCGATGCCAATTTCTCTTGGTCTTAATGGTTAGGATGCTTTAATCGATTGCTCTTTCAAAGATTTAACTAGAAATTGTACATTGGGTTGTTTTATGCCAATGATTGTATTTAATTGTGAGTTCCACGATTCCACTGTATTTTTGGTCCTGTGTTGAAGTTCATAAACATTCCATAGTTGAAGGGGAACACTGGGATTGTCCATCCATTGTTCTACGAAGTAATCTATAAAACGTTCCAGTTTGTCGTTAGTTGGAACATTTTCCATTGTTTGGAGAAAGGCTTCTTCCACTTTTTCCACAGGCAGCAAACACAGAGCAGAGAACATAAGACACGTTTTCCTTACTTCCTCATCCTCTGTGAATTCTTTTACAAGTCCTAATTCTTGTATTTTTCTCCATAAACTTTGTTTAAAGTGGAAGCTGCAATCAGATATAATTGCTTTATGAAAATGTAAGTTATATGCTTTTATAGCTGCTGCCTCGAAATCCATTTTTATAACTTCTGAACTCCATGCTGGACACCATTCCTTCAAGAAGCAATTAAAGCTGAATATGTGTTTTCTCTTTTGCCCGAAAGTAGTGCATATGCAACGGGAAACACAATGGTTTCGGTTAATGTGCTCCCACAATCAACATGTTTGGTATACAGTTAAGCAAATTGTTTCAGGCAACTTTTGAAAGTCCCGTCGAAGAAAAAAAAAATTTCCGTCTTGTAAGAGGTTTTGTGCTTCACTCCCTGCAAAAACTAGAAGTCTTTTTCCAACATCATTTGAAAAGTCAAGCCGAAGAAAACTTTCTTGGTTTGAAAGAGTTATTAAGATTTCGGAAAATTCAATATCGGCGCTGTCTGCTGGATTTTGAAGAATTCCTAAAATTTGTCTTCTCTCCCTGCATAATGCTGATTTGACGTTTTCGTATTTAGGAATATTTGCAACGAGATCATAGCCTTTTTCGTAAAGTCCCGATATCTCTTCTTCGAAAATTTTGTTGACAGGTACTGCTATGTTCTTCTCGAATTCTTTTCCTGCATGTTTCCATCTTAAGATTAATGTCAATTTGGGCAATATCTGGAACGCAAGAGTGTTCAGTTTTTTTCCATCATTTCATATTTCAAATTTGTTTCAATGGTTCCTTTGCATTTCTACCACTTCGCCTTGCAACATCGCCAAGCTATTTTGGTGTCACTTCTTCTAAACAAATGATGTCTGAAACCCTCTGTAACAAGACAATCTTTACCATTCCTAGTTTTCATAATTTTAACGTTTTCCATATTGTACAGTACGTGCAACATACACGAACACAAGTGCAAGAATGACCCACACACACTTACGAAAAGGGGAAGTTGAACAGGTGATAAATAGAGACCGAATCTCATTGGCTATTGTGACTCCTACTGTGAATTTGAGATACGTGTTACGTGCGCTTCGGCCACGGTCTAATCTAATTCTACCTGTCAAGTTGATACGTCGAGGGAAAGGGGAGAATATATTTGTGAGCTTGGGGCACGAGATACTAATCTATGTGAGCTTCAGCCACGATTCCCCTACTGTGAGCTTGAAGCATGTGCGCTTCGGCCACGGCGCCGTGGATTGCATCTCAACTCGAAACGGGAGAAAGAGACGTGAATCTGGCATCGATGAAAAGCGAGGGAGATATATGCTTGACATGACGGAGGCAGTTCAAATCGCAGGGCTCCCGATAAACTCAAAGTAAAGAAATTAGAGTTAAGAAATTAATAATGTGAACGATATGGAAGATGTTTGCTACTTTAATAATTGGTTCAATCAACTAACTGTAAATAGAACTGTATAGAGATTTTATCTTTTTTTATTTAACTCATTGTTTAATAAAGTAAAGTAATCAATTGTTAGAGTTCTTCATTCAAGTTGATTCTTGTGCTGAAATTCAATCCTATATATATTTATATTCTGATTGCAGTATCTGTGTCTGATATAGTATGCAAAGCTTTCTAAAAACGATTTTCATTGAATTTAATACCCAGCATCCCTGCATATTATAATAAAAAATAAGACAAATCAGTTTGCAGTTTTTAAAATAAATCTTTATATCCCAATAGATATTTCTGCTAGTGTCATTCAAATAATTAAGAGAAACTTCATTAAGAAATATTAGCCAGAACGTACTTCAAATAATACTTTTTACTGTGATTTTGCTCTAACTGCTAAGCAGTTTTTGCTTGAATTTGTTACTGATCGCATTCATGTCTTCGAGCCAAATGATTACTGAAATGTAAGGTATACAAAACTTTCTTTACATGTCGAAAGCTTTAGAAAACTCATAAAGAATTTTTCTATGCAGTATTTGACATACATCTGAAATCTAAGGTGTACAGTCATTTATGGCAAGGTAATTAATGTACAACTGTATTATTATTATTATTAACATCGGAAAAAATAACACAAATCTGTGAGTTGATAAAAAAAAACGTGTATAATCGAGGCATAGATTCTGGCATACATCACTAATCAAGGGACACGGTGCCTATCATGAACGTGATAGGCTTGTCGTGTGAAACTGTAAATAGTTTCTGGTATTTTATTATACCGCTTTTTTAACCCTTTGTCTACCGGTCCTGTTTTATTTCACTCCGCTGGTTATTTTTACCATATTTAGATACTTTTTTACTTCAATATCCATTATCAAATTTTAACTAACGGTTACCTAATTACTTTGAAGGTTATTTGTACCAAATATCACTCATCAAAATTATTGGTACTAATAGGTAAATGAAAGAGTCCCTAAATTTCGCAGAACTATTTCGTAATTGCCAACCATCTCATTATGAACCGTACAATTTTTAGTACCTGCCTTTTTTTTTTCAAACCAATAATTTTTTAGAGCAATTTTAGTCTTACTTAATCGTAGCAACATTTGGAGAGAATAACTCTAAAAAATATAGTGGTGTGAGAAAAGGGGCGTTTTTTCAGGCTGCGTTAACAATTGTACGGATTAATGAGATGGTTGGCAAGTATGACCTTGCCAACATACTAATTAATATTCCCTAGTATTGTTAGCCCCGCCTTCCTTTTCACACCGGTATCTTTTTAGTGTATTTTTCTTCTTATTTAATCGTAATTGCATTTGGAGAATATTACTCTAAAAATGTATTGATATGAAAAATGGGTGAGAGTAACAACAGTACAGGATATTATTAAGGATGTTAGCAAGTATGCTGTAGGGCAACTGCAGAGCTCGAAGATTCCTTCATTATTTCAAGGCACTCTCATTCATGAGAAATTTCCGACTTTTTTTGCTACCACTATATTTATGAAATAAACTGTAACCTATTTAATCAAGACATTTTATTATAAAAAACACAGTAAATATTTCTGTATAAATGTAGTGCCGATAAAGGAGCCATTTTTTTTTTCTGAAAGTGTCCTCAAAAAAGGGCGGTGACTTCGAGCTCTGAGCGTTAGAGCCGGCAAAGGGTTAAAGATCTTTTTCCTTCTTGTGTCTTCGCAATTGTTAATTCCAAAAATTTTCTCAACAAAAGCAAATTACTTTTTTTTTTTTTTTTTTTTTAAGAAAATAAGCTGGTGCTAACAGTACTCCAGAATAAATTAGGAATACTGCCAAATATGCTATAAATAACATATTTAAGCAATTCCATCAGATTTTATATCATATTTAAATGGGAAACTTAAAACTGCAAGGCGATTAAAGTAGACACGAGTACAACAAACTTCGATACTAGTGTTCATGAGGTGTAACCCCCGTTTCGCAGACAAGAAATTTCCTATCCCCCTGTTTTTTCCATCCAAGCTTCCTTTTTGAGCTATTTAGGGATTTGTCCTATAACGATTGGAGAAAACATCTGGAACAAAAATTTCAATTCGACGAAATGGCGGGTACTATTTACGTAAGGAGATTAGTGTCCAGTCCACCCCTTTTTATCGGTTGATACGACTCACAGGATATATGAAATAGAAAAGAAAAATAAATAGATGAAGGGAAATAAAGAGTACAAATGTAATAAAAACACACATATAAAATTTATAGTACAGCAATATTTATAATATAGCAACTTTTTATTATTATTATTATTTTTTTTTTTTTTTTAATAATTCTTTTTAAATAGGAAATCTTTATTTTATTTTGTTTTATTTATTTGTTAATTTATAATATTTATCAGAAAAAATGGTAGCATATATTAGAAAAGATTAAACTTATTAAAATTTAAGTTTAATTAAAATTTATTTATTTTTCATTTATTTAATTCCTTTTAAAAGAAAAATCTACATTTTCTTTTATTTATTATATTGGTCGGAATCAAATCTTAATATAGCGTAAAGAACGAGGGCTATAAAATACATGGTTCAAAAATTAAAATATTACATGTTGATATACAGCCATCTGTAAAATCGCAGTTCTTAAAGAATAACGGATCCACATGTCGTCGATAAATAAAACTGAAGTGCCTGGGAATGACCTTTCTGCTGGTAGTGTGAACTTGGACTCGATGTAGCGCTGGCACAAAAGAGCTGCTGTAGGTAACGGTTAAGCGAAGCAATGTTTAGAGATATTTCTTTTTTTTTTTTTTTTTTAATGTTTTTACTTATAAGGATGTATAAAAATAAACTGTGATTCAATTCTTTTCAAAATTCATTTAAATATAGTGACAGCGAAGCGGGCATAGCCTGCTAGTATAAGAATAATTGAATTATAATTTTAAAATTTTTATTACAGTTTAGAAATATAGGTAAAGACATATAATTTATTTATTTATATTTTCAGTCTATCGAATTTTTTTTTTCTCTGTGTGTGTACAAATACTTTTGGGTTAAAAGAATTTAGGTACTGATCTCCATGACCTGGATTTTGTTTAAAATTAACTTTCTTTATCTCATTAAATTCCGTTTCTAAAATAATACCATTGAAGTAAGTTCTATCATGATTTTCTTCTTTGAATTGTATCATTGATTTCATTGGTCGTGATCAGCAGATTTCTGAAGTTTACTGAGTTTTCAAAATACTTGTTTTTTATTGTCTTAAAAAACTTCTTACGTTATCAGTTTAAACACATATATACATAAGCTGAATAAAACCAGCAAGTAAAAAATCACGTAAATTCTCTCTCTCTCAAAAAAAAAAAAAAAAAAAAAAAAAAGTAAGTAAAAAGAAAAGAAACATAATATTTCAATTTGTTTTATTTATTTATTACTTTTCTACCAATTGTTATTACTTAGTTTACCAATATATAATCAAAAATTTGTTGTTATGATAATTTCTGAAATACTGAATTATTTTAACCCCTTACCGCGCGCTGTCCTCGCTTCGAGGATGCAAAATTTAAGATCCAGCTGCAAAAATTCATCCCGGTAATTTTTTAGCAAAAATTTACGTTTATAACATATCAGGAAACGCCGGCGCCCGGTCTTTTGATTTTTGAACCTTGAAATTAAAAATTTCTTTTAGTTTAATTTAGTTCATGAATTCCGGTGGCAGTATAATTTAAAGGGTTAATCAAATTTGGGCTTATAAAACTGAAAGTAAAAATTAATAATAAAAAACAACCGAAAAAAAAAAAAATGTTTAAATGAATATTTTCTAGTAGTTCTCATTTTGCTTGAAGATGTAATACTTGGAATTCGACTGAATTTAAAATAAACTGGCCAGCAGATAATTAAAAAAAATTCTACTGTTTATTCTGTTTTACGGAAGTTTTTATTTATTTATTTTTTTACATACACATTTGTGTTTGTATTTATTATTTAACCAAATTAAAAAATAATAATCTAAGTCTTATCCCATTAAAAAAGTTAAAAATTCTGCCTGAGTAGACCATTTTGGCAACTAATAAAAAATAATCAAGGGCCATTAACGCCTGTTTTTCACATTCTAATTTCTAACTCTGGATGTATAGCCTCTTTATTTCCCAATCTTTTCTGCATCTTAGCTTCTAAGTTTTTTAGGATTATCGCCTTCAAACAACGCACCTCTTCCAGAAGTTTGACATTCTTAAATGCGCTTGAAAAATTTTGTTTATATCCCCGTTTCGCCGACAAAATGGGGGCGAACCTTCACTATCAGCGAAACGGGGGTTGAACGGAATATGTTGATTTTCCTTTTTTTGGGGAATTTGTAAACAAAAAGGGGTAGGGAATTTTAGTTTCGTCGAAACGAGGATATAACCGTTCATGAAACCTAGTTCACCGATCACCGTTGTCAGATGAATACTACAATTTTATTTTTTAACACCACTAAATTTTTAAAGTATCAGTCTACTGGTTCAATTACTCCAGCTTTAGCTTTCGCGTAAAGCGGTTGTTTTAATGTAAAATTAGTGGTGCTAAAAAATAAAATTGTTTTATTTATCTGGCAACCCTGTCTCCGGTGCTTTTTTACTACATTTTTATTTTATTTTTTTATTATTAAAATATCGTAAGCATTTGGACAGAAATGGAGTCAAACAATCAATTTAAAAATAATTCATGGTAGATATTTTCTCTTTATATTTAAAGTGATTTTCAGTTGAAAGTATTTACGGTACTTTTTCTTTTTCTTTCTTTCTTTCTTTCTTTCTTTTTTTTTTTTTTATATATAATTTAAAATTTTACGCTGTAAACTCTGTGCCCGATAGGATTTGAAATAATGAACGACATTAAGATTATGAAGTTTAACATTATTGTTATCCATGTTTTAATTTTCTGAAATGACAACATTGTTGGCCACTTTAATGTATTTTGAATAATAGTAATTTTATTCTCGGATAATGCTTTAGTTTTCATTGTCTAAAATTTTATTGTGATTCTAATTAAGAAATTATGTGTGCATTTAAACATATCTACTTATGCAAGGCTATAAACAGCACAAATGATAACATGTACGGCACCATAGGACACCTGCCAACCATCTCATTATGAAGCGTAAGATTTTTAGTAACTGCCTTTTTTTTTTTTTCACACCAGTATTTTTTTTTTTTTTTTTTTTTAAGTAATTTTATCCTTATTTAATCGTAGCAACATTCGGAGAGAATTACTCTAAAAATAAAGTGGTGTGGAAAAAGGAGCGTTAACAGTTTTACGCTTATTAATGAAGTGGTTGGCAAGTATGCCTTCGCACCAGCGTTGTCAGATGAATACTGCAATTTTATTTTTTCAACACCAATAACATTTTAAAGTATAAAACTATCGGTTCAATTACGCCCGTTCAAGTGTTTGAATAAAACAGTGGCTTTAACCCTTTGCGCTCGGCATATTTTCCGTAAAATACGCCTTTTGGCGTTTCTTTAAAACGTCACACGTATAGTTTCCAACTTACTACCTTTTGGCTACCGAAAAATTGTAATAATTTTTTTTATTTTACTTCACCATTAAATAAAATAAATCTTTCTGTTAAAATTTTCCGGTATCCGAAAGGTAGCCTATAGTTACACGTTTTAAAAAAGTAACATTTCATTTGCAGAGGAACACCTTAAGGCGTGGCTCGACTTTTTGATATCCCCTCAGAAGGGACATGCAAGCCATAAGGGTTAATACAAAATTAGTGGGGTTTAAAAATGAAACTCTAGTATTCATCAACTCTGCTTGGCGCAAATTAGATATGTAATATCACTGAAACTTGATTAAAAAAAAAAAAAAAAAAAAGAAGATTGGAATGAGCTGCAATCTTAAAAATTCATGTTTTTAAGATTAGTATTCTATCCCTGCAAAAATTAATACAGGTGATAATTAATTTTTTTTTTTTTTTTTTTTTTGGAATGGGAAATTTTCAATAATATTTATAATTAAATGTTTTCAGTCACAAATATGCTCGGAATATGCTTGGGTCAATTCATTATAAAGCATTAAAGAAAATGAAAATTGAATTCAATAAGTTTTAGGGTAGATAAGAACTAATATTTGTCACAGTCATTTAAGATTAGTATTCTCAGAATTTGACAGCTCCTAATTTTATCAAAATTTCAAAGAAATATAAACTAAACCATTTTCCGGGCTGATTTAATCTAAAAAAACTCTAAAATATTGTCAAAAATGGGTTTGCTATTTAAAAACAAAAAATGAAGATGGTGTAGGATTCAGGTGAAAGACAACCCCCAAGCAACATCTAAATACAGGGGTCGTACTCTTCGCCCTTCCTTCATGACACCTTTAAAGATGAGAAATGTCTGTTTTTATTCATAGTTACCAGCATTTTAATTTATTCCGGAGCATTTTTAGCTCCGCCTTTATTTTGCACCACTTTATTTTTAGAATATTTTTCTCCGATATATAACTACGATAAAATAAGAAAAATGTACTCTTATCACTTTAGTGACCGCTGACGTAGATTCACGTCATTTGGAAATCTGTAACTCCGCCAGTGGGCGTTTCTTTTTCAGTTTGTATGGTTCTATATTTCTTAAGAATATTCCCTTTACTCACATAGCTGCCAATATTTTAATTTAATCCGGAGTACTTTTAGCCCCGCCTTTATTTCGCACCACTTTATTTATAGAAAAAAAATTCTTCAATGCATAACTTCGATAAAGTAAGAAAAAAAATATTTAAAATAAATAAGTGGTACGAAATAGTGGAGGGTTAACTGGTTTTCGTTGAGTTCAATACCCTGCATCCCTACATGTTATAATCAAATATAGGGCAAATTATTTTACAATTTTTTAAATAAAACTATATATCCCAATCTATATTTTTATTAATTGTATTCAAATAGTCAGAAGAAACTTCATAAACTAATGGTAGCCAGAATATATTTCAAGTAATACTTTTTACATGGTTTTTGTTCTAACTGCGATGCATAATCAGCTTTAATTTGTTACTGATCGCCTTTATTTCTTGGAGGTAAAATATTTATTGAATTGTAAGGGATACAAAATGTTTGTTATATGTCAAAAATGTTAGAAGATTTGTAAAGAATTTTTCTATATAGTATTTGACAAAAGTCTGAAATCCAAAGTGTATGGTCATTTACGACAAGATAGTAATGTAAAACTATTATTATTACATGCACCGGAAAAATTAAAAAGAATTTGTGATTTCTATAAAAAAAAAAAAAAAAAAAAAAAAACAAGAATGCTGAAAGGCGAATGCTCCATTGTGTCTAATTCGTATTATTCAAGCTACACGGTGGCTGTAGCAATTGGCTTACCGCGTGTGTAACGTTTTGTTAGATTAAATAAGTAAAAAACTGCTCTAAAATGATGCTGGTGTGAAAAAAAAAAAGGCGAAACTAACAATTGTACGTAATATTAATTAATATGTTGCATCCATTTGTGACGTTAGCTGTTAACATTTCTAATTTAACCTGGATGATTGTTAGTGCTGATTTTTTTTTTTTCTTTTTCGTACCATTTTAAAAAAAGGTCACTCTTCTTACTTCATCGAAACTGCTAATTCCAGAAATTTTCCCACCAATCAAAATACTGTTAAAAAAAAAAAAACGGTTACTAAAAAAATATGAAAGCTACCAGGAATGCTATAATTAACATTTTTAAACTATTTCATCAGATTTTACAATTATATTTAAACGATAAATTTAATGATACATCTTTCTATAAATAAGTAAAACACTTTGTAGAAAACCAATAAATTGCAAGACGAATAAAGTAAACACGACTGCAGCAGCGCTTACTAATGAGCGCATACTTGCCAACATACTAGTTATCATTCCGTAGTCTTGTCAACCCCGCCTTCTTTTTCACACCAGTATCTTTTTAGAGTGTTTTTCTTCTTATTTCATAGTAATTAAACTTGAAGAATATTACTCTAAAAATTTACTGGTTTATAATAAAGGGCGGAACTAACAACACTACTGAATATTAATTAGGATGTTGGCAAGTATGTAGAGCGTATTGCTCATCTACATCAGTTCACTTGTGCATTTTTTTTTTTACATTTTTAATTTATTTTATTTTTATTATTAAAGCATATTAAACATCGGGACAAAAACGGAGTTAAATAATCAACTAAAAATAATCAATGGTAGATATTTTCTTGGTGGCCTTCAGTAAGTGCGTTATTTCGATGCGTGCAATATCCTTTACTGGCTCAGAAGTTTGGAGAATTGTTCGTCGGTTAGAGGGAGGCGAAACATAAGCTGAAGTGGCTGAAGCTCCTGGTGTTCCACAAAGTGTGATTTCCAGGATCTGGAACCATTTCTTAGAGACTCGAAATGCTGACAAAGACCTCAAGAAAGACGTAGAGGTGCTACAACGCCGAATGAAGATCCATATTTAACGTCGAAATATGAATGCCCCTCTTCCTTAATAGTACATTTACTAGGATACTGGCATCACAGTTTCGATTTAGATTATCCGAAACCAATTCCATGTCTTAGTTCTGTATGCTCACCGCCATTGTTATGTGTTACGTTAACAGTAAGGTACCGTTGCGCCTGCAGGGAGTGGACAACAGAAAATGTGTACTAGAGGGGAAATGAATGGTGCAATATTCTTTTCACTGAGGAAATTCATTTTTCTGTCCATCATGCTAATAAGCGCGTTTTCATCTGAAGGAACGTGGCACTAGAAACAATCCTGCATTCTTGCACGGAAGTATCAGATTTGGCGGTGTTGTGTAATGGCCTATGCTGCCATTCTCATTCATGAACGCATCGGTCTCCACATCATTCGAAATAGAGCTCTGATCGGTCGCCGGTCAGATGCTATCCTCAGACCTATTGCTACAGCATGGAGCCGGTTTTGGACAGTTTGAGTCGAAACTGGGGTGCCAGTAGCCGAGCGAAAGTATTTTTGAAGAAGAGTGACATTCATATTGCGATATACATGAGAAGTTAGCTTTAAAATATTGATCTTTATTGGGCGTTGTTACACGTCTTCAACTTTCCCCTGGTCTTTGGCCTGTGCAGTCTAACAAAAAACTATTCCAGATTCTGGAAACATCACTTGGAGAAACTACACTTTATGCTAAAATTACAACTCCCTCGTATTTCGTCTACTAAATCAGTCTCTTCTAATATCAGTATTGTTTTACCCTATTTTCCGAAATCCAGTCAAACGATAGCTAAAATTCTCAAACAATATGATTTTAAAATAATATTTTCACCTTCCAATAAACTCACCTTTTCTCAGTTAAAAGATCCCATAGATTATTTTTGGGGCATTTATAGTATTTCCTGTCAGTGTGGTTTATCATATATTGGCCAAACTAAACGCAGTCTTAAATTTCGTCTAAAAGAACATATGAATTACGTTCGCAAACAAGAAACCAATAAATCGGCTATTTCTAAACATAGCTGGGAGGAAAATCACAATTTCAAATTTAATTCAGCTAAAATAATTTTCAGACCTGAATCCATTCACGAACTCGATTTCTTTGAAGTTTTTCATATTTATAAACATTTTAAAAACCTTGTAAATTCTGATTTCGCTGTTCCCTATTTGCCTGATTGTTGGAAATTTTACATTCAGTCCACATTTTCTTAATTTTTCTACTGTTTACGCAGCTAACATTCCTAAATTCCTATTGGCCACACTCCCCACTTTTCCCGTAATCCTATTGGTTGAACTAAATTCGGTCCCTCTCTTATATATACGAGCACTTCTCCAGATTCAGAATTTTTCTTTGCAGTGAAGACGGTACGCTTAAGGCTACCGAAACAGCTGTATGCATCTCAAATATTTTTCTTTGGCGTTTCTGACGTAGTAGTTTATTCGAGTTTTTACACTTTATGTGTTGTTTCTTCTACTTCGGTATGAGTTTTCCCCCTCCCCATCTGACTGTTCAAGAAATCTTCAAGCTTCTGAAACAGTTAAATGTCTTTGGTGGGACATCGCACTCATCGAAACAATGCACTTACTGAATGTCGTACATTATTTTCCTCATTGTCTTTCATTATGTTGAAAAACAAATTTTCTTCGCTGTTGCTAAAGCGTCGTTTTTGACGCCAAACTTAAAATTTGCGAACTTCGAAGTTTGAAAATGAGAAAAAAATGCCTTTGTGCTTCTCTTCTTCCATTTTCTGCAAAAAAGTTTCGCTTATACTGTTATTTTGTGTAATACTTAGAATAGCATTTAAATGTTTTAAGCAGTATATTTAAAGTGGTTTTTAGGTTGACGGTTTTTCTTTAACTTACTTGCATGTTTTTTTTTTTTTTTTTTTTTTTAACGAGAAATTTTACACTGAAGCACGATAAATCTTGATACTACTGCCACTCCATGTTTTCATTTTCTAAAATGATAACATTGTTGCCCACTTTTATGCATTTTGAATAATACTATTTTTAATTTTGAATAACTCTATAGTTTTCATTGTCTTATCTAATTGAATAATTTGTGCTTTTAAAGAAAACAAAATTTCTTCTACAGAAAATGTGCCATTCAGAATGAGTAAGTACTGTCAACTACGCAATAAATTAGGCTTACGGGAGTTATATTTATCGATTGATTAATAAAAACATACAATTAATAGATTTTTTTTTCTGATGTCTGTTAAAACACATTCGCGACAGCATGTTTTTTTTTTTTTTTTTTTTTTTCTCACTGCTAGTAATTTCCTCCTGTGAGGGGTGTTAATTTAAATTACGTCATTTCAGAATAAGGTTTTCATTATCAGTATTTATATTACAAATGAATATACATCATAATTATACTCTTTCTAATTAAAGCAATATTATCCATAGTATCTTGATTGTACAAAATGAATATTGACATCATTCTTAAGAAATATAGTAGCATACAAATTGTAAAAGAATTTCCCACTGGCATAGTTACAGATTTCTAAATGACGTGAACAGAGCTGCCAACCTAATCCGGCAATTTGTTAGTTCCGCCCACTTTTTTACACCACTTAATTTTTAGAGTTTTTGTTTTCTTAATTCATCGTAAGTATATTTGAAGAAAAATACTCTAAAAATTAATTGAAGAAAAGTACTCTAAAAATTAAGTGGTGTAGAAAAATGGGCGGTACTAACAATTTGCCGGATTAGGTTGGCAGCTCTGCGTGAACCTACGTCAGTGGTCGCGAAAGTGTTAAAAATGAAATCGCGTTTGTAAAATCAATATTTATTATCGTTTTATTTAAACCATAATCGCATTTAACAAATGTTTAGAAAGGTTGTAATTAAATTTCCACTGTAAACCACAACCAGTAGAGAAACTGGGCGAGTGGATTTTGGATAAATTTGAAATGCGGGTTCATCACAAAATGCGTTTAAAAAAAGGGGAGGAGGAGAAAAAAAATCGAAATGATCTCAAGACATTGTGCGGAAAACGAAAATTATAACAAAGGAAAGGACTTGCACGCATTAAGATAAATAAATAAATAAAATTGAACTTTCAGTGATTGGTTTTTGATTCCGATCATACTTGCAACATACTAATTAATATTCCGTAGTACTGTCAGCTCCGCTTCCTTTTTCACATCAATATCTTTTTAGAGTATTTTTTTCTTACTTAATCGTAATTGCATTTGAAGAACATTACTCTAAAAATTTTTTGGTGTGAAAAAAAGGGCAGGCATAACAACGCTACGGAATATATTAATTCGGATGTTGGCAAGTGTGATTCCGATTTACGAAATTTGCCATTTTTTTTCACGTGCTAAAATTTTCAAGTGCCTTTTTTTATGTTGTAATTTTTTGTGTTGTACATTTTTGCACTTTTTTCAGTTTTTTTTTCAGTATTTATTAATAGAAAGTTTTGGATTCTTAATAATTTTCGACTTCCGGTTTACGACAAAATTAATTACGTGTTTTGAGAGGTTCAGAACACGATTTGAACAATTTTAGAAAATGTCTATGAGTTGTGTGTCTGTTTGTGCGTAACAAAAAAATTGTGGTTACTCTAACTGAAGTACTAATTCACAGAATCTCATAAAAATTGTTATAGAGTTGTCCCTTGATATAAATACTGTCTATAAAATTTTGATTAATATCTCACAACAGTTGGCTTGCGATTCAATCTCGTTTTTTCATAATTTTTAATATGTCAGTATAGGAAATATTGTCTTATTAACTAATCACAATGAGAATCTCTTTTATCGAATTACTGTGAAGTTTAGACTTATTTAAAATACTAGGAGTCAACTAGAAGATGAAAATTGTGAGTGTAGGAGCATCACTTTTTCTAACAGGGTGAATATCCCTCGGAGGTTATACATTTTTATTACGACTACTTAAAAAAAAAAAAAAAAAAAAAAAAAAAACTCGGATATCTTAAGAACGAATTACTGTATTATTGGTCTTTCAGTAGGCCGTGGTAAGTAAGCAAAGTTATGAATTTTTAAATGGAGGAGACATGGTGAGCTACTTTACTATTCTTGTCTTTTTTATTGTACTAAAACACATGAAAAAACGAAATAAAAGAAGAAAGTGTTTTACACACTGCGTCCATTCCTGTTTTCCGAAAATCTCTTTCAGACTACTAGAAGCAATTTTAACACAAAAATCGGGAAATAGTCTATAAACAGCAGGCCTAAAAAAATAGCTTACCAATCTTTCTTTTTTCTTTTTTTTTTTTTCTTTTTTAATTTTCTTTTTATTATTATTTAAAGTTATTGTAAATGTTAATTTTTTTCTAAAATCTATCTAAATCCCAAAAGGATGTAAAATATTTCTGTTTAATATGTGACAACGAATAAATAAGAAGAAAATCATTTAAAAAAATTTCCGGTATGAAAATGAGGCGGAGCTAAAAATGCAATGCTCATGAATAAATTATAGAAGTTGGGAACTCTGTGCCAAGTTTTCGTTTTTTTCAACTGAGACTTCATACCGGAAAATTTTTATATAAATTTTCAGTTTATTAAACTTTGTGTATTTGTCGTAAATACATCTGACTGATTCTATTTATTTTAATTTATTTTTTATTTTTTTATACTGGTGTATAAATCTGATTTAAAAATTAGTAATTTTGGTAGGTATGGAACTGTGGGATAATAATTAGTGGAACCAAACTCTCGGATCAAAATGGCTAGGGGCCAAAGTTTTCACGGAACAAAACGGCAGGACCAAAATGTCCTGCTTCGTTATAATGTGTATTCGTTTGTAATATAAATCTGGATACACACTTACCAGCTGAAAGAAACTCTCTGTGATTGGAGACTCCAATCTCAGAGAGTTTCTTGCAGCTGGTAACAGTTATTTTTTTACAGTGCAGAAAACATTGCTCTGAAATGATGTAGCTTGAAGGAATAACACCCACAGGGGAACTTACCATCACAAAAAATATATGCGATCACGGAAGGGTTAACCTGTACTCGCTTTGATATATGAACAATTGCATAGCAGAAGATAGCGTCAATCACATACAACGTTAAAGTTTCCTTCTTCTATTACTATGCAGAAATCTTTACCGTAAATTCACAGTTGATAATTAAGATTAAATAGAAAAATTATTGTTAAAAAATGTTGGGTGAAGCAGATATATCTCTATATGTGTATGACACTGCATTTACCATGGAATTACCGTTATTAATTTACTTTACTTTCACATATGTATTTTTATACATTTACCGTAAATAATTAAGAAGAAAATATCACATTTTATACATGCATTGAATGATAAGTGTTTGTTATAGATAAACAAAATTCTTTTGATAGCAATTACAAAAGAAAGCTCTGCATTTGTCAGTCTTCGAATTTCGAACAGCTTGTTACAATCATACAATTTACGGAAATAAATATTAAATATTCAGTATTGTTGTTTGATGAAAATAACATTTTTGCAGCTATTTCAAGCGCATTCAAATGTTTCAATGAAATAAATATAGAATTATCCATAACCGTACATTGAAAAGTTCTTTAGCAAAGGACTAAGTATTCAATCATGCTAAGTCTTTTAACAGACAAGTTTTAACTATTTAATATTTTGATTTTTCTTTTTAAAAATGGCAACAATATCTAAAGCTTCATTGTAAAACAAAATACTTGCTATCTTTTTATCTATAAATTCAAAAGATACTCTTTGAAGTATTATTTAATAATACAAAAAAGAAACGCGTCCTGAAAAGATTGTTAAAATTTTTAGCCACCCAACCGATGCTTTACACGACTTATTCATATAGTATAGATTAAAGTTTTTGTTAGCATCAAACGGATTTTTCCTCATCGTTATTGAAAAACTTAGCAATTAACTTTGTGTTTCATCCGGAACGTGTATTCGCTAAAGATTTAAATTTAGCTTACTTCATGCAATGACTCGTTTGTATTAATACACGTATTTTTAATCTACGCGAATGGTAATAATGGATTAGAGATTTAACCCACGCTATTTAAATCTTATTAATATCCCGTGATATTTTAATCGATTTTTCGTGAAAAAAATCATATGTTCTCAATAAAAAGGTTAGTCATTATTGATTATGAAGTGTATTTTATGCAGGATTGATTTTTAATCAAAGTTCCTTAAAAGTTTAACTTTTTTTTTTTTTTTTTTTTTTTTTTTAATATAATCAATAACCTTTTAAAATTATCTTTAAAAGTTATTGTTGTAAATAGTCAAAGAAGGTTTATTTTGTTTTAAAAAATGTAGGCAATAAATAAATGCCCTTAAATTAGTTAATTTTTTAAAGTAATTAATTACGGTACTATAGATTTTTATAATTTCATTTACTGCCAAGTTCAAACTTCTCGTTAATGTTAAGCTGCCATATTATAGTGTATTTTTATAAGCTGTCTCCAGGCATTACTGTCAGACAAAAAATTATTAAAAAAAAAAAAAAAAAAAAAAAAAAAAGAAAAAAAAAAAAAAAAAAGAAAAGAAAAGAGAGAGAGAGAGAGAGAAAGAGAGATTTTGTGTTTTCGTATTTAACACCTTAAATGTTGTCAGTGTATGCAGGATGTTTCAGTACGAACGTTTTAGAACTAAAATATATATATATATATATATATAAATTTCTGTGGACAGTTTTTGGAATTTTGAATTAAAATTTTTGGTTGCACAATGCAACCACCGCCCCTGAAAGGGTTAGTAATTCCAATAACATATATTTATTTCGCTATCTTTAATAGTGTGTAACCATGTTGAAATGTACTTATAAGAAATACAGATCTGCCAACCTAATCCGGCAAATTGCTAGCACCGCCCGTTTTTCTACACCAGTAATTTCTTAGATTTTTTTTCTTCTTAATTCATCGCAAATATATTTGAAGAAAATTACTTTAAAAATCAAGTGGTGTAGAAAAAGGGACGTTACTAACAATTTGCCGGATTAGGTTGGCAACTCTGGAAATACCGTCTACAGACCGTAATGCATACTTGCCAACATCCTACTTAATATTCCGTAGTGTTGTCAGTCTCGCCCTTTTTTTACACCAGTAAAATTTTGAAGTTATATTATCCAAATGCAGTTACATTAAATAAGAAAAAAAAAAAAAAACTCTCAAAAGATACTGGTGTGAAAATGAAGTTGGAGCTAACAATACTATGGAATATTAATTAGTATCGTGGCAAGTATGGTAATAGTACGAAATTCTTTCATATGTTTCTGTACTTGAGCCTCAGTTATTATAAACACCAATAAAAATATACAACTAACTCCTTCTAACTCATTAATATTTTAGGGGAAATTGCCATTATTTAAATGAATACAGAATGCCTTCGGAATTTTTCATGTGTTCTCCTGTAAATAAATTATTTAGCATCAGTCTGTACATACCTTTTTCCTAGAGAATACATTCTTTTAAGCATCTTAATAATGTACGTTAATTCGATTATGTTGAATGCGACATAAACGCGTTAAAATGATCTTAAATAAAAATCTGTCCATATAGCTCTAATGTCATGAAATTATTTTCTGTGCCTCTATAAACAAGCCATAAACATTATACGCACGAGTAGAAACTATACAACTTATTGTAGGTAATTCATGAATAATTGTTCGAAATTTGACATAATTTGGTTGATTACAAGACATTGTTAGAAAACTTATAAGATCCCATACATTAATTATTAAATCTAAACACGTAGCTGCCAAGCTTTTTAATTTATTCCGGAATGTTCTTAGCCCCGCCCTTTTTTCACAACGTAATCTTTGTAGAAAGATTTTTCTTCAATATATAATTACGATTAAATATTAAGAAAATTACTCTAAAAATATTACGGTGTGAAAAAGGGGCAGGACTAACACCATTCCGGAATAAATTAAAAAACTTGGCAGCTATATAAACACATATTCCGTACAGAAAACATGCTTTTAAACATTTCAATAATGTATGTTAATTTCATTTTGATGAATGTATTGTAACCATGTTTAAAATGCTTTTAAACGAAATTCTACTATTTGGCCGTAATGATAAGAAACAATATGGTTCGTTCCTGTACACCAACCATAATCTATATATATGCCAAAGACAATACAGCTATTTTTGTATAGCGCATGAACATGTGCACCAACTGACAAGTCAAACGGGAGATTTTGTGGCAGCTGTTGCAGTTTATACAAATTCTGTCTATAGGCTGCAATGATAAGAAAAAATTCGGTGCATCCCTGAACACGAACCACATACAAAATACACACTCAAAACTATACAGCTAATTCCGTGTGGTTCCTGAACATGTATATCAATTCTCAAGTCAATAGGATGATTTTTTCGGCCGCTATCACGGTCCACGCAATCACGCAGGCACACAGAATCCCAAAACCTTTTGATTCTCGACGTGGAAGTCTCCATCGATATTTCAGCAATAATAAATGTACAGTCGAGGGGAAAAAAATCTCAACACCCGCTGTTATTTCGTTATTAATTCACGGAGAAAAATATAATAAATGTAATTCAACAGGAAATTAAGTGTGCTTTCTGAAAATGATGAGAAATTTTGAACTAGGTGTCATCTACATAATGAAATTAGCACTAACTTTGATTTTATTTTAATAGCAATACTCAAGTTTGACGAAAAAGGGGTGGTACTAGTAAATTGCCGGATTAGGTTGGCAGCTCTGATACTTGCTAACCATCTCGTTAATAACCGTGCAATTGTTAACGCCCCCTGAAAAACGCCCTTTTCCCACACCACTATATTTTTAGAGTTATGCTCTCCAAATGTTGTTACGATGAAATAAGACAAAAATTACTCTAAAAAAATATTGGTGTGAAAGAAAAGGCGAGTACTAAAAATTGTTCATAATGAGATGGCTGGCAAGTATGTGAATACATGGTCATACTGCAGCTTGTCTATTCCTGACTTCGGTTAGGTAGATATTACTTAAATATTAGATAATAAGGTAAACTGTAAATACATATGTGAATACAATACATTTCAGATATTTTAAAATAACACTACACTTCAAAATTATCAAACAATGCTCTTCGGAAAATGTGCGATATTTTTCAATTAAAAAGTGTCTATCATGGCAACGTGATCACCAATAAAACTTAAATTTCCTTTCAAATTGATAAAAATTATTTATTTTATGTTGTAGGAGTGACATAATGTACGAACTTTAATAATATTGCTATACATAAATATACATAAATGCTTAACAAAATTCATATTAATCAACAATGTTGTATGATGATGAATAAAAACATTTTGAACAAATAAAATAATTCCACACAGCAACAACGTATGATGTGAGGTATCACGAAGTACTTATTACACACTTTCAACCGCACTTATCAGTTTTTTAGTTTAACTGTTTAAAACTGTACCGTTTGTCTTATAATTTATAAAAAAATATAGTTTCTTAATTAAAATATATTTATAAAAGTATTTTTTTAAGACTAAAGCATACTTTCCAACATCCTAATTAGTAATCTGCAGTATTGTTATCGCACCCTTTTTCTCACATCAGTAAATTTTTAGAGTAATATTCTCCAAATGCAATTGCGATTAAATAAGAAGAAAAATATTTTTAAAAAATACTGATGTAAAAAAGAAGGCGGGCCTAACGATACTACGGAATATTAATTAGGATGTTCGCAAATATGGACTGAAGTATCCTTAAAATGATAATCCTCCCCTCCTCCCTTAAAAAAAAAAAAATGTATTACATGAACTAATGACTAACCCTTTAACTATGATGGTAGTTAAGATGCAATTTAACAAGTCTGACTTGCATTGAAATAGTTTTCAATAACCAATTCTTTTTTTTTTTTTTTTTAATGGACAATTTTTACATCATCTATTTTTCTATTTTAAGCAGTAAGCCCCGCCTGTTTTGTTGATTTTCTGTTGTAGTGTTTGTTTAAAGGATTTAAAATGTCTCACTTGTAAAAGATGAAGAAATTCCACTTGCACATATTTTTGCCAACGTAAATTAAAGAGTTTAACACGAATACTCGAAGTCACTTTTCTTTTTCTGTATTGTGCTGTATTGGAAGAACGCTGAAAGGCTTGTTTTCATAAGATTTCTCGTTTGCTATCTCTTATGTCTTAAAATCATTTTTTTTTTTTTTTTCGTGTTTTTTATTCTTTCTTTTTTCTTTTAATTTTCTTTTATTTATTTATTTATTTATTTATTTATTCTGGCGGTTGACGTTGTTATTGTATATAGTTTGACCAGTAATTAAAAACATTTTATTTTGTATTTTCCTTATCTTTTTAAGATTTTATTCGTTGTCTCATGCAAAACTTTATACGAGATGGCCCACCAAGCTTCTCCAAAAGAAAGATATATTTATATCTAGAACACTAATAACTGAAATGAGCTGGAAATTTGTACACCCACATTTTTAATCATTAGGATTCATTTTATGTAAAAATTAATAAACGACATAATTTATAATTTGTTTAAATATGAATTTATTAATATTTTTTATAATTAAAAATATTTTTCAGAATCAAAAGTAATCATGGGATATGTTTGGGTTTCTTCTCTGTATCTCGTAAAAAGAGAATAATATCAAACAAGTTATTTTTTGTGAAGATATTAATAAAATTTTGCGATATGAATTTAACATTAGTACCTTCAAACTTTGAACGCTTATAACTCTATAAAATTAAGTAAAATATGCAAGCAATATATGTTTTCGTGTTGTCATGACCCCAGGAATTCAAATATAAAATAAAAATAAAGCATTACCATTGAAAAAAAAAAAAAAAAATCAAAGTTGGTGTGCATTTTAATATGTAGGCGACCCCCAATTCAAAATTGCGCTTCCTTTTTCTAAAAGTACTCACAATTCCCTGCCAAATGATACCTATTACATTTTTTGCATCTATTAGCAATGAAATTACGTCGAGTGTCGCATTTTTCCCCCCTCGATTGTACATAAACAAAAGAAACGTGGGTTAAATATAGCGTTCGAAATTTCATCCAGCGGCTTCAATACTGTACTCATTAATTATAAAAATGACGTAATTTTTTTTTTTTTTTTTTTTTTTTTTTTTTTACTAAATCAAATAATCACTTACATGGTGTGTATCTATTTCTGATGCTTCGGTGTAAACCACCGATTCAGAATATCATTTCTATTGCAATATGAATCTTGGATAGTCAGGATGCACTCTACTTTTACTAAAAGCTCTGAAACATGGTACGGTAATACTTTGTATATATGCTAGTGGTATTTAACACACAGATTTCCAAGGATGATTCTTAAGCGATTTTAATTCGAATACTGCTTAAAATTCTTTTGTTAAATAAGATAACATTTTAAAAGAACGCCTAAAGAGTGTGGTTGTTATTCACAATAGTAAAAATCTGTCGTTTGCGAAGCGTAAATTTTTCCAACGAGTGTCTCTCTAAGAAATACATTAGAAATGTTTTCAAAGAACTTCTGGTTTTACAACTAATTTTGCAAAAGAAAAATGATCCACTTTTTAAATTAAAAAGAAAAGAAAATCCGTAATTTTTCGTAATAATGTTATTGGGTTATGATGATCCTACATAATGGACCCCAAAATTCTCATTTACATGACACCTATCAGAATCTTGATAGCGAGGCTTAAATGGGTCCCTCGATATTATTATTGCAAATTTCACAAAAGTTTATAAGAAGAACACGACTAAGATGACATAAATCGATTTATTTTACCGTATTTTCCGGCGTATAACGTGCGGGTCGCATAAATGAGTTATACACCAGAAAATTTAATTTACAAATAAAGCTATATTTTTAAGAAACAAAAGCTTGTTAAAAGATAGCTTTTACGGTGAATTTAGATTTCTGGTGTATAACTGATTTAACAAACATGCGCGTTATATGTCGGAAAATACAGTAATTATTCTCTCTCTCTAATAATAGGACTTGTAGACGCAATGTTCTGGATTCCAGTCCAGATTTGTCTCACCAGCTTAAACTTTCAAGTTTTCTGGGTTTTCTCCAAAACTCACGTAAATGCGATATAACCCTTAGAGAAATTTCCCCTTTATCCCTCCACATACACTTAGTGGAGGCCATTTTCCTGAGGTTTAAGTCCTACGGGTGGATCATTGGTGTTACGTTAAATACCAATGCACTAACAGCTGTATATCCCTTTCAGACCCAGGCCGTACGATCGTGCGGGCTAGACATCCCCGACATCCACATACATTTTAGCATCTGGAACACTCGTATTTAATAAAATCAGGAAATGAACGTTCGAGCTAATTAGCAGAAGGTGTAAAGGACAATTTTCAAGCAATAAATATCGGTTATCGTCCATATTTTTCTTTCAGTTTTCAAAATCAGAAGAATGTAATGCGTTAAGGTAAAAATGCTTCGGGTCGGAAAGAGATATAACGATTTTGGAAAATCCAAAATAAAATTATTTTTATAAATATAGTTTTCTATTTCAGAAACACATATTCACCGGAGGGCATTTATTCGAAAGTTATAAATTAAAAGCTTTGAATAAATACCATAAAATGCAAATAGCTCACAAGAATTATTTTGAAATGAAACACGATCCTACCTAAGGCAAACAAGTAGGCACGAATGCTGCAAATAAAGCGGCAACGCACTTAGTGCTGGTAACAAAGCGCTGCTGCTTTATTTGAAGCATTCGCGTCCACATTTTTCGCTAGACAGAGGGCAGTGTTTTATTTCGATCTGAAACATTTGTTGTGAGTTTTTTTTTGCACTTTCCATATTCCCTATCAGCCTAGGACTCTAGCGCAGTCAATAGGCCTTAATCTTAACACACACACACAGACCTACATTTTATGGTATTTCTTCAAAGGTTTTAATCTTATTAGTGATTTTTATTCCTAAATTCTTATCTACTGTTTTTATAGTTTGAACGTGCTTTAAATTTAAATATTTTATCTCGCTTTGCTTTAGCTATTTTAATTAGCTTATTTACAAAATGATAACGATTTATAAAGATGAAATTTTGGCAAAGTGTCTATTCATCAAAAAACGATAATTTTTTCCAAAAATTTTTACAAAACAAGACAGGGTAACTTTTAAATTATCTTCGAGAAAAACTGTCTGGAGAAAAATAATTTGATTTTTTTGGACTAGTTGCTTTATTTTTAATTAGTTTTTTAAGTTTTTATTATCACAATCGAACCCCGTTAACGTGAATCTCAAGGGGTAAAAATTGTTCATGTTATCAGTAGTTCATGCTATCAGTAACTAATCTTCATATCACTAAATTAAAATTTATTTTGATGGAAATTGTGGAAAAAATGCATGTTAAAAGTAATTCACGTTGAGCGTGTTCACGTTAACGAGGATTGATTATATTATTATTATTCAACGTTTAAAACATATTTTTAATCCTTCCGGCATTGTAATTGCGACTTTCTGATTTCTATTTAGTTTCTAAGAAATATTCATTAAATAATTGCTTTCTTTTATCAATTATTGAAAATAGTAAAAAGAAATTTTTGACATGATTATATTACAGGCTTTAACGTGTCAAACAAAAAGGAAAAATCTGTCATCTCTGTAAGAAGTAATTTGCAAAAATTGATTAATATTATTTATATAATTATTTTAAATAGAATGTAAGCCTCTTATTCGTAATTTTTTAAATACGCAATACTTATTCCACCGTTTTATTCAGCAGTTGCCAACCATATAATAATTATCGTACAAATTGTTCCCAAGTCTCCAATTTAGGCGAGAGACTTTGTACCAGAAATTTTCTATAACAAATTGCACTTTACTTAATCGGAGGGGGGGAGAGAATAAACGGGAAATATTTCTATCAAAAAGTAGTGGTGTGAAATTCGATTTTTTCTTTTTTTTTTTTTTTTTTTTTTGTTTGTTTTATTAGAAAGAATTACCATAGCCTCCTAAACCTGTCGCGTGGCTCGGAAACTTGGCAACAGTTGAAGCGGTAGACAGTGCAACCTGGTACAGATTGCGCGACTTTTATTGAACTGTCCCCAATAATTTTAAGAAGTGATATATTATATATGTACAATCGACGTTTCTTCGATTCTATTCGCCTTTTATGTATATCATATCCCACTTTTAATAATTTTTGGTGGCTGTTGAATAAAAAAGTCGCTCAATCTGTACCAGGTGGCGCTGTCTACCGCTTTAACTGTTCCAAAGTTTCTAAGCTACGCGACAGGAATCTAGTTTAGGAGGCAATGGTATTATCGTACGATTCTCAACGCTAAAATGTATTTCAATGTTTTTTCAAGAGTTAAATTTTAAAGCATGTCTTTATTTAATTATTGTAGAAAAGATAATAAAATAAATATTCAAAATTTACACAGAAAATATAAGGAATAATCACAGACGATTTCTTTTTTTCAAAAATCTTCATATAATAAAAGAAGATATGCGTGTTTTCTATCGCTTTGTAAGTTAACGACTGATCGCAGAGCTACAGAATTTTGTATAAATGTACGTTTTCACCTCTCCTGATGAACCCCAAAGTCTGATTCCCAAATTTTGGATTTTTTCTTTCTTTCTTTCTTTCTTTCTTTCTTTCTTTTTTTTTTTTTTTTTTTTTTCTTTTTCTTTTTTTTTCTTTTTTTTTTTTTTTTTTTTTAATAAATTTAGAAATACAAATTTGGGAAATGACCTACTCTGGAGAGAGAAACATAAATGTAAATAGTCTTTGTATGGCCGATAAGCTCATCATGCAAATGGTGCGACGTTCGTGGGTTCACTCCTCGAAGGGCCAATGTGTTACAATTTTTCATACATGATTAATAGAAAACGTGTCAACTCTCCCACATTTTAAGGGATACCAGAATCTTTAATATTTATTTTGAGTTTGTTTAACCGTCGAAAATACGTTCGACAGATTGCTATATAAAAATAGTGGTGATAAATCAGATTTAGAAATTCAAAAATCTGGCAGCTATGGTCTTAATTTTTTTATAATATGTTTATAACCCCCTTATGTCCTAATCTTTTAAATGTAAAGATACGATAAATTTTATTTTAGATATTTGCTTGAATTCTATGTGAATGTTTGTCCCCTTTTCCGTTTTTCAAGAAAGACTTTGGGGCAAAAATTTATAATTATAATGTTCTAAATCTATAGTTCGCAAAGAAAGGGCATGCCAAGGCGCAGTGATGGGCCTAAGAAAGATTCTAGACGTGCCTTATGACATTTTAGAGAAATGTTTGTCGAGAAATGAAAAGAAATATAGTGACTCTAATATACAATTTCATTACGCATACACCCATACTTATTATGTTTAACACATCACATTTGTTCTAATTTATAGCTGAGTTGCCAATTATTTTATTTTATTCTGGAACCCTTTTAGTTTCTTATTTATGTTTCACACCATTTTATTTTTAGAATACTTTTTCTAGTGTATAACTACGATAACATACACCTTCTTTTTTTTTAATTTTTACCTCTGACACTTTCACACTACTTTATTGTAATTTTCTGTACTATTTTCGTTGATGAATTAAAAGAAAAATTGCTATAGAAATAAAGTGGTGGAAGGGTAAGGAATAAAAAAGAGTGAGAGAGCGTAACAACTTTGTTTGGTTATATTAGAATGGGACAAATAATTTTCGCATAAGTTGGAAAATGTAAAAAAAAAACAAAAAAAAAAAAAAAAAACAGAAGAAAGGAAGATAAGAAAATAACGCATTAGAATTAAAAAAAAAAAAGTCTGTACCGTTAGTTGTTCATGTTAAAAGTAATAACAATCCGTGAAGAATGAAATGGACACTAACACTTGAAAAGTAAAAAACATTGACTATTAATTTAAATTAATCACAGATTACTTATTCGTAAATATTAGCACTCAAAATAGGTGTTATTGGCAACCTTAAATTATTACCTCAATGAAATTTTGCGTTACCAAAAAATATCGAATGTGTTCTAAGAAGTATCAACAAGATATTTTAACCGTTTGAATGCTGAAGCACTTACAGAAATACATCCTTAAATTGCTATCGTTGTTTCAGGCCTTAATGAAAGTTTTTCCGGTGTAAATATTTAATTTTGTTTTTAAAAAAATTCGAAACCCAATCATAGCAACTGAAAAATCACGCTTTGCAGTAAAAAATAAAAAAATCCAAGTAAGCAGCAATCGAAATGGCATATATAAATTTGTATTTTTATGCGTAAATCATTTACCCTCGATCGCTCTTTCTACAGAAATAACCTACGAAATTTTCTAATGAACACATATTATAATATAAAGACACCTAATTAATGAAAAACACGCCTTACTGTAGCGTGTGTAAAAGGCCAATTTAAGTATCATTAAAGGATGAATAAAGCAAAAAAAAACGCGTTTTACCATTAATAATGGTTCACACACAACGTTTTACGAAAATTTAACACATGGAAAAAATCCAAATTTAACATAGTTTTCCAAATATGCAATTCAGCGTAGTGAAGAGGTGTGTATTCTGATAAGATTTTATCGGGACTCCGCCCATTTTTTTTTTTTTTTTTTTTTTTTTATTTCATCTTATTTCAAAATATAAAGATATATATTTTAAAAATAATGGAACGAGCGCCGTAATATTTTATGCGTCGAAAATCACGTTAGATATTACTCTTTCGAAAGAACTACATTTAATTAATTTCAATGATTAGATATTTGACGTCGTCTTATGCTGATATTTTTTTAGCGTTAAAAAAAAAAAAAAACTGTTGTTAAATAAAATCCAATCACTCATACAATTATCGGTTAATTTTTTTTTTTTTTTTTTTTTGTGTTTTACGAATAAAGAATGAAAGAAAAGAACTTTATAAAATATATAAGCAAATATATATATATATTTTACTTCTTGTTAAAGAAAATGTAAAAGAAAAATAATGAAAACATAAGGTTAAACAATTGTGTTTTGATGCACAAAAGTCATGTAGTTTTTTCTTACAGTGAGCGCAGATGAGTTTGCAACTTAAAACAAAAATTCTCTCTAATATATAAATAACTTCGATAAAATAAGACAAAATTACTTTTAAGAAATAAGCGGTACGAAAAAAAGGCGTGGCTAAAAATACTCAGGAAAAAACTAAAACATTGGTAGCTACGTAGGAGTTGCTATTAACTGATTGATTTTGTTTGAGTAAAAAAAAATTAAATTAAAATTCCGGTTATATTTGAATTCTACCTCTCGCAGCGCGATAGCGCTGCTTCGTAGTTTTGGAGACTAAACATCACAGCGCTATCGCGCTGCTTAGCAGTCAAACGGTTAGAAGGAAAAAAATAGGAGAGCATTAGAATTTTATGAAAATATAAATAAATACAATTTTCAAAATGCTGAAAATGTGTCACTACACTACATTGAAAATCAATCCACTGTTAAAGATATAATGATCTTTAATATTTAATACTAACAAGCATATTTGAGTATTCTGATGTGAACTAAATTTCTGTAATAGTATGCATAGTTGCCAACATTTTAATTTATTACGGAGCATTTTTAGCTCCGCCTATATTTTGCACTACTTAATTTACAGAAAACATTTTCTCCAATATATAACAACACTGAAATAATAATAATAACAGGGGTCGTACTTCCCGCCCTTTATTCAGGACACTTTCACATAGTAGTCAACATTTTAACTCATTCTGGAGCATTTTTATCCCCGCCTTTATTTCGCACCTCTTTATTTATAGAACATAGTTCGTACAGCCCTTGAATTTTCTTAATTTTCTGCACCAGTATTATTATTTAGCAAATTTTTATATTAAAAAAGCCTTAGAACTTAAAAGGAAATATATTGCATAAAACTGCTGGTGGGAGAGCTCTTGAAGAAAGGCATGGCCGTACGAACCCTGTAAAAAATTTTTATTTAATGTACAACTATAATAAAATAAGGAAAAATTACTGTTAACACTTTCGTGACCGATGACGTAGATTCACGTCATTTGAAAATCTGTAACTTTACCGGAGGGCGTTTCTTTCTCAATTTGTATGTTACCATACTTACCAACCATCTCATTATGAACCATACAATATTTAGTATCCGCCTTTTTATTCACACCAGTCAGATTTTAGATCAATTTTATTCTTATTTAACCGTAACGAAATTTGGAGAGAATTACTCTAAAAATTAAGTTGTGTGAAAAAAGGGGCGTTATTTCAAGGGGCGTTAACAATTGTACGGTTATTAATGCATACATGCCAACCATCTCATTAATAACCGTACAATTGTTAACGCCCCCTGAAAAAACGCCTCTTTTCTCACACCACTATATTTTTAGAACTATTCTCTCCAAATGTTATTACGATTAAATAAGACTAAAATTACTCTAAAAAATTATTAGTGTAAAAAAAAGGCGGGCACTAAAAATTGTACGGTTCATAATGAGATGGTTGGCGAGTATGTGTTACTTATTTCTTAAGTATATAACCAATATTCACATTTTTACAGTGAAATATACTATGGATACAAATACTTTGATTAGAAATCATATAATTATAATGTATGTCTATTTGTAATATAAATGTGAATACAGAAAATTTAGTTCTGAAATATTGTATCTTGGGAGAATAACGCCCAAAGGCGAACATTTCTGTCAAAAAGTTAAAATCATGCGGTTGCGAAAGTGTTAAAATAAAAGTGATATCAAATAAAGGCGGGGCTAAAAGTGCTCCGAAATAAATTAAAATGTTGGCAACTTTGCTCTCAGGGATGAGAAATTCCCTTCCAATATTTTGATACAATTGCTTTCCTTTTTAAACATGGCACATTACTATGAAAGTATAGTGCGACCGCGTTTCCTACGACTAGCAGTGAGGCCGAGTCAGAAAGTTTCGAGGGATGCAAAATTGGCCGAGAGATAGTTATTTGGCAAACATCCAGTTATTCGGCGTTCCCTTATCGCTTGTTTTCTCTCAGTCACCCCTATTTTAACACTGGACTCGTTCAATCCGCACTTGCGCAGAGGCTTCCATGGTCGCAAGAAATGTGGTTAAAGAATACCTTAAATTTTTTTGTATAAAATTAGTGGCATTCATTCCTGAGAGTATCCTGAAAAAAAGGCGAAGAGTGCGACCTCTGTAATAATAATAATAAATCACTTCAAGAAAAAAATAAATAAAAAGTGATATGAAATAAAGGCAGGGTTAAAAAACTCTGGAAAACAATTAAAATGTTGGGAACTCTGATGATATGCAGTATGTTTTCCTTAATAGTGGTTTTGTGTGAAATACATTTCCTTAATTTGACGAAGATTAATAAAAGCATAACAAAACAAATCTTTAAACTATCACAAAAAAAAAAAAAAAAAAAAAAAAAACCTACTTCGAAATAGAAACTTAAAATTCAGCTTGTGAAATAGTTTAATATTCAGAGAAATCTGTAAAAATCCACCTCTATACAAAGGACGCCTCTTTTGAACCAATTTTTCGTAGTCAAGTATTTTCTGCACAGGATTTTATACTAATTTACCTACTTTAAATTGTGGATTCGACAATTATGTACCTTTCTTGATTGCCACATTTTGCGACAGTAGATTACTATATTTTCCTTTTGAATTGCACTGACCAGTGCTCAAATTATAACTGAAGTTATTCTCCAAGTGGGCAATAATGAACTCTGCATGGAAAAACATAATAAGTAATAAGACTATATTTTTTAGTGCACATACTTAGAATTGCATTTCAAACTTGGAAAAAAGAATTTTGTGTCATACTATCAGGGATGGAACACGGGCGCAGAATTCATACCACTATCAATGTAAGAAAATTTTCTACTTCTTAAATCAACGATATTATAGGTAGAGAAATTTCTTAAACGGATTCCGGTATGAATTCTGCGCCCGTGTTCCATCCCTGTACTATTATTTATCTGACAAACTTACATACAATGGCTTCTAAATGAGTAATGTTGACTTTAAATGGAAAAATAAACTTAGTTAAGATTAGAAATTAAAACATAAAATTTTTGTCAGAAAACGTTATTGGAAATTTATAGCTTGTCACTTTAATGTCCGCTTTTCCTATTTTTATTTGTAGGCTCCGCCCTTTGTCATTTCTTTAATACGTATATTGTTTTTAAAAAAGGATTTTTGTATTCGTGTTTAAATTACTTAAATTTTATCCTCAGCAATGGACGCGGTTATTGCTACTGAAAAAAATATACACCGCCACAACTGGTAACTATTTAAATGTGTCACGAAATGTTGTTAGTACCCGCCCTTTTCTCACACCGGATTCTCCGTAGAAAAATTTTCTTAAAGAAATAAAATTAATGTTTAGCTAGTTTTAAAATTATTGGGTTGTTCGGAAAGTAATTTCGTTTTTCTCAGCAGAGGACTTAATTGTATTTTTTTTTTTTTTTTTTTTTACACCATTTTCACAATTAAGCTGCATTACTATTATATATTGTGACAGCTGATACAGCATCTCTTGCTAGTGAAAATGCTTCTTTTCTGCTCAACAGGTTTTGATTGGTGCCCTTTCAAATAAAGAAAATCGGAAGCGACATTTTCGGCATATTTTGTTTTTGGCTATCAAAAAGGCGAAAATACTGTTCAAATAAGGGAAAAAGTATAAGATGTTTATACAAAAAATTTATTTAAAGAACGCCACTGTCAAAAATGGTTTACCAAATTTTATTCCAGGAATTTTGACGTTGAAGATGCATTACGTTCTGGAAAACCAGTTTATGCTAGTGAAGACAAAATAAAGTATTGATTTATGAAAACTGCCAAATAACAACTCCTGAGATCGTTAAGAAACCAATCAAAGTGGAGAATATATAATTCAATAAAATATTTATACCATATAAGAAAATCGTCTTTCATTTTCAAAGGAAAAAACGAAATTACTTTCCGAACAACCCAATAAAAGAAAATCTGTCTTTCGCAGAATTTAATTTAGTACGACAGGGCTAATTTATATATTACAATCTTGTAATTTATTTTATTTTATTTTATTTTTTTCATAGATCTATAGAAACATTCACCAACTATTCAGAAGACATTACAATTAAGAAGATGTAGCCATCTATCCAGAAGCCATTATAACTGTTGGCAAGGTCACCGCATCTGCAAACGCAGGTGTAACGATTATTATATGAGTAATGTCGAGCTGGTTATCACCCAGAGTGGCTCAATTTCAAGAGCATCCGCACGTTGAGCGGAGTCTCCGGGTTCAATTCCCGGCTCTGGCATTTTTCACATTGTTGGTATAAAAAAATCAACCTTATACTCTAAACTAATTAAAATGAATTTTCACAGTTGATGAGCTTATAAATAAAATTTCTAAAATTTTTAAGATAGTTTAAGAAATTAAATGGTAAAATTAGATATTGGCAGGCATACTGGCATACTAGAAGTGGAACACCACATAATGGTGACAACGCAAAATCGCTATCAGAAAGAGATAGTCCTGTCGTACTAATAATAATATTAATGACTTACTAAAAACTATACAGACAAATAATGTAAAATTTAATTAAAAAAAAAAAAAAAAACTTTTAAATTTTAAAATTTGTCGCTTGAATTACGATTTGTTAAGCAATTTCTGTTTAAAAGGTACCTCTCTAATGGGACAAATTTCTATCGGACAGTAAATGGCCCTCTAAGAAATGCTTCACTGTATTTTGTACACTTCTCTCTTTCTATCTGCCTTAAATCCATAGTTAGTGTTAAAGTTAACAATTCTCATAACTCTAGAAAATTCTAATTATCATCAAAGGATAACAACTTTTAAAATATACAAACAGTTTTTAAATAATTGTTTAATTTTACAGAATAAAAATTAATATCATATTATTATTTTCATGTAAACTGCATGCAATTTTAATAATTTTGGATGATATTTGATTGGAAAATCACTATAAATTTCAGGAAGTAAAATTTAATATATAGCAAAATCGATTAAATTACACCAATATTACAGTTAAAAATTAGTAGTTAAAATTGAGTAAAAAAAGTCTCTAAAAGTTGCTACAAGTGACTTACAAAAATTTAATGTTTAATTTATTTCATTAAATATTTTACTTTTATATTTCAATTAGCTATGTTAAAATAAATCGGGGAAAAAAATTGTAGGGGAATTCAATACAAACTAAACAAATTCGATTTAATTAAATTATTATTATTATTATTTCTCAATTTGATATTTGGATTTGATTTGATCAAACAAATATTACAATTAAAAATTAGTTGTTAACGGTGAATAAAAAAGTCTGTGCAAATTGGTAACATTAGATCGAAAGAAATTAAATTAAATCAAGAATTAAAAATTAGAAAGAAAAAGAATAAAATAGAAAAAGAAAAGGTACACAAAAAGGAAAAGGAACGTATATACTTTTGTCATAAGACCTTGAATATAATCCTGCAGACGATATTACCAAATAGCACAATTTAATTTAAAGTAACAAAGTATGTTCAAAAACCCACATAAAAAAGTGACTTACAAAATTTAATGTCGTTTAATTTATATCATTAAATATTTTACTTTTATATTTCAATTAGATATGTTAAAACAAATTTTAAAAAAAGTTGAAGAGAGGGGGGGGAGGGGGGTTAATACAACTAAACAAATTTGATTAAATTAAATTATTATTATTATTATTATTATTTCTCAATTTTATATTTGGTTTTGCTTTGATCAAACAAATAATACAATTAGAAATTAGTTGTTAACAGTGAATAAAAAACGTCTATTCAAATTGGTAACATTAGATCAAAAGAAATTAAATTAAATGAAGAATTACAAATTAGAAAGAAAAAGAATAAAATAGAAAAAGAAAAGGTACACAAAAAAGAAAAGGAACGTATATACTTTAGTCATAAGACCTTGAATATAATCCTGTAGACGATATTCCAAATAGCACAATTTAATTTAAAGTAACAAAGTATGTTCAAAAACCCACATAAAAAAGTGACTTACAAAAATTTAATGTCGTTTAATTTATTTCATTAAATAATTTACTTTTATATTTCAATTAGCTATGTCAAAATAAATCGAAAAAAAAAAAAAAAAAGTTGAAGGGGGGGGGGGGAGTTAACACATCTAAACAAATTTGATTTAATAAAATTATTATTATTAATATTATTATTTCTCAATTTTATATTTCGATTTGGTTTGATCAAACAAATATTACAATTAAAAATTAGTTGTTAACAGTGAATAAAAAAAGTCTGTGCAAATTGTTAACGTTAGATTAAATATCACAAAGAAGTTAAATTAAACGAAGAATTAAAAATTAGAAAGAAAAACAATAGAATGGAAAAAAGAAAAGGTACACAAAAAAGAAAAGGAACGTATATATTTTAGTCATAAGACCTTGAATATAATCCTGCAGACGATATTACCAAATAGAACAATTTAATTTAAAGTAACAATGTCTGTTCAAAAACCCACATAAAAAAGTTTGAAGAAATAAGAAACATGCTGCATTCCATCACTTAAATTTGAAGAAATTTCAAGCTATTCTCCTTACAATAAAAATAAACTTTTCAGAAAAAAAAAAAAAAAGACCCACTATAACATCAGTCAGAAATTCAATACACAAAACGGTAAAAAAAAAAAAAAAAAAAAAAAAACTAAGGAAAATAAAAGTTTACAGCAGACAACCTCGTGAAAATTATTTCCCACTTAATTGGAAAATTATGCACTTGAACCAAAAGGTGAACACTAGCACCCAACTCCTACGACATCAAAGGACCATTCTGACGTGAATAATAATCTTTGGGTGAGTCCACTCTAGCGTAAAAAGTAACAAAATAAATCATTAAACCATCACCAAAAGTCCTTCTAGAAAGTGAAACTCCGACGATCACCTTAACAAATAATAAAAAAATAAATAAAAGTATATCCTACACATGTTACACTTTCTTAAGCTTCACAACCTGCAGCAACCCCACCATGAACGCCAAACAGCTTTGGCGAAATCGAAATCTGGGACAACTTGAAAGCATAACACTGATATCAAGGAAGTGAATTTCCGAAAGCGAAGACTTTTTGAAAAGGGTATTTTTTTTCTGAACATATTGGGGCGGAGTTAGACCCTATCGGACAGTGGCGCCCCCTCGGGTTGTAGAAAGAAACGGTGGTCTGCAAAAATATGGGTCAGGGTTGCGGAGCGTAGCGGAGTATTTAAGGCCTGGTAGCCGGCAGAATAAAGCATAATCGAGCTTAACGCAGTACAGTGAATTACCAAGGAATACATAACATTTTTTGCAGGATTTTTGCTGAGGTAAGTGAGGATATAACAAGTTATTGCATATCGTTTCACAGGAACAGGAACTAAGGCTGATAGTTAAATAAACGGAAGACAGTGCAAACGAAAATTTCCCCCAAATGGATTAACTAAAACAATTTCGTAAAGTTTATCGCAGACGATTTCTACTTATGTGGACAATTTATTTGCTGAAAATTACGTGTTTGGATTAGAAATTATTTACAATATTTCGATTGAAAAAAAAAAAAAAAAATGCTGCTTTGATATTATGGAACATTGATAATTGAATAATAATAATAAAATAGTAATAAAAACTAGTGATTAACATCAGGGAGTAGTTTTTTTAAATTTCTCATAAAAAGAACAAAGAGCAGCGGAAACGGCAAAAGAGCGAAAAGTGAAAGTTTCAAGCTAACCGCTGTTTTCACTTTCTGATAAGCGCCATCTGTATTTACTAAGTGAAAGCAAAATTGATAGTTCAAAATTTTAAGCAATTGTTCTCGTTGCAGTTAATATAAAAAATATACAATTAATTATTTTAGTAAATATTATTAAATAAAATTATTAAGGATACTAAACATAAATGTATTACTTGTAAGATTTTCGAAAACTGATAAGTGCCAACAAAATTATTATTAACATTTATTTGTGCTATAAAAATCATAAAATTTTTTTTTAATGTAAAATATTGGTGTAAAGAATTAGATTCAAGTTTTATACATTCGTCATTCCTTATCAAAAATTATTCATTTTTATAATTTCCTTATTTCCTGTTTTATTGTTTTATCTTTAAAATTTTGTTTAATATAGTTATATATTAATTTTAGTTTAGAGTGTAATGCGGTTTTTTGGATTACAATAATTGTTATTTATTTAATATTTTCAATTTTATTTTATTCTTATTTTGTAAGATTTCCTAAAATATGAAGTTATATATAATAAAAATTCGAAACAAATGATTATTGGAAATATTAGAAAAATATTTTCCAAAAATCGTAAAATAATATGTGTTAGTGAATGTGCTAAATCTATAAAATGAAACTGTGATTTTTTATTTATTTATTTATTTATTTATTTATTATAAACTTGCAAATATTCTTTATTTATAAACGTATAGTATAACTTATGTACAATTAGAAGGTTCTAAATATTAAATATATTACTTAAGAAATAAAATTACTTCCCATTTTCAATTACAAATGTTTGATTTTTGTTATAATTCCACATTTAAAATTCAGTTATATAATTGTTGTGAGTCAAAAGTATAAACATTTCTGATAACAGTTATTAAGTATTAATAATTTTAAAATTTACATTATTATTTTTTGTAAAATAGTTGTATGAAAACGAAAGATCGTTAACATTCTGTACAGATTTTTTTTTTTTTTTTCTTCCTTTTAAGATTTTATTTTCATTTAAATAAATTTTCTTAAGTATCGTATAACGAATTGTTAGATAAAGCGATTACCTAAAAAACTAATTTTTATGTACAAATATATAGATTTGTGGAAATATCATTATTATCGTTCTTTTAAAATTAACTTTTTGCTCTTTCTTTAGATATGTATTTCGTGGCGCTGCTTTTCTTATAGTTATAATTTTATGTACAGATGCCAAATGTTGCGATTTTTTATATCGGTATTTTTCTATATAAATATTTAATAATCTTTCATAAAAGTTTACTGTGATTAAATAAGGTAAAATTTTCTGTCCGAAAAATCCGGTATCCCCAAATCGTAACATTTCGCAGCTATAGTTTTGTGTTTAATTTTGTTATTCAATTGCATTGCTGAAAAATATTTAAAATTACAGTATTTATATTTTTGTAATTATATAGTTCAGGAAAATAGTGTTTTAAAACATACATATAAATATATTCTGAGAGAACTATAGAGTTTGAATGATTACAAAAATGTTTTTTTTCTTTTTTAATTCTAAAAAAATATCTTAGTTCGAGTAATTAAAATTGTTTCCGCAGACAAAATTTAAATGATGCAATCAGTATTATTATTTATTTATATGAAACATAACTGCATTATAATTTTAACGTTAAGAAAATGTTTTATTTATATATTTTTATGTATTACATGGAATTTTCGGTATATAATAAATAAGTAAAATAAATTACTTTTATACCAGAAATTTTATTTAACAGATGAAGGTATTTGATAATGCGCGTAGCATGTATATCTTTATCTCCTAATTAAAATTTCTGGTATTAAATAGATATATTTGAAGTTCGGTTTATATACAAGAAAATACGGTACTTGATTTAAGAGATAGATTTTAAATATTTGACAACTTTAATATGAATTGCGTCCTTTTTATTATTATTATTTTTTGAATATACATTTTATCCTTAAAATGTTATTTAAGCTCTCTTAATAAATGTATTAAAGTGTGACCTTTCATAAAATAATAATAATGTTGATAATAATAATAATAAACATTTTGACCGTATTTTAATAATGCAGTAGGCACTGAGTTTATAATGTATATGATATAATGTGTATAATTACTGTATTTATTATATTAGGAAATTTGCGTTTATTTTTATTCACATTTCTAATTGATCAATTTTTCAAGTCACAGACAAGCTTATATTAAAAATTAAACAAATATTTTCTTTTCTTTTATTAAAAATTCTTTTTTTTTTTTTTTTTTTTTTTTTTGTTAGATAAAAAATTGATTTTTTAACGCTGACATAAACATAAATGATAACATTTTAATTTCTTCCGGAGTATTTTTAATCCCGTCTTTTTTTTTTTTTTTTTCACACCACTTTATTTATTGAAATTTTTTCTCCAATACATAACTTTGATAAAATAAGAAAAAATAATTAAAAAAAAATAAATGGTATGGAGTAAAGGCGGGACTAATAATAATCCGGAATAAATTAAAAGGTTGGCGTCTATGCATAAAGGATGTAGGTGTTAGGATTAAAGGAAATTGATTACGTGAGGTTACTAAATCTGTGTGATGTGTCTCTCTATGGGATTCTAGGTCATATTCACACGCTTTTTGAAGAAAACCAAAGAAAATACCAAACAATTTAACGAACGATGGTTTTCTGGGTTCGAACCTGGCACCTTCCGTCTATCATTCTTAAGACCAGAACTTCTCGGTTACGGGTCAAGCACTGACATAGATAAAGGTGTAAATAATGTACATATATATATATAAATAGAGAGATAGATAGATAGATGCAGATATAGATAGATAGATGTAATAAATATCTATACAAAAAGTATCTCACAAACAACTTCTGATTAACATACACGAAATATAAAAATTCATTATATATACACACAGTAGATTTATTATAACCCTAATTGCATATAAATATTTTACTCTGCTTAAAGAAAGGGGAAAAAAAAAAAAGAAAGAAAAAAAAAAAGAAGAATTTATAAGATAATTTAAATGCATTTATGAAATCTATTTCATGAGTTTTTAAAATTTCAGCGCTTTAGATTTTGATAGCTTCTATCTATACCATGCAATAAATAATTTGTTGAAAATACTTTTATTAATTTATATTGTTAAAAATGCAACAACTCCGTGGGCGTTATCTTTTAATTAGCAGTTTAATATATTTAGCAATATTAACGGATTTCATTAATGTCTTTACCCATTAACATAATATTTTTACTTCATATGCAGTTCTTTTACTGTTCTAAATTATTATAAGATCAATAAAATAAGCCCTAAATCTCATTATTTGAAATAATATAACTTTTACGATAGTGAGTTTCAATTTTCATTTTAATTTTTAGATCCTCTTTTTTATGTATTATTACCAGTTATTATATTTTTTTTAATTGATAAATCAATTAAGGAGCCCGCAACTTGCATCTTTACTTTCTACCGTTACTCATTATTTTACTTTTTTTTAAATAACTTTCTAACTTTAACTTTATATTCTTTCACTGTTAATCACTGTAGTTAAATTTACTGCTTCGATACTCTAAATTGCTCATAAATAATAATAATAAAAAAAATAGCAATTACATTTTTCTAGTCACTTCAAGTGTTACGTTTTAAAAACTTTGTTGTGAAGAATCTAGAGCAAACTCTAAGAATATTCTAACTGTACGCTTCACAGGATACATTGAACTACATTTGTTTTCTATTGAAACAGCTGGATGCCATTTTTAAATTGATGCATTCACTTTTTAGTTAACCTCGTTCCATCTTCGAACAATCAATCATATTTGGTAGAAAATGAAATTTCACACATTTAGTTTAAAATTACTTAGTAAAGAATAGATTTGTAATTTAAATTTAGCTATGTCTTTCATGTTTCTATGATTTTTTTTTTTTTTTTGTACCTTAATAATTTTAAACAATATTTTTTACCCTTTTAAATTGATGCATTCGCTGATCACTGTAAAATTACCCTCGTTCTATCTTGGAACAATTAGTCATATTAGGTCGAAAATGTATTTTCAGATGTTTTGTTTAAAATTAGTCCGTAAAAAATAAATAAATGAAAAAAATTTTGGGTAAAATTTTCAAGTATGTCTTTTATATTTTTGCATAAATGCCCTTTTTCCTCAAATAAATAAAAAAATTGTACCTTTTTTTAAAAATTATTTTTTTTAACACAATGTCATAGTATTTTTCCCTACTTTTCATTGGTAAACTCTGCTTTTCGACGTATCTCAAAAATAGTGCTTTATTAAACCATAGCCTCCTTAACTAGTTGCCCGTCGCGTAGCTCGGAAACTAGGCAACAGTTGAAGCGGTAGGCAGCGCCACCTAGTACAGATTATGGGACTTTTTTATTCAACGTCACCAATAATTTAAAGAAGTGATATATGATATATATTTTCGAAGTCTTTTCGATTCTATTCGTCTTTTTTATATATCATATCCCATTTTTAAAAATTTTTGGTGGATGTTGAATAAAAAAAATCACGCAATCTGTACCAGGTGGCGCTGTCTACCGTTTCAACTGTTGCCTAGTTTCCGAGCTACGCGACCGGCATCTAGTTAAGGAGGCTATGATTAAACAAACAAAGAAACAAACAAATAGGTTTAGCCAGGGTTATCACGGACCCGCCTTTTTCTTTGACACTTCCACTGAACATTCATACAATATTTTTCATCTTAACACTTTCGCGACCGCATGAATTTGACTTTTTGACAGTAAGGTCTGCCTGTGGGCGTTATTCTCCCAAGTTACAATATTTCAGAACAAAATTTTCTGTATTCACATTTATATTACAAATGGATATACATTATAATTATATTCTTTCTAATCAAAGTATTAGTATCCATAGTATATTTCATTGTAAAAATGTGAATATTCGTTATAAACTTAAGAAATAAGTAACATACCAATTAGGAAAGAACCGCCCATCGGTGGAGTTACAGATTTTCAAATGTCGTGAATCTACGTCAGCGGTCGCGAAAGTGTTAATTTATCAGGAAAACATATTTCCGAAAATTGCTATAAAAGAATTCTAGTGGAAGTGTGAAGGAAAATACATGGCAACACTGTTTAACGTATTTATGATTAAATCAATTAATCTATATCCTCAGCAATAGATACGGCAAATGCCAGTGGCACGGTTGCCACAGGCGACCTTTTTTTTTTTTTTTTTTTTTTTTTAACTCTCTTTGTATTACTATTTCCAAAAAATAAAATTTATAATATATTTATGCAGGAAAAATGCACTTTGTCTTCATTAATTTATTATAAATTTTATGTTCATAGTGGTACGAAAAGAAAAAAAAAAAGTCCCCTGTGGCAGCCCTACATCAATGATCGCTGCCTGCGTATAAGTGCTACGCTTTAAGTGTTTAATATTAATTCGTAATATCCTTTTTTAACCCTTTGCGGCGTAAGGTAATTTGGATCATTTAAATTACACTGCCACCGGAATACACGAACAAAATTAAAATAAAAGAAATTGACGAGTTTTTTTCTGCTATGTTATAAAAGTAAAATTTTGCTAAAATTTTCCGGGATGAGTTTTTACAGTTCAAAATTAAATTCTGAAAGGGTTAAGGTAAAGTATCGTTTTAGTGAAACGCCTTGATAAAGGGTTCGTATTTCTGGAAAAAAGTACTTTAACGTGACCCGTAAGGAATGTGTTAGTGGTAGTGCATTAGAAAAGTTTTCTGCTTAAAATTAGCGGTAATAAGTGTTCTTTTTTAAATGGAACACTTGACAGCTGTTTGTTATATTTCCCATCTCACCATTTTAATTAATTAATTTTTATTTTATTTTTTATTATTTGATGTTTCAGAAGCTTTCTCAAATTTCATGTTTATTATTATTCACCACACTTTTTCTTCAGGAAAAAGATTGGAGATGTTTATCTCTCTATAATTTTTTTTCTTTATCATAAAAACAAGAACTCAAATACAAATAATATTAAGATATTAACTTTCTCCGGTCCGCATATTTTCTTATTTTGAGCAGTAAGCTGTACTTTTTGGTGTTTATTGTATTTAAAACGTTACATATGTCAGAGGAATTATATTTTATCTTCAGAGAAACGGCTTAAGACGGGGTTGGATTTTATTTTATTTATTTATTTATTTTTAATGCCGCCGTAGAAGCGGCATTGGTCTATTAAGGATTAGAGCATACCTTTTGAAATACGCAATGTCGCTAAAAAAAGATGCATTATTGCAACTTGTGTGAAATCGTAATCTTGGAAATCAAAACTAATGGATTTTTGTCGAATCAGTCATTAGAATAAGTAATTTAAATAAGTTAGTATTCTTTATGGTGCGAATCCTGGTAGGTTGGGTTTAGCGTCGAATTAGTACTATACAGTGGGCAATTAGCGGCGGTATGGGACACACCCCTAAGGATGATCCGGAGCAGCGTTCCCAACTTTTATAATTTATTCACGAGCATTTTTAGCCCCGCCTCTTTTTCATACCAGAAATTTTGAAAAATGATTTTCTTCTTATTTAATCGCTGTCACATATTAAAGAGAAGTAATCTACAAAATTTCTGGTGAGAAAAGAAGGCGGGACTAAAAATGTTCGTGAACAAATTATAAAATATGGGAACGCTGATCCGGAGACACGGTACGAATCCAGGATAAACTAATAATACTTTATTCAATCCCTTTCTTTGAAATTGCAGATAAAAATTTACAATAATCGTATATAAATTACGAGTTAGTAGTGAATTTGGAACAGATTAAATCTATAACATTTTGTTGAAAATGTCACGTATCTTCTGTATAATAAAAGTTTTATATTGCAGCATTTAGAAATGAAAGTGATGTCAATAAAGAAATAAATAAATATACCTACTTATCATAAAGACTAATAAAAATCAAAGTTTAATTTTATATATTAAAGGTACAATTTTCTTTGTATAATAATTCCAAAGAATGAAGTAAACTATATTTAAATTTAGTTTATGTAGTATGCAAAGTACTCCTTTTATTATTATTTATAACTTTCTATTTATAGCTAGATTATCCCAGTTCTATGTCGCTTATTATTATTATTCTTTTTTACAGCTAAAGCATGGCAAAATCACTGGCATTAGCAGTGACTTTGGCCTTACTCCTTGGAGTTAATGCCAGTGGATATGGCGGTGGAGACGAGGGTGGCTATGGAGGAGGAGATGAAGGAGGCTATGGAGGAGGAGGAGAATATGGCGGTGAACACGGTGGTGGAGGAGACTATGGTGGTGGATACGGAGGTGGAGACTATGGCGGACATGGAGGTGGAGATTACGGCGGTGGATACAAAGAATACAAAGAATACAAAGAGCCAATTGTCCATGTTATTCACAAAGATGTTCCAGTCTATCACAAAGTAGCCATTCCAAAACCTGTTCCAGTGCCTAAATACTATCCCGTTCCTAAGCCTGTTCATGTACCACACCATGTACCTGTACCTGTAAAAGTTCCAGTCTACAAGACCATCCCTAAAGTCATTACCATCCCTAAGCATGTACCAGTCCACAAAATTATCCACGTACCCAAGCATGTCCCAGTCGGTGTGCCAGTACCTGTCTACAAACCTGAACCAGTGCCAGTTTACAAGACCGTCCATGTTCCCAAGCCAGTTCCTGTCCCTGTTCACATTAAGGTACCCAAGTACGTCCCAGTCCCTGTTCACAAGATCATCAAGGTTCCCAAGCCATATCCAGTACCAGTTAAAGTGCCAGTTTACAAAGAAACTCTTGTCAAAAAGCCAGTTGTACTTCATGTACCGTAAGTATTTTTTTTTTTTAATTAAATTAATTTCCCATTTAGCTTTTTTTTTAAGGTCAGAAAGCCTATTTAGGGAATGGATACCCACATATGATATTGAGCCTTTAAGTTAAAGTGCATTATTAAACCATAGCCTCCTAAACTAGATGCTTTCGCGTGGCTCAGAAACTTGACGGTAGACAGCGCCACCTGGCAGCACGACTAGATTGCATGACTTTTTTAAACAACAGTTACCAAAATTTTTTTAAAGATGGATTTGATATACATAACAGACGAAAAGAACCGAAGAAACGTCGATTATATATATCATATATCCCTTCTTAAAATTATTGGTGACCGTTGAATGAAAAAGTCGCGCAATCTGTAACAGGTGGCGCTGTCTACCCTTTGAACTTAGAGACCCTATATGACAAGAGACTGGACATTGACCCTCCAGATGATCCGCCATGTTTGTTTAGCCTGTTATATATAATACCATTATGCTCAGCAGAATTTCAAATGACACTCTGCAAGGCTTTCTAGAGATAAACAACAAAGTTTTATCGAGATTTTAATTAAAAGGAAAGTATCAGACGCTGGTAAAAATAAATTACGTCTTACGTCGATCCAGTGGCTTTTGAACAAATTACCGCCATATTTGTTCAATGTCCAGTCTCTCTCTATCTAGGGTCCCCACTTGAACTATTGCCAAGTTTCCGAGCCACGCGGAAGGCATCTAGTTTAGGAGTTCAATTTCTTTGTAGAACGGAAAATTGCTTCACTTTAAAATTTTAAATGATGATTGAATCATAGCTGGCAAGTTTTTTAATTTATTACGGAATGTTGTTAGTATCATCCTTTTTTCACACCGTAATGTTTGTAGAAAAATTTTCCTCAATGCATAACTACGATTATGAAGAAAATTACTGTAAAAAGATTACGGTGGGGTAAAAAGGCTAGGGCTAATAGCATTCCGGAATAAATAATAATAATAATAATAAAAAAAAAACTTGGCATCTATACTAAATATTAAAGCTATTGCTGATAAAATAAAATATAAATAAAACATAATTAAATTCTTAATAAAATAAAATTAACAAAAATGTTAATTAATTAAATCTTTATTTTGTAATTTCATTTAATGAATTGCAAAATTAATTGATTACATATGATATATAAGAGCTCAAAAAAGTTAATTTGTAATAAAAAAAACTTATGAAAATGTGTAATTAAATCTTAAAAGATAATTAAAGATATTAAAAATTCAGTGTATACATACAGTCACTAATGAATAGTATTCACTAAGAAATATATATGAATACAACGCCTCTGTTACTAAGAAACAAACAAAAAAAAAAAAAAAAAAAAAAAGCAATATTTTAACATATTTGATAGTAGGATATAATTTCATTATTATTCATAATTAAAAAATAAAAAATAAAATAAAATAAAAATAATACATCTTGTTCAGATTAAATGAAAGACATTAGTAAACGGATAATATAGTTTCTTAAATCAGACATATATTCGGATTGTATTTGCTTCAAAAGAAAGTACAACTAAAAAAAGTAGATTTTAATGGCAAAAAATACTTTTTAATTTTTACTCTAAGATAATCACTGTACTGTATAAATTACAACAGGTTAAAAAAAAAAAAAAAGCCAACCATACGTACAGATTTGCGTTACACGTAATAAGTAATTATTTTACATTATAATTAGTTTTATCTTAAAACATTTAATTTTTAATTTTTAATGGAATATCATTAGGGATCATCCAGTTTTAAAATTCGTGCATTGAAAAGAATTTTTTTTAAATGTCACGAAGTACATTCGAACGAAACCCTTTTTTTATTTTTTAAGCATCTTCTTTGTTCTTCACTTAATCCCTTTTTATATCATTCCCTCCCAATTCAAGCGCTTCACGCAACAATCTAATTGCATAATAATCCAATAACATATCTGATATCAATCTAGTCGAGTATAATCTCCTTGAAAAATCCTTATTCATTTTTTTTTTATATTCTTCTGTTTGGCAACGGTCCGCTTCTCAGGAATATAGCTCTATTCCAGTCACTGTCGGGCATTTATCGCATATTAAACAAATGTAGGTTAATTCTTCTGCTTAATATTAGGTTAGTAGATTGGACAATGACCTGCAAGGACGTTTGTTGAGGGAATTATGTAGATGAAAAGTACTCCAACTAAGAAAGAGTAAGTTTACTATGATCAAAGAATTTTAATTCAGTAGCACAGTTTGATGACCTTGATGGAAGAAGAAAAAAAAAAAAAAAAAAACTGAAGAAATATCCGTTTAATGACTTTTGATATCGTTTGACGGGATGTTGTTTATTCAATCTTTCAGAAAGAAGCAAGGTAAAGTTCAAAGGCAAGTTCATTCGACAGATAGTTTTTCTTTACATCTTTGAAATAAATACAGGTTTTTCATTGGAGATTTGTTTTTAATGACTCCATAAACAGTACTTTATTATAATGTTATGCTCTTACAAAAGTGGCACTTGAAAGAGATTACTGTTGTAGGCTTTTGAAGAAAGTTTATGTTAAAGAGCAATTGGTGGAGATTAAAGACCGCCCAGGAACTCTGATGGCAGAAGTTGAAGAATTGTGAAAGATACTAAAATAAGGGTATACTTATGAATCCCTTTAATCAAAAAGAAGGATTATTCGGTGAAGTATTACCATTGGCTATTTTTATACTGCTAGAAAGAAAAAACTTCCCACTTTTCAGGAAAAATAATGAAATCGTACCATTAAAAGTTACACATTTAATTCAAAAAATATGTTTATATTCTTACTACAAATTTTCTAGTTTTTTTTTTTTTTTTTTTTTTTTTTTTTATTAAATATATCATGAAACAGACAATGTATTTATACGTGCAAGAAAACACAGTTTTTCCCTTCAAGATTTGTTTGTAATGACTGTACTATTTTGTTGTAACATTATAGTCTTATAAAAAACTGATATTTGAAAGGGATTACTGTTGTAAGCTTTTGAAGATAGTCTGTACAGAAAAGAACATTTGATAAGATCAAAGTCTACCCAGGACTTCTGATGCTAGAAGTTTGACCATTCTTAAAAATACTAAAATAAGAGGTTATTTTTTATTTCCTTTAACCCTTTGCGGCGCAATGTAATTGGGATCATTTAAATTATACTGCCACCGGAATTCACGAACAAAATTTAAATATCTGAAATTGATGGCCTTTTTTGATATAAATGTAAAATTTTGCTAAAAAATTTCTGGTATGAGTTTTAGCAGTTGAAAATTAAAATTAGGGGATGTTCTAGTGGCATCATCGCCCCTGAAAGGGTTAACCAAAAAGGATGATGGGAAAATTACAATTATCTATTTTTATGCTGCTTTTTGCAAAATGTTACCATACATGTGCTAATTTTTAACAGAAAGTAATTAAAGCCCTCCTTTAAAAACGCCATATTTCATTCTTAAAATATGTATTTATATTCTTACTCCAAATTTTCTGATAAATTTTATTATTTATTAAATATATCACTGAAAGAAAAAAATATATATACTCTATACAGGAATCTTTATCGTATTTTTATAGCAATACGTTGTAATTGAATATAATAGAGATTATTGCATTAAGAAAAAGTAGTAGCAATAAAATCGAAATTTTTTCATTCCCGAAAGTGACCTGGAAAATGGGCGGGGAGTATGAACCCTGATATATTTTTTAAATCAGCTATCGATTTAATCAATAATCAATCAGTTATCGATTTTCGTAAAAGAATATATCGCTATGCTTATAAAAAAAAGTATATTATGTTTTTAACGAAGGCAAACTGAAAATACTAATTTCGATTTCTGGGTACATATTTAATAAATAGTGAATTTAAAATTTTATACATTTTTAGGTTATTTATGATGTTCTACAAGGGTTGCTACAGGGTACCATTTTAACACCAGTATTTTAAAACTATAATTTTTATGATTAATACTCTACTATTAAATGTAACAAAAATAATTGTAAGTAAAAAATAATATTCACAAAAGTCGCCTATAACAGCACTGTTCCCTTTGATTAACTTGTTTTTATACGCTTTGTGGAAAAGGAAAAGAAATATATATATATGATTTTTTTAAATATATATATATATATATATATATATATATATTAGAAAGGATAAAGAGAGGTAAGATTTTAAATTATTATTTTAAATTAATAGTGAGTAATAACTTAAAGAAAATCCCATTAAAAATTCTTAACTTGAAATTAATTCTAAAGCTTCCCCTGTAAAGTAAGTTTTATTACAATGCACTATCATAACGCGAAAGTCATAAAAGTGAACGAATTTTAGAATAATAAAGTGCTGAGCAAACGCAACTTGCAGTTTCTTGTGGTTAAGTGGTGCATATTAATTAATACCAGAAATCTGGGCACAAGCTAAATTGTCAATCATTAAGTTAATAGCCAATGATTAGACGAAGGAGGGGTGAGGTTTATGCGTCACATATATATGTATATATAATATTTTTCAATATTATGGTAGTTCATGGGTATTTTAGTTATAATCAGCTTTTGGTTTTCGAAAAAGAAAAATATGTTATATTTAACAGATCATTATAATAGTTGTATTTAACTCTTCCTCCCCCCCCCCTCCCCTTCTCGAAAAAAATCACGATCTTTAAATTTATGCCTTTATTATACTGACAGTAAGTTTTAATCGGCTGAAAATATTTATTATACACGTAGCAAATTAACAAACTGATTCAGATTACTAGATTTTAGAAAAGGATATATTTTAATGCTCTACAACGCTGGTCGGATATTACCCCGACATGTGTTCTAGTAAAATATTTTATTTAAATTTTCGCAGAAATTTATTTTACATTTTGTGATTATATTATTAGCATATATGTATATTCAGTTAGAAGTTATATAATTTTCTAATTTAAATTACTTGTTCTCCAAAATGTTTAATGTCACAATACATTAAGTCAGTCACAAAGTTCTGGGCTTTTGAATTAAGATATTGACATTGAAGTATTATCGTGGATAATATTTAAGACATTCTTGGATAACTTTGAAGATGATAATTGGTAAATTATCATATAAATATTGTTAAAGAAAAATTTCCGGTGTCAGTTTATTAATTTAAAAAACAGAATTTCCGGGTAGATTTGATATTATACATCTAGTGATAAAACAAAATATTTGGCAAAAAATTAATTAACACTTACATAATGCCCCTTTTTTTCATAAATATTTGTCTAGCGTTTATACGGTCTAGAAACCCTTAGAAAGGCCCCATGAAATACATTCAACCCACGCCGACGTATTTCACGTAGATAATTGTCATTAAAACCCACAACAACACCATTAATATTTGAATGAATGTAATACATATTAGAATCCTTTAGTAAAACGCACGGAAGACGTCCCACCATACCAACGTATCTCGTGTAGAAAATTAGCATTAACCTACAGCAACAACAACTCGGTCAATATTTGACGGAATTTGATACGAACTAAAACCCCTTAAAAAAACCCCGTGAATGACATCCCACACGCGCCTAGGTATCTCGTGTAGATAATTGGCATTAGCCCTCAACAGCAACAACACCATTAATATTTGACGCGCGCCTAGGCACCTTATGTAGATGATTGGCAATAGCCCTTAACAGCAAGAACACCGTTAATATTTGACTGAAGGCTGCATATTGATCTAGTGAATTAAATAAATAAAGTAATTTTTACAATAAACGGATACAGTAAAAGTAAAAATGTTGAAAATAAATAAATAAATAAATAAATAAATATAGAAGTGTGAATGACTTATGTAAAAAATATTCTTGGATGTTTAAAAACAATATGTTTCATAAATGAGATTTACTAATTGCATAAATCATTCTATAAAGCACAACACTACAATTATTAAAGACTTTTTTTTCCAACTTGCATCAAATTTATTATTATTATTATTATTATTTTTATTATTCCATGTCTATTTTTCACTATCTTAATAACGTTGGCCGAGTACAGTGCGTCGCAGTGTTGCCAGATTTGGGGACTTTTTTATTCAACCCCCGCCGCTAAATTTTAATTGTAACGGTTGCCTAAGCACTTCGAAAGATAAACGTCTATTATGTATAGCAAATACCACTTCTCAAAATTATTGGTGTGAGTTGAATAAAAAAGTCCCCAAATCTGGCAACACTGAGTGTGTGTGTGATTCCTACCAAAAAGAAAATAAAAATTAATTAAAAATGCTCTTAAATATTCTTGCTGTTCCTTACCTTCCCATGAGATGTTTAATGCTGTACTTAAACTTTCTTATTTTATTACATTGTGCTTCCTTTTACTTAAAGGCTCCAAAATTATTTTTTGTATTTTGTGTATTTTTTTTCTCTTTCTCTCTCTCGTGCTTCCGTTCCAAATTATTCGAGGTCGAGCTCACTAATTTAAGGATTTGACTTTCCATCTTAAGAATTCAAACTAGTGATAAAAAATTCGAAAAGTTTTTCCATAGCCTCAGAAACTAGATGCCTTCTGCGTGGCTCAGAAGCTTGGCAGTTCAAGCGGTTCAAACGGAAGACAACGCCGTCTGAGACAGATTGCGCGACGTTTTTACTCAACTGCCACCAATAATTTAAGAAGCGATATATGATATATATAATTGACGTTTCTTTTGTTCTATTCACCTTTTATGTATATCAAATCCCACTTATGAACAATTTTGGTGGCTGTTGAATAAAAGGTTACGCATCTGTACCAGGTGGCGCTGTCTACCACTTGTTGCCAAGTTTCTGAGCCACGCAGAAGGCATCTAGTTTAGGAGGCTATGGTTTTTCACTCATATTAGTAATTTTGTATGCATAGTGACTTTTAGAGTCTGGGAAGGGAGAAAAACATATTTTCAAGAATTAAGAAATACTGTAATTTTTTGTACGAGAAATTAGAGCATTTGTTAACTATTTTTCTTAACATATTGGCTGCATGTCATACAAAAGCACGATTTTAAAGAAAAGGGAACTTTGCCTTTAGGCGTTTCTCTTAAAAAATATCTTTACCTATTTGTGTTATTTAAATAATTTAACCACGTAAAAGTAAAATCATTTTGTCAAATTATGTAACATTTTAGAGGAACGCCAAATGGCGAATTTGAAGTTCAAAATAAGAAAATATCCCGAAGACAATAAGGAAAGTAAGGAAAAGTAAGTTAAGGAAAAGTACGATATTTATATACCAAATAGGCTGATAAAAAATGCTCGCCTATTTAATAGATTATGAATGTACTTAAAATTTTTCGTTCTTAATGAACATATTAATTTACATTATACTGAAATATGAAAAATAGTACTTGCAGGGAATGTATTCATATTTCCTCATAACATGCTTGGAAAGCACCCAAAAAAGATAAAAAATTCTGGCTGATATTTCTTTTCTACATGCAAAATGGTTGCAAAATATTTCATTTCACTTTTAAATTTTGCAACAAAGACAAGCAATATTACCAAAGAAAAACTCTTCCTTGTATTTCCCAAGTACTTAAGGCATTTCATCAGCACTTCGCCGTTTTTCCTAAACTTGAGTTTTACCCCAAATACTACAAAAACTTCGTTCCAGTAGGCTTACGACGCCTACAGATTTTTCCTCTAGATGTCACTGTGATAGCCAGTCATAAGTCTTAAAAATCGCTGATCCAAAAACACATTTTTTTTCTCTCTCTCTTTTATGAACAGCCAAGAGGGTTTTACACATTCTCACAAATTAGTAATTCATAAATTATGATTTCTTGAATAAGGACTAATATTCAATTTAAATACAAATATAGAAAAAGAGAGCAGCAAACTTTTAACATTTTGGAACAGTGCTTAAATGGTTTAAGGGCTTCGTTTTGTCAGTCTGTCAGTCTGTCAATCTGTTAAATATTTACTAAAATTATTTTTCAATCTGTGATTTAAATTTCTTAAAATTATCTCAGATACCATGAATATTAAAATCTTACTATTTGAGTAAATGTAGCATATATGGTACCGTAGTAAACAACGTTTGTTGTCTTTTTTGTTCTTTTAGTAAACTCTTCTTCGGAACTGTATTGCCTTACCGTATACACACAATCATTTAAAAAATTACAGTAGACGTTATTGTTCTCTAAATTTTAAGGAATTCCGTTTTATTATTTGAATAATAAAACTGGGAGGGGGGGGAGAGAAAAATAAAAAGAAAGGTAAGCGTACCCCTCCCCCCCAAAAACACACACACACACACACACACACAAGAAAAAAAAAACAGTCATGGTGAGAATTGGATCTTTTTAAAATTTGAGAACTTGTAAGGTACTTTCACAAATTTTATAGGTAAAAATTTTAATAAGAAATTGTTCATTTTATGTAATATTTTATTTATTCATTTTACATCGTTCCCTAATTTATAATATTGGAAAGTCAATCTTCCATAGTAAGGATGTATGCAATCACATTCCGGATAGTATGTATTTTATACATTTGTTTCTTTTTTTTTTTTTTTTTCTTTTTTTCTTCTTTTCTTTTCTTTTAACTGCTCTCTTCCCCCTCTCTTTTTTAATTTTTCAAAATAGAAAAAAAAAAACCTAGAAGTTATTTTGAGTGCATATTTTTTACGCTTCTAAAATAAAAATACTGCGTTTATTTTCTGTTAACTACAAAATAATCTGAGTGAAAACTTTTATGAAGTAGAAGGATTGATGAAAGAAAAGCATAATCAGTGGGGAAAAATAAAATAAAGTGGTGTTACAGCAAATTTGCTGACTACTTAAGGATCCCCGCATGGAAGGTGTCTTCTCTATGGTGGGTCTTTCTAAGGGAGTCTTAGCCCAAATTTAAACGAGTTTCGAAGCAAACCGTGAAAACACCAAACGGCTAGATCAAACGTGTAACCTGTATTCGAACCTGATACTTCCCGTTTAGCAGTTTTGAGAGTAGAACCTCTTAACTATTGGTGGAGCCGTAAATAGAAAAAAAAAGTTTAAATGTTGGGGAGCTTTACGTTTAGCTTTAAGTTGAAAAAAAAAATCTTTTGAGCATTTTTTTTTTTTCTTTTATAGTTTTTTGATAGAAAAATTAAATTCATGTTAAGTATTGTTAGTCAAAAAGTTAATACAGCTTATACTTTTATGCTTTTAATGCATTTACAGTTGTAAAATGCGTCTAGAATCTTTGTTTCACGGTAATATTTTAGCCTACTAGGTTCATTATCATTGTAAGAAATTATTTAATAATTCATTTCTAAGTATTATTCCATGATTTTTAAACAGTAATGTAATTCTCAACAAAAGAATAATTTTTTTGTGTAAATTTCTAGAAAATATTAATGATTGTATTTAAGAACATCCGTTCATTTTCTTTTCGCTGTAATTTTTAATATTCTAATAATAGAAAATATTAACTCGAAGAAGAGTGTCAAAGAATTACCAAAAAAAAAAAAAAAAAAAATCCAATATAAGAAATGATAATACAATCGACGTTCTCTACAGCAACAACAACAGCAACAGTAATAATAATAATAATAATGATAATAATGATAATTCTTTACGTTATAAAAAATTGAAAAAAAAAATTATACAAATTTTAAGTTATTAAAAAATAATTCGTGAACAATTCCAGTCAAATCGGGTCTAATAATCATATTTCATCTAATATAATTTATTCTTAGGTAAAGTTTTGAAAAATATTGTTCAAAATTTGGATCTCATTTATGAATATAAGATAGTAGCTATCTAAAACATTATTCGGTTAAAATCAATCTAATGTTTATGCCGAGGAAATGTTTGATATTTAAACTAAGAAAAAGAAGGATTAAAAGATTAACGAAACAATATCTTCAGTAGAGTTAAAAATTTCCATGTCTTACTTCAAAAAGAAGGTTTTTATCATTTTCCGTATCACATAATTTACTATATTTGTCAACGAGATTATCCAAAGTACATTTTACTCCTTCTACATTTTTAAAAATAACTGATCTTTAGTTTATTCTTGGAAAATTAAAGCTTATGCCAAATAGGATTATGAATGTTTGATGAAACACATGGATATACATTATAATAATGCGCATGCATTAAAAACGTCTCGTTAAGCTAAATTTAAAAAGGAAAGTACAACAAACTACATTTTAAAATAATATAAAAGTATAGCTGCCAATCAGTGCTACCAGATTGCATGATTTTTTTATTCAACTGCCACCAATAATTTTTAGAAGTGATATTTAATTTATATAATTGACGATTAATCGTCAATTATGTATATCAAACATCGCTTCTCAAAATTATTGGTGACTATTAAATAAAAAAGTCGCGCAATCTGGCAACACTGCTGCCAACGATTCAGTTTTTCAAAGAAGGTTCCATACCAGAATTTTATAATAGTGAATTTCCGGATTGTAAATCGCCGAAAATTAATATCGATATTTCTGTACATACATATCTCTCTTATATATAATAGAAGTAATAAACCTTATTTTAAAATGTAAATGTTGGCATTGACGGTTAAGACATAAGTATGTTTCCGAAATTTGCTCCGTATTACAACAGTTTAATATATATATATATATATTAATATATTTATATCTTAAAGTTACACGATCGTTAAAGTTTTGGAGTCGAATCATATCGTTTTGAAGAAGCGGGCCGAAACAAGCCTTTTACATCGCTTTCATACTGCTAACTCATATTTTGCCATGTCCCTACTGACAGCTCAAAATAACCTTGAAATAGGGCAACCAGCCGTCCTCGAAAACTACCTTCGTCCCCCCCCCACCAAAAAAAAAAAAAAAAAAATGGGGCACATTTAGGCACACCATTTATAAAGTTATTAATGCTGTATTATAATAATTTATTATGTGCATAATAACTAAGCTGAAATAAGTTCTTTCCGATACTTCATACCTAAAAATTACTAAAATTTTACAATTTGAGGTGATTTGTTTACTTTGTCTTTAAAATTAAGGGACATCGCCATATTTGTCCTCAAATTTGAACTGAAAAAAAATCTGGTCGTTTACCTTGCAGTGTTGATAAAAGTCACTACTTTAGTGAAAAATATAGAAAATCCTATAAAGTCCTAGAAAAGTCCCCATTACCTTAGCCTCTTAACTAGATACCTTCCGCGTTTCTCGGAAACTTGGCAACAGTTCAAGCGGTAGACAGTGCCACCTGGTACAGATTGCGCGACATTTTTATTCAACAGCCACAAAAATTTTTGGGATATGATATACATAAAATGCGAATAGAATCGAAGAAACGTCGATTATATATATCATATATCACTTCTTAAAATTATTGGTGACAGTTGAATAAAAAAGTCGCGCAAATTGTACCAGATAGCGCTGTCTACCACTTCAACTGTTGCCAAATTTACGAACCACACGACAGGCATCTAGTTTAGGAGGCTATGTTCCGGAGTTGTCTTAGCCCCGCCCTTTTTTCCACAGCAGTACATTTTAACACATTCCCGACCATATGTTTTTGTCTTTTTGACAGTATATTCCACCTTTGGGCGTTATTCTTTCAAATGACATTATTTCGGAACAAGGTTATCTGTAGAAACGTCGATTATATATATCATGTAACATTTCTTAAAATTATTGGTGACAGTTGAATAAATATGTCGCGCAATCTGTACCACGTTGCGCTGTTTACCGCTTGAACTGTTGCCAATTTTCGAACCACGCGGAAGGCATCTAGTTTAGGAGGCTATGCCCTTACAAAGTCCCTTTTCCCCAAAAGTCCTTACATTTTTAAGACAAATTCAATTTCTGTCCCTACATCCTGACAAAAACTACTGTAAGTCTTTAGGCGTCGAGACAAATCCCTAAAGTTGGCAACATTGATTGCAGTCCTAGATTAGTATATTTTTACTATTCTTATTTAAATTTTAAATTCTCCAGTATTACTTTTTACTTTTCCGTACTATTCTAACTTCTAGTGCTACACCAAACAAAGAAAATGCACAAAAAACAAAAAAATGTAAATTTAATAATTAAACATATAATAATGAATGTATGGCAATGTCATATTCATTCCGGATCTCATTGTACGGTACTTAAGCATATTCAAAACAGTCCTCACAATACCTTTACGTCACTAAGGAGGGCAAACGTCTTTTTAGTGTAATAAAATAAGAGCTATCGTAATGATCGGTACAATGTCTTATAGTTCCGCGATGTTTAACTGCAGATAAGTTAGTGAACGTAAATAAAATTTCGCTTGGGTGACGGTCTGGAACTGGTCCAAAAGACAAGCTCTGGATATTAAACGAACGTTCATCAAAACCTTCTAACCATTTAATTGTACACGTCCAGAATTTCACGTCGAATTTCATTAAAATTGTTGCGAAATGCCATGTGCGTAAAGCACAAGGATAAGTTCATTATCTTTGGATTATTAAGTAGTGAATTTCATTTTTATCTGATGATATTTAATTAAGCGTGAAAGTGTTCATCAATTCACGAAACGTGTCATGGAAGATAGATTTCCTCGTCTTTTTGTCGATGTAATGTCGTTGACAATACGGAATTATATTTGAAAGATTGTTAAATTGAACTGTAGTGTTTTATGGTATAAAATAAGTATTGAGACATCTACCAATAAAATAAGCTACACAGAAAATGATATGTTGAAAGTAAGGGGGGGGGGGGATAAATAAATAAAGGACAACAAAACAATTTGTTAAATCAATTAAAATCTTTATATATCAGGGGTCGTAATCTCCGCCTTTTTTTTTTTTTTTTTTTTTTTCAGGACACTATGAGAAGTGAGAAATGTATGCCTTTTTTGCTACCACTATTTTTATACAATAATTCCTATACTGTTTAATCACGACATATAACTTTGAAAATACAATAAATGTTTCTCTAAGAAAAAAGTGGAGGCGAAAAGAGCTACCAACCTAATCCGGAGGAGTTTTAGCACCCGCCCATTTTTCCCCACCAGTTTTTTTTAGCCATTTCAGGGTCGGTGGTTGAATAGTGCGACCACAAGCTTTAATTCAAAATTGCAAAAATTGTCCCTGCATATTTTTTTATAAAAATTTTCTTTTACAACTTCGGCGTATAACTTCATTTATATCTGGTGTTTTACTATTGTTGGTAATTTCTGTTTGCTGTTGATTTTAAATTAGGAAAATTTGCTTTCACTGAAACGATTATTTTTATTTTTATTTTTTCTTATTTTCTCGTAAATACATTTGAGGACAATTACTCTAAGAATTAAGTGGTGTGAAAAAAAGGGCAGTACTAACAATCCTCTGGATTATTTTGGCACCTCTGCATATATATATATATATATATATATATATGTCCGATGAATGTAGGTAATAATTTTGAAAAGAAGTCGTGATAAATTCTATTTAAAATGAGTTTAAAATCTTATATTAAATTATGTAAATATTAGAGATGTATTAAAAGAGTTAGAGAAAGTAGAGATTAGAGATGTAAAATTATGTAAATATTGCATTAATGTTAACATTGTAGCCAACTTAGCACAATTTGGCTATGGAAATTTATAATATAAATTTTATTTAATCAGCGAACTGTAACGTTTTTCACTGATTATGTGAAATTAAAAATTTTATTAAAAATTTCCGATAGCCAAAATGTGCTAAGTTGGCAGTTATGAATATCAATAGCTTATAACAGAGTATTATCCTTTTATCCCTTTATTCAAAGTTATGAGAAAGTTTTGTGCGGATATTAGATTTAATATGATATTGATCCTTACCTAAAACCTAGCACTTTAACATATTTTGAAAAACATATAGGACTTATTTAAACTGTAAAAAAAATCTGCCCAATTAATAATAATATTGACATATCGTTATGCACATTTATCACTTGTTTGACATAAATATAAAATTAACCATTTGTTTCGAAGTATCCTGGCTTTACATTAAAAATAAAATATTTTTTATTATTCATGAAATTTTATGAGGAATTTCATAAAAATAATTTTTTTTCTAGTTTCAACCTACTTAAAATTCGATATGTTGTTACTAATTTATAAGTAAAAATTTTCCAGGTCATTGATATTCGTTTATCTACTGCATTACTGGCCTCTAGCCTGAATCATAATTTCTTCTATAAACAATGGATAACATATGATTCAACGAATCGGTGAAAAGAGTAATCAACTAATATAGCGATATCACCACAACATCCAGATTCCATAAACTGGATGAAATATACGATTCAAAGAATCGATGAAAGGAGATTAATCAATTAATAATTTCTAATAGCTTACCTCAACTTCCAGATTGTTATTGATTATAAGTAATATTTCTAACCTGCTCTACATATCTCATAATTATATAAGTGACACAGGCATATTTACCAACATCCTAATTATGAACCGGGAGATTTTTCAGTACACGCCCCTTTTTCCACACCATTTTATTTTTAGAGTAACTATCTCCAAAGGTAGTTACGATTAAATAGATATAAAATTGCTCTAAAAAAAGACTGGTGTGGAAAATATGGCGGGTACTAAATATCCTCCGTTTATTAATGAGATGGTTGGCAGGTATGGGGGAATTTTTTGGGCGGGGGGGGGGATTACATAATAATAATTTTTTTCTAGTTTCAACCTGCTTAAAATTCGATATGTTGTTACTAATTTACAAGGAAAACTTTTCCAGGTCATTGATATTCATTTATCTACAAGCATTATTTGCCTCTGGCATGAATCATGATTTCTTCCTTAAAAAATGGATAACATATATGATTCAACGAATCGGTGAAAAGAGTAATCAACTAATATAGCGATTAGCGATATCAAATGGCTTACCGCAACATCCAGATAGTCATTGCTTATAGGCAATATTTGCCTCTAACTTACACTGCATATCGCATGATTATATTAGTGGCATATGCAATACTCAGAAGGTAGTGTAGGATTTAATGAAACTATAAAAAGAATCAGAGCAATGTACACTGTATTCTGCTTGACATTAATATAAAATAATCCATTTGCTTCGAGGTACTCAGGTTACTATACTGATAGTAAAAGGAAAAGTATTTCTAATTAACTATAAAAACTTTTCTGAAATTTCATAATAATAATTTTTTTCCAGTTTCAACCTACATAAAATTCAATCTGTTAGTCCTAATTTATAAGGAAGTTTCCTTCAGGTCATTGATACTCATTTCATCTGCACTCTTTATTGACCTCTAGCCTAAACCAAAACTCTTTCCATAAACTGGATGAAATACGCGATTCAGGGAATCGATGAAAGGCGATTAATCAACTAAAACAGCTATATCAAATAGCTCATCCAGATTAATAGCTAGAATATTATTGCTGTGGGGGGTAAAATCTAGAGTTATCAAATAAGTTTTCCTTGTTGTCGGAACTGGATAAATCCATTTACCGTGAAGTGGAGGATTATTTTCTTCCGGATTTATCGACGTCTGCAGTGACGGGCGTTGCCTTTTTTTCTGCTTTAATTGTGCCATACCCAGCGGGGGAGGATATGTCGAACACTTGCTATTTTAATAAGCAATATGAGCTCATAGATTTTTGTTATTATTCTAATTTCAAAAGTGACATCTATTTTTAAAATTAACAGACAATGCTGTCATTTAAATGTCAACAAAATGTGACAAATTTTGAGCAGATCATTTTCATAATTATCTTTCCAAGTTTTCTTTAACTTTTTATTTCTTTTTAAGGATTTATGACATGTCTATCCTAGGTGTAAAGTAAAAGGAATCGAATTAAAATTATAATATTATTTAACATTTTTTAATATGTATTTTTTACATAACTATATTTTTCATTATTTCAGAAAAAAAAAAAAAAAAAAAAACGGTTGTATTTTACCCCGTTTTTATTAACTCGCTTTCTTGTTTGTTTGTCCAGTACAAATCTTGCAATCTATTTTTAACTAACTTCCCGACTAGCTAGACATTTGAAACTTTTAGAATAGCTCAGAACACGTTGAAAATGCATTCTTTTAATACTTTTATCCAATTAATAAATGTTTGAAAATTTCTTATAATTGCTTTCTTTATTAGGAATTTGATCGTTTTCTTTCAAGTTCATGGGATAATTCATCAATTTTTTTTTTTTTTTTTAAGTATTTATTAATACATAGAATTGTCAAGTTTATATGATTCAACAGAAAATTTAAAAACGTGGTATATAAAAAGTTCTTTTTATCTTGCAGTTATTCCAGAGAAAGATAAGACAAACAATTGCTAAATTAATAGAAAAAAAGGTTTTACAGTTGTCACTTTTTATTACTTTTTAGATATCAATAGCGTCATCGACTTTTACATTATCAGACAGTTATGTCTTTGTCTAATATATATATATATATATATATATATATATATACTATTTTTTTTTTTTTTTTTTTTATTATTATCATTTTTTTTTTTTTTTTTTTACTTTTTTTGAGAAAGAAATTTTTTAATCGAACAGAAATAATAAATTAGATAATTTTTTATCAGATAAAGTTTCTGATTTCAATTAACATTCTGAGTCGAAATCACAGCCAATTTATGCCAAGCTGAGTTGTTATGCAAAAATTATTAAAAACATCACTTGTAAGTTAGTATCAACTTTTTAAAGTTTCAAGAAATAAAAATAAAGAGATAGACATAACAGAGATATAACCGATGCATTTCTAAATATATTTTAAACATCTATTTTTCCAGCAATACGAATGCCGACCATCAAAATTAATTCCTATTATAAGAAATATAATAACAGTGTCTATGTAAAAATTACATCTACTGGTAATTTACTTTAACTCTTTAGAATCCTGTTTACTCTGAATTAAAGGAAAAAGAAACCATTCATAGAAAAACACACTGATTATAATATTTAATAATAATAATAATATCAACAATCATTATTATTATTAATTTTATTCTTTTTTTATATACATTTATCGTAATATTCTGCATATAATCCGCAGATAAAATACGTCATTCCTCCACCAGAAATTTTGTTTAACACAAAAATTTGTATTATTCTGAAGAAACAGCTCGTACAAATAGAACCTCGTTTGCTAATTAAAATTTCTGGTGCAGAACTGACTTACATGACCTGCGGATTATACGCAGATATTTACGGTAGTTGATCTTTAAATGATTTATGAGCAGGTAATTATTTGATATATTAAAACATTGCGTTGTACAATAAAAACTATAAGAAAATATTCGAGATTATATAGTTTTAATTTCTAATAAATTATTTCTTTCTTTTCCAGAGTTTACGTAAAAGCCCACCACGACAGCTACGGAGGTGGATATGGAGGTGGATACGGAGGTGGACATGGTGGCGGATACGGTGGAGGTGATGGTGGATACGGTGGAGGTGATGGTGGATACGGAGGAGGTGATGGCGGATACGGAGGAGGTGATGGCGGATACGGAGGAGGTGATGGTGGATATGGTGATGGAGGACACAGCGGTGGAGGATATGGTGGTGACGGATGGAAAAAATAGTGCCAGCAGCAGCACTGAAGAACATGAATTGTTAATGAACTTAAGTGCGAATCATGGACTCTACTGTAGATACGGTTTTAATGATATCAACCTTCTCATTTTTCGATACCGAGCTTCACTGCCGCTGTTCTTTCCGTCAGTGTTGCCAAATTGGTTAAAAGGGGAAAAAAAATAATATGAGAAATTTTTTATTGCCAAAAATTTTTATCATTTTTTCAAAATAATTTGGCAGAAAAATTTCATACGCTAAAAAATTTTCTCACCAATAATATCGAAATGAAAAATCAACTTTGCCAAATGTATTTTATTAATCGACTTAAACAATGATATTTCTAAAAATATGTCAAAATACTTTTAAAAAAAATATGGCAAAACGATATCTAATTTAATTCTAAAACATATACTTGCACTACTTCTAAAAAAAGCAAATGGTGTTTCTGGACAACTTGGAATTATTGGTAATATCCAACTCGTGGATATAACTTAAATATATTCCAACTGTGATCGCATACGTAAACAAACAAATGTAGTTTCAAAATATCTTTGCTTATTTAGAAAAAAATAAATTATTAGAATGAACTTTTTTGGCAACACTGCTGCTTTGTATATAGATTTCCCTAACGACTACTCAATATTGTCTTGGTATTTTTTACACGAACCTCTACTGTCTTCGATTGTACATATTGTAATTGCCTGGTCGTTTTGGTTGTGTTTATCGTGAAAACATTGCCGATAATGACGGATTCGACATCTTTTCCGTCCAAAATGTATCATCAATCGTAATTCCCAGTCCATATGGACAATCAAACATGTGGGAATCTCTCATATATTGTTAATAAATTGTTGTATTATTTATATTTAAAATGAGTATTTTATTTTGTTTGTGGATTTTATTATTGTATTCTGGGGTATAACTTTCCCTATACTTCAAAGAAATCTTTTTGATAGAAGTTTTTCGATAAGCAACAGCTGAAAAAAAAAATCATAAAAGTTATTTATGCGTAATCATTTATGTAATTGCTTAGGTTTATCTGACAAATACCGTTTCTAATCAAAAAGTAGTTTTAATAAGAATTTCTATATAATATCATAGTTGCTAACTTTTAATTTTTTTTATACTACTTTAACTCAGTGTTGGGCATAACTGATTAAAAAGTAATTGAATTACAATTAAATTACAACTAAATTACAATTATAATTATTTTACTGTCAATCGATTAACAAGTAATTGATTACAAATAAATTGAATTATTTATTCAATTTATTTGTAATAATTCAGTTACTTGTTAATTGATTGCCAGTAAAATAACTATAATTGTAATTTAATTGTAATTCAATTACTTTTTAATCAATTATGCCCAAAACTGCTTTAACTGAATAGAAATTTGTATTTAATTTAATCAATGAAATTTATCATAGAAATTTATAAAGAAATTATAATAAAAATTTTCAGTAGCCAATAAAGGTAAAAGTTAGCAGCTATGTAATATACTAAAAATTAAGAAGAAAAAAATGCTATTGTTTAAACAATATTTCGTTCTTATGTAATTTAACACTTTTGCGACCGCTGAAGTAGATTCACGCCATTTGAAAATCTGTAACTCCACCAGTGGGCGTTTCTTTCGCAATTTGCATGCTATTTATTTCTTAAACATATAACCAATATTCACAATTTTTACAATGAAATATACTATGGATACAAATACTTTGATTAGAAAAAATATAATTATACTTTATATCCATTTGTAATATAAATGTGAATACAGAAAATTTTGTTCTGAAATATTGTAACATAGGAGAATAACGTTAATTTAAATGTTATTTTTTGGTTCGTATTAATTACATGCGAAAGAAAATCCTCTAAGCGAATAGATTTAAGAGTAAAACGAGGTCAAATTTAAAATAATACTGTTACAAGTGGTGATGTTATTCTTAAATGATAAGTTATTGATATTTACATTGGTGTACGTATAAAACATATTTTATGTGTAGTTAGTTTTCTTTTGAATACATTATGGTCATTTTTGCTCCTACTGGTTAAAATTTTTAAAATACAGTGTAATCGCAGAGATTTAAAAGGCATAACCGTGTAAGAAATTTCACCACTATTTACGAATAAAAATTTTCATCTTCTTTAATCGAAGATTCAGGAAATAATAATAATAATAATAATTTCTAAATAGTGATCAGAATTCTACATCAAACTTTTATCTTTATTTTTTGATAAAGTAGATAATCTATCTAAGTATCTCAATTACCTTAATAAGATTGGGAGAAGAATAACATTAATCTAAACAATCATCTAATGATTGTTTGCAAAACTGATTTAACTTCGACATTAACTGATTATCTCTTCGACACTTGACGCTTAATACATTTATGTTTTTAGTGAAATAAATAATAATTTATACAATACTTTATCATCTGCTAAATTAATGCAATTTTATATATCTAAACAAAATATGACACAGTAATTGCAATATATATTTGTGCGCGCATGAAGATAAAGAGAAGAGTAGAAAGAGAGTGGGTGTGAGAGAGAGAATGAATACTTAACGCTTACACGAAGTTTGCATATTTGCTTAATTATATAACTCACGTAAGTTGCCATTAGGCTTGACGTAATATTCTAAAATTACAATCATCCTTTTTATCAGATAATACCATGACTAAAACCCTAAAAGTATATTTTACAGTCTAATATTCGTAACTTAAAATTTCAAGTTTTATTTATTTTTTCATTAAAATTTGTACTTTGGTGATAACATTTCTTTAAATCTGATTTTAATCGTTTTGTTTCAATTTTTATGAAATAATTTCATGTTGATAACGGTGTTACCAGATTTTGTGCCTTTTTTATTCAATATCCACGACTAAATTTTAAATTAAATAGTTTAATAATCATTTAAACGATTAATCGTCTGTTATATATATCAGATATTACTTGTCAAAATTATTGGTGACTATTGAATAAAAAAAGTAGCAATATATGGCAATACTGGTTTATAATAAGTTTTGTACGTAATCAAAGCTTAAGAATGAATTTATTCATCCTAAAATAAAATATACATAATTATTTAATTGAACGACTTTACTATTTTTAATATCAAAACATTGTATCAAAACATTATTTTTGATCCTATAGAAAACATATAATACTGTACAACAGATTATTTCAGGGATAAGAATCCACTTGTTGCCTTTTTTTTTTTTTCTTCTTTCTCGACAGTAATTACTGCCCTATTTAGTCATAAAAAAATGCTGTAAAAATACGACAAACACTTTTGTATGTAAATAGCGGTAGGAAAAAAATAATAATAATAAATAAATAAAAAGATAGATAGATAGAAAGAAAAGGGGGAGGGGGCAGATATCCCACCCTTGCTGTTTACTTCGGTAATTCATATATTTCTAATTTATTCCAATTGGAATAAACTAGAATTTGGTCATAAGTTGTCCGTAATTTTTTTTCAATTACGTCAACATCTCTAAAATTTTTAGAATCATTTTTAGTAACCACCTTCTTTCAGACAATATTTTTTAGAATAATTTTTTTCAATATGTGAGTGCTTTCAAATAAATTGTGATTAAGATTTAAATTCTGGATATTCGACCCTATTAGCTCCCAACTGTATGTAACAGAAGCTGTGTGACGCTATCACAAGTGTTTCCGTCTCACAAAATTCTCTGTCAGTCATAAAAAGAATTTTTTTTTTTTTTCAAACAAAGCAATGTGGGGAAAAAAAGGGAGGGGGACGGTATTAATAATGTTTCAAACTAAATTGGAAATAACTTACATATCTGCTAATTATTTGATTGCTAAAATATTATCTGCAAAATGCTGCTAAAACCATTATAAAATGATGTAGAAATATGACTTCATTTTTTCTAATGCTCCAGCACAAGATTATTTTTCAGATTATAGTTAATTACAAAATATTATCAGGGTGAAAATATTCTTGGACAAATACTTTTAATGTTAGCAATATTCAAATTTGAGGCCACGAGTTATTCTAAAAAAATTATAATTTGTATAGGTAGTATACTCAATAAAATGAATCGGAAATAATAGGATGTAATTGTTATGTTCCTTAAAATAAATTTGAAAAATTCAAGGTGAATGTTATGTGATATACATTAAAAAAAAAAAAAAAAAAAGACTGAAACTTTAGAGTCAGATCTTTTCAAACTATTAATTGACTACTACTACTACTACTACTACTACTTGACAAACTACTATTGACTTTCTTTAATAAATTCTAATGAATAATAACAAAAAAAAAAAAAATCAATGAAGTTTGCAATTATAAACACAATATTTATGTATTTTACGTATATCATCTACCCCATTCTTCAATGATACATACTTTATATTCTGATGTTAATTATCACATGCCCATCCTTCAAACGCAACAGAGAAAACTACAAATTTAAGTAAAAGAATATCTTCTTAATTCTTTTGGGAAAAAAATAATAATAATAGTAATAATAAAATTTACTAACCATAATTAGTGTTTCTAAAGTGCGCCATTATTTTATTAAGCAAAAAGAATAATCCCCAGTCTTCTCATGGTCGAATTTCACTTTTTTTTAAATCAGATATGCTTGAAAGAACAATATTTTGTAGATGTTACATAATGAAGTAAAACATATTCAGAGAAAACGAGTACATAGTAATTGTTTTCCCTGAATATAGTTTAAAAATCAATATTTTCGCTCATTAATTATTATTACAACCTGTGTATTTATATTTTATATAACAGTTTCTAGAATGAAATAAATTCACATCACGCTGACTTCACAGCGATCAAAATATCCTTTAGTTTTCGTCCAAAGAAACCCACTCCAATCAACAAACAAGGGCGACGGTAAAAAACAAATTCAGTTCACCTCAGTTCAGTCAACTTTTAAAACTCGAAATCAACAGTAGTCGGCCATCTTGCTTCAATATGGATTTAGGTCTGAATCACGTTGCCACTCGCCTGAGGTTAAAAGATGATCCATTTTTGGGAGGAAAACTTCGGTCCTCTATTTTTCACCGTAGTGTATATTACAATTTAATGTTTTGATCTCTTTATTATTTTTTTCATAATCCCGGATATAGAGAGTAAGAAGCTAGGTCAAGAAAAAAGTTTCAATTTTCGAAAGTTCTAGCTTTACGGCAGACGATGTTTGAGGAAAATTTTTCGGTACCTATTTTGGCAGCAGAGAAAGGAAAATAATATTATATGTCATGAATTTGACCTCTCGAATATCATAGTTCCACGAAGGAAGTGAAATTGATCTGACGTCTTAATAAATAAATGAAAGGTTTTAGGCTAGGGATTAGGAGGAAATATATTAGTTTAAACCATGTAATTTACCTTTCAAATTGTATTTGTATTTTCTTTTTAGATAGATTGTTTTTCGTTAAGTAAAACATGCGTTTCCGTTACAAATAAGTTGTATTATTTTAGTGGTCAGAAGTATTTTTAAACATTGCAAACGCTTATTAAATGAAGGATCATATTCTAGAAATTAACCCTTTGCCGGTTCTATTTAATTTGACTCCTCTGTCAGTGTTTCTAAATTTAGGAACCTTTTTATTCAATATCCACTACTAACATTTAACTGTAACAGTTGCCTAATTAATTCGTAGGTTATTCGTCCATTGTATATATCAAATATTACTCCTCAAGATTATTGGAAAAGTTGAATTTGGTAACACTGTTTAGATATAGATGTCAATATTTTAATTTATTCCGAAGTATTTTTTGCCCCGCTTTTATTCCATGCCACTTAAATTTAAAAGTATTTATTTATTTATTTATTTATTTTATTTATTTATTTATTTTTTAATGGAAGTAATGTATTGGTGAAAAGTTTTCTATAAATAAAGCGGCGCGAAATAAAGGCGGGGCTAAAAACACTCCGGTATAAATTAACCCTTTGCGCTCGGCATATTTTCCTATTTTGAACAGTAAGACGCGCCATTTGGCGTTCCTTTAAAACGTCACACGTATAGTTTCGAACTTACTACCTTTTGGCTACCGAAAAATTGTAACAATTTGTTTTGTTTTACTTCATCAATAAATAAAATAAATCTTTCTGTTAAAATTGTCCAGCAGCCGAAAGGTAGCCTATAGCATACTTGCCAACATACTAATTAATATTCCGTAGTATTGTTAGCCCCGCCTTCTTTTTCACACCAGTATCTTTTTAGAGAATTTTTCTTCTTATTTAACCGTAAATGAATTTGGAGAATATTACTTTAAAAATTTACTGGCGTGAATAAAAGGGCGGGGCTAACAATACTACGGAATATTAATTAGGATGTTGGCAAGTATGCCTATAGTTACACGTTTTGGAAAAAGAACATTTCATTTGCAGAACACCTTAAGACGTGGCTCGATTTTTTAATGTCCCCTCAGAAGGGACATACGAGCGCAAAGAGTTAAAATGTTGGCACCTATGGTTTGGAGGGCTTTAGAGCGTTAAGGCTAGCAAAGAGTTAAACTGAATGGTGATAACATCAGAATAGGGAAATTTTAATTCATTATGGAATACGAAAATATTTTCTTGAAATGAAATACATACATATGCAAATGATACTAGAAAATTCACTTTATAAATTAATATAAATTAATAAATTAATATAAATAAATAAATAAAAATACACAATTAATTACCGAATTTCTCCCATTTCTGATAATTTAAATTACCTCAGAGGTGTTTGCGTTTCGGATCATTTTTCTACTTGTAATTGTTAATTGTAATTTCTGTTATAGTTAATTGCTGAAAATATTAGAATGATATAAATAAATATTACTGTTAAAAAATTGTAGTTGAAACAAGCCCGGAATTCAAACGTCCCTGTTATTTTTATTTTACTTCTAAAATATTTCTAGTGTTTCATTAGTATTCAAAACATATAACATTGTATGCAAAATTTACAACTTTTATTTTTAGTATGAATAAGTTGATAGTTGAACTTATTTTATTTTTCTAATGCCCATGGTAATATAAATCGTACCATACAGTTATCAGCTTTCGCCCCACTCTTTACAAATAACGATTTCACCTTATTAAATTGCAGACAATAATAATAGGCTACCATATGAAAATAGTGTTACAGAATGCACCGTGCTGCATGGCAGCATGTGTGATAATAAAACTGGTCCACAAAAATAATGTTGAGAAAAAATTTATTTGATAATTTTAGCTGATACATATGTTTCTGAGTGTGCTGAAACCGAAAATGAAGCCAGTTTTTCTCTATCACGTATATGCTTTTCACAAAATACAGGGTGTCTAATTATAACTATATTTTGTTTTAGATATAACTAATTATAATAGGATGTCTAATTATATATTGACTGTATAATTTATATTGATTCCTTATTACTAAATAATTAATAAAGAATAATTATTTTTTTGATACAACAAATAACAATATATTAAAACCGGAGTAAACTACTACGTCAGAAACGCCAAAAGAAAAATATTTGCGATGCATACAGCTGTTTCGGTAGCCTTAAGCGTACTGCCTTCAGTGCTGCATTGAAGACGGTACTCTTGAGAGACTACCGAAACAGCTGTATGCATCGCAAATATTTTTCTTTTGGCGTTTCTGACGTAGTAGTTTATTCGGGTTTTAATATTATAACCCCAAGTCTCCTGTTATTATTTATTATAAATAACAATATATTCATAAATGTCCTTATTTTCCAAAACAAGATTATTATTATTATTATTTTTTAATGATAATAAGCTTCTGTAGAATATTTCTGCCTTTAATGAAGTGAAAAATTATTAAATGAATATACTGGTGGAAGAATCAGGAGAGAAAAAAAGGTTCCGTGAACAACCTGACTATAAATAAATATTACGCATTTCCACAAACATTTGTAATGTGTTAGTCAGATGCATAGTTGCCAACTTTAGCACTTTTTGGTTACCGGAAAATTTTAAGGGTTTTTTATTTTTTTATCAGTGAAAAACAGTTACAGATTGCTGATTAAATAAAATAAATATTTTGATTAAATTTTTCCGATAGCCAAGTTCCCAGCTATGGTCAGACGCAATTACGAGTATTAAGATGTAATTAATATGTAAATCTATAAATAAATCACTAATACGAGCCTATGTTAACGCAAACTGTCAAAACTTAATTACAATCATGCCTTTCCAGAAAATTATAAACGAGTAGTACTACAGAGTTATTACGTAGTACAGCACACTTTTTAAACAATTTTCAGCGTAATTACTGGAATATTTTACCTAAACGTTTTTGTGTTTTAAATATTATGTTTGATAACCGCTATTGTTCACTTTTTTTTCTATACCGTAATTTCCGTGATAATAAAGCTTTTTACAGTATCGGAAGAGATATTTTATCCCATTCCCCTTGAACAGCTTTCCAAAGTCCAAGGGTGGGTTTTAGTTTGATGTTTGGACAATCCCCTTCTTAAAAATCCAAAAGCGAAAAAATCCATGGGTGGCGCACAAGGATATTTAACAGGGATATCAGTGAAGTATGTGACATTTATATCTATTTTTTATACTTTTTCCTTCCCAAGAAATTAACAGTGGATTTTGAGGTGCGGCTGCCTTCTTTGACATGATGCAGTTTCACTGACTGATGGCACTGTGGATAAGAGAAAGTATTTCATAATTGAAAATTGGGTGTAAAACATGTTCCTGATAATATATGGAGTTCATTTATATTTTTCTCTAGACTTTTTTTTTTTTATAATTTGCCATTATATGCAAAGCTATCGAGAATCGTAAATCAATTTGAATTTTTTTTTTTTTTTTTTTTTTTTTTTTTTTTTAATAATTCTTTGAACCATGTTTTAATACTTTTGCTTTCTTTGATGGCAATAAATGGGTCTCTTTTTAACATGCTTTTATTAACTTGATATGATGTAACTGTTAATGTATGTAACAAAATCTTGCAATTCAATGTTCGGCCACTTCTGGAAGTTCGATTGACCCGAAATTTTGCATACGACTTCATAGTTAATGACAACACTACATACAAGTTTTTCCAGGCTTTTATCTCATCAGGGGCAGGTTTTAGGGGCAAACAAAAAAATGTATATCGTATGTGGCACAGAACGTATAACGTCGAGTGGCAATAATTAATCAAATATATATATTTTTTTAATTAAAGATTCAAAAGTATGTAAATATTGGGTTGGCAACTAAGTTATCGCTGATTTTAAAATTTTAACTTTACACCGGAATCTATGTTTTGTTTTTGTTTCATTTTATGAAACAATCTACAGCATGGTGTTTAGGTCTTTAAATACAACAAAAAACAAAACATAGATTCCGGTGTCAAGTTAAAATTTTAAAATCGGTGAGAACTTAGTTGCCAACCCAATATTATAGTTGTCACTCACACGATTTTCTCTTATCCTGCATTTTAATACTATAGAGATAAATATTTTGTACTTTTTAGTTCACATTTCATTAAAAATGTGTTCTTTAATTTTTTAAAAGTATAATTTTATTATTATTGCAGTCATTTCGATATACCCGAGATTCATTTACTGGGACAACCTTTTTTTTTCATTTTTGTCCGGATAAATGCTGCTTATGGTGAATTCTGCAGCGCGTTCGCGTTTGGCGATATGTCTTGGAGAAAGACTCTGTTTTTTCGACTATTTAAAGATTCAAATCAATTATTAATTCCTTTGTTTACAGTTGACACTGAACATTTTAATAATTTTGCATCTGTCCTTTGATTTGGCAGATTTTCTTGTAACATTAAAAATCTTACTTTTGCAACATTTAAAATATTCAGTTTTTTTTTTTTTCTCTCTTTTCTTGAATATGTATTTGGGACAAATTTTTCCACTTGAAACTACACTTTGATGTTTTTCTCTTTTCATAGTTGTTGACAATATTACTTATCCTAGCCTTAGATATCGAAAAACGATGGCTTTCACACGGTTTTGAAAGTACTAGATACAAATAATTTTCTTCAGAAAGAGCCCAAACATAGTTTTCCATCCTTTATTGCTTTAAAAGCACCATTTTGGTCGAATACAAAACTTTCAAGAAGAAGGCGATAATTTATACCCTTAAAAATACAGTTTCAGTAAAAAAAAAAAAAAAAAAAAAAAGTAAAAGTAAAAGAAATCCTTGCAGATGATTTTTTTTTTTTTTTTTTTTTTTTTTTTTTTAACAGCAAAGCAAAATAGTCCACAAAATGTGCGAACAGCCTCTGTATAAGTGAAGGCGAAAACACGATAGATGTAAAGGCATAGCTGCCTATATTTTAATTTATTCCGGAGTATTTTTAGCCCCGCCTTTATTTCGCATCACTTACTTTTTAAAGTGATTTTGTCTTATTTTATCGAAGTAATATATTGGAGAAATTTTTTCTATAAATAAAGTGGTGCGAAATAAAGGCAGGGATAAAAGTACTCCGGAATAAATTAAAATATTGGCAGCTATGTAAAGGAATAATAGTACAGGGGTCGTAATCTCCACCCTTTTTATTAGGACACGCTCAGTAATAAAAAAATTTAAAAATTATTGCTACCACTATTTTTATGCAATAATATCTACGCTGTATAATCATGGCAATTTGCTCTAAATGCATCCTGAAAAGTATTTCTGCTTAAAATTAGGGGTAGCAAAGAAGGTGGAAATTTCTGTCCTGAAGAAAGGGTGGAGAGTACGATCCCTGGTAGTAGCATAGCAATTCAAAATGTATGACTGGCTCGTAGTTTTAATTGGCTGAAACAGTTAAGTCACTCAAACTGTCAAGGCATTGAACAAAAATTAAGAAATAACGAAGCTAAAAATAGCATGCTATATAGTAATTATATTTAACCGCATATTGTTAAAGCTATTAATACATGCATCACAAATCTATTAACTAAAGAAGAAAAATATTGTTTATTTATAGGTAAGCCTAATATCACAATGTGATTATCGCAAAAGTCTAATAAATCAACGCTGCTAATAGTCTCGCTAATTTACTCACGTGCAGAAAAACTGTCCCAGAACAGAACCGTTTAATAACGCTTTGGCGGTTCAATTTATCAAAAGTCATTAACCGACCATTGCGAGTTGTATTAAAGCACGCATATCTGTAATCTGGAAAGAAAGCATTTTACTTCTATCTATGTTCCACATCAAGCACAAGAATTAAAGCACGTAGAGTCCGAGCTGACTCACAGCCACCATTTAAATGCTTAACGGCAGTCTCAGCTTCATAATCATTACTTGGCGTCATTGCCATTTAAAATTGCAAATCTGTACTAATAAAAGAAAGTGTATGTTAGCGATGTAAAAATAAATAAATAAATAAATACATAGAAATAAAATGAGATTAAAAAACAAAAACAAAAAACATGTCGTGCAGTTTCAAACCTTTATATATATACAGTAGAACCTCGATTATCCGAACCTCGATTAACCGAAACTCACCTCGATTAACCGAAACTCTCCGTTAACCGAAGTCGGTTTCTTCTTGACTTTTTTTTTTTCACTTTCTACTGTCATCCAAAATTTTCTCTTAACAAACATGTATTTTTAAAGTTTTTTTTTTTTTTCCCCTACATTCCTTTTGTATGCAAGCCATCCTTTCCAAACTACGAGTGCTGATAAATATTTTAGATGATTATTGATGAATTCTCGATTATCCGAAAATTTCGATTATCCGAAGTAAGTTCGCTCCCAATTACTTCGGATAATCGAGGTTCTACTGTATATATATATATTAAGGAATGGGTGTAAATTTTCAACATACCTTTAGCTTTTCGATATTCCTCTTAGATTCAAAAGAACATATACTTTTATGCGATCTTTTGCGTTTTCTCCCGATGATTTTTTTTTTTTTTTTAATTTCTAACTGATGCCAATGAAAATAAAGTGCTTACAACATTTTATTGGAAATTTTTAAACATTAAAAAATAAATAAATGAAAAGTAAAACCTCAGGGGTCATAGTTGCCGTTTTTATTTTCAGGACACTTTCAAGGGTAAGAAAACTTTGCCTCTTTTTCCACCACTTTTTTCCCTTGAAGAAACCTTTTCGGTATTTTATAGTAGCATGTTGTGCTTAAACAGTATAGTAATTATTGTATAAAAATAATGGTAGCCAAAAAAGCATTAATTTTTCATCTCTAAATGTGTCCTGAAAAAAAGGCGGGTACTACGAACCCAGAAACCAGTATCATAAAAAGTATATGGTAAAAATCTGACATATTAGCAAGATGCCGATATTTTAATTTATACAGGAGTGTTTTTTAGCCCCACCTTTATACCATACCACTTATTTTTTAAAAGTAGTTTTCCCATAAATAAAGTGGTGCGAAATAAAGGCGGGACTAAAAATACTCTGGAATAAATTAAGACATTGGCATCTATGTATTAGATTTAAAAAATATATATATTCTTACGGGTGGTAATAAAAATAATAATTAAAATAATAATAATAATAATAAATAAATAAATAAAATATACATTTACCATTTTAAATATTTTATTTTGATTTATTTATTTAAGTATTATTTTTAAATAATAAAGCAGTCAAAGCTTTTTTTATCCTGTATTGTATCGTCTGAATGCAGATTTAGTTTATATTTAATAAACCGTATTTTTAATCAACATAACGTAACTCAAATAATTAAATGTCATTTACATTAACGGTTGTATATCACGGTATTTCATTATCGCTTTGATATGCTGAAAATGCCCCCCCCCCAAATAATAATAATAATAATAATAATAATAATAATAATAATAATAATAATAATAATACATATATTTAAACGTGTTTTTTTTTTTTTTTTAAGTTTTATTTATAAAATAATACTATCAAAACTACAATTCTTTTTATTATTATTATTACTATTATTATATATTCATTTAAATATGATAACCAGAGAAACGGGCGAAGCCTACTATTAAATAAATAAATACTGCATTTATAGTATGTTTCAAAAGCAGCTGAACAATTTAATTTTTTATGAAATGTTTATGTATTTCTACCGCAGAAGTGGAAACAAATCCACAATGTAGGTTGATACCAGGGAAAAGAAAATAAATTCTTAAAAGGAAATTAAATTAATTATGCTTTCATATTGCTCTTCCTACTTTTTTGTCTGATGAAGGATCAGGCTAAATTATATAGATTCGAAACAACTGTTGCTAGATTTTGCAACTGATATTGTTCGCTTACAAAGTTTATATTCATTTCGTTGGGCGGTATTCCCTCAATTACAGCAATTCACCACTAGAAAGCCGAAGAAAGCCAAATCCTTCAGCTGTTTGTTGTATGGTTAGCAAGGCAAAATCAAGGTAAGTCTTAACTTAAGACTAGACAATTATAAATCTCATATATATGCGTATTATATAAATTATATAATTAATTATTGTTATTAATTGATTTCTTAGTTTCTTCTGGTATTCTAGTTAACATATATTCTTTGTTAAGTATGATTGTGCTGTTTTATAGTTACAGTTTCATGTTCAAAATGGCAAGTTTTCAGTGCAGAACTTGTAAAACCGTACCAGATAAGTTTTGCTGCATTTGTGAACTATTCATATTAAAATCACAAGGTAGACATTTATCACAAGACGTAAAAAAGCCTATTTTTTGTATTTCGGTTAAAATAAATAAATAAATAAATAAATAAGTAAATAATAACAACAATAATAATAATAACAATTCAATCATTTAGTGTATTTTCCATGTTTTTATGTTCTACTTAGTCTACAATATGTATATTATCTCCATATTAACAGTATTCCATGCTAAATTAATAATATTGATAATAATAATGCATGTTTTCTAAGGAATTTTGTGCATTGCTTCCAGTACAGATTAAATAATCATAACAAAAAAACTGTACGTGTTACAGATTTTTCACTATTATTTTTTAATTCTGCACTACAAAATTAGTTGAAAATAGTTAATTTCATTTCTGTTACCCCACCAAAAAAATTTTTGTCGACTAGTGTTGTTATTAATTTTCTTTTCTTTTCTTTTTCTTAAAAAAAAAAAAAAAATAAATAAAATAAATAAATAAAAATATTTTGTATAGAATTCTGGCAAAAGCAGAATTTAGTTTAAGACGGAGAACTATTAATTTCTTTTTTTTTTTTTTTCCTTTTCAAATTATAACATTGCTTTCAAATTATTCAATTATATTTTCGATAAATTTTACATTTCGATAAATGCAGAGATGCCATGTTATTACTTATTGTCCGTAATCTTAATACCGGAATTTTTTTTAATGTATTCTTTTGCAATAATTATCTGCAATTTAATAGCATAAGTTTTACGTTTTCTTTATTGTGGTATGAAATTGATTTTTCGTTAGTAGTAAATTTGAATCTCTGTAAATGTCCAACTATCGTAAAACTGGTATCGTAAAAATTCGCAGATTAAGACTAATAGTCCTCAGTCTTAAAAAAAGAAAAAAAAACCGCTGTTCAAGATTTTACAACACAATAATATCATAAATGCTTCATAATTATAGGTTATCGCAATCTAGGTTGGGCAACAAAATGATTGATGGGCTAGCTTGTATTCATGATACTATAATAAGAATCTTAACTTCTAACAGACATAATACAAATGCGTTCAAGTCCACATTTGTTATTTTGAAAGGTTAAGGAAAGAATCATGAAATAAATAAATAAATAAAATATAAATAAAAATAAATAAATAAATAAAATATAAATAAAAATAAATAAATAAAATAATCTCTCTCTCCCTCTGTCTCTCTCTCTCTCTCTCTCTTTTTTTTTTTTTTTTCAAGTAATTTTTTTTAAGTATTGTAATCTTGATTTGCGAATCTCGCATAGCTCAAACTAGAATAACCGTAGATTGTTGAAAATTTATATTTGGGATTATAATGATGTCTAGTCATATATCTGCAACTTTTTTTTTATACATCTTTCTTTTTCAGAGATATATACGATTTTATACGATTTTTCGGGATATGTGTATGTATGTGTGTAAGTGTGCGAGTGAACACGATAGCTTTTAAACGCTTTGTTCGAATGAGCTGAAAATTGGTACGTATGTTATAGGTCACTGTATCACGAACCATATTGATTTTTTTTTTTCAAGCAATAAAATAAAATAAACTCACTCATTCTACATTCATTATTTTACTCTTTAATGTCTTTTATTTTAATCATTACGTATTTTTAATTTTCATTGTGAATTTTTGTTGTGAAAGTGCGAATCTCAAGGCTATATTTCAATAGGTTTCTATTTTATTTCCATTTTTTACATATAAAATTAATTATTTGTCCAATTATATGTTTAAAACACCTTTTTCAAAGATATATGTCACTGTTTTTAAAAATATGTAAAATGCTTTTATTTACCTACGGAGTTGCCAATATTTTAATTTGTGTCGGATGTATAGCTCTGCCTTTATTTCATACCACTTTTATTTCAAGAATTTTTTCATGTTTTATCGTAGTAATGTCTCGGACAAAAATATTCCATAAATAAAGTGGTACTAAATAAAGGCGGGGTTAAAAATGCTCCGGCATAAATTAAAATTTTGGCAATTATGTTTATATACTTTCTAATTTTTTACAAAATAGATTACCTAAAATCATCTAACGTTTCTTTAAAATATGTATTTAGATATTTTCTTTATTAGATTCTGCTTAATTTTTCAATGTAATATAAAATGTTTTTATTTATATACATTCTTATAGTTACAAGATAAAAAGATAAATTACATAAATCATCTAAGGTTTCTTTAAAAAATGTATTTAAGTATTGGGTGAGTGCGAAAGTTCTACCCGGTTTTGGATATGCAAATTTGGAATGGAATTGGCGTCACACATGGCATTGTAATGACGCCCGTATTCCATCCTCTCTTCATGAATATATGTGCAGAGCTGCCAACCAAATCCGGCAAATTGTTAATACCGCCCCTTTTCCTATACCACTTAATTTTTAGAGTAATTCTCTTCAAATGCAATTACGGTGAATGAAGAAATCAAATACTCTAAAAATTAAGTGGTGTAGAAAAAGGGGCGGTTCTAACAATTTAACGGATTAGGTTGGCAGCTCTGTATGTGGTAAACTCATAAAAATTTATACAGATACTTGAAAGAATCTTTATAATCACATGCTACTACCAAAATTCATTTCAAGCATTACTTTTTACAGTGTGGGGAAAACAATTTTGATTTTTCTTTAATTTTTTACTGGTCCCCTTTTCTACTTCAAGAAAAATCTTTTGCTGAAATATATGAGGTGTAACATGTTCTTCTTACTCCTAAACTTTCAAGATGATTTCTAAAGAATTTCTCAAAATATTTGACAAAACGTTTAAAATCGAAAGTGTCCAAATACTTATTGGTGCACTGTTAAAACTTTCAACAGAAAATTCTGTGTAATCTGTTATCTTAAGTCTCACGTAAAATTACAGAGAAAAATAAACGGAGATATTAAAAAACTTATATTATACATTCACGTTAATGACTAATATTAAATTAATTAATTATTGGTGAGAATATATTCGTGACTTAGAATGCTTTTTCTGAAGTAGAAAAAGACATTTTTAGTTTTAATTAAAAAATTAAATAATAAAATTACGTAAAAATACAGAATAAAGATTGAGAATCTCGATTATTCACTTTTGACTAAGAATTACTGTAAATTTACAGAGACTCAGGATAAATATTTACATTAAATTTACAGAATATTTTAACAGTGTAGATAGTTTATATCAATGTCATATGAGTTATACACAGACACAAAACATCCTCCACCACTGATTTTTAGAAAACATTCCCTGACTGATTTAATTAAAAAAAAAAAAAAAAAAAAAAAAAAAAAATCTGTAAAAATATGATAAAGGTTTCTATATAGCAATTGTATTAAAAAAAAAAAAAAAAAAAAAAAAAAAAAGAAAGTAAATCTTGTTCTTCTGTGTCTCATCTCATAAAAATAATAAAACTGTAGCCTCCTAAACTAGATGCCTGTCGCGTGGCACGGAAACTTGGCAACAGTTCAAGCGGCAGACCACGCCTTCTGACACAGATTGAACGACTTTTTTATTCAACTGTTACCAATAATTTTAAGAAGTGATATATGATATATATAATCGACGTTTCTTCGATCCTATTCGCCTTTTATGTATATCAAATCCCACTTTAAAAAATTTTTGGTGGCTGTTGAATAAAAAAGTCGCGCAATCTGTACCAGGTGGCGCTGTCTACCACTTGAACTGTTGCCAAGTTTCCGAGCCACGCGGAAGTCATCTGGTTTCGGAGGCTATGGTAAAACATTGATAATGTTAAAAAAAAAAAAAAAAAAAATCTTACGTAATCTTACGGCCATTTTTACAAATACACATAAAACGTTTCCACCCGCCTGCCAGAATAGTGAACATATCATATTAGCGTTTGGTAATTTTTACCGTTCACTTTCGATCAAAAACAAATCTAGGAACGTGGTAGCATTCCGCTCTGCCATGCTAAAGCAAACTTTAAGAAAGAAAGAGAAAAAAAAAAAAAAAATGAAATGAAATACACAGGAAAGTGAAATGCTATTTGTGTATATTATGATGACCGAGCTTCTAAGAATTTTGAGCTGCTTGTATCTCACTCTCACGGTCTACAAGACCGGTGATTTCTTGAGCACTCTCAAAATAAGGCGTACTAACTAGCAAGTTGATCCGACTTATGAGTTGATACGATGTGTATTGTCACTTTAGAATCGCAAATTTTGCTGGTTAATTTCTTCTTGTTGCTGTTTAGTTTATCGCACATAGGGATTCGAGATCTGTATCAGTTTGGTTAAAATTTTCATGGACATTCCTTTTGTATTAGTGCCTCTTAAAAAAAAGAAAGAAAGAAAGAAAGAAATGCAATATATAGGGTAGCATTTTTGAATTAGTAATTTTAACCCCCATCGCCCTTCCCCCTCCAAAAAAAAAAAAAAAAAAGAAAAGAAAAGAAAAAAGATAGGGAAAGAAGACGTTAGTATCCACTAAATTTCAAATTAAGCGATAATTAATGATTCAGAGTTTAATAAATATTTTTTGTTTTATTTATTTATTTATATGACAAAGCTAAGTTGAAATACTTTAAATAAACACAATTTTGAGTTAGAGAATTGGAAATTTTTATAAAAACATGTTTATTATAAAGAAAAATAGTAAAAAAAAAAAAAAAAGGCTGTAGGCATACCAAATTTTATGGGTATTCTTTACTTGGCTTTAGCTGTATGATGCTTTTTATATTTAAAGCTTAGTTATAACTGCACTTATATCTAAATGCTTTCAAAAATGTTTAACACTTGCATAGATGTCAATATTTTAATTTATTCCGGAGTATTTTTAGCCACGCCTTTATTCCATACCACTTTTTTTTTTTTTTTTAAATCATTTTTTTTCTTAATTTGTCGAAGTTATATGTTTATATATTGAAGAAAATTTTTCTATAAAAAAAGTGGTGCGAAATAAAGGTGGGGCTAATAAATTAAAATGTTGGCAGCTATTACGCATGTCAATGATATCGTTGAAAGAAACAATCAATAAAAAAATTGCATCGACGTAGTTTTCAAAATAAACGTATTACTTATTAAGTTTTCTGCAATTTGGAATTAAACTCTGAGATACAGCGATTTTACACATAGCAAAATTGTTGGCATAATAGTAAATAAATAAATAAATAATAATAATAAAATTATTATTACATTTATTTATTTATTTTTGGGCTACACAAAAGTGGACAAAGCAAGCGGGTTTGACAGCCTTTCAACTGAATAAATAACCTTTGTTGCCTTCTTGATTTATTTTTTATTTTTTTTTATTTTTTTTTTGCGGAGGGTGGGGGGGGGGGGGCAGAACCATTTGCAAAAGAATAAGAAAACTGAATAACGAAATCAATTTTAATTGTTGTTTAGGAATATTTTTAAAAGTAAAACGGAAGTATAATCGACTTTAAAAAATCGATTTTTACAAAGACGAAATTTGAAAACTCCTCCTGAAAACTACAAAATTCAAAAGAAAGAAAGAAGAAGAAGAAAAAGAGTTTTTTCAAATGTAGAGTTGCCAATATTTTAATTTATGCAGGAGCATTTTTATTTCCGCCTTTATTACATACCACTTTTTTTAAGAATAACTTTTCCTTTTATTGTAATTGTATATATGAGGACATTATTCTGTAAATAAGGTGGTGTGAAATACAGGGGGGCTAAAAATGTTTCAGAATAAATTAAAATATTGGCAACTCTACAATATATATAATAATCTAATCTGCAGTGGTTTGATTCAAGATTTTTTTCTGTTCCAGTGTTGCAAATGTTCACTAAAAGATGAAAGATTGAAAAATACTACGACAAAATATATTATGTAGATTACAGCTTGACATATTACCTGTTCTTTTACCCTCATGTTCCGTTGTAATCTAGCATGATTCCTTTCTACAATGTATATTTTTCTGCCAGCTTATCCATGTCACGTAGGATAAATGTCAAGAGGAGTACGCAAATATCACATGATGTATGCACTTTCAAAAAGATTACATATATTATTATAATAATTAAAAAAAAAAAAAAAAAAAAAAAAAAAAAAAAAGCAAAGGGGCTGGATTAACAATGTAGCATAACAGCAGTATTTTATCATCCATTTTTAACTGAAACACTGAAATCGTTTGTTAAACATCTTGTTTACGTTTCAGATTACAATCAGTGAAAAAATCCAAATGTTTTTCTGTGGCTATCACAAAACTTTCTTGTGCATCAAGATAGTATATTTCATTAGAAAATATGTCTTTTTTCTTTTTCTTTCTTTATTTTTTAAGTGTGTGTATTTAGTATGAATTAATTTCAATTCTGTTCATGTTAAAGTTTCTAATGATTAATACTCCATAGCCTCCTAAACTAGATGCCTGTCACGTGGCTCGGAAACCTAGCAACAGTTGAAGCGGTGACAGCGCCACCTGGTACAGATTGTGCGACTTATTTACTCAACTGCCATCAATAATCTTAAGAAGTGATATATGATATATATAATCGACGTTCCTTTGATCCTATTCGCCTTTTATATATATCATATCCCACGTTTAAAAATTTTTGGTGGCTGTTGAATAAAAAAGTCGCTCAATCTGTACCAGGTGGCGTTGTCTACCGCTTCAACTGTTGCCATGTTTCCGAGCCACGCGGAAGGCATCTAGTTTAGGAGGCTATGATTAACCTATTGGTTTATTCAAACCATAATAATTATGTTAATTCTGTTTTCCATAATAATTATGGAAAACAGGACTTTGCCATAATCATTTGCCAGATACCTTTGCCGGACCTATTTGATTTCACTCCTCTCGCCAGTGTTGCTAAATTTAGGGACATTTTTATTCAATAACAACCAATAAATTTTATCTGTAACGGTTGTCCAATCACTTCGAAAGTTGTTTGTCCATTTTGTGTATCAAATATCGCTCCTTAAAATTATCAGTGGTAGTTGAATAAAAGAGTTCCTAAACTTGGCAACAATTTTTAGAGAAGCAGTCGCAGACTTTTCTGACTTCATGGTCCACTAAATTTACAGTTTAAAATCCCACGGACCGCTTAATTCCCAATTTCAAATCATGCGGACCACAAATGCTATTAATAAACGTAATTATATTTCTAGAGTAAAAATCAGAGACCGTCCGCTTTATAAATATAAAAAAAAACTTATTTATTATAAAACATAAAAAAGGTTTATTTATTACAAGAAAAACATAAGTAATCATAAGAACGAGTCTTAAAGACTGTCTGAATAACGTGAATGTTTTTTTATTGCTTGCATATTGCATACTTGCCTACATCTTAATTAATATACCATGGTGCTTTTAGTCCCGCTCTTTTTTTCACGCCAGTAAATTTTTTGAGTAATAGTCTCTGAATGTAATTACGATTGAATAAGGGGGAAAAAATACTCTAAAAAGATACTGGTGTGAAAAAGAAGGTGGGGCTAACAAGATTACGGAATATTAATTAGTAGTTTGGCAAGTATTATATTGTAAGAAACCCAGAAGAAAGATTTAACTAAAATGGTAAATTGCTACTTCAATATAGAAATTTATATTTACTAAATTTAGTAGTATGTTTATTTTATTCTTATGTTATTAAAATCAAGTGGCATATATTTTAAACCTTCGAAGAATTCGAATATTTTAAAATATTTAAAACCACTAGTTAAATGCAGATCAGAAATTTAAAGCGATAACTATGCCCGGTACTTACAATTAAAATTTTTCTAGTAAAAGATTATTCCATTTATCCTATCTCTCATTCAGAAAATTCTGAAGTCTATTGTTCTGAGTATGAATGACTCAGAAAATCCTGAAGTTAAAATTAGCATCAGTATAATTCCTAATAAAACATTTAAAAAATGCAAAGAATGTCAAGATTCTTCTGCGGACCACCAAAAGTTTCTCGTGGACCACTAATCGTCCACGGACCACCAGTTGACGAACAAATAGAATAAAAATAAAACTAGTATATCATGGCCATTACAAAACTTTCGTCGATATTTTCCCATGCAAATTCACTAACTACAAATAATGTATTAAAATTATTATTTGTTAAAATTATCTTCCATAGTGAATGCAGACAATTTTCATCCCTAGAGGTGTATACCACTAAATATGCGAAAATATACAGCTACAAATGACGCCATTTTCTTTTATTTTTGTTAAAATGAAAATAAATCGATAACTGTATTTTAGTTTGTCACACATTCATGGTTCAGTCATTCGTTTTAAAGGTATTAACGAGTTATTTTTAAAGAGTACAAAAAAAAAAAAAAAAAAAAAAAAAAAAGAAAAAAAAAAGCATATTGAAAATTTACTTCGCAGGAGAGAGCGATGCTTCTACATATAATTTTTTTCCCCTAGTTTACTATTGCTATTATAAATAAATCTTTTTCAGTTCCTATTGACACGTTAATAATAATGCTCAATGTAAGTATTTATACGAAATTTTGTCCTGTACAGCCATGTTCAAAATTAAGAAGAAACGGGGTGTCAACGCCACCTATAATATGATTTTCACCAAAACTTAAAAGGTACTAATTTATGTCAAGGTGCAACTGCATATCAGTTTGCATGAAATTTTGTGCAGTAGTTCTTCAGATACAGTTGACTCAAAATTTTGGCACACAGGCACAGACAGACATTCACTAAAAACTGTCAAATCGTGTTTTAGAACTCTTAAGACGTGTAAATCCATCAAAAACCGAAAACCATCAAAAGTCGAAAATTTTTATGTAACCAATACTTCTTCTGTTGAATACAGAAAAAAGTAATGATCGATATGATTATTTATTATAGGTATCTTAAATATTAAGTTTGTTGCGATGGCATTCAACATATGACGATTACATACTTGCCAACATCCTAATTAATATTCCGTAGTATCGTTAACCCCGCCTTTTTAATACACCAGTATTTTTTTAGAGTATTTTTCGTCTTATTTAATCGTAATTGCATTTGGAGTATATTACTCTACAAATTTACTGGTGTGAGAAAAAGGGTGGGACTAACAACACTACGGAATATATATTAGGATGTTGGCAACTATGCGATTAACATTCAGTATATGACGACGTGTAACAATCATAAAAAACGCTAAAATGAGTCATGTTTGTGCAAAAAAAGATATATCAAAAATTCTAATCATGAGTAATTTTTTGTGGTTATCCAAGTAAATTTCATAGAACTTTGAATATACGCTTTAAAGCTACAATGGCGATAAAGACATTGCTACATATAAGATACGAGAAAAGCACAAAAATGGGCATATTTCAAAAATACATAAAATCGAGTTCAATGTAAGACAAACGGATAAATCTATCAAAAATCTAAAGTAAAAGATAATCATATTCAAAATGATTCCCTTAGTGCTTTCATGAAAATTATTTATTCATACATTCTTATTATTTTTATAACTATTCATTTTATGTATTATCCGTAGAACTTTTACTGAAAAATCATTATCTTTTGTAAATAAAAAATGAAAATTTCCATGTAAGAATTTAATAAAATATTTTCTTATATAATTTTCATATTTTCCTTACAGTTCCTTTTAGATTTTCTCTGGTTATCAACATCAAATATTATTATTTCACGTAAAATTTGAAATTGTAACATGCTAAAAAATTATTGCTTGTAAAATATAAATACAATGATCAATAAAAGATAAATCTCATTCTTTTAAAAATTATTATCCAATAAAATAAAGAATAATGCAGATTAAAGACTCTTTTTAGCTCCAATAAACAATGATTTATAATAATTTACTTGATCTTATTATTTATTCATCAGAATTCATGTTTCGAAAAACCTAGAAAATATCCCAATTCTTTTTCAGGTAGCATAAACAGTTTGGGAGTTATCCGTATAATATAAAAATAATAAAATTCATTTAAAAATAGTAATTTCAGTAAAGAAGGGGAAAGCTAGATTATAAATGGTACTGTTGCTATTCAGTAATATGAAAATTTTTTTCCAGTTCGACTATTCAAATCCGAGAAAATAATAATAATAACAAACATTTTCTTTCATGTAGATTTCCTGTTGTGCGGTGGCTACAGTATTAAGCAAAATGATGCATATGAATCGTATGAATGATAAAAATAAAAATAAATAAAAAATAAAATAAAATATGTTTCTATTTCTATGATTTTATTATTGAAATTTTTAGAAATCAGGAGAAAGTTCCTGCTGCTGAAACTCAATGAAATTTCTTTGACAGATTTAGAAAAAAGATAATAGATGTTTATCTGCTGGTGTTATGAAGCAATGTTGGCAGATTGGGGATTTTTTTTTATTCAATAATCACCAATAAATTTGAGAAGTGACATTTAATAAATATAATAGATGATCAATTTTCGAAGTGATTACGCAACCGTCACAATAAATATTTAGTGGTAGCTGTTGAATATAAAAAGTTCCCAATCTGGTAACACTGTAAGAGGAAGCAAAAGAAATAGAGGAGTATTTATTATTTACAACTAATTTCGAAAACATGTTAACATTGTCGCGACCGCTGATGTAGATTCACGTCATTTGAAAATATCTAACTCCACCAGTGGGCGTTTCTTTCGCAATTTGCATGTTATTTATTTCTTAAGAATATACCCAATATTCATATTTGTATAATCAATATACTATGGATACAGAGCTGCTAACCTAATCCGGTAAATTGTCAGTACCGCCCATTTTTCTACAAGACTTAATTTTTAGAGCAATTCTCTTCAAATTTATTTACGATGAATTAAGGAAAAAAATACTCTAAAAATTAAGTGGTGTAGAAAAAGGGGCGGTATTAAGAATTTGCCGGATTAGGTTGGCAGCTCTGTGGATATAAATACTTTGATTAGAAATAGTATAGTTATAATGTATATCCCTTTCTAGTATAAATGTGAACACAGAAAACTTTGGTCTGAAATACTGTAACTTGGAAGAATAACGCCCACAGGCGGACCTTACTGTCAAAAAGATAAAAACATACTTGCCAACCATCTCATTAATAACTGTACAATTGTTAACGCCCCTTTTCTCACACTACTTTATTTTTAGAGTAATTCTCTCCAAAGGTTGTTACGATTAAATAAGAAAAAAATTCTTCTAAAAAATGACTGGTGTGAAAAAAAAGGCGAGTACTAAAAATTGTACGGTTCATAATGAGATGGTTGGCAAGTATGTAAAAACCTGCGGTCGCGAAAGTGTTAAAATATATTTGAAAGAATTTGCTTTATCATTCGATATCGTTTTATTATAATATTATAGAGTTTTATTTATTATTATACTATACTGCGCTGCTAAACTGTAATGGTTACTTCATTAAATATTCAAGCTTAAATATTTTTAATCATATATTTTACATACTTAAAAGAAATAATTTTTAATTAATTCGTAATATTGCATGTAAGTGCTTTTTTTTTTTTTTTTTTTTTCAAAAAACTATTTCTAAATAGCTGCTAACAGTTTCAACTTTCGGATACCTATATATTTTTATAGAATTTATTATAAGCATTGTAGAGCAGTTTTCTATGATTAATAACCAAAAGTTTCTATAAAAATATCTGTATCTTAAAATTAAAGCTGTTTGCAGCCTTGTTTGTACGAGCTCAAATTTTCGATATTTCTTGTTATTTATGCCCTCTTTTCCCATTTTTCGTTCTCTCTTCATTTTAATTAGTATTTTATTTACTCTGTTACTGGTTTTTGAGAAAGTTTACTATGATTCACTTTCAGTTAGTTCCAGCTTTTAGATGGAGAAGATGCATGATTGCTCTCACAGGCGTTTCACAGACGAGAGACGACAGTGTTTCAATCTGTATAGATTTTTTTTTTTTTTTTTTTTTTTTTTTTTATAGCCATAGAAGTCAAACTAATGTAGCTCTAAAAGTAGACAACAACTTTATGTTTATATGCATGTTTGTACATACACATTAGTGCTGGACGATATCAGAAATTAAATATCGCGATATATCGCCAAGTTAATATCGATATTAGCGATATATTGCGATATTTCTTTCAAGGCAGAAAAAAATAGACATTTGTTATTTTTTAAAGACATATGCACACGAATTTTAAAGTATACAAGTATAGAGTGTTTTCCATGTATTTTCTGGTATATTACTACCATAACTTTATCATAAAAAAAAAAAAAATCATAAAAAGTGAATTAATGTTTTGTGTTTCTTATAACTTATACTATTGCGTTTTAGTATACCTCTGTATAGTTTATCCTCTATTCTTCCCATTTTAAGCTTTAATTATTTAAAAATCATATTTAAACACAGCTAATATGTGATCTGTGTTTTATTTGTACCAAGTATATCAAAATTCATAATTCTACTAAAAATAAAGCTTCAGAAAAATTGTCTTAAGATGCAGGTATTAAATAAAAATGAAAATCATTTTAATTAGTTCAGAATTGCCATTATAAATAGTTCAGATGGTGTTAGGGATTAAGCCGATTGACAACAGTGGGGTCCTAGGCCTGAGGGGGAGTGCCTTCCGTGGAGGTCTTTCTAAGGGGTCCTAGCCCGTATTTACGCAAGTTTCGGAGGAAACCACGGAAAACTCCGAACGGCTAGGCCGACGAGCGCGACCGGGGATCGAACCCGGCACCTCACGTCTACCAGCTTTGAGCGCAGATAAATAGTTCAGAATTGCCATTGAATACACCTTTTTTTGGTTGTAGAAAGTAATATTTTTACTTAAAACTCTTATATGCATCCTAAATGTCAGTTACTTGTCATTTTTATTTTTGTATCCTCTTACCAAATCATTACAATATCTTTTAAATATATATGTTCAATTCACATTCGTAATAGTTTCACAGTAATTGAAATTTGAATTACATATTATAATGTGTGTGTGTGTCTGTGTGTGTCTGTGTGTATTTATGTATACATTGTCAGTATAAAAATTATATTATTTAAACAAAATTATGTTGAAATTTCATTTTGTTACTTAAAGTAACTCATTTTGCATTTAAACCAATTTTATTTAACATGTACGGCTTTAAAAATAAAATAAATAAATAAATAAATGGAAAGAGAAATATAAATGCTACATAAAAAAAGTAATAAACTATTCAATATTATATAATTCTATAAAGAAACTGTCACTGTAAAATTACTGACGATAAAACTTTATTTTACATCAGTTAGATAGCACCCTTTCTCCCTTCCCATGTTATCCAATAGGATTTTTGTCGCTTCGTTTTATAAAAATATTTTATTCAAAAATGAACTTTTTCGAGTTCTGTTTTTTGAATATTACTCTTTGAACAGGTCGTCTTTTAGCTTAGTGAGCAATTTTTCGAAAAAATAAATTTAAATATTTTACTTAGAGATCCACACTTAGAGTCCATAATTTACTTATTGAAATAAAATATTTAAATTAATTTTTTCGAAAAATTGCTCACTAAGCTAAAAGGCGACCCGTTCAAAGAGTAATATTCAAAAAACAGAATTTGAAAAACTTCATTTTTTAATGAGATATTTTTATAAAACGAAGCAACGAAAATCCCATTGGATAACATGGGAAAGGAGAAAGGAAGCTATCTGACTGATGTACAGTCTTAATAAAAAAAATATTTTATGGAAATATTTAATAATAATAAAATAATATTAAAAAAAATACATTCCATAATTGCTTATATTTTCAGTAGTTTTTTATTAAACGCTAAGAAAATTTGCAAAAAACTCTTCTAGTAGATATCAGTTCAGTGACGCCAGATGGTCGAAAATTATTTCCCCAAACAAGTCTTCAAATTTCCCCAAATCACGGTTTTTTTTTTTTTTTTTCGAAAAAATCCCCAACTTGATTTCTACTAAAAAGGGAAAATAAAAAATTAAAAAAAAAAAAAATAATATCAAGCAGATTTTTCTATGATTTAAGCTCAGATTTTTCCCCAAATGAAGGCAATTTTTGAAAAAATCCCCAAATAACAATAAAGCTATTGAAAGTCTCTAGACATAGGGATAAATCATTACGTTACCAACATTGACAGAAAGTTGAAAAACGCCCCAGATTTGTCCCCAAAAATTTTAGAATTCCCCAAAAAAGTCCCCACAAACATTTGGTCTCCAAAATTGTCCCCAGAAGCCTCAAAACTCCCTAAAATGGGGACAAAATCCCCAATCTGGCATCACTGTATCAGTTCGGCTTTGATGATCTTTATTAAACACATGTTGAAGCATGTTATTGGCCATTTTATATCGACACTTTGAAATAGACCGATATCAATGAACCAATAGCAGGAAAGGAGCTAAAACAGAAGATATTGTTTTCATTCGTCATATTGCCTTCTCTGTGGTTTCCATCACCTACGATATGCATGAATGTAGAGTGGGAATCTGGGAAATCAGTATAGTGTAATATATCAGAACCCATAATAGATATCTCGGATAGGGATATATCGTTTCGAATATCCTAGTAAACACACCTGCTGATTATAGGTATTGTGATATTGGAGTATGTCTGATGAATTTTTTCTGAAGGGGTAGAACCGTGACCTTGAACGAAGTCAGCTTATTCACGGGATAATCAAAGCAGATGGCTTTCAATAAATATTTTTTTATTATTATTATTATTATTTTTTTTTTTTTTTTTTTTTATGCGGTGGCCTTTTTAAAGCAGTGATGTTTAGATTTGAGTTTATGAAGGATGAGGAAGTATATGTATATGTGTTGCAATAGAAATCGTTTGGCGTGGGGCTATTTTTTCTAGTTTATCAGTGAGTAATTAGAGGAAAGTAGAAAATGAGTATTAAAATAAGATATTCGGCGCTTTTTTTCTTCCGGTTTCGCTCTCGTTAGCTGTTGTATGTTGGCTGATCGGGTTTCATTCGCTCGAGTTTCGTACACTCGGGTGCGCACTCGGCAATATCGTTAAAGGGATATATTGAAGGAGCTAGATCTTAAATATTGTTATCGGGATATTAAAAAAATATCGATACTTAGGGATATATTGATAAATAATCCAGCCCTAAACACATATCATACTTGTCAACCATCTCATTAATAAGCGTAAAAACATTAACGCCCCTTTTTGTACGTTTTTTACGCCCCTTTTAACGCCCCGAGTACTTCTCTCCTAATGTTCTTACGATTAAATAAGAATGAAGTTACTGTAAAAAATAACTGGTGTGGGGGGAAAAAAAAATTAAAAAAAGAAAAGAAAAGGTGGACTAAAACTTTTACGCTCCATAATGAGATGGTTGGCAGGTACGACATATGTATATACATATATTTATTTATATTTATGTGTGTATGTGTGTATGACTCTCCAAATTACTATGTGTCATTGATAGCAAATTAAAGCGAACAAATAACTTAACTTCGCATTGTTTATACAGTTGAAAGATCTTGTGGCTAAGGCCACGCTGCTTCTTCCACTTCATACACCGACAAAAAAAAAAAAAAAAAAAAAAAAATTCTATGACTAACATCTAGGAACTAAATTATGACTCTAGTAAAAGTAGTTCTATGTCATCCTTATAAATTCTAGTTTTCTTCGCTAGCAGGTTCTAAATACTCGTGTCAGAATTCTAGAGCATTTTTCTATATTATCATGATCAAATTTATTTAAAAGTCTCTGCAAAGAAATGCAAAAACAAGAGGCGAATTTTAGTAACTATAATTTCTGTTTAGGACCTATTTCTAAGAAATTAAGCAAGAATTTCTCACAATGTAAAAGCCTTAATACACACAACGACATTTCACCGAACTTTTGAGCCAATTGTCCTTTTGAGCCAATTTTATTGGCTCAAATCACCCAAACACCCAGCGTTATAGGAGTTGGAAATACGAACAATTTTTCTGCCTAGTCAGAAAAAGTTGTTCGTATTCCCAACTCCTTTTACTGTGACAAGCAAATGAGAAGAAAGTTCCTTACGCTTCGAAAAAAGATAGCACCGGGGGAAATTCATTCACCGCAGTACCCCCTCCATCCTGTCATGTACTGTGTACCCTGTAAATCAGTTTTTCGAACAATTTTTCACTCAACTATTGTAACCCTCTTTCGGATTTCGGATTTCAAAAATTGGAGTAAAAATTGGCTCAAATGAGAGTTGACTGAAAGATCGTTGTGTGTAATAAGGCTTTAAAGGACTCATAATATTGCTTCACTTTTTTTTTTTTTTTAATTATTATTATCATAAGCTAGTTGACAACACTGTCTGATATATAACATTCTTCAGTGCCAATTTCGATATTTTTTCGATATACACATACGCGTGCGCAAATACTCGTAAGCATTGCTTACAACTTTTGACACTCTCGGAGCATTTAACGGTCACTTAAATAAATACTTTTTTTTATTTATTTTATTTTTTTTTTTTTAATCGAAAAATTCAGAATTCCTTTCAAGTGCTTTTATTCGAAAATCACAGAAAGTCACCGGTCACCGTAAACGACTACTAGATTTTTTCTATTAAAAGAAAAGTTGTATTCAGTTAAAAAGAACAAAATGCTTAGCTGCCAGCAATTTAATTTATTCCGAAGTACTCTTAGCCAAGCCTTTATTTCACACCCCCTATATTTTAGGAGTTTTTTTTTTTAATTATTTACTGAAGGAATAAGAGAAAAATTTTCTATAAATAAAGGCAGAGATCGTACTTGCCGCCCTTTTTTCGGACACTATCAGAGATAAGACATTTCCGCTCTTATGCCACTACTAATCTCACGCAGAAATTCTTCTGGTTATATTTACAGCAATGTGCCGCGATTATAACCTGTAGAGATTTTTGTATAAAAATAGTGGTATGTACCAGTAAATTAAAAAAAAAAAAAAAATTCTTTTCTGAGAGTTTCCTGAAAAAAAAAGAGGGGGGGGGGCGGAGAGTAGGACCCCTGATAAAAGGTCCAAAATAAAGGCGGGGCTAAAAATCACTCCGGAATAAATTAAAATGTTGGCAGATATGCTAAATACCCCGCACTTCTTTTTTCCATCATTCAAACAGTATAAACATCAATTTACAATACTTCTTACCCAACGTTCTTTCTGAACCCGGATAATTCTTTTGTAAATCATTAAAGCTTTAATGACTACGATTTATAAAAAAATTGAGAACCTGAAGAATTTTCTCTATTAACATTGTTGTACTCTGTGACACAGTCGTGGGAAATATAGTAAGAAATGTGTTTATCTATTTTGGTGTTACTCTATGATAGACATCATGCATGACTACACAAGCGTGCAAGAGATTTATAAGAAGTTATTTTGGAAGGATAGGGTAGAAATGCATTCGAAGTCGGATCTTCTTCAGATTATTCCATTTGTAGGTCAAGGCTATTCCCTGAAGATGATTTCTTATGTTTATTTAGATTCTAAATCCAACTCTCTAACTACCGTAAGTGCTTATCTTGTATGTGCCTGTTTGTCTTTTGTCTTTGCACACTCCTTCACACGTGACGAAATGGCTTTTTGTAGAGCACTGACACTCTCTGAGTTTTGACACTCTCAGAGCATTTAGCAGTCACTTAAATAAATACTTTTATTATTATAGAAAAATTCAGAATTCATTTCAAGTGTTTTTCTTCGAAAATCACTGAAAGTCACCGGTCACCGTGAAAGGTTACTGTTTTTTTTATATTAAAAGAAAAGTTGTATTCAACTAAGAAAATCTAAATGCTTAGTTGCCAACAACTTAATTTATTCCAAAGTATTCTTAGCCCCGCCTTGATTTCACACCCCTATTTTTTAAGAATATATATGTATATATATATATTTAATTTTACCGAAGTTATATATAAGAGAAAAATTTTCTATAATCGAAGGCAGGGGTCGTACTCACCGCCCTTTTTTTCAGGATACTATCAGGGATAAGATATTTCCGCCTTTTTGCCACCACTAATTTCATGCAGAAATACTTCTGGATATATTTATATTAATATGCCATGATTGTACACGGTAGAGATTATTGTATAAAAATAATGGTAGCTGTAAATTAAAAAAAAAATTCATTTCTGAGAGTGTCTTGAAAAAAAAAAAGGGGGGGGGGAAGGAGAGTACGACCACTGATAAAGGGTACAAAATAAAGGCGGAGCTAAAATTGCTCTGGAATAAATTAAAGTGTTGGCAGCTATGCTCTCTACCCTGTACTTTTCCCCTCATCATTCAAACAGTATAGTATAAACATCCAATTACAATACTTCGTAACTGACGTTCTTTCTGAACCTACTAATCCCAAGTTTCTGTATGTTTTCTACTTACAGAATGCTGGAGAATTGGTTATCATAACAACGTAAAATTTACATGGAGAAATTGTTTTAAAAGTTAGCTAAGGACTTCCATATTCGTTGACTTCAAATTTGATTTTCCATTCATCAGTATTGTTATTCATCTTAGCACTAAGTATATTCTTTAACTTCAGAATACTTTCGATCTCGGTTTTTTTTTTTAATTTTGTATGTGTTAGTTTATTAGTCTATATATTTGAAGAAACAAAAATTCTAATTTAAAAATTCGTATGTTAATCCAAATTTCCAAATTTTTAGCACGGCAGAAAAGGGCAATATATCCCAGAAACATCCACTTTGAGTGATATTTTCATCGTAAAGATTTCAGACCATTTTTAAAATGCAATTTATGATAGTGTCTTGAACATAATGGACTACTAATATTCTAATTTGAAATTATCGTAAGTTATTTGAAATTTAGTATTTTTTTTAACATAGCAGAATGAAGTAATATTTCATATAAATTTACATTATGGGGATCATTGCACTGGAAAAAGTATGGAATTGAATTAAAAGTAAAATGTGAAACTAATCCCAATACAATTAACAAATTAGGTAGCAAATTAGGATAACATTTAACATAAATGTACGGAACTGAACGGTTCGTAATACGTACTTGCTAACATTCTAATTAATATTCTGTAGCTTTGTTAGTCCCGCCTTTTTTTTTTTTTTTTTTTTTTTTTACACCAGTAAATTTTTAAAGTAATATTTTTCAAATGCAATTACGATTAAATAAGAAAGAAAATACTCTAAAAATATACTGGTGTGAAAAAGAAGGCGAAGCTAATAATACTACGGAATATTAATTAGTAGGTTGGCAAGTATGGTAATAAGTAGCCTAGGTATAGTGTTTTAGTTTGTCTCCGAGTCGGTAAATTAATTTCTCAGCAGAAATTTATGAGAACAAAAATATGATTTGTAACTAAACACACAGTCCACCTATGCCAATTAGTTTTTTATTTAGTCTCAGAAATTCGACAATTAATAACAGAAAATTTATTGTTTAACCCCTTCAGGCGCAATGAATTTAAGCTCATTTAAAATCAATTGCCACCAGAATCTGAGATCAAGATCAGAAGAAAAGTAATAAATGAATGTTTTCAGATAAGGTAAAAAAGTAAAATTTTGTATAAAATTTCTGGGATGAATTTTTGCAGTTGACAACTGAAATTAGGTGGTATAAAATATATACCACTGCTCCTGAAAGGGTTAAATCTTTTCGACTCTTAAAATTTTCCTTTTTTTATCGCCTCTCTGAACACGTTTCCACTTTTACTCCTTTTATTTTCCCCTCATCCCCTCAGGTTGGGAGCTATGATCACTGCACTAGTACATTAACATTAAGCATGCATAAAATTTCTTCACTCCATATTTAAAATACACATATGGCATATTTTGAAAATTAATTCTTGTATGTGAACATATATTTAAATTTTATTCGGAAATTAGTTTACACAATTTAGAAGTTGCTTGCTCAGCTTTCATTGTATGAGCAAAATTTACTTATTCTGGCGTTATATATATGAAATATAATTCAAAACTCCCTCAAAATTAAAGTTTCATTTTTCAAACTTAAATGATTCTGCCTCCCACTAATCCATTGAATTCTTTATCAATCCATTTCTTAAACATTTCAGTAATTCCAAATTCATTAACTTGTTCTCAGTTCATTTTATTTTGTTTCCCGGTGAAACAAAACCGTATTTATTATATTGTGCAAGTAAAACGTAATTTTTATCTAGAATCTTCTGTTCCCCCCTCCCGTGTATCGTATGACTTCCCCTAAGCCATTCTGGGCAGTTGCGATCACGTGACCACGGCTAAGTCGAGGCGAAAAGAGAATTTTGAGTTTAGTTCTTAAGTTATTTTCATAATGCGATTTTTAAGAGGAGGGCTCACCTTCGAGCGGAGAATGTAAATTGAATTCGTTAAAGAACCATTTAAGCCAATGACTGCATTTAATTAATTTACTGTATATTGCCTCTAAATGTGATATATGTACATAGACCTGCTAACTATGCTAGTTTATCAGTAATGGTATTAGGCCCCGCCTTTTTTTCACACCAGAATAGTTGCAGACTAATATTCAGCAAAATGTTCTCATGATTAAGTAAGAAGACTATTGCTCTACAACTATTCTGGTGTGAAAAAAGGCGGGGCTTAATACCATTACGGATAAACTAGCATAGTTAGCAGGTCTATATACATAAATAAATATATCTATATATTAAACTTTATACATATTTTCGAAGAACGAACAAAAACTAATTTTTTCAGGAATTAAAAACTGCCAGATTATTTTCAATGTGCAGCAAATAATTTTCTTTCATTTTCACAGAAGTGCAAAAGGCGATTTCTTTTTACAATTTTCCCCCACATATAAAGAACTAATTATCAGTGCAAACTAATTTTCCTGGCAATGGCAAATTTTTAAATTTCTACTTACAAAATACGAAATAAAAAAAAAAAAAACTTTGTTTTTTACCGCGATCAAAATCGTTTGTTTTCTGTAACGATTTCTTTTAGTTCAGAGAGTAAATTATTACAAAATAGTCATTTTTCCTATAATCACAACCTGTTTCACCAGTTTGTACGTGTAATCTCCTTCTTAATCTTTGATTTTTACTGAAATGATTAAAGCTTTCTGCTTTTTACAAAGTTTATTCTAAAAGTTCATAACGACAATAACTAACTGAAAAAAGCCTTTATAATAAAAAAAAAAAAAAAAAAAAAAGTAATAATAATAATAATAAAAGCGTAATTCATCATCAAAAGTGCAATTTATCAGTTGAGGGTAAAATACGTTTAACCCTTTCAGTCGCAGTGTTCCCGCTGATGGAACACATAATTTTAATTCTCAAGTGCAAAAACTCATCCGGAAGTTTTTTAAAAAAAAATTTACATTTATAACATACTAGAAAAGACCCTTTTTTTTTAACGTGAAAATTTAAAATTACATCTATTTTAATTATGTTCGTAAATTCCGGTGGCAGTCTAATTTAAATGATCCAAATTACCTTGCTCTGCAAAGGGTTAAAATACTCCGGAATAAATTGAGATGTTGGGATCCATGCAACTTTTACGAGTTTTTGTTGTCGATAATGTTTACTTATAAAGTGATTTATTTATTAAATTAAATATTATTTGAATTTAATAAGGTTTACTTACAGATGTTTCAAACTGAAAATTTCTCGAAAAGGAACAATGCTAATTTTTTATTTTTTAAATATTTATGATCAGCTATGTGTCTAAAAGCCATTTTTAAAATTAATTTAGTAATTTTAAAAATAAATTAAGTAGTGAACGTTAAAGGGTTAAAACTAATGTTTGTCCTGACTATTAAAAATTCGTTATTTTATCATAAATTTTTACGAAATATAAAAATATTTTTTAACGATATTCGAAAGTCAATATCTTAATCATGCTTCAACATGTAGATAAATCCCAATAACTTAATTTACGAATAAGTTAATAATAAATTATTATTAATGTTAATATCTGTTCCATAAAAAGATTTGCGGCACAATTAAAAAGGAGAGGAAACTTTTCTCTTTCCCCTAAATTAAAATTTGTCTTTAAGAATCAATATGGGAGATTACGCTTTACAATATTTTAATAATACCTCAATATATGGATAAAACCTAAATTACAATTTAGTTTATAGAATTAACATGGGAAATTATGCTTCATACAATTTTTATTATGCTTCAAGAAGCAGATAAATTCCTAAAACACAATTTACGAATACGTTAAATAACGAATGTTACTATTAATAAATAACAGTTTCATGAAATAATTGGTGGCACTTTTCTTTTCACCCTACATTACAAAATGGCTTCATAGAATTAATATAGGAATTTAAAATCGTAAAAAACGACTGACCTGAAATTTTAAATAATACTTCCTTCATAAGCCAGGATTTGTATCAAATAAAATCTTTTTCTCACTTTAGAATAAATTCACAAAGGAATTTCCAATTATCTGGGTTAAATTAGTAAATCATTTTAAAGTTGACCCAATTTAACCGAAATCTAGAATATGTATAAATACGATTGTTCTGTTTTGTGTAGTTCATTTCCCTTTTAAAGTTTAAAGGATTTTTAAATCTTTTAATGTTATTTGTTTCGTTTTAATAAAAACACGAATTATATTTTAAAAGAAAATAGATTATATTGTGAAAGAGGACTAGATTTTTCTTGAAATGGAGCATTTCTCTTGATAAATTACATTCTGAATAGCTAAATGTTATTTGTTAAGTTTAAAGTGTTAAAGCAAACAAAAGCTGCATTAAGAAAAAAGAAAAAAAAAGAAAAAAAAAAAAAACTTAAGTTATAGGAAAATGTGAAAAGATGTGGTATTCATATATTATGAGTTGTTAATAGTTAGTCATGTACTTTCACTATTAATGAATTGTTTGAAGTTTCCTTATATGCTGAATTAACAAAACATATAGGAATTGTTTTTTTACTATATAGAAAAAAAAAAAAAAAAAAAAAAAATGGGTAATGGTTTTTAAATTAATGGTGTCGCACTCTCTACCTATTTGTTACGGCACCTACAGGAAGACGAATTTCCACTATTTTCGCTACTATTATTTTTATAAAATAATCTCTATAACACTGAGAAAAAATGAATACCGCCTTTGTCTAGAATGAATAAGTGGCCATTTTCTAAATCCCTTAACTAGAAATATAGATTTCCGAGCCATGCACATAAGGCACGCCAATAAACTGAATAGACGAAATTATCGAGAATGTCTAGTGTACGCATTTCTAGATGGTGAAATAATATTCTGAATATTCTAAATATTCTGAATCATTTGTAATGCGAGAAATTCTCGCTTGATTTTCTAGAATTTAGTAATAAACCAAGTTTATATTTGCAGAAACCCGCATCTTGTACAGTCGGTAACAAAAGTCTTCGACCACTAGCAGAAATCCCTATGCAAAAAAAAGTACACTTAATAAAGTTTTGTTAAATAAATCCTTGTCGAATCCTGTTCTTAGTCAGTCTAAAAACAGGATTTGACAAGGATTTATTTAACAAAACTGTATTAAGTGTACATTTTTTATATAGGAATTTTTGCTAGTGTTCGGAGACTTTTGTTACCGACTGTAGTCTCCTTTATTTGCAGAGATTTTTAAATAACTTTGCCCTCGAGAATATAGGCAAAAGCTCTGGAATTCTAATAGGGGCTTCTAGAACTCGCTTTCCAAGGGGACTAGAATTTATAAGGATGACATGGAACTATTTTTTCTAGAGCCGCAATTTAGATTCTAGATGTCAGTTACAGAATTTTTTCTCAGTGCATGTTTAATCACATCACATTATTATTTAAAAAAAAATCATAATATTTCTGTATAAAAATAGTGGTAACAAAAAAGGTGGAAATTTTTTATCCATAAAAGTGCCTTAAAAATAACGCGTAGATTTTTTACTAACTTAAAAATTTTGTTGATTTAACAATATTTTTGTTGTTTCATTAAAACTTTGTTTTTTCTGTGCACCACTCAGAAGACTTAAAAGACTCAGAAGACTTAAAAGACTCAGAAGACTCACATAAAATTACTTGTCAAATAAAAGTATTACTAAGCTTTGCATCCTTTTTAGGTAGATTATGTTACGTTTTTGGATCCTTTTTACGTAGGTTTATATGCAGTACTTGTTATTTTACCTTATATTTTATAACCTCTCTTTATAGTATTGAATTTCAAGGTAAGAGAAAGCCGTGTGAGTGTCACTCCAGAATATAATTAATTCTGTAAACACATTTCGTGAATAGTCTACAAACTAAATTTGGGAGTAACCCGTTTGATTGTTTTAGCTTTTATAGCGGAAGTTATTTATATCTTTCCTGTATTACAAAAGTTATAGAAAAACATTTTACAATCAAAAAATTACTTAAAATTTAAACAAAACTGGTGAAAATAATCTGGTGTGTCACTCACACGACTTTCTCTTACTCTGAAATTTAATAATATAAATACAGGTTGCAGATTAATAGGTAAGATAACGAGTACTGTTATGTAAACCTGTGTTAAACAATTCAAATTAGGCTTCGGAAGAGTTTTATATGATAATTAATTCTGTGTGAAGGGGGCTACCGCCCCCCCTCAACACCCCGTTTCATTAATGCACCTACATTTATATAGAATTTAATTCGGCTATTAAAAAATAATTTTCTTTTTAAAAAATCATTTATTAAAATTATTATTTAAAAAAATTATCTTTTATGATAATGCAGACGATTTCCATATTAGAGAAGTAGTATAACACTAAATAGCCAAAAAAAGTCCATTTTATTCTCAATATTAAAAAAAAAAAATCGATAACTTTGTTTTAAATTATCACAGATCGATGGTACAACCATTCGTTTTAAAGGTATTGGCGAGCTCTTTTGAAAGATACCCATCATGAAAATTTACTCTCCTCAAGGGGGGACTTCCCCCCTAGGGGGAGAGGCGAAGCTCCTAGATACACAATTTTTTTTCCCTGTTGACTATCTCTATTATAAAAAATATATATTCGTTTCATTTGGTTTAGTGCAGTCTATAGATGTTAAACTCTAGTTACCTGCAATTTCCCCCACAGACGTAATGTATTTGAATACTTTTGAGTGTCCCTGTACACGAACCATTTGGTTGATCTTAACGGAAAGTTTAGTGTAGCATCCTTATATGATACACATTTAGAATACCAAGTTTGAACTTTCTGCCATAATTTGCTTTTGAGATATGCTGATAACAGGCAGACACACAGACATGCACACAGACCATTTGCTAAAAACATGATTTTCGTATTCAGGGGACCTCAGAACATGTAAATATAACAAAAACTCGCGTTCGAAAATTTAACCCAAAAACAATACTTTCTCTACCTTATAGGTAAGAGAAAGTAAAAATCCGCTTATCTCAATCAGGAACTACAAATAGTTTTATGTGCTGTTGAATGCAAACCAGAATTTTTTACTTTTCTAACATATTTCAGATTTTTAACTATCAAACTAAACTTTTTTTTTCTTTTGCAATATAGGCTTACAGCTTAACTTTTTAGTATTTTAGAACGTTTGAGATTTCTCATCGTGGGATTAAATGTAATTTTTCTCATGTTATTATACAGTGAAAGATATTGTCATTGGCCGCAGAGGTTTCCATACATCAAAATATTACGAGAATATGCAATGTATTCTATGAGAATTGGTTTGACACTGCTGTATCGAAAATTATGAAAAAAAAAAAAAAAAGAAAAAAAATGGGATCACATTGCAATCTATTGAGTGATTGTTCCCGAAATGCAATCAGCACCAGCTTAGGTCTAGATCCAACTAAATAGCCAGTTTGGTTAAACTTCGTTCATTGGTCCGTCAGATACAGCGTCCAGAAATTTTATTCATACACACACACAGACAGATGGATAGATATTTTCTAAAAATATTTAAATCTTGTTCAGGACATCCCAAAACGTGTAAATCCTTCGAAAACAGGAAAACGAAAATTTTCACGAATCCAATACATTCTGCTTTTAAAGAAAGTAAAAATCTTAAAAGAAGGTAAAAATCTTAATGCTTTAGTGACAAACGTGGTCTTCTACTAAATGTGTCATTATTCATTAAACATATTTCCTGTATTTTCAACCTTTTTATATTTCTTCCCACGGGTTTTTTTTTTTTGTAATTGTGAAATTTCCTGTTTTAAATTATATATTTAAAAAGTTAGCTTCCTTTTCTTGTTAACTTATTTACGGAAAAGTAAATACCTTCTTTCTTTTTTTTTCCCCTTTGTATCAATAGTATCTGTTGAAAAAATCCCTTGTTAAAATTTTTGTGAGTATTAGTGAACATTTACATCCGTCACAGTTCAACATTTAAGCACGGAAATTTTCCTTATATATATAAAATATTTAAAGTTTTTTTTTTTATGTTGCAGAACTATTTGTTCAGAATATATATTAAATTCAAAATTAAATAAATTGCCAATGTTAATTAATTATAAATACTTCTTTCTGTATACATAATAAGGAAATGTTACATGTATGAAAAATGTTCACCTCCAATCTCTGCAGATATACTCGTTTTGAAATGTCCTCAGTGGGTCGACGTAGTCACTTTTTTGAACACAAATTCAGACGTTGGACAATTGCACTACCTTAGTCTGCCACACCATAGCCTCCTAAACTAGATGCCTGTCGCGTGGCTCAGAAACTTGGCAACAGTTGGAGCGGTAGACAGCGCCACCTGGTACAGATTGCGAGACTTTTTTTTTAACTGTCACCAATAACTTTAAGAAGTGATATATGATATATATAATCGAAGTTTCTTCGATTCGAGCCGCCTTTTATATATATCATATCCCACTTTCAAAAATTTTTGGTGGCAATTGAATAAAAAAGTCTCGCAATCTGTACCAGGTGGCGCTGTCTACCGTTTCAACTGTTGCCAAGTTTCCGACCGACGCGACAGGCATCTAGTTTAGAAGGCTATGGCCACACACATACACACTTAACCGTAAGGTGTAACAAAAATGAATTAAAAATATCTTAAAACTTAAGGTGCATATATATGCTGTTGATACATACACATGCACCCACAGTTCACGACCCTTGTATATATATATATATATAAATTATTCTTTGTACATATATGTTAGGAAAGTAAAAATAAAATTTAAAATTTAAGAATGCTAATATATACAAGCTAATAATTCAAGAATCTAATATCGACATTCATACATCTGGAATGAAATCTAGTGGAATACTGTTTTCTCTATTTCTGTTACACCTTTATTCTCTTCATAGCTAATAATATCATTTAGACTAATTATTGTTATTATAATTTTAAAATGTAACCCCTTTTATCATCTTTGCCCACATTAAAATAAACATATTAAACTTTGTTAAAGGTTTGTAAATATTAATATTGCATAAAGATCAGAATATACCATACACTGAGAAAAAATTCTGTAATTGACATATAGAATCTAAATTGTGGCTCTAGAAAAAATAGTTCCATGTCATCCTTATAAATTCTAGTCCCCTTGAAAAGCGAGTTCTAGAAGCCCCTATTAGAATTCTAGAGTGTTTGCCTATGTTCTCGAGGGCAAAGTTATTTAAAAATCTCTGCAAATAAATGAGACTACAAGAGGCGGGTTTCAGCAGCAATAATCTTGGTGTATGACCCAATTCTAGAAAATCAAGCGAGAATTTCTCGCAATAAAAAAGATTCGGAATATTCAGAATATTGTTTCTCCATCTAGAAATGTGTAAACAGGAAATTCTCGACCATTTCGTCTACTCAGTTTATTGGCGTGCCTTATGCACATAGTTCGGAAATCTATATTTCTAGTTAAGGGATTTAGAAAATGGCCACTTATTCATTCTAGAGGAAAGTGGTATATTTTTTTTTCTCAGTGTAAACATCATCTTGGAAACTCCATACTCCTGTGACTATCAATAAGAATTATTCTGGAATAATTCTTCTCAATAACTTTAATCATTGCCTCTATGGATCAACATTCGATTTAAAAACCATCCATCCTATCACTGTTGAAAAATATACCAGACCAAGAAATTTGAAGTCAATCGAATAAAGCCTTTAGAGGATATCTTCATAAATCACACACATTCACGCATGCATACATAACCGTAAAAAATAGTGAACATGAAATTAGTAGACCTCAAAACGTATAGCTACACCAAAATTTTATGGTTGACTTCTTTTACTTCCGTTTCATGTTTTGGGCCGCGGTAGCCCAGTCGGTAGAGTGCCGGCCTCGTAATTGGTAGATTGCGGGTTCGGTACTCGAGCCTGCCAAAGACCGTCGTGTACACTAATGGTGGCTGGTGCATGTAAAATCTGTCGTGGTCTCAATGTCCTCCATGTTCACATCAAAAAATATATCTCTGGGGGTCACCGAATCGGGAGAGCCATCCCTTTCGTGGAGGATAAAAATTGTGATGGCATGTCTCTGGACCACCTCCAGGGGTGTGTCCCAGACCATCGCCAATTGCCCATCTGCGCAGCACTAGTGCGACGTAAAACCCAACCATCCATTCATTTCATGTTTTATGTTCGAACACTTAAAAAATAAAAAAATAAAAACCTGGATGACTCTACTTGACATTAAGCATTTAACGGTTGAATAAATAGATGAAAGTAAGACAAAACATTAAACGAGCAAAAGTGAAGATTATAATAGAGTGTTTGAGTATTCTTCTCCATTGTTTAATTTTACGCTATGGTAATTCAAATAAAGTGAGCCCATAGATAATAATAATAAAGAAATTTTGTTGTGTCCCTGTAAAAATCTATAAGGGCTAGATTCACCAAAATATATACGGTTTGTGCAACTGTGACCTATAATGCGTGTATAAAATTTCAGCTCAGTCGAATAAGGCGTTTAGACTCTATCGTACTTTAAAAAATTTAGGCCCATAGGCCATAATGATAATGAATTTTTCTTTTTATCCCTGTAAAAAATGAACTTTGAATATTAGATTTGTCAAAATCTATACAGTTTGTGCGACAGTGACGTATGACAGGTGTATAAATTTTCAGCGCAGATAAATAAGGCATTCAGACGCTATCACTCTTTTAAAAATTTGGGCCCTTAGGATATAATGATAAAGAATTTTTCTTTGTATCCCTGTAAAAAAAAAAAAAAAAAAAAAAAAAAACTATAAATCCTAGATTTACCAAAATCAATAGAGTTCGTGTTATGGTGACCTATAGCATACGCACCAACTTTCAGCTCATTCCAATAAAGCGTTTAGGCGATATCGTGTTCACTCACACACATACATACATCAGCATAAAAATAGCAAAAATGAGCTCAGGGGATCTCAAAACGTCAGAAACACCAAAATGTCACAGTCGGATTTTGATATGGTTTCAAGACTTGCCTTACATATGTATGTTCGGAAAGTAAAAATAAGTAACAAATCAAAAACATCTTGGAATACTGATATATATATAAGCCCATTAAAATATAAAAAAGAGAGTTGGCGCTAGATAAACAAACACAAGAAAAAGTCTTTAATGAATAGGGCAGCAATTATTTCCTTTGGAGTTTTGTACTTTGAAGACTTTTCTTGTGTTTATATGCAAGTGTATTAACCACTTCACCGGCCATCCCCAGATAACTCGTGGTAAATGTAGCCTTCCACAAACTACAGTGGCCGGTGAAGTACTTAATCACGAATCAAACATTAATCTCCATACAAATGAATTGAAATATAATGAAATACAATTTCTTCTTTTCCTATTATAAATTTCTTCTTTTTAAAGTTAATAACATTATTTAAACTAAATATTGTGATTAGACTTTTAAAATATACTCATTTTATCACCGTCAAAGTATTAAACTCTCTTTAGTATATATACATATATTAGCATACCACTATGAGCTGCATATATTGAAGCATCTATCTCAGAATCTGTATAATCCTATGAAGATAACAATCCTTCTGGAATAATCCTTCTCCAAAGCTCTAATCGCTGCCGCCATAAATCATCATTCGATTTCAAAAAATCATCCTTCCTACCGTTATTGACCAACATTTAAGGAAGAAAGCTGTCGTTATGGTCTGAATAATATCTTTTTCAAGGTCACGGAATAGGTCTATTCCAATTATTTAGTGAGCAATTATGATGTGACCATCGTGTAAAAACCAGTGAAGCAGCTAGTGACCAGAAGTATAGGAAATCACGATATTATTATTATTATTATTTTTTTTTTTTTTTTTTTGCAAAAGGATGTGTCGGCTGAATGGTGGCATGTTAATGAGAAAAATCACGGAATCATACAAGGATTGTTGCAGTGAAAAATGATATTGTTATTGTTCACAAGTAGTAGGTAGTTATGCTTAATTATAAGTAATAATCTCTCTACTATTATTCCAGTTTATATTATTTTGAGCACAAAAAGTATATTACGTGATATTATATGGAATCTTTGTAAGGCAAGTGGGGTAATAACTTTGATTTTCTTAAATTTCACTTTTATGCCCTTATATGTAGATTACAATTGTCACATATTTTTATCACCACATTTTGTAAATTAAAAGCTTTAACTATATTTTATTCTGGAAAGTTATAAGAGGAGTATATAATAGTGACTTACATTGATACTGACCAGTGGCGTATCGTGAATTACGTTTAGGGCATGCTCTACATGAGTAGTTAGAAACAGTACATTAAAACTGATATTTAAGCATCTTATTGGCCAATTCGCTTGTTTCGAGAAACAACGTAGATATTACGACATTTAAACAGCCAATCAAATGAACGAGCTTTCCATTATAACGAGCTGTTCCTAGCCACCAGTATGGAGCATACCCAAAACGTCACTCACGATACGCCACTGATACTGACGCTTATAAACTACAAAATTTCGCTATTTTATATGTATGCCCTATTCAGAAATCAGCACCTCAAGTATCCATATATTTCTCACATAGACGTAATGTATTTGAATTATCTTGGATGCCCCTGTACATGAACCATTTGTTTGAACCCAACGAAAAGTTTTGTGTAGCATCACTATATGATACAGATTTACATTACCCAGGCCTCGCAGCGTTCCTAAAACTTTACTCGCGTTTTATTATACTGACACCACCATTGTTAAGAACTTTTTTCTTCGAGGTTTTAATGTTAAAATATTAGGTAAATAAGTGTTCATTTAAAATAGTGGTGACAATATAGCAAAATGATTCCTAAAATTTTAGGAACGCTGCGAGGGCTGATTACATAGTTTGGATTTCATGCTACGATTTTTTCTTTAAAGATGCTGATAACAGACGCACACACATACAGACCAACCATTAAAAGCATGTTTTTCAGATTCAGGGGACCTTAAAACGTGGTGATATAACAAAAATTTAGCGTCGAAAATTTGACCAAAAAACAATACTTTCTGACTCCTTTATATGAGTAAAAGAAAGCAATTTTTATTTTTTTTTTTCACAAAAATGGAAATCATGATACAGTCGGTAACAAAAGTGTCCGAACACTAGCAAAAATTCCTATGTAAAAAAAGTGCACTTCATACGGTTTTGTTAAATAAATCCTTGCCGAATCCTGTTCTTAGTTAGTGTAAGAACAGGATTCGGCAAGGATTTATTTAACAAAACCGTATGAAGTATACCTTTTTTACATAGGAATTTTTGCTCATGTTCGGACACTTTTGTTACCGACTGTACGTATGTTGAAAAAAGATGTGTCAAGTGAATAGTGCATTTTGTTGTAATGAGAGAAATCGCAGATTCGTACAATTATTATTATCATGTGATATTGCTATTTTTCATGAATAGTAAGTATTTACGGTTATTTGTATGCAATAATCGCTTTATTATTTTGTCAGTTTATATTGTTTTGAGCATTAAAGTATAATGCTTGAAAGTAGATATGGAAGCGTCGTGAAGGAAATGCGAAGATTGTTTAAATTATCTAACAACTCCATTTATACTTTTATAGATGCAAACTACCACGCACTTGTAGTACCACTTTGTCTGTATAAAAACTTTTAGTTAATTCAATTGTTGAGAAAATAAGAATTTTATATATAAAAAAAAAGGAAAAGGAAAGAAATCCTATTTAGATATACCATAGTGCTTAAAAATGGTAAAAGTTGGTAGTTGGTATATGCTCCATAAAATTAAATTAAAATACATATAACTATCACGCTTTTCGTTGGTAACTAAATTTAAATGCATTCTCAAATTCTATGTCACTTATTAATATAAATCTCATTAAAGAAAAAAAAAAAAAAAACCCCTGAACTTGGTTAAAACATCGATGTTTGTTCATTGACAAAAGAATAAAAACTAATAATACCTGATGAAATAAAATGTCTCCGATTTAAAATAGTGTAAGCGAATGAAGTTATGCCTGAATTACGACTTTTTTCAGTTTTCGCACCTTAAAAAACGAATTTCGAAAAACACGAAAACTTCTTTTTTGGTACAGCTGCTAGTAGCCTGTTTTCAAACTATTGAAAATCTGCATTCATTGATAGCAGCTCTAGGGGACCGGACGTGAAATTCCTTTTTGCCCTCTAAAAGAAAGAAAAATATTTCTAAAAATTCCGTCTTAGCATGTACTTACACTATGTATTCTGCAGAGTTCGATTCCAGGTCACACTCAGTGACTTACCCGTTCGGAGTTTTCCGTCGTTTTCTCAGAAACTCGCATAAATACGAGCTAAAAACCACTTAAGCTGTGTTCGAATACTAGCAACGATGCAGAGCATCAAAAGTCATAAATTATCAATTGTTCGAAAGTGACCCTTGAAAATTTCCAGATGTTTATGATGAAGGACATTACTTTTTATTGCTCTTTTTCAAAAGAGACCCAAGTTCCCCATGCAATTATCGCAGTAGGAGGTTTGTCAGAGGAGGAAACTGTCTTCCAGCTTCATGACGACTTAAGGAGCCTTCACACACTGGCAACTGAAAGCTTCAACTTCGGTTTCTTTTGATATTTCTTTGATGTGGTTTTTGAGAATCGAAGCTCACTCGAGCGTTCGCTCGCAACCCTCCTAGTGCGATAATTGCATGGGAACTGGTCTCTTTTGTAAAAGAGCAATAAAAAGTAATGTCCTTTATTGTAAATGTGTGCAAAATTTCAAGGGTCACTTTCGGACAATAGATAATTTATGAGTTTTGGAGCTCTGTATGTTGCCAGTGTCTAAAGGGTCCTTTGATTCCTAAATCGAAGGTATTTGAATAGCGCCCGCCCATGTCGCCCTGCAATTGCCAGTATTTGAACACCCCTTTAGAAAGTCCCCACAGAGGCCATTCCACCTATAGGGGGCCGCGGTAGCCCAGTCGGTAGAGCGCCGGCCCCGTAATTGGAAGATTGCGGGTCCGGTACTCGAGCCGGCTAAAGACCGTCGTGTACACTAATGGTGGCTGGTGCACGTAAAATCTGTCGTGGCCGCAAAGTCTTCCATGTCCCCATCAGGGTGTGTCCCAGACCGTCGCCAACTGCCCATCTGCGCAGCATTAGTGCGACGTAAAACACAACCACCACAACCTATAGGTCCAGGATCCTCGTGAAGTCAATCGGTGTTAAAAACAAAACACCAAAACACTATCTATTCCATGGTCTGGCTGAGTTTCGAGTTAATAGTTCCAGTTGATTTTACTGTGCGTTGATGAACCTGTCGGTAAGTACTCTTTTATATACAGCGTGCCCATAATTACACTGATAGTACTTACAGTGCTCTGTAGTCTGATCTAATTGCAAGGATGACATCAAACTTTGTAAGAAGATTAAACAAGTCGGGGAATGAAGTATACGGCAATTAAATAAACAAATAATGCAAATAATAATAAGAATAATATATTTGAATTCCGAAATTTACCGCAAGGGGAATATCTGGCGTTGTTTCTCTAACTAAAGCTTTTTCACAATTTATAATTTAAAATTAATGATTTCGCACTTTCTTTAAGCACTACTTTTGCCCGATTTATAATTTTGAAAGTGGAGACACCGCTCTAATTCGTCTGCGAGGAACACTTTACTTAGAAAACAGCGCCACTTATTTCCTTATTGATAAATTTGAAATTTATTTTGTCTTTTATTTTTATTTATTTATTTTTCCAGAGCAATTCGTCCCCCGTCTTGTTTAATCCTACTACACAGTTTGGGGCTATTCTTGATTGCTACAGAACACTGTAGGCACTGTCAGTTTAACTATGGCTATCTTGTATATAGAAAAGGGTTTTAAAATAAGCCCGGCTGAGGACTTATTAAATGCAGTTATTATATGCTTATTATATGGATTTATTACACAGGTCGACATGTAAAATTTTGATTTCATAATTTTGGCTGATCTTTATGTTTTTTATGGTGTGCTGAAACCAAAAATGCAGCCAGGTTTTCTCGATCACATACAGTCGGCTGCAAAATTATTCGAGCACTAGCCAATAATTCCTATATTTAAAAAGTACACTTAAGACTGTTTTGCTAAGTAAATCCTTGTCGAATCATGTTCTTAGACTGATTAAGAACATGACTCGACAAGGATTTATTTAACAAAGCTGTATTAAGTGTACTTTTTTTCGGCAAGGATTATTGCTAGTGCTCGAATAATTTTGCAGCCGACTGTATATCTGTACTGATAAGTGTAAAGGATTTAAGTCCATATTCTTGATTTTTCAGGTGACGAAAAACAAAGTTAAACTAATTAAAAACTAATGAGCAGAATTGATTAGGAAAAAGGTATTATGTTGGTTTATATGCTTTACACCATTCAGTGATTGTCAATCTTCATTTAATAAAGGGAAAATTTGAATTAAATATTTTATACCAAAGATGAATGCTAAATTTCTGACATGAATCTTTTTTTACCAATGGATTTTCTCAAAGACTAAATGACATGGATTTAAATCCTTTATACCAATCGATAGAGAATTTTTTTCTGAGTCTGACTATGTACTTAACTCAAAACCGACATTTTTGGACTTAAATCCTTTATACTTATCAGTACAGATATATTTTTACCAATACAGGTTGTCTACACGTACAGTTTCTTCCAGTTCTCATCCACCAATATAATTATATGGTAAGTTTTATAGTATGTTTTTATGATTAATTAATCATTGATAACTATTTTTGTAATTGCGCAGCACTAGTGCGACGTAAAACCATACCAACCAACCAACCGACCTATTGTTATGATTGCATATGTAAGAAATTGTGTCAGTAAACACCCGATATTGACAAAATTCTAGCAAAATGGGCTGCATTTTCGGTTTCAACATATACAAAAACATAAAAATCAGCTGAATTCACCAAATCAAATTTTGTCAACTTTATTTTTGCAGGCCTGTGTTATATGAACTTATTATATGCTTATTACAAGGTTGCCAACATTTTAATCTATTCCGGAGCATTTTTAGCCCCGCCTATATTTCACACCACTTTATTTATAGAAAACTTTTCTCCAATACATAACTGCGATAAAATAAGAAAAACTTACTCTTGAAATAAATGTGGTGCGAAATAAAGGCGGAATTAAAAATGCTCCGGAATAAATTAAAATGTTGACAACCCTGTTATTATATAGGCTTGTCATATGCAGTTATGGCTATCATTAAAGCAGGACTCGTACAACCTGCTTTGTTTTAAAACCACTGTTTTTCAAAATTAAACTTATTTTAAATACATAGGATTATTTTAGGACAAAAATAGCTGTTCAAAGACAGTGATGCGTGAAAATTTAGGACTGTACGACTCTAAAGCGAAAGAATTTATTTATTTTTAAAATTGGAAATTACGAAATCTGTTTGTTGACTTAAAGGTGGGAAGTTATTAAAATAAAAAACAATTAAATAAATGAAAGAAAATCAAATGGAGCGCAGCAGTCTCCCTCCCCTCCCTTTTTACAAAGAAATTTGTGTCAAATGAAACATATTTTTCAGCTAATTTGAACTGTTTTTAACATAGGTCGGAGGCCCACCAGCGGCCGAGCGGTTCTGCGCTTAAAGCTGGTAGATGGGAAGTGCCAGGCTCGATCCCGGCTCGTGCTCATCGACTTAGCCGTTCGGAGATTTCCGTGGTTTTCTCCAAAACTCGTGTAAATACGGGCTAGGACCCCTTAGGAAGACCCCCATGGAGGGCATTCCGCCTATAGGCCTAGGACCCTAGCGTAGATTACCGGCATTAAACCCTACATTCAACCATTTAATATAGGTCAGAAATGTTCAGATACAGCGTACTATATTTATGTAAGGTAAGAGAAAGTAGAGTGAATGTCAAACCAGATTATTAATTTAGCTTAAAAATTGTGTTATAATTACGATATAAAAATAATAACAGGAGTATAATAACGGATGAGGATCAAATTTTAAAAACATATATTGAAAGTGATAAAATTGAAAGTAATAAATTGAAAGAAAGTAAAAAAACGATTAATTATATAATTCCTAAAAATATCTAATAATAATCAGGTTTATAAATAGTATGAAAAAATAAACCTTACAATGAGTCACAATTTATTTGTCAGAGAGTATTTAATTTAATAGTATCCACGCAAAAGTATTTTTCGAAATTTATAATTTTATAATATGAATGGCGTCATCAAAAATATTTTATTTATCCAGAACATATTTCTTACCGTAGTGCTGCCATCTATTAAATTAAATTGAATATAATAATCATAATTTCAAATCGTCAGAAGTAATGAAACTTCTTCCTTCTTCATCAATCTTTGAAAAAAATCCAAACATATCGGTATACTGCATAATAGATTCTAGATTGGTATATCAGATATCTGGTATTATTGTTACCAGAGATATATATAGAAATAGAGAGATAGAGAGATAGAGAGAGAGAAAGAGAGAGAGAGAAAGAATTTTTCTTGTTTATTACATATTTTTATTTTCGCTTACCTACAACTTAAAGAAATTGTTATTTGAGGGTCAAATTTAGAAAGTGAATTTTTGCCATAATTATTACTTTGTAGTTCCCTATCTATCCCTAAATCTAAAAAAAGACGTTTTTAATGGTTGGTTTCTTTATTGTTTGCTCTCAACATAACAAAAAATTGATATCAGTTGGCGGTCTAAATTCGGTTTTTCAATCTGTACTCTACAGAAATAATACTCGAAATTTTTCACTGTAAACGAAAAATAGTCCGAATACAGGAAAACAAAATATTTCAAATGCATTATATCTATAGGCAAAATTTCTGTCTCATTAATTATCAAACACTTAATTAATACACATTTTATAAGAAAAAAAAAAAAGAAAGAAACATGTTTTCTATGGAATATTATATGCAAAGCACTTATTCGTTTACAGAAGAATGCAAAAGAAATTTATTAAAACAGGGACTATAGTTGTAAATGGCTAGAAGTGGATTCCAAAATTTATTATAAGTATTTTAAGGAACTTAATTATTCCAAAATTTTGTGCGTGTACATTTTATAGACATTATTCAGGGCTTCTCGCAGTTTGTCGAAAAATTTATAAACAGAGGTGCGGGTAAAATTTTTCTGGTTAATTTTAAATATTTATTTTACTTCTAAGAACCTTAAATACTTTATAAATGTAAATATAATATTTAACCCTTTAAAATTCAGCACTCTTGCCAAGAGGACGCAATTACTAATTCCTTACAGAAAAACACCACCCCGGAACAGTGATGCCAGATAGTCGAAAATTATTTCTCCAAACAGGTCTTCAAATTTCCCCAAATCAGGGGGGTTTTTTTCCGAAAAAATCCCAAACCTGATTTCAACTAAAAAGAAAAAATAAAAAAAATTTCAAAAAAAAAGAAATATATATATATATATATATATATATCAAGCAGTAAGTGGATTTAAGCTCAGAATTTCCCCCAAATGAAGGCAATTAAAAAAAAAAAAAAAAAAAAAAAAATAACAATAAAGCTATTGAAAATCCCTGGTCGTAGGGATAAATCATTACGTTGCCAACATTGACAGAAAGTTTAAGAACTCCATAGATTTGTCCCCAAAAATTTTAGAATTCCCCCAAAAAGTCCCCACAAATATTTGGTCCCCAAAATTGTCCCCAGATGCCTCAAAAATTCCCAAAATGGGGACTAAATTCCCAATCTGGCATCACTGCCCCGGAATGTTTAACAGAAATTTACTCTTATAACATAGAAAGGGGATAAGCCATTTATTCTTTTCTTTTAACTTTGTTCGTAAATTCTGGTGGTACCATATTAAATTTCCGTAATTTCCTTGTTCTTCAAAAGGTTAAAAGGAGTTGCTTGGGGCGTCTCTTATTCCTTACATAACATGTCGCGTAAATTTGGGGTTAGATTCCTTTAGAAAGTTCCACATGGTGAATGGTGTTGCTGTAAAGATTAATATCAATTGACTGTCCCAGACCTGATAGAGGTGGAGTGCTTTTCATAGGGGTCTTTCTAAGTGTCATAGTCCATATTTGTGCAATTTTTCAAGAAAATTCCAAACGGCTAAGCCGACGAATGCGATCTGGGATCGAACTCGGCACCAGTCTACCATCTTTGAGGAGAGAATCACTCGACTGTTGGTAGGCGAAGTACCACGTCGAAAACATCCCGTCAAATCCTAGGTCTGAGTCAACGATATAAATAAAATAGAGTGCTGATTCGATGGATGAAGGGTTAGCTTTCCGTAGTTCAACATGAATCACGTTACATGAACTAATAGGTTTGCTACATTTGGCCCTTTATCGCTATTTTGGCATTTAAAAATTCAGTTCGGCAAATTACTATTATTATTAGTTAATACAACAGTCCTATAACCGAAATAAATTATTTTTTAAATATTTTTTCACATATTTTACATTATAATAAATAATAAAATACTTTTTTTTTTTGCATGATTTTTCAACAAAGTTTAAAAGTGCTTATAAAGAAAAGTTAAACTTTTAAAAGAGTTAAATTTGTCAACAAATGATAATTTATCAACTATTTTTCAGTAATTTGTCGTTTAAATTTCGACTACACGGAATAAAAAAAGAAGTAAAATAAAAATTAAAATACTTTAGAACAAAATATATATATATATATATTAAAGTATATAAGTAAACAAAACCGTTGGTGATTATGACTTTCGCCAAATGCAATCTCCAAATGGTTTCCATATAAATTTATTAGAATTAATTCCATAGAAATTTAGTAGAAAAAATAAGGTCTTACTAAGGGAATCAACGCATAGATGGTTCATGTCACATGACTCATGTTTGACCATGTCAAGGTTACTATTTATCACTCTATTTTATTTATCTCGTTGGTCTGAGTAGTATACATTCGACCTTAATCTCAACAACCGCACCAGTCATCAAATGTTTTTATTGCAATTAACACATTAATAAATATATACATACATACATAATTTTATATACATATAGTAAAAAATATGTATTTGTGTACATACAAATATAGTCACTGAGGACGATTCGAAAGGCTTGGACGGGTGCCAAATTCACCAAAAGGTTGGGATTTGGTAAAGATTCAGTTACTAGGCATTCCTTTATCGCTATTTTCTCTCAACGAAAAGGGTTATCACTGTTATTTTATCACTGTACTTGTAGAGTCAGCACTCGCGTAGAAGCTTTCATGGTCGCAAGAAACGTGGTTGAAGAATGTACATTTTTCACATTATTTTTAATTATCTTTTTTCTACAATTTTGTTCTTTAATTTTCCAAGGAAAGACTCTGCTATCAAAGATGGTACATTTGAAGTACCGGGTTAAATCCATAGATATAGTAATAAGACATAGATTGATCACTAAGAGGCGAAAGTGATGCCTTTTTAAATCGGGAAAAGACTGCCATTTTACTCTCTTATGGATGTATTTCCCCGAGTAAATATACACGGAAATGCACATAGGTGATTTAGCAAATAAAATTTATGCACTAAAAGAGAATGACAAACTCCAGATACCCCTTTTTCTTTCTTTTCCTTTCCTTTTATTTCCTTTTATTTTATTTTTACTATACTCTAGTATACTCATGTCTGCACAAAAGTGTTTTTCTTTCGGCATTTATTATTATTATACTTCTTTGAGATAAAAATCGTCTGCATTCATCATGAAAAATAATTTTAATAAATTATAATTTAATAAATTATTTGTATTGCGTAAGTCTGTATAGGATTATATATGGAAGAAAGTCTTGTGGTGGCCACAACATACTAGTTATATATTAAAACTTTCGCGGCTGGTAGCTACATTTAAAAGAATTTTGAGAATTCCATATTACTTACTAATATAAAATATTAAAAAATATAAAAAAAAAAAAAAAAAAAGTATTCCATTAAATATGAAAACAGTACTTATCTCATAATAATAATTATATTTTTCATAAATTACTTGAATATAACTTATTTATGGAACCTACCCCATTTCTTTTCATGTATTTATTAGAACCCTTAGAAGCTGCGCAATATTTCGGTATTTTCAAAATTCATTACCATTCCATTCTATCTGCGATTGTAATGAAATGCTCGCCCTCTGGTGGGCTAAGGTGAAACTATCGTACCACTGATAGCTTTCACTCTGAAACAATGATAGAACAACAAGAAAGAACAATAAATGAATACACGTGGCTATTATATTTACTAACATCTGCAGTTGAGAAAGCGCTATCTATCGATCATTACAAACGCGGATTGCTGTTTTCGAGTTTTAACCAATTTAACTCTCTAATGGCTGATGCCAAAAAACTTTTTCGCATCAAAAATCTTTGCTCGTTAACATGGGGATGATACATCTATATAAATTACTATATCTATGGTTAAATCTCAGGTCACGCTCATTGACTTAGCCATTTGGAATTTTCCGTGTTTTTCCCCAAAGCTCCCATAAATAAGGATAGGACCTCCTAAAATGATCCCAATGCAGAGCAATTCAGCCGGTCCTTGGACACCTTCTACATTCACACCTAAATTTGCAAAGTAATTTAAAGATTTTGCTTCGCGATGTAAAAATATCAAAGTGGATATTTTATAATTCGCTTTATCTTATACATAAATTATTATCCTTGACTAGTTTAGACAATATTCTCATCAACATCAGAATACAATATCTTCTTTAGAATGAAACTGATACATGCAAATAATTAATGAAAATTGCTTTAGAAAGAAAAGTTTTTTAGTGCTGTCATCTGACGGTGAATAATTTGATTACAACTTTAAATCGTTTCCATTTTCCCTGCTAGATGGCAGCAGTAAATCAAAACATGAAATCAAAGATTCAAATAATGTAAAGCAAGGATTATTATTATTATATATGCCACAGAGGTAACATATGTATGTTACGATAAGCATTTATTTATCTAAAAAGAAAAGAAAAGAAAAACCGAGTTTTTGTAATTGTATTCAAGTTACTTCGTTGCTGCAGTAAATACTAGAGAAAGAATAGTTTTACGTGAAGATGAAAATCGAAAATATTTACATTTTTCTCGCTCAATGCAGAAATATCCCCCCAATTTAACAAAAATTAAGTGAAACAAATGTTTGAATTAAAAAAATAATAACAGCAAATAAAAAAACATTAAAATTAATTAACCCGTCAGTAGTCGCTAGTTGATCGATTCGCCGCCCATCCCTTCAGTGTGGCCAGATTTTTTAATTCAGTAGAAACACCAAACATTTTTAGAGGTGGCATTCGATATATATAAAAGGCGAATCCACTCGAAGTTAGGATGGAATGGTCGGGGTGCACCTGTGACAGCGTCACGCATTTTTCATTACCTAAAAGTGGAAGCTAACGGAGTGAGAGTCCCAAATAACCATTTTACTGCAAAGGAGAGCGGGGGGAAACATAAAAGGAACAAAAAAAAAAACAATAACAAAGGCAATTTAGAACTTATGGGAAAAGAAAACACAATAATAAAAATGAGTAGAAAGGTTAAGTACAGCATTACACAACTAAGAGAAAGTTTAGGAATAGTAAGAATATTTTTTATTTTTCAAGGAGCATATTTTATAATTTTTTTGGTATAATAAAACACAATTTATTTATTTATTTATTTATTTATTATAAACACAAGGACAAAAAATAGACAACACATAGATAAGGACAGGATATAATCTCCGAAGAGTAGTCAAGGCCCGAAGGCGATAGAAAAGTGAAAAGCAAAAAGGCCAACACAAAAAAGGTTAAAGGTGGGAGTTTAGACTGAGGCACGCTTTGGGTCTGCGTCTATTAAGAAGATCATTATGGTCATATGTTGCGAGGGTATAGATAATTATGGTCATGTGTTACGAGAGTGTTTATGGCCATATGTTGCGAGAGTGTATAATCGTCGATTATGTATATCAAATGCCATTTCTAAAAATTTCTGGTGGCTTTTGAATAAAGAAGTCGGGCAACACTGAAGGTATGGGCGGCGAATCGACCATCTAGCGACTACTAACGGGTTAATTTCGTTTCATTCCACTGTATTATTATTTGTTATTATTATTTTTTTTACGATATTTAATCATAATGTTCCTACATGTTTTTCCTATAATATATGTCAAATATTTTTTTTAATATGTTATTCTAAAAAGACATCTTTACATAAAAACTCTAAATATTAAATTAAACACGTAATTCCATTACACAGAAGTATGCAGCTCGAAATCAGGCCTACTTTTTTTTCCTGGTGAAGGATCATGCTTAGTTATATAGACTCGAAACAAATATTGCGTTGTTATCTATCGCATGGAGTTTATTTACAAAGTTCTGAAGTAATTTAAATAAAAACTGGTATTACAAAATTTGAAACATGTGTTCTTTCCTTATAAAAATATGATTAACGAATATCCGTTGTAATAAGTAGCGAATTTTCATTCCCATAATTTTCATATCGTTTGCTTCATGAATCGTTAAGTCCCACAAGTGGGCATGCGGATCTGAGCTCAAAGCTCGTTTGATGGGAAGTACCAGGTTAAATCCCAGATGACACTCGTCGACCTACTTATTCGAAACTGTCCATATTTTGTTACTGAAACTCGCATAAATAAGGACTAATGCTCCCCCCCACACACACACACACAAACGGAGGGCTGACTACCCACGCCTAAGATCCTCGTTTACACAGTCACCTGGACCAGAATTTACAAATAATGTTAGAAGTAAAGAAATAAATGAATTTTTTTTTTTTTTTTTTTTTTACTTTCTCTTACCCATAGGGTCGAGAAAGTATTGTTTTAGGGTAAATTTTCGAACGTGAGTTTTTGTAATATTTACATGTACTGAGGTCCCCTGAATACGAAAATCATGTTTTTAGCGAATGGCCTGTGTGTCTGTTATCAGCATATCTCAAGAACATATAGTAGCAGAAATTCCAAACTCGGTATTCTTAATGTGTATCATATAGGGGATGCTACAGTAAGATTTTCGATGAGATGAAGCAAATGGTTCGTGTACAGGGACACTCAAAAATATTCAAATACATTACGTCTACGGGAGAAATTGCAGGTAAGTAGAGTTAAACATCTATAGACTGCACTAAACCAAATCAAACGAATATATATTTTTTGTAATAGAGATAGGTCAACTGGGAAAATTTTTTGTGTATGTAGAAGCTTCGCCTTCCCCCATGGGGGGGGGGGGAAGACCCCCCCCCCCTCGAGGGAAGTAAATTTTCATGATGGGTATCTTTCAAAAGAGCTCGCCAATACCTTTAAAACGAATGGTTGAACCATCGATCTGCGATAATCTAAAATAAATTTATCGATGTTTTTCACTTTTAACAAAAAAAGTTTTTTTTAATATATATGTAATATTGAGAATAAATTCAACTTTTTTTCTTTTTATTTAGTGTTATACTACTTCTCTAATATGGAAATCGTCTGCATTATCCTAAAAGATATTTTTTTTAAATAATAATTTAATAAATTATTTTTTAAAAACAGAATTATTTTTTAATAACCGAATTAAATTCTATATAAATGCAGGTGCATTAATGAAACGGGGGGTTGAGGGAGGGGGGGGCAGCAGCCCCCTCACACAGAATTAATTATCATATAAAACTCTTCCGAAGTCTAATTTGAATTGTTTAACACAGGTTTACATAACAGCACTCGTTATCTTACCTTTTAATCTGCAACCTGTATTTATAGTATTAAATTTCAGGGTAAAAGAAAGTCGTGTGAGTGACACACCAGATTATTATTTTTTTTTTTTTTTTCTCTCTTCAAAGTTATAGAAGTAAATGTATATCAAAGAAATTCTGAGACTAGTTTTTGCAGTTGAGAATAAAATTTCAAAGGATTAAACCTAACCACCAACACCATGAATCATGAAAATGATATGCTGAAAAAGTACCTAAGGATGAAAGTATTAATAAATGTAAATTTAAAATAATTTCAAATATCAATTTTTTCCTTTTGCAAATTTTGATGTGCATTTAACAATATAGGAACTTAATTATTTGCCTGAAAATTACTTATACTTTGTTATTATTATTTAACTTCAACCAAAAGTTGATCAATTTTCTTTTACTGCAATTTTTTTTTTTCATTATTATGTAGTATATAGAGGTTATCGACGTCGCTTTTTTTTCTCTACCGCTAACTGCGAATAACGATTTTTGTTAGATAATAAGCCAAATAATTACAAAGCTGTTTTTTATTCGAGAATAGTTGCAGAGAAATACTGGAAATAATCTGGTGTGTCACTCGCATGACTTTCTCTTACCCTGAAATTTAATACTATAAATACAGGTTGGAGATTAAGAGCTAAGATAACGAGCACTCTTATGTAAACCTATGTTAAACAATTCAAATTAGACTTCGGAAAAGTTTTATATGATAATTAGTTCTGTGTGAGGGATGCACCTACAGACGGTAGCAAAAGTGTCCGAACACTAGCAAAAATCCCTATGTAAAAAAAGTACGCTTAATACAGTTTTTCTAAATAAATCCTTGTCGAACCCTGTTCTTAGACCGACTAAGAACAGGATTCGACAAGGATTTATTTAGCAAAACAGTATTAAGTGTACTTTTTTTATATAGGAATTTTTGCTAATGTCGGACACTTTTGTTACAGACTGTACATTTATATAGAATTTAATTCTGTTATTAAAATTAAAAGTTTACTTAAAATTATACAGAGAACTTTCACATGCAACATTCATTGAAATTTATCAATCTTGATCAAATTTTTCCAGCAACAAACTTCTATTAACTTCAAAATACAACATTTGGATCTCCTAAAAATATTCGTTTTTAAGTTACTCTAAGAGACACAGACAAAGATCAAACGTTAAAAACTTGACTGCGGTAATCAGGAAGCCTCAAAACGTGTAAATAATCAAGTATCCCTCTTCAAAATTACTGGTGGTCACTGAATAAAATAGTCCCTTAATTTAACAACACTGCCCTTTATTTGTTGTCTAACAGCAATTCCAAATAGATTTATTTATTTTTATTTATTTTTATATTTTTTAAAGCAATTTGCTTTGACAAAACTTAAGAATAACATTTAATTAATATCACTCGTTACTGAGAATTCCATACTTGGTAACCATCTCATTATGAACTGTACAATTTTTAGCGCCTCCTTTTTTTTCACACCAATAATTTTTTAGAGTAATTTTAGTCTTATTTAATCATAACAACATTTGGAGAGAATAACTCTAAAAATGTAGTGGTGTGAGAAAAGGGGCGTTTTTTCAGGGGGCGTTAACAATTGTACGGGTATTAATGAGATGGTTGGCAAGTATGGAATTGTGCAGAATAAGTAAATATATTTGAAATTCATTATTTAACTCAGACGTTACATGATTAAAGTTAACATAAGGAAAAAAAAAAAAAGGTTTTAGCCTAGAGCAAAAGTTAGAGTCTCTTTCAGCATTAACTTTTCTCCTTCTTTTAGATGAAGGGTGTGAGTGGGGATTCAGATGAAGAGCGCGCACTACACGCAGATAAAAATCTTTCTCCACATCCAGCTTAGTAGATATAAAATGTTCGTTCTACAACCGCGGCACCGCGGCACGGCACGGGCGAGCTGTGCTGCTGCCGCACCGTCTCTTATCACCATCCTTCCGGTGACGCATGACGAGATGAAAGATAAGGAAGGTTAGACTTGGGATGTTATCTTGAATGATAAAGAATATTATTTTAAGAGAACTTTAATTAGGATTTTAAAATTAATTTTAAACTTAGAAAAAAATTTTAAAAAGAGAATTTATTATGTTCGCGAGATCTTTTTTTAAATTTGTTTAAACATTTTTATTATACTTAAAAATTTTCAAAAAAGAAAGAAATGTACTCACCTTGGAATCGAACCCGGTACTTCATCTCTTCGAACCTCTAGCGTTTGTCCTCGCGACCAGGGCTTTGCCATTTAGGTTAAAGGGTGATGAATATTTTTTAATAAAGAGATATACTTACCTTGGAATCGAACCAGGCACCTTTCCTCTTCAAGCTGAACCATAGGTCTTTAATTTTTTTTTTTTTCAAGGGGTCCCACCATCCACCCGCCACATTTATAGAAAAATGTGACGCCCCAATTTGTTTTTCACCGAACTCCTTCAGGTAGATATCTGAAAAGAAAGAAAACAGATGTGTGCCTATCCCACTTCTCTCATGGGGAGGCTGTAGACTCCCCCATAGGCGGGTTAACACACACCTTTCACACATACCATTCACACACCATTTACACACATTTTTTTTTTTTTTCTTCTAATTTTCCTATTGTAAAAAGTTGTAAGGAATTTTCCTTCAGTAAAATGTTCTGAGGAATTTTCACAATTTTCCTTAAGTAAAAAGTTCTAAGGAATTTTCCTTCAGTAAAAAGTTCTAAGGAATTTTCATAATTTTCCTTAAGTAAAAAGTTCTAAGGAATTTTCCTTAAGTAAAAAGTTCTAAGGAATTTTCACAATTTTACTTTAGTAAAGAGTTCTAAAGAATTTTTCTCTAGGAAAGTTCTTGAATGAGAATATATATATATTTACAAAATTATTTACAAAAATTATTTACAAAAATTATTTACAAATTTTATAGTGCCCGTATGCCAGTGTATGCACTCCATCTTCAAGCACATACCTTTTGTCGTCAAAAGGTGAAAGAGCTACTTTTTCTTGTTTGATGGTATGTAGCCGATGTTTTTCGCTTTGTATGCGATGCTGAATTTCGTGTGTACATATTTTATTTTTTAAGCATGATCTATAATTTTCATGTTTAATTTTTTCTTTGACGACACTGCGAGACACTCCTTTTGCTGCTTTCTTTTCTTGCGTTTTGGATAAAATCGAATACATTTTCGGACGCAAGCCAATAAACTCAAGTATAATTTCTGAATTTAATTCGTCTTTGAAGCAGCCGATTTTCTTTTTGTTTTGCTGGTTGTATAAAAAGTGAGTTGTAGGATAATCCGATGTGTCAAACACCGAGGGATATGCAGCGAGATCTTTGTATATGTCTTCTGTTTGTATTTCATATGTTAAAGAATCTGTGTCAGTAAATAAAAGCGATGCATTGTTTCCATATTTTGCATGAATTAAATTGTAATGAAAATCATACATTAAAATTTTACTTAATTCAAGTATAACAAGTCCTACGTAGATAGGTCTGTTCAGAAATAAAGTATTCTTCGTGCGTTCTACAGCTACTAGAGAATTGTCAAAAATTTGTTGTCTTTTAAACGTTGGAGCAGAAATCAGTTTTTTTGATCGTTGCTCTTTGTTCACAAGTTGTATATCCCTTCGTTTGCGTGTATTTTCTAGTGTTTTACCATACACTGCATTATTGAGTAGTTTAAAGAAATCCTTTTCAAAGGATGATGTAGCTTGTTTTCTCTTTTCAGTGTTGAAATGAATGTAAGATTGCAGCCATGGTTTTTGCTTAAACTTAAGCACTTTATGAATTTTTGTTAGTTTCAGGCCTTGTTTCAAATAGAACTTTAAATTTTTGAAGTAAGTAACATAATTTTTTTTTATTATTTAAATTTGGCACTAATTTCGTAGTTGGAATATATTTATGATATTGATATGCTTCTTTAGAAAAATCGGAAAGTTGGTCATATTCCACTTGCATTTTTTCAGGTGCTAAGGGGTAGTCATTATGGCTGTCATGTAAGTACTCAGGATATTCAAGATCTACTTCGAAAATATACCCTACTGGGCTGTCGTCGGGAAGGGATAGTATCTGCTGAGCAGTTACACCGTCAGCAGACACCCACTCAAACTCCCCATATGGCAAGTACTGGGACATAGCTCAACCGTAAAGATTATTACAATCAAGGTATATTATATACTTGCTAGCATCATTACTATTGTAATTCTCCATGTATTTGTTGTTGGCCTTTGCCCAACGTTTTGAAATGGATGAAATTCCACCTCGAATTCCTCGTTCAATGAACAGGTGCATATCAATATCCGTTAAGAGTTCTAAAGACTGTTTAGTCATTTTCAAACAAGCTTCCCATGCTAGTCCAGGAGATGTTAGGAGATGAGCACAATCGATTTCATAATAATTTTGACATATTTTTCGAAAATTTTCGAAAATGTCAGCAAGTTGTAAAACATCTGTTTTAACGTAAAGATCGTGATAGTCACCCATGTTTTTAAGGTTGAATGTCTTCCATACATTTTGCGCGTGTAAATAATCTTCATGAGAAATTGTTTGTTCGGTTAAGGTGCTGTAGAAGGCATCGACTGGAGGTAGCTGAATTTCCTCGAATTTTTCAAAAGAGTTTATGTATTCGTAAGGATAAACACCCTTACGTAAGAGTAAATCACTATGTTGTGGAAAATGTTCCTTTAAACAAAAGAATTTGTCTTTTTCCAAATTTGCTACTAATTTTTCAAGGGAAGTACTCATAAATTGAAAACTATCGACAAAGGTGAGAGATACTCTGCACTTGTCATATTTCTTCGTTAAAGAAAACGAAATATATTTTTCCATCGTGTTGGGAATGACTGTGAATTCATGATCGTTAATTTTCCTAGGGCTTGCATTATTAAGTGACCATCATAGTTTTTAAGATTATGAAACACCACAGGAATTTTCTTTTGAAGGCGATATTTTAAATTACATGAATTGTGTAGAGCACCACGATACTTTCCAGTCAAATGGTCGTGGTCTCTTACACGATCCCCTTTTAATTCAGTTTTACATAAATAACATAATTTACTAGTTTTGAAGTCAAGCTCATCTTGTGGAGACATAAAAATGGGTTGTACAGTAGTTAATTTTGCAGCTATTAATTCTTTATCCTCAAATAATGCATTCAAAAAATGTTCAACTGCATTTGGACAGCGATATGATTGAATGGGTTTGAAAATTTTCCCATTCGGTCCTACAATTAAATATGCATAACCGCATGCTTGGTGTTGGGCGATTTTCTGTGTTCTTTTCTGTGATGTGTTTTGATCTATACCGACAATTAATGATTCAAAGTCGGCATAGATCATGTAGGGGATTGGATGTTGATAATGAACATTTTGAAATTTTAAAATATTTTCTCCAATTTCAGGCATTTTAATTTTTTGTAATGGATGCTCTTTACAGTAGGGAATATGAGACTTTAACAAATCCTCTCTGCTAAACCGATGTAAGCATCTGAAGCAGTAATGGGCTTTTAGATGATGTTTGGTTAAATCTCCTAGCAGGCGCGAAAAGTTTCGAATTAAGCAATAATGTTGGGTCTCTTAATTTGCTATATATAGTAAATTAATAACATCTGAATCTTCACGAGGGGATATATATAAGGGAAATACTTCATTATTTTCTAATCCGAATACATTAATCCGAAGATCATTAAATTTCTCAATATGTGAAATTTTATTTACTGGCACCGGGCACTGAATATTTTCGAGTTTAATAGTGTCTTCGTACGGTAGGTAGTGAAATACACGATGGGGCTGTTGGCGGAAATCTACATTTTATCGATGTGCGATCAAACACCACACGAGACATTTTTGGTCTTCGTTTTGAATGTTCAGTACGGCTCTCTTATCTGCAATCTTTTTAGGAAGAGGTATGTAACTGCTAGCAGCAAGGGGTTGATATTTTGCAACATTCAGTTCAAAATATAAAATTTTTTCCAACACCCAATCTGATCCTAATTGAATAAAATCTTCAAATGATTTATTTATTTTTGTGAATGCTTCTTCAATGTGATCGGGTATGTCGTCTTTCACTAATTCAGTTATCATTTTTGAACGAAAGTGGGGTGTGATATATTCTTTCTCCCCATCGGAAGTTCTTCGGCTGAGTACAGCCCTGATAACACCATACCATTTCAATGATATTTTTTCTTGCATCTGATGCAAAAGTTCCTGATGTATAGGAGATCTTATCTGATCGAAGAATTTTAAAAAATCTTTTTCATTTTCCTCTTCACAATGAAAACGGATAGAGGAAAAAGTGTTTAGAGCATCAACTCTATTTTCATTTCTAGGTCTTTTTGGAGGGGGAGCTGCCTGAGTTGTGTTCTTTCTTTTTAAAGTGTGGCTTTCTTTGTTATGTGCTAATAGCAAAGCTTTGGTAGAAAATATGTTTTCACATGATTTACATTGAAATGGTTTGTTGTGTATCAAATCATGTCTGTTTAAATCATTTTTTCGTGAAAATCCTTTTCCACAAATTTCACATACGTGGGGGCGTTCATTGGTATGGATTTTTAAGTGCCTGTTGAAACTACCTGTGTGTTTGAACGTTTTACCACATGTCGGACAGGTCTGAAAATTAAGAAAAAAGATGTGTTTTAGAAACCTAACATTATTTTATTTATTTATTTTATTTTTAAATTATGTTAAAATAAAGTGTTTTTTCAAATATTCAATTATTTTAAAGTATAAACCTAACTTTAAATTAAAAGTTTTATTTATATGTGTAAACCTAACTTAAATATTTTAAAATAAAGTGTTTTCAACCTTAATATTTAAAAATTAAATAAATAATAAAAAATTAAATAAATATTTAAAAATTAAATGAATATTTAAAAATAAAGTGCTTTTAACCTTAATATTTAAAAATTAAATAAATATTAAAATTGCGTGTTTTTTTTTTTTTTTTTTTTTTTTTATAAAACCTAACGGAATAAAAATTTACCTAACAAAAATTTAATTCTACCAAAGTTAAAATTTTTCATTCCCCACTGAAAATTTTACTTAACCCCCCAAAATGAAATCATTTTTCATAGGCCCAATATAACAATAAAAATAACACATACCTTGTTTTTAGATGATGGAGACTGAGAAGAGGTATCACTAGGCACGGGGGCAGAAGCAACAGGCATGCCATCACCAGTAGGTACGGTCGCAGCAATAACATCACATGTACCACCAGTTGACTAAAAAAGAAATAAAACAATTTTTTAATTAAACATGATTTTTCAATATATATATATATATATATATATATGATTTTCACAAATATATTTACAAAAATAAGTTTAAATTAGTATGTATGAAATGATACTTACATGTATCTTTAAGTGTCGGATCAGTTCAGTTCTTTCACCGAACTCTTTTTCACAAATAGCGCAAGTCAATTCAGGCAACTTAATGGGTGCAGCATTGAAATTGGGTGGTCCTGTTGATGTACCTTCACCAGGATCCTGAAAAAAAAAAAAAAAATATATATATATATATATATATATAATTAAAAATAAGAAACAAAAAAATAGTTAATAAATAATTGTATAAAAAGTTTATATAAAATAATTATTACCATGTTCAAAGCTTGATTATAATTTTGAATAGGTTCTACTGCTGCGGTTTCATTATCAAAACCGCCAACCGATGACGATGCATCGATCTAAAAATATACATATTATTTTTTAATTAAAACAATATTTAATTGAAATAAATTTAAGATGGAAAAATATTATTGAAAGACCCCTACCAAATCATCAAAGGGAATATCCCAGTCGATCTCATTACATCCTGCAATATCGTATAATGCACTATCGGGAATCAATGGGAACTAAATTAAAAAAATAAATAAATAAATAAATAAATAAAGTAGGAAATATTGTTTTTAAAATTCATTCATCTAATCACGTAATAGTATAAATTTTAAAATTTATTAAATGGAAAAATATAATCTAAGTTAAATGTAGGTATTTATTTTCAAAATTCTTAAAAATTTTAAACATACAGATTACTATGTAAGAAGTCGCTTATTAAATAGCAATAATATATTTTAAATGGATAAGTTAAAATACTATTTTCATCCATTCACACATTAAATATAAAATAAATTAACATAGTACCGTTTTATTAAATATATAAGTAAAAAAGCGAAAACTATTTACATCCATTCACACATTAAATATACAATAAATTAACAAAGTGCCGTCTTATTTAATTGCAATAGTCTAAGTTTAAAAATATAAGTGTAGGAATCTAAATTCTCAAAAATTTTACACATATTTTTATAATAAGAATATTTAATAAATACACATAAATCAAAAAAAAAAAAAAAAAATGATATATATATATATATATAGATTACTATGTAATAAGTCACTTATTTATCAATAAAGGAACGAATTAAAAAAATTTCTAATGCTAGTATATTATAAAATCAAGTCTGATATAAATTTAAAATAGTATATTTTTAAATGGAAAATAACAAAGTATATTTTAAAACTTATTAAAGGGTTAATATAAACTAACTTTAAAATATTTATGACTGCTTAAAAATTAAACTGAATAAATAAAGTATTGTTTATTTAATATTTAAGCGAAAAATTAAATACTAATTCTATTTATCCGAAAAAACTTTAAATAACTAAGGCAAAAAACAATTCTTTTATAAAGACAGAATTCAAAAGATATTTTAATTCACTTACTTCATTATCAGACAGAGTAAAATCCATTCTATCTTCGAAGAATAAATCCTTGCAGAACTTTAAGTTAACGGAACTATATCCAAAATAGAACTGATAAGAAATGACTTTAGGTGATGGTATTTAAACCCTTTTTCCTATCTGCAAATGACGTGATATCTCTCTGCATCACATGCGGGTGATGTTACATCACGAATGTACGTTATCATATTCTAGAACTTTCTACCTCGTATGGGAAAATTTCGATAACTTAGTTTGTGAACGGGGTCGATAAATAAATTTTGTTAGTATATCGTGTTATCAAATGATACTTAATTTAGAAATACTTTGTTTAATTACAAATCAGTTTTAAGATAACTATCAAAGTCGAGTATATGTTTTAAAGTGAATGTCTTATCGAACGAGACTTAATTTTTAAGAATCTAAACAAAGGAAATGTTTCATTATTTATCCGAAGCCAGCAGATAGTAAACAATACTTTCTAACTTTCACACGGAAATGACTATTTTGTGTACTGTTACTATCGTAAAACAATCTCTTCCAATTCTTTTGTGAAACAATTACTAATTTTCTAGAAAAGATAGTAGTTTCTTAACATTAATGATTCAAGTTGATTATTTATACTGAGTCTACCAAAAGATAAGTTTATTTTTCCCTAAGACAATCTGAATATAGCTCCTGGAAACATTTACTTTGTAAATATATGATAAACTTTGTCAGCTAACAAATTCTTTCTAGAAGCAACTGGTAATTCCCCGTTAAAATACTTTGATAGTTAGGAATTATCAAATTTGTTGATTGAAGTTATCTTAAAAAGATATTTCTAATTTTAAGAGTTATTCAAAATAATTAAAGGAAATTGTACATTATCAAATCTTTGATTCAAGCTTACATAAAAAGACTTTTTATAGATTAATTATTCTTAGTGATTTTATATCCAATTGAAATTTTTACTAAAGAAGAATTAAAAAAAAAAAAAAAAAAAAAAAAAAAAGTACAATATTTGGTTTATTTATAACTGTATAAAAATAAGAAAACTATAAAGATATACTTCTGTTTATGCTACAATAAACTATAGGTAATTGATCACTTTAAGAACAGTTGCGGTAAACTATCTCTCTAATTAATTTTTTTTTTTTTTTTCGTCCTGTATAACAGTAATAAAAATCTTTAATTAATATTAAGATGTAACCGTATCTTTCGATTATTAAATAAGTTTTGTGAAAATACTAGTTTGTATTATAATATAAGACTTTCTAAAATTAAGAAATTCTCTTTTTTAAAGTATAAGAAAAAATGATTAGACAGATTCTAAAATAAATATTTAAAATTTTCGTGATTCTAAAAACATCTAGCAATGCATAATTCTATAATGTTAATTTACACTTTGAAGCAATTTTTTTAAAAAAAAGACAGACAATTTTTTAACATAAAATTATTTATTAAAAATTTTCCATATGTACACATTATTATGTTTCACATCAAACAATTTAGTAAAATATTACAAACACATTTTTGTAAGGTTATTTTCGATAATTCAGTGTCTTACAAAAAACAGTCTTTAAACAATTTATCAAAATATTCTATTGAGTATTCTTCAAAAAATGATAAACTATAATTGCAGAAACACTTCGAAAAAATATTTTTACAAATTTTGTAACAATTTAAATTTAATAACACACTTTCTTTCATCACATTGAATTTTTGTTGTGCATTTAACATGAGACAATCATGTCTGAATTGAGATGGATGGGATATTAAACAAGCATCACTTACATATAACTTCTCAATATTAATTTTTGCTTCTTCACAAATGCAATTAATATAATGTTCTTTTGTTTCATGAATATCAATGTGTGAATCACACGTCACAGATTTGTTCAACACTATGGCAGGAATCTGTTTTGTTAAAATTCCTTCAATAAGACAATCAGTAATTTGAGATTTTATTTCGTTAATCCTTATTAAATGACTTCTACCAAGTTTAATACCATTCGGTTTAAAATAAAAACCATTATCTTTAGTTTTAAAAATTTGCTGTAAATAGCAGTTATCCTCATCCCAAAATGCTCTAAGTAACTGGTTATTGCTAATAAAACTGTCTTTTACTGAAGAAAAATTAAAAGAGCTTATCTTACTTTGAAAATGATCCCAAGTCGCCGGTGTTAGAATCACACCATTATTTGTAGGGTACCGTTTTCCATCATGGGTTTCTTTGAAACTTCGTATATGCAATCGGAGAAAAACGTCATTTTCCAACATGACTTGGATAAAGGTAAGCCAACCAATATCCCATTCGGCGAGGAGAGGATTAGGCTTGTCTTTCTCTTGGTAATATTTTTCAAGCCAATCGTTGCTGTTTTGGGGAAAATCGTTGTTGTTGTTTTTAGGAAGCACAGTTTTTTCAATTTGTACATCAGGAAATAGAGTTTTTTCAAACTGCGGCTCGAGGTTCAATCGTGGTTTTTTCAGGGGTGGCGATATACAAATTAAATGACGAAAGGTCAAACTAATTCTTGAATTTTTAATAGACGAGTCAGGAGCAATTCCGTGGGTAAAAAGTTCATTGGTGGGTTTCCCCATAGTATATAGAGAACCATGTTCCAAGTTAATGACTGTAGACGGCGCATTCACTTTTTTAAACTCGATTTTTCTTGACGCACCAAAACTTAACACAGCGATAGGAAAAGTATCATCCAAACTGTTTTCATTGTCTTTGTGCTGTGAAATATAACTTTGGCCATCACAATATACATTTAATAGTACATAATTGTATGTACAGCCGATATGCTTTTCCACAAGATTTCGCAGTTCCGTCATTAAGGAAGTCCATGGCTGAGCAGTTACTTGCGTACCGCTGAAAGCCTAGGAAAGTCCAGCATCACCATAGGCTAACACTTGGCGTTTAGGTACAACATCCTTACCCCAAATTTTAAAAGTAGGGGTATAAAACGGCAGAATTTTTAACTGTTCAAAATAGGCATCGGCTTTCGTCTTCTCAATAAAATTTGCATAATAACTTACGTTTAATCCGTTTTCGAAGAAAGTAGTAGCCATGTTTAAAAAGCACGTCTAACACAAGCAGAAAGAACAAGTGAAATGAGGTCTTTTATACTGATTTTATCTTAGTATGACGTAGTGAGCTACGTGATAGATAACACAAACCTTCCAGTGGGCAATGTCAAGTGACGTAGTAGTAGATAAGACCACGTGGTCTTGATAAGATCACATGATTTTTGATAAGAAATAGCATTATCGTTCATTTCACCTCGTGCGACTGGAAGAAGAGGACGCTAAGTGTGGAGGTAAGCTCAATTTTTATCTACTATATATTTAAACAGAAATAAAGAGACCAGTGTTTTATATTAAAAAATATTTTTTATTAATAATTTAGCCAATAGGGGGTTACATTTGAACGTTTTCGTTCCTTGGCTACAGAAGATAATAAAAATCTGTTTTTTATAAAACTTTTAGGCATATGCATATCATTAAGGGCTTGCAACAATTCACCCTGTGCATTGATAGGTACTTTCTTATTCGTAGAAAATATTAAATTTAATAAATCGGCAATATTAGAGTTCTTTATTTTACGATTTTTATAAGTCACTTCGCCTGTTTCGTCCCATTGCAATTTGTGAGGACTTGTTTTAAAAAATCCAAGTAAATTCGTAGCTTGATTCTTCATTCTTTTAGGCACTCTAGTTAAAGCAAGTTGTTCATAGTATTGCACGGGTTCGGGTTTCACAGAAACAGGTTCGGGTTGGGGTTCGGGTTTCACAGGTTTGGGTTTCGCAGATTCGGTTTCGGGTTTCATCGAAGACTCTTCATTCGCGCGATGAATCCACGGGAGATTGTTTTCTTGCAAATTCATTTTTCTTTGTAATAACTCATAATAACGTCGTACTTTTTCATAATCCGGTAACGAACTGTTTAATATTTTTATCAATGCTTTATCCAGTTCACTCAATTGTCTTTGCGAAGGAGTATGTTTGTTTAACACCTCTTCGGGTACTAAAGCATATTTTTTAGCGAATTCCATGAATGAGCGTACTGAGTGTGGTTATAGCAGCGGGAATTAAAACGTTTAAAAATCCACCTTGTTGTACAATCAGTTTCTTTTTAGTGAATAAAGAACCTTTTTTTGTCCCAATTTTTCTAAGAGTAGTCTTATATTTCGCTAACGATCGTTTCTGACAAGTAGTGAGAGGTACGTTACCTTTCAAAACGTTCAGAGTACACTCGCAAATAGCTTTAACAGTACGATTAGGTAATTTTTTTAAAAAATGTTTTCGTAATCTCTGGGGACACGATCGAATCAATTCTAAATCTCTTACTTGTTGCTTTGACAAAGTCATGTTAGCAACTGATGTTTCACAATTATAAATCGATTATTTATATTTATACAAAAATTGAATTTGATTGGGTAGGATTTGAGTTCGTAATCTCATCTCTTCATCCGTTTCATTCTTCAAATCAATAAACAGGTAGGAAAAGGGTTTCTTTGTGGCATCCTCATACACTTCTTGAAAAAATTTTGATTTTTTAGGATACAACTGTCTGCCTAAATGCATGATTTGACTTAAATCCCGGCGATTTTTAAACAGGAAAATGTATTGCGCATTTAAGGAAACTGTTCTAATTTCACTTCCTTTTTGAAAAAAATTTTGTGTTAAAAATACAACACTTAGATTTAAATGATGACTGCCTTTCGTAAATAACGAAGTCAATCGTTTATCGTTACTGCATTCCGCCATTAAATCGTCTATCACAAACAAAGTGTTGCCACTTAGATATTCCTTAAAATTAGAGGGAAACCCTTCTACAAAAGTTACATCAGGTATTTCGTCGTATAAAGTTTGATAAATACCATAAAACCATACCACTTTATCGATTGGAGGATGAAACATTTGTTTTTTATATTGTAACAAATCTCGCATAAAAAATGATTTACCGCATCCGGTAGGACCTGCCAGAATCATAGTAAAAGGGTGTTGTAACTGTGGGAACTCCATGATGAATGAACACAGACACAAAATACATACAGTTTAAATAAGTATTTATTGATAAAAATTAGCATACACACGAAATCTTTTAGCAACAAAATTATAGACTCTCTGGTCGTTACACACATTCTTGGTTACAAACATTGATAAAAAATCTTTAAGGGTTTTTCCCCTGCATCTACAGTACAAATAATAAACACAATATTGCCCACACACGGCGGTTGTAGTACTCTGCAGCATAAGAGGGTTATAGTTCATATAAGCAAAACGGGATACAAAGTTCTTTATAGGTCCTTTAAAAAAACTCGGGTCGTTTCCATACGAATCAAAGAATTCCACTTCATCATCAGATTGTATAAAGAATGCTAACCAATGCATTCCAGGCTCGGATGAATCATCCGTGTTGCATACGAAACAGGTAGGATAACGCACAATCTTCTCGGGTAATTGATCACTTGGGAACACATCCAAAAAATATTTTTTCGTTACTTTGTCACGTGATAAAATATTCTTGATTTGCAAAGAGTTCATTTTCATTAATTAGCAAAGTCACATAAAACGTGACGGGACTTGGTAATTTCTATAACGTTTTCAAATTCACCATACACAAACACAGATATGGTAGATGTTAAAGCATTATAAAATTTAATCTCAATTCTTAAATTTCCTTGTTGTTGTAAATTCAGGTGAGGTCCATCACACAAATCGGGACTTAGATCAAAAGCAAACAAAGTGTGTCCATCTACGAAATCTTCACGGGATATATAATTCCCAGCATCGCGATTAAAACCAGAGAATAATCGATGATAAGCTCTTATATAGTTTTTGTCTCGGAAATTCAGTTCTAAAAGTTTACTATGTACAGGTTGACCGTCTACATACACACTTAAAAAGTTTACATTATAATGATTAAAATAAAACGGGTTTAACTCGTATCTACCACTCATGGCTGTATTATCTAACAATCCAATAATTATGCGTTTCGGCATGGCTCCCAGAAACACATTATCCTGCATAAAAGACATACTTCCTGAAGGAATAGTATAAGTCTTGCATAAAACTCGGTCGATCGGGTATTTCGCAGAATTTTTCTCCAATGCTTTTGCATGTCCCAATAAAACCCCAGGATTCACTTTCACTTTACGAATAAATAAAGAAGCATGTTCCAATACAACGTTAAACTTCTTATCCTGGCCAGCGACTTGTCTAGTCATTAAACAAAACTGAGGAGGGCTTCGAATCATTTTAATTTTTAAATCAACCATATTCAATAACAGGCGATTCTGTTGAAAGATATCACAGTGTAGAGGTCCAATCATATCTAAGATTTTACTATTTTTAGTCAGTTCATACCGAGTTTTCAATCCGGAGTTTTCAGGTGGGGCTTGTGGTATAGGATCTGATACAGTTAAATTATTGTCTTTGTAGAAACATTCACAGGTCAATAAACTTTTCTTAGCATCTTCGCCATAATTCAATAAAGTTTCGATATAGGCACGATAGGGATAAGTGTTACTCGAAGAGGATATTAATCTTTCATTCAAACTCACATCGATCTGGGAAAATAATGCGTGAAAAAATAAATTAACAGGTGCAACAGGTTCGTTATCAGCCAGAGCAGTTCCGTCACCATTCACAATTTTCACTTTTAGGTACATGTGCGAGGAGGATAAATCAATATATTCTTCCCCATTACCCGTGATGTTAAATTCCACGGGTCCCCCATCGCGAATATTTGCTAGAGGGTGAAATTCAACAAAATGTCCTTTTTCAATAGCTGTCTGCGTGGGTGGAATCAAAAACAAGTCTAATTCAGATTTAACACAGGCAGGGGAATCTTTATGAATCAGTCCCGACATTATGAAGCAAAAATATCGTGTGTTTTCACTTTCTTCACTTTGCGACGAATGACGGTTTTATTAGAACGCTTTCTCTTTTTATAGCGTTGTCCTGAACCAATCATTGTTTTCATTTTAGTTGCAGCTTTGTCGGTTAAATTTTGACCTGCTTCTTTGAATCGTCGTTTGGCAGCGTCTTTAATATCCGCACCACGTGACAAGTCATTCAGCACATCCACCCCAGTATGAAATAATTGTTTACCAACCGCTTTCGCACCCGATTTAAAAAGGGGTACCGCTGCACGAAAAAGGGATCTAAACAATCCCCCTAACCCATATCCTTTTTGTAAAGCAGCACCTTGGTAATAGTTCAAACCGCTGCCCGACTGGTGACAGTAATAATCTTCAAAAGATTTTGCACAACACTTGTAGGGAACAAACATTATGAGAGATATTTTTGTCTAAAATGAAGTTTCACGATCAACTGTCCACGTTCAAATGACACTAAACGTCCTGTGTGTGTCCTTATAACGGTTTCAATAGTCTGAAAATTCTTTCGCGAGGCCGGCAAGTAATGCGGTCTATCAAACATTTCATGAATCATTTCACCATCTTGTCCTTTCACGGTAATCACACGTAACAGGGGAGCAACCGTATGACCCACAATTTGTGGTTCCACTATATCACTGTATCTGTATAATAACTTAAAATCAACATTCGGGTCGGCAACGTAAGGACTTACTATAACCCTAGTATCGGATGTGGGTATATCGTTTTCACCTACCTCTCCCGGTAGAAATCCTAAACATTCTGCAAGTCCTGAATATAAAATTATTCTTGCTTTCGAGTTTAAAGTAATATCTACTTTTCTAGTATACTTGCTATAGTTAAACGCAATATTACCATTAAAATTTTGATAATTAATCCATTTAATAATCTCATTTGGTTTTTCGTAAAGTCCAGGAGGTATTCTCGCTTTTTTCATCACACCTGTACCTGTATCATATTCATATTCATTTCCGTTCTCCATTATATTTTTCCATATATGCGGATAAATCAATTCCACAATCCCTACTTCCCATTCCCCTTTTAAGTCAAGGGGAGCGGGTAATCTCGTAATAAAATGTGAAATTTTATTTTCCGGGTAATAATTTAAAGAACTGTCCGAGGGTAACGTCACGTAGAACGACATGATGACAAATGATTCTTAAAATCTAAGTCGTAGCAATTTATAAAACGAATAAATTAGAAGCCGGTATCCATTGGTCGAATTTGGAAGAATAACCTTTATATTTCACTTTATATTCAAATTGACCTTTTCTCATTCGCTTTTTCAATATTTTTTCGATAGCATAGTCCTTTTTAGGTTGTACTTTTTGAAGCTCTTGGGCATGAAACGTTCCTTGAATTGGTTCGTTCATCAGGTCCTTGATCCGGTAGACAGGCGGGTCTCGCGGTACGCATTCGGTCACTACAAATAACTCTTCCGTCCAGTTGGTTTCATAACCTTTTTCAAAGGTTAATTTTTGTTTAGACACGCGTACAGTATCCCCCGGTTGAAACGTACAAGGCTTTCTCTTTTCAGTTTCCATATCCCCGTATAATGTAAACCGTACGTCACTTTCGTTTTCCGACGTCACTTCGATCGGTGCCCTTTTAATACTTGAATGATAAGTATGATTATAACTATGCAAAAATTGATCTAACACGTCTACGTAACAGTAAGTATGTCGACTAGTGAAATATTTCCACATTTTAGTTTTCAAAGTACGATTAAATCGCTCTACTACAGATGCTTTCGTATTGTTAAAAGTTTTGAAAAACCTCACACCTTCATCCTTTAAAAACTTTTGAAACACCCTGTTGACAAACTCAGTACCACTGTCACTTTGAAGTAATTTTGGCTGTCGTGTCATAAAAATTTTTTGAAAACCTTTCTTAATCTCTTCCCCTTTTTTAGTTTTTAATGGTATCGCCCACGCAAATTTAGATAGAACGTCGATACAGGTTAAAATGTAGCGGTACCCTTGATTGTACTTCTGCAAACTGCTTAAATCGACTAAATCTGTCTGCCACTGCTGATCGATTGTGTACACTATAACACGATTCGTTGGAAATTTTCTCCGAATCGGTTTGTGAAGGCTGTACGCATCTACACCTTCTAACCATTCCTTAATCTTCTTCTTGCTTATTTTTCCTTTTGCAGCACGGTATAAAGCATTTACACCACCAAAACTTGCAACATGAGCTGGATTTTGATAAGTCTGTTCCATTGCAGCAATTAAATTGATTGTTATTCACATAAATTCGAAAACGCATCATATCGAAAAGGATAAATTTCCCGTTTCGTTTAAATTTAATATAAAATCTACATTAAACTTTGAACCTTCACTAAAAATATAAAGAACTGTGAAAAAAATACACATTAAAAAATATAAACAGACAACAACTGTTGCTTCCTCGCGCGAAGGCATCATGTTGAATACTAAATAAAATCTACTTCAAAACGCCTATTTATATCTTAAATCAACCCATTCAGTTATATTCCTGTGGGGCAGTGGTTAAGATGCTTGTAAACTACTACCCCGCGGGAATATTTTGTCTCGGGTTCAATTCCAGGGCTTGCTAAAAAATTATCTTTATTTAAAAATAAATTCTCTTGAATCGACTAACAGATGGCAGCACCACCGGGTTCGATTCCAAGGTGAGTACATTTCTTTCTTTTTTGAAAATTTTTAAGTATAATAAAAATGTTTAAACAAATTTAAAAAAAGATCTCGCGAACATAATAAATTCTCTTTTTAAAATTTTTTTCTAAGTTTAAAATTAATTTTAAAATCCTAATTAAAGTTCTCTTAAAATAATATTCTTTATCATTCAAGATAACATCCCAATTCTAACCTTCCTTATCTTTCATCTCGTCATGCGTCACCGGAAGGATGGTGATAAGAGACGGTGCGGCAGCAGCACAGCTCGCCCGTGCCGTGCCGCGGTGCCGCGGTTGTAGAACGAACATTTTATATCTACTCAGCTTCGACGCCAAGCATTCTCTTCCGAAAAGACGTTTCATAGTCACAAAGTCTGCAACGCCCTTGCATAGCTGATACGTAGTGAAGGGAGCCATCAAAGAAAACTGTAAAATCCTTGCTTCTTTGATTTTTCGGATAAAGGAAAATGCAATATAGCTCATGGTCATCAGGAAACAAACAGGTGACTGCGATAGTACACCTTGAATTCTTAAGAAAAGAACAGTGAAAGGTGGTCTTGTCGCTTTATCTCAAGACGTCATAATCTGTACCACTGTCCGATAGATCTTTTTCTCAAAGCTGTCGACGATAGGTGCTGGGATCGATACAGATCAACCTCTTCGGTCTAGTCGTTCGTAGTGTTCCAAGAATTTTTTCCGATACTTGTGTGAATATGGGCTAAGTGTATTCAGAAGAACCCCACCTACGGCACAATACCCAGATATAGGGTGCACAAGTGGTTAATCGGCTTTAGCCTCAGCTCCAACACCAATATATAGAACAAGCTTTAGAGAAGATTGGTGGTTTAATGCTTTGTAGGAGTAAAGGCCGATTGACAAAACTGGTGTCCCAGGTTTGGTTTGGGATGCACTCCATGGTGGACAAACAAAATGGTCTTAATACATATTCATGGGTGTTTAGGAAAACCACAACAAACTCCAAACCAGTGTAACCTGAATTCGAACCAGGCATCTCCAGTCCATCAGCTTCGAAAGTAGAACCTATCGGCGAATGTGAAATCCTAGATATAGTAGGTCTCTCGTTTATGAAATCATCCTATGATACCTCTCGAATACATTTTCTTTCTTTCTTTGCTGAAGATAGAACATTGTAAAATGCTTCGTTTGCAGTACATTAAAGTTGAATTTAGAATATCTTCAGTTTATAGATAAATTATACCAAACACAGCAAAGAGAAAAATATTATTTATTTATTTTATTCTATCTTCATATTTGGGATGTGTGCATTAATAGCTCAAAAATATTTCTTGTAATAATAAAAAACAAGTAAACCTTTAAACCAGACAACGTATTAAGTCATCTAAGTGTTGTATATTTTAGATCAAAGATTTAAGCTAACGCAATGCAATTCATGCTGCTTGTAAGTCTTGTAACATCAAAAATCAAGTTTTTCTTTTTTTTTTTCTTTTTACGTACACTAAATATTAATAATTGTGAAATAAATAAATTAATAAAGTTTACTAAAATATGCCAAAATTCGTACGGACATGCATTTTTTCAAGGACTTTTCACCAGAATTTTTTAACAATATTTAATTTTTACACTTACAGGTATTTTATATAACAAAAATGGTTGAAAAAAATTAATGGTGCAGAAAATCAAGGAAATTCAGGAACTATATGAACTTTGTAATCTGACACATTTAATGATATTCTAAGATTATTATTATATATGCATCTTTACTTTTTTACTTTTTCTTACTCAGATAAGAGATAGTTTTTTTTTTTTTTTTTTTTTTTTTTTTTAAATCTAAAAGGACTTCAGTGTATTTAATAAAAAAAATATAAAAAAAGAGGGGGGGGTCTTCCCAGTTCCAAGCAAATACCATAAAAATATAAATTACGAGAATAGGAAGATAAGTTCTAGAACCTAAACATATATATATATATATATATATATATATAGAGAGAGAGAGAGAGAGAGATAAGTAATAATAATAATTTTTCTTGTTTTCAGGAACGGCTACTTACGATTACGATAGTGCGTTAAAAAACATTTTGAATCAAGGGTCAACAGTGAAAAAGAACAAATGAAGGGCGAGAGAAAATTACACATAAAAATTGATATGCATATCGCGCAAAAATGATCGTTGACTAATTCCTTGCGTATGCGTTTAGTTACGTCATTACGAAAGGCGGAAGACATTGATTTGGTGACGTTTAAGGATGCTGCATTTTATTACGTATGCACATAGTTGTCAACATTTCGAATTTTTAAATCAGATTTATTTCTCATGACTTTTTAAAGGATTGGACACCTTTAAACGCTGAAAATATCAGTAAAAAATGATCATGATTCTTTTTACAATAACTTGAAAAATAATTACTTTTAAAACTTATAATTTTTGTTTAAGAACTCTTTAGAAAGGTTTTATCTCTCTGTTACAGCTATTGGAATACTCGTACATAGTTAATAGTATGCAATTTTTCTTGAAAATGTCAGAGCTAATTTTTTGTCGATCAAAGCCTTGCGCCCAAGATTACTTAAAAATGATACATCACATGAACCTTAAGAAATAGGGCACGTGGAAAACATCGTGACACAAACATCGTTAAAATGACGAAAGATAATTTTGCTAAAAAGCACCATTCTTGGAAAAAAAAAAAAAAAAAGAAAGAAAGAAAGAAAACAAGAATAAGAATAATAATAATAATAAAAAAAGAATAATAATAATAATAATAAAAGAAAAAAAAGAATATAGAAAAGAAAATTATAACTATTTTTGGCATAATTATGATTAAAATTATAAAACTTAATAATATTAAAAAGATAACTTTTCTTCATTTCATATTTTTATATCCCATGGAACAGCTGTTAAACTTTCATTAAATTCTGGCTAATCATCACATAGACATTGTTCGCGTAAGATTATACATTACAAGAAATTCGCTCTGACAATTTTATTAAAACTAGTTTTATAAAAAAACGTAGAATTATTTTAAGGGATGTAATAAAAAAAATAAAACCTTTTTTAACACCTTTTTTAAATTTCCAAGTTTTAAAAGTATTTAGTTTCTGAATTATTGTAAATAAAGTTACGATCATAGTTTGCTGATACTACCTTCTTTCAAAGGCACCTGACCCATATCTCGTTTATTTTCTGCATTCAAATAGAATAAAGATTTTTATACAAAATATGCTGTAGAAAATCTCCTGAAAAAACGGCCACCACAGCAGTTATGTATACGTTGGAATATTCCGATCTTTTAACCTTTGTTTGGTAGGGAGATTTTTCTCATTTTAAGATTAAAAGCCACCAGAATTTACAAAGTTAGAAGAAAAAAAATTAATAACATTTTGCCCTGAATCGTAAAACTAAAAATTAGCTAAAAATTTCTGGGACAAATTTTTTTAGTTGGGAATAAATAATTATGTGTTCCATCGACCATCGAAGGGTTAAGGGCAGAAAAATATTCACAAATTTTACTATGGTTGCCAAATTTTAATTTATTCTGAGCATTTTTAGTTCCGCCTTTATTTCGCACCACATTATTATAAAATAATTTTCTCTAATATATTAGGGGACCGGAAAATAATGTCGTTTTGAATTAAAATACTGACATCGGAAATTTATCCTGGATAAAATTTAAGATATTCTTAGGTAACTTATAAGATGGTTATTTGTAAAGTACCATGTAAATACTGTTAAACAAAAATTTCCGGTTTCATTTTATTAATTCAAAACGACATTATTTTCCGGTCCCCCTAATAAAACTACAATAAATAAAATATATATATATATTCTTAATACTTTCGCGACCGTGGACGTAGATTCACGTCATTTGGAAATCGGTATTTCCTCCAGTGGGCGTTTCCTTTGCAATTTGTGTGGTACTGTATTTCTTTATAATGTTCCTTGTATTCATATTTGTACAATCAAAATACTATGGATACAAATACTATAACTAGAAAGAATATAAATATTATGTATATTCAATATGTGATATAAGAATGAATACTTAAAAACTTATTCTGAAATTATGCAGCTTGGCAGAATAACGCCCACAGGCGGAACATACTATCAAAAAGACAAAAACATGTGGTCGCGAAAGTGTTAATAAAAATATAGTGTATGAAGTAAAGGCGGGGCTAAAAATACTTTTAACCCCCATAAATAATCAGTCCTACATTTATTTCGCCCTACATTATTTATAAAAAAAATTTCTCCATTATATAACTATGATAAAAAAGAAGAAAAAAAAACTTTTGATAAGAAAGTGCAGGGATCGTACTCACAACCCTTTTATCAGGTCACTCTCAGAGATGAAAAATTTTCATCTTTTACATCACCACTAATTTTATGCAGACATTTGTTTTATTTTCGTAGTAATGTGTCCTGATTAAATAGGACAGACGTTATTGTATACAAATAGTGGGAGCAATAAAGAAGGAAAATTTTCTTCCTTACAGTGCCTTAAAAAAGGGCGGAGAGTACGAGCCCTAAAATGGTATGAAATAAAGTTGGAGCCAAAGATGCTCCGGAATAAATTAAAATATTGGCATCTTTATATTTAATTTTAAATGATGGTGAGTGCTATACGCCTTTCTTTTAAATTATAGTTTGAAAATTATGCAATTCGTATATACACATTGATTACATACAAAATAAAGTTTTTTTTTTTTTTTTTTTTTTTTTTTTTTAATTTCTCGGAAATTGTTTAAACATAATACATACATATATATATATATATATATATTAATTTTAAATGTTTCGAAAATATTCAAATGTATCCTTGATTACTAATTTTTAATATTTTCCTTTGATTTTATTTTCTTATATTTTAATAGTATATTTTAAACATATTTGGGTAATACTTTGTGGATTCATTTACAAAGTAATTTTTAAAAATATTTTATTTTCAAATTCTAATATTATTTTTAAATTCCAGCATTTAAATATATATATATATATATTTTTTATAAGTCACTTATAAATGAATTCACAAATCCATATCGAAATTTACTTTAAATATATTTTTAAAATGCAATAAAGTAAAATCTGGGAGGGAAGATGGAATTGATTAGCAATGCGAATTTTTAAAATTTTTAAAAAGTATAAAATTTCGTTTTATTTATTTAATTTAATTTTTATTTAAATAGTTTTCTGAAATTTCAATATAATAATTATCATTATATCTCAATGGCTATGTATGGAAAATTTCACAGAAATGAGACAGTGATTTATAAAAGAATTACCTCCCCTCCAATTTTTTTTTTTTTTTTTTTTTTTTTTTTTTTTTTTTAAGCTATAAGTTTGCGGGGGGGGGGGGAATGCACTTTTTTAATTTTTGATAAGATATTGGTAGCTTTAAAACAGATTATTAATATGATATTAATAAAAATTGATGAAGATGATATAAATATATATTTACATTCGAATACAAATATTTATCCTTCAAAATTTATTCAGGGAAATCGAATAGTATAGGTCGTAGTCTCCGCTTTTTTTTTTTTTTTTTTTTTTCCCAGGATACTTTCAGAAATAATAAATTTACACTTAGTTTGCCACCACTATTTTTACGTAATAATGCCTAACCCATACTTGACAACCATCTCATTAATAACCGTACAATTGTTTACGCCCCCTGAAAAAACGCCCCTTTTCCAACACCACTATATTTTTAGAGTTACCCTTTCCAAATGTTGTTACGATTAAATAAGACTAATATTACTCTAAAAAATTACTGGCGTAAAAAAAGGCGGGTACTAAAAGTTGTACTTTTCATAATGAGATGGTTGGCATGGCAAGTATGGCCTAACCTGTTTAATCATGACATGTTACTCTTAAAGCAAAATGAAAATTTCTTTAAGAAAAAAGTGGTGGTTAAACCGGCAGAAATTTGTCATCCTTCAAAGTGTACTGAAAAAAAAAAAAAAAGGCGGGGACTACGACCTCTAGAATAGTCGTCCTTGTCTATGTGGTTCATACGGACACGCCTTCTTTCAAGGGCTCCTCCAACTGTATTTTTATTTAATTTATTTCGTTTAAAATTTTAATACTTATTCCATAGCAAAAATTGCTATATAATATTAGTGGTGCAAAAATCAAGGAATTACAAGGACCGTACGAGCAATGGTCTATCTTCGAATGGACTTCAGAGTACTTATGGGACAAAAAAGTGTTACATAATCTTCACAATTCAAAGCAGAGGCCGTAAAAAATATAAGTTACGATCATTACAACATAATATCTAGCACGTAAAATAAATAAATAAATAAATAAATAAATAAAGATAAAATAAAATAGAAAAAAAATTCACTTGGTGAATTATTTTTCTATTTTATTTTATATTTAGAAACTGCTTATCTTTAGGTTAAAGATACTGCTTAATTTTAGAAAAACTGCTTATCTTTAAGCTTTAGGAACTGCTAGTGACGATAGTGAAACGAAAAGTATGAAACAAGGGTCAACAATGAGAAATAACAGAAGGGCAAGTGAAAATTACGCATAAAACTTGATATTCATATCTCGCGAAAATGAACGTTGATTAAATCCTTGCATTCGACTTTGCTACGTCATTACGAAAGGTGAAAGATATCAAATTTGCGATACTCAAGATTGTTGATTTTTATGATATATATGTTAAAAGTTTCCGATATTCTAAGGAAAAGAATATATTCATATTTTTTACATAGCTGTCAATACAGTTGCGACATTGAAATTTTTTATATATTTCTGTGAGTTTTCACTGATTAAAAAAAAAAAAATCGGTAATTGGAAAGACATAATATCGGCAATCATTGCTGTCAAGCCTTCAAGTTTTGACAAGAGATGCCACTTATTTTTTTACAAAATCTTTAACAACAATCTTATAGCATTCAACTACGGTTATTTTTATCGTAAAATATTATTATTAGAAAATAGGGGTGTTGGTTCTCTAGAAAATGGTCTAAAAGTTGGTAACTATGTTTCATTTTTTTGTTTAAAGGAATGCTAGGCAATGAAACTTTTTGTAAATTCCTGTTACAGAATTAAACGAATTTACAGGCACTGCATTAAATTTTCTCAATTATTAAAAATTATTAATTATTACTTATTATTATTCGCAAGTATATTAAAATTTCCTCTAAATTATTTAAAATTGGGGAAACAAAATTCACAATTCAAAATTTTTTGAATTTTTAAAATGCTTCCTCATTGCTAATTTTGAATCTTCTCACCCTCTAGCTATTACATTATTATAGTTTTGCCATGTCTTCTAAACATATTTTAGTATTACTTTGTAAATTGATTGATAAGAGTTATATATATATATATATATATATATATATATATATATATATACAGGGTGATCAGAAAATGAGTATACATTTGAAAAGTTAATAATTCTCGGAATAATGTAGGTAGAGAGGTAAAAGTTGACACACATGCTTGGAATGACATGGGGTTTTATTTCAACATCAAAAAAGAAAAAGTTAAAAAAATGGCCAAAAGATGGCGCTGGACAGCAAAACGTCAGTGACGCTGCATGAGAATTGTGTATAGAAGGAGCTGTTATGAGAGAGGGAATCAGATGTACCAGCATACGTAGCATGTTGACATTACCAGAAAAGGCACTGTTAGTGAAGCTGTACTATCAGAATGAGGTAACTGCTACTGTAGTTTTACGATCCTATCGCCATAGGAAGGGTATTCGAGTGGGTAAAGGTTCGATGACAGATTCAGCTGTGAAGAGAATGATTTCGAAGCCACGGGAGGTTTAGACGATGCGCCCCGTAGTGGCCAGCTGAGCACAAGTGATAATGCTGCCTAGACAGTTCAGGAAGAAATGGAGATTGTAGCGAGTTCGTCTATGCATCGGGAAGTCAGCGCTCGTGAAGTCTCCCGTCGCACTGGCATTCCATACACTACTGTTTCGGTAGCACTAAGGCGTACCCTCTGATGCTATCCGTACAAAATTCAGCGTCATCATGAACTGTTAGGCCCGCTATACACTGAGGAGACATGAGACAAAGTTTGAAGCGACGTGCGACACGCGCATGCTCTAAATACAACTTCATCTCCTGAAAACTGTTTAGAGCATGCGTGTGTCGCATGTCGCTTCAAACTTTGTCTCGTGTCTCTTCAGTGTGTAGTGGGACTTACACGACGATTTTGTAAAGCAGAGAGCATTTGCGGTGTAGGAGTTTCGGAAGATGACGATTGGTTGTGTAACGTGCTGTGGACAGACGAAGCCCATTTCACACTCCGAGGTTCTGTCAACTCCCAAAACTGCAGAATTTTGGCTACCGAAAATCCTAGAACTGTCGGGCAAACTCCTTTGCACGCCGAGAAAGTCACTGTGTGGTGTGGATTTTCCACATCTACCGTTATCGGGCCCTTTTTCTTCGAGGAAATGCGTTATTCTGATTTTGTAACTGTAAGTGCAACGTTCCCAACTTTTATAATTTATTCACGAGCATTTTTAGCCCCGCCTCTTTTTCATACCGGAAATTTTTAAAAATGATTTTCCTCTTATTTAATCGTTGTCACATATTAAAGAGAAATAACCTACAAAATTTCTGGTGCGAAAAGAAGGAGGGGTTAAAAATGCTCGTGAATAAATTATAAAAGTTGGGAACGCTGTGTTAGTGTGACAGGTGAGAGGTACGCCGAATTGTTATAGGCTCTATGGTTACCTGAAGCAGCAAGTCTACCGCGATCGATCGACATCGATAGAGATGTTAAAAGGTAACATCCGACGCGAATGTCTTACCATAATTACAGATATGCTGTATAATGCTGTTCACAACATCGTCCCTCGACTACAGCTATTGTTGAGGAATGATGGTCGACGTGTTGAGCATTTCTTCTGAAGAACATCGTCTTTGCTTTGCCATAATTTGCTATGCTAATTATTACTTTTCTTACATGTGAAAAACCATGTGTCAGCCATTTTTTGAATTTTTTTTTTTTTTTTTTTGGTTACAGTAAAACCAGGGGTCGTACTCTCCGCCCTTTTTTCAGGACACTCTCAAAGATAAAAAAATTCCGCCTTTTTTGCCACCACTGACTTCATGCAGAAATACATTTGGTATATTTTGGTATAAAATGCCAAAACATGTTCTTTAAAAAATGCTTAAAAGCACCTGTGTCATCACGGTAGCTTTCTTAAATTAATTATTTTCAGAAACATGTTTTGAACAACAATATTATGGGAAGTGTATTCAAATATACTTCAGGTTTTTTTCTTCCCTTTTTTTTAATATATAGCATCAGTTTTCTATTTTGTTTGAAAGTTAAGAAACATAAAATTCATTTGATAAAAGAAGAGTTAGCATTTACAAGTTTTTTAAAGAAAAATCTCGTGTAACCACACGATTTCCATTACCCACTATTACGCGTATTATATGCTTCTTCTTCTTCTTCTTCTTCATCTTTTTTTTTTTTTTAGACAGTATGATCAGAAGACATAAAATTGAACTAAGTAGACACCAAAAAATTCTCCGGTAGGAGACACTTGATACACGTATAATGATATATAAAATAGAGTTAAAACATAAGAAAAAAAAATTTAGAGTTATTTTTTGAAACAAAAATTTCCGAAATCTAAAACTGACCTACCTAATCAGGATGACTGTTAATTTTATTGTAATAACCACGTAATACGTGAGAAAGGATATCTAAAATGGATTTATGTAACAATTTTCAAGATAATTGTTAGAGCTGTTTTGGAGATACCAACTTTTACCTAAACTAGGCATAATCAATTATTGACCGAAAAAAAATAGTTACATAAAAAAGGTTATTTAAAAGGGAGTTAATATGGCGAGTTTGAAAAAAATCCGTACAACCGTTTTTAAAGGAATATATTTGCGAGACCTGAAATTGAGCTATTTATACAGGGCGATATTAATTTTACTGAACAAACCAACTACATCATTCGAAAGGACATATAATAGAGTATTTATATAGCAACTTTGAAGAAAATCATTAGAGCTGTTTTTGAGATACAGACTAAAGGTCCCACTTCTGTTTTCCGATGTCCCCGTTCATGTTCTTCAATTTTCGTCGAATTTAGGAAAATTCATCTGTACACCAGTCATGTCTCAATTCTGATGTTTCGCATTTCTTTCTTTATTAGTTTCGGATATATAATAGCCAGAAGATCTCCCCTTCCCATACACACGCTGACCAATTTCCAAAAACTACTTTTTAGGCTCAGGAGACCTTAAAACGTGTAAATCGGGGAAAAACTTGATATCAAATTTTTGGACCGAATACAATACTTCCATTAACTACGGTAGTCGGGTAATGGAAGTAAAAAATATATAATGGAACGCGTAAGAATTAACCTGCATACCTTACAAGTTTTCTCTCTCTCTATTTTTTTTTTATTTTTTTTTTAAGTTGTTTTAATGTCAGGCAAAGTATTTACGCTTATGTGAAGCATTTGTGCTAATTCCGACTATAAATTTTCACCTGTTTCCTGTTTAAAGGATTACAGTATAATCCTTCGTAATCACATGTTTATAGTTGTAGTTTTTCTGTTGAACTCATCAATTTACATTAATCCTAATGTTTATTCAAATGAACCAACCTTTAGATAAAGTTTAAAAAACAAAAATGAGAATTTGAATTTTTTTATATATTGCGTTTTAGCAGTGTTGCCAACATGTTAATTTACCGCTTTTGTCCCGCTTTTATTTCTACACCACTTTTATTCTAATTGTATTTATTTCTTGTTTTATCGTAGTTTTGCATTGAAGAATATTATCCTATAAGTAAAGGGGTGTGAAATAAAGGCGGGGCTAAAAATACTCCGCAATAAAATAAAATGTTAGCAACTATGGTTTTAGTAAGCCAACAATAAATCGACAGCCATATATGAACGTAATTGAGAAATATTACAGGGTGGTGACCCTGTTTATGTCTCCTTTTCAAAATCATCACATCTGAATATACTGGTGTAAAAATCAGGGAGAAAAAGCAGGTCTGTCGCCATCCTGTATTACATATTCTAGATTTTAAAATTACTCTGGCATAGTTATGCTGGTCTTTGACGTACACACACACACACATATGCGTTCTAGGCCAGCATAATTCGTACAAGATAGCAAGACAATACCTTAGACGCCAATATTTTAATTTATTGCGGTACATTTTAGTCCGCCTATAATTCGCACCACTTTATTTATAAAACATTTTTTACGATAAAATAAGGAAAAAAGTGGTATAAAAATAAAGGCGGGGCTAAAAATGCTCCAGAATAAATTAAAATATTGGCATCTCTGCAAGACACTTTGACAAAGATTTTGTTAGTGTTCGTTAGACAATTAAAGAAACTATTAAATATATTTAATTATTCTGAACAAAAAATACTTACTTTAAAGGACACTTGTTGCAATATATTAGAATGTTTAGATAAAAAGACTTGCCACTTATTCTAATTTATTCCATGATAGTGTTAAGACCCGCTCTTCTTCCGGAATAATTTTTACTAGCACAGAGCTCGAAGTATTACCATTTTTTTTACGATAAATACAATATAATAAAGAAAAAATTTCCCTTTGAAAGGAATTAATCAAGTAAATGGAAAACAAATAGGTTAACAGCCGTTGCTGTGCGGCGCAGACGATTGCAATAGAAGAAGAAAATGAAGCAGAAAGGTAAATAGATAAAATTGAAAAGAAAAATTAATAAAAAAAAAAAATCAAATTTAAAAAGCGAAAAAAAAATTCTTGATTCTATGCACTCTTGCGGAATCCAAACTATTCTTCTGCTAAGTTTTGCAGCTCTACGATCAGTAATCTGAGCTCCAGAGTGGACACACACACACACACAGCCAGCCGCTTCTCTTTATTTATATAGATTATCTCAGGTCTAGGATTCAAAAAAAAAGATTCTACGAAAGGAAAACACGGTGGAACAGTGGCATCACTTGAGCGATACGCACCAGGCGTTAACAGACAGAAATTAATTTCAAGGTAAAAGTATATGTGAACTTGTATGAGATTATCTGCATTAGTTCTTGATGTAGAGCTGCCACAAGTTTTTTAATATATACACACACTGACAGAAATTTTCAAAAATTTGTCATATCCTGATCAAGCTATCTCAAAATCTGAAAATCTATGGAAAATCGGAAGTCGAAAGTTTTTAAGAATTCAATACTTCATAGTAAAGATACTGTATATACAGGGAAAATATAGTGAGAAAAAAGTGAAAGAGAAATGTCATTTGACGTACAACTAAGATAAATTGTATAAAATTGATCTATACTTTAGTAATATATTCTTTTTTTTTTTTTTTTTTATGTATGATTTAATGTAAAAACTCAACACATGAAAGTTCATGTTATGGATTAAATTGCTTTTGATTAATGAACAATAAACATACTTGCCAACCATCTCATTATGAACCGTAATATTTTTAGTACCCGGCTTTTTTTTTACACCAGACAGTTTTTGGAGTAATTTTATTATTTAATCGTAACAACATTTAAAGAGAATTACTCTAAAAATAAAGTCGTGTGAAAAAGGGGGCGTTAACAATTGCACGATTATTAATGAGATGGTCGGCAAGTATGAATGAATTAATAAATAATTATCTAGCAACAAAAATAATAAATATCCATCATATTTTTTGCTGTTGTAATCAGTACACACACACACATATATATATATATCAAATAAGTATGTTTATTTAATTCGTTTTTCTCATTGTGACAGTATTAAAAAAGTTTTATCATAACTGCCAATTTTTCCTGTTTTTTACCAGTACTATTATAAAACGAATATCTTAATCTTATTTAATGGCTTTATTTTAGATTTTAAATAAATAAATTTTTTAAAAAAATGGAAGAATTAACATATATGCTCATAATGCATATTTCCATCTCGAGTTCAAATTTTAAATTAATTTTTGAATTGAAGAAATGGTTTTCCTGCGAATTCAATGCACAAATTTGTCCACTGATCCATTTGTAATAAAATAAAACTATGAATTCATGAAAAGTTTATTGCTCGAGAAAAGTGCTGGTAGAGTCTTTAAAATAAGATTGAATTGGCAACATTTTAATTTATTCCGAAACATTTTTAGCCCCGTCTGTATTTCATACCACTTTTTTAAGAGCAATTTTCTCTCATTTTATCAACGTTATACAATCCTTCTCAAACGTTTAGCAATATTTTCAGTTTTCTTTAATTTAAAAACTTTTCTTCCGATGAAATATTTTCAAATAATATAAGCATTATGTTTTTAATAAGTATTTATTTAAAAAAGAAAAAAAAAAAAAGCATGTTTTTTATTTATAATATACAGCGTTTTAAATGAAAACTATTCCCACTTTCAGGTAAATAAACTAGTTGGCATAGGTGGACACTGCTCAGTTCCCTATCATATTTATATTCTCATAAATTTCTAGTGCGAGACATATTATAATCATGTTAAAAGAAATGAATTTGATCAAAGCTTGATACAGTGACAGAATGAAATCCCAGCCTAATAAGCTATCCACCGTTCACTTCGATATATTTATCTTATTCTAATCTATTAATTTATTTTATCAGGGTCAATTCCGTTGCTTAGTTTTCATGCTACTATTTCCAATGCAATAATCCTCAAAATTCATATTTATATGAAAAATTTACAATTTCGCTATGTTGATAAAATCGTAAATTACGGATAATTTACGAAATTTTCCTATTAGAATATTTGTATTCAATCATGTTCAAACAAATATCATAAACGAAATTTTGAAGTTTTCTAATGTATTTACGATCCTCAAAATGGAAGTTTATGCTCAATTTTGCCTATTCTGATATGTTAAGTAAATCGTAAATTCCAAATAACTTACGAATTTTTTAAATTAGAAAAATCATAGTCCATGATATTCAAACCAGTATCCTAAATAATATTTCGAAAGTGGTTTGACATCTTTACGATGAAAATATATCTCAAGAATGACGTTCATGTGAAATTTTGCTCTATTCTGCCATGTTAAGAAATTCGTAAATTTCCAATAACTTACGAAATTTTTATATTGGAAAATTCATAGTCATTAATATTCATGCCAGTGTCCTAAATAATATTTCAAAAGTAGTCTGACATCTTTACGATGAAAATATCTCTCAAAATTGACGTTTATGTGAAATTTTGCCCTATACTGCCATGTTAAGAAATTCGTAAATTTCCAATAACTTGCGAAATTTTCAAAGTAGCATATTTATAGTTACTGGTGTTCATTCCGGCATCAAAACTGATATTTTAAAACTGGTCTGACATTTTTACAATAAAAAGTTCTCATTTAATGCACGTTTAAGTGAATTTTTGTGCTATTCTCCCATGTGAAAAAAATCGTAAATTTCTAATAACTTACGAAGTTTTTTAATTCGAATGTTGCAAATGAATAGGGTTCTTGCCAGTATCGAAAGTAATATTTTAAAACTGATCTGACCTCTCTGCGATCATTTGTTCGTGAGATATCGTGTACACAGACTAACAAACTAACGGACTAACACACTAACACACTAACAGACACCCTACAGACAGACACCAACAAATTTTTTCATTTTCGGATTCCTCACACCTGAAAACGTGTAAAAAAGTAAAAAAACCGAGGTCGAAAATTTTCACGATTGCCTAAGTTCCCTATACCTATAGTATGATGGGGAACTAAAAAAAAAATTGAAACAATATACTGCAATCGGAATCTCGTGAAATAGGAGTATTTTTGTGAAAAACGTTTTCACTGTGCAATCGCGAAAGATAGAAAATTTTTTATCACATAGGTTGAAAACCAGATATATTGGCAATGGCAAACTTTTGTCAAAAGTTCATTTGAATATAGCAAAAATTAAGCAAATTGTCGACAACAGAACGAGCTAGATTTTAAGAATATTTCAAGAGTTGAAATTTCATAAGGGTTTTCCACACACCGTGCAATTAGTTTGAAGATCCAATTATTTCAAACTCGCTCCAAAATCCCTTTTTTTTTTAACCTCTTATAAGCTTGTAACTGTAATATTTTTTTGTTTCTTTACTGAGATTTGTGAGATCACAAGGGTTTTTTTCACAAGTAGGATCTCTTGCAAAGTAATTGGATCTTCAAATTAATTACGCAGCATGTGAAGAACACCTTACATAGGTGCCAAGTCTACTGTTTTTAATGGGAAACTTTAAACTGGAAATTTTTTATAGTTGTTTCCGTTAATACTAATCGTCGAAAATATGTATAAATTATTCCATTTAAAAATACTGGTGTCAATTCTGATTTAAAAGTTAAAAAACTTGATCCTTATGAAATTTCAACTTTTGGAAAATACATAAAATCTAGCTTGTTCTTTTGCGAACAATTTGCTTAATTTTTATTCTATTCAAATGAGTTTTGAGAAAAGTTGCTCAATGTATCTAGACTTCAATCTACGTAATAAAAAATTTTCTATCTTTCGCGCATGTGCAGTGAAACCTTTTTTCATAAAAATATTCATATTTCATGATATATTTAAGATTTTGTTTACTGATTGCAGTATATTGTTTCAAAAGTGTTTTTTCCATTTATCTGAAAGTAAAAATAATTTTCGTTTAAAATCTTGTATATTGTAAATAAAAAAAACACGCTGATTTCTTTCTTTTTCTTTCATTTTTTTTTTAAGTCTGAAAATAAATGCTTATATCTCTGTTATTCAACATGCTATTGTCACACAAATTCATCCACAAATTGCGCAGTGTCTATATTAACACATCCTAAAGTTACAGAACATTTTACTGAACTATACAGGATGATCACAAACATTATTGATTATGCTCGATTTGTGTCCGGCCTTCTAAATATGCCAATCTTCACTGCAGAACATGAAGAAGACCCAATTCTTTAAATACTCAATGTTTGAAAACATTTCACCGATAGGTGGGTTTTTAAACTGAGAAAAATTGGTCGCTGGCAAACCTTGCTAAATTTCTGAAAGGAGTGTACATTGAAGAAAAATACTCTATAAATTAAGTGGTGTAAAATAAAGACAGGGCTATGAATGCTTTAGAATATGTTGCAAGCCCCCCCCCTCCCAGACGACTCTTTTATTATTTTTTTCGTGCCACTATTTCATTGCGTAAAACTTATAACAAATTTATACAGGCTAAGTGCTGTTTTACATGCGTAAATATATTATAAATTTTATTTTTTGGAAATAGTGCTACAGAAATAATAATAATAAATAAAAGTTGCTTGTGGCAGTCATGGAATTACAATGTTGGAAACTATGACAAGGTGAGTGCGTACATAACAAACAAAATTTATGTAAAAGATACAATGAACTATATAAACTAAAACTAAAGAAATGTTAAAAATTTAAATCTTTAATTTCTGTTTTACATATTTTCGTGCTATGAGGCAGATTCAGTCCATATTGTGACACTCTCGCATAGTTCAAGACGCTTGCTTACTGCTTTTACTTGAAGCAAGAGTTCGAAGTGAGATATTTTGAGCAAGAATCAGAGCCTGATTAAGGGGGAAGCACACATTATTTATACTTACACCGTTATTTTTTAACAAATACTTTCCTGCTATAATAAACAGAAAATTCTCATTAAAAATTATTTTAAAAGAATTCTGGTGTCTAATAACGGTGAGTAAATTGGATTGTTTTACACCGTTCACTTTTTATAAAAAATATTTCCTCGTCAAAGCGTGGAATTCCTATGACATGAAGTAAAAAATAATTGTAAAAATATTCTGGTGAGAGCGGAGATAATGTGTGCTTCCCCCTTAACCCGTTAGTAGTCGCTCGATATGCCGCCCATCTTTTAGTGTTTCCAGATTTTTTTGTTCAATAGCCACAAAAAATTTTTAGAAGTAGCATTTGATATACATGAAACGCGAATAAAATCGAAGAAACGTCAGTCACATCACTTCTTAAAATTATTGGTGACAGTTAAATAAAAAGTATGCAATTTTTAATAGCTGGCGCTGTCTATAGCGACTACTAACGGGTTAATCAGGCTCTGGCAAGAATTTTGACTTTCGTTATGTTATAATTTAAGTTGTGATCAACCAATTAATGCCCTTTAAGGGAGAATTGTAAAATACACCGTCAAAATTTTTATTTATGACTGGACAGCATAAATAGCTGTTTTCATGCCCGAAATATCTCCTTTGTTAGATAAAATTGTTTTTTGATAATAGTTTGTTAATTCGTGAATGGTAGACTCCTTGACACAGCCATAGCCTCGCCCACCCAATGTGGTTCCTCTTGCTTTATTGCTTTTTACAATATTTCGAAGAGCTGGGCCAAGTTTTCGAACCATGATTAATACCCTCCTCTTTTTCAATTCTTACTTTAGGCCCATAAATGTTTTGGGCTGAAATAAAATTATACGTTTTGGATTCGCCATCTGACAAAATTGTTGTATAACGAAATTCAATTTTCTCAGATTACTGTCACAGTTTAAGTGCAGCTTTCCTCTCCTTAGAATTAGAGGAACCACAATGATTTACAGAACAAACGTCTTTGTGACCCTCCATGAATACTGCAAACTTAGGTGAAGTTTCCCCAAAATCTCGTTTTGTGTTATCACACTTGTAACAAAATTTAGACATAACTTCAAAATCCACAACGTATCCTGACAACACAACAATCACGCATCCAACCACATATTTAGAATTATAGCCATGTTTTGCCATGTACCATCAAAACTCGCTGCAATATTGAGGGTTGGACTTTCAGAATTTTCAGTCTTCTCCCAAATGCCTACATCTCTATGCTTCTCGCACATTTTTTTTTAACAGGGAAGAGGTGCCGCTCACCGCTCTAGGAGCAGTGTCGAGAGATTCCAGCTATGCTAGGCCTCTCTTCCGGAGTTTATTTAAACTCTAAAAAAAAAAAAAAAAATTCAATGGCCGCTAGAGACAGGTCTCCCACGCGACAAGGAGCGGCAGGCTCTATGCTGGTAGGTAAAGTGACAAGTGGCTTAAAGATATTTGGTAGCAAGTTATTGTTGAGAGTTCATGAGAAAAAATTGGTGCTGGGAAAGTCTTTATAAATTTTTGTGCTATGAAGCCCTTCTCGAGAATGGGCAACGTTGTTGTTAATTTAGGCAGGAAAACTAAGTGTTATATGTGCCGGGCTGTGCCCCACGCGACAAGTGGCACCATAATAACTATTAAGCTGGGGTCAATTAACTGGGAGGTTCTTTTATGTTGATTTTGAGAAACAAGACTGCAGTTGTCGATGGCGATAATTTATGTTGTGTTGAAATGTCCCACAGCACAAGATTGATGAAAAGATGATTTTGTGAAGGTTCAATGACATATAGAGCAAGCAGATGTGAGATTAATCTGTGAGATTAGTCATATTCATAAGAAATTCAAATATACTATTTAGTTTAGAAAGTAGACTTTTTCTATTGAGGATATTAAACAGCCAATCGGCTGGCCTGAGAGTGGGATTTCTTAAATGGAAGGCAGAAATTAAACTACAGTAGTAATCAGAGCCTCCTTAAGTAGATGCCTGTCGCGTAGCTCGGAAACTAGGCAACAGTTGGAGCGGTAGACAGCGCCACCTAGTACAGATTTTGGGACTTTTTTATTCAACTGTCACCAATAATTCAACGAAGTGATACACTATATATATAATCGGCGTTTCTTCGATTCTGTTCGCCTTTTATGTATATCATATCCCACTTTTAAAAATTTTTGGCGGCTGTTGAATAAAAAAGTCGCACAATCTGTACCAGGTGGCGCTGTCAATCGTTTCAACTGTTGCCTAGTTTCCGAGCTACGCGACAGGCATCTAGTTAAGGAGGCTACGTAGTAATAATAGTGATTAGGAGTTTCCTCTTCCCCGCAAGGACACAGAGGAGAGCGTCGGCAAAGAAATCTGTATAAATAGGATGGGAATGGGGCCATGACCTGTCAGAAAAGCAGTCACAGGGGGAAATACACCAAGAATTTAAGTTTACGAATGGAATGAGATTAAAGGTGTATCTTCCCTTTGGAGAAGTATCACACAGTTCCTGCCAACCTCTAAGTAATAGTTTTTTTAATACGTGTTTAACGTATGAGGATGGGCAGGGAGTGAAAAATCTATTGAATTGTTTTCGGTGGCTGACTTGGCCAGTGAATCAGCAAGTTCATTGCCGAGGAATCCCCTGTGGGCAGAAACATGTGCCAGGGAGAGATGTTTAGCAAGATTAATAAGTTTTGATTTGATTGAGATAACCTGTGGATGTTTACTCCTGTGGCGAGCAATGGCTTGCAGACCTGACAGAATATTACTGAAAATATTATGGGAGGGATAGTGATTAATATTAGCCACAACCCAGTCTATGGCCATTTGGATCGCGAATAATTCCGCTTAGAAAACAGAGTTCCATTTGGCCAGTCTGCCCGCCCACGGATGGACAACCGAACCTACGGTCATGACACAAAAGGCCGCAGCCACACCGTGGTCCATTTTGGAGCCATCAGTGTAGATAGGCAAGGGAGCAGAAGGAGAAAAGCTATTTTTGTTACAATTTACTATTTGTGAAGCAACATCTTTGCCGGGATGAATATTCCAACTATTGACTGTGGATTGTATTTCTGTGTCTGGAAAAAGGGTTTTTGCCAAATAAATATTTTTTAATTGAAGAATGTTCGTTTTTAAGTATGTCTGTTGAATATGGAGATGGACGTGGGGAATGCCCGTAACAGCAGTGAGGGCGTCAGTGGAGATTGTTCTATATCCTCTATTTGATCTTATTAGATCACACAGTTGACTAGTTTAGTTACTATAGTCACTGTGCACTTTGTTCTGATAATTGCAAAATGTTTTATCTGACATTACTGGCATATTCATACATTTGCCGAATTGTTCTACTGTTGATTATCCCCGATAAATTTGTAAAAATGCTTCTGTAACTTTGTAGTTTACATCATATCTTTTATCATCAGATGCAGGACCCGATGTGGTTTTGGTGCCCTTTTAGCTGATTGCACTACCTGCAAAACTCTTCCAAAACTTGTGTAAACCCATTTTTACTCTTAACCACAGGTCTTACTTGACAGGAAAAACAATCTGGACAAGATGTACAGGAAATCAGTTCACAAATTGAAGAAAAATGTACAATCATATACTGAGAGGCTGGATAACCAGTCAAAGCATTATTTTCATCATTATATGTATCTACCGATTCATGTACAATATTTTGTAATTTTATATTCCGTTTCGCTACTGTATCAGCCGCATGAGAAGTATCACCTGCAAAAGAAGTATCATCAGCTTGAGAAGAAACACTAGAGTTCAAATTGTCCATACCTTCATGTTTCCCTCTTTTGGAATTCCTAACAGGTAACTGTTGTGTACGTCGTTTAATACGAGACATATTTCGAAAAACAGTATTATTTCAAGACATAAAACTATAAATTTTACTGCAATAAACACAATAGCGACGATTATGATTGAATACAGCAATAAAACAGAAGAAAACAGCAATATATTAACAAAATAGGGACTAAGCAAAAGCTAAACCACATGTAAATATCTGAACGCAACTATGTCTGTAACAGCGACAGTTACGAGGAAATAGGTCAACTACGCAGCATCTTCTTCGTTTCTTAGTCTTTCGAATAATAAAATATTATTAACAGTGTTAAAGGTCAGTTCTTTCAGGAAACCAAATCTAAACACAACAAATGGCCCTTTAAAAATGGCCGACAGGACACGTAACTCACTGCGAACAATTAGAAAATGCTCAATTACTACATGTTCCAATTGTCCCCCAATTGTGAAATTTCGTACACATGTTCTTAAAAGCATGTAAATTCATTTTCTGAAAAAAAAAAAAAAAAAAGTTGGTGAACTTTCGGAAAATTGGGTTCTGGTCCCCCTTAAGCCAAGATGCTAACATTTTAATTTATCCCGTCGTATGTTTATCCCGCCTTTATTTCATACCACTTTTATCTTAAGAGTACTTTTTTTAATATCTTCGGATACTGTTGGATGGAAGCACCTGTGGAAAAAGCCACGCATCTTCCTCTGCCTAAGGATGGAACTAACGAGGCGCGAGTCCTAAAAAAATTACAATCACTGCAACGGAGAGAGAGGGGGGGGGGAGAACAGAGAAGGAACACCAAAACAGAAATACGTAAACCTGGAAATCATAAATTAGGAAGCACAAAAAACATAAAATAAGGAAGGTTAAGAATAGCATTACAAAATATAATAGAAAGTTTAAGGATAGTAAGAACATTTTTAATATTTTATCTAAGTTATATATTGGAGAAAAATATTCTATAAATAAAGTGGTGCGGATTAAAGCTGGGGCTAAAAATGCTTTAAAATGTTGACAACTATGCCTTTAAGTTTTTGTAAAAGTTCTTATGGTAGATTCAATATCTGTGAGAAAATAGCAGGACTTTTAGGTTTTATTGAAACTACAATTAAGTCTGGTATAAAGATATCAATTGAGAGATATGTGGTCTCAGTTATTTTTAATATTATTTTCTACATAATTAAAAAGCATTTATGATTTGTTTGTCTAATTCACAAAAATCGTGTTTCATTGGCAGCAAAATTTAGGTATGTTAACACTTTCACGACCGCTGACGTAGATTCACGTCATTTGGAAATCTGTAACTCCTCCAGTGGGCTTTTCTTTTTCATTTTGCATGTCGGTGTATATCTTAATAATATTCCCTGTATTCATATTTGTACAGTCGAAATACTATGGATACAAATACTTTCACTAAGAAGAGTATAATTATTATGTATATTCATATGTAATATAGGTATTGATCATACTTGCCAAATTTCTAATTAATATTCCGTAGTATCGTTAGCCCCGCCTTCTTTTTTACACCAGTATTTTCTTAGAATATTTTCCTTCTTATTTAAACGCAATTACATTTAGAGAATATAACTCTAGAAATTAACTGGTGTGAGAAAAAAGGCGGGACTGACAACACTACGGAATATTAATTGGGATGTTGGCAAGTATGGTATTGATACAGAAAGACTTATCCTGAAATAATGTAGCTTGAAAGAATAACACCCACAGGCGGAACATACAATCAAAAAGGCAAAAACATACGGCCGCGAAAGTGTTAATAAATATCATTATTATATAATAATGATCTGCTCATCATTTTGTTTGTAAATATTATACAGGGACAGTTGAGAACTAAAACACATAAATTAATGAAAAGAAATGAATAATACTAAAATTGTTTAGAGTGTAAATACTATAAAATTAGCCTTTTTTTTTTTTTTTTTTTTTTGTTTAATATAAAATCATAAATGCACCGAACGATGCTTCGAAAATATTATAAGAATAAATTAGGTTATATTTATGAACGATAATAAGCAATTATTGAGTTTTCATAAATATCCATTATATTTTTGATTATTATGATCAGGTCATGAAAGAATTTGAATTAAGTATGCCCATTTAATTCAGTGTTTTAATTGTATTTTTAACGAAATATTGCTAACTAGCTGCCAATTTTTCTGATTTTTTACCACTATTATTATAAAATAAATATTTATATCTTATTTAATTGTACAAGTTTAGAGTTAAATAAACCAAAAAAATATTTTTAAGGAAGAGTGGTATGGGAAAAAAGGAAGGCTTCACTGCTATGCTTTATAAGCATATAATTTCATCTTGAGTTCAGAATCTAAATTAATTTTTTATTTGAAGAAATTGTTTTCCTGCTGATTCAATCTAGAAATTTACCCATTCATCCATTTGTAATAAAATAACCCTATGAATTTCGAAAAAGTTTATTGTTCGATAAAATACTAGAACAATCCTTGAAAAAATGCGAGTGCGTACGTAAAAAAATAAAATTTTGAATAAAACATAAAGAACAATTGAAACTCAAACTAAAGAAATAAAATATATTTAAATCCATACCACACCATAAAAAGTTATAAATGTTTTTATATTGTATTTAACGATATCGGAGCGTAACTATCTACTTTTCAAAATCGAAGCCAAAAAATTCAGGATACTTGTTTCTCCTCGAGCGAGAAACACGAGTTCGTAAAGGAAAGGAAAAAAGTATTTGTGTCAGGCATAGCTACCATCATCCTAATTAACACCTTCGCGACCGGTGACGTAGAATCACGCCATTTGAAAATCTGTAACTTCGCCAGCACGCGTTCCTTTCGCAACTTGTATGTTATTTATCAATTAATAATATGTCGAATATTCATTTTTGTGCAATCAATGTATTACGGATACAAATATTTTGATTAGAAAGAACAAAATTATAATGTATATCCATTTGTAATATAAATGTGATTCCAGAAAATTTTGTTCTGAAATACTGTAACTTGGAAGAATAACGCCTACAGGCGGACCTTACTGTCAAATAGGCAAAAGCATGAGGTCGTGAAAGTGTTAACAATCCGTAATCCGTAGGTTTGTAAGTACCCGCCTTTTTTTTTTTTTAACAGCAATATTTTTTCTTCTTTTTTTTAGTATTTTCCCTTCTTACTTAATCATAATTACATTTGGAGATAATTACACAAAAATTAAATGGTGTAGGAAAAGGGGTTGGTATTAAGACGACTCTGAAATATTAATTAAAATGTTGGCAGCTATGTGTTAAGTTATCCCTATATATATATATATATATAAAGAATTAGCTTTAATTTTGTAAAAGCTCTTGGTTTTCGTTAAATATGTTCGAGAAAGTAGCCGAATTTCAGCATTTATCGCAGCAACAAATAAACCTGGAAGATGTATCAATTACACAGTTTTGTGGCCTCATTTGAACGGTAGTTTCCCAGACACCACTGCAATGTATTTTGACTTCTCTCCTCCTTTTGTTAGAAGCTGTCAGGGAAAAGAGCGATAAAGAGCTATGGCAGTCTGCACGCCTCGTTTTCATTCATAATCGTCCCCTCTTTCGTTCAAGATTCAAGGTAAACTGTTATCGGAGAATGATTTGTACTAGACGGTGAAAGTGAAAGATAAACATTTTTACAATCCTTATAAGATTTATTGCAAGATAGAAAAAGAGCAGAATTTCTAACGCATTTAAAATTGTAAATTTTGTTTTCTCCTTAATTATCTTTTACAAGTTTATAAAAATTAAATAAATAAACTAATTAATTAAATAATTCATAAATAAATTCATAAATATTAGAATAGCCCGGTGGTTGAATCTTTATTACTTTTTTTAAAGTAAGCATTCAAATAAGAAATATAAAAATTCAAAATTTAAGTATAAAAAAATGTTCTTAGAAATTACACTATCCATCAAAATAAATAAAAAATGAAATGAATGAATGAATAAAATTAAAATGAATAAATATAAGTAAATATCATCACCTTTTCAGATTTTGATGTTTCTATACGTTTCGAGGTCCCTTGAGTCCGTTTTCACTATTTTTGCGATGATGTATGTATGTGTGTGTGCATGTACGTGTGTATATATGTGTGTGTGCATGTACGTGTGTATATATGTGTGTGTGCATGTACGTGTGTATGTGTGTGTGCATGTACGTGTGTGTCTCTGTGAGTGAACACGCTAGCGTCTAAACGCTTTGTTCGAATAAGCTGAAAGTTGGTACATATATTGTAAGTCACCAAAGTACGAACCCTATTGATTTTGGTGAATCTAGCGCTTATAGTTTTTTTACAGGGACACCAGGAAAAATTCTTTATCATTAAGGCCTATTGGGCCAAATTTTTAAACGTGTGATAGCGTCTAAACGTCTTTATTAATCTGAGCAAAAAATTTTTACACATGTTATAGGTCATAGTTGCACGAACTGTATAGATTTTTGTGAATTTAGCACTTACAATTTTTTTACAGGGGCACAAAGAAAAATTCTTTATCATTATGGCCTATGGGGCCAAATTTTTAAAAGTGTGATAGCGTCTAAATACCCCTAATCAAATATTTCTGCAATCTGCATAAAGAAAATCAAGATAAAATGGCAATTATTTGTAGAAAAAGAGCAGAATTTCTAACGCATTTAAAATTGTAAATATTGTTTTCTACAGAATTAACTTTTATAAGTTTATAAAAATTAAATAAATAAGTTAATTAAGTAAATAAACTAATTAATTAAATAAATAATTAGAATATTGAATGCAAATGTGGAAAAAATGTTTATTGATTTATTATCTTTAAATATGAACAGATATTACAATTTTTTAAATAAATTTAAGAATAATACATCAGTTAATGCAACTAAAATATGTCGTTTAAGAAAATATGATAAACTGTCATTATTTCATTATAAAACTTTTAAAAATAAAAGGATCGAAGGAAAATTTTATAGTAAAAAATAGAACTACCTCTTACCGATTTTAATGAAACTTTGTATAATCATGTACAATTTCTGAAAAAAATTACAGTAAGTGTCAAACATACTTGAAGGAGGGGGGGGGGCATAGGAAAATATACTTAATTTTTAAATTACCATTTTAGCGATTTTAATAATACATTACCACTTAATTTTTATGAAGATTACAATGAGTGTATTATATACCTGGGGGGGGGGGGGTAGATGGAAATAAAATATATTTTCCTTTAAAACACCCTATTATAGATTTAAACAAAAACTTTGTATAATAAGATACAATTTGTGAAAAAAATCACAATAAGTATCAGACATACTTGGGGGTGGGGTTAAATACCGATTTTAATGACATATTCTATAGTTATCAATTGCTTTTTATGGAGATCTCAAAATGAGTGTATTATATATTTTGGAGGGGGGGGGAGGGGGACGCAGATAGAAGTAAAATATATTATTCTTTAAACTGTCGCATTGTCGATTTAAAAAAAAAAAACTTTGCATCTATGCAACTTTCTGCTTATGAAAAATTGCAATTTCAGTGAGTGTACACATATCTGGACGATTTGCTAAGGGGGGGAGGGGGGGCAGAGTGAAGAATTTTTTTTTTTTTTAATATCACCATGCTACCTACTTATATGAAACTTTGTACGACTATCACTTTTATTTCCTTAAAATTATAGTGAAAGTTACCTATATTGAAGGGGGGAGGGGGAAGGGGGTAAATGAAAAATAAAATTTTCTTTTTAAACAACAGTTATTATCGTTTGCTTTATTGTTTTATTTACATTTTGTGTAAATACCAGTTAGTATTTATTAATGAAAAATTACAGGGAGGTGCGCAAAAATTCAATGTATGATTTAAATCTGTAAAAAAGTTATTGAAAAATAAAATTTCTTCTTTTAATCTGTCTCTTTTGTCCACCTACCCCCACCCCCCACATAGAAATAAAAAACTTACGCTCTCGTTGATGCTTAGCACGAGTTTTACAAGGAGAAATTCAGAAAAGTGCTTTTCTTAATTGGGGATGGGGATTTCTACGTGGGGATGGGGAGGGACAGATTAAAGAAAAAAATTCTGTTTTAAAATAATGTTTTACCAATGTTTGATATTAACTTTTAATTAATGTCTGATATTAACAATGTATTGGATTTTTGGATTGCGGAAAAAAGGGGACAGGAAAAAGGGCACTTTTTTTAATTTCTTCTTGTAAAACTGATGCTAAACATTAACGAGAGTGTAGGTGTTTTATATCTACATGGGAGGAAGGACAAAAGTGACAGATTAAAGGAAGAAAATTCATTTTTGAATAATTTTTTTAAAGATTTAAATCATACATTGAATTTTTGCATACATCAGTATAATTTTTCATTAATAGTAATTGATACTTACACAAAATGTAAATAAAACAATAAAACAAACGATAATAAGTGTTGTTTAAAAAGATGATTTTATTTTCCATCTGTCCCCCTACCCCCCCCCCCCCCCCCCCCCCCCCTTATCAACTTTAGTTAACTTTCACTATAATTTTAATAAAATGAAAGTGATAGTCGTACAAAGTTTCATATAAGTAGGTAGCATGGTGATATAAAAACAAAAAAATTCTTCACTCTGCCCCCCCCCTCCTTAACAAATCGTCTAGATATGTGTACACTCATTGCAATTGCGATTTTTCATAAGCAGAAAGTTGCATAGATACGAAGTTTTTTTTTTTTTTAATCGACAATGCGATAGTTTAAAGAATAATATATTTTACTTCTATCTGCATCCCCCTTGTCTAACCCCCCCCCCAAATATATAATACACTCTATTTGAGATCTTCATAAAAAGCAAGTGATAGCTATAGAATATGTCATTAAAATCGGTAAAATGGTGACATAAAAAATATTTTATTTTCCTCTGTCCCCCCTTCCTCTTTACCCCCCCCCCCCTATCCTTAAGTATGTCTAACCTTACTGTGATTTTTTTCACAAATTGTACGTTATTATGCAAAGTCTTTGTTTAGATCGATAATAGTGTAATTTAAAGAAGAATATATTTTATTTCCATTGGTCCCCCTTGCCCCCCCCCCCAGGTATATAATACACTCATTGTAATCTTCATGAAAATTAAGTGGTAGTTATAGAATATATATCATAAAAATCGTTAAAATGGTGATATAAAGAGTCATTATATTTTCCTATGACCCCTCCGTTTCCCCCCCCCCCACCGCACACACACACTAAGTATGTCTGACACTTACTGTAACTTTTTCATAAATTATACGTGACCATCCAAAAAATTTTTTAATCAATAATAGGGTAATATAAAGAAGAATGTATTTCATTTCTATCTCCTACCTTGCCCCCCCCCACGTAAAATGCACTCACAGTGATCTTCATAAAAAGTAAGTCATAGTTATAAAATATATCATTAAAGTCGGTAAAATGGTGATATAAAAAAGCATTTTATTTTCTTCCCCCCCCCCTTCCTTTAAGCCTCCCCTCCCACAAGTATGTCCGACACTTACTGTAATTTTTTCACAAATTGTACTTGATTATACAAAGTTTCATTAAAATCAGTAGTAAGAGTTGATATAAAAACAATTGATTTCTATCGATATGATTTTAGTCCCCCCCCCTCTTCCCCTAGATATATACTAAATGAATGTTGTACGAAATCAATTGAAATTTCTAAATATGTAATTTGAAAGTCATTTTTTAAATTTATTATTTGATATTTATTATTTTGCGATTTGCGAATTGAAAAAGTGCCCTTGTTTGCGGGGCCCTTTTTTTACGTACCCTTTTTTCCTGGGATCCGATTGTAATATGTTCTGCACTAGAAATTTATGAGAACATATATATGGTGGGGAATTTTGTATACTTTCTTTGATGAACAAAATTTATTTTATTACAACAAGACTTATTTTCATTTATTCTAAGGCATGCCATGTTTCATTACCTAGCATCGTTTACTATATTCATTTCTTAATATTTCTTCGATATAGCATCAGCATAGGAACACACTGGTGGATTTTAAATTTTTTTTTCAGATTTTGGCGATGAAGTAAAATGGCTGTCGCAATTGTAAATAAACATTTTCGCGAGAAACGTCATACCTATTTCGATGTCAAATCTCAAATTTAGTCAAGCGGTTCTATACTTAAGCAATTATATTTATTTATTTTTATTTATTCATTTTTCCAGCGATTTTTCTAAATTACATTTTAATTATTTTTAATAAAAGTTTACATTTTTTTTCCCCCGACATGAAAAGAAAGATATTTATTTATTTATTTATTCATTTATTTATTTTTGGAATATGAATGTTACAATCAGTATATAGCTTATGATAATTTTAATAAATTTTTAACAATCATATTTATGTTATAAAGTATTTTTTTTTTCCTGAAATTTCCATTTCTTTTTCTTTTTTAAAGAAAATGATAAAGATGATAGGCCTTTTACGGATTTTTCTATTTATTTTAATTTATTAGAAATTGCCATCATTATTTCCGAAAATTTATCTTCATTTTCAGTGATTTTAAGATGTTAATTGAAAATATTTTAATATAAATTTTTTAGTTAACTAAACTCGTCATATCCTCACATACAAGTTCCCTCTTTTGTAATTTTTTCCTAACATCTTTAAATAATTATAATAATAATAATAATACCTTAGAACAGAAATATCAATATTTCCATAACGTTAAAAACATCAATGAATTTTTTTTTTTTTTTTTTTTTTTTAATGACAATACATTGTATGCTACCGAAACCGCAGTGTGCAATTAACAATCTTTTTTAAATCGCTGTTTTTAACATTGCTTAAATACTGATATAATACATAACGTACATAATATATGCCTTTCTTTACTAAAGATATTCCATTTCCTAAGCATGAGTTTTCTAAATTTCACTTTAATTATTTAAAAAAAAAAGACATTTATTATTAATTTTCTTTTTCTCGAACAGAAGAAGAAAAAATACGACATAAAATTTTAGGTGTAGTTTACCAATAGTGTATCAATACTATCTCATAGACGCAGGTTAAAAGAAACAACACGAACTGCCGTAGTTAAGAAAAGATTATGTACAAAACAAGCCAATATTATCACATTATAATGAGAATAAAATATGGACGGCTCATTGTAAAAGTGCTGTTACTCCATGTTTTTTAAATATAGATATTTTTACTTAATTGTAACACATTTTGCCGCACCTTTCATTATAAAAAAGAAAAAACTCCAATAATTATTGCATTAAAGACACATAAATGGATAACATGTTTTTCTAAGAAAACTAAAACTTCCAAATTTTTATTTCTAAAAGGAAGTTTCTAAGTTATTTGAAATTATTTTTAATATACAATATAAATTATTATAACTATCATTTGTATTTAACACAAAAATTGATAACACTTTCTGAATCTTGACCTTTTTTCCCTATGCATAAATTCGAAAAAAGCTCGTTATTTCAAAATCAATTTCGAAGGAGATTATTCACTTTTACAATGAACGAACCATATAATAGTAAACTAATAATACTAATATAATAATAAAAATAAAATACCAACGGATAATGTGCAAAGGCAACACAAATCCATGTATATAATACAATAAAATAAGTTAATTTCCAAAATTTAGTATGAAATTGGATTATGTTATTTATAACACCCAAAAAATTAGCATTACATTCAAGGTTTCGTTAAGAAAGATTTTCGAAGTGAATATAATTCACACACAGTTACGTAGATGAAGAGTTTTCAAATTAATTGCGCAATAGCGCTATGTTTAATACGAATTCCATATACTATGATAATAATATTTCATTTGTAAATAATCAAACACAAGAAAGGAAGACTTAATTTAATAATTAAACACATAATAATTAAACATATGGAAGTGAAAACTTTCACAAGGAATATTGAAAAATTTAATGTGAGTTTTTTCTGAAACATTTATAAATGAGGTCATACATAGTATAGCAAATATAAGTAAAATAAAATAATAATAATTATTATTATTATTTTTATAAGAGGAGGCCATCAAGACTTAAGATGGGTGAAGTGAGTTAAATTAGTTTGCCGTACGTGCTGTACGCCCGATTTTTCCCAAGTGCTCTGTAAGATCATACGTTAGCATCGTAAAATTATAAATAAAAATAGTAATTACTGCTAAAATATATAAATAAAATAACCTGATGTGAAACAACCACACGGCTTCCATTACCCAATATTACACATATTATATGAGTGTTTTGGAGATATAGTGATAAAAAGACATAAATATGACCTAACGAAGTACAAACCTTAAAATTTTCCAGGTAAGAGAAACTTGATACACATGTAAAGATATATAAAACAAAGTTTACACAGCAATCTAAAAAAAAATTGAAACACCAATTTTTGAGATCTAAAACTGACCTACCTAATCAGAATGGCTGTTAATTTTCCTTTAATAATCACATAATACATAATAAAGAAAATCTACAATTGATTAATGCAACAATTTTTAAGAAAATCGTTACAAATGTTTTTCAGGTACCGTCTTTTACCAAAACCTGGCAAAGAAAAAAAAATCGTACAGCATTTTTAAATGAATCTACTTGCGAGACCTGAAATTGAGCTATTAATACAGAATGTCTATCAATTTTCCTGAACTAACCAACAATATCATTCGTAAAGACATTGAATAAAATGTTTATATAGCAACTTTGAAGAAAATCGTTGTATTTGTTTTTGAGATAAGGACTTACGGTCCCACTTCAGGTTGCCGAAGATCCATTTCTAGTTTTCTAATTTTCACCAAAATTTAGAAATTTCATCTGTTCACCGGACCTGTCTCAATTCTGAAGTTTTGTAGTTTCGGAAATATGATAGTCAGAAGATTCCCCACATACATACACACCCACACACTGACCAAATGCCAAAAACTACTTTTTTGGACTAGGAGACCTTAAAACGTATAAATCAGGTGAAAATTCTACATCGAATTTTTTGGCCGAATACGATACTTACAATACCTACTGTAGCCGTGTAATAGGGGTAATAAATAAATAAGAAAGTAAAATAAAATAATAAATAAAATAAATAAGCAAGCTAAATTAAACCAACGTGAAAACTATAAAACATTTAATTACATTACATAGTAATTTTATGATACAGAAAAACGGATTTCGGTTTAAAAATGTCATTTGAAACTATCTACGAATTGAATTATTTCATAAAATTTAAATAGTATATATATATATATATATATATATATATATATATATATATTAAATAAATAAAATGGCTCTACCGACAGTTTATTCATTTATCATTATTATTATTATTGTTATATATGTATATATATTAACTGACTTAAATTTTGTTCTGTCTATCTGTCCATACACATGTATCAGTTTTTATTTAGAGGAAAATGCGTGTCATCTTTCTCTTTCCGGAAAAATTGTAGGTTTCTACTTCATTAGGTCAATTATATGTCTTTTGAGTGCAATTCTCTTCAAAAAGTGCACATAATACTTGTATAATGTGTAATAGGAGTCGTGTGGTTGTTCTTTTTTTTTAACGCATTAGCGCCCAGTATCCTCATTTGAGGACAGCTAATAAAATGACACGTATATTTTTTTGTGGTTTCTTCGAATGATTTCTGCTTTTTAGTGACAGTTTATAGCGTCACTCTAAACGATCCCTGAAAGTTTTATGTGCCTACTATTAATTATTATTTCATAATGTGGATAGTCATTTTAAGATTTTTCATTCGTCGCACATACATTTGCTTTTTGCGCAGGTATACTAACTTAAATGAAGTTGAATAATATTATATATTATAATACTTTACTTTCGAAATCTTCGTCAACATATAACAGGATATTAATCTGTTATCTCAAAGTTTTTCTATCTCAAAGTTTTCTCGCTAGAACACTAAACGTCAATAAATGAGGATAGCCTTGAAATTTAAAACTATCAGAAGAATTGTTTAAGTTAATATATTTTTTTGTCAGTTGTGTATATTAATTTAGAAGTGAAATAATCAGATAATAATATTTTACAAAATTAATTCGGGCGTTAACGGGTTAATTACCCAAGATTACTATGAGCTCTTGATGCTCAGTTAGCTTTCGTGCTAAGTATACTATTCTCAGAAATAAAATTTTTTATGTTTTCTTTCATTATTCATATAAAAAAAATATTTCATGTTTAAAAAGAAAAGATTGGTAAATTGTTTTTGGCGCTAAATGAAAACTAATATTTAAATGACTAACTTTTAAAACTATTATAATATTATTTTCTTATTTTAATTAAATAAAAATAAAAATAATAATAATAAACATTTCAAAAATGGAGCTTCGAGATGCACTAAGACACCTCAAGCGAATTCTTGTTGAATCTCTTGACTGTACGAGTACCAACCTTACGCTTCGCTGTCCACAGACACACCGACACGCACATACATTAGTTATATAAAAATAAAATATATTTATATTAAAATCCCTTTAAAATTCCTTCTTTTATAAGTTTACGTTTTTTGTAACGAAAAAAGTATTAAAATTAGAAAAATAATTTTATTAACTTTTTAATACATTTAAGTTAATATAACTGTTCAAATAAATTTAAAACACCAAACTTATTTAAGTTAACTACTTATCTAATCGGCTTCTGTGGGTTTCCGTGGGGAATTATTCAACTGTTTGGTTTTCGTTCTCATTCTTTTCATTATTGTCATTAAAAATTATATATATATTTGTGTGTGGGGGGGGGGATTTTTTTTTTTTTTTTTTTTTTTACCTAAATTTTAAAATTATTTTTTTTTTTTTTTTACTAAACAGTTGTTCTGCGTAATACTGCTCAAATAAAGTGAGATAATGTAATATTTAATTCCGTTGTTTAAGTAATTTTAAAAGATTTTTTTCCGTGCAATTATTTACCAATTCATTCACTGTATTCACTAAAAAAACAGCAAATTATCAGCTTCGTTTGGAAAAAAATCAATTAATCCTCTCTTCTCAATCTCCTTCGCCCGTTCTATTTCCCCGTTCCCTTCCTTCTTTGAGGGACCATCTTTAACAAAATTACTCAAATGCAAGAAAGGTAACCCTACTCCGTACCAAGTGGAGATGACTATAGTGATTGATGATCATTTCCTACCACAGTGGTGTGTGGGACATAATCCATTTGAACATATAAAAGGCATTTCTGATTTCCCCTGATTTGTTTATCTATTCCAATTAGGGGGGGGGGATGAAATAAAGAAAACCATGCTTCATTAGCAGAGCAAAATTTTGGCATGTTAATAAAGACCATTCTAGTATGATAAATGATAATAATCTGCTTAGGATCTTTTACAGGGATAGCTGAAAACAAAAACATATAAACAAATGAAAAATGAAAAATGATGAGTAATATTAAAACTGTTTACTATGAAATTAACCTTTTCTTTTAATCATAGTATTTTATTATTATTTTAATATTATTATTTATGTATTAAAAGAACCATTTTTATTTATTTATTTTTATTTTAAATGCATGCTAGGATTACCAAATGAGCACCAGAAAAAGCGCTTTCGTTTAAAAATTCTGAAAGAGCCCCTAAATTAGGCAAAATAGGATTCCTCCAAGATTCATATTTTGTATTAGGACTTTAATATTTTCTTGCATACGATGTGTGTTCAAAATGTATCGAATCTTATTTTATCTCGTTTAAACCAACGAAGCGAGAGAGACTTTCTTCAATATTGATATAGATGGGTTGGTTGGTTGGATTTAATAGTGCAAGGTCCATATTAGAACATGCTGCGCCATACAAAAAATGAGATGCAGGTGGGACAGTCATGCGCAGTGGTGAATATTTTTCCGACTGTAGAAAGCGTCAATCCGTCAATAGCTGGTAGTCGGCTAATAAATGAAGAAGAGTAGTGAGCGGTCGTCGGATTTTACTTTTTGTAAAATGAGAGAAAAAATTTAGTAACGATATTGAATCAAATTTTACCAAAAGCTTGGCGATACTCGAAAGAAAATCATTCGTAAGAGTAAGGTTCAACAGGCTTTCGGGACAATGACACCTTACGATAAAAGAGTAATACAAACGCTTCAAAGATGGCTGCACACCAATGGACATGCTGACCGTTTTCCTTGATTTCCGCGGTGTGTACACCATGAGTCCGCACCACAAGGTCAAACTATCACAAAGGAGCAATACGAGGTGGTCTTTCGTCTCTTTCATGATGCTGTATGGCCAAACGACCGAATCTGTTGGCAGCAAAAACTTAAAAGCTCCATTATGATAACGCATCTGACCTTTCGGCGCATTTGATCCACACTTTTTTCGCCAAACACAGCGTTCTGTGGTTTCTCAGGCTATCTATTCACCCGAAATGACTCCCTGTGACTTTTGGCTACTTCCCATGCTGAAAAGTCTGCTAAAAGGGTCTCGATTTGAGTCAAGAGAAGACTCCATGTGAAATGCGGCGGCGCGGTTCCTCACCATTCCAAAAACTGTGCTCCCCAGTTGTTTCCAACAGTAACATGAACGTTGGGCGAAGTGTGTGTATTACCAAGGTTACGACCTTGAAGGAGATTAGTGCTGTGGACTTCCAAATTAATTAATCTATTATTGCCAACTAAAGGTTCGATACTTTTTTAACACACCACGTATAACCCACCGGTATGCTAAATCAGTATCACACCATAATTTTAAAGTAAAGTCTATTTTTCTTGTTCAGTAAAAATGTGTCCTTATGTGTAGACTAAACTTTTGGGTGTAAAACCGATTTTTCTGATCTGTGGATTATATGCAGGACAATACTTTACATTTTCTTATTGTCAGTTGCTATATTATCACAGTTGCCAGGTTTTATAATATTTCCAGAGCAGCATCAGTACCGAATTCTTTTCATATCACTTTTCTTCAAACGTATTTTCCCCCCCTTATATTAACGTTATTAAATTTTGAAGATAACTTCTCGACAAATAAAGTGATGTGAAATAAAGGCGGGGCTAATAATGCTCGGGAATAAATTATAAAATTTGGAAGAATATTATAAATAAATTTAAAAGAAAACGGAACATGAAAATTACACTTCGCAAATTTATTATTAAATAATTATAAATATATAAAAGAAATGAAATGAAATGAAATATTCATCTTTGAAGCAATGGAAAGAGCGTTGTAAATAAATATGTTTTTTCTGCTCATTTCATTTCATTTCATTTTTTTTTCGCGTGTTTTATACTAACAATATAATTTAGTTCCTCTATAAAATAAGGATTTCAAATAATTATAAAAATAAAAAAGTAATTTTGTATTTAAATTATTTCGGGCCTTTTTATATTAGACTAACAGCTGATGCACGTATTTTTTATTTTATTTTATTTTTTTTTAAGAAAAATAAACCAGGTCTATGGTTTAGTTACTCATTTTAAAAGTATGGTGAGTCTTTTAAAAGTACTACAGTTTCTAAATTTACACGTCTTGATTACTATTGCTTTTAAAAAAATTATTTTGAAAAGTAGTCGTATTACTTTTAATATTATTTTCCTTTATTTAAAGATCAAAATTTCTCAGCTACGTAAGTCATAGACAGGGATGGAACACGGGCGCAGAATTCATACCACTATCAATGTAAGAAAATTTTGTTCTTCTTAAATCAACGATATTGTAGGTAGAGAAATTACTTAAACGGATTCCGGTATGAATTCTGCGCCCGTGTTCCATCCCTGCATAGAAAATTATTTTAAAGTTGTGGTATTCAAAAGAAAGAAACAGCAATCTTCCGATATATAAAAAAGTTCCAATCTGGTTGACTATTTATTATTATTATTATTTTAATATGTAATTAAAAAGAGCCTCGTCATGTACAACTACGCCAAATTTAATCCATACCTGGTAGTATTTGTAATTTATTCCGAAGTATAGTTAGCCCCGCCCTTTTTTTTACACTAGGATATTTTAACACTTTTGTGACCGCATGCTTTTGTCTTTTTTGAAAATAAGGTCCGCCTGCAGGTGTTATTCTCCTAAGTTACAATATTTGAGAACAAAATTTTCTGTATTTACATTTATATTAGAAATGGATATGCGTTATAATTATATTCTTTCTAATCACAGAATTTGTATCTATAGTATATTGATTGTAGAAATATGAATATTGGGTATATTTTTAAGAAATAATAATATACAAATTGCAAAAGAAACGTCCACTGGTCAAGTTACAGATTTTCAAATGACGTGCATCTACGTCAGCGGTCGAGAAAGTGTTAAAATCATTTTTTTTTCCCTTATTTTATCATAATTACATATTGAAGAAAATTTCTCTAAAATCATACTGGTCTGAAAAGAGGGTGGTGTTAGCTGTACTCCAGAATAAATTATAAATGTTACCAGGTATGTTTCATCCTAAGCTGCCTTATAAAATCTCATTTTGAAAGTGCCATCTCTTGAGAGATAGGCAACAAGAGTCAATAGACCCCAATTTATTTCAAAAAGCAACTAAATATAAAAGTTTATAAAATTATATGGAATATTCCTTGATTTAGAGTTGCCACGAAATGTTTGTCACGCTCACATAAACATATACGCAGGCAGAGAGAAATTTTCTAAAATGTAATAACATTATGCTCTGAAGTGTAACATAACGTGTAAACCACGGAAGATCGGAAATCGAAAATTTTTGTAAATCTACTAATTTTTTCTATTAAATGCAGAATACAGAATAGTAAAAAGTATTATAAATACTGAAAACAAATATTACAAAAAACCACTCGAAAGTTATACTGAAAACAAAAAGCTTATGAGAAAAGTCACTTTGCATATAACTAAAATAAAGTATATGAAATTAGTACATATTTCATTATCATTATTATTTTTTTATGTATGTAGTAGTTTCTTCTTTTACTTAAAAATATTGATGTAATATTGACCTTGTTTTATTGACTTAAAGCGAACACATAATTAATTGACTAATTATATAGCCTGAGAGAAATGTATAGGAGAAGATGTTTAAGGGCTACATCATACAGTTTACCAAAAAAGAAATAAAGTAAAAGTAGAAATGGAATGTGAACTTGAAAATTTTTGTATAATTTTATTCATAATTCATCAGATTGTGTTTAAGGTAAAAAAGCAATGTTGCTAAACTTTGCGACTTTCTATTCATTAGATACCAGTAATTTTGAGAAGTAATATTTTATATTAAAATCTATTACTCTTCGATTCGATTCCTTTTTTTTTTTTTTTTCTTTTTTTATACATATGAAGTACCGCTTCATAATATTGTTGGTGACAATTGAATAAAAAAAATTACAAATTCTGAGAACACTGGTAACACAATATAACAAAAGTGAAAAATATAATAGCTTTTAGAATCATCAACAGTGTTTTAATTTTAAAAATAATTTTGAATTTCAGATACAGTGTCAAGCATTTATTCGAGTTTATTTATGCGAGTAAACAGTAAAATATATTTTAACAGGAGTAGCATTCTGGCACAGTTTTAGTATAACTATTTACGAATAGTAATATTTCCTTCATTTAATTGCAGGAAATCATTTTAAGTTGTTGTTGTATGATAAAAACATTGCAGAAGTTGCACCAGAATTTAGGAAAGTATTAACATAATTGCAGAGTTGTCAACTTTTATTATTTATTCCTGAGAATTTTTAGCCCCGCCTTTTTCTCACACCAGTAATGTTTTAACCCCTTAACGCGCGGCGTCCTCACTGCGAGGACGCAAAATTTAAGATACAGCTGCAAAATTTCATCCCGGAAAATTTTTAGCAAATATGTACGTTTATAACATATCAAAAAAGGCCGGTTTTTTTTAACCTTAAATTTTAAAATTTCTTTTAGTTTAATTTAGTTCATGAATTCCGGTGGCAGTATAATTTAAATGATCTGAATTGTCTTGCGCCGCAAAGGGTTAAGAAGATTTTCTTCTTATTTAATCGTTGTCCCATATTGAAAACAAATATTCATCAAAAATTCCGGTGCGAAAAGAGGGCGGGGCTCAATATGCTCCGGAATAAATTATAAAAGTTGGCAACTCTGTAAGTGCCGAAAAAAAAAGTAAAGATTGTGCGTAGCAAATAGAATCCTAATAAAAAAAAAAATGCATTTCTTCAGGATTTTTTTTATTTTTTTTTAAGAAAAATTAACCAGGTTTATGTTTTAATTACTCATTTTAAAAATATTGATGAGTCCTTTAAACAGTGCCATAGTTGCGAAATTTACACATCTTGATTACTAGGGCTTTTAAAAATGTATTTTGAAAAGTAGCTGGTATTGTTATTATTCTTACTATTTTGCTTTATTTTTAAAGAATAAAATTTCTCAATTACGTAAGACATAGAAAATATTTTGAAATAATGGTATTCAAAGGGGAGAAGGGGACGATGCTCCGATATATATAAAAATTCCATCCTTGTTGAATATTTAATATTATTACTATTATTATTATTATTATAATTTTAATATATAATTTTAAAAAACCTCGTTATGTACAGTCATCCCCCCCCCCCCAAAAAAAAGCCTCCTCTCCCCAAATAATTTCGTCATAAGTTGTCGTAGAAACATCTGATTGGCACTAAACGATTTGTAATAACGTCTAGTTTATAATGGTATAGTTAGATTTTGCTTAAGGGGTCATCTACATAATAAAACTGGCATCAACTTCATTTTTTTCAATGGTAACCCCCATTTTTTATAATTTATTTGAATTCTTTGGATCAAATCATCACGGAAAATGGTATACTTTATATATTTTGCTCAATTTTTCATAGAGTTATAAGGTGTCAAAATATGAGGATGCCAATGTTAAATAAATGTGGCAAACATTAATTCATATCTTCCAAAATAATTATGATATTCAAATTCTGTTTTTTTTATACGATAAAATGAAGTGACCCAAACATATTACATGCATATTTTTGATTAAAAAACATTTTTTGAATTATGAAAATTATTAATAATTTCGTATTTGAAAAAAATATGAATTATGACTTATGTTAATTTTTGCATGAACAGAATGGGCATCATCAAAAACATGGGTTTCCAAATTTACAGCTCGTTCCTAACATTATTTAATGAGTTACAGTGATATTTTTTTTTTACTGCTGTTAGGGGGCCGTCACCTGTTATAATTTGTATCCTCTTTTAGTAAATATCTCTATATATTTTGAAGATTGTGAAAGAATTCCATAAAAAAATGAAGCCTCGCCTCCATATTGCAGAAACAATATTAAAAAACTAGTTCGCATATTCGTAATTGACTCTATACATAACACTGGTGCGCATAAATGTCAATGGCATTTAATACATCGAATGCTGAAGACAAAATTTAAATGATTTAATTGCAAATATGTAAAAAAATTTGTTTTATAATGTAAAGTTTTAGAAAATTATGTAAAGGCGCGACTTCCGTTGCAAAAAGAAATATACACAGCTGCCAATATTTTAATTTATTCCGGAGTAATTTTAGCCCCACCTCTAATTCGTGCCACTTATTTTTTAAAAGTATTTTGTCTTATTTTATCGAAATTATGTATTGAAGAAACTTTTTCTATAAAGAAAGTGGTGCGGAATAAAGGCGGGGCTAAAAGTACTCCGGAATAAATTAAAATATTGGCAGCTATGAATATACCCGATCCTGAAATGTCAAGTCTTTCTTTTTAAATGTTACATAACTTTTCCTAGTTTCTCACTGCTAAAATTCTATTTTAACTCACTCGTCCCTCTTATTTTTACTTGAATATTGTAGGGTTCGTACACCTCAAGTTAAATATTATAATTTAGGAAACGCGGTAAGGCGAGGATTATCGTTTGAAAGAGGAATACGCATTTTTTTTTCTTTTTTTTTTTTTTTTTTTTAAATTATTATAATTAACATTTAATAATTTTTATAAGATTTTTTCATAAGAATTTTCTTTTTTAATTTTGTTATGACATTTTTGTATTTGTTTACTGCACGTTTGCAAGCTTTGTGTTATTTAAATTTTATCGCATGACGTAACATAATATTACATTTTTATTTAATGTTTTTTTAATACAAAATCAAACAGTGGAAGATTTTTTTTTCATTAAATATATTATTGAAACAAAGCGCTATATTTTTTATTTTCGATTATTCTAAGTGCGGCGTAAAATTCACATTTATTATGGGAAAACAATTTAAAACAATGTAATATGTCTTATTACTTTTAAAGATATAGATTTTACACATTTAACATTAAGAATTCAAGTACAATAGACGACTGCAGAACGGGGAATATTCGTTCTAGGCAATAGGAAACTGTTTTTTCTATATCCATATTTATTTTCATATGAATATACATAATAATTATACTCTTTCTAGTGAAAGTATTTGTATTCATATTATTTTGTTTATATAAATATGAATATAAGGAATATTCTTAAGAAATATCGTAAAACACGAATTGTGAAAGAAAAGCCCACTGGAGGAGTTACAGATTTCCAAATGACATTGAAACTACGTCAGCAATCGCGAAAATGTTAAATATTCTTTCTCAGATTTTAGTTTAAATCTTGTTATTTATATTTTTTATATTACCTATTGTTGGTTTATACGCCTAAAATTAAATGTAAAACTCTATAGTAACACTTTCATGCGGGGCTTACCGTATAAAATAAAAATATACCCAATAAGAAGTAGATAATTCTTTTTCTTAAATATTAAACACATTTATTTTCTTTTTTTAACCGCTATTGATATTATTATCATTATTACTATTATTCTTTTAGCTTGGTATCTAAATTTTTGTAATTCAACATTGTAGGGTTCATATGATTCAAGCTATTTAATTTTCTTCGTGTGAAGTGATGTATTTATTCAATGTTTAATAAATAGAAACCAATTAAAATCTTTTAACTCATAAACTAACACAGAAAGATCGGCAAATTAAAACCTTTTTTTTGATTTATAAATAACATTTCTGAATTTTTTTTCCGGTGTGAAATTTAATAAATAATGTATATTGGGTGGTAGATCACGATTTATTTTTTGTAAATGTATCGACGGTCCCCTAACACATTTTCACGTGTAACTCTGTTTAGAATTTATTTAAAGTATATAAATAGGTAAGTTTTCCGAACTGCCTTGATCTCCGAAATCTGAATATGTTGTCAAAAATATTGGTCGTCATTGAAAAAAATGAAGTTCGTACCTGTTTAATATGTAGATAACCCCTTAAACAAAATCTAACTACACCATTAAAAACTTGACGTTATTACAGATCGATAGTTACCAGCCGCATGTTTCTTTGATAATTTATGGCGAAATTAGGTTGGGGGGGGAGGGCGTTTTTTGGGGGGGTAACTGTACAACTACGTGAAATTTAACCCATAACAGATACAACCACGTGGAAAAAGGAAGAATTCGCTGCTATGCTTTATAAACATATAATTTCATCGTGAGTTCAGAATCTAGATTAATTTTTTATTTGAGGTTTTTTTTTTTTTTTTTTTTTTTTTTCCCTGTTGATTCAATCTAGAAATTTATCCATTTATCCATTTGTTATAAAATAAGCCTATGAATTTAGAAAAGTTTATTGTTCGATAAAGTTTTGGAAGAGTCCTTGAAACAACGCGAGTGCGTACGTAAAAAAAAAAAAAAAAAAAAAAAAAAAGTATAAAACTTAAAGATGAATACAAACTAAAACTAAAGAAATAAAAAATATTTAAATCCAAATTATACCATAAAATGTTATAAACGTTTTTGTGTTGTATTTTACGATATACGATCGCAATTTAATAGGTGGTGGTACACTATATGAAATACTCAGGATACTTGCTTTTAAACGTGAAGCAGGAGTTCATAAAGAAATAAGCTTTTGCGTTAGGCGTAGCTACCAGCATAGTAATTAACATTCCGTGGACATGTGAATGTCGGCAATGTTTGTTTATTTTATTTATTTCTTTATTTTCATATTAGCAGTTTCTCTTCTTCTTCTTTTTTTTTTCTTTTAGTATTTTTACTTAATTATAATTACATTTTCAGAGAATTACTCAAATAATTAAATGGTGTAGGAAAAGGAGTATTTGGAATGCTATGGTATATTAATTAAGATGTTGACTGCTATGTGTTAATATATCCCTAAAAATACACAATTAGCTTCAATTTTGTAAACGTACTTTGGATAGGTTTAATAAGTGCGAGAAAGTAGCCGAATTACAGCATTTATTGGAAGAACAAATAAACCTGGAAGATATATTAATTATACTGTTTTGTGGCCTTATTTGAATAATATATATATAGTATTTTTCGGCTAATAACCCGCAGATCACATAAATGAGATACACACAAAAAAGTTCAATTTACAATGGTATAGCTGTAAAAAATAAAAGCTCTTGAAAAAAAAGCTTTCTCTGTAAAATTAAAATTCCAGTGTATAACTGATTTAACAAACCTGCGAGTTATACGATGCAAAATACGGTATATATTTCTACTTAATTGAAAGGCATTTGTGATTTCCACTGATATTTTTATCTACTTCAATTGGGGGGGGGGGGGAGAACGAAACATAGTCATCAGCAGCAAAATTTAGGCATGTTAATAAAGATCATTCTAGCATTATAATAATCTGCTTAGCGTTTTATTTATGTACTTTTTGTAAGGATACTTGAGAACAAAAACATATAAATTAATGAGGAATGATGAGAAATATTAAAACTGTTTGGGGTGTAAATACTATGAAATTATCCTTTTTTTTTTTTTTTTCCTTTTTTTAATCATAGTATTTTATTATTATTTTAATTTTTTTATTTATATTTTAAAAGAATCATTTCTATTTATCCTTTACTTTAAAAGCAGGCCTGGATTACCAAATGAACAGCAGAAGAAGCCCTTCCGTTTAAAAATTCTGAAAGAGCATGTTGGGCAAAATAGGAGGTCTCCAAGATGCAAATTTTATTTTATGACTTCAATATTTTCTTGTATACGAGATGTGTCCAAAGATGTCGAATATTATTATTATTTATTTTTTTTCGTGTAAACCAATGAAACGAGAGAGCCTTTCTTCAGTATAGATGTAGATGGGTTGGTTGGATTTAATGGTGGAAAGTCCATAATAGGACATACTGCGCCGTACGGAAAATGAGATGTAGATGAGATACTCTTGCGCAGTCGTGAATATTTTCCCACCAGTAGAAAGCGTCAGTAGCTGACAATCGGCCAATAAGAGAAGACGTGTAGTAAGCGGTCGTCTGATTTTAGTTTTTGTAAAATGAGAGAAAAATTTTAGTAGGATATTAGTAACGATTCGTCGTCGTGACCGATGATTATCATATGTCGACAGCATCCATGAAAGAACAGAACACATTTTAAAAGATGACTCAGCAGAAACTTTTCAACTCGTAAATATAATACGAAACTGCACAAAAATATTTACAAATACACACATTATCACATATAAATATATACACGCTCTAAATATTGACATTTCCAATTGGCTTTTGAAGCCCTCTCGTTACAAACATTCGTTTACCACTACTCTTCTGCCATTTTTTATTATCATCTCCGTAGCCTGTTGATGCCACTTAAGAAAAACTAAAAGTTCGAAAAAGATTCGAATAAAGTTCGAATAGGATCTTTACTCGTCCTCCCTCCCCCCCCCCCCGTCCCATGGAAGCTCATCCGTCGCTGGAGGGAGGATGCAGCTAAATCTGAAACGAAAGATACTCAAAACAAAATACAACATACAAACGTGTACTCTACTCGATAGGTTCGATGAGAGCTCTTATATTAAAAATACAACATCTCCCCCACAAAAAATAAAACTAATATATATATATATATATATATAATATATACATATATATAAAATCAATATAGTGGAAACAAATATACATTTACATATATATGAATGAACAAATTACACTAATATTCATAAAATACTGATAGTGTATTTACAAAACACAATAATATAATTTACCTCACAAAAAGAAAAATAAATAAAATAAATAAATAAATAAATAAAGATTAAACAATCTATCTTTAATCTAGATGAATATCTTTAATCTAGATATCAATCTGTCTTTAACCAAGATAAAGCATCAGCATTACTGTGTTTTGACCCTTTGCGATACGAGACCGTGAGGTTATAACACTAAAATGCCAAGGCCCATCTATAGAGCTTAGCACTGTCGGGAGCGCTGTGCGTCAGGTATGAAAGAGGATTATGGTCTGATACAATTTGTATATGCACTCCAAACATCCAGGTGTAAAATTTTTTCAAGGCTTCGAGCGTGCAGTAGGCTTCACGTTCAGTTGTACTCCATTTGATTTGACAGGGTGTGAGTTTCTTGCTAAAAAATGCTATAGGCATATCTTTCCCTACGTCATCACACTGTGCTAAAAACACTCCAATTGTGGTGGCTGAAGCATCTTTAAATAAAGGAATGGACGTTCCATATTTGGAGTTTATAGAGTGGGCATCCTCAACAGTTCTTTCTTAAGTTTTGAAAAATCTTCCTCTTCTGGGGCCTTCCATGGAATATCAGATCTGTGACACCTTGAATGATTTCTTCGACAACAAGACGAACTGGTATAATGATTAGCAAAACTTGGACCTATTTTTGTTTGAGGAACTCCAATAGAATAAGAGTTTCTTCTGTGATCAAAGAAAAAAGAATGACCATAATAAAGAGCATTCTCATATCTTCTAAAATAGGATGAATTAGAAAGCGGTACATTCTGATATCTCATTGTCCTTTGCCGAGGCATTTCCCCCTTCACCTTTGCATCACATATAGCACATTTAGGATTTTGAAAATATCCGTGGTAATAACTTTGATCTCTACGTACTTGATCTCCTTCAGAGACTGACATTAATGAAGGGTTTTGTTTACCGGTACGAGAATAATTATGGTGATAAGCACTTTCATCCTCTTCATTCTCAGATGAAGTAGTAGTTGAAGGAGTTGAATCAGTATCATCATCAGAACTGGATCCAGATTCTGACAGCTCAGAAGAGACAGTTTCTGAATCAGTATCTTCATTAGAACTACTGGATGACAAATGCAAACTAGAATCATTGGATGAAGAATCCGATTCAAAATCAATACTAGAACTCTGCTTTTCAATTTCACTGTATATTGAAGACTCAGACTGTTCAGAATCTTCTGTTTGTTCAGAGAAATGGCTTTCCAAAGGAACAAAACGTTCTTGAAATGGTTTGGGCACTGGTTCATTACTTGCAGGCACTTTTGTATTTTGAGCAGAGGATAACTTCCACTGAGCAGAGGATAACTTTCAAAAGTAGGCTTTCCAGGAAACGATTCTATCCTTTGAACCTCATCTCCTAATTTTGCATAAACAGAATTACTTTCAGATTTCTCTGACAATTCAGCGTGGACAGCTTTATCGCCAACAAAATTAGCATTATAATTAGTTTCATTACTTTCTTTTTCATCACGGTCATTCTTAGAAATAGATGAGCAATCCTTATAATCTTGAAAATCTTTCAATATTTTGTAAGAAAAATCATTCTTTTGAGATTTTAATTTATTAAGCATATCTGTACTAATAAGATTCTTATGAGAATCATCCTTTGGCACACTAACATTATCAAATGTAACTTTTGATCTCACTGACTCAAACTCTTTGTTTGATTCATATGTATTTACAAATGCCTTTATTATATCATTCAGTGTATCGGAAGGTTTGGAAATATTTTCCTGCCCAGAGTTTACAAGATCATCTTTGTCATTTAGACAATCTTTTGGTTCAGATATTTCAGGTATCTTACCTGGATATTTTTCATTTAGTTTTCCCCCATCACTTTAAAAATATTTGTTTACACTACCATTAATACTCACTATATCTTGCTTTTCTAATATATTTGTAACATGAAAATCAACAAGATTTTTATAACAATCACAGATGCAAGATTTGTCAGAAAACTCACTATCAATAAATTCTTTTTGGTTATATTCATTCACCAAATCAGAATTCTTATTTTTGTTCAGTCCTATACAGTTACCAGAGCATCCATTTTGTTAATTTTTTCAGTTATTTGTTCTTTAAGATCAACAGTTTTAGCATTTTTATTCTCTGAAAGAGCGTCATCATCTTTAAAGGAATTTTCAAACTTTATGTTACATTCTACAATGTCTTTGGTAGATTTTACATCTCCAACTGCAGTTATCACTGCTGGCTGATTACCACTAGCATCATTACTAATATCATCATCAGCCTTAGGAGCACATTTTTGCTGAATACTTTTTGAACTAGCTTCATCTTCTAAGTTGCCATTAACTTTCTCTCTCAACCCAAACGTACCGGAATCTCTTGAATCCTCATTTTGCGTATCATAAAGTGTATGCCCTGACGCAGTTGGACACTCTCTCGGAGCGCTTCGTACGCAAACATACTTAGCATAAGATCATTGACTACTTTCTTCGAGACTGCACAAGCAACTGGCACTGGTCCATGTAAGCCATCGTCTAGTTCGAAATTGAAAATCCTTAAAGGAGTTAACTCTTTTTTACCAAAAGCTGACTCAATCACTATCTGATTCTCTCCCTCAAAATGTTCATCAGCCACAAGATCTTCACGTACCACTGAAATTTGTGCACCTAAACCTAATGTCCTAGTTCCACAACGGATATTCACAGTTTGTAATTTACCGACAGTTTCAATAGAGGAGGAAACTGGGACATTTGTTTTCACCATTAATACTGGATTTTCTGTCTCTGGTTTCAGCCTGCTGGTTTTCATTAAATTATTCTGACCGGTTCAATTTGAAGTTTTCTTCTGAATAGGCTTAAAAGAACAATGACGTGAAAGGTGACCTTCAGTCCCGCATGGAAAACAGGTAGGCTTGAATGTCTGTCAAGTCTTATTAGTCTTCCATCGTGATGATGCTGGTGGGATTCGAAAATTAGTGCCCTCGGAACTGTTTTTATTTTTTCCAAATTTTTCATGAAAATGATTTTGAGGCTGATTTTTTTTCCACTCTTTCCTTCACTAGTCCAGTTTTCTTATTATTGATTTGGACACTCTCATATGCATCCAGTTTGTCGACTAATTGCGATGTAGATACTAATTTTTTCCATTCATCAACGAAGTGTTCTCGGATGTTTGGGGGCACTCGTCTTTTTATCTGGCCTGTAATAATCAAGTTCTTTAAACTTTCTAAGTCTTTTACTTCAAGACCATCCATTCTTGGAAATAATTTGTGACTTCATATGTGAAATCCCGCCATGATTTTTCTGAACTTTTCTGATGCGTGACAAATGTTTTCCGGAAGGACTCCGCCGTGAGCTTAAATCTTGACAATAATATACTCCTGATGTATATATATTCTTCAATTTTTTCTTCTGATTCTCTTTATTGCACTTCCGAGCTGCACTATTTCAGACGGAAGTAGTGTTAATAAAGCAGACGCCCAATTCTTCTCTTCTACCTTAATTCTTTTAGCTTGACGCTCGAAAAGTGATAAGAACACCTCCGATATCATCATATTTAAAATCATATTTTGACATCATCTTTAACAATTCATAACATGCCGATGTGCTTTCACGAGAGGGAGGAGTGTCGTCCTAAGCTTTCTGGGCTTCTATTTTCAATTGCTCTAGCTGCAGTTCGTGATTCATACGCTTTTTCTCTCTTCGGTAATTTTCTTCATCACGCTCTTTCTCTCTTTGGTAATTTTCTTCATCGGTCCCAGTTTTTACAGTTGTCTCTAACATATTTTTGACAATCCCTTCCTCGTAATTTGTACTGCTGGTAATTAGATTTTTTAGCCCGATGACTTTTAGGTCCGGACATGGACATTTCCCTCGAGTTCTTTTGCAAGAGATCGCAGATAATCTTTTTTAGCTTTGGCAAGAAACGCCATAACCCCAGTCAGTAATACTAAATTCAGCTACTTATTTATTGTAATATTAAAATACTAAATATTAAATTTAGAGGAAAAAAAAAAAAAAGCTAACGATTTAAAATGTTATATAATTATTTTAACAAACAAACAAACACACACACACACACAAAAAAAAAAAAAAAAAAAAAAGAAAGAAAGAAACAAACTTATATTATTTTAATTTATTCTATAGCGATGTTAGTTAGTATGTGAGAGGAAACAAATAAATATCGCTTTAAAACTTTCTCACTTACAGATAACAAAATAATATGAGCTTAAATTTATTATTGCAAATGTTAAAAAAAAAAACGAAAAAAAGTGCAATTATTTTTAAATATATGACAATAGAATAATCAACCTGCACAACCTGTTAGTGAAATATTAATTTCAGAGCCAAAAAAAAAAAAAAAAAAAAAAAAAAGGACTCTATGTAGAAGAAACTAAAAGAATCTATTTTTTCCATTAAATGTAAACCATAAAACTTTTATTATTTTAACACAGATTATTCTAATATGTAACAATAAATAGAAGTAATAAATAATTCCAAATAAAATTAATAACTTAAAAATACCTTTCTTTTTAAAGACTTGTAATCGTTATGACTCAAATAATGATAATTACAAAACCTATTTCTTTCCTTTTCGAGAAGCAAAGAAAAATAACAATAAAATATCCCATGTATTTATTTATTTCATTTTATCTACTTTATTTCTTCTTCACTAGTAAAAAAATAAAATAAAAAATAAAATCATTCATACTTTTCAATGGAATGAAAGGAAAAAAAATAGTAATGGCATGAATAAAAGAAAATAATAGTAAAAGAAAAAAAAAAAAAAAAAAACAGATTAACTGAATAGTATTTGATTTGACTTGATTTTTCTTTTTCTCTTTTTAAAATAAAGATTAAAAAATATTCTTCTATTTAAAGATAATTATTTGCTTTTATTAAAACTCATTTTATTCCATTCGACAAAATGCACAAGAAATTATATTATTATGGTGAAATAAAAGAAAAAAAAAAATCTTTCGAAATAAAAATAAATAAAAATCTATTTATTCCATTTCAAATTAAATATACGAAACTAGTGAATTTAGAATTTGAGTATTCCGGATGAAGATATCTGGTATCGAGATTAACAAATTGTTCTAAGAATAGAAAGAAAATGCAAGCAAGTTTTATATTCTTAACTTAGAACAAAAAAATTATATATATTGTTTTAACATACAACCGAATATATTTCTCGGGATGAAAAATTAAATTTTATTCTTAATTTGAAATTACATTTTCGAAAACAACACACAAAAATTAAAACAATATAAATACGTATTATTTAAAATTCCAAGGACTTCCACTTCTACAAAAAGTTGTAAAAATGACTCTTTCAACTATAAAATTAGCTATTTAAGCTATGCAAATAAAAATAAAAATGCACTGATGTGCTATGCAAAGACACTTTTATGAGCACGGATGGCTTTGTCAAACAAATACCGCCTGGGTGGCTTTTTACTATTAATCAGCAAGGATTGCTGAACTTCTAGAAAAAAAAAAAAAAAAAAAAAAAAAAAGAAACTGATTGCCGGGATGGCTTCATTAACTTTTTAAACCAGGATAGTTTTAAATTTCTAGTACGCCAGGGTGGCTGTACTATCAAATATAATATGTTAATAGCATGGAGAGCATGCAGTATACAATAACTATTTAAAAGCTCTCATACTACACTGACTACGTTAGTAACGATTCGTCTCCGTGACCGATGATTATCATATGTCGACTGCATCCATGAAGAAATAGAACACATTTTAATAGATGACACTGCAGAAACTTTTCAACTTGAAAATTTAATGCGAAACTGCACAAAGATAATTACAACGCACATTATCACATATAAATATATACACGTTCTAAATATTAACATTTCCACTTGGCTTTTGAAGCCCGCTCTTTACAAACATTCGTTTACCATTTCTCTTCTGCCATGTTTTATTCTTATCTCCGTAGCCTCTTGATGCCACTTAAGAAAAACTGAAAGTTCGAAAACGATTCGAATAAAGTTCAAATATGATCTTTACAAATCAAATTTTACCGAAAGCATGGTGATAACCTAGCGAAAATCATTCGTAAGATTCAACAGGCTTCCAGGACAATGACACCTTACGCATAAAAGAGTGGTAAAAACGCTTCAAAGATGGCCGCACACCAGTAGACATGTTGACCGTTGTTGGATTATGAGTTAACATTAACCTAATTATCCGATAAAATAAATTAATTTGCAGAGATCCATTAACAATGGAGCGAGGTTACTGCTTTTAGTTAAGTTTAATTTAAATGTAGAAAAGCTTTGAGAAAGAAAAATATCTAAAATAGTCATTATCTTTAAATCTTTTAGAAATTAAATTTATGTTAAGCTTTTAATAAGATAATTTACACACACATGGTAAAGGAAATAAAACAGAATCAAAATTAAATTAAAATTTAGTTTATTAAAACTAAAAGAAAATTTGTTTAAATAAAATGATTCAATAATAAACAGGAAAAGTTCAAATGCTTAGCCATTATGGCATTTTCACAAAACATAAGTGACTTCTGCACTAGCTTAGTGCTATCTATTTCCCCTGGGAAAGCTACAAAAGAATATCTGTCTCGGGGTACTTTCTCCTTCTTCAGGCTAAGAAGATTACCATGGAAGAACCAAAAGAGAAGCGAAGCAAGCAGTTCATCCAAGTCTGACCGAAGTGTTTATACTCCTTCCAGGTACTTGCATTTGAATACGGATTTAATGCGCCCTCTGAAGATGGATGGTTGGATGGTTGGGTTTTACGTCGCACTAGTGCTGCGCAGATGTATAATTTGTGACGGTCTGGGACACACCTTTAGAAGTGGTCCGGAGACATGCCATCACAATTTTGATCCTCCACGGAAGGGATGGCTCTCCTGCTTCGGTGACCCAAAGAGGTATAATTTTTTATGGGAACAGGAAGGACATTGCGGCCACGACAGATTTTGCGTGCACCAGCCACCATCAGTGTATACGACGGTCTTTGGCCGGCTAGAGTACCGAATCCGCAATCTTCCAATTACGAGGCCGGCACTCTACCGACTGGGCTACCGAATCCCCTGCGCCCTCTGAGAGATTCTGCTGAAGAACCATTTCTGGATTCACTGGAGTTGCGGCTTGCGTTGGAGGAACGGAATTCGGGAGAAACTGGAGTTGCTGGCGACGCTACGGAGTCTGTAACATGGAGACAGGTTGAAGAGGCTTAGATTTTTCTGACGGAAGTCTAATTGTCAGTATCCAATTGTCCCGTTTCTTGAGCCTGACAACCGTTTTCCTTGATATTCGCGGTGTAGTACACCATGGGTACGCACCACAAGACCAGATTTTCCCAAAGAAGTACTACCAAAAGTCCTTCGTCGCTAAAAGGTTACGATTAAAAGGATTCCGCTAAAAGGGTCCCAATTTGAGTCAATGGAAAACCATGCGGAATGCAACGGCACGTTTGCTCACCATTCCAAACAGTGTTGCCAGACTGCGCGACTTTTTTATTTAATAATCACCAATAATTTTGAGAAGAGATGTTTGGTATATATAATAGACGATTAATCGTCGATTATATACATCAAATATCACATCTCAAAATTATTGGTGACTGTTTAATAAAAATGTCTCGTAATCTGGCAACACTGATTCCAAAAACTGCGCTTCTCAGGTGTTTCCAACAATGACAGAAACGCTGGGCGAAGTGTGTGTATTATCAATGTGACTACCTTAACCCTTTGTATTCTACCGGGACTTTAAAGTCCCATAAAAAAAATTCCTCAATATAGCCTAAATTTACTACAGGATTTCATTGGAACTTCAAAGTCCCTATAGTTTGAGTCCCTATAGTTATAGTCCCTATAGTTTAAGCTAAATTTAATATGAGATGTTTCTCATGCAGCAAAGAAATATAATAAAAAAGTTTCAAATTGTTTTTCCAAAAATAAGGTAATTTGGGATATAAAGGGATATTTGGATATAAGTTAACTGTTTGAAATATTTTTTATTTTATTTTTTAATGTTTATAATTTATATTTTAATTAATTATAATATGTATTTCTTCCAAAATTTTTATATTTTTATTTATTAAAAAGTTATGATTTTTAATGGGATCAGTTGTTCTATTAAACATAAATAAACACCTCTCAGTTGCTTTGTTAGCTATATTAATTCGTACACTACTATTATCCTATTAAAAAAATATTTATATAAAAATTATCTTTCAAATAAATTTATGACTACATATATGATTTATTGTTATATGGAGGCAGAAAATTAGGAATGAAAGGGTTAAAGGGATTAGTGGTTTCGGTTTCCAAATCAATAAATGTATTTTTGCCAACTAAATGTTCGATACTTTTGGAACACACCACGTATAACCCACCGTTATGTTAAATCAGTATTACACCATAATTTTTAATTAAAAGTCCGTTAATTTTTGTTTAGTGAAAATGTGTCCTTATGTGTAAACTTTCGGGTGTGAAACTGATTTTTCTGAGCTACAGATTATATACAGGACAATACTTTATATTTTCTTATTGTCAGTTGCTACACTATCACAGTCGCCAGCATTTACAATTTTTCCGGAGCATCATCACTACCGAATTCTTTTCATATCACTTTTCTTCAAATGTATTATTATTATTATTTTCTTATTTTAATGTAATTATATTTTGCAGATAACTTCTCTACAAGTAAAATGATGTGAAATGAAGGCTGGGCTAACAATGCACGGGAAAAAATTATAAAAGTTGAAGAATATTATAAATAAATTTGAAAGAAAACGAAACATGAAAATCATACTTCGCACATACATTTCCAATTAGTTCGGGCTTCTAACTGTGATTTTATTAGGAAAATCACGTTAGCAGTACTATTATATATATATATATATATATTGCAGAATTTTAATATGTAAATAAAATAATTATTTTTTTAAAATAAATAAATAAAATAAAAAAGGGCATGAAGAAATTGGAAGATTTAAAAGCTATGTCTTATAAACACATAATCTAATGTGATATTCAAAATGTAAATTAATTTTTTAAACAAGTAGATTTTCCGCGATTTATTGGCAAGTTGACTTACTATTTGTTTTAAATCAAGCCTATGAGTTTATAAAAAAAGTTCATAGTTAGAGAAAAGTGGTGGTATGGTATATAAAAAGGCCAGCTAATACATAACACAAAATTTTATGAAACATGCTAAAAATTATAGAAACTATTAAAGAACTATATGGCTCAACTTCTCATTTTAAAAGTGTTGATGAAAAATCAACACTTATAAATTTTAAAAATATCATAATTGCCAATTTTTGCACATGTTGAATACTACTACTTTTCCAAAATTTATCATTATTTATTATTATCTAAAATGTATTACTATTATTAGCATTAGCATTTTTGGTTTATTTTATAAAAAGCCTAATATTCTTCAATTACATAATACAAAAAATACTATTTTAAAATAGTTCTCTTCACCGATGGTAAGAGGGGAAAAAAATATATATATATATAAACGTTTTTACGGATTTCACAAAATATTTTAAGCTAGAGTAAGGGATTAAATGGTAAAGTTGGATATTGGCAGGCATTTTCGAAGTGGAACACTTTTAATTGGTAACGACGCAAAATGGCAGATTGAAAGAAATAATCATGTCGTACTAAAAAAAAAAAAAAAAAAAAAAAAAAAAAAGTAGATTTTATTATTAATAAACTTTTTTAAATGTTCTTTCCATTAGGTTTAGTTAATCTTTTTCCTTTTAAATCGAAGGAAAAAAACAAAGTTTGTTTCCAAAAGGAGATATATTATCAACCATAAAAGGAAAAATACAACCTTTTCCTTGTCCCAGGCAGTGTTGCCAGTTTGCGCCATTTTTTTATTTAATAGTCACCAATAATTTTGAGAAGTGATGTTTGATATACGTTATAGACGATCTTCGGATGTTATGGTTTGGAGGAAACTGTGACAGAGTCACGCACACTCCACTACCTAGGAATGGTAGCTAACGGAATGAGAGTCCCGAAAGTAAATTCACTGCAATGGAAGGCGGCAGAGGGGAACACAAAACAATAAAAAAAAAGGAAACACAATTTGAAAAAATGAGTAGAGCGATTAAGGACAGCACTACACAACTAGAAGAAAGTTTAGGGATAATAAGAATATTTTTGATTTTTAAAAGAGCAATTTTTAAAATATTTTGGTATTTTAAAAACAAATATTTATTTATTTTTCTTTAACACAAAGACTAGTACAGGGTATAATCTCCGCGGAGAAGTCAGAGCCAGTAGGCGATAGAAAAGAGAAAAAGGCATGAATATAAAACACAGAAAAGGTTAAAGGTGGGAGTTAAGATTAAGGCCTGCTTTGGTTCATCGTCTATTGAGAGGATCGTTGTGGCATATCCTCCTAAATTAGATGCCTGTCGCGTGACTCGGAAACTTGGCAACAGTTCAAACGGTAGACAGCGCCACGTAGTACAGATTGCGCGACATTTTTATTCAACAGCAACCAAAAATTTTTTTAAGTGGGATGTAATATACGTGAAAGGCGATTCGAATTGAAGAAACGTCGTTTATATATATCATATATAAATTCTTAAATTTATTGGTGACAGTTGAATAAAAAAGACGCACAATCTATACCAGGTGGCATTCTCTACCGCTTGAAACGTTGCGAACTTTCCGAGCCACGCGACAGGCATCTAGTTTAGGAGGCTATGGTTGTGGTCATATGTTGCGAGAGTGTTTAAAGCAGAGTTATCTAAATTTTCAAGTGCCAAATGGAATTGAATGTTTAAATATTGAATGAAATCATTAAGTTTGGGAGTTTCTATCTCTTTATAAATAGGAAAATTTCTAACGTACCAAGGCATATCGTGAATTTGCCGAATAGTTGAATTTTGAGCCCTAATGAGTAACTTTATATGCGATTTGGCACCATACAAATTGTAAACGATTAATCGTCTATTATGTACATTAAATAACGTTTCTCAAGATTATTGGTGACTGTTGAATAAAAAAGTCGCCCAATCCGGCAACACTGGTCCCAGGTAGCATATAACGTTGTTATAAACTCGTTATAAACTTGTTATAACTAATTTTTCACTATTCAGACTTATTTGCAACACTATAACAACGTTATGTGTTACCTGGGGTAATCTTAAATTTAAATAATTTAAATTTCCTATAAATCGAGATTGAACGGATAATACCTAATCTCGCAGATAGAGGTGACCCATGTTAATCTACGGGAAAATTTGTTTCCATAATTACTCATTGCCAAATATATTTTTGTAAATTCCGTTTTCATATTCAGAAAGTTCACAACCGTTAAATTAGTACAGATTTTTCAAAAACTGCTTTTTTACATTTTTAGTCTTTCATTTTTAGGCGAAAATATATAAAAAATGCACTTAGTGAAAATTTGCATTTTTTAACTCAAAATTGAAATATAAAAAATTATTTTTTTTTTTCAAAAATGAGGACTAATGTAACAGTTATCAATTTCTTGAATGTGAAAACAGAATTACAAGAAATACATTAAGTAATGAGCAATTGTGGAAACAAGTTTTCCCATGGAATAACATAGGCCTTAGTTGTCCGCGGCATTAAGAGTAATCCTCTCTTAAATCATTGGCACAAGGAGCTTCTTGATGGATTACACAATGATACTTAAAAACTTTTTTCCCAAATAGTTTACAAGCAGTGTAATAAGCCTTTTATCCTTTCAACCATGCAAGGCTATTTGTGCATACACTATCTAAAATGGTCCATTCTACTTTGTTTACTTTAATTACATTCTTACGTTTTCTTTTAAAAAATGTCTTCACCTGTAGTTAAAACTAATTGACCTAAATCAAGACGTTCTTCCACAATATCAAAATTAACATTCGTGTAACGCACAGATATGCTTAACTGTGCATTATCTGTGATGTCACAGCTTTCATACAAAGTTAATAAAAGCATTTGCAGTATTGTAATCCGGAGACAATTTGCGTGTTAATATCGAGGACCATGTCATCTTATACTACACATGATGATATTTCTTGACAAAACTTTTTCATTAACAGTATATTTTTTTTTACATTTATATGTACGATATTTTTGGCGAATATTAAAATTTATTATTATTATTATTATTATTATTATTATTATTATTATCTCCTCTCCTTCAGAATAGGGCTTTCTTGCAGGCTAATAACAGAGAAAATTTATAAGACACCTTCATCATCGTTTCAGTTTCGTTAACAATTTGCATTTCTATATCGAGGACCATGTCATCTTATACTACGCATGATGATATTTCTTGACAAAACTTTTTTATTAACAATATATATATATATTTTACATTTATATGTACGATATTTTGGGCGAATATTAAAATTTATTATTATTATTATTATTATTATTATTATTATTATTATCTCCTCTCCTTCAGAATAGGGCTTTCTTGCAGGCTAATAACAGAGAAAATTCATAAGACACCTTCATCATCGTTTCAGTTTCGTTAACAATTTGCGTTTCTATATCGAGGACCATGTCATCTTATACTACGCATGATGATATTTCTTGACAAAACTTTTTTATTAACAATATATATATATATTTTACATTTATATGTACGATATTTTGGGCGAATATTAAAATTTATTATTATTATTATTATTATTATTATTATTATTATTATTATTATTATTATCGCCTCTCCTTCAGAATAGGGTTTTCTTGCAGGCTAATAACAGAGAAAATTCATAAGACACCTTCCTCATCGTTTCCATTTCGTTATTTCTCTTCTGGAAGAGATTCTTAGCCGAATAAAAAAATATTTTTCTGTATTGATGAATTACATTAAGAAGTAAATGTGATCCGACTCATACTTTCTGTTAAAATCACCATACAGTTGTTTGAAATGGCATTTCATGTTTCGAATTATTTTGACGCTCCTACACAAATTCAACATATCAAATAATTAGGTTTGGAAGCATCTCGAATCGCAAACAAAAATTGTTCTTTCCAGACAAACTTAAAATCACGAATTACAGTGTTTTTATATTTTCTTTTCGATGTCAAAGTCAACGAAAAAATATCTTCTACAAAATGCCAAAAAAAGTGTAAATATCGCCTGGTTAATAATGCCAACTCAGAGTAACCAGAGTAACAGTTTATATATATATATGTTTTTTTTTTTTTTTTTTTTTTTCTGCTGTAGCCAAATGGAAAAACGAAATCACTACCGAAGAACAACTGTGAGGACAGAAGATTTCTAAAACAACAGAAACAGTTTGGAGAAAAAACATGTTTTTCCTTGCCGTTTCTGAAAACATGATTTTTTTTTCTAATTTGGCTTTTACAGAGGAAAATCTTTTGGCATACTTTGTTTGAAAACAGTGATTTTTTTTTTTTTTTTTTTTTTTTTTTTCATTGAGTCTACGCGTACCACTGCTAAAACTCTGCAGTGACACACTATGGCACACATACCGCGAGTTGGCCATCCGTGCCTTAGATCATTAAAATTTCAAAAGATGTTATGTTTAGATTTTATAGCTGTGAGAAAATAGTTTTTTTTTTCACTTTCTGAAATTGAATATATATATATATAAGAATTTATTATTATTCTTATTCTTAATAATTAAATGAATATCTCATTGTATCTATTTACGCGAAATTTTGTACTATGCTGCCTTATAAAAACTTATTAAAAAAAAATAAAAAATAGTAGACGACAATACCATCTCTTAAGTAATATGTTTGAAGACTTAATAAAAAAAATTACTGTTAAACTTTTCGCGACCGCTGATGCAGATTCACGTAATTCGAAAATCTGTAACTCTTCTAGTGGGCGTTTCTTTTACAATTTGCACGTTATTCATTTCTTAAGAATATACCCGATATTCATATTTGTTCAATCAAATATACTATACATACAAATACTTTGATTAGAAATAATGTTGTTATAATGTATATCCATTTGTAATATAAATGTGAATACAGAAAATTTTGTGCTAAAATATTGTAACCTGAGAGAATAACGCCCACAGGCGGAACTTACTGTTGAAAAGACAAAAACATGCAGTCGCGAAATTGTTAAAATAAAAGTTCTATGAGATAAAAACGGTGTTAAAAATAAATGATCCAGAATAAACTTAAATGTTGGCAGCTTTGTATAAATACAAAGATTTCATCCTACTTGACCATTACTGTAAGCACTTTTTTAAAAATACGAGGGCTATTTCTTTTTCGACCTCCGATAGGCTATAAAAGAAAAACGGGTAAATAAAAAAAAAAAAAAAAAATGATTTTATAGCCAAAAGTAATGTAGATTAAAGGTTACTTCTCTACATAATCACCTTGATGATTGAGGCTTTTTTTATATCTGTGAACAAGCTTTGAAATACCCTCTTCATAAAATGTTCCCGCCAGTGACTTCAAGTGAGTTATGACGGTTTCTTTGAGCTCCAAGCCAGTTTGGAAGCGTTGCTCTCCAAGCCACTTCTTTAGTTTTATGAAAAGATGGTAATCACTGGGCGCTAGGTCGGGACTATATGGTGGGTGTTCGAAAATGTCTCATTTATCGTCTGTAGCGACAGACTTGCGTCCTTGACCTCCTTCATCATGCACATCAGTTCGGCCATCTTTAAATTTTCGACACCATTCACTCATAAAGTTATCTCCATACACTCGACTCATTCTTCGATAAATTTCCGCTGCACTATTCCCAGGGCCTGATTAAGGGGGAAGCTCGCTCATACCGGAATATTTTTACAATTATTTTTTACTTCATGTTTTAGAAAATACACGCTTTGAAAAGGAAATATTTTTTATAAAAAATGAACGGTGTAAAACAATACAATTTACTCACCGTTATTAGACACCAGAATTCTTTTAAAATAATTTTTAATGAAAATTTTCTGTTTATTGTAGGAGAAAAGTATTTGTTAAAAAATAACGGTGTAAGTATAAATAATGTGTCAAGAGCGAGCTTCCCCCTTAATCAGGCCCTGACTATTCCCCATCTGCCTGCAAGAAACGAATAACACTTCGTAATGTTTACTTGAATGCAGCTGAAAACGAATTAGCGTGTTGCACTCGACAGTGACAGAGCGTGTAGAAGACGAGATGCGCTGTCATATGCTGCGTACACCAGTCACCCGCCGCATGTCTGGCCTTTATACCGGGCGATCGGAGGTTGAAAACAAAACAGCCCTCATAATTAATTAAAGAAGCATCTCATTGTGTCCATTTACTCAAAATTTTGTTCTATGCTAACTTATAAAAACTTATCAGAAAGCTGGACGATAGTGCCATCCTTCAGGATTCAATAGAGATCAAATTACGTTAAGAAGGAACTAAATATAAACATTTATAAAATTCTGTGCATTAGTTTTCTTGATTACAGCAGCCACGAAATTTTTGTCTGAACGCACAGATTCACAGACAGACAAAATTTTTCTAAAAAATAACAAAAAATACCTCTCATGACGCGTAAAGCCGTGGTAAATCGGAAATCGAAAATTCTTGCAAATCTAATATTTTATTCTATTAAATACAGATTATCGATTAGGAAAAAACGTAGAAAAATATGCAGAAAAAAAATCGTTTAAGAAAAATTTTACCTTAAGTATAACCATACTTGCCAACATACTAATTAATATTCCGCAGTGTTGTTATCCCCAGCCTTTATTTGGCACCAATATATTTTTAGAGTAATATTTTTCAAATGTAAGTACGATTAAATAAGTCGAAAAATACTTTAAAAATATGCTGGTGTGAAAAGAATGCGGGGCTAACAGTGCCACGGAATATTAATTAGTATGTTGGCAACTATACGTATAACTAAGAAAAATTCATACTTGCCAACCATCTCATTATAAACAGTACAATTTTTAATACCCACCTTTCTTTTTCCCACATCAATCACTTTTTGAGTAATTTTCCTCTTATTCAATCGTAACAACATTTGGAGAAAATTATTCTAAACAAAAAGTGGTGTGAAAAAATGGGCGTTTTTTTTTTCAAAGGGCATTAACAATTGTACAGTTATTAATGAGATGGTTGGCAAGTATGTAAATTATATAAAATTAGTATATATTTCAGTAATATTTTCTTTTTCTTAATTTAAAAACCCAAACACATTAAACGTTCTTAACATGGATTAAATTAAGTTATACAATAGAAAAAATAATAAAAATATGAAGAAGAAACAAAGCAGGGTAAAATAGAAATGTCGACTTTATTTAAAACCAGTGGCGGATTTAAGAGAGGGGGGAGAGTAGGGGGCTGAAGCCCCCCCCCCCCCAAAAAAAAAAAAAAAAAAAAAAAAAAAAAAAAAAAACACTGACATTCACAATTGAATATTGCAGTTATAAATTTTTTATCGGTCTAGAATAGCACTTTGAAAAATCTTAGCCCCCTCCCCCCCTCTACCCCCCCCCCCCCAAAAAAAAAGTCAAGTTCTGGATCCGCCACTGTTTAAAACTTAAAGTATATATAAACATGGTACATATTTCCATATCCTTTTCCTTTTTTATTATCGTAATTCGAAGATTGTGGGTTTGAAACTCGAGCCAGAAGAAGAACTTCGTGCACACTAATTGTGGCTAGTGCACCTATAATCCGTCGTGGCCGCAGAGTTCTCAATGTTTTTTTTTTTTTTTTTTTTTTTTTTTTTATACCTCTTGCATACTTGCTAACATCCTAATTAATATTCCGTACTGTTAATAGCCCTGCCCTTTTTTTCACACAAGTAAATTTTTAAAATAATATTCTCCGAATTCAATTACGATTAAATAAGAAGAAAATCACCTTAAAAAGATAATGGTGTAAAAAAGAAGGTGGACTAACAATACAACGGAATATTAATTAGTATGTCGGCAAGTATGCCTCTTGAGGTCACCGAAACTGGGGATCTATCCCCTTCATGGAGGAAAAAAATGCGATGGCATGACTCCGGACCAAACTTGCGTTCTGTCTTAGGTCCTCGCCAATCACCCATACCGTAGTACTTGTGAATAGATGCTGACATTTTAATTTATTCTTGAGCATTTCAAACCCCTCCTGTATTTCACACCACTTTATTTATAGAAAATTTAATCTAATATATAACTTCAATAAAATAAGAAAAATTTACTTAATAATAATAATAATAATAATAATAATAATAAGTGGTATGGGATAAAGGTGGGGCAAAAAAATATTCCGGAATAAATTAAAATGTTGGCATCTATGCTTGTGTGATATTAAAGCCAATGAACCCCACCATTCTGTTTTGTTTTCTATAAAAATACCTATAGAGAAAATGTTTCTTTGTATGTGGAGGGTAATCTCTGGAATTACTCAACCAATTAAAAAAAAAAAAAAAAAGAAAAGAAAAGAAAAGAAAAGAAAAGAAAAGAAAAAAGAAATTCACTAATCAAAAACTACACTATCCCTGGGTGCTATAGGCTATAATTAGATAAAATATTTTTTTTAATTTTAAATTTTTTAACATTTTATTAAAATACCTATAAAAGCCATTATTATCTATATCTATCTATCTATCTATCTATATCTATCTATATATATATATAACGAAAGCTGTTTTACCTGTGAACGCCGTGTCTTCGAGGTAAATGATCAAGATTATGAGTTAGATTCCCATCAAAGGAAATTGTTTAAAAATAGTTTTTTTTTTTTTAAATCTAAGTTGTTTATTTCTCAGTCGTTCATTACGTCATTATGTTAATCATGTTTATGTTAATTATTCGTTTAATGTTGGTAATATCTGGACTTTTCGAATTCTAGAATATTCTGTTCTAAAAAAGTCATCAATTGCATATAAACCGATGTAAAATTCAGTTAACTTGAAAAATAATGTCTCGAACTGAACTGGAAGTTCTCTGTGTTATTTCGCTTTAGCATTTCTCCACAAATGTTATCTAAGTCTAATCTACGTCATAATATTAAAAATCTAACTGAGGCCACTACAAAACAAATTTTTATGCGTTCTTATTCTTTCTTTCCTACTTTCCTACTTTTCTTTCTTTTTTTTTTTTTTTTTTTTTTTTTTTTGGCATGAAGAGAAATGTATTTACACGTAAACTATAAAATTGATATAAAGCTTTGTGAAAAATTAAACTTGCATGGTAAAATTGACGTTATTATAGCTTTAAATGTATTTAATTTTAATGATAGGATTTATTAATATATATATATATATATATTTAAATAGTGTTAATGCCAAAATAGGCTATTTGTATATATGTAATAATATATACAATAAACAATAACTATGAAATTAAGTTAATAAATAAATAAATTACATTTAAAATTTTAAATTTAAATGTAATTAAATTCATTGATGGTATTTTCATCTTTCTCTCATTTGCTGAGTATTGTAAAAGAATTAAATAATTTAATATATATATATATATATATATATATATTTGTAGGTTTATGCTTATGGGCACTATATATATATATATATATATATATATATATATATATATATATATTGGTGTTGAAACAGTATTATAAATTTTATATGTTAATTAGTATTTAAAAAAAAATATATTGGTTCAGATAAGTTTTTTTTTTAAATCTAATTTCTTTTACATTATTCTTAATGTGTTTTTTAAAATCGCTAAAATGCATGATTTTTATTTATTTATTTTTTCTTTGTTCGATTATCTTGCTGCTAATTTCCAATTAGTTAATTGTCAGTCAGTTTCACGCATCTGGTGATTAACACACCTAACGCTCATATCAGATTTTTTTTTAAATATATGTATATATATATATATATATATATTTATATATATTCTTTACATATCTAATAAAATAAGATATGTGTGTATATCCGGACCTTTTAAGAAAAAGTTTGATCGCAGAGCAACACAAATTTGCATGGAAGCTCGTAATGACCTTCCCTGTTGCACCTGATATCCGATATCCGAATTTTTAATGTTTTTTTAAATTAATTAAAATATGAAAGTAATATCTTATTATAGCTTTGAAATTAGCCATTTAACCATTTCAGGGGCGGTGGCTGCATAGCGTAACAGCAAAGCTTAATTCAAAATTGAGCAAATTGGACCCGTATTTTTATTTTTTTTTTTTTTTTTTTTATAAAATTTTTCTTTTTTAACTTAAAAATATAACCTTATTTATTTCTTCTCTTTTAATATAGTCAGTGAGTTCTGGTGACTGCTGATTTTAAATGAAAATTTGCTTACCCCTGAAAGGGTTAAATATCAGCTTTTAATTTAATAGTCACCAAAAAAGTTTAAGAGTTCAATTTTATTTTTTACGTAAAAAAGAAATATATTTTTACTCAAACTGACATAATAACATCATTATAATTTTAAAATTAAGCGATAATAATATTTAAATAATAATAATATACTTAGATATAATCGTGGGCATTTAACAAATTTTTGATGCTGAAATATATAGGATATTTTGTGTCAAGTAGCGCATCAAAAATATACATGAATTATAAAAAGTTAAAGGAAGAAGAAGAAGAAGTAGAAAGAAAATGACACAGAAACAATAATAGCATAAATTATCTATTTTCTTTCACTATATTATTTTATAGAAAAAGCCAAAATGATGACAAAAATTCAAAAGATCCCAAGTGTAGCTATAATAAAGCTGTACCATGATCAGGTTTACATATTTTTGATTCTGTATAACAACCACTATTAACAATAAAATATTTAAAATTGAAAATATATATGTATAATCACACAGACACGCACAAATATATATATAGAGAGAGAGAGATGAAGACCTCAGTGTTTTTGGGGTTTTATTTCATTTTATTCATTAATAATTTATTTTATTCATTGATAATCTATTCCTATATTTAAGTTTTGCATTTCCTTTTGCAGCAATTCTGCGCATTGGTTTGCAATTCTCCTTTTTTGATTTCTTATCTTTAAAATCATAAATTCGTTACAATTGTTACCTGCATATATATATAGTTGCGTCATACTGTTGACGTAGCACTCATAGTATACGGAAATATAATATTTTTCCAGTGTCGCCAGATTCAGCTACAGTCTTATTCAATATCTGCCTCTAAAATTTAAAGATTACGGAAGACTAATCTTTATTAAAATAATCGTCCATTATTCTTATCAAATATCACTTCTAAGAATAACTGGTGGCTGTTGAGTACAAAAGTCGCAAAATATGGCAAGACTGTATTTCGGGTAAAATTGCTGTTACTTTATGTATGCCTGGTAATATATATAATTTATTCCAGAGTACTGTTAGCACCGCCTTTCTTTCGCACCAGTATGATTTCAGAGAATTCTTCTCCAATATCACGTAATTTCGAGGAAATAAGAAGCAAAATGCTTTTAAAATATACTGGTGTGGAAAAATTGTCGAGGCTAGCTGTACTCCGGAATAAATTATAAATGCATACTTGCCAACATACTAATTATTATTCCGTAGTATTGTTAGCCCCACCTTCCCTTTCATACCAGTATCTCTTTATAGTACTTTTCATCTTATTTAATCGGAATTGCATTTGTAAAATATTACTTTAAAAATTTACTGGTGTGAAAAAAGGGAGGGACTAACGATAATACGGAATATTAAATAGAATGTTGGCAAGCATGTAAATATTACCAGGTATGGTTTATCGGATGGTCGACCTGATAAATCAAATAAAATATAGAAACGAACGGGAAAGTGAATATTACGTATAATACGTATAATGGTATTCATATACAATTGGGATTTAAATATCAAAGGGCTACTTGAATTTTTTTCGGTACTATTCATTTCGAAACTGCCATCCGATAAGCAGTCAAATTGAAGCCGACGAATAAGGCATTGTCACAGGTAGCAGGGACACGTATCCAACATCTTGCAGCGTGAGAAAGACGCTGCCGATGGCAGCGGGGACCTAAAACTAGCTTTTAAGAAATTTGAATAGATTTCCTTTTTTATTTTTTGTTTATAAAGAGATATAAAAAGGAGTGATTCTAAAATATTTTTAATTATTTTAAATATAGTGACCAGCAAAGTTGGCAAAGCCTGCTATTTTATTACAAAAACCCAAGAGTTGCACATGAAGTATGAATAATATGCAATTGAATATTCCTAAATATTCATCAAATTTTTGCCTGTTACCGCTTTAAAAAATTCCAAAAAGGGATGTCAACTTAAATAATTCTTCTAACTGCGAAAGGAAAGTTTTCCAGTGATCTATGGGTCAATTGATTAGTTATTTGTTTTAAATCAAGCCTGAGAGTTTAGACACACGTTCATCGTTCGAGAAAAGTACTGTAAGGATTATTAATATTATTATATATTATTTTGTTCTTTAGACAATTCATATATAACGAACAAAATAATATTAAACATACAAAGAAATATATAATCATACTTGCTAACCATCTCATTAATAACCGTACAATTGTTAACGCCCCCTGAAAAAACTCCCCTTTTCTCACACCACTATATTTTTAGAGTTTATCTCTCCAAATGTTGTTACGATTAAATAAGACTAAAATTGCTCTAAAAAATTATTGGTGTGCAAAAAAAGGCGGGTACTAAAATTGTACGGTTCATAATGAGATGGTTGGCAAGTATGTAGAATATATCATCAAAGTAAAAATTGTGAAAAATGTAAATTTTTTTTACACCAGAAAAAATTATAAAATTAATTTTTTTGTATTTTAACGCTCCCAAACATGCGTTTGGCAAATTTAAATTAAGTTTCATGATTCAAGGCATCTGCGTCTTGCTACAGCAGGAGGCAGCGGTTCAACGTGGAAGTGTTGATTGATCGTTCTTCGCTGCCAACTAGGGCTGGGCGTTAATTTGATGTGAAGTAAATTATCAATCTGACACTAAAATCTTTCATCCAATTTAAATATTTCATCTTATGTAAAATATCGATGCAGAAACATCAAAACATGCGAACATCTGATTCCAGGCTAAACCGATTCAATAATGCCAGATAACTATTTATTCAACGTGATACCAATTTAGTCTAAAAAATGGGCAGTATTAGACAACTAAATCTTGAAAATCTTTACTTAACCGGTTTAATGCTAAAACACTTTCAGAAACACAACCTTAAATTGCTATCGATTTTACAAGCCTCAATGAACGTTTTTCCGGTGTAAATATTTAATTTTCGCTTTGTGAAAAATTCGAAACCCAATCATGCCTAAGTGGAAAACCACGCCGTGCATTAAAAATTGAAAAAAAATCTAATAAGCAGCAGTCGAAAAGGCATATATAAATGCGTATTTTTATGCATAAATCCTTTACTCTCGATAGCTCTTTCTACAGAAATAAAATATGAAATTTTCTAATGATCTATAAAAACACACCTAATTAATGAAAACCACGCCTGACTGTGGTGCATGTAAAAGGCAAATTTAAGTATCATTAAAGGATGAATAAAAATAAAAAACGTATTTTACCATTAATAATGGTTCACACCTAATGTTTTACGAAAATTTAAGAGCAGCGAAAAAATCCAAATTTAATATAGTTTTCCAAATGTACATTTCAGCGTAGTGAAGGGTGTTTGTATGTTGATAAGATTTTATCGAGACTCCGCCCATTCTTTTCTTTTTCCAACTTATTTCCCAAATATAAGGATATATATTTTAAAAATGATGAAACGAGCGTCGTAATAGTTTATGCGTCGAAAATCGCGTTAGATATTTCTCTTTTGAAGAACTAATTTAATTGATATCAATGATCTGACTACTAACATCGTCTTCTGTTGATATTTTTTGAGTATTAAAAAAAAAGTTATTAAATAAAACACAATCACTCATACAATTATCACTTAATTTATTAATTATTTTTGTGTTTTACAAAGAAATAATAAAAAAAAACTTTATAAAATATTTATTTATTTATTTATTTATTTATTTTTTTACTTTTTGTAAAAGAAAATATGAAAGAAAAATGATGAAAAGATGATGTTAACAATTGTATTTTCCTGCACATAGGCCATGTAGCGAGCGCAGATGGGGTTGGAACGCTTTATCTCACTCTGCTTGTTACTGCAGACCACACATTGATGTAAATTTCGTCACTGTCTTCATTATTTGCTTCCAATGTCTCATCCTTCTTTCTACCATTATGCACCGAATCATCGTCCAATATAATGTTGCGACGTAACGTAACCAACTGCTTCACATTACCTAGAAGTTCCGATTGACCGATTGATTTTTTTAAGTAAAAATTAAATAAAAATTCCGGTGTTATCTGAATTGTATTTCTCGAAGCGCGATAGCGCTGCTTCGCAGTTTTCGAGACAAAACATTGCAGCGCTATCGCGCTGCTTAGCAGTCAAACGGTTAATCAAACCGCAAAAAATCAAGAGAATAATATTTATTTAAAGTGCCGTTTCGATTTAGAGTTGCGCAGACGTACTAGAAAAAAGAGAATATCGGTTTAAGACCCATTCTTTCCAGTCATGATTACAGATAATTGGAGATTTATTTTATCAATATTACTATTTTCTTTTGCTATTTTTAATTATAGTTCGTGTTCCTGCAATTTAAAAATAAGAGACTCCAGTTTCTATTTATTAGACAAGTGTATTAATCATTCATAATTAATATTCATTAATTTCAGTACAGAATCTGACATTATCATATTGTCAAAAATAAATTAATTCAAACGGCGTTGTCTTATATATGATTATTCTAATATTTAAATATCAAATTTTTATTTATTTCGAAGTCAATTACTTAACAGTATATAGTATGAATATTTAAAAATAATTTTAAATACGGTGAAAGTTGTTACTTTTTTTTAATCCTTGAAGTGCACCAAATTGTTCTTCTTTCTATTACTTTTATTTCTCTATACCGAATAAATATTGCCAGAAATCGAGACTTTTTAATTCTATGACACGAATAATTTTATGAAGTGATATTTGATATTTATAAAAGACGCTTGTTGGATTCGATTCGCCTTTCATGTATATCATATACCATTTCTAAAAACTTTTGGTGGCTATTCAATAAAAAAGTCGCGCAACCTGGCAATACTGTACTGAACTAGTTATTTAAGTGTTTTTCTATTTTGTAATATTTGATGTAATTTAATCTAAAATCTGTAAAAATTTTAAGTTTCAATAAAAAATGGAAATATCGTGAATTTTTTAAGGAATCGTACTTTAGAAAATGTTAACTAAGAATTGTAATAGGAGATTCAAGGCACAATAGAAATGTCATATCATGGGTGAAACTCTTCTCTTAATTAGCAATTTTCTGCTGATTGCCATTTTGCAATTTGTTCGCATGTAAGTGGGGAATTTAGATATTTTAATGCATTAAAAGGTAATAAAAATAAAATAAAATTCTGAATTTATTAATTAGTTAAAATAAATAAATTGCGGTGTTTTAAATGTTCTGAAGGTTACTCACGAAATGTCGAATCGCGAGTCACGAGTCAGTGTTGAATTCTATATTATAACTTGCGGTAAAACAAACTGCACTGCAATAATTATACTATTTTAAGATGTATAAATTTTGATCTGGGGTAAATAATGAATAGTTTTACAATAATTATTATTAAAGCATTATTTCTTCATCAGAAGTCTGTTTGACTTTTTCAGAGGTCTTCTTTTATTAAAAAATATATTTCTGTGATTTAAATAATAATTTCGAGGAAAAAAAAATAATCTGGTTAAACTGATATAATTTTCAATGGTCCATTGTTGATTTTTGCGTTTTTACGTTCTTCTGTAGGTACTTTATTACAGGAAACACATGTAAAAACTTGTAACTTCTGGTTTTCAAGAATTTGCACGTTTTGAAAAGTCTAGAGAAGATTGATCATCTTTAGAAATTATCCGTCTGCTTGAGTGAGAAAAAATATTACCAACAACACTAGCGGAGAAATAATACACAGAATTTCTTAAACAGTTTTACTTACTTGCACCTTGATATAATTTAGCGCTTATTCACACTTTTTACACATCGCTATATAAATGGCACCTATACAAATGGCACTGTCGTCCCGTTTTAGAACATAAGGATATGATACATACTTTCCAGTATATGATAATTTTTTGTACAAATGTACGAACTATACAGAAAGAATTATTTTATACTTATCATTATATAAAACTGTAAAACAATTTTCTGTAATAGTAATAGTCAACTAGGATAAAGTTCTTAAATGTGCAAGAGTAGAGATTTAACCAGTGAGAGTAAATTTTCAACACGAATATTGTTCAAAATATTTAAAATGAATGATTGAAATCATGTATCTGTGATAAATGTAAAACAAAATTGTCCACAGTTTTTTTAATCTTTTTTTTCATGTGAAGAAAAAAGAAATCTGAAAAATTACGTATTTATTTTCTAAACAAATACTTCATCATTTTGCTATTTCAAAAGAAGTCACTGCTTCAGATTAAATAAAACAGATTTGTACTTATACTTATTTAAAAATATGAATGTCGGCAAAATAAAATTATTGCTTCTCCATTCATGCTGTATATTAAGCGAGTCCCATTAAATCTGTGATACTAACTCACATTTTGCCATGTTTCTACTGATAGCTTAAAGTGGTTTTTTTTTTTTGGGAAAAATAATAAAAAAAAGCTTAAAATTAACAAAATTCACGCAAAGTCCTTTAAAAGAAATACAAAAGTAACACAAAATGTCCAAAATTTGTAAAAAGTTCCTGGGCCACGGTAGCCGGTCGGTAGAGGGCCGAGCTCGTAAATGGAAGATTGTGGATTTGATATTAGAGCTCGCCAAAGACCGTCATGTACACTAATGGTGACTAGTGTACGTAAAGTCCGTCGTGACCGCTATGTCCCCCATGTTCCCATTTAATAGCTCTGGAGGTCATCGAAGCGGGGTAGCCATCACCTCAGTGAAGATTGAAAATTGGGATGGCGTGGATCCGAACCATTCTTAGGAGTGTGTCTCTGACCTTCGCCAATTCACCATACATTGTTAAAAATTTCTGTTCAAACTTGAACCACTATAGTTAGCAGCAAAATTATTTGAACGTTAGCAACAATACCTATATAAAAAAAAGTAGACTTAGTACTGTTTTGTTAAATGAGTCCTTGTCGAATCATGTTCTTAGACTGACTAAGTACATGACTGCACAAGGATTTATTTAACAGAGCAGTTTTAAGTGTACATATTTTTATATAGGAATTTCTACCAGCTCTCTACCATACATCCAATGACAAGGGAAATATGAATCAGTCAAATTCTCATTGAAACCAAACCAAGATTAAATTAAAGAGCGTGGTCGAAAACATAGGTTAAAGGGCAAATTTTGTGCAACAACTCACCCATGATCAACATAAGGACCTAGAAATATTAATTTTAATTGCGCTTGATTGCGCTTGATTCACTAGAACGGAAGAATCTAGCTTAAATAGATTCAAATTCATAGATATAAATTAACAGTTATTTTAACATTTCGTTTGTGAGGGTGGCGATCACTGGTGTCTTTACCTTGAGCTTTGTGACCGCTCAAATATTTAAAGTAGTTTGACAGCTAAATAATTAAAAGATATTAAGGATTTCCATTGATTTCTTTATCTATTCTAATTCACCAGAACATGCTTCAAATACATGATTACTTCACCCTGCAAATATAATTTAATTTGTGCAAGACTAATCCAACATATAATCACTTAGTAATTTAGATTTCCTATGCAATATTCTACTTGTGTCTCATCAGGACAAAACACGGGTTACGTGCACTCCATAATTTTACAGCTGTTTTAGAAGAGGAATAATAATTCTATTAATTATTCTATGACAATATAGTGCTTGAAATCGCTTAAGAATCTTGAAAGAAAGTGAATATTCCAGATTAATATAAATTTTGAATTGCGACGTGTTAGTTACATAATAGCAGAGCTGCCAACCAAATCCGACAAATTGTTAGTACCGCCCCTTTTTCTACACCACTTAATTTTTAGAGTAATTCTCTTCAAATATATTTACGATGAATGAAGAAAACAAATACTCTAAAAATTAAGTGGTGTAGAAAAAGGGGTGGTACTAACAATTTGCCGGATTAGGTTGGCAGCTCTGATAATAGGCATTTCACTATTAGTCGTCAATGCAAATATTACTCGATGCGATATCCATGTCAAATTTTAATATATCGAATAATTAACCTAATATGAAAAATACTGAGATTTGTTTTAATTAGAAAAATGTGTAAAAAAATATGACTATTAAACTTTATCCGATCTTTATAAAATACAGTGTCAACGCAAGCGGGCAGGTGGTTCTAAGCAAAGAAATATTTCTGCACCCTTTTTAAAAAATCAAAGCCCCTTTATATTATTATATTATAGGGTGCATTGCTAGAATATACTTATATACCTACCTCCCATGCATTGCATTAAACCTGGATATTATAAAGAAAGTTGAAAGAAAACGAAAAATGAAAATTATGCTTCTCATATCGATAATGAAATAGTTTCAAACATGAAAAAAATACGAAATATTCATTTTTGGAGCAATGAAAGGAAAGTTGAAATAAACACGTCTGTTAGTGTTCATTTTATTTTGAGCGTTTTGTATTGACGATATAAATTGTTTTATCTTATACAACAAGAATTTCAAATGATATTCAGAATAAGGCATTTTTCTAATATATATATGTGTGTGTGTGTGTGTATTTGGGTGGGTGGGGGTCACGTTATGTAATATTAATCACGGATACACGCAGCATTTAAAATATTAATATTAGATTTAAACAAAATTTGTATATCATTGAAAATGCATTTCGAGAAATAATTTTGTGTTGTTGAGTTTTAAGATGTTACACATTTAAAACATTATTATTTAAAGTGAGGTTTAAATATAAACTAATTTTTAAATTAAACAAATAGCTTTTTAGTGATCAATTGGTCAAATGCTATATTATTTGTTTTAAATGAAGCTTCTGGGTTTTCAAAAATATTCATCGTTCGAGGAAAGTGATGGAAAGATAAGAACAGCGCATACATAACAAACAAAATTATATTAAGCACACAAATAATTATAGAATTTATCATAAAGCAAAAAAATTAGAACAATTTAAATTTTTATAACACCAGAAAAAACTAAGGATATAAACTTTTTGTATTTTACTCCTGTCTCGTTTTTCTTGCTGTGGCGATGTGCTCAACTAAGATTTCAAGAAATCTTCTTGCGTTTGCTTGAAGAAGAGTTCGTAGTGGGGTATTTTGATTGTCTCTACTTCAGTACCGCCCAAGGAAATTGCTTTGAGGTAGAGCCCTGCATCTGGTCGGGTAACTCCATTTTACCTGACCCGACCCGGGTCGGGTTGACGGATCTTGTTGACTGAATTTTTATTCTTGAGGTTCGGGTCGGGTTTGGTTTAGAACAAGTCGGGTCGACTTAAGAATGCCTTTCAAAATATTTTTTACAATTATAAACATAAAATAGGCATGTTTATAACTCTGTAACTAATTTTAACATTCTGCACATCACATACTAGACATGTATCGGAGCTCCCTATTCGTATCCGCGGATATCCGCCAGAAAAATAGATCCGTATTTGTATCTGGATTTGTTTTCTTATCTTCAACGAAACTAATATGTATCTTTTGTATAAATTGTATGAAATTTAGAAAAGTGTTATAAATCTTTCTCGACTGTTGTTAATATATAAATTAAAGAAATACAAATACAGTATAACCTCATATTTACATTCTGGATATTGAAAAAATTTCGTAATTTACAAGTGTTTTTTTTTTTTTTTTCTGTCTTCTATATTAAAGGAAGAAACTATTAGATTCGTAAAAAATTTGAACTTCCGGTTTTTGATGAATTTGCACGTTTTGAGAGTCCAGAACACGATTTGACTATTTCTAGAAAATATCAGTCTGTGTCTCTGTATGTGTGTGACAAAAATTTTGTGGCGACTGTATCTCTGGAACTACTGCACATAATTTCATATAAATTTATAAACCTTGTATTTCCAAGACCTTTCAAATAAGGTGTCACATGGTGGTGACAGCTGCAAAATCCTTTAGTTGCACTTTCCACCGCAAGGGGGCGCAGTTTGTTCTGTACGAACATAACCAACGGTGAGGAAATACCAAAACCATTAAAATAAGATATAACATGATAGGGTCTAGGACAGAATCATCTAGTTCCCTTTTTCACCACCAGGGGGCGCACTATATTGTATACAAACATCCCCAATCACCTTGAATTTCCAAGACCTTTCAAATAAGGTGTCACATGGTGGTGTCAACTGCAAAATCTTTAGTTGCACTTTCCACCGCCAGGGGGCGCAGTTTGTTCTGTACGAACATCACCAACGGTGAGGAAATACCAAGACCTTTAAAATAAGATATAACATGATAGGGTCTACTACAAAATCACCTAGTTCCATTTTTCACCACCAGGGGGCGCACTATATTGAATACAAACATCCCCAATCAACATGAAATTTCAAGACCTCTATCACCAATCGCCTTGGATTTCCAAGACCTTTTAAATAAGGTGTCACATGGTTTTGTCAACTGCCAAATCCTTTAGTTGCAGTTTCCACCGCCAGGGGGCGCACTGTGTTCTGTACGAACATCACCAACGGTCAGGAAATACCAAGACCTTTAAAATAAGATGTAACATGATAGGGTCTACAGCAAAATCACTTAGTTCCATTTTTCACCACCAGGGGTCGGACTATACTGTATACAAACATCCCCAATCGACATGAAATTTCAAGACCTTTAAAATGAGGTGCTACATGTGTGGGTCTAGAACGGATTTCCCTCTCAAACTAATTTCCCCCCTTTCCCCTCTCCTCCAAATCTACTTTCCCCCTTTTTCCCCCTTTAAAATCGAAAATTCCAAATTCGCAGATATTGATTTTTTAGTATTCGACTCTACAGTCCGTTAAGAAATTATAAGACCACTTTAATTTTGTAAATTATAAGAAAAATAAAGATTCTAATCGTAATTTAAATACATAAAATAACATATTGCTCTATATTTTTTTATAATTAGTTTGCAATAACTTGGTATTATGCAATAAATGTTTAATTAAAATATATATTAGAAATAAGTGAAAAATAACCTGTTAAGAAAATATAAGACCACTTGTCAAAAAACAAAATTGTATAAAAAATTAATATGATATTGGTCCTCCATTTTTCCTGATGACTTCAAACACTCTGTTTTTCATTGAAGTAACCAGGTGATTAAGTTCAGTTATAGAAATATTCTACCATTCTTTTACAATGGCTACTTCCAATTCATTGGCAGATGAAAATTGTTTATTATTAGCATAAATTTTGCGAGATAATATACCTTATAGGTTTTCCATGGAGTTCATGTCTGAACTTCGACTTAGCCATGGCAAAGCATTAATTTTTTCTTCTTTAAACCACTCCTGTGTGGATTTAGATGTATGACAAGCAGCATTGCCCTGTTGAAACATCCAGATAGCACCACCTAATAAAGGTCCAAACGGTATCATATGATCATATAGCATAGACTGATATTGTGTAGAGTTCATATCACCCGAAATCCGCTGTAAATCACACAACCCCTCATAAATGAAAGCTCCCCAAATCATTACTGATCCTCCACCCATTTGTCGACTGAAACATTCTTTTGGTTCCTCCCTCAAGTCATGCCAATAGTGTTTGTAACCATCGGGACCATCAAGGTTAAATTTCTTTTCATCAGAAAATATAATTTGTTTCCACTGATCATTCCATGACATGACATTTTTAGCCCATTTTAATCTTTCTTCTCGATGGCATTTCAATAACTTCGTTTTTTTTCTTCAATTTCATGAATTTCGTATTAATATTTAATTTAAAACTCTTCCAGACTGGTACATGTGAAGTTTTCTTGTTTGAACGTTTCGAAATTTCACGAGTTGAAAGACCTTTTTCAGTTAACAGTCGAAAAATTTGTCTATTTTCACGTGCTGTCAAAATATTTTTTCTACCAGATCGTTTTATTTTGTTTGAATAATCTTTTCTAATTATGGCATTATGAATGGCAGATTTAGAACGGTTCATTAACCTCGCAATATCTCTTTCAGATTTACCAGAACCTTTATAAAATAAAATTTTTCTCACTTCGCACTCCGTTAATTCTTTACCTCGAGGCATCGTCAAATTAATCGTAGATAACACATTCAAAACCTAAGCCTTTGCTTCTTAGGTAATGCTTTTACGAAATACTGACGCATACGCTTTATATTGAGTTCGACGTCATGTATAATATGCTAATTTTCTCAGGTGGTCTTATAATTTCTTAACAGTCACAGTCTTTAATTTTTAGAAAAATGAATAAGTTTTAATAAAATTTAATTTAATTTTAAAAGTTGGAATTAGTATAGGATGCGTTTTCTTATCAATTTTAAATACGCAACTAAAAATTTGCATATTATGCTCTCTCCTTTAGAAATGCACCAATACGCTTGTGGTCTTATAATTTCTTAACGCACTGTAGTCCCCATATGTACAATTTCTTCCCCGTGAAGTAATTTGAAGCTTAGTTAAGCTCGTAAACGTGTTTTTAAACCGAAACGGGTGGGAAACGGTTTCATACCCGTTTCCCCTCCCCCCTTCGACTTTTTATTATTTTTCTCTTCTCATAGCACATCTACAGACCAAGATCTTTTTTTAGACACCTCAACCAAATTTTTACACCAAGTACTTCTCTCAATATAGTGGAGACAGACAAAAACATGTTTCAAATTAATATATAGATTTTTTCATGTTGCCACACTGTAAAAAAGGATCAATAATTAAAAAATAAAATGATAACACGTGAACTTTGTTTTTATAAGGCAATAAAAATTCAGATAAATTCGCTGTATTGTTGCATTTCCGAAAATGACGTCATTCGTTTTTAACCCAAACGGGTGGGAAACGGTTTCCCACCCGTTTCCTCCGGGGGGAAACCATTCGACTTTTTTTTATTTTTCTCTTTTAATAGCACATCTACAGACCAAGACCTTTCTTTAGACACCTCAACCGAATTTTTACACCTAGCCGTTCTCTCAATATAGTGGAGACAGACAAAAACATGTTTCAAATTAATATATAGATAAACATGTAGTATGCTGGTCCACAATTATAAAGACAGAAAGAATATCTAATGTTTAAAAGGCATTTAAAAAATAATTAATAATCTGTTGCATCACCATTTCTTTGTAGGCATTGTGCCATCTTACTATATATACACTATAACAAAAAAAAAAAAAAAAAAAAAAAAAAAACGACGCACCAAGAGGAAGTAATGCAAACTGGACACAAATTGACACACATACATTTTTCGATAGAAAATGCAAAATTTTAAAGTTTGGCTGCCATCGAAAGAGCATTAAACGCTGCAGTGCATCTTCACTTCGCAATCGGCAGAATATTAAAAATAAGAATTTTTGAGTCCAGGTCATAAGTTCTTCGAGAATTTTATTCGGTCTATTCAGAAAGACAGTAACTAAGCCTCGCATACGGATGCTCAAACAACATGCGCAGATGTCAGCATTTGAGTGTGGTATGTAGTTTGGCTCGAAGAAGCCCCTTGGTCTAATCTGCGATTTTTTTGACAACTGGATAGGAGCGGTACTACTATTAGATGATATTGACAATAAAGGGTGAACCACGGCCGAACACAGCTTCAGGGATTAAGCGGTCGGCCTTCAGAGAGGATAGAAAGTGCGAACCCGTCGGTCACAAAACTGTACTCAAAGTTCCAATTCATCATTATCGTCGATCCTACGTACAACTGGTAACTGAGTGACTTCAAAGACCCTTAATAAGCGTCTCAGGGAAATGGGAGTTGAGCTCAGTCCCCGGATCTCGCTTCCACTGAGAATGTTTGGAGCATCATAAAAAAGGTCATACAGCCAGCTCGGGATTTTGCAAATCTAACGCACCAATTTGACTTTAGCCCGATACTTCACAGGAGCACATCTACCAACTCTATCAATTAATACGAAGCCGAATAACTGCGTATATAAGGGCAAGAAGTTGACCAACGCGTTATTCACTTCTTTACTTTGTGAGGCCCTTTCTCTTGATTCAGTAATTCGAATTTTCTGAAACTGTAATCAATTGTTTTTCTCCTAATGTATATCACATCTACCAATTTTTGTCCCATTCGGATGACTTCTTCTTGGTGCGTCGCATTTTTGTTATAGAGTGTATTTTAAAATTCATAGTTTTTGGAATCAGTACTAAATTAGTTTTTCCACTTGCAGAAATTCCCACTAAAAACATATCAGTGACTCCTTTAAAACGACAAATCTTACCAACGCATTTTTCTCTCCGTATGTTCTTCCAGTAATGACCAAAAGCATCAGCTTCTTCTAAATTAAAGCGTTTTCATCGAAAAATATGACAGTTTTCTCAATTATTTCTGCGTCCATTTAATAACAGCTTCATTGTGTAAGAATCTATAAAGTTTTGTTAAATATGGTTTTCTATTGATAGTTACCCATTTGGTGAAATCACTCTTAAAACAATTAATTTACAAATATTTTTACGATACTCACTTGCAATTTATCCGTAACACAAATTTCAGTAAATTAAATTAATATTTTTAGAGAGAGAAATTTAAATCTGGTGGAAAGTAAATAATATTTTCCAAATTTCAATAAAACGTATTCATATTTATAGGAAATAATGTATGATAAATATTTAAAAATTAATTAGTTAGAAATATGAAATGTAAGAAATATTTTGTTTCCAAACGCATTATACGCAAGCGATTTCAAATATTTTAAGTGGTTCCACATCTAAATAATTATAAGATATTTAGTATTTAGGAACACATAATTTAATGTGAGGTACAAAATTTAAAAAAATTGTTTAGATGAAGAAGTAGTTTTGACGTAATCTTTTGGTAAATTGATTTATTATTTGTTTTAATTCAAGCGACAAGCGTTTTTTTAACAAGCGTTTTTCTAAACTCAGAGGAGTTTAGAAAAATGTTGTTAGTAGAGAAAAGTGGTGGAAGCGTATGTACATAATACGAAATTTTATGAAACATGCTTAGAATTATAGAAATTATGAAAGACATATGGTTCTTCATGCCATTTTAAAAGTATTGATCAAATTTTTAAAAACACCATAATCGCAAACATTTATACTTCTTGAATGTTACAACTTTTCTAAAATATATTTTAAAAAGTAGTAGTTTTTTTTTATTGCTTTATCTAAAGCCTAAAATACTTTAATCACATAAAACAAAGAATAATATTTGAAAATAGTGGTATTAAAAATGCGTAAAAGGTTACAATTTTAAAATACCCCTGTTGAGAAATTTTACTATCAAAAGGTATTTTCCCATGTAACAGGTGTGTGTGGGTGGGGGGGGGGGAGACCGAATCTTCTATAATTACCAAAATTTAATCCTGCTTGACTATTACTAGGACATTCTTTTTTTCTAATATTTATTTTTAAAAAAACATCTCACTGTGTCTGTTTACGCTGTCTTATAAAAACTTATTAGAGCGGAGGACTATTAGTTTCAATATGGAGTTTTTGTAGACCAGTTTTCTCTAACACCGAAATAAATGAGAAATATCAGTCCTATCGTTTCAAATTTTGTACCAAATGAAAGGGGCGATTTTTCGGATTCCAGAGGTGCAAACAGCAGTGTTGCCAGATTGGACGGGGGGACTTTTTTTTATTCAACTGCAACCAATAATCTTGGGAAGTGATATTTCATACACATGATAGACCATTAATCTTCCAAGTGATTAGGTAACGATTACAATTAAAATTGTGGTAGCAATTCAATAAAAAATGTCCCCAATCTGGCAACAATGGCAAACAGTTTTTCGACACGACAATTAGATTTTTTAAAATTAACTAAAGTATGAAATTTAGGTGACAACACTTCATTTAAAAAAAAAACGTGGCCCAGGTTTACGATCAAAAAATGAAATTAAAAATAAATTAAAAATTGAAATTAAAAAATACAAAATAAAAATAAAAATTGTACTGATTAAAATTAATAGTTTTCGTTAGTAAACTAAATTCTGTTTTTTACAGAATTTGTTTTATTTTAATTCCTTTCGGTGATTTTAAATGCACTTGGCCTAGTTTTACGGTCAAGAAATGAGATAAAAAATAAATTAAAAAGTAAAACAAAAATAAATATTTTACAGAATGTAATTAATAGTCCTCTCTACTAAATTCAATTCTGTCTTTGACAGAGCTTTTCTATTTATTCTCTTTTAATTTTTAAAATTTAATTTTTGTTTATTTTCCTAAAAATTAACTTTAACCCTCGCTTTCCCAAGATCAAGGCGTTACTGCAGAAAAATTGCTTTAAGGTGCCCCTTGGCACGTTTGGCGAAAATAACCAGCACCTCGCCTTTTTGTATCGTTTAGAAGTTGCAACATTCCAGTGGTTACGTTTGCTATCTCTGGCGAATTAGCGCACTTTTTGAATGAGGCGGGCTTAACTAAATTTCAACTTCGGAATGGGGTCAAAATGACCCCATCTAGGGAAAGCGAGGGTTAATTATTAGAATTATTTTAACATTTCATCACGGATGCATATGAATTGTACCATAAAAGTTATTCCGGTTGTTAGAACAAATCATTTGCACTTAATGATCAGGCTACACAAGAAGAAACGACCATTAATAATTTTTATTATAAAATTTGTATTCATCTACATTAATCCGCAAAGCGCCAGATTTAGTTTATCTTTAACACAATATTGCCAAGTGTAATTAACAATTACCAACAGTTCAAGCTGTTGGAGAAGTGGAAGTTAGTTTTGTATTATGCTGCCTTAGAAAAACTTTTTAAAAATTTAGACGACAATGCCATATGCTAAGCGATATGTTTCAAGACTTAATAGAAAAATTACTCGGAAAATAAAAGTGGTATGAAATATAGGCGGGGTTCAAAATACTTCGGAATAAATTTAAATGTTTGTAACTTTGCTATAAATACAAAATGTTCATCCTAGTTGACCATTACTACAGAGGCTGTTCGCACATTTTTTAGACGATTTTGATGGAGTGTACTGAAGCAATTTCACTCATATTTCGAGTTTTATTTGTTCAGTTTGATAGCCCTTGTTCTTAACTAACATTCTACATCGTAATTTCTATGATAATAATGCTTTTTATAATATCAGAAGAGGTATATTTTTCTACTCCTCTTGAACGGCTTTCCAGAGTCCACAAAGCGTTGTAGGTCGGAGTTTGGATAATGTTGATTTTAAGAGTCGAAAAACACAAAAATCCAACAGTTATACATCAGAAGATTTAGCACGAACGTCAGTGAAGGGTATGGTGTTAATTCCCGTTTTTCTTCGCATTTTTTTTTTTTTTTTTTTTTTTTTTTTTAGAAAAGCAATTGCGAATTGTGACGTGTGGCTGGTTGTTTTGTCTTCATACAGTTCAACGGATTGATACCATTGCGGATAAAGATCTGGATTTTCATTTTTAAAAATTGGAATTAAAATATGTTCTTGAGAGTATTTAGAGTTGATTTTGACATTTTGTCACATTTTTTTGCTTTTATCTTGCGCTTGTATGAAAAACCAGTGGCAATCATAAATCCTTTAGAAAAACTTTTTTTTGATGCTTTGAGCCATGTAGCAAATTTTTTTTTCTTCACATTTGTGATAATAAATTGACCTTTTTTCATTGCAACCACTTAAATAGACCCAAAATTCATCTACTGTTGCGACATTTTTCCATTTTTCTTCTGATAATTGATTTTCACAAAGATTTCACTAAAAACTATCTTTGGAAAGAGCGGAAACCTATCCTTCCACCCACTGCTATTTTAAAAGCGCATCCTTGCATGTAAACAAAAATTCTAAATATCAGAAGATAAATAAAACTTCCAAAAATATAACTGTTGTGAAAATAAAATTCTCCATGCAAACGATTTTTTCTTACTGCGAAATAAAATCGTCTAAAAAATGTGCGAACAGCCTCTGTAGAAGATATCTTTTAAAATAGTTTATTAAAATAAATCTCATTGTATCTATTTACGCGAGGTTTTGTACAATGATGCCTTATAAAAACTTATCAGAAAATGAACGACAGTCCGTCCCTTAAGCGATATCCTTCAAGTTTCAATCGACAAAAATTACGTTAAGAAGCTACTAAATATAAATATTTACAAAATTTTATGCATTGGTTTTCTTGATTTACAGAAGCCACAAAATTTTTTGTCTGAACACACAGATTCACAGGCAGACCCCTCATGATGTATAAATCCATAGAATATCTAAAATCGAAAATTTTTGCGAATCTTCTTTTTTTTTTTTTATTGAGTACAGTATGTACAGTCGGAAACAAAAGTCTCCGAACATTAGCAAAAATTCCTGTGTAAAAAAAGTACACTTAATAGAGTTTTGTTAAATAATTCCTTGTCGGATCCTGTTTTTAGACTAAGAACAATATTCGACAAGGATTTATTTAACAAAACTGTATTAAGTGTACTTTTTTTTAGATAGGAATTTTCGCTAGTGTTCGGAGTTTTTTGTTACCTACTGTAGATTAGCAAAAATACTGGAAATATTGTGTAAAATAAATAAATAATAAAAATATTGAAAAATAAACTGAAAAAAAAAAAAAAAGTTCAAGAGAAATGTTACTTTACGTATAACTAACAAGGAAACGTTCAAAAGGTGTCGTCTTCAAAAAATATTGAAATATATATATATATATATATATATATATATGATGTATATGATGTATATGATACTTTTCTTCATTAAACACCAGAAAGTTAAAAAGTTATCAGCTGAAATGAATTACAGAGACCACAAAATATTATCAAAATTAAGCATTTTTGGCGATTTAGCGCTGTTAGGTGATAAGTTTGCTAGCACCGAGATTGCTGTGTACGAACAGAACCGTGTTTTGCTTCTCCGCCAAGTACTCAAAATCAATCACCTAACAGTGTGAAATCGTCAAATATGCTTAATTTTGATAATATTTTGTGATTGCTGTAATTCATTTCAGACGATAATTTTTTCACTTTCTGGCGTTTTATGAAGAATAGAATCACGTATATTTTTTTTTCGAAATTTTTTTATTACGACACTTTTGAATGTTTCCTTGTAAGAGAAATTATAAGATTAGTATATATTAGTATAAAATCAGAAATATTTTCTTTCACTTTATGATTTATTGTAAAAACCCAAACACAGTAAACGCTTTTAGCATGGATTAAATTGAGATATACAATAGTAAAAATACTAGAAATATGAAGCTATAAAAAAGGGGTAAAATTAAAATGTCGATTTTATATATAACGTAAAGAATATATAAACATGGTATACATATTTTCTTAGCCTTGTCCTTTTCCATTATCGCAATTTAAAGATTATGAGTTTGAAACTCTAGTCGGATAAAGAAGGTCGTGTGCACCAATGATGGCTAGTGCATGTTTCATCCACCGTGGCCGCATTGTTCACCATGCTTCCATCCATATTGACCCCCCAGCACTGGGGGGTCACCGGATCGGAGGAGCCACCTTCTCCATGCAGGATCAAAATTGTGATGGCATGTCTCCGGATCATTTTTGTAAAGTGCGTTCCAGTCTATCGCCAATTACCATAGTGCAATATAGCGTGCAATATAGTGCGCATGCTTCATTGATAGTGTGGACTGGCTCCTCAATATTCAGTACTCCTTTAAATTCCTTGAGTGTTCATGTAATGTTTGCATATTGTGTTGTAGTTACTGATGAGGAAACCCGGGCGGGTTTCGAAACGTCTGATTTTAATTGTTTTTATATGTAATTTTTGTTTTTTAAATGTATTTTAACTTAAAATTTTGTCTCTTAAATAAAACAGTTTTTGCTTTTAATATATATAATTGAGACGGTTTGATGTTTGTGTACGTTAATTATATATATATAGTTCTCTCATACTGTAGCATATCTGCCAATATTTTAATTTATTCCGGAGTACTTTTAGCCCCACCTTTATTTCGCACCACTTTATTTATAGGAAAAATTTCTCTAATATGTAACTTCGATAAAATAAGCAAAATTACTTAAAAATAAGTGGTACGAATTACAGGCGGAGCTAAAAATACTACGGAATAAATTAAAATATTGGTAGCTATGCTGTATACATAGCGCTCATAGCATACTTGCCAACCATCTCATTCTGAACCGTACAATTTTTAGTACCCGTCTTTTTTTTCATGCCAGTCATTTTTTAGAGAAATTCTTATTTAATCGTAACAACATTTCGAGAGAATTACTCTGATAATAAAGTGGTGTGAAAAAAGGGGCGTTAAAAATTGTACGCTTATGAAGGAGATGGTTGGAAAGTATGTCACAGTATATTCGCCAGTGTTGCCAGATTTTGCGACTATCTTTTTCAATATCCATCACTAAATTTTAAATATTACGGCAGCCTAATACCTTTTTAGATTAATCGTCTATTATTCATATCAAATATCACTTTTGAAAATTATTGGTGACTGCCGAATACAAAAATCACAAAATCTGGCAACGCTGTATTTCGCGTAAATTTTCTTTTACTTTATGCATACCTGGTAATATTTATAATTTATTCCGAGTACTGTTATCCACGCCTTTCTTTTACAACAGTATGATATAAAAGAAATTTTCTCCAGTTTGTATTTACGAGGAAATAAGAAAAAAATGCTTCTAAAATATACTGGTGTGAAAAATGGGCGAGGCTAGATGCATTCCGGAATAAATTATAAATATTACCGGGTATGCTTTATCGTATGATGGACCTGATAAATAAAATAAAATATGGGAACTAACGTGAAAGTAAATATTATGTATAATACGTATAATGTTAGTCATGTATAATTGGGATTTAAATATAAAAGGGCTACTTGAATTTTATTCGATACTATCCATTTCGAAACTGCCATCCAATAAGCACTCAAATTGAAGCCCACGGATAACGGATTATCAGAGTTAGAAGGGACATGTATCCGATATATTGTTGCGTGAGGAAGGTGGTGCCGAAGGCAGCGGGTACCTACGACGAGTTTTTGAGAAATTAGAACGGTTTTCCTTTTTTAATTTTTTTTATAAAGCGATATAAAAAAGAGTGATTTTATAATACTTTTATTTCCTTTAAATATAGTGACTAGCAAAATGAGCAAAGCCTGCTGTTTTGTTACAAAAACCCAAAAATTGTATACATGAAGCATGAATAAAATGCAATTGAATATTCCTAAATATTCATCAGATTTTTGCCTGTTTCCGCTTTAAAAAAGTACAAAAAAGGGATGTGAACTTAAATAATTCTTTTTACTGCGAAAAGAAAGTTTTACCGTGATCTATGGGTCAATTGATGTATTATTTGTTTTAAATCAAGCCTATGAGTTTAGAAAAATGTTCAACGTTTGAGAAAAATACTGGAAAGATTTTATATATCTCTCTCTCTCTATATATATATATCAAGGGAACTGATATATAACAAACAAAATTATATTAAACACACAAAGAATTATAGAATTTATCATAAAACTAAAAATTTTTAAGAATTAAATTTTTTTAACACCAGAAAAAATTGTGAAATTAATTCTTTTGGATTTTAACGCTCGCGAACACATCGGTCTCTTGCAAGGAATATTACACAATGATTCAAGAAATCTGCCTCTTGCTGTTGCATGAGACAGGACTTTAAAGTGGAAGTGTTAATTGTCTGTGCTAACTAGGACTGGACTTTATATCGATAATAAAGAATCGATATAAGGCTAATGTCGTTTATTTGATTGAAATATTTCATCTTCCGTAAAATACAATGACAGATATCTATTTATTCCACGGGATCTTACTTTACAAATGACATCTTAGAAAATCCATTATTATTATTATTATTTTTCACCGGGTATTTTTGTTTAAATTAAAATATAAACCGAGAACTTTGTTTGAAATTATCGTAGACCTATAGTTTTACTAGTTATTTTAAAAGTATTAATGAGTGCTTTAAACATTTTTCGTACAGTCCTTGAAATTTCTTAATTTTCTGTACCAGTATTATGATTTAGCAAATTTTAATATTATGAAAGTTTTAAAACTTAAAAGGAAATATATTGCATAAAAATACTCGTGGGAGAGTCCTTGAAAAAAGACGTGCGCAGTACGAACCATGTTAAAGAATACCAAAGACGCCAACATTTACCAGAGCTGCCAACCTAATCCGGCAAATTGTTAGTACCGCCCCTTTTTCTACACCACTTAATTTTTAGAGTATTTTTCTACTTAATTCATCATAGATACATTTGAAGAGAATTGCTCTAAAAATTAAGTGGTGTAGAAAAAGGGGCGTTTTTCAATAGGCGTTAACAATTTGCCGGATTAGGTTGGCAGCTCTGATTTACGCAAATCTGTACCACTGCTTTTCTTTATTTAAAGATTAAAGTTCTATAATTAAACAAGACTGAGAGAACTATTTTCAGAGCTGTCAACCTTTTGAGTACCGCCCCTTTTTCTACACAATTCATTTTTTAGATTTTTTTCTTCTTATTTCATCGCAAATATATACTCTATAACAGAAAAAGGTGACTCACCAAGAAGGAGTAATGCAAACTGGACACAAATTGACATACATACAGGTTTTGATGGAACCAAGCACTTATATATCTAAAATATCTGGTTATATATATCTAAAAAAAAAAGGGTTAGATAGAAAAATATATTTTACATATAAATATATATGTATATATATATATATATCAAATTGGTATATATTTACTAAATCTTTTTTCGTTCTAATTCAAGTATTAATTTCAGATATGTCAGTAACAATTAAAACAAAAGTTAATTTTTCTAAATCACATTGAAAATTATAACAGAAAAATTAAGTTTATTAAAAACATTTATTACATTTAAAATTTAAAATAATATTTTTTCCAAATAAATCAAATAAACATGAAGTATACTGTGCCACAATTATAAAGACAAAAAGAATATCTGATGTTTAGAAGACATTTTAAAAATAATTAATAATCTGTTGCGTCACCATTTCTTTTTAGGCATTGTGCCATGCCATCCTGTTTAGCCTAATTTTTAGTAGGTCTTCTAAGTAATTTATATGTAATTCATTTTATGTACATTCATTGTAAATAGAATTAACAAAATCTTCTAAAGTTGAAAATTCTTTACCATATTCATAAACTTTTCTCGTGAGTGGCCCTCGAATATTTTCAATTATTTTTCATTTAAAAGAATTCAGTAGCCAATTCGAAACTTTTACTTTATTTTGCTTAAAAGAAAAATTTAATAAAAAAAAAATAAAAAATATCCGGGACCAGTTTTTTCAGTTTTGAATTAAAATTTGTGGTTACGTAACCAACTATCCTCTTTTATTATGTATACTAATATATAAAGAGGAAAAATTTCTTTGTGTGTGGACGGTAATCTCTGAAAATATTCAACAGATAAATAAATAAATAAATAAATAAATAAAATCCACTAATCTAAAGATAAACTATTCCTGGGCGATAATTAAATTTGATAAAATATTTTTTTAAATCGAAATTTCAATATTTTAATTAAAATCTCTGTAAAAGGAATGGAAAAAAAAGACTAGTATATTGTGGCCACCACAAGACTTTCTTCTATATTTTCATATACAAATTTACTCAGTAACAATGATATGTATCAAAAAAAAAAAAAAAAAAAAAAAAAAAAAAAAGATTTTTTTTTTTGTTGTTGTTGTTAAAAGTAAAAAAAAAAATCGATAACTTTGTTTTCAATTATCACAGATTTATAGTCCAACCATTCATTTTAAAGGTATTGACGAGATCTTTCGAAAGATACCCATCTTTAAACTTAACCCCTGGCGGTACTTCCCCACAGGAGGGAACCGAATCGCCCACATGCACAATTTTTTTGCTTTAGTTAACTTTTACTGTTATCAATAATTCTTATTAATTTTACATCACGAGTTTAAAATAAGTCTTATTATGCACATTTATACGAAATTTGTTCCTATACTGCCATACTTGCGAAAATACTAATTAATATTCCGTAGTATTGTTAGCTCCGCCTTCTTTTTCATACCAGTACCTTTTTAAAGTATTTTTTACTTATGGAGTCGTAATTGCTTATAGAGAATATTATTCTAAAAATTTATTGGTGTGAAAAAAAGGGCGAGGCTAACAATACTACGGAATATTAATTAGGATGTTGGCAAGTATGTATACTGTCATGTTAAAGTTTACAAAAAATGCAATCACAGCACCACCTGTTGTGCGATTGATCCCCAAATCTAATCAGCACCAGTTTATGTCTGGGTGCAACTAAATACCAAGTTTGGTTAAATTTCATTCATTGGTTCGTGAGCTACAGTGCCCACAAAAATCGTGATACAGACAGACAGACATTTTTTTAAAAACTAACAATTCGTGTTCAGGACATCCCAAAACGCGTAAATCCATCAAAAAACGGCGGTTGAAAATGTTCGCGAATCCAATACTTTTCTATATTACATATAGAAGAAAGTAAAAAAAGAAATATTTTAACGAAAGCTGTTTTAACTTCGTAGCATCGGGGTAAAATATCGGTCTATAAATCCAGAGATTATGAATTCGATTCCCGCCAAGGAGAATTGTTTAAAATTAGTTTGTTTTAATCTAAATTGTTTTTTTCTCAGTCGTTCATTACGTAATTATGTTAATTATGTTTATGCTAATTATTTGGCTAATGTTACGTAACTTTTTGACTTTTCGTATTCCACGATACTCTTTTTCGAAAATAATTCATCAAATGTATAAAAACCGATGTAAAATTCAGTTGACTTGAAAAATAATGTCTGGAGCTGAGCTGAAAGTTTTCTGTGTTATTTCGCTTTAGCGTTTCTCCAGAAACATTATCTAAGTCTAGGCTGCGTGATAATATTAAAAATCTAGCTGAGGCAACTAGAAAACAAATTTTTATGCGTTCTTTTTTCTTTCTTTCCTATTTATATTTTCTTTTCTTTTTTCTTTTTTTCTTTTTTTTTTTACATGAAAAGAAATGTATTTACATGTAAACAAAAAAATTGATATAAAGCCCTGTGAAAAATTAAACTTGCATCGTAAAATTGACGTTCTTACTGCTTTAAATGTATTTCTTTTTGTAATGATATGATTTATTTAATATATATATATTTGTGGGTATTCAAAATATTGGCGTTTAAACAGTATTATAAATTTTATATGTTAGTTAGCACATAACCTTTTAAACCAGATGCCATCCGCGTGGCTTGAAAAATTGGCAACAGTTCAAGCTGTAGACAGCGCCACCTGGTACAGATTGCGCGACATTTGTATTCAACAGCAACCAAAAATTTTTAAAAGTGCGATTTGATGTACATAAAAGGCGAATAGAATTGAAGAAACGTCGATTATATATATCCCCTTATTAAAATTATTGTTGAATAAAAAAGACGCACAATCTCTACCAGGTGGCGCTGTCTACAGCTCGAATTGTAGCCGAGTTTCCGAGCCACGAGAAAGGCATCTAGTATAGAAGGCTATGGTTAGCATTTAATTTGGAAAAACATTTAATGCTTCAGGTAAGTATTTTTTTTTTTTTTTTTTAATCTAATTTTGGTTACATTATTCTTAATGTGTTTTTTAAAATTGCTAAAATGCATGATTTATTTTTATTTATTTTATTTTATTTTATTTATTTGTGTATTTATTTTGCTTCGTTTGTTTTTCAAGCTGCTAATTTCCAATGAGATGATTGTCAGGCTTTTTCGCGCATTTGTCGATTAACACATATGACGTGCGTATCAGATTTTTTATTAATTAATTAATAAATATATATTATTTACATATCTATATGTATAATATAATAAGATGTGCGTGTGTTTGTGTCCGGCACTTAAAAAAAAAGTTCTATCGCAGAGCTACACAAATTTGCATGGAAGTTCGTAAGGACGTCTCCTGTTGCGCTTGATGTCCGATGTCCGAATTTTTGATTTTAATTTTTTTTTAGCGTAATTAAAACATAAAAATAATAGCTTATAATACCTTTAAAATTAGTCGTTTAAATATCAGCTTTTAGTTTAATTGTTGCCAAAATTTCTTACGAGTTCATATTTTTTCTACATAAAAAGAAATATGTGTTTACACAAATATATATATATATATGTGTGTGTGTGTATGTATAAAAAATTATATTTACTTATGCATATGGAATAATAACACCATTATAACTTTAAAAATAAATAATAATAATAATTAGATAGTAATAATATACTTATAGATAATCCTGGGCATTTAAAAAATTTTTGATGGTGAAATACATCGGATATTTTTCGCCAAGGAGACTACTTTCCCGATAGCTATTTTAAGACAAGTAGCGCATCAAAGATATACATAAATTATAAAAAATAAAAATAAAAAATAAAAAGAAGAAGAAGAAGAAGAAAGAAAGAAAAAATTAAACAGAAACAATAATCGCTTAAATTATCTATTATCTCTAACTATATCATTTTATAGAAAAAGCAAAAATGATGACAAAAGTTCAAAAGTTTCCAAGTGAAGCTATAATAAAGCTGTACCATGATCAGGTTTATATATATATTTATTTATTTTTCTGCATAACAACCACTATTAACCATAAAATATTTAAAATTGAAAAAAAAAAAAAAAAAAAAAAAAAAAATGCATATATAACCACACACACACATATATATAAATATATATATTATACTGTATACTGAAATATTATATTTGCCGGTGTTGCCAGATTCTGTGAGAGTTTTATTCAATATCCATCTCTAATTATTAAAGGTTGCGGAAGCCTCATCCCTTTTTAGATTAATCGTCTATTATTCATATCAAATATCACTAGTGAAAATAATTGGTGTCTGCCAAGTACAAAAGTCGCAAAATCTGGCAAGACTGTATTTCGCGTAAAATTGCTGTTACTTTATGCATACCTGGTAATATTTATAATTTATTTCAGAGTACTGTTAGCCCCGCCTTTCTTTCACACCAGTATGATTTTAGAGGAAATTTCTGCAATATGTAATTACGATACAATATGAGGAAAAATGCTTTTAAAGTATTTTGGTATGAAAAATGGGCAGGGCTAGCTGTACACCGGAATGAATTATAAATATTACCTGGTACGATTTATGGTACGATCGATTTGATAAACCAAATAAAATATGGGAACTGACGTGAAAGTAAATATTATGTATAATACATATAATTTTATTCATATATAATTGGGATTTAAATATAAAATTCCAACTTCATTTTTTTTTAATACTATCCATTTCGAAACTGTCTCATGATAAAAGAAGTCGTACTCTTCCCCCCTCCCCTTTTTCAGGACACTGTCAGAAATGAGAAATTTTCAAATCCCCCCCCCTTTTTTTTTATATAAAACTTTCTACACTATGTAATCAGAGAACATTATTGTAAATATATGAGAAAAATTTCTGCATCATTTTAGTGGTGGCAAAAAAGGAGAAAATTTCTTATCTCTGATAGTGTCTTGAAAAAAAGGAGGGGAGTTCGACCCCTGTGATAAGCATTCAAATTCAAGCCCACTGATAAGGTATTGTCACAAATAACAGGGATACGTATCCCACTGCTTGATGCATGAGGAAGACGTTTCCAAAGGCAGCGCGGACCAAAATCGAGTTTTTGAGAAATTTCAATGGATTACCTTTTTATTTTTGGTTTATAAGGCGATATATGAAACAGTGATTCTATAATATTTTTGATTCCTTTAAGTATAGTGACTAGCAAAGGGAGCAAAGCCTGTTACTTTATTACAAAAACCCAAAATTTCACTTGAAGTTTGAATAATATGCAATTGAAAAATCCTAAATATTTACAAGATTTTTGCCTGTTACCGCTATAAAAAATTTAAAAAGGGATGTAAACTTAAATAATTCTTCTAACTTCTTATTCTTATACAATAAGAATATATAAATACACACACACACATATATATATATATATATAAATATCTTTATATTTGGGGAGGGGGGGGGATAGGGTAGTAGGAAACGTTATATAATATTAACAACAACAACTGATGCTCGTAGGATATATAAAATACTAAACAAAATATTCGTATCATTAAAAATGCATTTCGATAAACAACTACTATAAATCCACGAAATACTTTAAAATAACTTTGTGCTGCAAAGATTTTGGATGTTATACATTTTAAACATATAATTTAATGGGAGGTCGAAATTTAATTAATTATTTGTTTAATTTAATCTAATTTTTAAATTAAACAAGTAATTTCGCAGTAATCAGTTGGTTAGTTGATTTATTATTTATTTTAAATCAAGCCTTTGAGCTTGGAAAAATATTCATCGTTCGAGAAATGTTATGCATTTTTTTTTTCTTTTTTTTTTTTTTTTTAACCGTTTACCCGCCAATGTTCCAATAATGGAACATGATTTTTAAAATAAAAAATTTACATGTAAAAAAACTCTTATTAATATCACTTTTACATACAATTGAATATGACATTATAAAGTATTTTTTACAATAAGTTTTATTCTGTTTAGATAATTATTTATTTTTTTACGATTTTTTGAATTTTACTATATTTTGTCAATTTTACTCTCTCTTACAATTAAATTTACCAAAATTCCAGTTTAAATTGAAAAAACGCAATACTTTAAAATATTTCATTAGAAAACATATCCTACGGGAATACAACAAAAGCAAAATTTTATTTTTAAATTTTAATGGTAAAATTTACGTTTTTATGTCTCTGTTCCATTATTGGAACATTGGCGTTTCGAGAGTTCATTTTTCATTTATGTGCAAAGCATTGTATGATATTGCAAACATTATTTTCTTTTGCATTCTGATAAGAATAGTAACTTTTCTAAAGAAAGTAAACAGATAAAAGAGATAATAGGGGGAAAGTGAGGGATTATTTAGACTTCTTTTGTCCTCTAAAATTCGAAAAATAAGCAGGTACAAGATAATACTGTTTTCAAATGGAAGCTGCAAAACTTCGAAAGGATTATAGTATTGGCCCTTGACATTGATGTTCAGTTTAGTAAAGTCATAACAATAGAAATAAATTATTTTTGATAAGGTAGCTGAATATGTGTGTGTGTTGGGGGGGAGGGGGGATTTCACCTGTGCCTTTGGAGACAAGTGCAGTTTCACATAAAAGGTGTCTTATTCCATATGTTTGCTGAAATAGTTATCAGTTTCCTTTCAGATAGCGTTTTTCTTATTAGTTTTGTTCAATGACAGTGAAAAAGGTGCATGTGTGCTTTCTATGTGTTTCATTTATAAAGTTTTCATAAATTTAACATCATGTCCAAAAGATGCCTCACGGTACAAGAAGCTGTGGCCTTTCTAGAAACTCTTTCGGATTCTGATTTGGAAGATGTACATATTTGCCAGTTAGAGCCGGATGAACGTGGTGATATAACCGATGAAGAAGATATTGATGACAATAATTTAGACGCTGTTACGCCATTTGATGTGTGTGGAATGGTCGACGTCACTTTAAAAAAAGATGTAAGTACTCCAAATGAAGAGGAATTTCAGAAACCGGGTCCAAGTGCCAAGAAGAAACGAAAAACTGAAAACCCTGTAGTAAAATGGAAAAAAAAAGTGACATTCGATAATCCAACAGAATTTGAAAAACCGGTACCAATATTGCATAAATTTCCAGAACTCATGGACTGCACTCCTCTTGATATATTTCATAAATTTTTTCCTGAAGAATATGTCGAATATCTTGCGGATATGACGTCACTTTATGCTTTGCAAAAAGGTGAAACAATTGATGTTTGCAAGAATGATATCTTACAATTTTTTGGTCTTCTTCTTCTAAGTGGATACCATTCAGTTCCTACTGAAGATATGTATTGGAATTCTGCGGAAGATACATGTGTTCCAATAGTTCAAACTGTTATGCCCCGCACTCGTTTCAGAAATATCAAGAAATTTTTTCATGTAATGGATAACAATAAGTTGGAAAATGGTGATAAATTAGGTAAAATAGCCCCGATTTATAAAGAGTTGTCCAAAAATTTCCAACAATTTGGAATATGGCATGAGAAGTTAAGTATCGATGAATCAATGTTTCCTTACTACGGTCGTCACTCATGCAAAATGTTCATAAGAGGAAAACCGATCAGATTTGGTTTTAAAGTATGGATGTTATGTTCTTCAACAGGTTATCCATATGCAATGGATATATATTCTGGGAAAAAATCAGAATCAGATAATAGTATTTCTGGACAGCTCGGACCGAGAGTTGTTAATGAGCTTTTATCTGTTATTGGAGATAACTCACATCATGAAGTATATTTTGATAACTTTTTTACGTCTTATAATTTATTGTTGGAATTATCCCATAAAGGAATGCGAGCAACGGGAACAATTCGTGAAAATCGTACACAAAAATGCCCGTTGAAATCTAAAAAAGAACTTACCAAAGAAGACAGAGGAAGTTTTGATTTCCGATCTGACGGATCTGTTTATATCTGCAGCTGGAACGATAACGCGGTAGTGACTGTAGCATCAAACTGCTACACACATGAGCCTATAGGTAGTGTGAAACGCTATTCATGTGCAAAAAAAGGTAATATTGAAGTACCTCGGCCAAATCTAATAAAAAAATACAACGAAGGAATGGGCGGAGTAGATGTTTTAGATAAGCTTTTATCTAGTTACAGGCCTCAGTTGCGAAGTAATAAATGGTGGTGGAATCTATTTAGTAACGCATTAAACATGGCAGTTGTAGCTAGTTGGAATTTGCACTGCGAAGTGCATGCAAACTCTAAAAAACTATCACATTTGGAATTTAGAAGAGAGTTGACGATGAATCTTTTGCGGAAAAAAGAGCGTCTTACCAAACATCCTGGACCTCGCAGTCATTTAAAAGTTGAATTAAGACAATCTGATGGTCATTATATAATATCTACGTCTCAAGGTCGTTGTATTGTTTGCAAAAAGAACACTACAAAAAAATGTTTTCATTGTGAAAAGCGACTGCATGAAAAATGTTTTCTGTCGTATCACAGTCGCTGAAATTATGTGAGTATCATTTATAATTATCTTTTAATGTATCTATAGTGTCATAATATTTATTAATTGTTCATTATTTAAAGATAAATAAACAAAACAGTTAATATTAAGAAGATATTATAATTATTAGACTTTAAATTAACTATTTTCATGAACTTTTAAAAATATGCAAAAAATAATCATGTAACACGCCAATGTTCCTATAATGGAACATGGCTAAAAACACACTCAAAAATTTTTTTCACCTAATTTTAAAACTTTATTGTATTTATATACTCTTAATTAATATAATAAACAAATTTCAAGTCATTGGGACTATTCTTTCTTAATTCGGCGTTTAAACGGTTAAATTAGGACAGTGCCATACCTAAGAAACAAAATTATATTAACGCACAAAGAATTGTAGAAAGCTAAAAAAAATTTTATTAATTTAAATTTTAATGACACCAGAAAAAGGTATTAAAATTAATTTTTTGTATTTTAAAGTTCCGTGATTTTACTTATTACATATCTTACACAGTTTTTCTGGGTTCAAGGAATCTTCTCTTTGCGTACGCATGAGGCAGAAGTTCATAGTAGCAAATTCGAATTCTCTTTACTTTGGTGCCGAATAAGAAGTAGTCCAGCACGGTTACAAAGGTGTTATGTTTAGATTTCATAGCAATGAGAAAACAACTGTTTTTTACCACCTGCTAAAAGTACAAAAAAAAAAAAAAAAATGGGGGGTATTAATTATGGACTTTTGGAACAGCTGATATATTTTAAGTATTTCTACATATGCATAATTGATTTCTTTGTCTATTCTAATTAACATGCTTCAAATGCCTAATCCCCCCCCTCCCCCCCAGTAATATAATTTAATTGGTGAAAGGAAAATGCAATGAAAGGAAAGTTGTAAATAAACATGTCTGTTAGTGTTCATTTCATTTTAAGCGTTTTGTATTAAGAGTGTACAATATCGACAGCCGTGTCCCATGTTATTCTGTGGGAAAATTTATTTCGACAATTACTCATTACCCAGTAAATATTTTTAAAATATTCAGAAAATTCATAAGCCTTAAACTAGTACTTATTTTCCAAAAATTGATTTTTTAAATTTTTAGTATTTCAATTTGCTACTAAAAAATAGGAAAAATACACTTTGTGAAAAGTCGCCTTTTTGACCTTAGAATGAAAATGTAAAATTAAAAAAAAAATATATCAATTTTTCGAAAATGAGTACAAATTTAACGGCTACGAATTTTCTGGGTGTGAAAAAGGAATTTAAAAAATTACGTTAGACATACCTGCCAACTATCGCATTACAAAGCGTAAAATGTTTTGTACCCGCCTTTTTTTTCACACCAGTCATTTTTTAGAGTAATTTTATTCTTATTTAATCATAACAACAATTAGAATTGCTCTAAAAATAAAGTGGTGTGGAAAAAAGGGGCGCTTACAATTTTACGCTTATTACGGGAACCGTACTCTCCGCCCTTTTTTCAGGACACTCTCAAATATAAGTAACTTCTCCCTTTTTTGCCGTCACTAATTTCATGCAGAAATACTTCTGGTTCATTTATAGTAATGTGCCATGATTATACGAAGTGGAGGTTGTTTTATAAAAGTAGTGGTAGCAATAAATTTTAAAATTTCTCATTCATGAGAGTGTCCTGAAAAAAGGGGGAAGAGTACGACCCCTGTTATTAATGAGATGGTTGACAGGTATGCATTAGGTAATAAGTAATTGCGGGAACAAATTTTTCCATACAATAACATTGGCAACGGCTGTCTGCGGGATTAGATATTGTCCCTTCTTAATGATGCAATTTCTTTTATCTTATACAATAAAAATTTTAAATGATGTCAAAAGAACGTACTTTTCTAATTTTATTTATTTATTTTTTATTTTATTTGTTTATTTTTATTTTTATTTATTTTTATTTATTTTTTTCTTATTTATATATATATATATATATATATATATATATATAAATATAAATAGAATTTAAAAAAAAACATCAACATATGTAACTGAAGAGGAGCGAAAGAAAAAATGGAGACAAAAGTATCTAAATGGCAGGGGGAAGTTGTGACCACCCCACTCGGGTTAAACATGTTTTACGACCGGTCAACACTCCCGGATACCAGATACTGTGTCATAACTCAGAATAAACATACATGAAATTTACATAAAAATATATTCAGAAATATTATAATTAACCAACTTATTCGATGCAGTCGAATTTTTATACATAGTAATGACAGTGACTCTTTTGTAGTTATATTTATACAAATTGCCATAGATAATAATTATCCTCTTTAATTTCTGTTAAATGTTCTTAAACAATATTATCAATTAGCTTATCTTACTTGCAAATCCCGTTTTTTAAATCGTTTCTCAATTCGATTTTGAAGTTTCTTCCTTTCAATAACTGTAACTTTCACTAACTGTAAGTTTCTATGTTTGAATTGAGTATGATGGGTGGCATATGGCTTCATGATTTTTTTTTTGTATGTTGTTTTAAATCATGATTTGGTTTTTCTTATAAAATTTTTTTAAATGTGTTTATTTGGGATTTATTCCTCATTTTGCCAATTTCATGTATGTTTATTCTGAGTTTTGACACAGTATCTGGTATCCGGGAGTGTTGACCGGTCGTAAAACATGTTTAACCGGAGTGGGGTGGTCACAACTCCCCCCTGCCATTTAGATACTTTTGTTTCCATTTTTTCTTTCGCTCCTCTTCAGTTACATATGTTGATGTTTTTTTTTCATTCTATTTAGATTTATAGTGTACATTAGCAAGAAGCAGCATTGGGCTCATCTAATGATACTTTTGTATGTAAAATTAAAATTTACACATTCCTACATTTGTACAATATATATATATAAATAATAGATAACGTAATAAAATTTAATCTTAAAATTTAGCAATTAATAGAACTAAAACAATAACAGCACACTAAAATATAGAACTGAATTTAACATAGAGGAAAGAATGACACAAAAAGTTGCAATATAGATAAGGAACCAATGAGTTACCATATTAACTTAAAATTACTTACGCCGACCTGAAGGATAATAAAAAAGGACCATTAAACTTGTGAAAGAGAAAAAAGATAATAAACCACATAATCAATTGGATATATATATATATATATATATATATATATATTTTTTTTTTTATTTTTTTTTTTTTTTTGGGGGGGGGGGGGGGGGTCAGGCACGTCATATAATTCTAACAACTGATACATGAAATATATAATTACTAAAATTAGGTTTAAACAAAATTTGCATATCATTGAAAATGTATTTCGAGATGTAACAACTATAAATCCATGAAGTATTTTTCAAATAATTTTGTGTTGGTAAGTTTCAGGATGTTAATTTTATTGTATTCGTAGCAGAGTTGATAACATTTAAATTTATTCCGGAACATTTTCAGTCCCGTCTTTATTCCATACCACTACTTTTTTTTTTTTAGTAATTTTTTCTTATTTTATCTTATTTATTCTATGGCATTTTTAGCCACGTCTTTATTCCATATAACAGTTTTTACAAAGTAAATCTTTCTTGTTTTATCTTATTTATATATTCGAGAAAAATATTAAGACTTTCGCTACCGCTGACGTGGATTCATGTCATTTAAGACCTTGTAACTCTACCAGATGGCTTTTCTTTCGCAATATGTGTTATTTATTTCTTAAGTATGTACCGAATATTCATATTTTTACAGTGAATTATATTATGGATATAAATACTTTGATTAGGAAGAATATAATTATAATGTATATCTCTTTGTAATAAAAATGTGAATACAGATTTTTTTTTTTTTTCTGTAATGTTGTAACTTAGAAGAATAACGCCCACAGGCGGACATTACTGTCCTAAAGACAAAAACATGCGGTCGCGGAAGTGTTAAAATAAAGTGGCATGCTTGCCAGCCATCTCATTATGAACCGTACAATTTTTAGTACCCGCCTTTTTTTTTTCACACCAATAATTTTTTAGAGTATTTTTAGTCTTATTTAATCGTAACAACATTTGGAGAGAATTACTTATTTAAAAATATAGTGGTGTGAGAAAAAAGGGCGTTTTTTTAGGGGGCGTTAACAATTGTACGGTTATTAAGGATATGGTTAGCAAGTATGAAGTGGTATAAAAAGAAAAAAAAGGCGGGGCTAAAAATGTTCTTAAATAAAATAAAATTTTGGCAACAATATTCGTAGTGAAGGACCAGAATTCTTAGAGGTATTTCGACTATTATCGTAATGGCATCAAATGATTTAGTCTTGTAGACACCCCTCGACATCTGTAAGAAAAAAGGTCCCCTGTACTGATGTTATTTTATAAAATTGCGTCTAATTAAAAAAAAATTATGTATCTTACTTTATCAAATTTATTTTCCGTTGTGAGCAGATATAATTTTCAACTTGAAAAAAGTATTAGCCTAAATGTTAAAAGAAAGTACAGATTCAGCCTTACAAATGACATCTTAGAAAATCCATTCTTTCTTTCTTTCTTTTCTTTTATTTTTGGGGATTTTTTATTGAAATAAAAAATAAACTGAGAACTTCGTTTCAAATTATCGTAGACCTATAGTTATACTACTTATTAGTGTGGACGATATCAGAAATTAAATATCGCGATACATCATCAAGTTAATATCGATATTAGTGATATATTGCGATATTTCTTTCAAGATAAGAATTTTTTAATATTACTCTTTGAACAGGTCGTCTTTTAGCTTAGTGAGCAATTTTTCGAAAAAATAAATTTAAATATTTTACTTAGAGATCCACACTTAGAGTCCATAATTTACTTATTGAAACAAAATATTTAAATTAATTTTTTCGAAAAATTGCTCACTAAGCTAAAAGGCATTCAAAGAGTATTCGAAAACAGAATTAGAAAAACTTCATTTTTGAATGAGATATTTTTATAAAACTAAGCAACGAAAATCCCATTGGATAACACGGGAAAGGAGAAAGGGAGCTATCTGGCTGATGCACAGCCTTAATATAAAAAAAATATTTTATCGAAATATTTAATAATAATAAAATAATATTAAAAAAATTACATTCTATAATTGCTTATATTTTCAGAAGTTTTTTATTAAACGCTAAGAAAATTTGCAAAAATACTCCTCTAGTCGATATCAGTTCGGCTTTGATGATCTTTGTTAAACACATGTTGAAGCTCGCATGTTATTGGCCAGTAAATATCGACAATTTGAAATAGACCAATGTCCATGAACCAATAGCAGAAAATGAGCTAAAACAAAAGATATTGTTTTCATTTGTCATAATAAGCGTTTGTTTTTGTATCGCTTTGTCTGTGGTTTTCATCACCTATGATTTACGAGCGGTGATGTGCAATATTATCAAAAAACTTATACTAACGGTAGTATAAATTCTTTCATATTATCATTTAGGGTCAGGGAAATGCATGAATGTAGAGTGGGAAGTCAATGTACTGTAATAACTTAATTTTCTCGATGAATATCATTCAGACTTTTTGGACAGTGATATTTTCGATTTGGTAGGTAGCACGAATAAAGATAAAGAAAGTAGATACACTGCGGCAACTTAGTTTTTTTTAATGAAAGAGAGAGATCGTTTGGGGTTGGGAGTTGGGATTATGCTTCTCTATTTTAGTCAGTGAGCAATAGAATAGGAGGGAAAAAGAAAAAGGATTGCATCTTGCTTTAGTACAAGCTATTCAGCTCTCTTTTTGTTCCGGCTTTGTTCGGTGCGCGGTGGGGAAAGCAGAATTTGAAGAAGGTATTTAAGATTGGCGTTCAACATTATTCATCTGCACATCGATTGAGCTCGCACAAGGGGTTGCATTAGTATAAGTTATTCGGCGCTCGCTTTGTTCGATGCGTGATGATGGGTGCTTGTGGGGTTAACATTATTTATCGGAGCATCGATCGATCGCTCAGTGCGCTCTAAGAAATATCGTTAGAGGGATATATCGGCAGAGCAAGATCTTTAATATCGTTCTTGTGATATTAAAAAAATATTGATACTTGGGGATATATTGGTAAATGCTGCTGCCCTACTACTTATTTGAAAGATATCGATGAGTGCTTTAAAGAATACCCTAACAGCACAAAATGTTCCAGAAACGTAACAATCATATAACATTGAAACAATATAAACATTTCCGAAACGTTTAAAAACGTTCAGATTGCTTTCCGATTACTTTCAAAAACGTAGAAATGTCCGCGATCGTAACAAAAAATCAGATAGGTAACAGAAACGTTACAATCACTTAACAGATGGAAAATCAAAAAGGGCGAATGTTTCAGAAAGGTATCAGAGAGTATACTAAAACGTGTTACGTTTTTGAAAGATTGTAACCTTTTTGCAACATAACTGAAACATTCTGTGTTGTATGGGTACCATAGCCGCCGAATTTTACGCAAATTTGTACCACTGTTTTTCATTATTTAAACACTAAAAATTTTCAATTAAACACAACAGAGAAAACTGTTTTAAAATAGTGATACTTTAAATGCATGAAAGTTGTCAACTGAAAAATTTTAATTCTGAGTATTTTCACTCCAAGGAGGTACTTAGCCAAAAAGAAGGGTGGGAGCGATGCTCCTACGTTTACGGAAATTCCATCCTTGTTAACTATTGTTATTGTTATTATAATTAATATTTTTATTTCTTTGTGATTAATTAACAAAAAAATTAAGCCTTTGTGCACGTTTATGCGGAATTTTGTTTTACGATGTCATATAAAAATTTATGAAGATACATGACGACAGTGTTATCTGTTGAGAAGCGATATGCCCCAAGCATCAGGAGACTAACATGTGTCGAGCAACTAAATATAAAATTTCATAAAATTCTGTGTATTAGTTCTTGATGTGAAGCTGCAACAAACGATTTCTACCACATAAACAAATACGCAATCAGACAGAATTTTTCTAGAAATTGTAATATCGTTTTCTAGATCTCTCGAAACGTGTAAAAAGTCGAAAATTCTTACGAGTTTAATAACGTCTTCTATAGATTACAGAATACAGAATAGTAAAGCTACTGGTTATCGAAAAAAAAAAAAAAAAAAAAAAAAAAGAAGGTTAAATAGAAATGTCGACATTACATATAACTAAAACTACATATAAAATTTGTATGTATTTACTTAATCTCTTCTCTCTCTCTATCTTTCATTTTCTTTTCTTTTCTTTTTTCTTTCTTTTTCTTTTTCTTTTCATTTTTTTTTTTTTTTTTTTTTTTTTTTTTTTAAATTATTATCTTAAAAATCGAAACGCGCCTTTTTATATTATGGAAGAAACTGCACTTGAAGTATGAACAATGACTAGTTATTGAACATTCATAAATAGTTTTTATATTTTTAGCTTTTAAATCAGTGCAAAAAATAAAATAAAATAAAATAATTAAATAATTAAATAAGCTCTCCATGAAAAGGGTAATCTTTTAATTCGGGCTAGTAACTGTGAATTTATTAAGCTGTTGACATAACTTCCAATTTCTCAATTTTAGAGTCCCACTATTAATCGAAAAAAAAAAAAAAATCGTGCTTAATTTTAGACTATAAAAAATAAAATATATTAATTAACAGAAAGCGGAAAAACTTAGCAGAATAGGCATCTATGAGTTAAAAACACATAACTTCAAGTGCGGTTCAAAATTTATTTTATTTATTTATTTATTTATTATTATTTTTAACGAAGAAAGTGTTTTTCGGAGATTTATTTAATCATTAATCCAATTATTATAAAATAACCCTATTAATTTAGAAAAACGTTTATTGTTCGAGAAAAGTGGTGTAAGAATTTTTTAAAAAGTAAGATTATATACGTAAGAAATAAAATCATGTGAAACGCACAAAGAATTATAGAAAATAAATAAGCAAAATAAAATATCAAATATCAAAAATTTAAATTTAAATAACACCAGAAAAATTAATGAAGTCTTTGATTGTGCATTTTGAAATACGGGTCACACGCTTAAACTATGGAATTATCTAACTATAGAGGAGTATTTATTAGAACATCAAGGCTGATTTTGTTCCATTCTTCTTCAAAAACTGCCCAGAGTCCATCCAATGTTTTGGAATGCCGCTTTTAAAGAGATTTTTTAAAAGTCCAAATGTACAGTCGGCAAAATAAATAAATAAATAAAATAATAAATAGTATTTTTACTTTCTTATGATTAATATAAATAAATAAATAAACCCTTTGTGTACATTTATGTGAAATTTTGTTTTACGCTTGCATATAAAACCTTTTGAAGATTAAGGGCGACAGTGTCATCTGTTGAAAAGCGATATGCATCAAGCGTCATTAGAGACTAATTTATGACGAGCAACTAAATATAAACTCTCATAAAATTCTGCGGAATAGCTCTTGATTTAGATCTGCCTTAAAATTTTGTACTACGTGAACATATACACATTAAGACAAAAACTTTTTAGAAATGGCAAAATCCTATTCTATATCTCTAAAAACGTGTAAAAAATTGAAACTTTTACGAATTAATAACGTCTTCTGTTGATAACAGAATATTGATTAGTAAAAACACTGGTTATGGGGAAAAAAAAGGTTAATAGAAAAATCAACTTTACATATAAATAAATATATAAATAAAATTAGTGTATATTTACCAAATATTTTCCCGTTCTAATCCATATATTAATTTCAAATATGACATTAACAATTAAAACAATAGTTAATTTTTCTAAATCACATTGAAAATTATAACAATAAAATTAAACTTATTAAAAACATTTATTACTTTTAAAATTTAAAATAATAATATATCCAAATAAATCAAATAAACATGTAGTATGCTGGTCCACAATTCTAAAGACAAAAAGAATATATGTTTAAAAGGCATTTTAAAATTAATTAATAATTTGTTGCATCACCATTTCTTTGTAGGCATTGTGCCATCCTATTTGGCATACCTTTCACTAGGTCTTCTAATTATTTATATCTAATTCATTTCATCTCCATCCATCATAAATTAGTAAAAAAAAAAAAAATCTTCTAAAGTTCAAAATTGTCTCCCATTTTCATAAATTTTTCATGCGAGTAGCCCTCGAATATTTTAAATTATTCTTAAATTAAAAGAATTCGGTAGCCAATTCAAAACATTTACTTTGTTTTGCTTAAGACATTTTTTGAAACCTTAGATGGATTGAAATATGTCGAAACTTGCTGACATATGAAGTTTAAACCCCATAGAGTATAACTGTATACAGTCGGTAACAAAAGTGTCCGAACACTAGCAAAAATTCCTATGTAAAAAAAGTACACTTCATACGGGTTTGTTAAATAAATCCTTATCGAATCATGTTCTTACACTGACTAAGAACAGGATTCTACAAGGATTTATTTAACAAAACCGTATGAAGTGTACTTTTTTTGCATAGGAATTTTTGCTAGTGTTCGGACACTTTTGTTACCGACTGTACTAACAGTTGCTCTTCTCATATTTGTACATACATGCTCTATAAAAAAAAAAAAAAAAAGCGACGCACCAAGAGGGATTAATGCAAACAGGACACAAATTGACATGCATACATTTTTCGATGGAAAATGCAAAATTTTAAAGTTTGGCTGCCATTGAAATGCATTAGACGCTGCAGTGCATCTTCACTGCGCAATCGGCAGAATATTAAAAATGAGAATGTTTGAGTCCAGGTCATAAGTTCTTCGAGAATTTTATTCCGTCTATTCAGAAAGACAGTAACTATGCCTCGCATAAGGATGCTCAAACAACATGCGCAGATGTCAGCATTTGAGTGTGGTGCGTATTTGGGCTCGAAGAAGCCTGTTGGTCTAATCTGCGATTTTTTTGACAATTAGATAGGAGCGGCACCACTATTAGATGATATTGAGAATAAAGGGTGAACCACGGCCAAACATAGCTTCAGGAAGGAAGCGGTCGGCCTACAGGGAGGATAGAAAGTGAGAACCAGTCAGTCGCAAAACGGTACTCAAAGTTCCAATTCATCATTATCGTCGATCCTACGTGCAGCTGGTACTTCAGTGACTTCAAAGACCTTTAATAAGCGGCTCAGTAAAATGGGAGTTGAGCTCAGTCCCAGGATCTCGCTTCCACTGAGAATGTTTGGAGCATCATAAAAAAGGTCATACAACCAGCTCGGGATTTTGTTAATCTAACGCACCAATTGGACAGAATTTAGCCCGATACTTCACAGGAGCACATCTACCAACTCTATCAATTAATACCAAGCCGAATAACTGCGTACATATGGGCAAGAAGTGGACCAACGCGTTATTCACTTGTTTACTTTGTGAGGCCCTTTCTCTTGATTAAATAATTCAATTTTTCTGAAACTGTAATCAATTGTTTTTCTCCTAATGTACATCACATCTACCAATTTTTGTCCCATTCGGATAACTCCTTCTTGGTGCGTCGCTTTTTTTGTTATAGAGTGTATTTTAGAATTCGTAGTTTTTGGAATCAGTACTAAACTGAATTTCATTCGTCCCAGGTAAAGAATCCAGGTAGGCCCATTTATATATATTCATTATGAATAAAATTCTTTGATTGTTTTAAATAAAAAATACAACTAAATAGGCCCTTTAAAGTAATATAAAAATTAAGAAAATGAATTAGATTCAAAATTTACGACATGGCATCCCTTTCGCGGGATGGATGAGTAGAACTAACTGGACATCCAGAGATTTTGGATAATAGAGATTTAGCGGAGAAAAGATCAAAAAATAATGTAAATTCTTTTAAAGCAGCCGGATTAGTAGGAGAATATGAACCAGTTTTCAATGAATGGGAATTCGAGGGGGTTATAGAGAAAGTGAAAACTGAGAAAGATTTACCTCAGATTACTAATGTTCACTATTTACCTCGACGACGAAAATCAGGCTTGTTTCCGATGGATCGGTCCATGTTAGGGGTTCCGTTTTTATAAATGAATGTATAGAGAAGGGGCCTAATTTGATTCAATTAATTCCTTCAGTCTTGAATCGTTTCAGATGGGGAAAAATAGGCGTCGTAGCGGACATTCGGAAGGCTTTTTTACACATATCTTTGAACGAAGGAGATAGAGATTATTTACGTTTTCTTTGGTGGGGGGATTGGGAATCCCGAAAATCTGATCACTTATAAACATTGTAGGATAGTTTTAGGACATGGCAGTAGTCCGTTTCTCCTCGCAGCAACACTTGCGCATCACCTTGATCAGGCACCAGACGACGTAAAAGATGTAGCATTAAAACTTAAGGAATCATTGCGTGGCTAGTGTGGATTCCTTAGATGAATTAGAGTATTTTCGGCATGAAGCGCAAAAAATCTTATCTTCAGCTAAAATTGACCTTCGCGGCTGGTGTTATAATTATCGCGCGGACGGAGAAATGATTGATTTGGAAATTGATAAAAAGTCGCCGGTGCTCGGGTTAATGTGGGATATGGAGAAAGATACTTTAGCGTGTGATTATAGGAATTTTAAATTAGAAGAGGGTTCCATAACAAAAAGAAATATTTTGTCTCTAACACATATGATATTCGATCCGATAGGTTTTACGTGTCCAGTGACCTTGATACCAAAATTACTATTGCAAAAATGTTGGAAAATTAGGGCTTCTTTGGACTCCAAATTGCCCGATGAGATAGTTTAGGAATTTAAAAAATGGAAAAATCAAATTTTGGAGTTAAAAAATATCTCCATACCCAGAAGAATTTCCGAGTTAAATCTATTTACAGGAATATTGTCTTAACACGTTTTTGTGATGCCAATAAAGTTTCGTACGCTGCTTGTGTTTTTTTAAGAAACGAATTTCACGATTAAGTTGGTTGTCAACTATTACAGGCACGATCCAGAGTTGCGCCGTTGAAAGAAATATCCCCCCCCCCCCGTCTCGAGTTACTAGCTTGCTGTATAGGTGCTAGATTAGCGGATACGGTTATCCAAGATCTAAAATTAAACGTTGACATAGTTTATTGGTCTGACTCGATGGATGTATTACACTGCATAAAAAGATAAGGCCCTTGGGGAACATTTGTAGAAAATAGAGTAAAAGAAATACGTAAACTTTCTTCTCCTAATTCCTGAAACTTTATCCCTGGTCATTTGAATCCGGCCGATTTGCCCTCGCGTGCGTGTTCAGTGAAACCACTAGCTAAAACTGAATGGTGGCTGGGTAGATCCTGGATATTAACCGCAGAAGAAAAGTGGCCTAAGAATAATATAGTTCCAAATATGGATATAATCAATAAAGAGAAGAGATAAACTATCGTTTTTGCTACGAATTTAGAACATAATGAAGATAAATTTTACCTCCGGTTCTCTTCTTACACAAAAATTATACGTATAATAGGGTGGATTTTCCGCTTCTGTAATAATTCAAAAATTGTTAAAACCGATCGAACAAGCGGTCTGCTAAACAGTGAAGAATTAAGAAAAGCAGAAAATGTGCTTATTAAATTAGTACAAAAAGAACATTTTGCGAATTCTTCAGATTATAAATTACGACATCTACGCACTATCTCAGACTCGAACGGTCTACTACGGATAAAATCTAAGATCTTTATGAGAGACGATACTCATAATTTTCGCTTACCAGTGGTCTTACCGTCAAACCATCATGTAGTAGAACAACTGATAATGTGGAAACATCGTGAATTGGGTCATTGTGGTGTACAACTTTTAATATCAGAACTACGCGAAAACTATTGCATTTTGAAATGTCGAAAAACTGTAAAAAGGGTCATTAACCAATGCGTAAAATGCAGAAAATTTACTTCAAAACCGCCGGAAGTTGCGGAAAGTGTCTTACCTGTTGATAGGGTAAGAGGTGCGTTGATTTTTGAGATTGTCGGCATAGATCTAGCTGGCCCTCTCTATCTTAAAAATGAAATGAAAACATGGATCCTAATAATTACTTGTGCAATTTTTAGAGCTGTGGGCCTTGAATTACTAATCTCTCCTTCAACGGACAATTTTATACTCGGGTTCACACGATTCGTATCGAGAAGAGGTCGTCCATCAGTAGTGTATTGTGATCAAGGAACTAATTTTATTGGTGCGAAGAATCTTTTGAATAGTATAGATATTGAAAAATTAAAATCAGTATGTAAATTCGCTCCTATTGAATGGAAAATAAACCCGCCTGCTTCACCGTGGTGGGGTGGGTTTTGGAAACGTCTGATAGGAATCCTGAAACGAATCCTACGAAGGGTATTAGGAAAATCTTCTCTTACCTATGATGAACTGATCACTGTAATTTGTGACTGCGAAAGCATTATAAATGCTAGACAGTTGACGTATGTGTCCGAACATAGTGAAGATCTCGAACCCTTAACGCCTGCAATATTTTTGCAGGAGATACCAGAAATATGAATACCTGAACTATCTGTCCTTGACAGCAAAAACCATGAATAAACGGTATTTATACCGGGTGAAAATTAGAGAAAATTTGCGCACCAGATTTCGAAGTGAATACTTAGGCATGTTACGCCAATCATTGCTGAAAAACAAACAGTGCCGCTCTCTAAAACCAGGAGACGTGGTGATTATTTGGACAGATAATGTTAAAAGAATGAATTGGCCTTTAGGACGAATCGTGGAGATATTTCCCAGTAAAGACAATGTGACACGTATTGCAAAAGTGAAAACATCATCAGGTATTTTGATATGTCCTGTCAAAAACTGTGTCCCCTAGAACTACATGAATCTGACATTTTACGTGACGCTGTCACCACCAGATGTGGAAGAATCATCAAACAGCCAGACCGACTCTGGGTGGTGTAAGTCCTTGAGTTGAGTTCTGGTTCCCTCTAAACTCAAGGGGGGAGTGTCGTGAACAGGTGCCCCTTTCTGTTATTAACCAGACGCATGAATCATTATAAACTCTTGTGAACTTATGCTTTATGATGACTAATAACTTTCTTCTTATTTTTTGTATATTCTGCTGTTTCTATGTAGCTGTAGAACGAATTTTGAAATAAGACGGAGAGGACGGTTGTTATAGCTTCCGATCCGAAATATAAATTTGATTTGTGATTTAGTTTTAATTAAAAATAGAAAAAGACAACCACGACATCGGATTATTTCTACGAGTATTGTTTTAATAACTCTTCCAGTTGAGCTCAGCCATTTGATAAATAATTGAAAGGGAATTCGACCACTGAAGTACATCCGTCCCAGACAAAGAATAAAGGTAGGCCCATTTATATATATTCATTATCAATAAAACTGTTTGATTGTTTTAAATAAAAAATACAACTAAATAGGGCCTTAAAAGTAATATAAAAATTAAGAAAATGAATTAGATTCAAAATTTACGACAATATGACATAATAACATCATTACAAATTATAAATTAAATAATAATAATATACTTAAAAATAATCCTCCGCATTAAGAAAAAAAAAAAAAGATGCTGAAATACATGGGATATTTTTCGCCAATGAGTCTACTTTCCTTACAGTTTGAGAAGCAGCGCATCGAAATTATGCATAGATTATAATATATATATATATATATATATATATATATATATATATATATAACAAGAAGAAAGAAAAAATGAAACAGAAATACCAATCGCATAAATTATCTATTTTCTCTCACTATATCAATTTACAGAAAAAACCAAAATGATGATGAAAATTCAAAAGTTTCCAAGTGGTGTATAATAAAGCTGTACCATTATCAGATTTACATATTTATTTATTTATTTTTATGTATTACAACCATTATTAACCATAAAATATTTAAATTAAAAAAAATGTATATAACCACACACACACACAAATATATATATATATATATATATACATACTTGTCTCATACTGTAGACGTAGCACTCATAGCATACTTGCCAACTATCTCATTATGAACAGTACAATTTTTAGTACCCGCCTTTTTTTCTCGCCAGACATTTTTTAGAGTAATTATTATTTAATCGTAACAACTTTTGGAGAGAATTACTCTAAAAATAAAGTGGTGTGAAAAAACGGGCGTTAAAAATTGTACGCTTATGAAGGAGATGGTTGGAAAGTATGTCACTGTATCAGGGATGGAACACGGGCGCAGAATTCATACCGGAATCTGTTTAAGAAATTTCTCTACCTATAATATCGTTGATTTAAGAAGTTGAAAATTTTCCTACATTGATAGTGGTATGAATTCTGCGCCCGTGTTCCATCCCTGCTGTATACTGGCCAGTTTTGCTAGATTTTGCGGCTGTCTTTTTCAATATCCATCACTAAATTTTAAATATTACGGCAGTATAATACCTTTTTAGATTAATCGTCTATTATTCATATCAAATATCACTTTTGAAAATTATTGGTCACTGCCGAGTACAAAAATCGCAAAATCTGGCAACGCTGTATTTCGCGTAAATTTTCTTTTACTTTGTGCATACCTGGTAATATTTATAATTTATTCCGGAGTACTGTTAGCCGCGCCTTTCTTTTACAACAGTATGATTTAAAAGAAATTTTTTTCCAGTTTGTATTTACGAGGAAGTAAGAAGAAAATGCTTCTAAAATATACTGGTGTGAAAAATGGGCGAGGCTAGCTGCATTCCGGAATAGATTATAAATATTGCCGGGTATGCATTAACGAATGATCGACCTGATAAATAAAAAAATATATAGGAACTAACATAAAAGTAAATATTATATATAATAGGTCTAATGTTAGTCATGTATAATTGGGATTTAAATATAAAATGGCTACTTGAATTTTATTCGATACTATCCATTTCGAAACTGTCATCCAATAAGCTCTCAAATTGAAGCCCACGGATAACGGATTGTCAGTGTTAGAAGGGACATGTATCCGATATATTGCTGCGTGCAGAAGGTGGTGCCGAAGGCAGCGGGTACCTACGACGAGCTTTTGAGAAATTTCAACGGTTTTCCTTTTTTAATTTTTTTTATAAAAAGATATAAAAAAGAGTGATTTTATAATACTTTTATTTCCTTTAAATATAGTGACTAGCAAAGTGAGCAAAGCCTGCTATTTTGTTACAAAACCCCAAAAATTTTATACATGAAGCATGAATAAAATGCAATTGAATATTCCTAAATATTCATCAGATTTTTGCCTGTTACCGCTTTAAACAAGAATGAAAAATCATGCAGCACGCATTGATTAGTAACACTTTCCAACTGTACGCAATTGATGTACAGAATAACTATTAATATTCTTTGCTTACGTTATCGCACAACAGACAGAAGCACTGAAAAACATACAGATAGACTAATTGATTTTAAAATTACTCTTAGGCATTTTGGAAGGTGTTAAAAAGGCTTCACGCAAAAGAAAATGCAGCCGTTAGATTATAATTACAGCTTTTTAACTCTCTAAATATTTTACTGTAGCCCTGTAAATCTGAAAGTTAATCATATCATATTCTATACAAAAATATATTTTAGAATATTAATAATACATGTCAATGCTTTTAAGAATTTTGTTGTAGAAAGTTTTTTAAATATAACTTTTAAAAAATTCTGTCCTAAAACGTAATACATTGGCTTTTCTTTATTGTTGTTGTTGATGTTGTCCCTGTAAACAAACTAGTCGTACAGGACCTATTAATGACATTTTAAATAGGGAACATTCCATAGGGAACTTGAGTGTATCATTTAAAAAAAATTCTCAAAATATTCACGGATGATAGGAGCCGGAGACAAACAGATAGAAAGGTAGACAATCGGACAGATGCACAAATTGAAATCATATTCCCACTAAAATTATAAGAAAGTGTTAAAACGCTAATGTAAACAAAAGTGCAATTCCAGCAAACTTTTATTAATACCTCTAAATGTAACTGATTATTTTTGTGTGGCCCTGTAAATCTAATGCAAACCATGCAGTATTACATAGAATTCACTCTCTTTTGTGCATACGAATAATATATTTCAATTGCATTAGGCTTTGTTGAAAATAAAATTATTAACATTTGGTTTATAAAAATAACTCTCATACAAAACAATGCTTTGGAGTACTTTCAAGTGCCCCTGTACACAAACCAGTTAGAAATGTACTCTATTTTACATAGAAAACATCCGATAGGGAATTGAATAACATATTAAAATTTGATTAAAGTTTCTATACTTTAAAGGTATTAAAATATGATTTATAAAAACTCCTCTCATAGAACACAATGCTTTCGAATACTTTTGGGTGTCCCTGTACACAAACCAGAAGAGGTATCCATTCCATTTTCAATAGGGAACATCCGATAGTGAACTTCAATAAAATACATCGGTTTAAAGAAATTCCATAAATATTTACGGGAATTAGAGCGCAGAAAAACAGACAGAGAGACAGACAGGCGGACAGAAGAACAGTCAGACAGATACACAAATTGAAATTATATTTACACTTAAAAAAATGATAGAAAGTGTCAAAAACGCTTAATGTAAACGAAAGTACAATTCTAGCTTTTAATATAACTGAATATTTTTGTGTCACCCTGTAAATCTAATTGTAACAATGCTATATTCTATGCAAAGCATTCTTTTGTGCAGATAAATAACATATTTCAATTTGCTAAAACTTCGTGAAAAGTAAAGTTACTAAAATTTGATTTATAGAAATATCTCACAAAGAATGCAATGCTTTGGAGTACTTTTGAGTGTCCCTGTATATAAAACAGAGTTGGTATGTAATCTATTTTATATAGGAAACATTCAATAGTGAACTTGAATAACATATTTTAATTTCATGAAGATATTGTACAGTAAAGTTATGAAAATATGGTTCATAGAAATACCTCTCATAGAACACAATTCTTTGAAATACTTTCGGGTGTCCCTGTACACAAACCAGTAGAGGTATAAACTCCATTTTCAATAGGAAACATCCGATAGTGAATTTGAATAACATATATTAGTTTCAAAAAATTCCATAAATATTTACGGGAGTTAGAGCGCGGGCAGACAGACAGACGGTCAGATACACATATTGATATCATATTTACACTTAAAAAATGTTAGGAAGTGTTAAAAACGCTTAATGTAAACGAAAGTAGAATTCTAGCAAATTTTTAATAATAGCTCTTAATATAACAGAATATTTTTGTGTCACCCTGTAAATCTAATGGTAACCATGCTATATTCTATGTAAAGCATTCTTTTGTGCATATAAATAACATATTTCAATTTCCTAAAACTTCGTGGAAAGTAAAGTTATTAAAATTTTTTTATAGAAATATCTCTCATAGATCGCAGTGCTTTAGAATACTTTTGTGTGTCCTTGTATATAAAACAGAATTGGTATTTAATCCATTTTATACAGGAAAAATCCAATAGTGAGCTTGAATAACATAATTCAATTTCATTAAGATATGTGTACAGTAAAGGCATGAAAATATGATTTATAGAAATACCTCTCATAGAACACAATGCTTTGAAATACTTTCGGGTGCCCCTGTACACAAACCAGTAGAGGTATAAACTCCATTTTCAGCAGGGAACATCCGATGGTGAACTGGAATTGTTACGAAACCGGATGTTACGAAACCGAACTCTCTCAATCCATAAACTTTATGAACTGAGAGACTTATTCGAACTCTTTATTTTATTATTGTTTATTTCTTTTCTTGTATTGGCAACAGCCACGTTTTTGTTTTTCTTTTGATGTAGATGTTGAATGGAGTTTGAGAAGAGAGACCGCTGAAATGGCGTATGACAGAATTGAAATATACTTTATAGTCAACCAAACTGTAAATATGTTAATATGTACATAAATTTATTAAATAATCGTGTTTTTTCAAGAGTGATGAATTAATATTGAAGTTACCACAATTCGACAGGAAATTAAACTTAGAAAAATGAAGACATCTGACCCAAAAGAAGCATTAAGTAAGAAGTTGTTTTATGCATTCTATTATTTTATTTGATGCTATGTTTTATCTGGCGCCCGAACAGGGACCAGATGTTTCTCATTTTAATTTGATATTGCATAATTATGTTTAGAATAAAAATGATAAAGAAATTACGCAAGAATTTCGATTTAAAGAATGAAAAAATAATGATCGTTTTTATATGAACAGATAATTTATTTTAAGTGATTTGTTTCTGTTGCTAGTTTGATTATTTACTGCAAAGAAATTAAAGGGTACCGAGTATATTATTACAGAAATTAACATAAGTTATAGAACTTGCTACTCTTTTTACATATTATGGATGCAGTAATTAAAGCTAAACGTTCTACAGTTAGAACGCAGACGACAAAGTTATTTAAGAAAATTGAAACGAAATTACTTGAAAAGAATTATACTGAAGATGACCTTGAAGAATTACTTGCCGAATTAGATCTTAAAGAAAAAGAAATAAATAATTTAGATTCTCAGATATTTTCGAATATTACTGACGTAAAAGAAGTTGAGTCTGAGGTACTAAAATGTGATGAATACAATACGAGTATTGTCATAAATAAAACCAAAGTTAAAAAAGCACTTTCTAAGTTGGAAAAACCGCTTGTTCCTATTTTAATGCAAAATAATAAGACAGAAGAGAGTGCAATAGTTCGCCCGTTCGAATCCCCTCACGTAACTCTTCCTCGTCTTACTATAGAAAAATACAGCGGCGATCCGTCTGATTGGCAGAGATTTTATGATCAATTTGATTCAGCAATAAATAAAAATTGCGCAATTTCTAATGTTGATAAATTTAATTACCTTCGCAGTTATTTGACAGGTGTGGCGTCCGATGCGATAAAAGGTTTTAGCTTAACGAATAATAACTATCAGGCTGCAATTGAAACTTTAAAAGAAAGATTTGGGAAAAAAAACGGTAGTTATAAATTCTCATTTAAATAAGCTTCTGAATTTAACTCCTGTTAAAAAATCAAATGATATAGTTGCTCTTAGGAAATTGTTGGATACTTGTCAGACTGAGATTAGAAATTTGGATGCGTTGGAAATAAAATCTGATAATTATGGTTCATTACTCTGTCCAATACTGATTAAATTATTACCTCAGGATATTGTTTTGGAAATTGCAAAACAATGCGATTTAGATGAAAATTGGGATGTTTCAAGGGTTCTTGATATTTTGAAAACTGAAGTAACTTACAGGGAAAAAGCTCAGTTTTTGACAAAAGATATTCGCGAAAGAGAATTTAGTTCTCAATCGTATTCTTCCTTCCAAAGTGCAAAAAACGAAAAGCTTCTAAATAATAAGAATATTTCTAAATACCCAACTGCTTCTAATTTGTTAAATGAAACAGATAAAAATTCTAATTTGTGTTTCGCATGTAATGGGGAAAAACATGTTTTAACTGAATGTAAGGTTTTTTCTAGTTATCCATTACAGAGAAAGAAAGATTTTTTAATGAAACATGGATTTTGTTTTATATGCTTAAAACGGCGGCATACTGCGAAATTTTGTAGAAGTCAGATAAAATGCGAAGTGTGTAATAGAAGACATTTAAAAATTATGTGTTCGGAATCTAAAACAGTTAGCCAAGTTGAGGATAAGAAACCCGTTTCTAAAGAAAGCGAGGTTATTAATAATAAAGTACTGGGGAATAGAACACATATGAAAGATGTTTTGTTACAAACTGTGACTGTTAAATTAAGGAATGGTAAGAAAGAAATACCTTGTAGGGTAATTTTTGATACAGGATCAATGCGTAGTTACGCAACTAAAGAAATTATTTCTAAAATGGGTTACGATGTATTAGGACACGAGAAAATGACACACAGCCTTTTCGGAGGCGTTGAAGAAACTAGGACACATAATAGTTACAGTATACATATAAGTTCTCTCTCTGAAGATTATATGTGTAATTTTGAGGTCTATGACCAGGAAGTAATCTGTTCTGATATTCCTAAAATTAGAAATGGCCCATGGGTAAGGGAAGCTGAACAGTATGGGATAATATTTTCAGATGTTGAATGTTTCAATAAAACTCTTGACAGAAATAACAATATTGATATACTAATTGGTGCAGATATTTATGGAAAACTTTTGACGGGTAATCATATATTGTTATCTAGTGGGTTAGCTGCTGTAGAAACTTTACTGGGATGGACCCTAATGGGTAAAATTACTGAAACTAATTGTAATAGCGATAGCTCTATGCTTGTTGTCTCTTTATTTTCTAGAATCAAAAATGAAAAAATCAGTGATTTATGGGAGTTAGATCTTTTGGGCATAAGGGATTCCGTAGAAAGTAAAAAAAGAGATGATCTAAATAAAGAAACTCTAGATTTATTTAATTCAACAGTTAAACGGGATTCGAACGGGAGGTACGTTGTTTCTCTTCCATGGCTTAAAGATCATCCTCCAATACCCTCAAATCGCAAAATAGCAGAAAAAAGATTATTATCAACATTGAGATCATTGAAAACTTCTGGAAATTTAGAGAAATACCAAAATGTATTTAATGACTGGCTACATGAAGGTATAATCAAGGAAATATCTGATTTAGGCGATAGTGGCCATTTTTTGCCTCACAGAGCTGTAATAAGGCAACATGCCACAACACCTGTGCGTCCTGTCTTCGACGCTTCAGCTAAAGAGAAATTTTCCTATTCGTTAAATGACTGTCTCGCAAAAGGTCCAAATTTAATCGAATTAATACCTGCAATTTTACATAGATTTAGAAAAGGAAGAATAGGAATAAGTGCCGACATCAAAAAAGCATTTTGCCAGATTGGTTTGTACAAGAATGATCAGAACTTTGTCAAATTTTTGTGGTTCAAAAATGGTGATTCTAATAAGTTACAAGTATACCAACACTGTCGCGTTGTCTTTGGACTAAATGCTTCTCCATTCTTATTAGCTGCTACTTTAAATCATTTATTTGACAAAATCGAAGAGCCTTACAAAGAGATAGCCAACAGACTGAAAATGTCATTTTATGTCGATAACTGTATTTCCAGTCTAAACAGTACAGAAGAATTGCGAGAATTCATAAAAACTTCAAGACAAATTTTGGCATCAGCTCAGTTTGATCTTCGAGGTTGGCAGTATACACAAATTGATGAAGACTTACTAGACGAAGATTTTCTTAATGACATGGAGATAGAATCTGAAGAAAATTCTGATATAGCAATTTTGGGGCTGATCTGGAATAAGAAAGATGACACAATAAGATTGATGAATTCATCTAATGATAAAGAAGAACCTAAATCAATTACAAAGAGATCAGTTCTTTCTGTGGTTAATAAAATATTTGATCCCATCGGTTATACAAGTCCAGCCACTTTGATGCCAAAATTGATTCTGCAAAAATGTTGGAAAGAAAAGTTTAATTGGGATTCTCCGTTGATAGAAGAAATGACAAAATCCTTTAGAAAATGGAAAGAACAACTGGAATTGTTAAGAAATATAAAGATCCCTCGTAGATTTTCCGAATTCGACTTAAGTGACAGTGAAAAACAGCTTCATGTTTTTTGCGACAGTAGCAAAGTTGCTTATGCCACATGCATATTCTTAAGAGTACAGAATGGTGAAAATGTGTCTTGTCAGCTAATTCAAGCGAAAACAAGAGTGACTCCCTTAAAAGAAGTTACGATCCCGCGATTAGAGTTACTTGCTTGTTTAATTGGCGCAAGACTAGCCTGTACGATTATCGATGAAATGAAAATAGATAATCTCAAAACCTTCTATTGGTCGGATGCTAAGAATGCTTTATATTGGATAAAAAATGACGGTGGTTGGGCTACTTTTGTACAGAATAGAGTAACAGAAATTAGAAAATTGACAAATGTCGATGATTGGCATCATGTTCCTGGTCATCTTAATCCAGCTGACTTACCCTCCAGGGGATGCTCCCCAGATACCTTAACGAAGTCCCAGTGGTGGAACGGACCTGAGTGGTTAAAGAAGATGCCCGACTTTTGGCCTAAAAGTGACATTCTTCCTGATGATGAAGTTATATACTCAGAAAAAAGAAAAACAGTTGCAACAGCAATTGATGTTTCCTCTCAAGAATTTGATCTTTATGAAAATTGTTCCTCATACCAAAAAATGCTAAAAGTTACAGCTTGGATTCTTAGATTTTATGAAAATGCAAAGAAGTTAAAAGAAAACCGCTTATTATCTAACTTAACAGTCGAAGAACTTAATAAAGCGGAATATGCAGTGCTAAAATATGCACAAAAGAAATGTTTTTCTAATCAAGCTAAGAAAAAATTTAACTTTCCGACATTTATTGACGAGAAAGAATTAATTAGAGTCCGTACCAGAATTTCAATGAGAGAAGACTCACTTAATTTCAGATATCCAATTGTCTTACCAGCAGATCACAATATAACATCCAGAATAATTGAAGAAAAGCACAAAGAAATGGATCATGCAGGAGTTCAGATTCTCATGTCAAGTTTAAGAGAAGAATTCTGGATAATTAGATGCAGAAGAACAATTAGGAAAATTCTACAAAGATGCATTCAGTCCAAAAGATTTTCCTCAAAACCAGCAGAAGTTCTGAGTGCTCCACTTCCAGAAGATAGAGTAAGAGATGCTAGGGTATTTGAAATTGTTGGAATCGATCTATTCGGTCCTTTGTTTTTAAAGGATGGACAGAAATGCTGGATAGTTTTGTATACTTGTGCCATTTACCGATGTGTACATTTAGAATTAGCAACATCCCTATCAACAGAAAACTTCCTTCAAACGTTAAGACGCTTTGTAGCGAGAAGAGGCCGACCACACACTGTATACAGTGACAATGGAACAAATCTAGTTGCAGCTAATAAAGAATTAAGTTCTATAGATTGGAAACAAATAGAAGATTACGCAACTGTTAGAAAAATTAACTGGAAGTTCAACCCCCCATCAGCTCCGTGGTGGGGAGGCTTTTAGGAACGTTTGATTAGAATTATAAAAGCTATTTTGAAGAGAACTCTTGGAAAAGCACAGCTTGACTATGAAGAGCTATATACCTTGATTTGTGATGCAGAAAGTATAGTAAATGCGCGACCTCTCACACACATGTCGGAAGATCCAAATGACTTAATACCTCTCACCCCAGAAATGTTCTTAAAGGACATACGTGAAATAGGAGTTCCAGATTTAGACTTGATTGATAAAGTGAAGTTCAAAAAGAGATATGCCTATAGGCAAAAGTTAAGAGAAGATCTTCGACAAAGATTCCGTAATGAATATTTAGGAACACTTCGAGAATTTGCTTCGGTAAAAAAATCTACCACATTTAAAGAAGGTGATTTAGTGCTAATTCAGGATGATAATCTAAAACGTCTTCAGTGGCCTATGGCTAAAGTGTTAAAATTGTATAAAGGTAGAGATGGACAGTTTCGTGTGGCAAGACTGAAAACTAAAAATGGTGAACTGCTACGTCCATGTCAGCGTTTGTGCCCCTTGGAACTTCATGATGAAAGCCGCTCTAAACTTCAACAGCAAACTCGATATGGTCGCTTAGTGCAACTAGGGACCCTATATAGAGAGAGACTGGACATTGACCGAAAGTCGGCCATCTTAGTGCCAATTCGGAGCGATCCCCGTAGAACGTAATGCTTTTTTCTTCGCGATTGACGCTTTGCTGTACAACATAAATGAAAGGAAGTTGTGCTAAATTTGTGGAGAAAGTAATGCAGAATATAAATATGTAATTTTTTTCGTCTTAGAGAAAAAGAATTTAAAGAAAAACGAATTTTGTTTTAACCTTCGACATGGTTACTTTTTGAATTCCTATCGGAAAACAAAGGAAATTTTTGTTTTATATTTCTATATTAAGCATAATACGTTGATTGTGAAAGCAATTCTACCTTAGTGAAAGTAATTCTACCTTATTTTTTCTGAGAATGCACATTCTATATATAAAAAGTTAGAAAAATTTTAACAAAAATATGGTAATCTAAGTTTTTGTCAAGTAATTCATGAATAAATGTAAAACTACGGCAGAAAAACAGAAATTATTTTTTATTATATTATAAAAATATTTACGTAATATTTTTACAAGCTAAAAATACATATTTTATTTATTTCAATTACGCATAATTAATAATCTTCGTTAAATATTAAAAATAAAAAAATTATCAATAATAATTTGTAAAAATATTAACTAATATCTTTAGAAATTAAAAAATGTTTTTATTTATTTTATTTACATTCGCTTATTTCATTGATTTTCTTTTCTTTTTCTTTTCTTATTTTATTTTATTTTATTTTATTAATATTATGTGAATAAAAATAATTACTTATTTAAATATCACTTATAAAAATTATTATGGTAATTATTATTTAAGAGAACTTTATATTTCATATTTTAGCAAATATTATACACTTTATTTTCTTTATTTTATAAGAAATCTGATACATTTTGCGTACTAGCAAAAAATCAAAAAATATATTTCTATATAGTTATTTTAAATATGTATTTTAAAATATATCAGAAAAATACATTGAAATCTAACATATTAAATATATTGCACAACAGAACTTAAAAACTAATAGCTAGCAAATAAATAATGTAATTATCTCATATGTTAGGAAATAAATACGTAAAACAGCATGCAATAAGAAAATTCAAAGTATTTAAAGCTTGATATAAAATGAATAATTATTCATTTTTATCTTTTAAAAGTATTCCAAAATTAAAGCAATTTATCTCCCAACAAAGTAAAAATGCAGTAAATAAGTTATTTTTCGATTATGACGTAAAACAATCGAAATTTCTTCTCAGCGTAATGATAAGCAATGGAGCAACTGGCACTAAAATGGAGAATTTCGTCAAAAAGCCGGCGCGCCAATGTCCAGTCTCTCTCTATCGAGGGTCCCTAAGTGCAACCAGTGCAACGCCTTGGTGTGGACAATAACGATCCAGATTGAGCATGTCGTATGTCCTTCCCTGCTCAAGGTGGGGAGGATGTTACGAAACCGGATGTTACGAAACCGAACTCTCTCAATCCATAAACTTTATGAACTGAGAGACTTATTCGAACTCTTTATTTTATTATTGTTTATTTCTTTTCTTGTATTGGCAACAACCACGTTTTTGTTTTTCTTTTGATGTAGATGTTGAATGGAGTTTGAGAAGAGAGACCGCTGAAATGGCGTATGACAGAATTGAAATATACTTTATAGTCAACCAAATTGTAAATATGTTAATATGTACATAAATTTATTAAATAATCGTGTTTTTTCAAGAGTGATGAATTAATATTGAAGTTACCACAATTCGACAGGAAATTAAACTTAGAAAAATGAAGACATCTGACCCAAAAAGAAGCATTAAGTAAGAAGTTGTTTTATGCATTCTATTATTTTATTTGATGCTATGTTTTAGGAATAACATACTTCAATTTCATTAAGCTATGTGTACAGTAATAGTATGAAAATACGATTTATAGAAATACCTCTCATAGAACACAATGCTTTGAACTATTTTCGGGTGTCCCTGTATACAAACCAGTAAAGGTATAAACTCCATTTTCAAAAGGGAACATGCGATAGTGAACTTGAATAACATATATCAGTTTCAAGAAATTCCACAAATATTTACGGGAATTAGAGCGCAGAGAGACAGACAGATGGACAGACAGACAAACCGAAGTCATCAACACTTTTCAACCTTGTTGGGAAGTGTTAAAAATGTTAGAAAGTGTTAAAAACACTTTTTGTAAACGAAAGTACACTTTTAGCAAATATTTATTAATAACTCTTTATATAACTGAAAATATTTTTGTGTCACCCTGTAAATCGAATGCTAATCATGCTATATTCCATGCAAAGCATTTTCTTTTGTGCTTATAAATAACACATTTCAATTTCATAAATCTTCGTGCAAAGTAAAGTTATTAAAAATTAGTTTATAGAAATATCTCCATAAAACGCAATGTTTTGGAATACTTTTATGTGTCCCTGTACACAAATCAGTGGTGGTATTTGCTCCATTTTATACAGGAAACATCCGATATAAAACTTGAATAACATATTTCAATTTCATTCAGATTTGTGTACAGTAAGTGTATGGAAATATGGTTTATAAAAATGCCTTTCATAGAATACAATGCATTGAAATATTTTCGGGGTCCCTGTGCACAAATCAGTAGAGGTATAAACTCCATTTTCATTAGGGAACATCCGATAGTGAACCTGAATAACGTATATCAGTTTCAAGAAATTCCATAAATATTTACGGGAGTTAGAGCGCGGACAGACAGACAGACAGACGGACAGTCGGACAGACAGACAGACAGACAAACCCAAGTCATAAACACTTTTCAACCTTGTTGGAAAGTGTTAAAAAATACAAAAAGGGATGTGAACTTAAATAATTCTTCTTACTGCGAAAAGAAAGTTTTACCGTGATCTATGGGTCAATTGTTTTTTATTTGTTTTAAATCAAGTTTATGAGTTTAGAAAAATGTTCAACGTTTGAGAAAAATACTGGAAAGATTATATATATATATATATATATATATATCAGGGTAACTGATATATAACAAACAAAATTATATTAACCCCTTAACGCGCGGTGTCCTCGCCACGAGGACGCAAAATTTAAGATCCAGCTGCAAAAATTCATCCCGGAAATATTTTAGTAAAAATTCACGTTTATAACATATCAGAAAAGGCCGGTTTTTTAAACCTTAAAGTTTAAAATTTCTTTTAGTTTAATTTAGTTCATGAATTCCGGCGGCAGTATAATTTAAATGTTCCAAATTGTCTTGCGCCGCAAAGGGTTAAACACACAAAGAATTATAGAATTATCGTAAAACTAAAAATTGTTAAGAATTAAATTTTTTTAATACCAGAAAAAATTATAAAATTAATTCTTTTGGATTTTAACGCTCGCAAACCGGTAGTTTACTTACATGTGTCTCAAAACGATTCAAGATACCTGTCTCTTGCTTTTGCATGAGATAGCACTTTAAAGTGGAAGTGTTTGTTGTCAGTGCTAAATAGGACTGGATTTTATATCGACAATAAAGAATCGATATGACGCTAATGTCGTTTATTCGATTTAAATATTTCATCTTCCGTAAAATACAATGCCTAATATCTATTTATTCAACGGGATCTTACTTTACAAATGACATCTTAGAAATTCCATTATTATTATTTTTTTTCCGGGTATTTTTGTTTAAATTAAAATATAAACCGAGAACTTTGTTTGAAATTATCGTAGACCTATAGTTTTATTAATTATTTTAAAAGTATTAATGAGTGCTTTAAACATTTTTCGTACATTATTACTTTCAAACTTTGAATAAACACCATAAAATGCAATAAACTCGCAACAATTGTTTCGGGTCGAAAAAACACACGACCCTTCATTAGGCGAATAAAGTAAGCACGAGTGCTTACTTTATTCTCCTGATGAAGGGTCGTGTGTTTTTTCGACCCGAAACAATTGTTGCGAGTTTATTGGATTTTATGATGTTAATTCAAAGTTTGAAAGTAATAATTTTTGCAACGCCAGTTTTGTGGTGCTTTTTTATTAAATTTTTTGTACAGTTCTTGAAATTTCTTAATTTTCTGTACTAGTATTATTATTTAGCAAATTTTAATATTCGTTTTAAAACTTAAAAGGAAATATATTGCATAAAAATACTGGTGGGAGAGTCCTTGAAAAAAGACGTGGCCGTACGAACCATGTTAAAGAATACCAAAGACGCCAACATTTACGCAAATTTGTACCACTACTTTCCTTTATTTAAAGATTAACGTTCTTTAATTAAACAAGTCTGAAAGAACTATTTTCAGAGCTGCCAACCTAATCCGGCAAATTTTTAGTAAAGCCCCTTTTTCTACGCAAATCATTTCTTAGAGTTTTTTCTTCTTAGTTCATCGCAAATATATACTCTATAACAAAAAAAGTGACGCACCAAGAAGGAGTAATGCAAACTGGACACAAATTGACATGCATACAGGTTTTGATGGAATGAAGCACCAATTCATCATTATCGTCGATCCTACGTGCAACTGGTACTTCAGTGACTTCAAATACCCTTAATAGGCGATTCAGTGGGGTTGAGCTCAGTCCCTGGCTCTCTCTTCCACTGAGGACATTTGGAGCATCATAAAAAGGGTCCTACAACCAGCTCGGGATTTTACCAATCTAACGCAACAATTGGACAGAATTTGGCACGATACTTCACAGGAGCACATCTGCCAACTTTATCAAGTAATACCAAGCCGAATAACTGCGTACATAAGGGCCAGAAGTGGACCAACGCGTTATCGACTTGTTTACTTTGTGAGGCCCTTTCTCTAGAATAAATCATTCAATTTTTCTGAAACCGTAATCAATTGTTATTCTCCTAATATACATCACATCTACCAATTTTTGTCCAATTCCGACCACCCATTCCACCCCATCGTCCAATTTTTGTCCCCACTTCTTGGTGCGTCGTTTTTTTTTTTTTTTTTGAGGAGCAACTAAATATAAACTCTCATAAAATTCCACGGAATAGTTCTTGATTTAGATCTGCCTTAAAATTTTTTACCACTTGAACATATATACACATTAAGACAAAAACTTTTTAGAAATGGCAGAGTCCTATTCTATATCTCTCAAAACGTGTAAAAAATTGAAACTTTTACGAATTTAATAGCGTTTTCTGTTGATAACAGAATATTGATTAGTAAAAACGCTGGTTATATATATCTTAAAAAAAGGTTAAATAGGAAAATAAATGTTACACATTAATATATATATATATGTATATATATATATGTATAAAATTGGTATATATTTACTAAATCTTTTCTCGTTCTAATTCAGGTATTAATTTCAGATATGTCAGTAACAATTAAAACAATAGTTAATTTTTCTAAATCACATTGAAAATTATAACAGTAAAATTAATTTTATTAAAAACATTTATTACATTTAAAATTTAAAATAATATTATATCCAAATAAATCAAATAAACATGGAGTATAGTGTGCCACAATGACAAAGACAAAAAAAATATCTAATGTTTAGAAGACATTTTAAAAATAATTAATAATCTGTTGCATCACCATATCTTTTTAGGCATTGTGCCATGGCATCCTGTTTGGCATAATTTTTACTAGGTCTTCTAAGTAATTTATAACTAATTCATTTCATGTCCATTCATCGTAAATAGAATTAACAAAATCTTCTAAAGCTGAAACTTGTTTACCATATTCATAATTTTTTCTCGTGAGTAGCCCTCAAATATTTTCAGTTATTTTTCATTTAAAAGAATTCAGTAGCCAATTCGAAACTTTTACTTTATTTTGCTTAAAAGAAAAATTTTATTAAAAAAAGAAATATCCGGGACCAGTTTTTTCAATTTTGAATTAAATTTGCGGTTGCGCAACCAACTATTCTCTTTTATTATGTATACTAATATATAAAGAGGAAAAATATCTTTTTATGTGGACGGTAATCTCTGAAATTATTCAACAGATAAATAAATAAATAAATAACACTAATATAAAGATAAACTATTCCTGAACGCTCTACGCTATAATTAAATTCGATAAAATATTTGTTTTTAATCGAAATTTCAATATTTTAATTAAAATCTCTGTAAAAGCAATGGAAAAAAAGAAATATTTTAACGAAAGCTGTTTTATCTGGGAACTTCGTAGCACCGGGGTAAAGTATCGGTCTATAAATCAAGATATTGTGAGTTTGATCCCCGACAAATAGAATAGTTTAAAATTAGTTTGTTTTAATCTAAATTGTTTGTTTCTCTGTAATTCATTACGTCATTATGTTAATTATGTTTATGTTAATTATTTGGTTACGTAATTTTTCAGTTTTTCGAATTCTAGAATATTCTTTAGGAAAAAATTTATCATCAATTGCACATAAAAAGACGTAAAAATCAGTGGAGCTGATAACAATTGTCTTGAGCTGAGCTGAAAGTTCTGTGTGTTATTACGCTTTAGCGTTTCTCCACAAACATTATCTAAGTCTAAGCTACGTGATAATATTAAGAATCTAGCTGAGGCAACTAGAAAACAAATTTATACGCGTTCTTTTTCTTTTTTTCCTAATTATATTTTTTCTTGTCTTTTTTCGCTTTCTTTCTTATCTTTTTTTTTTTTTTTTTTGACATGAACAGAAACGTATTTACATGTAAACAATAAAATTGATATAAAGTATTGTGAAAAATTAAACTTGCATGGCAAAATTGACGTTATTATAGCTTTAAATGCATTTATTTTTGTAATGATGTGGTTTATTTAATATATATGTATTTGTGGATATTTTAAATATTGGCGTTCAAATAGTATTATAAATTTTATATGTTAGTTAGCACATAGTCTCGTAAACTGGATGCATTCCGCGTGGTTCGGTAAAATTGGCAACAGTTCAAGCGGTAGACATCGCCACTTGGTACAGATTGCGCGACTTTTTTATTCAACAGCCACATTTTTTTTTTTTTTTTTTTTTAATAAGATTTAATATACATAAAAAGCGAATAGAATCGAAATAACGTCGATAATATGTATCATATATCCCTTCTTAAAATTATTGTTGAATAAAAAAGACGCGCAATCTGTACCAGGTGGCGCTGTCTACCGCTTGAACTGTTGCCAAGTTTCCGAGCCACGCCGAAGGCATCTAGTTTAGCAGGCTATGGTTAGCATTAATTTGGAATAACATTTAAGGCTTCAGATAAGTAATTTCTTTTTAATCTAATTTTTGTTACATTATTCTTAATGTGTTTTTTAAAATCGCTAAAACGCATGATTTATTTATATTTATTTATATATTTTATTTTATTTTATTTTATTTATTATTATTATTATTATTATTATTATTTATTTATTTATTTATTTATTTTTGCGTCGTTTGTTTTACTCGCTGTTAATTTCAAGTTAGATGATTGTCAGGCAGTTTCGCGCATTAACACGTATAACATGCATATCAGATGTTTTATTAATTAATTAATAAGTATATATTATTTACATATCTATATATATATAATATAGTAAGATGTGCGTGCGTGTGTGTGCGTGTGTGTGCGTGTGTGTGTGTCCGGCCCTAATAAAAAAGTTCGATCGCTGAGCTACACAAATTTGCATGGAAGTTCGTAATGACGTCACCTGATGCACCAGATGTCAGATTTCCATAATTTTCAATTTTTTTAAATAATTAAAATATAAAAATAATAGCTTATAATAGTTTTAAAATTAGACATTTAAATATTAGCTTTTAGTTTAATTGTTGCCAAAAAAGTTTACGAGTTCATATCTTTTTATACATAAAAAGAAATATAATTTTACACAAATATATATATATACATATATATATATATATATATGTATATATATATATATATATATATATATATATATATATATATATGCATCAAAAATTATATTTGCTTATGCATATGACATAACAACACCATTATAACTTTTTAATTAAATAATAATAATATACTTATAGATAATCCTGGGTATTTAAAAAAAATTTTGATGCTGAAATACGTCGAATATTTTTCGCCAAGGAGTCCACTTTCCCGATAGCTATTTTAGAACAAGTAGCGCATCAAAGATATACATAAAATATTAAAAAAAAAATATTTAAAAAAAAAAAAGAAGAAGAAGAAGAAAGAAAAAATGAAACAGAAACAATAATTGTATAAATTATCCACTATCTCTCACTATATCATTTTATAGAAAAAGCCAAAATGATGACGAGAATTCAAAAGTGTCCAAGTGAAGCTATAATAAAGCTCTATCATGATCAGGTTTACATATTTATTTATTTATTTTTCTGTATAACAACCACTATTAACCATAAAATATTTAAAATTGAAAAAAAAAAAAATGTATATATAACCACACACACTCACACACACAAATATATATATATATATATATATGTGTGTATAGTATACTAAAATATACTGAAATATTATACTGCATACTGAAATATTATATTTGCCGGTGTTGTCAGATTCTGTGACAGTCTTATTCTATATCCATCTCTAAATATTAAAGGTTGCGGAAGCCTAATCCCTTTTTAGATTAATCGTCTATTATTCATATAAAATATTATTTCTAAAAATAATTGGTGACTGCTAAGTACAAAAGTCGAAAAATCTGGGAAGACTGTATTTCGCGTAACATTGCTGTTACTTTATGCATACCTGTTACATTTATAATTTATTTCAGAGTACTTTTAGCCCCGCCTTTTTTCACACCAGTACAGGGATGGAACACGGGCGCAGAATTCATACCATTATCAATGTAAGAAAATTGTCTACTTCTTAAATCAACGATATTATAAGTAGAGAAATTTCTTAGACGGATTCCGGTATGAATTCTGCGCCCGTGTTCCATCCCTGCCAGTATGATTTTAGAGAAAATTTCTTCAATAAGTAATTACGAGAACATAAGAAGAAATTTTTTTTTTAATATATTGGTGTGAAAAATGGGCGTGGCTAGCTGTACTCCAGAATAAATTATAAATATTACCTGGTACGCTTTATGGTACGATCGACCTGATAAACCAAATAAAATATGGGAACTGACGCCAAAGTAAATATTATGCGTAATACATATAATGTTATTCATATATGATTAGGATTTAAATATAAAATTGCAGCTTCAATTTTTTTTATACTATCCATTTGGAAACTGTCATAGGATAACAGGAGTCGTACTCTCCACTCTTTTTTCAGGGCATTGTCAGAAATGAGAAATTTTCAAATTTATTGCGCCGCCCACTTTTTTATATAAATATTTCTACCCTCTGTAATCAGAGAACATTATTGTAAATATATGACAAAAAATGTCTGCATCATTTTAGTGGTGGCGATTTTTTTTTTTTTTTTTTAAATCTCTGATAGTGTCCTGAAAAGAGGGCGGAGAGTTCGACCCCTGTGATAAGTTTTCAAATTAAAGCCCACTGATAAAGCTTTGCCACAGGTAACAGGGACATGTATCCCACTGCTTGATGCGTGAGGAAGACACTGCCAAAGGCGGCGCGGACCAAAAACCAGTTTTTGAGAAATTTGAATGGATTTCCTTTTTATTTTTTGTTTATAAAGCGATATAAATAATCTGGTGTGTCACTCACACGACTTTCTCTTACCCTGAAATTTAATACTATAAATACAGGTTGCAGATTAATAGGTAAGATAACGAGTACTGTTATGTAAACCTATGTTAAACAATTCATATTAGGCTTCTGAAAATTTTTATATGATAATTAGTTCTGTGTGAGGGGGGCTGCTGCCCCCCTCAACCCCCCGTTTCATTAATGCACCTACATTTATATAGAATTTAATTAGGTTATTAAAAAATAATTCTCTTTTTAAAAAATAATTTATTAAAATTATTATTTAAAAAATATATCTTTTATGATAAGGCAGACGATTTCCATATTAGAGAAGTAGTATAACACCAAATATCTAAAAAAAGTCCGTTTTATTCTCAAAAAAAAAAAAAAAAAAAAAAGTACGATTTTTTTTTCTAAGTTTTTTTTTTTCGTTAAAATAAAAAAAAAATCGATAACTTTGCTTAAAATTATCGCAGATCGATGGTTTAACCATTCGTTTTAAAGGTATTGGCGAGCTCTTTTGAAAGATACCCATCATGAAAATTTACTCCCTCGAGGGGGGACTTCCCCCCCCAGGGGGGAGCCGAGGCTCCTACATACACAATTTGTTTTTCACAGTTAACTGTCTCTATTACAATATATATATATTTGTTTCATTTGGTTTAGTGCAGTCTATAAACGTTAAACCCTACTTTCCTGGAATTTCCCCCATAGACGTAAGGTATTAGAATTCTCTTGATTGTCCCTGTACACGAACCATTTGCTTGATTTTAACGAAAAGCTTACTGTAGCATCTGTATATGATACACATTTAGAATACCAAGTTTGCACTTTCTGCCATAATTTGTTTTTGAGATATGCTGATAACACACACACAGACACACAGACCATTTGCTAAAAACATGATTTTCGTATTCAGGGGACCTCAAAACGTGTAAATATAACAAAATCTCGCGTTCGAAAATTTGACCCGAAAACAATACTTTCTCTACCTTATGGGTAAGAGAAAATAAAAACAGTGAATCTATAATATTTTTTATTCCTTTAAATATAGTGACTGGCAAAGGGAGCAAAAAGCCTGTTATTTTATTACAAAAACCCAAGAATTGCGCTTGAAGTAAGAATAATATGGAATTGAATAATCCTAAATATTCATAAGATTTTTGCCTGCTACCGCTTTAAAAAAACTCCAAAAAAGGGATGTCAATTTAAATAATTCTTCTAACTGCTGTTCTACTTGAAAAATAATATCAAAGCTAACAATTTTTCTATTTTAAAACACTGCTATTAATAAATAAATAAATAAAAATCTTTGTCTTATTTAATTGCATAATCTTAGTCTGTAAATAAAATAATTTTTTTCTAAAGTAATAATTTCATTTAAAAAAAAAATATATATATGGAAGAATTGGCAGTTATACATTTTTAACATATAATTTAATGTGAGGCTGAAAATTTAATCTAAATTTTAAATTAAAGAAAGTTTTCCCATGATCTATTGGTCAATTGATTTTTTATTTATTTTTTAAATCAAGCCTATGAGTTTAGAAACATGCTCATCGTTCGAAAAAAGTACTGGAAGTTTTTTTTTTTTTTTTTTAAATACAATAAAGGCAATTCACATATATAAAAAAAAATTATGTTAAGCACACGAACAATTATAGAATTTATCAAAATTATAGAATTTGTGTTTAGATTTTATAACTATGAGAAAATACTCTTTTTTTTCTTGTGTGTGTGTGTTCTGAATCTAGAAAATGTATTAATTAGGGTGAAGACACCAGTGTTCGCCATCCTCACAAAAGACATGTTAAAATAAGCGTTTGATTGCATCTATGAATTTGAATCCGTCTGCGCTAGATTCACTAGAACTGAAGAATCTAGCTCAAGAAGATTCAAATTCATAAATGTTAATTGACGGTTATTTTAACATTTCTTTTGTGAGGGTGGTGGACACTGGTGCCTTTACCTTGTAGACCTTTGTGACAACTGAAGTATTTTACATATGTTTACATCTACATAATTAAAAGATATTTAAGATTTCCGTTGATTTCTTTGTCTTTTCTAATTCACCAAAACATGCTTCAAATACATAATTACTTCCCCCTCCCCCCCAAATAATATAATTTAATTTGTGCAAGATTAATCCAGCATATAATTACTTAATTATTTACATTTCTTATGCAATATTCTGTTTGTGTCTCACCAGGACAAAACACGAGTTGCGTGCACTGCATAATTTTACAACTGGTTTAGAATAGGAATATTTGATTATTCTATGACAATATAGTTCTTAAAATCTCCTAAGAATGTTGAAAGAGAGTTAATATTCCAGTTGAACGTAAATTTTTAATTACGACGTGTAAGTTATAAATACTTGCCAACAATCTCATTATGAACCGTGCAATTTATAGTACCCGCCTTTTTTTTCACACCTATAACTTTTTAGAGTAATTTTAGTCTTGTTTAATCGTAACAACATTTGGGGAGAATTACTCTAAATATATAGTGGTGTGAAAAAAGGGCATTTTTTCAGGGGGCGTTGACAGTTGTACGCAGGGCCTGATTAAGGGGGAAGCTCGCTCATACCGGAATGTTTTTACAATTATTTTTTACTTCATGTCATAGAAATTCCACGCTTTCACGAGGAAATATTTTTTATAAAATATGAACGGTGTAAAACAATCCAATTTACTCACCGGTATTAGACACCAGAATTCTTTTAAAATAATTTTTAATGGAAATTTTCTGTTTATTATAGGAGGAAAGTATTTGTTAAAAAATAACGCTGTAAGTATAAATAATGTGTGAAGAGCGAGCTTCCCCCTTAATCAGGCCCTGGTTGTACGGTTATTAATGAGATGGTTGGCTAGTATGTTTATATTATAGGCATTTCACGATTAGTGGGCGCTGTAAATATTTACTTGATGCGATATTCATGTCAAATTTTAAAATATCAAATAATTAAGCTAATATTGAAAGTAATTGAGATTTTCTTTAATTAGAAAAATATGCAAATATGTATATATTTATATATATAAAAGAGCAGAGTCTGTCTGTGTGTGTGTGTGTGTGTCTGTCTGTCCGCTATAGAATCCTAGGCCGTTTCACCGAGCGGGACCAAATTCGGCACGGTTAATGTTTACGAACCGAGAAACTCAACGCCGCAAAAATGAAAGTTGTAACTTAATTAGTTTTAGAGATATTAATTAAAATGTCCACTCATGTCTAATCTAAAAGCGATCTCAATGACTGAGAATTCAACGCCATTGCATCATAATGCCAGACGACCGCCTGCCATGAAAAAGGAAATAATTGTAACCGATCAAGATGTCACGTGTTTTGTAATGGGGGGGAAAAATTGCACTTTTCAAATTTTTTTAAATTTTCATTCACGTTACATTTGAATTAATATTCGGCCTAGTTAACATATTATAAAGCTACTGTTCAATTTTCATGAAAATATGTAGCTAAACAAAAAAATCAGATTAAATTTTGTTTTATATTTTGCACTATTTTAAATTGAGATATGCCGTTGAAATTTCGTGTTTCAACGCCCGATAATTCGATTCTGAATATTTTTGAAAGTGTAGAATTATTAGGAAGGGCTTGAGGGGGAGAGGGGGGGGGCGAAGGAAATAAAAAAAGAGTTACAGCGTTTGAAATTGGTATTATTAGATTTTAAAGAAAGATAAGTCGATTGCGGATATTTTAAAGTGTAAAATTATTAGAAGGGACGGGAAAAGGGGGGGGGAGGGCAAAATCGTAGAAAAGGAACGATTGTTTCGGAGAAAACAACGGAAAACCCAGAACGCCTTTGCTTTGTTGAGTTGATACACATTTTAAAGTACTTTTACATTATCGAAAGAGGAATTCGAGATTTCACCCGATTTACACGTTTTGAGGTCTCCTGATTAGGTTTTCATTATCGAAAGTTTTCACCAGATATACACGTTTTGAGGTCTCCTGAATCAGTTTTCTTTTATATCTCAGTTATTAATTAAAAAAATTTCACAAGTAATACATCATTTTAAAGCTTTGTTGAGTTGATACACAGTTTAAAGTACTTTTACATTATCGAAAATGGAATTCGATATTTCACCCGATTTACACGTTTTGAGGTGTCCTGATTAGGTTTTCTTTTGTATCTCAGCTACTGGTTAAAATAATTTCATAAGTAATACATCATTAGAAAGCTCTTTTTGATTTGGAATCGAACAGTCGGTTACAGAAATTCTACCGCCAGATGGCGCTGCAATATTTTTAAATTTCAATATTTCAATTTCTAATTATAATCAAATTATTTTTAATACATCATTCGAAAGATACTTTAAAGTTCTTTTATATTATCGAAAGTTTTCAGCTTTTTTGATTTGGAATCGAACAGTGGAATACAGAAATTTGTACCGCCAGATGGCGCAGTAAAATTTTCAAATTTCAATATTTCAATTTCTAATTATGATTAAATTATTTTTAATACATCATTCGAAAGATATTTTAAAGTTCTTTTAAATTATCGAAAGTTTTCACCGGATTTACACGTTTTGAGGTGTCCTGAATCAGTTTTCTTTTGTATCTGAGCTACTAATTAAAATAAATTCATAAGTAATACATCATTAGAAAGCTTTTTTGATTTGGAATCGAACAGTGGAATACAAAAATTTGTACCGCCAGATGGCGCTGTAATATTTTAAAATTTCAATATTTCAATTTCTAATTATGATTAAATTATTTTTAATACATCATTTGAAAGATATTTTAAAGTTTTTTTTTAAATTATCAAAAGTTTTCACATGATTTACATGTTTTGAGGTGCCCTGAATCAGTTTTTTTTTTTTTTTGTATCTCAGTTATTAATTAAAAAAAGTTCATAAGTAATACATCATTTGAAAGCTTATTTTAGTTGATACACATTTTAAAGTACTTTTACATTATCGAAAATGGATTTCGAGATTTCACCCGATTTACACGTTTTGAGGTGTCCTGATTAGGTTTCTTTTTGTATCTCATCTACTAATTAAAATAATTTCATGAGTAATATAACATTTGAAAGCTTTGTTGATCTGGAATGGAACAATAGATTACAGAAATTTCTACCGCCAGATGGCGCTATAATTTTTTTAAATTTCAATATTTCAAGTTCTAATTATGATTAAATTATTTCTAATACATCATTCGAAAGATATTTTAAAGTTCTTTTATATTATCGAAAGTTGAATTCGATATTTCACCTGATTTACAATTTTAAGGTGTCCTGATCAGGTTTTCTTTTGCATCTCAGCTAATTGAATAAGACCGTTCAAAATTGGTATATGTAAGTTAATTAGGAGGGGCTGTAAGGGTGGGGAAGGAATAGGCGCGCAGCGCGCATGGGTTTGGGACCCGGTGCATGGGTTTGGGACCGATGATAAAAATTTATTTTAATTTTATTTTCTTAATAATAAAAGTTTGAATTGATAAGGAATATGCGTGTACAGCGCACGTATATCCTCAAACGTGCGCTCAGCGCGCATGGGTCTGCGCTGCCGAAGGCAGTGGGGTCCCGGTTTGAGTTTTTACCCAATGCTAAATGATATATTTTTTAATTCCTTTTCTTCAGAATGAAAGTTTATGAGTAATAACATGGAATTTTGAGAAGTCATAAGGATGGTGAAGGAGTACGTGCGCGCAGCGCTCGGTTCTACGCTGCCGAAGGCAGTGGGGACCCGGTGCTACATTTTTCCCGATGAGAATTTTTTTTTCTCTTTTTTTATCACATGATAAAAATTAATGCAATTTTGAGAATTCATTAATTATTGTGATTCATTAAAAATAGAAGCGGGCGTTGCCTGCTAGTATATATATATGATTATTAAATTATGTAATTTCATCCCATTTTAATAATCTAAGATAGTGTCAACGCAAGCGTGCAGTCAAAGCGTTCAGTCTATGCAAAAAAATATTTCTGCACTCTAAAAAAAAAAAAAAAAAAAAAAAAAAAAAAAAACCGCCCCTTTTTATTATTGTAATATAGGGCGGATTGTTAAAATATACTTAATACACACCCCACATTCATTGCATTGTTAAACCTGAATATTATAAAGAAATTTGAAAGAAAACGAAAAATGAAAATCATGCTTTTTGCATCGATTATAAAATAGTTCAAACATGCAAAATAAATAAATAAATAAATAAATAAAAAATAAAAAAATAAAAAATAAATAAATATTCCTTTTTTGAGCAATGAAAGGAAAGTTGTAAATAAACATGTCTGTTAGTTTCCATTTCATTAAATATAAATATATATATAAATAATATATATTAGATAAAATTTAAAATAGGATGGAGTAAAACTTGAATTATTAAATATATAGAACTAGAACAAAGTTTTTATAAACCAATGCGCAAATGTAGCAGAAGGAAATATAAAACAATGATAAAGCAAAATAATTAAAGCCAGATGAAAAGTTAATCCCAAAACACATGTGGGCCTTCATCAGGGCCCATGTACCTTTCCCTACATTGGGAACTCCCCTGATGGAGGTCCTCATGTGTTTTGGGATTAATTTTTCATCTGGCTTTAAATATATATATATATCGGGGGTGGGGGGAATACGGTAGTAGAAACGTTATATAATATTAACAACAACAACTGATGCACGTAGGATATACAAAATCCTAAACAAAATATTCGTATCAATAAAAATGCATTTCCATAAACAACTATTATAAATCGACGAAGAACTTTAAAATAACTTTGTGCTGGTAAGTTTTGGGATGTTATACATTTTAATCATATAATTTAATGGGAGGTCGAAATTTAATTAATTATTTCTTTAATTTAATCTAATTTTTAAATTAAACAAATAATTTCGCAGTAATCAGTTGGTTAGTTGATTTATTATTTGTTTTAGCCTTTGAGTTTGGAAAAATATTCATCGTTCAAGAAAAGTTGTGAAAGTTTTTTTTTTTTTTTTTTTTTTTTTAATTAGAACAGTGCATACCTAACAAACAAAATTATACTAAACACACAAAGAATTGTAGAAAGCTAAAAATTGTGAATAATTTAAATTTTAATGACACCAGAAAAAGTTATGGAAATGAAATTTTTGTATTTTAAAGTTCACGTATTTTCGCTTGTTCAGAAAATAACAGCATTTATCTAAGTTCAAGGAATCTTCTTGCGTTCGCATGAAGCAGAAGTTCATAGTGGCAAATTCAGATTCTCTTTACTTCGGTGCCGAACAAGAAGTACTCCGGCATCTTTACAAAGGTGTTATGATTAGATTTTACAACTATGATAAAACAGCGGTATTTTTGCACCTGCTGGAATTACAAAAAAAAAATGTATTAATTATGGACTTTTGGAACAGCTGAAATATTTTACGTATTTCTACATATGCATAATTAAATTATAGTTCCGATTCCCGTTGATTTCTTGGTCTATTCCAATTAACATGCTTCAAATACCTGATTTCCTACCCCCCCCCCCCCAATAATATAATTTAATTGGTGAAAGGAAAGTTGTAAATAAACATGTCTGTTAGTGTTCATTTCATTTTAAGCGTTTTGTATTAAGAGTGGACAATATCGACAGCCGTGCCCCATGTTATTATGCGGGAAAATTTATTTCCACAATTATTCATTACCCAATGAATATTTTTAAAATATTCAGAAAATCCATAAGCCTTAAACTAGTACTTATTTTCCAAAAATTGGTTTTTTAAATTTTTAGTATTTCAATTTGCTACTAAAAAATAGGAAAAATACACTTTGTGAAAAATCGCCTTTTTGACCTCAGAATTAAAATGAAAAAAAAAAATCAATTTTTCGAATATGATTACAAATTTAACGGCTACGAATTTTCTGGGTGTGAAAACGGATTTAAAAAATTCCGTTAGACATACCTGCCAACTATCTTATTATAAAGCGTAAAACTTTTTGTACCCGTCTTTTTTTTCACACCAGTAATTTTTTAGAGTAATTTTATTCTTATTTAATCGTAACAACATTTAGACATAATTGCTCTAAAAATAAAGTGGTGTGGAAAAAGGGGCGCTTTTGCAAAGGGCGTTAACAATTTTACGCTTATTACAGGAGTCGTACTCTCCGCCCTTTTTTCAGGACACTCTTAAAGATACGTAACTTCTGCCTTTTTTGCCACCACTAATTTCATGCAGAAATACTTCTGGTTTATTTATAGTAATGTGCTCTGATTATACTAAGTAGAGGTTGTTTTATAAAAGTAGTGGTAGCAATAAATTTTAAAATTTCACATTCATGAGAGTGTCCTAAAGAAAGGGCGGAGAGTACGACACCTGTTATTAATGAGATGGTTGACAGGTATGCATTAGGTAATAAGTAATTGTGGGAACAAATTTTTTCAACCAATCTCTGCTCTGCATTGGTGCCCCTTGTCGTGATGAGTTCTCAATAATAAATTGAAATATGACTTCTTTACCGCCGCTCCTTGTCGCGTGGGAGACCTGTATCCAGCGGTTCTTGTATTTTTTTTTTTTTTTTTAAAGTTTTTTAAATAAACGTTCCGGAGGAGGGGACTAGCATAGCTAGAATCACTCGACACCACTCCTGGAGTGGTGAGCGGCCCCTCCTCCCTGTTAATAACATTGGCAACGGCTGTCTGCGGGATTAGATATTCTCCCTTCTTAATGATGCAAATTCTCTTATCTTTACAATAAAAATTTTAAATTATATTCACAACAACGTACTTTTCTAATTTTATTTATTTACTTATCTTTTATTTTATTTATTTATTTTATTTTATTCATATTTACTTATTTATTTTATTTTATTTTATTTTTATTTTTATGTTATTTTATTTTATTATATATTAGGTGTACCGGAAAGTTATGTGGATTTGAATTAATAAAATGAAACCGGAAATTTTTGTTTAACAGTGTTTATATGATACTTTACAAATAACCATCTTTCAAGTTACCTAAGAATATCTTAAATTTTATCCAGGATAAATTTCCGATGTCAGTATTTTAATTCAAAACGACAGAACTTTCCGGTACACCTTATATATATATATATATATATATATATTTTTTTTTTTGGGGGGGGGGGGGGGGTAGACAAGTCATATAATTCTAACAACTGATACATACAACATATAAATACTAAAATTAGGTTTAAACAAAATTTGCATATCATTGAAAATGTATTTCGAGATATAACAACTATAAATCCATGAAGTATTTTTCAAATAATTTTGTGTTGGTAAGTTTCAGGATGTTAATTTTCTTGTATTCGTAGCAGAGTCGATAACGTTTAAATTTATTCTGGAGCATTTTCTGCCCCCCCCCCTTTTTTTTCCATACCACTATTTTTTCTTCTTTTTTTATAAGTAATTTTTTATTATTTTATCTTATTTATTCCATGGCATTTTTAGCCACGTCTTTATTCCATATAACAGTTTTTACAAAGTAAATCTTTCTTGTTTTATCTTATTTATATATTCGAGAAAAATATTAAAACTTTCACTACCGCTGACGTAGATTCACGTCATTTGAAACCCTGTAACTCCGCCAGAGGGCTTTTCTTTCGCAATATGTGTGTTATTTATTTCTTAAGTAGGTACCGAATATTCATATTTTTACAGTGAATTATATTATGGATATAAATACTTTGATTAGGACGAATATAATTATAGTGTATATCTCTTTGTAATAAAAATGTGAATACTGAAAATTTTGTTCTGAATCATTGTAACTTGGAAGAATAATGCCCACAAGCGGACATTACTGTCCAAAAGAAAAAAACATGCGATCGCGAAAGTGTTAAAATAAAGTGGCGTACTTGCCAACCATCTCATTATCAACAGAACAATTTTTAGTATCCACCTTTTTTTTTTTTTTTTTTTTTTTTTTAAAACCAATAATTTTTTTAAGTAATTTTAGTCTTATTTAATCGTAACAACATTTGGAGAGAATTACTCTAAAAATATAGTGGTGTGAGAAAAAGGGGCGTTTTTCTAGGGGGCGTTAACAATTGTACGGTTATTAAGGATATGGTTAGCAAGTATGAAGTGGTATTAAAAGAGAAAAAAGGCGGGGCTAAAAATATTCTGGAATAAAGTAAAATGTTGGCAACTATGTTCGTAGTGAAGGACCAGAGTTCTTAGAGGTATTTCGATTATTATAGTAATGACATCAAATGATTTAGTTTTGTAGACACCCCTCGGCATCTGTAAGAGAAATGTTCCCTGTACTGATGATAATTTATTAAATTGCGTCTACTTAAAAAAAAGAAAAAAAAAATATGTATCTTACTTTATCAAATTTATTTTCCACTGTTTTCCATAATTTTCTACTTGAAAAAAGTATTAACCTAAATGTCGGAAGAAAGTACAGATTCAGCTTTACAAATGACATCTTAGAAAATCCATTCTGTCTTTATTTATTTTATTTATTTATTTAGTTTTATTTTTGGGGATTTTTTTATTGAAATTAAAAATAAACTGAGAACTTCGTTTCAAATTATCGTAGACCTGTAGTTCTACTACTTATTTGAAAGATATTGATGAGTGCTTTAAAGAATACCATAGCCGCCGAATTTTACGCAAACTTGTACCACTGTTTTTCGTTATTTAAACACTAAAATTCTTTATTTAAACAAAACAGAGAAAACTGTTTTAAAATAGTTATATTTTAAATGCATGAAATTTGTCAACTATAAAATTTTCATTCTGAATATTTTCACTCCTAGGAGGTACTTGGCCAAAAACGAGGGTGGGAACAATGCTACTACGTATATGAAAATTTCATCCATGTTGACTATTGTTATTGTTATTATAATTAATATTTTTATTTCTTTATGATTAATTAAAAAAAAAAAAATGGCCTTTGTGTACATTTATGAGAAATTTGGTTTTACGATGACGTATAAAAATTTATGAAGATACATGACGACAGTGTTATCTGTTGAGAAGCGATATGCACCAAGCGTCAGGAGAATAATTTGTGTCGAGCAACTATACAAAAACTTTCATAAAATTCCATGGATTAGTTCTTGACTTAGAGCTGCCACAAAACGTTTGTACCACATAAACAAATACACAATCAAACAGAAATTTTCTAGAAATTGTAATATCGTATTCTAGATCTCTCGAAACGTGTAAAAAGTCGAAAATTCTTACGAATTTGATAATGTCTTTTATGGATTATAGAATAGTAAAAATACTGGTCATCAAAAAAAAAAAAAAAAAAAAAAAAAAAGAAAAGAAAGGTTAAATAGAAAAGTCGACATTACATTTAACTAAAACTGCATATAAATTTTGTATGTATTTACTTAATTTCTTCTCTCTCTCTCTCTCTCTCTCTCTCTCTCTCTTTTTTTTTTTTTTCTTTCTTAATCTGTCATAAAAATCTAAACGTGCCTTTATATATTATGGTTGAAACTGCACATGAACAGTCGGTAACAAAAGTGTCCGAACACTAGCAAAAATTCCTATGTAAAAAAAGTACACTTCGTACGGTTTTATTAAATAAATCCTTGTCGAATCCTATTCTTAGTCAGTGTAAGAACATTATTCAATAAGGATTTATTTAACAAAACCGTATGAAGTGCACTTTTTTGCATAGGAATTTTTGCTAGTGTTCGGACACTTTTGTTACCGACTGAACTATGAACAGTAACCAGTTATTGAACATTCATAAATAGTCTTTAGCTTTTAAAATCAGGGCAAAATAAATAAATATATAAAGTCTCCATAAAATGGGTGGATTATTTAATTCGGGCTAGTAGCTGTGATTTTATTGAGTTGTTAACATAACTTCCAATTTCTCAATTTTATAGCCCTACTATTAATTGAAAAAAAAAAAAAAAAAAAACATCTTATTTAATTGCTTAGTTTTAGACTATAAAAAATCAAATATAATTTTTTAAGAGAAAGCGGAAAAATTTCGCAGAATAGGCATCTATGAGTTATAAACACATAACTTCAAGTGAGGCTCAAAATTAAAATTGTTTTATCATTTTTTAATGAATAAATCGTTTTTCTGAGATTTATTTAATCGTTGATCCAATTGTTATAAAATAACCCTATTAATTAAAAAAAAAAAAAAAAAAAGTTTATTGTTCAAGAAAAGTGGTAATTTTTTTTTTTTTTTTTTTTTTTTTTTTGAAAAAGTAAGATTATATACATTAGAAACAAAATCATGTGAAACACATAAAGAACTATAGAAAATAAATAAATAAAATAATATATCAAATATCAAAAATTTAAACTTATGTAACACCAGAAAAATTAATGAAGCCTTTGATTGTGCATTTTAAACAATGAACCACATGATTCTCAAATTCGAGGTTTGCGTATTACTTCTTTTCTTTCTTTTTCCTTTCATAAGTAATACTAATCCCCCCCTTTTTTATAATCCGATGTGATTAATAAATAGAATAACTGTTCAATATACCCTAAGAAGGACATTTCATATACGCACGATGCATACAGAAAAAATGTTATAAAATTGAACTCATCTGCTTTTTCTTTTAAGCGAAGGAGTAGGTCAAAGTGGAATAATATGTAACTTGCCCTTATTTCAATGTCGAAAGAAAAATCTTCTTTTAAATTTTAAAAAGGGTCTTTATTTAGGTTCGACCATATGTAAGAAAATAGTCGAATTTTCAGCATTTACTGAAACTACAAATAAAACTAGTAAGAAAATTAATTATAGACTTTTTCTGCCCTTTTAATAAATATTACCTAAATGTTTTTACTTAGTTGAAAAACTATTTGGGATTTTCGTTGATTCTTTTGTCTATTGAAATTCGCCAAAACATGCTACAATTACTGAAAATTTTAGGCACGTTGAAAAAAATCATTCTAGCATGAAAATCGTCAGCTTAGCATTACTACAGTTTTACAGGTGCATGAAAATGAAAACTATTCATTGCCAAATGGGAAACAAAATCAAGAAAAGAACACAAAAACATAATAAATTTTAGAATTTATCAAAAACTTAAAGCACAGAGAGTTTAAAATTAGAAAGTTTAATAGCTTATCAGTAATATAAGAGCCCCAAATTGCATTTTTTTTTTCTGAATAAATTTTCAGATTGTGAAATGCTATGCTACACCCAAATAAATTATAATTTTTGCATTATACATGTTAATGAACTGTGTATACATACATTTCGAATAGTATAACTTCATTTAACATATAGAATTCAGCCTTTTAAAGTATTTGAACTTTGGTAGAATGCTATGAAAACTTACTTAACCCTTTCAGGGCAAGCTGATTTTCTTCATTTAATATCAACAGCCATCAGAAATCACTGACAATAGTAAAAAACAAGAAGTAGATGAAGTTATTCGTCTAAGCTATAAAAGAAAAACTTTGAAAAAAAAATTCCAGGGGCAGTTTTTGCAATTTTGAATTAAAATTTGTGGTTGCTGTTTGCAACCACCGCCCCTGAAAGGGTTAAAAATGTATGCATAATAGCGCATTTGCCATCATCCTAATTAATATTCCGTAGTATCGTTAGCCACGCCTTTTTATTATCACCAATATTTTGTTAGAGTATTTTTTTTCCTTATTTAATCGTAATTGAATTTGAAGACTATTACTCTTCAAATTTACTGGTGTGAAAAAGAAGGCGGGGCTAACGATGCGACTGAATATTAATTATGATGTTGGCAAGTATGCATAATAAGCAGCGGGAAAGTTCTTGGAAAAGATTTACATTCATAAGGATATTTGTTAATACATTTTTAATCATTATGTTTACATTTAAGCGTTGTCCAGGATAAATTTCCTAATTCTCTTGTTTAATTGAAATGCGATAGAACTATCCTGCTATTTCAACATAATTTTTTCAAGTGTAACTAATTGCATTTTGTATTTATTTAGTTATTTTTTTTCGTGAATATGTCTCTATATCTTTAGATCAAGCAGTCAGTGATGCTTTCAATGGATCCTAGTTCCCCCTCAATTGGAAGTTTAATCAGGCCTTGTCAAAAAGTAAATGCCATGAAAATTATGCTTTTCTTTACCATATTACATTCAGGTTCCTTAAAAATAAGATTTTTAAAAAAAGAAAAAGAAAAAAGAAGAATGATTGAATAGAAAAAAATGTAAAACAAATTTACATATTGATATTTAATATTTTATGCGTTGATGGGATTATATACGCTTGTGTTATTTACGATATGAACTGCTGAAAGTATTCAAATACCATAATTTCTGGTAGATAAGCCGCAGGTAAGATATGTCATTTCTCCACCAGAAATTTTATTTAGTAGAGAATTCTATACTTTTTCGAAGGAAGAGCTCATACAAATATAAATTTATTTATCAATTGAAATTTCTGGTGAAAAACTGGATTATATAACCTGCGGGATGTCTACAAGAAATTACGGTAGTTTTATTATGAATACATAAAGTATTTTTGAAAAATATTATAATATATTAAAAAAAACACAAAAAGGAATTGCTTAGTGTTAAATGCCCCGACGACATTTGTGTTAAAAAGGAATTGCAGGAAAAATTCAATATATATTTTAATAATGGTATTTTGCAATAACGGACAACTGATAATTATATTTGCCTATAAATTACGCAAAATAAATAAATAAAAATAAAATAAAATAAACAATACTAAAAACATTATAAATTATTTCGCGATTGCCAATAAGAATTTGGATATTTTTCTCACTTTTTTTTTTCTTCCTATTGAATCAATTTTTTAATTACTACAGAGGGTGTTCACGCATTTTTGTAACGATTTTTGCAAAGGTATATATATAACCAAATATAAGAATTTTATTTTGTAATATGTTCAGTCTGACAGCCCTTTTCTTATACTATAATATTAAATCTTGATTTCATAGACAGCAGAGTATTTATTAGAACATCAAGGCTGATTTTATTCTACTCCTCTTCAAAAACTTTCCATAGTCCATCCAATGTTTTGGAATGCCGATTTTAAAGAGATTGTTTTAAAAGTCCAAATGCACAATAATTCACACTGTCAAAAAAAAGTCCTATTTGCTGCTAGACATTTTCTGTAATGACAGGAAATACCCGAAAATTACGGAAAAATTACGTTGATAGAACGTATTTTTCTGAATTACAGAAAATTTCTGGCAACAAACAGAACTTTTTTTTTTTGGCAATGTATAACAGACACATCAAGGGACTTTGGTGGGATACATATAAAGCGAATAGCTTCAATTCCGGTTTCATTTTTCATATTTAAAAAAAAAAAAAAAAGAGCAGTGTAACCTTATTCTGATGGAATTCAACACATTGAAGATTGTTTGGGTTAGGTGATGGGATTTATTTTTTGAAAAAAGGTGTTACAGATGAGAGTGATGTGAGTTAATTATGACAATTTTATAGTTTCCTTACTTTAATTTTTCCGTTATAAGTGATCGATTTTCTTTTAAAGCATGAGATACGACTTTAGATTTAACACTTATCGCTCGTATGTCCCTTCTGAGGGGACATTAAAAAATTGAGCCCCGCCTTAAGGTGTTCCTCTGCAAATGAAATGTTATTTTTCTAAAACGTGTAACTATAGGCTACCTTTCGGCTACCGAAAATTTTTAACAGAAAGATTTATTTTATTTAATAATGAAGTAAAATAAAACAAATTATTACAATTTTTCGGTTGCCAAAAGGTAGTAAGTTTGAAACTATACGTGTGACGTTTCAAAGGAACGCTAAAAGGCGTGTCTTACTGTTCAAAATAGGAAAATATACCGAGCGCAAAGGGTTAATAGAAGGTGTACGTATCTTTGCTGGGTATAAACTTTTTGTCTTTTTTCCAATCGAAAGCAAACTTTGACGTTTATTTACTTTTTTTATTAATCATGTCCTTTATTTTAGGTACAGAAATATTAAAACTATGCTTTTCGCATCCTTCTTTTATGATTGAGAAAGATTATTTCTCTTCAGAAAGCTCAAAAATATAGCCTTCAATCCGTTGTTTATTTTCCAGCGACATTTCAAAGCAAAACATGCTTTTAATGCTGCAGAAGACAGTTAAATCCTATTTAATGTCAGTCACTTTTTTATTTTTTATTTAAATCCTAGGAGAAAGTCAAAACCGTTAAAAAAGAATGTTTGAGCACCCTCTGTTTGATCAGTTTAACTAGAATATATATAGTCATGAAAATGAAAAAAAATTATAAAAAATATCATTATCACATACATCAATAAGACATTCGTAACGTATAGGCTGGTTATGTTGTAGTACTTCTTTATTTTTTAAAATTCAGTTCAGTACGTTATTTAAATAAATATTTTATTGTATCATTCTATTTTAACTATTTTTAAGAAAAAAATTTATAAAAAATTGCTTTATATTCTATAAAATTTTAAATGTGTTACTAAGTCAAATATTGAATTTATTTTCACAAATATGTAACCTTTTCCTTCAAACTACGTATGAAAATATTGAAACAAGTATGTTTATATTTTTGATATCAAAATAAATTGGTCCGAAGAATTTATTGTAAAAAAATATTGATGTCATATTGACCTTGTCTTATTGACTTAAAGCAAGGTCATAATTAATTGACTATTTATACAGCCTGAGAGAAATGTACAGGAGAACCTGTTTAAGGGCTTCATCATCGAGTTTATCAAAGAAGTAATAAAATAAAAGTAGAAAAGGAATGTGAACTTGAAAATTTTTGCAGAACTTTACACACCATTCATCTGACTTTATCTAAGATTAAAAAAATATATATATATATATATATATATATATATATACCGGGTGATTCAAAATAGATGTTACAGCAATTATCTCGTAAACTAAGAAAGATAGAAACATACATCCAATTACAAAATTAGAGGAAATTAAGAGTAGATTTCAGATATGGCATTTCTTTTGTAAAAGGGGCTGTATACATATTAAATACGAAATTTAATTTTTATACGGCCCCTCCTATCATGTGACTTATATTTAGAAAAATATTCCCCTCGCTCTAAGAAGCAAAATAAAAAAAAAATCATTTATCTAAGTCAAAATCTCGCCGAGTTATTGCAATTTGAAAATGATGACTTACACCACTTTTTCTTCAATTTTGGCATCTATTTTTCGACGCCAAGTGGCTCACTTTAGGGGGTTATCTATGAGATGAGAAAACTTAAAAAAAGATCCTTTATTTTAAAATAGCAATTAAAATCGTTCAAACACGTGAAATCAACCGTTTTAAGAATTTAATGCAAATTTACATAATTTCGTATTGTTAAAAAATTTAATAGTTAAATTTCTTAGGGGTCACTTGCAAATTAAAACACGTTAAGAGAGGGAAAAAACTAAAAGACTAGCAAAACAGTGTGAAATTTCCGCGCTTTATTTTTACTACTTTCCATCATGGTTGATAAATTTAATGACCTCGGCTCTTTAACAATTCCAGCAAGATTGAAAAGTGTTAATGACTTCGATCTGTCTGTCTGTCCATCCGTCTTTCTGTGTGTCTGCGCTCTAACTCCCGTGAATATTCATAGAATTTTCTGAAACTGATATATTATGTTTGAGTTCACTATCGGATGTTCCTTATTGAAAATGGAGTGAATACCTCTGCTAGGTTGTGCAAAGGGACACTCGAAAGTATTCCAAAGCATTGTGTTCTATGAGAGGTATTTTTATAAACCATATTTTAATACCTTTAATTTATGCATATATTAAAACAATTGAAATACATGTTTTATATCGGATATTTTGTATAGATAATGGAGTAAACACCATCACTGGTTTGTATACAGGGACACCCGAAAATATTCCTAAGCATTGCGTTCTATGTGAAGATATTTCTATAAACCAAAATTTAATTACTTTCCATAAATCTTAATGAAATTGAAATATGTTATTCATATGCACAAAAGAATGCTTTCTATATTGTACAGTACGATTAGCATTAGATTTACAGGGCACACAAAAATATTCAGTTACGTTAAGGGTTATTATTGGACATTTGCTGGAATTGCATTTTCGTTTACATTAAACATTTTCTAACAATTTTTAACTGTGAATAAGATTTCAATTTGCATTTTTTTATTTATTTATTTATTTATTTATTTTTTTTTTGTCCATCTGTCCGTCTGCCCGCCCCCAGCGTCTGTATTTCAGAAATTTTCAGAAATGATATATGTTATTCAGGTTTACTATATGATATTCCCTATTTAAAATGGCATTAATTAATTCTCTACAATTGGTTTATGTACAGGAACGCACAAAAAATGCCAATGTATTGCGTTTTGGGACAGATATTCTTATAAATTACATTTAAATAACTTTATACTGTAAAAGTCATAAGGATATTCATATTTATTGTTAATATTCTAAAATAATGTTTTGTATAGGATATGATATGGTATATATGTATAATTCTATGTCAGGGGGTCTTACCGCCCATCTCAACCCCCGTTTAGTTATAGTGCCTATACTTATCAAAACAAAAATCAAGTCTGTTATCAATTTCCTTGAAACTTGCAAACCTTGATCAACTTTTCAAGTGGCAACTAGATATGAAATCCAAAATACCAAATTCGCATTTCCTGTAATTATTACTTACTCATACCCGTAAGGTAGAGAAAGTATTGTTTTTTGGGCCAAAATTTCGAAAGTGAGTTTTTGTTATATTTAGACGTTTTGAGGTCCCCTGAATATGGCTACACTAAGCTTTTCATTGAAATGAAGCAAATGGTTCGTGTACAGGGACACTCAAGGAAATTCAAATACATTACGTCTATGGGGAAAATTACAGGTAAGTAGAGTTGAACACCTATAGACTGCACTAACCAAATAAAATGAATATATATTTTTTATATGCATAAAAACATGCCTCATGTAGAATATAGCAGGGAAATCATTCACTGTTCATTTACAGGGCTACACAAAATAACTAGATTATAATGCGACAATAGCTGAAAATTGATGGAAGTGCATTTTAGGTTGTGCCGTATATTATTACTATAGGTTTATATTTAGGTGCACTTTGTGGTTTGTACATATTCTTCAAAAGATATACAGGGTTGCAAATATTTAAGCTATAATATTCTTTTTTATTGTTAGTGAAAGTGCTTTACTATAATATTTTACCATGTCCAGGAAAGCTGCTTAGGAATGGAAATGAATTCCTCATAGACATATGATAAATAATGTATGTTTTTAAGCTAAATATGCATCGCTTCTGTTTTGTGTATTTACACGTTTTAAGGCTTCCTTATTACCAAAGCCAAGTTTTTTAAAGTTTGATTATTGCCTGCGTCGAATAATTTCAGGAGATTCCCCCCCTCACACAGAACTAATTATCATATAAAACTCTTCCGAAGCCTAATTTGAATTATTTTAACATAGGTTTACATAACAGTACACTTTATGTTACCTCTTAATTTCCAATCTGTATTTATGGTATTAAATTTCAGGGTAAGAGAAAGTCGTGTGAGTGGAACACCAGATTATTTGTTGTTAAATTATGCTGATAATTCATATATATACAGAGCAACGAATAAAAATTTACCTTTCGTATTCAGGAGACCTCAAAATGTGATATTATACAGAAAAAAAATCGCTCTCCAAAAGCTACTTTGTTTACAGATGGGTATGAGAAATTAATTTTGCGTTCTGTGTCAGCAGTGTTCTTCGAAAAAAAAAAAAAATGCAGCAAGCACTTACACCAATTACATTTAATAATAATAATAATAATAAAAAGTTAACTTAATTTTGGGTAGCCCTGTATATTGTCTATAAACTATATATACATGACTTTGTCTACGTAAATTTAGTGTTATATGTAAAACAAGTAACACAAAATGAAATGCACTTCCAGCATTTCCCAACTATAGCTCCAATATATCGAAATACTCTGGGTAACCCTGTAAATAAATGATGAATGGTTGCTACACCAGAATCTACATAAAACATGCTTTTATGCATATGAAAAATTTGTTCTTTTCATTTTGTTTAAGGCAGTCTATACATGTTACACTGTACATATGAGAAATTTCGCTCACAGACGTAATCTGTTTGAATTCTTTTGGAAGACCCTGTAAACAAACAATTGTTTGATCGTAACGAATACGTTAGTGTAGCACCGCAATATGATACGGATTTAGAATATCGAATTTGGATTTTCTGATACTATTTGTTCTTGAGATATTCTAATAACATACAGACACACACACAGAGAGAGAGAGAGAGAGAGTGAGACCAACCGCTAAAAACATGATTTTTGAATTCAGAGGATCTGAAAACGTGCAAATATAACAAAAGCTAAATTTTGGAAATTTGACTCAAAAACAATTCTTTCTTTACACCGTGTATATGAGTAACATAATGTATAAAGAAAGAAAAATGAATTTGAAAATTCCCTTTTAGTACATAAATTATTCATAAATTTTATTTGTTAAATTATCAATGAGTATTCTCTTGTGTATTCACTAGGAGAAAGAGAGACATAACAGGTTAAAATAGCCATCTTTCCCTGAATGATTTCTTTTTCTTTTTTTTCCACCCAAACGCTGATCAACGTGTGCCTTATTACAAAAGCAATAGTAATTACAATTTCTCACTTTTGATACAACCCCTTAAGACTTGGCGAAAAATGCTAGAATTTTCAAATTGCAATAACTCAGCGAGATTTTGACTTAGAAAGATGATTTTTTTGTTGATTTTGATTGTTAGAGCGAGGAGAATATATTTCTAAATATAAGCCATATGATAGGAGGGGCCGCATAAAAATTAAATTTCGTATTTAATATGTATACAGCCCCTTGTACAAAAGAATGCCATATCTGAAATCTACTCTTAATTTGCACCAATTTTGTAATTGAAAGTTTGTTTCTATCTTTCTTAGTTTACGAAATAATCGCTGTAACATCTATTTTGAATCACCCGGTATAATAGAAGTGAAAAATATAATAGCAATAGCTTTTAGAAACAACAACGCTGTTTTAATAAAAAATAAATAAATAAATAAAAAGAATTTCAGATACAGTTTTAAGCATTTATTCGAGTAAACAGTAAAGTATATTTTAACACGAGTAGCACTCTGCCACAGCTTTATTATAACTATTTACGAATAATAACTTTTCCTTCATTTAAAGACAATAAATCATTTTAAATTATTACAATACGATAAAAGTTGTGCCAAAGTTGAGCCAGATTGATTATACTGTTGGCACACGATGCCCGATGAGAATTTACTTCACTTAATGTGCATGTCAGAAACTTACTCTTCGTCATTAATTAGTGTTTTTCTTTCTTATATTCAAATATTCAATTCTTATATTCATTTTTTTATATATTGAAGTTAAGAAAGTTTGGATTCGTAAAAAAAAAAAAAATTCCAATGCTCATTTTCGATGAACATACTTGTTTCAAGAGGTGTCGAACACGATTTAATCATTTTTAGAAAATATAGAAAGTTAATTATTATATTTTATTTAATGCAAAAACTTTTTTTTCCTTTTATCTCTTTCCTTTCTCTAGCTAAATTTTATTTTTTCTTTTCTTTTCTGTATCTTTATCTCTCGTTTTCTTAGTTTAGGTGTAACTGCTTATGGTCAGGGTTGAACATGGAGAGCTACTAGTTCATAATTTTCGCTTTTATTCGCTATTCACATTTATATTTTAATAGTGTATAGCAGGCCTGTCCAACCCAAAACACTTGGTGGGCCGCATTAGAAATATATTTTATTCATTCGGGCCACACTGTATGTACAGTCATAAAAAAAATCCCCCCCTCCCCCTCCTTTACCGACTAATTCCGCCGTAAATTAATGTAGAGATTTGCGACTGGTGCCAATCGATTAGTAATAAGGCCTAGTTTAGACGGTTTAGATAGATTTTGCTTAAGGGATGTATACATATTAAAACTGGCATCAACTTCATTTTTATTTATTTATTTTTTTAAGGCAACCCGCAATTTCGACAAGCTTTTTGGATTAAAAATTAGATGTCATTACCAATCGTTAGGCATCAGCTGCTAGTTTCTACCATTATTTACGGCGAAATTAGTCGGGGAGGAAATTATTACTATTATTATTATTATTTTATGACCGTACATATGCATATGTGTATATGTTTGTGAGTATATGATTCATGTATGTATATACTTTTTTCGGAGAAGGGCAGGGTGAAAACTTGGAGAAGAATACATTAATTTAAATTATTTTCATTCATAAATTAACAATAGAATTGTAAAAAAAATTACGACTATATATTAAAACTATAATAAAAAGAATGAATAATGGATCTAATAACATTCCATTACAACAGTTCCTTATCTACCATAATCGTTGAAAGGTATTTTCACTTCGAAAAGTCAGAACGTATTTATTAATTTTTGATTCGTTAACCAAAGTTGTCAAACTTTAAATATCGTTAGTCTCCTCGCGGGCCGCAAGAAACTACGCGGTGGGCCGCATGCGGCCGCGGGCCGCGGGTTGGCCACCCCTGGTGTATAGTATATACATACTTGCCAACCATCTCATTATGAACCGTACAATTTCTAGTACCCGCCTTTTTTTTACACCAATAATTTTTTAGAGTAATTTTAATCTTATTTAATCGTAACAACATTTGGAGAGAATTACTGTAAAAATATAGTGGTGTGAGAAAAGGAGCGTTTTTTCGGGGGGCGTTAACAATTGTACGGTTATTAAAGAGATAGTTGACAAGTATGTATATACAGGCATACAGGCCTCGCAGCGTTCCTAAAAAAATACGTCCATTTTATTATATTGACACCAATTTCACCACTAAAAAATTTTTATGTAAAGTTTCAATGCAATGAGTTCCTAAACATTATGTAAAAATATATTACTTTAGCGAAGTGGTGGCGATATAATAAAATAAGCGTTAAATTTTAAAAACGCTGCGCCATCTGTACATATTTTTGCTTATATATATATATATGTATATGTATATATTTTAGAACGAATTATCTCATATTTCACAGCCAAAAGTTAAAAAATTAATCGGGATACATTTTTCCGAAATCAAGAAAATTATTTGTTTATACCATAATCTTCTTATAGTCAGTTTTTACTTTATTTATTTAACTTTCGGTATTTTTAATTACCTATTTTACATTTGGATAATTCTATTTAAAACAATTTCTCACAATTACCCATTGCATAACAGTGGTATTATATGCATCAGACAACAAAATTTTGATGAGAAAATAACACTAATACATCATTTTTCGAGACAAATATTGTTTTATTAATATCGTTTTGCATAAAACAATAATAAAACTCTTAACATCACAGACAAAAATTACAAAACTCGTATTTACAAAGCATTGTAGTTCTGAACCAAGCATGAATATTTACAAATGAAGTGTACAAAAGGCATGCAAATATAGCATTTGAACACAATAATTTTAATACATGCATGTGATTAAAACACAGAATAATGATTTTTGTGTGAATACATAAATAAGAAAGACATGATGGAATGAAAATAAATTAAAATAAATACAAGTTAGAAACAGCTTTTCTAACAGAATTAAAAATAATAATAATTGTATAGTTTTATTAAAAATTTATATCTAGCGTTTTTGAATATCAAAGAAGCAGAATAAGAATAAAAATGAAGAATGACTATTAATTTAAAACTTCTTGCTTATTTTGCTTCATTTCATAAGGATTTTCAAAATTCTAATTTTGAAGCTTTACTTTAACTTGGAGAGAACCACTAATTTTGAATTGTAATCGTCAGTAAATTTCTTTATAGCTTTATTACTTATTTTGCTTTATTTCTTGATTGTTATTTTAAAGATCTTCATTTTGAACCTTCTCTTAACTGTCTATCTTTATTTAGCCTTAGAATAGTAATACAAAATTTATTATTTAAAAATTATATTCTAAATAATTAGAAGATTTTTAAGTAGCTTATATATATATATAGAAAACCTTTTAAAACATTGCATTACATGAAACCAAGTATCACATGAATATATATATTATAATATATATATATATCTTATAAAATTGAATATTAAAATAAGAAAGATATTTTTGTTAATTGGAATATAAATTAATAGAATAAAATACAAGTATTTTAATAGAATAAAATAAAGATATTTATAGAAAACAATTTCAATAATTTGGAAGTACGTTACAAAAGAAAAAGAAAAAGGGAAAAATTTGCATAATACGTGAGGTTTCCATCAGTCAGTTTTATATAAAGCAATCTTTGTATTATTCTTTCGAAGATATGCGGTACAAATTATCAATAAAGATTATTATTATTATTATTAAAAGAAAAAAAAAGGGGGTGTTGCTCAAAATAGTGACTGTTGAGAACCATACGTAACAATGTGCATTATTATAATAATGGAAAATAATTTTGAATAAATTGTAACTACGAACGAAAACTACAACTTTCTTACCACTATTTATAAATAGTAACCATCATCTAATTTCCAAAACTAAATTTACTTGCTAGTACTGATTATAAACAAATTCAAGTAGCATATAATGGTATGAAAATTACAGACAACCCCTAATAGCTTGCAGCTTGAAACCATTGTGTCTAAATTTAATTGATACAGTAACAGAACCTCCAGTATTCTTGTTCTTAATTAAACATATTTTATAGCATATTTAGTTATAAAATTGTTTAAAATGAACAATAATCTATCAAAAAAAAAAAAAAAAAGTATAGATGCTTTATAAGTTTTTATAAGTTATAAATAATTTACAAGCATAACTATAACAGGATTCGTATGGCACATCATTCTATTCCTCAGTCTCTTACCTCTATTCTCAATAATAAACTTTTCTTTAAATTTATTAAGGAAAGAAAAAACAGCGCATGACTTAGATCTAGGATCTGAGCGTAGTCAATTGGCTTTGACCAAACTTTAAATTTAAAAGCTCATTTTTATAATAAATATTGCCGTTTCAAATTACTCATGGAAAGTTCAAAGGGAAAGGAATATGACTAAAATAAAAGAATTAAATATGAATAAGCAGAAAACAACTTTATGAGTCTAAAATAAATTTTAAGTTTTCAGGATTCACATATTTTATTCAGGAGCTCAATTTTCGCTCTAAACTAAAACTTATCGATCATAATATTGCTGTTGCCATTGTAGAAACATAAAAGTATAAAACATAGACGCTACAATTTGTAGACAATCAATGAGAAAAAAAGTTATCATCTTCGATAACTATTTTTAACTCAATTGTCTGCATAAAAATATTTCTTAGATGAACCATACGCAGAGCCTGATTAAGGGTGAAGCACACATTATCTCCGCTCTCACCGGAATATTTTTACAATTATTTTTTACTTCATGTCATAGAAATTCCACGCTTTGAAGAGGAAATATTTTTTATAAAAAATGAACGGTGTAAAACAATCCAATTTACACACCGTTAATAGACACCAGAATTCTTTTAAAATAATTTTTAATGAGAATTTTCTGTTTATTATAAGAGGAAAGTATTTGTTAAAAAATAACGGTGTAAGTATAAATAATGTGTGCTTCCCCCTTAATCAGGCTCTGACCATACGAATCCTGTACAAATATTCTTAAATTTTACAAAATCTACAATGCATGGTTACAACAGATATAAATTCCTAATGCATTGCAATCTGAGATTTAAAAAAAAAAATATGTACCGTAAACAAATATATATATTCATAACAGTAATAAACTTTTTGAAATTAATTATGATTTTTTACAGAGTAATACTAAAATTTCTGATATATTAAACTAAAAGTGTTTTTATTCAGTTTTATAGAAACAGCAGAACTTTATGTAGTATATTTTCCTACGAATTATCCGTAAGTCTGCTGAGTCAGTTTCCCACAGGAAACTTTATTTAACAGGCAATTTTTTTTAATAGACATTTTATTTAATCAAATATTGTTGCCTGTAAATGAAATTTTCTCGTGTAAAATCAATTCATCTAACCTGCGAATTATACGCATACACAGGAAAGTACAATACGCAATATCAGCATGGCTGCCAATATTTTAATTTATTCCGGAGTACTTTTAGCCCCGCCTTTATTTCGCACCACTTTATATACCGAAAAATTTTCTTCAATATATAACCATACTTGCCAACATCCTAATTAATATTCCGTAGTGTTGTTAGTCCCGCCTTTTTTCACACCAGTAAATTTTAGAGCAATATTCTCCAAACGCTATTACGATTAAATAAGAAGAAAAATACTCTAAAAAGATACTGGTGTGAAAAAGAAGGCGGGGCTAACAATACTACGGAATATTAATTAGTATGTTGTCAAGTATGCATAAACCATCCAACCATCTCATTATGAAGCGTAAACTTTTTAGTACCCGCCTTTTTTTTCACACCAATCATTTTTTAGAGTAATTTTATTCTTAGTTAATCTCAACAACATTTGAAGAGAGTTACTCTAAAAATAAAGTGGCGTGGAAAAAGGGGTGTTTTTTTGAAGGGGTTTTAACACATTTACGCTTATTAATGAGATGGTTGGCAGGTAAGTATAACTTCAATTAAAAAAAAAAAAAAAAAAAAAAAAAAAAAAGTTAAAAAAAAAATAAGTGGTACGAAATAGAGGCGGGGCTAAAATTACTCCGGAATAAATTAAAACGTTGGCAGCTATGCATGAGCATTACTTGTACCAGTTATCTTCAAAATAGATTTTCAATTAAAATTTTTATTTGTAAATAATAAATCAGAACAAAAGTTCACATTATGCAGCTAAATTAGTACATGACAATGAGTATGGACACTTCTACAATCCATTCAAAGTCCAAAATTAGAAAATCCTAGTTAAAATAATTACAAAACAAACAAACTACTACTAAATTGTGATACATTATGTTAAGGCAGATCGTAGCCTAGTAGACAAGAAATATAAATGCAATGTACTGCAGGCCATTGATATGACGTTTAAGCATGCGCAGATCCCATGTAAAAATCTGAATCTTTTGTTAACTTTTTTATAGTGAGGACAAAAAGCTAAAGGTCCTGGATTATGATACCCGATTTCCATCCCAACACCTGCATTTTCCTCTATAGCCATGCGTTCCTCTAGAGCATCTAAAAGTCCAGGAACAATGTAAAGTCTAGCACTCAGTTCAGCAAGAAAACAAAGCAGTAATGTCCACATCTGTAAATAAAAAGTTAATTAATTAATTAATATACATGTATTTAAAAAATACATAATGCTGTTATACATTTTAAAAATGCATAAACCTGTTTCCATACCTTTTGCCTCCGTACAATAATGTAAAATAAATTAAAATAAATAAAATAAAAAGTAAGTAAAGGGACACTATAACAGGGGTTAATGCCATAGATATAGTAATAAGCCATAGATTGATCAGCGAGAGGGAAAAAGTGATACCTTTTTTTCTCGGGAAAAGTCACTCTAATGGCTGCTTTTCCCCGAGTAAATCACACACAGGAATAAACACGGATAATTTAGTAAATAAAATTTGTGAATAATTTATTTACTAAAGGTGAATGAAAAACTCCAGATACAGTTTCAAATTCTTTTTGCTTTTTTTTTCAATACTCTCTAATGGCTGATTTTAGAACTTTTTTTCGGCATCAAAAAGTTTTGTCTGATAACATGGGGATGATAGATCTATACATATTACTATATCTATGGTTAATGCAGTCAACTTTTTAATACCACTTTTTAATAATAATAATAATAATAATAATAAATAGTAAACGTTTGCAGTAGTTATCTTTTTTAATTATTACGGAGATTATAAAAATAGTGGTACTTAAAAAAGTGACTTCGATAACGCTACACTGTGGAGACCTTTCTATAAGTTGTTCTATTATCGGATATTTATTAAACTTCATAAAAATGCATTAACGAGTGTAGAAAAAATAATTCCGCAATAAAAATAAAATAAAAAATAAAAATAATTCCAACTTTGACCACCAGCTGATAAAATGATGCGACAAATAACCATAAATATTCGAAGATCATAAAAAGACATTTTTTTTCTCTTAGGTTTTTATTCCTCTTCTTTCAACACCAATTTTAAGTACATTTTTCTAGTAGTTCTTTGGAATTTAATTTAAATGAGTTTTGTTAATATACATTCTATAAAGTTAGGCGCTACAACTATGTGAAATTCAAGCAGAAAACAATTTTAAAAACTTAAATACTTCTTCAGTTTCTTGGCATAACTATAGTTGCAAGGTGCTACAATTCTTGTCATCGGTAACTTTTAGTAGAAACATTTTACGTATATTTACAACAATTTTCTATGACAAGGATGGAACATGGACGCAGAACTCATACCACTGTCAATGAAACAAAATTTTCTACTTCTTAAATGAACGATATTATATGTACAGAAATTTCTTAAACAAATATCGGTATTAGTTCTGCGCCCGTGTTCCATCCGTGCTAGGATTAAATAAAATACATTTTTTTATTTACAAGGAAACATTCAAAAGGTGTCGTCTTCAAAAAGTATTGAAAAAAATATATGTGATTCTACTCTTCATAAAATACCAGAAAGTAAAAAAATTATCGGCTGAAATGAATTACAGCGACCACAAAAATTTATCAAAATTAAGCATATTTGGCAATTTCACACTGTTAGGTGATTGATTTTGAGTACTTGGCGGAGAAGCGAAACACGGTTTTGTTCGTACATGGCAATCTCGTTGCTGGGGAACGTATCACCCAACAGCGTTAAATTGCCTAAAATGCTTAATTTTGATAATTTTTTGTAGTGGCTATAAACCATTTCAGCCGATAATTTTTTCACTTTCTAGTGTTTTATGAAGAGTAGAATCACATATATATATTTTTTTTTCAATATTTTATGAAGACGACACCTTTTAAATGTTTCCTTGTTAGAAAAAGTAAGTTTATAATCCATTGAAGTTGGCAACCATCCATAGAAGTACGAGCTAACCATTCTTATTTTACAAGTTTAAACTATTTTAAACTGAACAAACACTATATACGGAATCAATTGACGTATGTATTTACTTACATAAAATTCTGCTAATTATTACTGGTAAATTATTTATTACGTAATAGTATTACGCTTCTTTAATTTTGAGTCAACACTGTCCTTGTTCTACAGTTTCCTGGAATTCAAGAACTAGTTATCTGAAGCGTATCTATGATATGTTACTTTTGTTATCGTTTTGCGGCACTTTCTCAAATTCACACCTCTACTAGTCTGTCGACAACGCACTTCCTGTAATCATCTGATCTTATTGACGTCTTTTAATTATACCGCCTCAGGCGATCTTAATAGTGGCTATCGGATAAACATGATAAAGTTCAGTGGTTGGTACCTTGATCATTTATTTTTCATTATTTTATCACGAACTTTCGATTATCACATTTAACCTTAGTAAACTTTTTATTTATTTATTTTTTATACGCGTAAAATGCCTCGTTTTGATGGATTTAGGATGAAAACGTATAATAATTACATTCTTGTACACACAGTTGCGAATTCTCCGATTTTCCGGGAGACTTTATACCAGAAATTTTCGATAATAAATTTCAGTTTATATAATAGTTGAAAATTAATAGAAAATATTTCTATCTAAATATACTGGTGTGAGAACTGATTTAAAAATCGAATTTTAAATGTTGGCAATTATTATTATTCAAATAGTCAAATCTTAACACTTTGCGGCGCAAGACAATTTGAAACATTTAAATTATACTGCCACCGTAATTCATGAACTAAATTACACTAAAAGAAATTTTAAGGTTTGAAGAGCGGTGTTTGCTATTATGGTATAAACGTGAATTTTTGCTAAAAAATTTTCCGGGGTGAATTTTTGCAGCTGGATCTTAAATTTTGCGTCCTCGCAGCGAGGACAGCGCGCGTTAAGGGGTTAATTTATTCCGGAATGTTGTTATTTCCGCCCTTAAGATTACGGGGAAATAAATAAATAATAATAATAGTAAATAAATAAAGTAAATACGGGACATTCCGGAATAATAATAATAATGATAAAATAGTAGCTTTGCATTCGGCTGATAATGCAGGATGAACTAAACATGGCTTTATTTTATCATGCCGATATCTGTTTATTAGTTTGTGTGCATGCGATACAATTTCTGTGGCCTCTGCACTGCAAGAGTAACATAGTGAATTTCATTCAATTTTATATTTAGTAGAATCCATAGATAAACTAGCCTAATCTAAACTTCTCACTTATTAGCAGACAGATGGCATTGATAAAATATACTTTTCACGTTTTGTGCGATATAGATATCGGCATTTATGTCATAAAATTGGTTCAAATTATATGTTGATTGTATTTGGGGTTCAATAATTTTACATTGTAGGATGCTATATGCAAAATATTTTAGAATTTTCTAAGCGTTCCTTAAAAATAATGCGGGGGAGGTTAACTCCCCCCCCCCCTTTTTTTTAATAACACCTTTTTTAATAGTTTTCTACTGTTAAACAATTCCATATATACTATGTGAAATTAGTAGAAATAAATATTCTTAATAAAAAAGGGGAAAATCTTGGAGATTCGCAGTTAACTAAATTTTTGTGATTAGATTTTCGTAAATTTTAACCACAATTTAATACAAAAACTTACTGATTCTATCAATTAATAAACAAGAATTGAATAAGTCTTCTTCTTAAATAGTGACAGGTATTCCTGTGACAAATTCACGTCTGCGAACAATTTAAAGGAAAGAGTTCGTTTATTAATAATTATTTCATTTAAATACGTATTCTTTTATGTTAAAACACGTCATTATAACAAGCTTTTTTAAATTTAAAAACACACAATTAATGAGTCTGTTTAAGTGTTTAGAATTTAGCTTAAAAACTGTGGGCGCGTCTTGGATATCAACGTTGAATTCATTAGTTAAAGAGATTTTCTAGATGCAATTTGATGAATCATGTTAAGAAATATTTATTTCAAAGTATATGAATGTTCAAAAGTCTTTTTTAAGGAAAAAAAAAAAAAAAAAAAAAAAAAAAACTAAGATAAAATAAATTACCTGCACTTTAAGTTCTCCCTGAGCAGTAGATGGGTGATGAAGAATAAACAAAGCAAGTGTTATTGCCGACAATAAAGAGTTAAGCATGAAATACTTTGGAAATAAGCATTTCTGTACTTTCCCAAAAATGTGACGGGGCAGAGAGAAAAATAAAACGAGACCTAGAATTAAATGTATAAATAAATAAAAACTTTTTTGCAAATTCGGTTTAACAAAAGATTAATCAAAATTGTGTTTATTTTACAACAACAAAGATTTTCTCTTTAATTAAAATAATAATAATAATAATAATAATTACCAAATAGTAAATATAATAAAATGTTATTTTGTTTAATTTTATCAGAAAACAATATGAAACAATTACAAATGAAGACAATTCTTTTTCAATTACATAATGAACCATTTGAATGTTTCTGCCATTTTATTGTGAAATATAGCTGCCAAGTGTTTTGTATTTTAGATACCGGTATTTTATTTTATAGAATTTTTCCATACTTTTTGCAGCAGTTTTCGTTGAATAAATAAGATAAAGTAACTAAAAAACTAAAGAAAAAGGAAAAAAGAACGAAACACTTCAGAGCGATAAAGGGATTGCGATCGCGCATATTATCACAGAGCTGCCAACCTAATCCGGCAAATTGTTAGTACCGCCCCTTTTTCTACACCATTTAATTTTTAGAGTATTTGTTTTCTTCATTCATCGTAAATATATTTGAAGAGAATTACTCTAAAAATTAAGCGGTGTAGAAAAAGGGGCGGTACTAACAATTTACCGGATTTGGTTGACAGCTCTGTTATCATTATCTTATACTACTCTCATTTAGTAAACGAAAAGGCAAAATTTTTTCGTTTCTATAAACAGCAAATTCTTTAAAAATGTGTCAGCCCTAATATGGCGAAACTACAAATTTTTTCAAAATTGAAAACTGTATTAACATAAGTTTAAAGATTAGGTCTGCCAGAAAGTTCTGTCCTTTTGAATTAAAATATACTGACACCGGAAATTTACCTTAGATAATATTTAACACATCCTAATCAACGTAGTTGATTCGGAGTACCTGCAATCGGTCGCAACCGTTGCTTACCTCCATCGAAAGTGCTACACATCCTAATGCGAATATTATGGCAATGTGCATTAAAGTACAATAAACGAATGCATAAATTTCCGGTGTAACTTTTATAATGTAAAAGGAATGGAATTTTCTATTAGACTTAATATAATATACAATTAACAAAAGATACGCCCATTGGCAGGGTTACAGATTTTCAAATGAGATGAAGTTACGTCAGTGGTCATAAATGTGTTAAACCGGCAATATAAATAGTGTTTTGCTCAATCGTATGTTTAAGATGGTATATTATCATAAAAAATGCAAATACTGCTATTGTGTATTATTAAAACATGGATGCTTTAACCCATTTGCATCGCAGCGAAAAATGAAAAGATGTCCTTTACCACCATTCTATCATTATTATTATTATTATTACATAAAAATGAGCAAAGAACAGCGTATCAGAGTTCGAAGTTTCCGCCTTTTTTCAGGACACTTTCGGAATTGAGAAATTCAGAGATGCCAACAGTTTATTTTATTCATAGCTGCCAATATTTTAATTTATTCCGGAGTAATTTTAGCTCCGTCTCTATTTCGTACCACTTATTTTTTAAAAGTAATTTTTTCTTATTTTATCGAAATTATATATCAAAGAAAATTTTCTATAAATAAAGTGGTGCGAAATAAAGGCGGGGCTGAAAGTACTCCGGAATAAATTAAAATATTGGAAGCTATGTTTATTCCGGAGCATTTTTAGCTCCGCCTTTATTTCATATCACTTTTTCTTAACACTTTCGCGACTGCATGTTTTTCTCTTTTTGTGAGTAAGCTCCACTTGTGGGCGTTATTCTTTTATATTACATTATTTTAAATCAATGTTTTCTGTATTCATATTGAAAATATAAATTAATATACATTGTGATTATTCTATTTCTAATCAAAGTACTTGTATCCATAATGCATTGATTGCACAATTGTGAATATTGGGTATAACATTAAAAAATAATGTAACCTATGTAACCCAAAGAAACGCCCACAGGTGGAGTTACCAGATTTTCCAATGACGTGAATTCACGTCAGAGGTCGCGAATGTATTAAGAGTATTTTTTTTTTTTTTCGTATTTTATTGCAGTTACGATTGGAGAAACATATTCCATAAATAAAGTGGTGAGAATTAAAAGGGGGCTAAAAATGCTTCAAAAAAATTTAAATTTTGGCAACCATGTAACTTTCCGTCTTCTTTACTATCGCTACTTTTATACAGAAACCTTTACCACATTTTTATCGTAATATGTCGCCATGAAACAGGAGAGATATTATTGTATAAAAATAGTAATAGTAAAAAAGACAATATTTTTTCATTCTTGAAAGCAGCGAACTTCGAAATCTGAGGTATGCATGCGGCTCCGGTGATAGTGACTATGAAAATTGAGCTTATATATACGCTAATGATGCAAATGAGTTTAAACAATGCATAATCTTTTCTACATTACTTTCTGCCATTCAAGCTTAAAAAATAAAGTAAAATAAAATAAAAATTCCATCACAATTAAGAAATTAATTTTTTTTTTTCTTTTGATGGATTGCAGTTTTTAATTATTTTGTTTCATTTTATTTTATAGTTACAATGTGTGCTTTTACTGTAGCTTGAAAAAAGATCTCCTGAAAGATTTCATAAAAAAAAAAAAAAAAAAAATATTTTTTGTATTTAATTCTACCTATTCAAAGAGCCGAGTATCAGTAAGAAGTAAACTTTTTGCAAATAAAAACAAACTAAATCGATTTCATCCCTTATTGCTGTGAGCTAATTTATTTGTTATTCGGACATCGCAGGATTTACACGCCGGGGTATCTTAAATGTTTCTACGGCCGTCGGAATGACCCATGTTTCCAGTTCTCATGGTACTTATTATTTATTGCCATTTATTTGAAATAGGAATTTTTGTCATAAATTAAAATTCTAAATTTAAATAAATTTATTTTTCAAGAATAGTGGCATAACATTTCATAGAGTGAGAACTACATAATTTATTTGAAGTCAAATTAAGCAGTTCTTTACCTCGACTTTCTAAGAAAATTTTTTACCTTTTTAAATGTGTAAAATCGTTACAATATTTATAAAATGTGCTTATTAAATATTATTGGTGACAAGATCTACAATATACCCCTATTAGTATTTATTTTCTGCTATGAAGGCAAAATTAATTTTACAAACCTGAAATGCGTAATTGCCAAAAATGTATGAAAATCAGTGTAGAAATATGTGTTATTTTCTAAACTTGGTTAAATGAAAAATATTATATATTCTGATATGCAATGAAGTATCTAAATTAAATAAATAAATTACCTGAAGCAAAAGTCATCCAAAACTGTGTTCCAAAATGTGTTGCAAAACAGGCAACATATAAAAGACTAGTAAAAGTAGAGGGTTGCTCAGGTGCTAGACGATATTCTCTTGGAAAAAACAGGAAACCAAGATAAAGAGAAGTCACCAACGTTATAAAATGTGCCGGTTGGGAGAATCTAACCAGCCACCTGAAATAAAAGAGATCCCAATGGTTAAATAAAGTGTGGTATCTTAAAAACGATTAAATTAAGCATAGGTAACAACATTTTAATTTATTCCGGTGTATTTTAGCTCCGCCTTTATTTCGCACCACTTTATATATAGAAAAATTTTCTCCAATATACAATAACAATAAAATAAGAAAAAAATTACTCTTAAAAAGTAAGTGGTATGGAATAAAGGCGGGGCTAAAAATACTCCGGAATAAATTAAAATATTGGCATCTACGAATTAAGTTAGAAAAATAATGGCAGTTTATATATATATGGGGGAGGGAGTTGTTTTGTTAATTATTTTTGGAGAAAAAGTGGATGTCTAAATATTTTTATGTTTTAACGTTTTTAATTTCATTTCCAGTATACCTATATATATATATATATATATATATACACACACACACACATACATATTTATTTATTTATTTATTTTCAATAAACTAAATACCTATCTCGAAAAATCAAAATTTCATTCTAAGCTCATAATATTTTCTCTTCTTCTTAATCTAGTAAAAACGGGGATTAAATAGCGTGACAACTAAGTAACTTGTTTATTTAAAATATAGTAAAATATTTTAGTATCGTAAAAGTATAAAAATATTTAATCTCATTTTCATGAATCGAGCCAAAACGATTTATTGCCAACATTAAACTAAATACTATACTACATTCTAACAAAAATAAAAATTTCTTTCTAGGTTTAAACTATTTTCTTCAGTTCTACAACTATTAAATGTGGCGTAAAATAACTTTTATTTTACGCCATACTTAAATTTTATGGCTAAGTAACTTGTTTATTTAAAATATGGTAAAATATTTTACCATAGGATATTTACCATAGAATATTTTACCATCTTCCTAGGATAAAATGCTTCTAATCTCAGTTTCATGACTTTAACCAATTCCTCAAGATTTATTATTCTACGTAAATTATATACCTATTAAGTAAAACGGAAAATTCTTCAAAGTTTAAAATATTTTATTTTATTTTCAACAAGTAAAAATGGTGAACAATCAACGTCCCAACTAAGTAAATTATTTATTTAAAATGTGGTAAGATATTTTTACCTTTCACGATATTATAAATATTAAAAAATATAAATTTAAGAATATAAATATTGTAACATACATCTTCTGAGGATAAAAAGTTTCTAATCTCAGTTTCATAACTTTAACTAATTCTCAAGATTTATTATTCTCCGTAAATTAAATACTTGTTAAGCAAAACGTAAATTTCTTTCAAAGTTTAAAATATTTTCTTTTCTTTTCAGCAAGTAAAAATGGTGAACAATCAACGTTCCAACTAAGTGAATTATTTATTTAAAATGTGGTAAAATATTTTTAACTTTCGCAATAATATAAATATTAAAAAATATAAGTATAAAAAAATAAATATTATAACATACATCTTCTGAGGATAAAACGCTTCTAATCTCAGTTTTATGACTTTAACCAATTCCTCAAAATTTATTATTCTCCGTAAATTAAATACTTGTTAAGTAAAACGGAAATTTCTTTCAAAGATTAAAATATTTTCTTTTCTTTTCAACAAGTGAACATGGTGAACAATCAACGTTCCAACTAAGTAAATTACTTATTTAAAATGTGGTAAAATATTTTTAACTTTCGCAATAATATAAAAGTTAAAAAATATAAGTTTAAGAAAATAAATCTTACAGCATACATCTTCTGAGAATAAAACGCTTTTAATATCAGTTTCATGACTTTAACAAATTCTTCAAGATTTATTATTCTCCGTAAATTAAATGCTTGTTGAGTAAAACGGAAATTTCTTTCAAAGTTTAAAGTATTTTCTTTTCTTTTCAACAAGTAAATAGGAGAACAATCAATGTTCCAACTAAGTAAATTATTTATTTGAAATGTGGTATAATATTTTTAACTTTTGCAATAGTATACATGTTAAAAATATATAAATTTAAGAAAATAAATATTATAACATACATCTTCTGGGGATAAAATGCTTCTAATCTCAGTTTCATGACTTTAACCAATTCCTCAAGATTTATCATTCTCCGTAAATTAAATACCTATCAGGAAAAAACCAAAATTGCTTTCTAAGCTCGAAATATTTTTTTTTTTCTTCAACATATATAAATAGCCATGAGTTAACGTTCCAACACAAAACCAAAACCACGTTGCAACAGTTTGATACCCTGAAGTAACATAATATGCGTAGAAAGCAAGTAAATAGATGCGATAATTTGAACTAAATAGTTCAGACAATGAATCCTATTGCAACAAAAAGAAAGATTTACATGGAGATTTGATGATCCGGTTTAAAACTATGTCTGCTAGGTACGCTGTCTACGTGACTGTATCCACGCTCAATTTCAAAGGCCATACTTCAATATCATCATTTATGTGATTACTGCACATGTCTGGATAGGAAAAAAAATCGAATAGAAAGAAATAAAATGTAATGACTGGCTAATAAAACATATTTTTTTACGAGTGTAACGTTCCAATCTGCAAAGGTGACCCTGGTACCGACAATTAATTTTGTATTAACTTTATGGGTATTTCAGGGGATAATGGCTTAAGACTTTGGGGCAGATTGGTCAATTACAGGATATGAAGAAGTTGTTTGTCGTACTTGAAAATGTATTGAAGTTACAGAGATACCAACATTTTTAATTTATACCGCAGCATTATTAGTAACCGACTTTTATTCATACCACTTTTTTCTAGAGAATAATTTTATTCTTATTTAATCGTATTTATATGTAAGGAAAAATATGATCATAGCTGCCAGCTTATCCGTTTTTCTGCTGCAGAAAATTTTTAATACGAAGTTTTTATACATTTTCCGAGTTTTCAGCGATTATGTAAGGTAGAAATTTTTACTTCGAAAAAGTGGTGTGAGAAATACGTACAGGTTAATTTAGTAACTATATGAATGATGTACAAAGAAAATGGTGTCAAAAGAAATCGGGTACAACATGCAACGGAATAAATTAAAATGTAGCAGCACTGGTCTGTTTAAACTTTTTTTTTTTTCTTTTATACAATTAATACTTAATTTTTTGATACAAAAATTTTCAAGTTACTTTTTTTTTTTTTTCTTTTTTTTTTTTTTTTTTTCATTGCATCTATTTAAGAGTTATAATGAATGAAATTGGGAAATTATTGAGAAAGAACCTCTTTCAAGCATGTTTTTAAAATAATACGTTATTAAAAAAAAAAAAAAAAAAAAATGTGTATTCATATTTAACTTATTAAGTGCAGTCGACGTATATGATACAGTCGTATTTACCACTTGGATTGCTGAAGACAAACTTTAAGTAATTTACAGATTAATATTTTGCGCTCGGCATATTTTCCGTAAGGCACGCCTTTTGGCATTCCTTTAAAACGTCATACGTATAGTTTCCAACTTACTACCTTTTGGCTACCGAAAAATTGTAATAATTTGTTTTCTTTTACTTCATCATTAAATAAAATATATCTTTCTGTTAAAATTTTCCGGTAGCCTATAGTTACACGTTTTAGAAAAATAACATTTCATTTGCAGAGGAACACCTTAAGGCGTGGCTCGATTTTTTAATGTCCCCTGAGAAGGGACATACGAGCGATATGGGTTAATACGTAAAATACTTTTGGTAATTAACACTCTATAGGAACGCTAACTGTTGAAGATTACCATTCAAAACAGGAATATACTCAATGACAAAGTGTTAATAATGTATCAAATTACAGGATAAAACTCCAGAAATGCTGGTATGAAATGATACTCGGATTAATGGCTTTACATTTTGAATGCTACTAATTTTTAATAACATTTTTTTCTGATCGTGGAATTTCTGTGATTAAAACGAAAAATTAAACACCTACTTAGAAAATAGTGGTATTCAAAATATAAGCATTCCGATGTTTGTTCAGTATAGAAGATTTGTAAGCACACACCATAAATTTAAAAAACGCACAGCAATATTTTTTGAGTCAAACTGATTAAACACAAACCGTCATCGGGCAACAGAATTCAGCACATCCATCCAGTACATTCTTTCATACTTTTATTTTCTTTCTTTCTCCACCCCCCCCCCCCACCTCTCCCCCATCCCGACTGATTGTTCTTAAATCGTTATTTGTGTGTTCGTAAAAAAGCATTTTGCGTGATTTTATACTTTATGATGTTTCCTCACAAAATTTCTATTCGTCAAGATATCAAGAACTATGTTAAAATAAATACATGAAGTATTTTACAAAGTTTAATAAAGGGATATGTGTATTACTCCAATTTTAATTGTATAGAATAGAATTGAAAGAAAAATCGCTAGTTTGGAATTTAGAGCATTTAAAGAAATATTAATCAAATTCCAATCTATTCCCTGTTGCCACAGGCTTAAAATAATCATATTGAATATATTATTATTTTTAATCACGTGAGAAAAATTATCTTATTTAACTAAACCTTACATAATTTAAATAAAATGAAACGAAATACAAATAAAAATAATGATTCGTCTGATCACTCACTTAGATTCGATGTTAGAGGAAATGATTTATATAAATTATCATTGAATGCCAAAATTTCCTTTAATTAAGACGATACTAATTATAATATTATTATAATTATAATTACAGCCATAATAAAAATGACATTGAATTTGCTATTGTAAATATTGCCATTAAAATAATTACATCATTCACTTGATTTATATTATGTTTAATGGCAACTGAAACAAAAGAGGTATTTTTTTTCTTTTGAAAATTATAAGTATCGAAAAAGAAGGAAAGTTAAAATATTTTTTTTTAAATACAGCAAAAATTAATAATGATAGTCACCACTGCGTTATGTACCGCCAAAATATCATTTCATTTAATTGACTCTTACTCTGCGTGGGCAAGTGTCTGCAAATAGCAGACGAAAAAAAAAAAAAAAGGAAAAAGAAAGACAATTTTTTAAGACAATGCTTTATTTCGGAAAACGTATTTTGTATATTCTTATATATGTGATAGCTATTCTTTCCTTCCCATTTTATCCTATGGCATTTTTGTTGCTTTCTTCTTTAAGACTATCTCATTCGTGCAGGGTTGCTAATACTTTAATTTATTCCGGAGCATTTTTAGTCCCGCCTCTATTTCGCAACACTTTGTTTTTAGAGTTTTTAACTTCGATATATAATCACGATACAATAACAAAAAATTACTCTTAAAAAAGGTGGTATGGAATAAAGGCGGGGCTAAAAATGCTCCGGAATAAATTAAAATGTTGGCAACCCTATTCATGAGACTTTTAGAATTCTGTTTTTTGAATTTTAATCTTTGAGCCCGTCGCCTTTTAGATTAGCTATCAGTTTTTTGAGAAAGTAAATTTAGATATTCTATTTTATTAATTAAACTTAGTTTTTAATTTTGAAAAGAAATATTTAAGGGTTAATATTTATAGGTTGAAGTTTCGGTTGGTTGCTTGGGTTTAACGTCTCACTAGTACTGCTCTATGGGTAACTGGCGACGGTTTGGGACGTACCACTTAAGGATGATCCGTAGACATACAATCACAATTTGATCCTCCTCGGAGGGGATGACTTCCCCGCGACGGTGATCCCCAGAGGTATAATTTGGATGGGAACATGAAGAACATTGCGGCCACGACGGATTTTGCGTGCACCAGACACGATTAGTGTATACGACGGTCTTCGGCCGGCTCGAGTATCGAACACCGGTTGAAGTTTTGGAGGTATGTATATGATAGTATCATAAACCAATAGCTGGTAACGTTACAGATTTTTTGAAAACCGGTATTTTTTGTACAGAAATCTTTACCTTAATCATAGAAAACTAAAATTTTATTAAAAAATAATATTAATTAATTAATTCTAATTTTAAAAAAATTATCCAAAAATATCGTACAAATTTCCTTAATCATAGAAAACTTCAAAGTCTTATTAACACTTTCGCGACCGCTGACGTGAATTTACGTCATTGGAAAATTTGTAACTCCGTCAATGGGAGGTTCTTTAGGTTGCATAGGTTGCATTATTTCTCGACAATACACACAGTATTCACATTTATGCAATCAATGCACTATGGATACAAATACTCTGAATAGAAAGAGTATAATTGTAATGAATGTTAATTTATATTATAAATTTGAATACAGAAAATATTCATTTAAACTAATGTAATGTAAAGGAATAACGCCCAAAGGCGGAACTTAATGTCAAAAAGATAAAAACAAGTGATCGCGAAAGTATTAAAAAAAAAAAAAAAAAAAAAAATGGTATCCAAAAATTGGAGTTGTTGGCAGCTGTAATTTATTGTATGGATTGTTGAAGGGAAAAATTAACAATTTTAACACGAATATGTATAAAATCTCTTGTTAATATCAGTAACATTTTACAGGAACCAGAGCCTGATTAAGGGGGAAGCACGCATTATCTCCGCTCTCACCGGAATATTTTTACAATTATTTTTTACTTCATGTCATAGAAATTCCACGCTTTGACCAGGAAATATTTTTTATAAAAAATGAACGGTGTAAAACAACCCAATTTACTCACCGTTATTAGACACCAGAATTCTTTTAAAATAATTTTTAATGAGAATTTTGTGTTTATTATAGCACGAAGGTATTTGTTAAAAAATAACGGTGTAAGTATGAATGATGTGTGCTTCCACCTTAATCAGGCTCTGACAGGAACACAAAAAAAGCGGGATTTACTATTTAAGATTAGAAAATCTGTCGTTCGCAAAATATTATTATAAATGAAAACAAAAATTTTCGTTTCTGTAATTAGCCAACATTCTTATATCTCTTGTAGTTAATGACCACAACTACAATTATCAAACGGCATTATTCAGTAATAGTTGTATATGAGGACATTATGTAAAAATAGTGATTTTGCAATCTAAGGACATTAACTACCTTGTAGAATCGTAGAGTTGCCAAATTTTATAATTTATTCCGGAGCATTGTTAGGTCCGCCTCTTTTTCATACCACTTTCTTCAAATGTAATGTTTTTTTCTTATTTTATCGTAGTAATATATTGGCGAAAATCATTCTATAAATAAAATGGTGTGAAAAAAGACGGGATTAAAAATGTTCCGAGATAAATTATAAAATTAGGTTGGTTGGTTGTAGAATTTAAGGTTGTTTGACTACGCTAGGGTCCTAAGCCTATAGGTGGACTGCGCACATTGGAAGTTTTTCTAAGGGGTCCTAGCCCGTATTTACGCGAGTTTCGGAGAAACCACGGAAAATTCCGAACGGCTAGGGATCGAACCTAGCACTTCCCATCTACCAGCTTTCAACGCAGATCCACTCGACTATAAACGTTGGGAACTCTCAGACCATAAAAGATTTAGATAAAGTTTTTTTTTTTTTTTTTTTTAATTAAGAATTTTCGCTAGGTTTTTCAGACTACGAGTAATATTGCATTCATAGATGCCAAGTACTATAGATTTTTAATTGACTTTGTAAAATATTTACCTTTTTCACTTATAGAAAACTGCTACGCCAACTTACTAAAAAAAGTTTCTATCAAAAATACTGGTATCACAATTATATTATAACAGGGATGGAACACGGGCGCAGAATTCATACCGGAATCTGTCTAAGAAATTTCAATACCTATAATATCGTTGATTTAAGAAGATGAAAATTTTCTTACATTGATAGTGGTATGTATTTTGCGCCTGTGTTCCATCTCTGTTACAAAGATCTCAAATTAATGAATCAAAATACTGTTATTTCACACATTCATCTTTTTTTATTTATTTATTTTATTTTTTTTTATATAACAATTTTTATGTTTTTTTTTTGTTTTTTTTAATTTCGTTTTTTTTTTTTTTTTTTTTTTTGGTAAAAAAATTTATTCAATGTTGTAATATGTTGTAAGTTAACGAAATTTAACTCTTAAAAAAAAATAATATGTATAATAAAATATATAATATATTTTTAAAACCTAAACTAAATCTTTCTCAAAATACTTTTCTTTCAGTTAATTAAAAAATTACATTTCGTAAATCAAATATTTTCACTCAGTTAATTTTCATGAATTCTGAAACTCTGCTGTCTTGCAAAATGACTAGTCATTATTTCGCAAATATCACAATGGTCTTTTATTAGAAAGCAACGTGTTCGTAGAATTGTGTTTCTAAATTTATACAGTTACAACTTTGAAACAGTTTCCGTATAATTGAATTTGAAATCTCAGAAAACTTACATGCATGTTAATTAGCATGTATTGTACGATAAAATTCAGTCTAACTTATGCAAAATAATTAAAAAAAAAAAAAAAAATAAGTGAAATTAAATGAGATTAAATAAATCTGATATTATTTTATATTAAATTTAGTAGCTCAATTAAATTTGCTAGAAAAATGGATAAATGGATATAGAAAATTCTATGTTTATTGCAAAAATCGTGAAAAGGCATTTTTAACAGGCAGTACAATTTATTTTTTATTTCTTATGGTTCAGTAATAAATGAAAAGTTAGCAATTTCTTTGGATATTAGAATAAATCAAATTTGTGTTTAGAGAATGTTCAATAACTTATATAGATTGGATATTTATAATTAAAATTCATTTACTTCTTCAAATAATTTTAGATATTCAAATACTTCTTCAGCTTTTTCTACGTAGGGGATCTTTGTGAATTTTTGTATTTAAATCATAAAGCCATAGAAAAAAGCTTTATGGAAAAAAAATATCTAATTTTGACGTTAAAAAAAAAAAAAAAAAAAAAAAAAAAAATGAAAAATTTGACTTTTTTTTTTTTTTTTTTTTTAAATACTTCTAAATATTGGAATATAATTAGAACCTGTTCTGCACACAGAAACTTATTGAACTTATCTATATCATATAGCCCTAGAAAAACATTTTTATGAAAAAATGTTATTTGAAAATTCTGATGTGCATTTAACATTATATAAACCTATTTACCTTTTCCTGAAAATGTTAGGCGTCATATTTTCCTCTGTCGGTAAAAATTATTATTATTATTATTTTAATGCAGAAATCATTTTCCCCTCTAAATCGGCAGACCCCCCCCCTCCCCCCCCCACACACACATGGAAGGCACTTCCCCTGAAGTCTATTAGGTATCCTAGAGCAGTCGATCGGCTTTAAACCCCACTACCACTATCACTAAATCGGGAGACTTAGCAAATATGTAGATGCATTAAAATAGGAACATTTACAGGTAACTATTACAGGTAACTTAAGTACTTTTTGATTTTTGGATTCGTAAAAAAGAAAAAAAAAAAAAAAAAAAAAAAATGTTCGTCTTTCAGTATTTTTATGCTTTTATGCGTTTCAAGAGTTACTGGACGCGATTTGATTTTTTTTTTTTTATTAAGTTTCATTGTCTGCCGGTCCATGTGTGCGTGTTGATAAATTTGTGGCAGCTTTAGATCAAACAATAATGTACAAAAAATATATAGATTTGTATTTTGGCTTAAATCGCTGCCTATGAAGTTATGGAGTATAATGTCCAACAGGTGCCGCTTCTATGGTGAAGTTTTTTTTTTAACATTTACGAGAAGGTTATATCTCAGCTTCTATAGCACATAATTGTGCAAAACAACATAATTGACTATTATTAAAAAAATTGCAGATTTACTTTGGGTATATATAAGCTTAATAAGTAGCACGGATATGAATAGTTACCAACCGTTCCGAATTTTAAGTATCACTATTAATTTTATGTTTTTTTTTTTTTTTTTTTAGTCGTAGAAAACTGCTATTAAAGCTTATAAAAGATTTATCTAAAAAAAAAATACCGGTGTCTACAAATTGAAACAGCCAACTGGCTAAGTTGCATTTTCTGTCATTTACGGCAGACTTACATCTTAGCTACTATGGTGCATAAATATACTAAATTCTACAATGGAGGTAAACATGATGAAAATGAAAGCTAAATCAATTTAGGATCATATCAGTCGACAGGTGGTATTGCTATTACTAACGTTCAACTGTTGTCTATAATTCTATATCTCAGCATCTGTTGGTAAAAATGCATCTAACTGCATATTTAAAATCGTAATTGTGAAAAGCTTTTTTGATTAATGTTTTCTCGATGTTAATTAGTAGATGGCTCTATTATATAGAATAATATAGAAGAAAATTTCGTAATGGCCAAAACATACTAGTTGTTTTTATTTTTGATTAATAATATGTATACAGTCAAACCTCGTTAACGTGAACATGCTTAACGTGAATTACTTTTAACATGAACACAGTGCCCGTCAAAAGGAAGAATAGTTATATGAAACTGAGTTACTGATAGCATGAACTACTGATAATCTGAACCATAGCCTCCTAAACTAGATGCCTGTCGCGTGGTTCGTAAATGTCGCAACAGTTTAAACGATAGACAGCATCACCTGGTACAGAATGCGCGAATTTTTTATTCACCAACAATTTTAAGAAATGATATATGATATATATAATCGATGTTTCTTTGATTCTATTCGACTTTTATGTATATGAAATCCCACTTTTAAAAATGTTTGGTGGCTGTTGAATAAAAAAGTCGCGCGACCTGTATCAGGTGGCGCTGCCTACCGCTTGAACTGTTGCCAAGTTTCTGAGCCACGCGACAGGCATCTAGTTTAGGAGGCTATGTCTGAACAAATTTTTTCATTCCTTTTGAGATTCATATTAACGAGGTTCGACTGTATATATATATATATATATATATATATAATAGTAATAAAGTAATAAAGTAGATAAGTATATAAAGATCGTTTTATTTACGAGACAAAAACGGCTTTTAAGTTTGAATATTTTAAATTATTTAATGAAATTGGATATCAGGAGATAATATTCTTCAATGAAAAAAGCAGATGATCTTTATTTGAAAAAAAAAAAAAAAAAAAAAAAAAAAATATATATATATATATATATATATATATATTATGGAAAAATTATTTTGTTCGTAACAGCAGAAATAGGATTCAGCAAGAAAAAACTGATTTACTAAACGCTTATTTTATTGTTTCACCTGGAATACACGTCATTTTACGATCCTGACATTCGAGACTGTACTTAACTTGAGGCGCAGAAGTGTAAATCAAATATAACGACTTAAGAGAGAGAAATAAAATAACGCAAAAATGTCAGGTCGTGATATGACCAAATATTCTATGACATATTTAGAATTTTTGTGAACTATCAAAGTAAAGCAATTCTTTTTAAGTAGAAACTTATATAGATTTTTCTTTTCTTTCTTTCTCTGAGTGTAATTACACAACTTCACTTAATGATGAAATATATATATATATATATATATGTATATAATGTGAAGGATTTTTTTTTCTAAATGATGGATAATATAGTAAATAGCAACTCTAGGAAAGTGATTTAACACTTTTGTGACCGCATGTTTTTGCCTTTTTGACAGTAAGGTCCGCCTGTGTGCGTTATTCTCCCCAGTTATAATATTTTAGAACAAAATTATCTACATTCAGATTGATATTACAAATGAATATACATTACAACTAAACTCTTCCTAATCAAAGTATTTATGTCCATAGTATATTGATTATACAAATACGACGAATATTGTGTATATTTTTAAGAATTAAATGACATGCAAATTGCAAAAGAAACTCCCACTGGCGGAGTTACAAATTTTTAAATGACGTGAATCTACGTCAGCGGTCGCGAAATTGTAAACTATGAGTAAGTAATTTCTATTAAAAATATGGGAATTACTTATTAATCGAGTATATATACAGAGTGATTAAAAAACATAGATTCATAATTCCTTAAACATTAATATTGAAAAGATAAAACAAAATTCAAAGAATTGTAAAATAAATAAATAAATAAGGTATAAAATATAAAATATAAACAGAAATTTAGAAAATTGATTAAAAAAAAAAAACTTTAGAAGATTCAATTTTAAGAATTACATAATTCAAGTTTTTGTATGAACCCTATACAATAAACTTCGAATGGGTGAAATGATCCCCATACCCCACCACCCTAACCTGATGTACAAAATTTCAGCATTCCAAATATATTCTAAATAATGTTGTAAAAGAATTAGTCATAAAGTAAAATGTAAATTAGCTAATTTAATACAATGAAATTTTTTATTTATTAAAGTGATATTAGGTAAAAATATGCAAAAGTTATTAGCTAATTTTTAAGTATTTAAAGAACATTACTTCATATTTATCCTGAATTTTTCCTGAAATCTATACAATTACAACAAATATTCACGTACTTATATATTTCTTATATATTTTTAAATATGAGAAATCTTAAAATCTTTGTCACAAACATATTCATGATTTAAAGTTTTCGCTTAGAATATTTCGAAATACATTTTATTTAATGTATATCCTAATAGTACATAGAAATATTATGTGTGCGTTAAATGCATAAGCGTGTTTAAAACTGCTAATATTTCATATGGATAATATATGAAATAACCGACACCGTTGAAACATATATATTAATTAATAAATACTCTGGCTAATTTTTCTGATTTGTACTTTATATATGTTATATATATGCATAGCTGCCAATATTTTAATTTATTCCGGAGTATCTTTAGCCCTGCCTCTATTTTATACCAATTATTTTTTAGGAGTAATTTTTTATTATTTTATTGAAGTTATTTAATGGACAAAATCTTCTTATAAATAAAGTGGTGCGAAATAAAGGCGGGCCTAAAAATATCCCGGAGTAAGTTAAAATATTGGCAGGTATGTATAAGTCATCAGTTTTGCCAGATTTTACGACTTTATTATTGGAAATTATTTATACGTTATTATATTCTATTTAATGAAATTTCCAGTATGGATTGAATGCGCATAATATAGTTTTGCCAGACTGATATTTGATATATATTACAGATGAATCTAATTGGAAAATCGTCTATTATGTATATCAAATATCACTTCTAAAAATTATTGTTGTCTGTTGAAAAAAAGCATCACAAAGACTGGCTACAATGGGCCAGGCGTATCCATTTGATACTGGAAATTTCATTAAATAGAATATCGGTACTGATAAGTATAAAGGATTTAAGTCCATATTCTTGATTTTTCAGGAGACGAAAAATAAAGTTAAACTAACAAAAAACTAATCAGAAGAATCGATTAGGAAAAAGGGATTAGGTTGATTTATACCCTTTATACCGTTCAGTGATTGTCAACCTTCATTTAATAAAGGGATAAAATTGAATTAAATATTTTATATAAAGATTAATGCTAAATTTCTGACTTGAACCTTTTTTTACCAATGGATTTTCTCAAAGACTAAATGACATAGATTTAAACCCTTTATACCAATCGATAGAGAATTTTTTTCTGGGTCTGACTATGTACTTAACTCAAAATCGACATTTTTGGACTTAAATCCTTTATACTTATCAGTACAGATATAATGTCGTATAAAATAATGTGAAATAAAAAAGTTGCAAAGTCTGGCAACTCTAAATGCCATTGATGCCAGTTATTACGCTTTATGGTTATAGTTGCCAACTTAGCACCTTTTGGCTACCAGAAAAATTATATATATATTTTTTTACTTTACTTTATCAGTGAAAAACCTTTACAGTTCACTGATTAAATAAAGTAAAATTTTCTACTAAATTTTTACGGTAGCCAAAAGGTGCTAAGTTGGAAACTATGGCTATACTATTAAAAATTTCTGTAAATTTAATGTAAATATTTATCCAGAGTCTCTGTAAATTTACAGTAATTCTTAGTTAAAAGTGAATAATCGAGATTCTCAAACTTTATGCTGCATTTTTACCAAATTTTATTATTTAATTATTTAATTAAAATTAAAAATGACTGTTTCTACTTTAGAAAAAGCATTCTATGTCCGAAATATAGTCTCAACAATAATTCATTAAATTGATATTAGTTATTAAAAGGAATGTATAAAATAAGATTTTTAACATTTCCGTTTGTTTTTCTCTGTAATTTTACGTAAGGCTTAAGATAATAGATTACATAGAGTTTTCTGTTGAAATTTTTAACATTTCACCAGAAAATTGTATTAGACATTTTTACACATTTCTTCAACTGTATTAAAATAAATAGAATTTCTGTTATTACTATTATTATTGTTTATTTATTTATTTTTTTTATTATTTATTTTCTGGCAGAAAAAGAGTAAAAGTTAGCAATTGTTATAAATGTAAACTCTAATTAATTTAAGTCCTGGAATATACATATTTTTTTCATATTTTAGAAGAAAATCAACTGTGACATTTAATTTATTAGGTGTATACTTATGTGTGATTACTAAATAAATTATTTGAGTGTTAAAATTAAATACAAATAACCAGACTGTTTTGTAAATATTAATATAAATAATAAATTATTATTAATATAATAAATGTTTTTCAGCATTATTTAGGCTTCTCTCTATTTAGAAACACTTTTTTTTTTCCTTTCTTGAAAAGATAATTTAAAGCTAAGAATTTCAATTTATTGAACGTTTAAATGAACAATTGTAGTAAGTTACTTAAAATAAAATGTAGTACTATTAATAATTTTTAACTGAAATTATTTATTCGTTTTCTTTCTTATTCCCTCATAAAAAACTTAAAAAAAAAAAATCTATGCACCTTTTAAAAGAATAATGTTGAAAAAAAAAATGCATATATATATACAGAGCTGCCAACGAAATCCGGCAAATTTTTAGCACCGCCTCTTTTCCTACACCACTTAATTTTTAGAGTGATTCTCTTCAAATATATTTACAATGAATGAAGAAAACAATTACTCTAAATATTAAGTGGTGCAGAAAAAGGGGCGGTACTAACGGTTTGCCGGATTAGGTTGGCAGCTCTGTATATATATATATATATATATATATAATTTAAATACTACATTTTAAATACTTTAAAAGTGCAAATGTATTTATTTATCAAGAAAATGTATGTATAATCAATAAATAAGCAATTAAGCTTTTTTTTTTCCCTTTTCTTTTCTTTTCTTTTTTTTTTTTTTTCTTTTTCTTTTTTTTTTTTTTAACCAAAGTATCTATTTACATACCATTAAAAATTTGCTAAAAGTTTATCGATTTTAATATTAATTAATTTAATGCAAAAAGGAATTTGCAAAAAAGATAAACTTGAAACAATGTTTTTAATAATCAATTACTTTATTTATTAATATTTTTTTTTTCGTTTCTCTTTAAAAGGAAATGAATTATGTATAAATGTGAAAAAATTTACAAAGCAGAAGAACAATAGTATTTTTAGTATTACATTTAAAAAAAAAAAATGTCATCCAGGTAAATCAATTAAATCTAATATTGTATAATATTTATAAATTTAAATACGTTAAATTTAAGTGGTTAAAAGAAATATTAAGAAGTAGTACATTTTTCAAGGTAATAAATATGAGACAATCTAAACACAGGTTATGTTTCCATTTATTTTGGACCATTTTAGATTAAATAATAATTAAAAGAAAATACCAAAGAAAAATTACTGTCATTATAACAAAGTAATATTAATATTGAATAATTTTCTAATAATTAAATATTGTTCTGAAAATAGAACTGCGTTGTAAAGTTAAGCGTTATATTATGTTGTAAAGTGTTATTTAAATTAAGAAAATTATAATGATTTTTTTTTTTTTTTTTTACAGGACAAAAAAGTATATTATTGAACATATTAAAAAAATTATATAAACAAATGTTTAAAAAATAGAAATTTTCACAAACTTATAATTAAAAATTAATAAATTATTTTTTTTTAATTATTTAAGGAAATTGTTTAAATTATCATACAACAACTATTTTTGAAAGTATACAAATATTAGTCTGTATTATATATTTCAATAAATGTTTCAAAATGAAAAATAAATAAATAAAATAAGTAAATAATTTCAGTCAAACAATTTAAAATCATTTTACAACTTATATAAGCAGTGAAAGGATTATTAAAATGCTTAACAATTATAAGATAATGATTTTTAACTGCAAAAAAAGAAAAACTGAATATATTAAAATAAGATATAGTAACTTTCTCAAATCTGTTATTAAAAAAAAATAATAATAATAAAATTGTTTTATATATATATATATAATAAGTTTTCATTTAATAAATAATTATGTATTTCGAAAAAGATTCCAATATTAAAATAAATAAATAAATAAATAATTTCATTCAAACAATTTAAAAATTAATATTAATGTAAGATTAGAATGAAATGTGCTAAGTAAATTTAAAAAGTTCAAAATTTTTTCATTGTTTTACATAAGCAAATTGTTATTCATAAACAAATACTTAAATATGATTTTTTTTTTAATAATTAACTAAAACAAATATTTATCGTAATTATGATTTTTGTGTGAAAATAATATTTTAAAATATTTTTTACAAATTATTGAAAATAAACAGAGGTATGTATCATTTTTCAATCACACATATTGAAATAATTATCATTCAGCTGTATTACGATTCCAAATCAACTTTAGTTTTTATGTTTTTTTTGTTTTTTTTTTTAAGGGAAAGGGGAAAATCTTTCTTTAAAATAAAAAAAAGAAGAAAACTGTAAGGATTTTATAGGTAATCCCAAAGTATTAATTTTCTTCAATATTTTTCAGATACAAATCTCTAAAACATTAAAATATTAGATAATATTTTAAAAATTAATCGCGCATTTTATTTATTTATTTATTTATTAAAATAAGAAAATAAATAATGTTTAAAAATTACTTCCATAAAAATATAAAAAAATTAAATAAATATTAAAATAACTTACTCAAATGATGCTGGTATGAATTTCTTTCTCAAAATCTTTCCTTGGAGAACGTTCCTTTTGCACTGAGCTGGAATGATCTCAGAATTAATTTGCGTTTGATCAGAACTAATATTTGAATGATCCATTGTCAAGTTCGACATCAACAACGGTAAATAACTCATCAAAAAATCATTGATGCATGTATTTTTACTCATCTCTTCAACGTGTGAAAAGGATGAGAGAATTTCAGTTAGCGAAAATTACGGAATATCAAGATGATCTGCCAGCTGAGATTAAAGTATCATTTTTATACAGGTTCGTTAGGGTTACCATATCATGAAAATTATTAGTACTAGGTTACCAACGCTTGGCGCATTATCATTGATGAATAATTTTTTTTTTTCGATTTGCGTTTTAGATGTAGTTAAATAAAAGTTTATTTCTCATGCAAATTACGTTGTAGAGGTTTATGAGACAAATACAAATGGAAAAGATGCTTTGGTATTTATTTATTTATTATTATTTTTTTTCTGTTTTAATTTATAAACTAAAAAGGAAAATTAACATCTTAAAATCAAAATAATAGTAAAATATGTATGAATTATTTTTATAATTTCTAAAATAGGAAAACATAATTCAATTGAACTTTTATTGAAATAATTTTATGAAACCTCTTCTTCTTCTTCTCTTTTTTTTTTAATCATTTATTTAATTTTATTTTCATAATAAAAATAATTTGAATTTATATTAATAGTTTAAAAAAAAGTGACTATATAGAAGATAGTTCTTTTTGAACATTATTTTTGTACTTTTTTTTTTTTTAATTATAATAGTCTAAAACTATTGATCAAACTGTCAGTAATTTTATAAGTCTTTCAATAAAAGTTAATAATAATTAAAAATAAATAAATAAATAAATAAATAAAATGCCTTGTTATTAAAAGGGTATGAAGAACTAAGTTAAAAATTTTACATAAAATTTATAGAAATTTTTGTTATCAAGGCTTAAAACAACATTTAATCATGCGTATATTAATATTAGATTACTACTCCTTAATGTGTGAAAATATTAATTAATTTGCTGATATTATCAGATTTAATTTGGAATAAATATAAACAAATTCCCACTGCCTTGAATTTGTATACCAGTAATTTTATGTCGCAAATCTTGGTATAACATAAGCCTTTAGGTCGAAGAACAAATTTATTTTAATATAATAGTAATAGAAGAGTCTTTGAAAAAAGACAGGATCATTAAAACCCTAATAAATGTAATTATCATAGCTGATAACTTTTTAATTTATCCCGGAATGCTTTTAGAACCCGCTCTCTTTTTAACCGTATTCTTTGTAAAGTAAATTTCCTCATATTTAATCGTAATTATATATTGAAGAAGGTTACTCTACGGTGTAAAAGAATGACGGGTAATAACAACATACTGGAATAAATTAAAAATTCGTCAACTATGGTAATCAACATAATAAAATTTAAAAATAAAAGAAATAAAAAAAGGGAAAAGAAATTCCTTTTAGACTGTTAATTAGTAATGAAAATATGAAAATTTTAAAAGATACAGACATACCTGATACCAACAAAAATAAAAAATAAAAAAATATTTTTTTTAACCTTAATTTAATCGTCTGTTACAGGTAAATATTAAAAAAACACCTAAATATTTGATTTTGTTTAAATAAAATTTTAATAGGAATTGGCAACTTCTATCAAGTGTAAGGAAGGTTCATTTAACCCTTTCACTGGCCCCCAAAATTACTTGCCATCTATTGCCTGTTTTTATAACTATACTGATCACTAGCTAAGGGTATGGCTTAGTTGCCACACAGCTGGTGACATCACAGTTGATGACAGCTGGTGACATCATGAGTGAGAATTAAGCAAACACTGGAAACGAGTTATCTCGTCAGTGGCGAGTTATTGCAAGTAGATGACTGACGATATAACTCGTCAGTAGCAGGGAAAGGATTAAACATCGACAATTTTTGTGATGAGTTTGATGTCGGAGACAAATTTTTCATTCAGGCACTTGAAAATGTAGTTTTCCAATAGTCGGTTGGCAGAAATTGCAATTTTTCGATAGCATTGCGCAGTTGACAACTTTTACGCTTTTTAGGCAGCAAAAATTTTAAACAGAAATACAGAGCTGCCAACCTAATCCGGCAAATTGTTAGTACCGCCCCTTTTTCTACACCAGCCATTTCTTAGAGTTTTTTTCATCTTAATTCATCGCAAATATATTTCAAGAAAATTACTTAAAAAATTAAGTGGTGTTGAAAAAGGGCGGTACTAACAATTTGCCGGATTTGGTTGGCAGCTCTGAGAAAGATGTATTTGATATAATCGGTGAAAATTGTTACAGATCCGGAGGTGTTAAGTTGTTACGGATTTTCTGTAACCTTAATACCAGAAACATTTTATTGTGTTATTTTATAATAATTATCTGCGATTAAATAGGACAAATTTTAGTATTTCTTTATATTGGTATGAAATAAATTTTTCGTAACTAGCAAATTGGCACTTCTGCAGATACCCATACATAAATAATCTATTAAAATTTTCCAGCAGCCAAAAACCATAAAAGTTGAAAATATGGGATTGATGAATAAAACACATTGATACTGAACTATTCCACGACTGATAAAGAAATAAATCGAAAGCAGATGCAAAGATATCTGATATTTTTCAACAACCGTTGCTTAAAAAAGCAATTAATTTACTGCTATTCAGCAAAATTCGAACTTTTCTTAAACCTGATCGATGAAATACCTTATTATTTACAATCAAAATGATGCCTAATTTTATGCATGTTCAATTGCCGAAATACCCAATATTTTAGCTGTTAATATCTGAAATGCATGATTCTTACGTCTTCGTTTAAATAAATTTATGTTAAATTGTCAAAATACTCGACTTAAATGCAATCTTTTAATGTAGTCGATGACTAAAGTTCATGCTTATAAAAATTACGAAGAAATAAAACTGGCGAGTTATTTATTTTGCGTACTGCCACTTCATTTCATTTAGTTGTCATGTGACGATTGGCGGGTAGATTTTTCAGGTCCAAGGAGAAATATTATAATAGATATATATTTTTAAAAAATTAAGGAAAATAAGAATTAAAAAAAAAAAAAATGTTAATTGTTTTAATGCAGTGTATATAAAAACATAAGTGCTGCATAATTAAATATATAATAAATACGAAAGAATCAGTCAGTAGCTACTACTTTTTTCCGAAATAATTTTCTCCCGCTTTATTCTACAAAACTTCATCATTCGCATCATCATTTTTAAATTAGATTATTATTATTATTTTTTTTTTCTTTTTGGATTACGATCTTGTTTTACATGTTTCCTGATTAAGATTTAAGAAAAAAAAATCTAATATGAAACTATTTTTTTTTTTTTTTTTTTTTTTTTTTTTAAGAAAATCTAGTATAACGAGAAATAAAAGAAGAAATGTATAATAGAATTAATTATTAGAAGTTATTCAGAACAAAACGATTTTTATATATTATTTTCATATTCAGGAAAAGACTGTATAACAAATACACCGTTAATTAAAAAAAGTATAATTTTTAATTAATATATATATAGGATTTTTTATTCAGTTTATCTCCTTAAATCAATTTTTAGAAATTATAAATATATATAATAAATGAGTACGTAATGATTTTAAGTTTCTATATTCTTAATACAAATTAATTAAAGCATTATGTTAATATTATCCGAACTGAATTATTATAGCTTAGATTCCGAAAGAAAACTAAAAACCTTCATATATATCTTTATTTTTGCTTCTAGTAAGCGGTGACTTAATGTTAACCTTGCTTTGCTTTCGGACGTCTGTTCACATAATTCTAATATCTGCATGCACGTTTGGAAATGATAATTAGCTCATGAATATGTTACGTAGGGATGCGGATATGAGAAAAAAATATAAAGAGATAATATCACTTCAAATATGAGCTTTTTACATGATAATCAAGACATGCATGCCAATGCATTCCCCTCCGCCCCCCCCCCCCCCAAAAAAAAGGAAAGAAAAGAAAGAGAAACATTATATTCTAATATTTTCATGGCAAAATTCATTTATATCAGAAACTACCTACTTTATATTACAGCTATGAAAAACAAAAATCAATAAATTGAAGGTAATTTGCTTATTAAGAATAAGGTCATTTTTGAAAATTCTTATTCTCTATTCAATATTCTAGTTTTGAAAGCATAATAAAAATGTTATTCATAATTATTCAAATGCATTGCAGATGCAATTAACAGGAAATGTACTGGTGCATTGGAAAATACTATATAACCAATCGAAATAGTTTTCTTTTAAAGGAAAAAAAAAGCACAAATATTAAAGAAATTTAAAAACTAGCAAACGGTCGTCATGGAACTTTTAAAATTATTTCATCTGTGCTAGTGAAATATTTTTTAAAACGAAAGTTAAAAATGATAAAAATTGTAAAAATGAATAAAAAAACAGAATGAATTACGGAAATTATTAATCAAGCGTGATCCAAAGATGGGCCAAGAAAGATAAGTTGTGTTATATACTTCAAATATGTATGTAATAGTATAAATTCAGGAATCAAGTATTGATAACCATTATATACGGGTATCTCCCCTTTCTTTGTTTTGTTTAATTTATTTAATTATAGGGTGGTCACAGGCCACATTTATTACCTGTTTCTTTCACCAATATTTTTCTTTCTAAATTTTTAATAATAAGATTTCATGATTAATTAAGTAAAATATTGTCATATAAATATATTGGTGTAAGTATCAGGTGAAAAAGGCGAGCCTGCAATCACCCTGAATTATTTTTCGAAGATAAATAACAGGGGTCGTACTCTCCGCCCTTTTTTTTAGGACACTCTGAAACAAAAGAAAATACCACCTTCTTTGCCACAGATAATTCTTTGCATAACTACTTCTGGATGTATTCTAGCAATGGGCCATGATTATAGAGGGTAGATATTATTGCATAAAAACAGTGGTAGCAATAAATTTAAATTTATTTTTTTCCCAAGAGTGTCCAGAAAAAAGGGCGGAGAGTACTACCTTTGTAAATAATCTTCAGCAGATACATGCAGATAAATACGGTATATGTGCGTACACAGCATATCGGTATAGGAAAACTATTACGCTATGAGAAACATCAGTTGTAAAAAAATGTTTTTACAAGTAGCGTTCGTCCCATAAAAAACAAACCGGCGAAGAAAAAAAATGTTCTCAAACGTTCTTACGTATTTAATAATAATAATAATAAAAAGAAAAGAAAATGAGTCAAGCACACACCCCCTTTTCGTTCCATTCAAAGTAAACATCATTATAACCCCAGACGTCTCATTTTCATAACTAGACATTCCATAGAAAAAACGTCATATTTTTTGAATGTCAAAACTTACGTGAACGAAACCACGTGAATTTGGCGAGAGATTAATCTCGCCAAAGTGTGTTAATGTCTTTGATTTCAACGAAGGGCGTTAGCCAAACGAAGTTAATTGAGCTAATACATACATGAAACCTAAAATCTTTGATGATGATAGCTGATTAACTGCTATACTTCTACATTACGCGGGAGAAAAGTATCCAGCTGAGTTATTTGGATTTTGATAGTTTTGTTTTTAATGCCTGGTTTGTTTTCAGTGGGATGGGTATGAAAACATTAAAAAAGCATTACATTGTGTAAAAATCTAGACAATTCTGTTTTTTTTTATTTTATTCTTTAATCTCGAACATTCTACGTAAACATTAAGATTTACGTTACACTCTTCATTTAGTGCTTAATCTTTAACTTAAAATGTATTGAAGTGAGTGTAAATTGAGTAAAAATTGAAACGCATGTTGATTATCAGTATTTTGCTTTTTTAGCCAGATTTGCTTAAAGTATTAGTAAGAATATTACGTCATTTCTAACCTCTGACCAGAAAAAGGGGTTTGCTATAACTTAGAAGTGTTAAATGATCTCCCTGTGCATGTGTGTCTGTGGCAACGTTGCCCCCAAATAAATGAGCCGATTTGAATGCGGTTTACTTTTTATTTATTTATTTATTTTTATTTCATTTTATTAGAATACAGGTTTAACCGAGATGATTATTAGCAAAGTTTGATAAAAATCTGTTATATATATATATATATATATATATATATATAACAGATTTTATATATATATATAACAGATTAATCTGCCTTAATCCTGTTAGATCTGGAATGCTAAGCTGGTAATCAGCCAGGGTGGCTCAGTGGAAGAGCATCCGCACGTTAAGCGGAGAGCCCGGGCTCGATTCCCGGCTTTGGCATTTTTCGCACAGTTGGTATATAAAAAATCAACCTTTAGGGGAAACTACGCAGATTTGACCCATAGGGAGACTTGATCCATGATGGTTTTTCCTATGAAAAGGAAACTTTAAGAAAATGTTAGTCATTATCATCATACTGATTAACTAATCATAGAACAGCATTTTGCAGGGAACAGCTATTGCAAAATTATCATTGGTTTTCTACAAATTTAGTGTTGATTGATACTGCATCTTTCAAGTAAATTTTGAAGATCTTGGGATTTGTTAAATTTGAACTTCCAGTTTTGAGGCAAGTCAATTTCAAAAGTATAGCTGTTTTAGTCACTGTCTTAGCTACATATTGGTATAGAGTAACTTCATATAACTGTAACACAAGTTGCTAAAAATTTGGATTAACAAAGAAACACAACTTAAGGAGACTTGACGCAAGCAAACTAGGGAGACTTAACCCAAACAAACTAGGGAGATTTGAACCAAAGATTAACACTTTCGTGAACGCATGCTTTTGTATTTTTGAGAGTATGGCCCGCCTGTAGGCGTTATTCTCCCGAGTTACAACATTTCAGGACCAAAATGTTTTGTATTCACATTTATATTACAAATGGATATACATTATAATTATATTCTTTCTTTCCAAAGTAGTAGTATCCATAGTATATTAATTGTACGAATATGAATATTAGGTATATTCGTAAGTAATAAATAACATATAAATTGCCAAAGAGACGCCCACCGGCGCCGTTACAGATTTAATGAAAACGTTAATCAGGGATGGAACACGGGAGCAGAATTCATACCGGAATCTGTTTAAGAAATTTCCATACCTATAATATCGTTGATCTAAGAGGTAGAAAATTTTCTTACATTCATAGTGGTATGAATTCTGCGCCCGTGTTCCATCCCTGGTTAATTTAATGTTCTTTGTTTAATTTAATGGATTTTTCTCCTATGAATAACTAAAATTGTGGGACTTAGGCCTAATAATATATACATATATATATATATATATATATATATATATATAAGAAATAAGTAAAACTTCTGAATATTTAGGCATAATAAATTGTTTTTATTTAAGAAATAACTAAAATAAGAATATGTTAGCTACTGTCACACCAAATAGAAGAGAAGTAGAAGAAAGAAAGAAAAAAAAAGAAGAAAAAAAATGCTGACAACAGAAATGCAGAAAAGGCTCTGAATGTGAAGAGTACAAAGCATGTGAAAAACAAAAGAAAATAATAAAAAAATTTTTGTATTCACTAAAATCTTTTACAAAATTAAAGTAAAAAGCGTTTAAATCACAAAACCTGTTTTTTTTTTTTTTTTTTTTTTTTTCGATACCTATGAGTTTTCTGGCTTTCATGTAAGGGAAGGGGAG